>OX637534.1:119158238-120421571 GCA_951800035.1 Linnaemya tessellans | reverse complement strand
CAGTAAAATCTTGCAAGAAAACAGCCGATCGGTTAGTAAACAATTGAAAAAACAAAGCAAAAGAATTTTAGCATATATCTCCAATCCACTTACATCACGGTCGCACTGTATATTTGGACGTTTCTAGCATGAAGTAAAATGTTTTGTTAATTATAATTTATTGTAAACGTTAAAAATCAACACAATTCTAACTACTTGCCTCTGCATTGTTAAATTTCAATTTTTATTTCACAAAAATTATTTCATTCAAACAGTAAATAAAAACAGCTGTTCAAACTAGTTGCAAAATCTTGCAAGCAGAAATTTCTCCAGCAACATTTTGCAAGTTCTCTAAATTCCAACTGTCAAAAAATTCTCTTTTTGGCTCTCTCGCTGCAAGAGATTTGGAGTACGCAGACAACATTTTGCAAGATTTTGCAACATTTTGCACAAAATAATGCAAAATATGTGTACGCAGACAGACCTATTGTTTGCTTGAAAATGACAAGCAATTTTTATTAAACAAAAGCAAAATCATATGACGCTATTCAAAGATATTAAATTCCAAAAATTAACTATTCGAAGTTAGGTATGTGGAAAAAATTTGTGTGCCGAATATTGGTTTCGTTTCATGTTTTCTTTTAACAAGTAGTTTCTAATAGGACCATCTGCACCAGGTTGAACTAGTTTGTTTGTAAAATTACACACGAAGTAAATTACTTAACCTTGTTATAAAAAATATTTTATATAAGATTGTAACTTAAATGAAATTTATTTGTTGGTGGTCAAGCAATGTCTATATGCATTTCATTGGTGCTTTGCCAATTTTAAAGTCTACTGATGATTTGGTAAAGCACCAATGAAATGCATATAGACATTGCTTGACCACCAACAAATAAATTTCATTTAAAATAGAATTGTGACAAAATGTCAAATAAAAATTTCATAATAAGATTGTAACCATGAAACTACCTTAACATAATGCCTTCTTTGCTGTATGATTAAGTATGTCCATATGCCTACATTTCAGTGATTCTTACACCAAATCATCAGTAGAATTCACAACAAATAAAGCATTGTTTAATAAATTAACTGAGACAATCAGGCATGTTCCAGAAAAGTAAAAGTAAATGAAGTTGAATTTTTTAAATTTTGATTTTATCCAAAATTGTTAGTTTTTTTGCTATAATTTCCTTATGCTTTTTAAATAATTTTTCATTTCTAACTGAAAAATGTAACAGCAAACTATTAGTTTTGCAGAAAATCAAAAATAAAAATTTAAAAAATTCAACTTCATTTACTTTTACTTTTCTGGAACATGCCTGAATATCTCAAATAAATTATAATTAAACATAAAACTATATTTAATAATTCGTATCCGACAAACTATTTAAGGACTGAAAAATTTTAAATTAAGGCGCCTTCAATGTCGAACGTAAAAGTTATTATAATACAACTTTTTCTAACCTGATAACGTTAAACTATCGAAATTATTATTTTTTATTGTCATAAAAACTAATCAAAATCATGGCAAACCTAGAACTCACTTTAACAATTACACAAATAAAACCAACATGTTTTTAACTCTTTCATTTTGTTTATCTTTTTTAAATATTCAACTTATAAAAATTGTTTGTTTTTTATTTAAATAAAGGCCTTTACAAAATTGGAATGAAAAAATAAACTCAACAAAAATTACATTTAATGCGTTGAACAGCAAAAGTATGTTGAAATACGGACATGTTTCTAAAAACTAAAATAAAACCGAACCCAGCCCATTAAAACTTTGCTTTGAAAATGCATAAAAAAAGTTAGGGGAACTAAATTAAGAATTAACATACATATTTAACCAAATAAAAAGATATAAACATACAAAATTAAGTTTAGAGGCAAACTATTACTAAGTATGCGTAGATATTTTCATAAACCATTATGATGTATACGTATGTGAAGAACGCTGAAATAAAATTTTCAGTTTCAGGAATATAAATTCAAATTTTTTTCATTTTTTGCTTTTATATAGAAGTAAATTTTAGTATTTATAACGATAAATGGCCACACCAGCAACACCGATGAGTATGGATCCCATAAGATAGCCAAGCAATTTTAGCTGTTACAAGAAAGAAAAAAAGACAAATATTTAAAGGGAGGATATTATTTGTTTGATGTCTGTAAAATACATACTTTAGAATTTTCAACAGTTTGTTGCTTTTGGGGTTGTTTATTTTTTTGTTCCAATTTTTTAGCTTGTCCCAACATTTTTTGATACATTTCTTTTTCATTGTGTTCTTCTCGTCTTGCTTTAATTATAAGCTTGGCCAAATCCTGAATTTTCCAAAGATTATTTTTAAATCACTATAAAACTTGTTTCAGTGCATTGAAAATACCTGCTGTATAGCTCTGCTTTCTGGTTCCAATGTAGCAGCTTTTTGTAATAAGGAAATAGCTCCCTTAGTATCACCTTTGCCTTCCAGAATCTTTAAAACAAATTACATGTGATATGGTGCAATCATTTTTTTTTCAACCAACTTACTCTGCCTTTTCTATACAAAGCTTTTGAATTGTTGGGTTGACAGCGCAAAACATGTTCTACCGATTGTAAGGCGGCATCAAAGGCTGATATTTTTATTTGAGCCATAGCTAAATTGTTGTAGACAATTAATCGATCATCCAACAAGGTTTGTAATTCCGAATTTGATAGCTAAATAATAAAATCAAATTTTAAATAAAAACTAAAAATTTTTTTTGAAGTATGCCCACATCTATATCCTCTTTATCAAATTCAGCATCGGGATCACCATCACGATTGTCTAAATATTCTAGAGCTCGTCTATATAATTGTATAGCAGTATTGAATTCACTGCGATTATACCAGAAGTTAGCTCTTTCCTTTTTACGAGTACTGCAAGACCGAAGTCATATACATACATAAATAATAATCAATTATAATTGTCCAAATATTATTACCCATATTTTTTACGTATTTCAAATGATTTCAAGTCTGAAAACTCTTCAAATTTCGTATCCTTTAAATGCACTTCGTAGGTTATCTTTAATTTGTTTAAAAATAATTTAAATTGTATATTTTTGTTCACTTTGTTAAAAATGTTTTTGTACTTACTGTAGCTTCAGGAGGAATGCTTAACTCTGGCTCTGAGTCATTTTGCACTCCCAATGAACCATAGGCAAATCGGGAATCTATTTTAACTTCGGACACTTCTCCGACGTTCATCAATGGCAGAACAATATCTAGACCCTGGACGACCTACAAATTAATACATATATTTTTTATGTCTTTGAGAATATTCTTCTTAAAATATGCTTAATGGGAGGAAAGGGTAGGTAATGGGTAGTATTGATAAATATAATTATGATAATAGTTAGATAATAAATTTTTAGTAAATGTTGGAAAAGTGTTTTTTTTCGAAAGGAGGAGAATAAAATAGTGATTTATTCTCTGTATTCACAATTTGGAAAAGTGAAGCCCACTTTTATCAAATAGCGATTGAAAACAATCGGTGGTTTTCGAGTTTTATTTTCTTAACAAACCAGTTCTCTACAGTTCATATTTACAAACTTTACGAATTCCAAGACATTGCATCTAATAACATTACCTCAAAATCGCCAGCGTGTACTTGAAAGTTTTCTTGTTTTTCAACAATAGTGCCATTATCCAGCTTTCCAGTGAAACTGATAGTTACTAATTCACCCCGTTGTGGTCTTTTCTCAGTTTTTGATTTCTTAATAATACGTTTGACTAATTGGCCGTTTCCTAGAACATCGCAAGGCTCGTCGTCACTAACAGATGCAGGTGCACCACTGTCACTGTCCGTTTCTATTGGTGCCACATTATTGGTAGCTAGTCTTTCCTTATCTAACAACGCTTCCGAGGCCGCTTTCATATCAGCTTCATTAAGGTTTGAAAGATCTTCGAAAGAACTATTGCTTGACTTTTCTCCATCCATTATTTGAATTTTGTTGTTGTTGTTTCAATCAAATTAAAGGTCCACTTATCTATAAAGATACAATATCAAATGAAATCTTGCATTATATACCAGATAATCAAAGGTCATGGAACTTTATTAAAATAAAGTATGTGCTACAATGTACATATATGTACATATGCATGTATTTAGTTATGTACTTTTCTCCTTACGCACGTAAAACAAATGCAAAATTTATCAAAAAATAATCCTGACTGATATTTGCTGTGTTTTAAATAAATGTTTACAAAAATTAAATTGAAGGTAGTTTACAAATATCTAAAATATTATAAAAAACTAAAACGGGATCGTTTCACGATTTTTTTTTATAATTTTCCTTTGAAAAGAGTTTTTACTTTGAACTAAGTTGAAGACAGACAAGCCCATTGATATGCACTAGACAGCGGGTCGCCGCTAATTACTTATAAGCTTTTGGCGCCGCAAATAACATATAAGCTTTTGGCGCCGCGAAGTTTGCTAATAAGCTATCAAATTTATTTATCTAAAAATAAGTGTAAAAGACCAAACAAGAACTAATCACGTTATCTGCCAGCAAGATATAAATTGGAACGTGCACACAAGAAATATAGCATGTGCCATAGTGTTTTTTAATAATACGAGTGAATGTTTGCATAAAATAAACAATATATGACACTTTCTATCTTAATAAAAAACCAGATGTCATATCCAGAATAATATAAAAAACCAAAATACCATCACTGAATAAAACAAAAATATTTTTTTTGTTCAGTGTATGTTCTGTTGTTGAGCGTGCATATGGTATTTTTTCGAATCATATTACATGGCATAACATATTTGAAGAAATAAAATTGACTTGGTGACCCAAACCTCATTGACGTAGGCCGAGACCAACATAGGTCATTCACATCAGTGGGAAAAATTGCTTCTGAATATCGTAAAAAGAATTATATCTACTGTTTTGTATACATGCAGATATATATTGTATGGTTACTCCCAAAGTATATCTACATCAGACTATAGTTATATGCAACTCTGCGCTTATTTGTTGTGTAAAACCGACTTCTTTCTATTCTATTACAAAAACTGCTAGAATGTTTTACAAAAACAAATGCAGTTTGCTATACCAATTTCTGCAAGAATTTTTAAGCATAATGGCGATTTCTTTTTGACAGTTGACTCTAGTTTTGGCGCACGTGTTTTCTCACGCACCGTCCTCAGAAGAAATCAGAAAATGTAATTATTTAAAGAAATAAATTTGGAAAAAAGACAAAAATAATTAATTTAGTGTGTAAAATTTCAGATGAATGCTGAAAAATTGAAAAAGTTGCAAGCGCAAGTGCGTATTGGTGGCAAAGGAACACCACGTCGTAAGAAGAAGATTGTGCACTCCACCCCCGCTACAGATGACAAAAAATTGCAATCATCATTGAAGAAATTGTCGGTTAATACCATACCCGGTATTGAGGAAGTCAACATCATCAAACATGATGGTACCGTTATTCACTTCAATAACCCTAAAGCGCAAGCTTCTTTGCCCACAAATACGTTCGCCATCACCGGCCATGGAGAGAACAAGTCGATTTCTGAAATGTTGCCAGGTATTTTAACACAATTGGGTCCCCAAGACATCACACAGTTGAAAAAGATTGCTAGTGAATTAGCAAACAAGAGTGGTGCCGCCGCTGCTGGTGCAGCCGGTTCAGCCGCTAACGCTGGTGATGACGATGTGCCCGATTTGGTTGAGAATTTTGAAGAAGTTGCAATCGGTGCCGGTAAACCAGCAGACGTGACTGCTGAAGTTGCCAAGAAACCAGAGGAAATACCAGTGGCTTAGATTCAATGGGTTCTTTTTGATTTGTGGGAGATTTTATTTAAAAAAGAAAAACTGAAAAAAAAACATTTTTACTATATAATAATTATAAAACTTTAACAACTTAATTACTTCGACATCTGAGACATCCATTTAATAACATGGTAAAAAGTATACCATATTAATTTTGCCAGTATGGATGTAGGAGATATTTATGTAAAAAACGTTGCTGCAAACAGCAGGCTCGACTAGTAGTTCTTATGTTTGGATAAAATGGTGGAACGATGAGACGGTGATAATATGGACTTTTACCAACGTATGTTTTTGTTAGTCAGCGTTAAGTAGTAAGCATAATTTACTATTTCTGTATTACTTTTAACAAAAACCAATATGCTTAAACAATTTATATAATTAAGATATTTGTTAAATTGAATGAAAAGTAATGAAAAACATGTACACAAAATATACATTCAATACAATATTAAAGTTTAAGGGGATTTGCTGAAGAATCTCTTTAAATGAAAACATAAACACCAAAATGTCTTAACAAATCCTTAATATCATATCACACATTCAGGAAACTTAAGGGGTTATAGCAATAGCTGATGAGAGCTCATGGGTTTTCCTAAACTAAACAATTCCATTGAAAACTTTCCATTTTTGAATCATTGCCATGGTACAGAAAATAAGGATGTATGCATTAAGAGAAATTTTTGTATATTCGTAAATTTGTTATAAATGTTAATGCTAAGAGTAATTGGTCTAGTCTTTAAATAAATTCAAATCCTTTTCTCAACATATTTCCGCCAATATTTCCTAGATAAGGCAAAGAAACCACCAACCCCTCAATACTTAACCATTTTTCTTATAATTAAATCATTTTATCATCGTATTTCATTGTCCTCACTTGTTCATTTCGGATACTTCAATACCTTATTTTTATAATTACAATTTAATGAATGAAAAAACAAATTCAACTAAAACAAAACCTAACCAAATCTGTTGAAAACTATGATTTTCATTTAACAAAAATTTTGTTTTTAGTAATAAAATGAAAATATAAATAAAGGAAATCAAAAAATATATACATTTACTGCTGTTGTTAAAATCTTTTTCACTCTTATTCATATCTCTAAGGCAGTGGTCACTTGGATAAATGAAAGACTCGTTGATAATCAACCAATGCAATGATATAAATTAAATGGTATCATCAAGATAGCAACGGATATTACATATGCGTAAGAGTATGTATGCTTAAGTAGTATAATCTAACGCCCTGAAATGTGGTCTACCGCAAATGTGGAATATTTAAAAAAAAATGTTTGCCAAATTTTTTAATTTCTTTTTTGGAAAATCTATATTTAGAAGTTTTATATTATATGCCTCCACGAAAATCTTTCAACACATGCCATAAATACATACATAGATCCAAGTGTACACAAATGTAAATAGTATTAGTGCATATGGATATAGAAATACACACAATGTTCATTCATACATACGCCAATACAAATGATTTTCCTTTGTTTCTATAAAACATGCTAGTAAAGAATTTAACCCCTGATATATGTATATACTTATGAATGTACGTACATATGTCCAAAGAAATTACTTCGTTTAGTTGCGTACTATATAAATAAATATGTAACTAAGTATGTATGAATATCTTTCGAAATTTGCTAAAACTATAATTTATATGTATAGTTGTATATTTTATTCGACCTTAGAAAGAAACATATATGCACTAGAAGAAACATATATGCACTATAATTTATATTAATTTTCAATATTCTATTATGACTCATTTATACATATTTATATACATTTATCAACATGAGTATGTATGTAAGTGATGTTTCTTGCTATATAAAATAAGTATTGTTTCTTTACTTCGAATTTTTTTGAATTCTGAAGTTTATTGGTGGAATAGTACGAATTACCAAATTCTTCCCACCTGGTGGAGTCAAGTTCAACTTAATTTAATTGATAGGTAGAACTTTTCAGAGTATTATAGGTAACTGTGTATATGCAACTACATATATACATATGTACGTAGTAGTGAACACCTCTTTTGAAATTCTATCACTGGATATAGAAATTTTATCTTAATTGCCACGAATTTGTTCAACGACATCAGTGACTGCGGATATGCAACTACGCTGTGGTCTCAAACAGGATTGGTGGTCAGTAAACATAAGGTATACATACGTATGTAAGTATGTTATATATGTATATGTACATATGTTTATTTAAAGGTCATAATATTAAATATTTCTTATAGGCATAACAAGATTGTTTTGTAATCGATTCCAATATTAGGTCAATTGTTATTTAAGTCAACTAAAGGCAATTTTTAATAAAAATATTGTCTATTGGATTTCTTGTTTATTACTCCTAGTCGATTGTCATCTCCATATGTAGGTATACATACATATGCAAGTACATATGTATGTACAACTTGTGCATAGTCAACAACTGCTTATCTTTTTTTTATTATTAGTATGCAGTATAACAACAACTTTATGGCTGTGGCCGTTTTTGACTTTTTGGACGTTGAACTATAGAATATTCTGTGAATTTAGTCAACAACAATTCGTTTAGTGTACCTGAAAATTAAACCATAGAGTACTTGTGAATTTAGCTGACAAAAATTGGTTTCGTGTACCTGAAAACTAAAGTGGAATCATGCGAAACGATGGTAGTTTAAAAGGCAAGACCTTGTTTATAACTGGAGCCTCTAGAGGCATTGGGAAAGCTATAGCTTTAAAAGCAGCTCGCGATGGTGCGAATGTTGTTATTGCAGCGAAGACCGCGGAGCCACATCCAAAACTGCCTGGCACAATTTACACTGCAGCTGAAGAAAGTATGTGTTCATGTAGTTTATTGCGGTTTATAAGCATTGAAAATATTAATTAAATAACTATTGATTAAGTTGAAAAGGTCGGTGGTAAGGCGTTGGCCTGCATTGTAGATGTTCGCTATGAGGACCAGGTTAAATCTGCCGTTAAAGCAGCCGTTGATAAATTTGGAGGTATTGATATTTTAATTAACAATGCCAGTGCAATATCATTGACTGGTACTTTAGACACTGAAATGAAACGTTACGACTTAATGCACAACATAAATACCAGAGGCACATTTCTGGTGTAAGTATGAAAAACATACTCATAATTTCAAAGCAAAAGTTTTAAATTTGTTATTAAAGGTCCAAGGAGTGTTTGCCATACTTATTAAAAAGCAAACATGCTCATATCCTAAACATTTCGCCACCTTTGAGCATGAAACCACTCTGGTTTGGCAATCATGTTGCCTATACCATGGCCAAATATGGCATGTCTATGTGCGTTTTAGGTATGGCTGAAGAGTTCAAAGATTCCAATGTTGTTGTAAATGCTTTGTGGCCACAAACAACTATACACACTGCTGCCATTGAAATGTTACATGGTCGTGAAAGTTGCAAATATGCTCGTAAGCCAGATATTATGGCTGATGCTGCATATGCTATATTGTCTAAAGCTCCACCTTACGCTGCAACTGGTCAATTCCTGATTGATGAGGAGGTCTTGCTTCAACATGGAATTAGAGATTTGAAACCATATGCTTGCGATCCTGCTAATGCAGATAACTTGCATCAAGATTTCTTTTTAGATGTGCCATCAAAATTATAGATTAAAGACTTAGAAGTCTTGTTCGAATTTTTCGAACAAAAGGATTCGCATCTTTATATAAAAAACCAATTAGAAATTTGCTATTTCTGCAATAATTTGTTACGGACAATGGGTAACTTCTGTAGGGATGTATGAATTGTAGATGTACATATATACAAAAACAATGGTTATGGCTTAGAGTATTTTTAATAAAGCTAAAAATAAAATTTTCATTCAAAGTAATTACGACATGCAGTTACATATTTTATGTTAAGTATATGTTTTAGTAAATGGTGAAGAAGTATTAAAAGCATTAAGGAAAAGTAAATTATGTATGAATTGGTTACGACCAGGCCATAGACCAACGTTTAAATTTAAAATAAATTTTTATTGCCTCGATCTGAATGAATCCTTGAAGAAACGTTGAATCATGGTTGAGAATTAAGGCAGATTTCTTTCAGTGTTTGCTGACATCCTGTTTACAATTGCAACTTGCCAAAATACTTTCTTTTGTCTTTGAAGTCTGGCAGCACAAACAAACATTGATATTTTATCCGAAAAGTCAGAACAAGCCTATAAAAATAAGAAAATAGCAATAATTAAAAATAGATAAAAAATATGTTAGAAAATGAAGCAGAAAATTTGAAAACACAATTAACAGTGGCTCGAAATGAAATAAATAAGTTAAGGTCAGTATTCGTTATGAAGAATTGCTTAATATGTGAATTCTACATGGTTTGATGTCATGCCGGCTCGACCCTCTTCCCTATAGGCATCAAGTTCGTAATCTGCAGCATAAGCAACGCAAGGATATCGATAGCATTGACCGCTTGTTAAAAAACTATCGCTGCGAAGGTTGTCGCCAGTTGGAAAACAACCATAATCAAAATGATACGACTATCAGTAGTACCACTTCTACGACCTTGACCATTAGAAACTCGGCAGACACAACAGATGTAATATCAATGACGCCGCAAACAAATTCATTAGCGGTAGAGAAAAGCCCACACAAGGTGTGTATGTATGTTTTATATTTATGCACAACATTAAAATAGAAGATGCGCGCACATTTATTTTTAGAATTTTATTCCTGCTGTTATTTTAGTATAAAAGAAAAAAAAATCTTGCAACCTTTTATAATATAAACTTAAATACAGAAGCATCTATGTATGTACATATGTCTAACATACATATATAAATCTATTTTTAATCAAACAGGATACTTTTCGCCCTATTGGCATTATACGTACATGTTTTCCTGAAAAACGTGCGGTACCTAGGCAATCGAGTGTGGGCGGACGTTTGCGTGGTGTGATTGAACTGAAAAGTGATATATTTACAAATCCTGAACATGCTCTTGAAGGTTTGGATGAGTATTCCCACATGTGGGTAATATATCATTTCCATAAAAACACATCCCATCCAAAAGCAAAGGTTGCTCCACCTCGCTTAGGGGGTGAACGTGTTGGAGTATTCGCTACACGCTCACCACATCGTCCATGTCCCATTGGTCTTTCGCTGGTGGAGATTGAGCGAGTCGAATCAGCTCTAATAAGTTTTTATGGTACTGATATGGTAGACGGTACACCGGTATTGGATATAAAACCATATATACCATTTTATGATTCACCGATTACTATGGAAACAGGTATTACACACATATTTTTAAACTAGAAATACATATTTTATAAAACTTCTCCCAAGAAATTTGATGCATATGTGTGTTTATTATTAGTCTTACACTAGTGAAATTTGAAAACAATTTAGCAAGTTAATATTGTATTGTATTGTATTGTTAATTTTTTAACGGGCTTAAGTTCGAATCTGCATGTCTTGATTGTATTGTAATAAATGATTGTATTGTAATAAATTTTCACAGAATTTATTTCCAAATTATAGGGCGTACATCAACTGGTCCTTGTGAACCTACATCAGATTTCTATAACTTTCGTCAAGAACCTGATGGCGAAGAATCTGAAATGGAGCTAATGGGTGCCACATCTTTAGTTCAAACCCCTATCAATTTTACTCCCAACTCGACGCCACCACCACAAGCAGTTAAAGTGCCATCATGGGTGCAAGCCCTACCCCGTTTAACGGTCACTTTTAATGAAAGGGCTGAAGCTCAAGTGCAGTCATTAAATGTACAAAAGCAATGCATCATTGACATTTTGGAGGCTGATCCTCGTTCAGTCTACTTACGCACAAAATATAATTCACAAATTTTCACATTCCAATTAAGTGAAGTAACTGTAACATGCAAATTTGATGATAAGAACTCTATGGTGACAGTTTTACAAATAAGGCCAACCGAAAATTTGCAAGATGACAAAAACGAAATGCTCTCACCACATTCTTGTGGAGAGGGCAACTAATCATGGACAATGATTACGAATGTGTAAACTCACAACCGGAATGTGTGATAATTGTTATCAAGAGTTTATTTTATCTAAACAATTAAATCAGAAAAGCTTGGAAGGAGAGTTCTGAAGTTAAATTATTTTTATTTACTTGCATTTACTATGTATGTATTATTGTGTATCTCATAAATCAAAAATTTTCTTAGAACTTTTTGTTGCTATTTATTTATTTGTTTTAAACAAATACGCAAACAATAAAAATTAAAAACGTAAAGCTTGTACTTTTTGCAGTCCCTGTGAGCAGGGATTGTAAAAACAAGAATATGCTCACAGTATGATCTGCTTGTCGTATAAGGCGACTAAAAGATCCATGAAATCAGACTTGGACAATCTCAATTACATATCATCTAAAATTATAATAACAAGTATATGGTGTACAATTTTTTTCAAGTGCCTCAAGTAATTATCAAAACTATTTAAATTATAAATACTCTTAATGGAAAATATATTACAATAATTAGAAAATGTAATTGAAATTCCTGCAATCTGTTTTAAATTAAAAAACAAAGATGGCTTTAATGACTTATTATATCTATATTCTTAGCACCCTTAAATATAAAATTAATAAAATACAACAATATGTCATTGCTTGATACCTTAATCTGGGAAGAGTTTTCTAAAGAGTCTTTAGAATTTGTGGAATTATCTCAAAAACTAGATGACAGCTGGAGTTGGGAAATAAAAGTGAGTAAATCAATAAGTTTGCAATGAAAATATATTATTTTATATGAACTTTTCTATTAAGAATGCGGAAGAAGAAGGCCAATCTTTTCTGAAATACGTTGACAAAATAAGAGATCCAATAAGCCAAGAACTAATACAAATAGAGTATCATGTTGTATATTCGATATCTTATAAGGTGCCGATATTATATTTTCAAGCTTTTACAAGTGGTAAGTGCTTTTGGTTTTCATTTAAATAAAATTTCAGCAATTATAATATCCAATTCTAGATGGTAAACCAATGTCCTTAGAAAAGGTGTGGGATTTATTTCAAAGCAAACAGGAGGCGAAGTATTCTAGGAAAGATATGCTGTCTATAATAACGCAACTGGATCATCCAATCTATTATCGACCGTTTATGTGTTTACATCCTTGTCGTACGGCAGAGATTTTAGCAGCGACTCCAAAGAGCGGCAACCGTGTGTTAACGTTTATAAGTGTAATGGGTCCTTATTTACATTTAAATTTGAATAATAGTTATGGTTTGCATTACCTTGATACCTCCACTACCACATAAAATGATACATCTCTGTATTCATATACGACTTAAAAATGAAAACTGATTTGTTTGCACAGAAATTCATATATTTATTTACTTTCTTCCTGTTTTCAACGTACGTTTATATTTCATAATATAATTTTCCACATGTTATATATATATATACATATATATTTCCAAACTAAATATATTACTAATAACTGCTTAAAGTTTTATGTTTATTTGTATAGAATATATATGTACATGAATATCGTATTGACTTAATGTATATACCTACTTATGAAAAAGTATTTTAAATAATTCTTGAAAACAACTTAAGATATGGCAAATTTGTCTAAGATTAGTTTTTTTATTTATTTTATTTACTTGTTAATTAAGTACGTTTTAAATGTTTAAACACACACGTGTTTATGTGTGTACTTGACTAGCTTATTTCCTTGCGTAAGCAGGGACACTTAGTCATTAATTTTATTTTTAGTATATTTTATTCGGTTCTTGTCTAATAATATTTAATTTACTTATGAGTTTAATTATAATTAGTGTTAACTCCTACTGTGGTTTTTACTACTCCATGGTCATGTTTTACCATAAATCCATGGAATATATAAATTTTACAATTTTTTAATGCATAGTTTCATTTAATAAATAATTTTAGAACTAAGAGTTGTTTTACTTATTTATATACAATTTTGGAATTAAAAAAGGGGATAAAGCATAAAGAAAAACATTAGCACTAATTTTCAATACATTTCACAAACGGTGCACGTTTTACAAAACTTTACATAAATAGTGCAGTTTTAGAGAAGTTACGAAAGAACATGAAAAAATTAGCGAATTGCGATTTTCATGATATATTGCTCGTTTCAAAATTGTATGTTAATTTTCAAATTTAGCAGGCCGAAATCCCAGTTATAATGTCCTCGAATCATATCCACCCAAGAATTACCGAGATAAAAGCAAAAAACAAAAAGTGACAAAAGTATCAGCTTATGTTTACATTTAGCTTTCTCAAAAGTCTTCATTCAGCAGACCCCATTAATTGTATGTATAAAAACCACTAAAGACTTAAGGCACATGTACCCCATAGGAAGAGAAATAATTTTTTGGAAGGTACCTTTTTGAAACATACTTTACGGCGCCACTTTGATTTAATTGAGCACTCATTTTGGGTGCATGTGCCTTAAGTCTTTAGCGGTTTTTATACGTACAATTAATGGGGTCTCCTGGATGAAGACTTTTAAGAAAGCTAAATGTAAACATAAGCTGATGCTTTTTGTCACTTTTTGTGTTTTGCCTTTATCTTGGAAATTTTTGGGCAGAAATGATTCGGGGACACTATAAATGGGGTTTCTTGTAAAAAATTCGAAAATGAGCACTAAATTGTGATACGACCAATATTTAATGACAGTCACCATTTTCCGGTTTTGTGTTAAAAAAATACCAAATGTACATATGTATGTGTATGAAAATTGAGGAAGCGAACAACAACTTATAAAATATATTTTGAAAACTTTTGCAGACAAAATTAGTAAGATATTTTGAATTTTTTGTAAGGTTCAGCCTTTCATATTTTAATTCTAAATTTAGCAGATGAATGTAAATAAGCTATCCAAGACGTGATTTAACAAAGAGATCTTACCAAACCAGCAAGTTTTAATAGAAATAAGCAGGTCTTTAAAATTTTTTATTGGTTTTCTGATATAACAAATTTAACAAAACACGAAGAAAGAGAGTAATTTTATTTTTTTATGATTAATTGCGGTTGCACATCTATTACATGCACCCGTTTATGTGTATTTAGGCTTGTAGTCGTATTTACAATATTTATATTTTACTATTATAAATTTTTAAAGCTGCACCATTTTCCTTGTTTGTTTGTTTTACTTAATTAAAAAACAAAGAAAAATATTTTTGAACAATAATATATTTTGTAGTTCATAAAATACCTATTCACATACAAATATCTACATGCTATATTTTTTTATAAATTTAGAATAATTTGAACAACTATTGCAATAAGTATTTATTTTCTTCTTTTTTACTTATTACTGTGTATTATTAATTTTTAATTAAATATAACTTTACATTAGATAAATATTTGGCAAACAATATATGAAAATATGCTTCTATATCTAGTGCTTATAAATTTAGTTAATTAAATAAATTTCATTCAGTATATTATTTGAAATTTTATAATAGAGGAAGAACTCTGTCGTCGTATGTACAAAATAACTAATAAATTTTAGAAAGATCAGGTGTCAAATGGCGTGAAATTAGAAAGATCAGGGGTCAATTTGTATTTAAATAGTATGGAAATTTCGCATGCGGTAATTTGGCCCCCAGATATATTCATATCTTAGCGCACATAAATTAAAATTTCTAAGCCATGAAATAAAACGTAAAGAAACAAAACAAAATTAATGATGCATTATTTTTAATAATAAGTTATTCTGAATTTTAGAATTATTAATAATAGAAGTATAAAATATTTTACAAACGTGTAATATGATGTAGTGAATCGTAATCAACAAAATAACTCACTTTTAGAATTTTTAATAGAACTGGATTTTGCATTTTTCTGGACGTTATGCTCTTTCTACCAGCCATAAACAATTTAAAGAAAATTTTGAACTTCGATAAATATGTGTTTGCAAGTACAAAACAAAAAATAAAATAATAAATAAAAAATTTTTTAAACTTTTAAAACAAATTTGAAACACTTTTTTAAAAGTTTTCTTTACAAATTTCCAAAAAGAAAGATAAAATATTGAAAA
The DNA here is from genome assembly GCA_951800035.1 of Linnaemya tessellans. NCBI lineage: Eukaryota > Metazoa > Arthropoda > Insecta > Diptera > Tachinidae > Linnaemya > Linnaemya tessellans. The sequence goes on along the minus strand of OX637534.1, from coordinate 120,405,755 downwards.
GTGTACCACAAAAATATATGTGTCCTATTTGTATATAAAATGTAACAAATTTTGTATAAAATAATATAATAAATTATTCAAATTAATATTCTTAATTAAATACTCAATGATCATAATATGTCTTGAAAATTTAAATTTTGATAGCATCAAAAATTGTTGCAAACACAGAATGGTTTTGAAAATTTCATTGAAATATTTTGAGAAATAATCTCCAGAGGGGTTTCTCTCTAATGCGATGCAAAAGGAATTGCTTTCGCATTTCAGTGTAAATAGCATACAAATCTGTTCAGTTTTTCATTCGCATCTCATTACAGAGTAACCCCCCGGGGGCTACTACATAATTCAAGTCGATAGGAAATGCTTTCGACGTTCAATCTTAATAACATACAATTTCGAACAGTTTTCTTTTCGAATGGATCTATACAATAATGCAATTAAATATTAAAGAAACAGTTCTTTTTTACTCTATGGATTGATTTGATTTCCTAGCCTGAAAGACTTAGCGTGGCAATTATTTTCTTTACACTAAATGCATTTCATTAATTTGAAATTAATTTAAAACAGTGACTTCCAGTGATTTCTATTTTAAAATAATACAAAATGTATGTACACTAGGAACTTGATTTTTAAATAATCAATATGTTTAAATTACATTCAACAAGGTGCTCTTGCAATTCTTAAGTAGCGGATTAGTTTTTATAAATTTGCGATCTTTTCTTCTTATTTTTTTTTCTAAATTTTTAGTTTGTATATATTTTGTATATGTATTTCTGTATATATTTATATATAATATATTTATGTATAACTTGTTATATGTTAACTTTAGCTTTGCCTTGTAATGTTTCATTTTTGTGTATAACGTTTTACAAATCCGCAACTGTCCCCGCAACGTCGAACAAACGATAACTTAGGAATTAAAGTTTTTTATTATTATTTCAATTTTATTTTATTTGTTAACTGTTTTGAGTTTATTTTATTATATTTATGAAGTTCGAGTTTGTTTTTTTTTAATAAAATTATAATAATTTTATTTATATTCAATAATTCGTCAACAGTTTATTAACAGTATCAGGGAATTAGATATAAAACGAAATAAAGAATCTAGAATCTACACTTTGAGAAAATATATTAATTTTTTGTTTTACGGAATCTTTTCATTTGTATTGCTCTTGAGATTCCATATATAAAAAAACATTTTTAATTCTTTTTCATTTGTATATGTCGAGCCATTACATACTTTCACCTTCAGGTTGTAATAATTACATTCAAACTCAAGGATCTACTTTATGATCCTGGGGCATTAATTGAAATGCTGATGCAATTTGAATGCAGTTATTTGCTCCCTGATGGTTCCATTTGTAAATGAAGGAGAATTCAGAATGTTTTTGATTTATGGAATCTTAAGAAGAAATACAAAACCAAATATGTGTTTAAATATTTTGCTTTGTGGTAAAAATTATATCAAACACTTTGTAGTGTCTTAAACAGATTTTTATATTTTAAAATTTTATTCCCTCAAGCTTAATAAATATAATAAAAGATGTAGTATTTATTGATCACGAAAATATTAAATTTTCACCGTGCTGATTCTCCATTAAAAATAAAATATAAAAAACTAAAGTGATCATTGCATTCCACTGGGTGTAGTGCATATTTTTACACCACATTTTTTTTGGAAAAGCTAAATATTATTTGAAACTTTTACTCAATTGAATAACAAGTTTAAATAAATATACATGGAAGCTAAAACAGAAACTCAATAATCACTTGTTTTTTTATTTTCTTACTTTATCATTTGACATAGACTGGCTATTTTCCAATTATGGTTGTAAGAGATAAAGAAAACAGTAACAGCTAAATATTGTTATTTGCAAAAAAATCGACTGAGTCCAAAACACCAATATGCATTGCAGTGATGCAATGTGTTTTGTTTTTGTAACTAATGTAACTTGGCGTCACTGCAAAGTATTTTGATGTTTTGGAATTCACCCATCGTTTAGAGTGATGCAAAATATCTGCCGTGAACTTTAGGCGAATACTTATTATTATTTTTAATAAATTTATTCAATTCATGAAAAATATTTCAAATTTACAAACTGCTTATTTCACAAATTTTGTATAGAAATTTGTCAAATAAGAAGGTTATAACCATAATTTTTTCTTTAAATTAGTTATGTAATAAATAAATATAAATATATATTAACTCTGGTATTCATAAAATTTAAAATGTGTTTGAAATGTATTTTAATTAAATTTTTTCATACAAAATTTTCTTAAAACAGATTTGAAATACGTTTTACTTTTTTATGAATATGGGGGTAAATGTATTACTGATTTCTATTTATTCTTGATCTTTCAATATTATTTTTGTAATAATTTTTTAAGCTTGAGGTCTTTTTAAATAAATAAATTTAAGATATGAATTTATATTTTCAATATTTCACCACTCCTTTGGGTGGCTTCATTAGGAGAATATTGAAAAGCAATATTTTCCTGAAGAAGCCAGCCAAGGAGTGGTGAAATATGGATTTTTTTTATATAAAAAGATCTCAAGCTTTAAAAAATTATTATTAAACTTAAGTGGATTATGAAAATTTGTTTTTTTTTCATTTAAAATACCAGGGCTATCGTTGTTTCGACAACCTGGTGACAGGCGGTTAATGTCGTAAAGTTTACAAAAAAATAGTTATATTTAATGTAAATATCATATAATAAATTTTGTTGTATTTTGGTCTCCTTTTTGTTACATTTTCTTTTTGGACACATTGCATAGTTAGTTTTTTTCTGTTTGTTTTTTGTTTGCTATAATATTAAGCCAGGATAATAATAAAAATGCTTCGAAAAGGATACTCAAAGCCGTACTAGTAATTTTTATATTTTAATATTGTGGAACAAGCAAGTTGAAGTTTAAAAATTACTTCACAGTTTTTTTATATTAATTTAACATGTTGCTGTAGTACATAGTATAACGAAAGTTTTTATAAAAAGCCCTTTTAATTTTCAACATACATCCACAAATTACTATTCAATATTTAATAAATTTTACAATAATTGCAATTATTGCAAATAATTTTAAGTATCCTGTTTGTAAAGCACGTCTAAATCTTAACTATTTTACATACTTAAAATTAATATTAGTTTTAGTATTTCTACTGCGAATGCAATAATTTAACACTATTTAATTAATTGTCTTATTTGTAAAGTTAATGACTAGGTTAGTTCCCTTTTGGAAATATAATTTTAATAAATTAAATTATTAAAATGTCTTATTCTATACAATAAATTTGTCTATAAATATTTCTGCTATTAATACTAAATAAAGACTAGATAGAAAAATGTCCATGTTTTTCTTATTGTTTTGCGTTATTTAGCATCTAAATATTTTAGTTTTTAATCAATTGCAGTTTCGGCCAACATAAAAATGCAAATAAATAAAGCAGCTGCTGTTCGGCTTAAATCATATTTCAGTTGTTTGTTGTCATAAAGCTATTTTATTTAATCTTTACTTTGGACGGTGGTTTCTGTTAGATGTGTTGGAGTACTAATTGTTGCAGTGTACTGTTCACGGCGCACTATGGAACTGGTTGAGATGCTGCGCCTAAATCAGCTACACAGCATATTAAAGAAGCCTTTACCCTTTTCGGAACGTGGGGCCATTAACATAGGAACTTGATTTTTGTGTGTAACTTTGATCTGAAAGAAATAAAGGTAAATGCTTAATACCGCTATACACTTTTCAAAACGAAATGTAATTCATAAACTCTTAAATAATTTCCTAGTGGTAAAAATTTGTTCACTTTTACCACCAAACTTGGAATACCTTTTTTTTAATTTTATGCTAAAAATTTAGGAACAATATTTATATTGTGCGTATCTACATAAAAATACCTTTTAACTAAAATAGTTTCACCCTTATAGGTGAAATACAAGTTATTTAGAAATGTACCACAAAAAATTGTGTAAAGCTAAAAGTCCCACCATTTGATATTTACAGTTGAAATAAATCCGTTTGAAAATAAAGAACAGATAAATTGTGTTTATTTAAGCAAGCGACTAAATTTGTAAAATAAATAAAGAACAGAGGTGGAATAAGTGTTGTTGTTGCTTTTTAGGTTAGGTTAGGTTAGAAGGGCTGCCCGCCATAAGCGAGAAAAACACTCGGAGGCCATAAAAACTTTTTAAGTAAATTTAAAACTTTTTCTTAGCACTTGTAATATATATTGTGGGCATCTACGTAAAAATATATTTCAAAATATATATAATTCCTCCATATTGGGGAACGATAAATTACTTAAAAGTGTACCACAAAAAAAAGGTGCTTTACTTATATATTAGATTCGGTATCATGAATATAGCAATTCTAATGCATGCAATTTATATAAAAATGTACGTGAAATGCTTAGAATTATATTTTGATGTTCGGTTTCGCATTCAACTGGACATTAAAATAATAATTCAACGCCTGTGAAGTATGCATTTATGCTTTTTTAAATAAATTCAGTATCCTCGAAAGCTCTAACTCAATATCGCCTTAAATGTATCAGTTGTAAAAGAGTTTAAAATTTTAGACTAAAAATTTAGTGAACACCATTTCCAGAATAGCCGCCACCATGTTTGAAGTTTTTTTTTTGACTTTTATGGGAATTGAGAATGTTGTACTACTCTGTCGAAATTTATAGATGAACTAAAAACTCACCGTGCAGGGCTGTTGCATCCATGGTTCGCCATCAATTTGCATGGGAAATGTTTTTCGTGTATTTATTATCACTTCGCTGCATTGGGCCAATCTTCGTCCTGAGGCTCTAAGGCCAGTACGTACTTGGCCCATGTGTAGACAGTTTTCAAGGCCTATAACTTCAATTAGGCGATCACCAAAATCTAAGAAAACAAAAAAAAATGGAAAAGAAATATTTATAAAAATATATCGATGGCTTAATATTAAAAAGGCGTAACTCGATTTTTGTTAATTTACAGGCGGAGAAAAAACCTTAATAAAATCCGTAAAATTTATGACACAAAAAAAGTTTTGATGCATTTTTAATAAAATGTGTTGAATTTTTTTTTTTATTAAAAATTGCATGAAAACATTTCTGGTGTCAGAAATTCTATGGATTTTATCAAGTCTTTTCCTTCTACTCCAAAGTAACACAAAATCGAGTTACGCCTTTTTTATATTAGGCCATCGATATTAAGCAATTTTTATAATTAATTTACCTTGTGTGGCTACTGATAGATCCACCGAATTGAAACTGGTGGCTGAAAGCTCTTTATCAGAGGATTTAAGCTTTTTGCCTTTGCGAAAGGGACCAGCACTTTTCCTTATACGCTTTTGTGATAAATGCTCACCCCACAAATTGGAGCCACCGTGAGTGTATGGAATGTTAAGAAGGGCTACACCCTGTAAATGAGGACCATTTGCCAAGTCCAGGGAAACACCATCGCACTGGAAATGGCAGGTAAATAAAAAAATTACTCGTATATGGCAGGCCATGCAATTTTTTATTTCATAATAAAAATAGGTTTTTTTTCAATAGTTCTGATTTTTTATAGGATTGTAAAGAAGACGTGTTCCGAGAAGGAAATATCCATCAAATGACCTCCACGACTCTGATGACAGGCCATTACCGAAGACTATAAATAGATCAAAGGCCACCATTTTGTGAACGCCAATGCAAGTTCACAGATGAAAATCTGATAAATGTAGACGGTTAGACTGTGTAAATTGGGACTTGGTGCCCGTTTACATTAGGCGATTTTTATTGTGATTAAATACGATAAGGGAACAGAAATATGGATATTTAATCACTCACACACACGCACACATAAGAAGAATAGCAGTGCCAACACATGCCACAATGTAAACGCGCACTTAATGCAACTATACCATTTTGTGTTGTACAACGAATTCTTTAATTAAAAAAATGCTTAAATTATGCCAACGCATGCTTCATAGTTTTTTTTTCGGGAAAAAAATACCGCACCACTAACGTGCACTCAACGCCGAAAATTTTATTAACAATTTTAACAAATTTTCTTATACAGATACGAAAATATGCAAGGGAATGCGTGAGAGTATATCGTCACAGAAAATGCAAAATGCTCTAAATAACATTTTACAAATTTAACGGGAGAAGAACAAAAACTATAACAAAATTTTGCAATATAATACAAAAAAATATCAACAAATTTATTTCTGTTTCAAAAATTAATCTCGGTTTGTCTTTTGATAAAATAATCTGCCTTATTCTGTAACAATTTGTCATCGTCACGTCAAGACTCTTCTGCCTCCGTATTTAACTTCTTTTAACAGTCTATTGCTATTTTATAGGCTTTAGAGAATAGGCAAAGTCTGTCGACAGTAATAAATTGCTGCCCGCAAACAAAATGCCACTGCCCTATTTTTGATATTGTCTTGACATGACGTTGACAAATAGTTACAGAATAGGGCAGCATAAGTCCTATTATATAAGAAAATGGTACATTTTTATAGCCTTCAAAAAAGAATTGTCATTCCGTGTGTAACGCAGTGAAATATTCCTCTAAGACCTCATAAAATATACATATTCTTCTAGACGATTTAGCCATGTCCGTCGGTCCGTCTGTCTGTGGAAATCGCGATTCAGTCCAAACAAAATGAGCCAGACCCTTGAAACTTGGTATAAATATATCTTGAAGGATAGTACAGCTCAAGTTGGTAAATGGGCTGCGTCGGGCCAGAGGGAAAAAAGTTTCCCTGAGAAGAACTAAATCAGCCTCTAAAAAACGACATGATTTTTTAAGTTGTTTTTGTGTACCGGCTTTCGAAAACACATGTTCTGCTCTGCTGTGTAAGTTGGATAATTAAAACTGATGTTGATCCACCTGCAACAGCGGCACAGTATTTTTATGCACATTGAGAATTTTTATGTTAAGAAAATTCGATGATTGTTAGCAGAAAAATGTTAAATTTAGCATGACGCAGTATTAACAGAATAGCATTTAAAAAAAATCAATGAGTGTTCGAACTCACGGGCGATGTGTTAACACCGTTTTGTTTGTTTATTTTATATTAAACCCACAAAAAACAAAGAGAATGCAAAGCAACAGACAAATGTACATACATACATTGTTATGTTTGTACATAAGCTACATACGTTGCTGTCTTGCTATCTCATTTTTATATATGTACGTATAACCACGTCACTATTCTCTTTGCTATGCATAAGACAAAACCGAAGATCAACATAAAACACTTTTTTAATATTACTCCAAATTAATACTCCGAATTAAAACACTTAAATCTCCGCTCGCCGATATCGGATCGCCCTAATTTTTGGCCTAAACTCTTCATTGAAACCCGCACTAGCGTTTTAATCCAAAAATTAATAAAATCGGCAATGAATTTCCGGAGAAAATCGCGTGGGAAAATTATATGAAAATCGCCCAATAATCACTTTCAATACCGACTGCCAAGCAACAACAACAAACAAAGAAACTCTTACACTTACACTTGCGTATGTATTGAAACTGATAGTTTACTGCCCTAGAGGCGCGCGTATAGATGTTAACACATCAAAAAAAATTTTACAATTTCTTTCGCTAAAAAAAGGACTTTTGTCATTTTTGGTGACGATATGTATGTGGAGGTTGGTTGTGTGGTACTGCAAGAATATTTATTATACGCGTACAATTATTTTGTAAATAAATCTTTCCTTTTGTAAGGAATTTGCATTAATAATTTCGCATGCTTTGACACGCTTTCGTACTTACAACAATTTCAATATGTTCGTGTAGATTTTTGCAAGATGCTGCAAATGTTTCCGATGTTGCATATTCAAAATACCAAAGTTTGTTTTTCATGCGGCTGTTAAATTTATGCGGATTCTTTTCACGTTCCAAATGAAATTTAACACAAATGGCGGCATCCTAAAATAGAGACAGAAAGTGGAAATGAGTATAAATATGAATAGAAAACAAGTACATTTATTAAGAGGATCTTTACAATTGATAAAAAATAAGTTCATTAAAATTTTGGTACAAATTCAACTCACGTCTAATTTACACTTTGATTTTTTTTTCATGTTATTTAAAACACGGTTTTTGTAGCTTGTGGGCAAAAGTCGTAGAGAAAAATTATCAAATTTTCTGTTTTCGGTTTTTGTTTTTCATATTTTTTTCATAACACAATATCGATTTTTTGTTTTACTGCTTCATTGTACTTTTTATTTCAATACAGAACAGCTGCATACAGAACAAAAGCTAAAATTGTTTTAAAATCACGGAAAAATCACCGTGTGAATGTACATATATGATTTTTGGGGAATCAAAAATAAATTTTAATTTTTATATCATAGGCCCAATTTACACCATGAATTATAATTCATGAATATTTTTTAACTTTCTTTCAAAACATCTTCTAAAATCCTCTAGCATTTATACGTTGATTTCTAATTCATGTATATTTATATTTCAGGGTTGATTTTTTAGCTTGCTATCGCTTAATTTTCTTTGTTTGATCATTCTTATTTTAGCATTAGTGATTTATATACAAGAAAATATAATATAATATAAAATAAAAACTATTGTACGATGACGGAAAAAATATTGGAAAATTTTTTCATTAGTAATTTTTTTCACTTTTTAATAAAACCACATGTAGATATGATGTATTCACTTTGAAAGACGAAAAAGAATAAAACAAAACAAGAAGAACGAAAAGTAGTGCAAAAGGCAATACAAAAAACTTCATGAAAAACAGAAATCGTGCAGTTTTTTCTACACCTACTTCGTCTCTACACCGCTCACCTACAAATAAAAACAGCATGAATAAAATTCATGGTGTAAATTGGGCCATAGATGATTTTTCATATATTTTTTACTGTAATTTGGATTTGTAATTTTGCGTTTCTCCAATTCGCGCTGAAATGCGTTAAATTATAAAAATAGGCGTTAGTGCTTTGAAATTACCTCCCAGCAGAGATAAATTGGGATTCAAGCAAATATTAAGAAAAAAAACTCTTTTTTTTTTTTTTTAAATTAGTGGCTGTTTCCAAGTAACAACTGAAAATGATTAATGTAATCGGGAGTATTTGCAAAACGCATTAGTGTCTTTTAAAAAATAATTTATGTTTCAGGGGTGGTAGTAAAATACGAAGTACGAAAAAGATATTTACATCTACAAGGACATAATAGCCCAGTTCACAATCTCGAGCAAGTAGTCTAGCATCGTAGCATGAGCAAAATAATTGTACTCTACACCAACAAAATACATTGAAAATGCTCTCAAATACTCTCTCAATTTGCAAATGCTATAATGCAAGACCATTTGCACAGGATTGTGAATTGGGCTAATAAATATTATTCAGATGCTGAATTTAAATGTTTGCGCTGTATTTATTAGCAAAAATACCATAAATATTATTTATTTCAGCTGAAATTCCACATAAAAGCTTAAAATTGCAATAACATTATTTCCCGTTTTCCCCCGGTAGTAAATGGCCGATTACAATATCTGCACTGCAGTATTGGATTACATTTCAAAATATCCAAGTTTATTTATTTAAACGAGTCTAAATTGTATAAAAAAACATGTAATAACTTTCAGTCAAGACAAAACTAATGCCTGCTACTGTCAGCAGTTCTTAAAGGAGGATGTTCAATTAAAATGAAAGGTATTTGAATTGCTTCTACTAAATTTAGTTTGAAACATGATGACATCAATAACACTCAAAAATTACTCGTACACAGTTGTATACAAGACACCAGGGATGGCAAGTTGCATTTACATAAATATTTAAACTCTGCACCATCTTCTAGTCATTTGCTAAATTGATTTGCCTAATGGCTACATATTGGCAAAGTAAATATACATACTCGTATATACGAGGCTGTTGACCACAAGTTTATTAAAATTTAATATGCATAATCACCTAGAACAGTACAACAAAATTGAAAATGTCAGAGAAAAGTTGAAATTTCTAAGAAAATACGAAATTAGGAATTGTACTTATTTCTGCTCTTCAAGTTAATTATTGAAGTTTGCTGTACGATATCTGAATTTTATGCACCATACGATGCCTGTTACAAAAAAAACATGACTTTTTTTTCTTTAGAGATATGACAGCGTTTTTTTTTTCAATTCTCCAAGCAGATTTCATATGCACTATTTGGATATTCTTAAGATCTCTCAGCAATTCGGGTTTTATCTCCTAGATTCCTGCAAAACATCGTCCTTTTATCGGTCTCTTCAATCTCGTGAATATGAAAAGCTTATAAGAGGCCAAATCTGGTGAATAGACTGGCTGGGGCCTAATTAACAAGAAATGACGACTGAACAATATCCCGATGCCAAAGCCATGCAGATAAGGAAACAACATCCGATGTGTGTATGTATAGAAAATTCAAAAGCAAACAACGAAGATAAAAAAAGAATAAAAATAAATTAATAAATAAAAATAATAAATTAATAAATAAATTAATGAATAAAATAAGAAAAATTATAAGTGGTGACGCAAAAACATACACATGAGTACTGATGACGAAATTGTAGCGACTTTCAAAAACATGATGGCCGCTGCAGGAGCTGTTTGGATGAAGAAGAAGAGGAGTCAGTACAGCATTTCGTTTGTTACTGTCCGACCCTGCAGGAGCGTAGGCTTAGACATCTAGACTCTCGTTTCCAGCGAGATCTGGACTGCCTCAGGGATGCACCGCTGGCTGCCCTGGCGGGCTTTGTGAGAAGTTTTGGGTGGTTCTCAGGAACCACCCACATCGTCTTGAAAATAGTGTTTAGGGTATAGTCCTCTGGGCATCACAATAGACCTTTTTATGGCCTCCGAGTATTTTTCTCGCTTACTGCGCGCAGCCCTTCTAACCTATCCTTCGAAAACAGCTGTTCGGCTCTGCTGTGCAAGTTGGATAATTAAAACTGATGTTGACTTTCCCTTGTGACTTGGAATATTTATGATGTCTTACTGAATTTACAAAAAAAATTCCGCCAAGTGATTTGATAATTTTCCAGAAATTATTTTTATACCCTCCAAAAAAGAACTAGAGGTTTCACTTTGTTATGCCTTGTGTCACGCAGTGAAATATCCCTCTAAGATCCCCTAAAGTATCTATATGCTTGATCAGTGATGAAATCTAAAACGATCTAAGTTCGTAAATGGGCTGAATAGGTCCAGAAGGAAAAAAAATTCCCCTAAGAAGAATTAAACCAACCCCTAAAAAACTATATAATTTTTAAAGTTTTTTTTTTGTAATTTTGTTAAGCAAATGATTTATTTTTATATCAAAGAAGATCCAAAGCTTTGAGCTTTTAGCCAGATAATCAGAAAAATCCATTTTTCACGCAAAACACTACCAACTTTTATGATTCTCCTCACAAAGAAACCTCAATACGGGAAATTCAAAAATTTACCTTATTTTTTAAACAGACCTCGTAATTCTACAATTTTACTGTATTCAGAGACTTGTAGTAAAATTTTATGATAAATAATTTTGTAGGACACTTCAGTGCACTACATCATGGTTTTTGGGGCGGGGGACAGTTTTTGGAATTTTTTCATGAGAGGGACCTAAAAGACCCAAACACTAGAAATTGTTTGGGTTAAAATTTGTCACAAAAATATTTGACATCCACTTCTCTACTCTCTTCACGGTGCTGGCTCCCGCAAAACAGCTGGCTCCCGCAAAACAGCTGGCCTCAGTTTTGGCGGTTAAATTAAACGTCGCACGTGAACATTGACTATTGCATACCAAAATCCTTTTTTGGTGGACTATTTCATTCCAGTATTTACACTAGGGATTGATGCATTATCCTGAAGGATGTCACAAGATGTTTACCGATGGATGTAAAAGGAACATTATGGAGTGGAGAGCGGGAGTTTCTGCCTAGAGCAATTTAAAAGTAAAACCGTCAATTATTGAGGTATTAACCTCAATCATGCTGAGGCGACAAACCTTTCAACCTAACCTCAAATAACTATAAATCTCTAAATATTTAATGATGAAACATGTAAATTCACTTAACTCTATGCTAAATGTGCGTAACAAATATGGAAAAGGCTTCTAAAAAAACACAAACTGCTATTACAGGCAGAACACAAGCTGTAATAAATCAATGTCAAAACTTTTTAAAGAGCCCGTAAACGGATAAGTAGCACCTCAAAATGTCTGCAGCAGAAAACATATGATTTATCGCAGCCATCCAGCCCATTCCCCTCCACACACTGTGAAATTGTTGTTCATTTATTAAAAAATAAACACTTTGACTTGAAGAAAAATACCGGGAAAAATTCGATCAATCGCATAAAATTCACCGTTTTTTTGTTGTATGTGTGTGTGTGTGTACACGTCACGAAATTTGTTCACCGGATGACCTTTGAAATAAATAAAATAACACTTGCCTCCAGATGTCTTCAAATGTACGACGTACCTATACATGCAAGTACACACGAATACATGTGTAAAAGCGTACTGCGTACGCAACGCAATGTTAAGTGAAATGGTTGTCGGTCGTACGTATATGGAAGGGATGGCAATTTGATGTTTTGATGTTCCATCACATGTTCAAGAATTTTCTATAAATTTTTGTACGTTTTACTGAGATGCTTATGGATAGAAAATGGAAATCCCATGTTTGCACTTAATGTCAAGTTTGTAGCATTAAAGACTTTGACATCATGTTCGCGCGTGTGTGTGTGTGTGTGTGTGCGTGTGCCAGCTAGTAGTTGGATTGTGTGAGTGTGTTTACAACATGTAAGAAAATGGGCCAAAGAAAAATAAAAGGATTTATTAAAAATATGTGTACGTTTGGGAATCTTCTTAAAGTCACTTTCATGCATGTGCATATTAAATATGTGTGTGTGTTCATGGCTCAATATTTGAGCTTTTGCGATGTGCGTGTGAGATCTGCTTAAGTAAATATCTTCTTCCTCTTTACTTTTGATTGAGTAACACTTAAGTGGAAAATATTTCTACTTTAGAGATGAAATATTTTCCCTTAGTTTTTGCCAATTTCGCCGCGTAGCGCATTTAATTGAGCTCAAAAGCATATCAGAAATATTTTTGAAGTAAAGTGCGACGGTATTTTTAGCAAAATTAAAATATTTTTTTTTCTTATAAATGATTTTGCTATACATATTTGAAACACAGAAGATTTATAGGCTCAAAGTCGTAAAATTAAACTCTGCAAGTCGTGATTAATATTCCAAGGAAAACGAGCAACTCAACATCAATTGTTTTCGGAAGTCGCTACATATCCATCATCAGTACTGATTGGTATTCTTGTTTATCGCCACTTAAAGGGTCCGCCAAATAACTTTTTTTGTGAAAATGCTATAAAAAAAACTACTGAATATTTTCTCAAATTTCTTTTTTTATTTGAAAGTACAATCCTTTCGGTTAATAATGGAAAATAATTTCATTCAAATGGCTGCATGGCCCGATAACGACCGCCATTGACTGTAACGGCCACTCGTTGCTCATTTTCGAAGAAAAATGGCCCAATTATGCCTCTGGACCAAAATCTGCACCAAACAGAGACTCGTTTGCGGTGCGTCGGCTTTTCAATGTATGCGTGCGGGTTTTCTGTGCCCCAAATGCGACAATTTTGCTTGTTTACACACCCGCCAAGATCAAAATGAGCTTCATCTGAAAAGATAATTTTTGTTTTGTCAAAATCGGCATCTTCTGTAAGTCGACCGCAGGCCCATATTTCCCAGCGTTGTTCAAGCGTATACACAAACATATTCGTTCAGCGGATAAAACTGTCAATTCTGTCAAATCAGACATGATCTAAGTGTTACCATTCACGAAATAAACACTAGTTGAAAAAAAACGTTAGATTGCGGACCCTATAATTGAATGAGTGATCCGGTTCAGCCGTTCAAACGTTATTAGAGGGTCACATAGTTATACACACACACATACACATACATACAGACATAGTGACGGCTTTTCAGTAGTAGTCGAAATCTGATGAAAACTCAATAACTTCCCACTTTCTTAAAAAATTTTAAATTTTCCTAGAGAGACGTTAAAAAAATACTTGTTTTTGGATCACCCGCTTTATTCAGTACTATACTGATAGTGTCATAACAGTCAGAGGTCTAAAAGACAATTACAAGAAATAGGAAGTACAACCATTTAAGCCACAACAAGATGGTAAACAATAATAAAACAAAATTAATTTGTCACGTTACATGATCTCCTTCATCCTTGGCATTTGTCTTCTTCAAACGAGCAAAAATGTTCGTGTGTGTGTGTGCGTGTGCGTGTTATGTGAGCAAGGAGTAAAGGAAGAAGTGCAGTTTAAATACTTGTGGTTTTTATGGCTTTGCTACGAATAACAATTTAAAATATGACACCCAACCTCGATTTTATATCCCCATTTACTCTATTAATTTAATGTTATAACATCGTAATGTTGCTATAATTAAAACTACACAAACACACTTGCAGTCTAGCAAAAAATAGGTGCAAAAAGTTATTAAATTTCTTTAGCTAAACACACACCTCGTAGTCTCTTCTAATTGTTTTCTTTTTCTAATTTTTATATAACGAACTTGAGCATGAGTAAAAACAAAATACTTGGGCTTAAAAGGGAATCTACTTTGGCGAATTCCCATCATATAAATTTTAGAAACAGTAAATATTTTACTAAAAGGCATTTACAAAATACCTGGCAACACAATGGCAACCAGCAGCAAAAAAAGATTTACAATAAAAATTATTGTTTCATAATTTTGCGAACAAAAATCGTGTTACTACGGATACCGTCGCAGTCTACTTGCAAATGTTTCTTCCCATATGCCTTTAATTGGCAATTATTTTGAGTTCAGAAAACTCGTATAATTTTTGTAAATATGGATTCAAGTATATTTCTGAAACTCGTTATATATACAATAGATTTTGATATTATTTTCTAGATAAAATTATCACAAACGAATTTTATTGTATATGAATATATTTTAATAACCATTTTCTTATATAATTCTCAATTAGTTTTTGAAAGTTTGTGTATAAGTTAAGACGTTTTATTTTTTATTTTTAGAAGTTTGAAATATTATTTTAACTTACAGACAATTTGATCTCACTACTTTTAACAGTCGCAGTTTTTGGACAGGAGCTTGGCTTTATTGTTTACCTTTACGTTTTTAAGGATTAATTTTAATTGAATTTAATACAGCAAAAAATATGTTTTCTTTAGGTTGTATGACATGACAAGAGCAATCAAATGCCACATTTCCCACAGTTGCCTTTCGAATAATTGGCGCATTAATATAAAAAAATTAAATCAATTTGCTTTGTTTTTGGAACAAAGTTCCTTATGGGACGCTGCGGAGGGGTACTCTAACCGGGAAAAAACGTCCGTAACGTAAGATTTTTTGTTTCTAAATCAATGTTTAAGACGTATGAGCAATACGATTCCATACAATCAAATATTATTAATCATACGCAGCCGTGCCGTGACAGAATTCAATTTCGTTTGGGTAGAAAATTGATTCTGTATTTTCTTTGGTCAGCGAAAATAAAAATCATTTTAAAAAATGTATACCCGATAATTATTTTCTTTATACCTCGAATAGAACTTAAAATGAATATTTTTATAATAAGAAACTTCGTTGCTATCCGGTGTCCCACGACACCACACCTTTTTTTTTTTTTTGTTTTTTCCTATTTGTGGTATTTAGTTCGGGTGCGCAAATGATCTTGGAAAATTGCAAATGCAAGATTTCTTAACTTTTATGAAATATTTAATGAAACTGTTCTTAATTTGATAATTTGAAGTCTCGTTAATTATTTGACATTTTTATCCACAATTGAATGCGTTAATTCCCCTTATTCTGTAACTATTTGTCGACGCCAACGTCAAGATAATATCAATATTGGACAATTATTTCAATTTTTCTCCATCAATTGTCTATTTTTAACAGCCTCTTGCTAAAAGGTCCGCCATCTAACGTTTTTTTTCAACTAGTGCTTATTTCGTGAATGGTAACACTTAGATCATGTCTGATTTGACAGAATTGACAGTTTTATCCGCTGAACGAATGTGTTTGTGTATACGCTTGAACAACGCTGGGAAATATGGGCCTGCGGTCGACTTACAGAAGATGCCGATTTTGACAAAACAAAAATCATCTTTTCAGATGAAGCTCATTTTGATCTTGGCGGGTGTGTAAACAAGCAAAATTGCCGCATTTGGGGCACAGAAAACCCGCACGCATACATTGAAAAGCCGAAGCACCCAAAACGAGTCACTGTTTGGTGCGGATTTTGGTCCAGAGGCATAATTGGGCCATTTTTCTTCGAAAATAAGGAAAAAGGGGCCGTTACAGTCAAGGGCGATCGTTATCGGGCCATGTTGAACGAATTTTTGTTCACAAAAATTAAAGAGGAAGATATTGGCAACATTTGGTTTCAACAGGACGGCGCTACGTGCCACACAGCCGAAGCTCCACTCGATGTTTTGTGCCCTGTTTTTGAAGATCGCATTATCAGCCGCAGAGCTGATGTCGTTTGGCCACCTCGGAGATGAGATTTCACACCGTTCGACTATTATTTGTGGGGTGCCGTCAATGATAAGTGCTACGCCGACAAGCCAGAGACAATTGCCGCTTTAAAGGACAATATTCGTGAAGCCATTGGTGAAATACAGCTGCATACACCCAATCGATAATGTGCTTCAAAAATGGACCGATCGTGTAGGCTACTGCATGGCCAGCGGAGAAAGCCATTTGAATGAAATTGTTTGCCATTATTAACCGGAAGAATTGTACTTTCAAATAAAAAAAGAAATTTGAGAAAATATTCAGTAGTTTTTTTTTATAGCATTTTCACAAAAAAAAAATTATTAGGCGGACCCTGTACTTGGTAGCCCTTAGGGTATAGTCTGAACACATCAGCAGAATTCAAATGTTTACCACAACGAGCATCTAAGTATCGCCCCGTTCTTGATATTGTCTTGACGTTGGCGTCAACAAATAGTTACAGAATAAGGGGTAATATTGAAATATTCAGCCTTGTCTCTTCGCACCCCAATTCATTTCGTATTTTCGTTCCTTAGAAAACGATAAATGGAAAAATGTTTCGTAATAAAATTACTTTTAATGCCAGGAACGGAATCAGCAAGTGAAATTGAAAAGATTTCATGAGGAATCAAAATACGTAAACAATTACGTTTCCGAACAAAATCATTAACTATAACACGGGCCAATTGTTCAAATATAATTAATAAATTTTATTTACTTATTGCAATTTTTACACAATTCCCATTGTGCCGCAAAATTTAGCCAAGAGCATAAAATTATTCGCATTTAATCTGCTTGCAAAAGAAACACGTCATACACATTCTGACAAACTTGTGTGCGAATGTATTAAAATTTTCTCTTTTGAAGCAAAATCTTCTATGACAAAAACATTCTTGGGATTTTATAATTTTACTGCAGCATTTTATGTCGGCCTACTTGAGCGCACGGTCAGGGATGTGAGAAGTGTTTCAAATATGCATGTGCGTTCGAGTGAGCACTCACTCATACTCTTGCCGTTTGAAACTGTTTATTAGCAAAATACCTTAAATGTATGTCCTTATAGAATTACTGGGGTTTAGTTGGTATTTTTGTTGCGGTTGTAAAATTTTAAACGACTGCCTCTTCCAAGTTGTGCCTGGTGGTGCTGGTGATTGTCAGGTTGAGATAAAAAGTGATAAAGATTTAAAGACGACGTTGTACTTGTACAAAACATTTAAATATACTTAAGCATTTTCTTTCCTTTTGTGCTATTATGCTTTTAGGTTTTAATTTAAATTTAACTACTCAACTAACTGTTGGGAAATTTTAATGTGATTTGGACAGTGTGTATGTGTGTGTGTGTGTTGATATTCTCTGTTTGTTTGTTTGTTTGTTTTTGCGTTACTGTTGGTTTTATTGTCTCTTTAATATCCCTTTTCCCTTGGCTGTTTTTGTTGTTCTTCTAGTTGCCATGTAATTAGTCAATTATTTATTCACTGGTGTTAAAGCGTTAAAGTTTGTTTAAAGGCAATTTTTTATTTACTCTCTTTTTCACTCCTTCTTCTTCTTTTTCTTTTGAATAAACGTTCAAAGAAAGCTATCTAGGGTGTAATATCTTATCATCAATGCGGTTTTAACTTTTTCCTACAGGCCAACTGCCACTTGCATAACACAGAATAATATATAAATGCCCAGTAGTTCGGTTGCTGGGCCGCTTTGAGTTTGTGTAGGATATTTATTTTTCAAACAAAGACTATTAGTTCGTGACTCAACCAGTTAAATGGCTCTTAAACACCTCATATAAATATGATTTAGTGGACATATAAAATTTTTTTTATTAAGTTTATTCATCAGAACTGCAGGTATGGAAAATACCAAAATTTATACAAAGTTACCGCAATTTGTAAGAGTGGCTGCAAACAGTGCACGAAATAAATATGAGGACTCGGAGTGCGCAGATATTGCGATTTACTGTTGTAGTGCGTGAATTAAGGGGGGATCATGCGTGATAGTGATTTTATTAATAAATTATTACGGGTGAATATGTGCCCGCCATGCACCTGTTTTATTTAGGTTCACTTTTCCAAACTTCAAAGCACTCATTGCCTCAGAAAATATTTAAATAGCAACACGGTGATTAAAAGTGTGTTACCATCGGCTTGATACACTTCTCGTATGCAATTTCCTAATAAAAATTTGTATAAAAAAAGACTGCTAGCATATTCAATTAAGGCAGCTAAAAAGTTGGGATAAAGAAAAACACACATGACTACTGATGATGAAATTGTAGCGGCTTTCGAAAACAGCTGTTGTGCTCTGCTGTGTAAGTTGAATAATTAAAAAAGATGTTGGCTTTTCTTTGTGCCTTGGAATATTTATCATGTTTTTTTGTGGAATTTAAAACAAATTTTCGAACAATTAGTTGATCAATCTTAATTGAATCTAATATAGCAATAAAAAGTTTGATAAAAAACTTTTATGCTAAGAAGTTATAGCAAATATTTATACTGTGCTTAATTGCGTATAAATCCCTCTTAAAATATATATGATTCATCAATATTGTTAAACGATAAGTTACTTAAAAATGTACTACAAAAAAGAGATGAAGTGATTTTATATAAATTTCAAACAACTTTTTATAGAGTGCATATGTACAGCAAAATACCTTTTAAATCATATATAATTCATAAATATAAGTGAATGATGAGCTATTTAAAAGTGTACCACAAAAAGAATATGTAGGACACGTATATACTATATACAATTTTTCATAATAGCCTCGAAGTTGTACTAATTTAAGTACAATTTTGAAAATTTTTTTCCTTGTGTACAGCTTGAGATTATAATTAATCATGAAAAAAGCTTTTAATATAAGAAAACTTTTCCTCCGTTTGTGTTTCGTTTTTGGTTACACCCCTAATGATAATATGATTTAAGGCCTAACAAGTACTGTTTCAACATATTTTATGTTTTCATATAAGTATCCTTGCAAGTACTTAACATTTCAACAAACAAACATTCTTATAATCTTCAAATCTTTTTTTTTTCCTTCTTATTTGAATATTTCATAAGGGATTTTGGAATTAAAGCAACCTCTTTGAGTGTTTATATTCTAACAAAAGCTGCTTATTTCATAAAGGATTAATTTCAAGGGAATAGTATTATTATTACAGCATATAACAATAATAATTATGATTTTGTATTTAGTAGCATAAAACAACAATTAAATGATTAAATTCAAATATTTAAATTAACTCTGCACAATAACCAGAATGAGGTTTGAGCATAATAATTATATGAAATGATATCATCAATTATTTTCCGTCTATTCTAATTAATTTATGAAGAAAACCAAAATGGTTTTGCATCAGAAGTATAATTTTAGTTTATTTCACAATTATTAAATTAAGATGTCTTATTAAATATTTAATAATTTTTGAAATTGAAATCCTTTTTAGGCAAACTTAATATTATTACGCTATTTTTTATAATTTGTAATATTTTCTTCAGAAAGAATTTAATGTGGAGCAAATGACTTGTTAACTACGTAACAGAGCAGAGCAGAACAGAACAAAACACAGTATAGAACAGAACAGAACAGAATAGAACAGAACAAAACAGAATAGAACAGAACACAACACAACAGAACATAGTAATATTATTATTAATGTGAGAATCTCTTTATTTGAAGCATGAATAAAAAAGAAGTAAAAAAGAAGTCTCCACAATTTACCATCGGTAAATTAACCTTCAATTAATCAATTGCTTTTACAAAAGTTTTTCAAAAAAGTTTCAATTGTCGAATATATTTTAAAAATTCTTCATATTAAAAAAGGTCTCTGGCTTAAGAAATTATTACTAAAAATTAAAATGTTAAACAACAATTACCAAATCTGTGGCAATTGTACTATTTTATTCCCTATATACTATAGCATTCAGTTGCAGTTTTCAGTGGTCACAACAAAGAGTAAACCAGGCTTTTAATGTCTTAGCGGTAGCATAAAAGCTGCATAAAAATCTCCAGTGTTTCAGATGACTTAAGTGTTTATTCCCTCTTGCCGCGGTAGTAATTATATAAATTTAATTGAAAATCCGTTTTATTTCCATTTTCTTGTGTGTACGGATGGTCACGTTCAACACCATGGAAATGCCCACATATTTTATCTTGTAAATTTACTTGCCTATAATAATTTTCTTAGTAAAAAAAAACATACACGCATTAAGCGCCCACTCACATTCATAATAGTGGGTTAAATAATAATCAAGTAGCGATACACAGAAAAAAATTTTATTGTACATTTCCACTATTAGCAAATTAAGTTGATTTGAGCAAATTATGTTGAAGTGTGTGCATGACGTTATAAGTAGTTTTCTGTTCGAGTTTTCGACATCAATTTAAATTTTGTATTGTTTGGTTATTTTTTAACAAAAGAAAACAGCAAAAAAATTGTTTTCAATGGCGCAATAAAAATAAATGCTATAAAAATGCCAAATAAAATTTAGTTTTTTTGTAAATTATATTCTGTCCCCTCAATACTATCCCTAGTTTTCAGTTCCATCGCTATGCATTGGATATATAGGGGTCATCCCCTGAGTGCTGGTCCAAGTTAAAAAAAAAGATATAAAATCAGCGCCATTTTATTCGTACTTGAGTGTCACTTTTTTAGATTTGTAACTCACCAATAATGGATGCCCCAAGTTTGCATTTGCAAGAAGAGCAGCTGTCCAGTGCTGCACAGACAAATTACGAAATAATTTCTCTCAAATTACCATATAATTTGTCTCAAATTAATTAATTTGGGCAAATGAAATCACGTATATGCAAAACGTACTATTATTTTGAGAACGCGTTGTAGTTAAAAGTTTAAGTACTTTTTAATACATATTTAAAACAAGCCAAAACGGGACTAGATTAGAAAAGCCCAGGGTTGCTTTTGCACTTTTTTAAAATGCGTATAAAATACTTCTTCAATCAAGTACAAAAATATTTCAATTAAATGCCGGCTGTTTGAACAAAAAAATATTTTTGATGCTAAAACTCAAAAATTCTTATGCATATGTAAAGAGTGAGTATTTAACATGAGACTATGAACACGAAAGTCCCAAGTTCAACACCACAGTCAGTAAAAAAAAAACAAAAAATTAAATATTAAAAATATAATAAACAAAAAAAAAAAAAAAAAAAAACACAGAATATGAGAAAAGAAAAAGAAAGGGAAGAAGCAAAAAAAAAATCAATGAGTGTTCGAACTCACGGGCGATGTGTTAACACCTTTTTGTTTATTTATTTTATATTAAACCCACAAAAAACAAAGAGAATGCAAAGCAACAGACAAATGTACCTTCATACATTGTTATGTTTGTACATAAGCTACATACGTTGCTGTCTTGCTATCTCATTTTTATATAAAGATCAACATAAAACACTTTTTTAATATTACTCCAAATTAATACTCCGAATTAAAACACTTAAATCTCCGCTCGCCGATATCGGATCGCCTTAATTTTTGGCCTAAACTCTTCGTCGAAACCCGCACTAGCGTTTTAATCCAAAATTAATAAAATCGGCTATGAATTTCCGGAGAAAATCGCGTGGGAAAATTATATGAAAATCGCCCAATAATCACTTTCAATACCGACTGCCAAGCAACAACAACAAACAAACAAACTCTTACACTTACACTTGCGTATGTATTGAAACTGATAGTTTACTGCCCTAGAGGCGCGCGTATAGATGTTAACACATCAAAAATTGTTTGTCAACGATATCAATACCGATTTGGTATTGAACGTGACTTAAATTAAGTATTTAGTACTTAAGTGATTCGTACTTAAATCGATCGTTCTGTACTCGATTTAAGACAAACCCTATTTACCGTACTTTTGACACCACTTGGGACATATTTAAGTATAGGGTGTTTTTTTAGAGTGTCACAACACCAGAGCAACTCGTACAAATTGTTGAAATTTTTACTCAAAATAATCGTTCTATTCGTGAAACTCATCGTACGCACTTCTTCTTGCATTTTATGGCGGTACATAATCGTCCTTCGGAGTGTCCAATTCGAAGAACAATAGATCGGTTTCGGACCGCATTTACTGTTACTGATAATGGGCATCCCGTGAGACTGCGGACAGTGCGCACTGAAGAAGCTGTAGCCGCTGTACAGAAAGCATTGATCAGTCAATTCGTCGCCGTTCTCAGCAACTGGGGTAGGGTCCTTCCACTTTATGGAAGATATTTTTTAGTTGCTGAGATTTGGTGTTCCAAATTGACGGCCACATGGCAGAAATCATATTTAAACATTAATGTTGACTTCTTTTCTGGAAAAGAATGCTACACACTTTTTAATGAAAAACTGCACCATCATGCCATTTCGCAATGGTAAATCTATTACAAATTAATCTGCCATTGCTTAGGCAAATATATTATTGTTTTAAAAATATATTAAAGATATATTTCCTTGTTTCACTATGATTTAAACTTGTGTCACTCTATAAAAAAACACCCTTTACATATTATATTACTGTTTATTTTCAGTGTAGCTGCCAATTTCTTTTGCATGATTACCACATTAAGGCTTTAACCTTGCAAATAAATGTTTTCATTTAAGATGTTGATTTTCTTTTTCGCTGCAGATTTAATGGATTTTTCTTTTATAGGTTGGCGATTTAAGCCACTCGGCAAAACAGTAATTGTAATTACTGCTTAAACCCATAAAGAAAGATGAATATTTCATCTGTGCAGCAGCACATAAATAAACACAAATTAGGTGAACGCCCAAAAATCGTGAGTCGAAAATTGCAAATTACTTTTATGGCCCACAAAGTGGCAGATAATAAATGAAATTTCTCGCTAAATAATATAAAAGGGGGGAGGGGGGAGGAAAAACACGGCAGAGAAAAAAACATGGAAAAAAGCTGCTTCTTGCTACTCACCACTCCCACGGAAAAGTAATTATTGATAATATTGTAGGGCACCGTGCAGTCCTTCTCCGCTTGGCTCTTCAGAGGTCGTTGTATGGGAATGTTGAATGTTTTTGTTTCCGAAGTTGTAGGTGTCGGCACTGGCGTAGGCGAGCGTTGCTCGTACAATGTGCCACAATCTTCAATTGCCCCTGCCACCGTAGTTGTGGCCGTATTTCGAGTAGGTGTTGTGGCAAGTACATTTTCAGTTTCTGTTACAACAAAGCCATCATTCTTATTGCCATTTGCATGTTGTATTGACTCTACTTCATGGCGGCTGTCATGTCCCAACCCTGGCGTTTGTTTATTTTCATTACACGTCTTTGTGGCAGACTTGTTCGGTGATGAATTTCCATTGAAATTAAATGATTTGTGTTTAGGTGTCGTCGTCATGTTTAAACTTAAATTTGTATTGTCTATTGCCGCCGCCGCCGCATTCACTTGCTCATCCGTATCGATAATAATAATATTGCTGTCATTATTATCGTCATTATCGTTTGCAGGCGAGGAGTTCAATTGATTATCGTAGATGTCGTTAGCAGTGATGGTGGAGGTGGTGGTGGTGGTGGCGGCTGTTGTTGTATCATTATTGAGTTGCTCTCGACATGTATTATCGTTTGATAAATTGCTTCTCTCAGCTGGCAATGGTGCTGTTGCTGTTGTTTGTTTTTCTTGCTCCTCGGGCAGCTGCTGCTGCTGCTGTTGCCTTATTAAAGTGCTTTGTGTACTGCTGCATGATGTTGTTGGACTGCTACAATAACTAATCATTGTGTCCTGCCTCATGTTCGGTTGCAAACGTTTAATTTCAAATGTTGACATTGATATGCTTTTTGTTTTGATGCATGAAGATGATGAGTTTGTTGTTGCCACATTTCGATATGTCAATGATTCAATTTGTGTTTCAGCACTTGGCTTTTCTCCATCTTGTTCTTCGTCGTCGTCGTCGTCTTCTTCTTCTTCTCCTGGTCGTTCCTGTATCGTTGTCTTTTGACTTGCATGTGGCTTCGTCGTCGTTCCCCCATCATCATCATCATCGGCATCATTATCATTATCATCCGTAAATTGTGCCTGCTGTTGCATTAAATATTCATCACGTTGACAAAGATTTGTATTACAACTACTGCTTCGATGAATTTCTTCGTATTTTTCCATAAACGCCTTTTCCACCACAACACTTTGTGACAATTCAAAGACTTTTTGCATGTTTGAATGCAACGTCACCTGAAACGATAAACGGAATCGGAAATGAGATATATAAAGGCAACAACACATAAATGAAAAATGAATGTGCAGAGGACTACTAACGTGGTTAATGGCAAATTAAGAATATTTATATCAATATGATTTACCAAATCAATTGTTAAGAATCATGTTCATTTCTTTGTAAGAAATAAAATGAAGAAAAATTAAGCGGACACTTCAATAGAGTTCTGTTGCGGCTTTCTACTAAAAGCCTAAATATTAACTGCATAACAGCACACTAAATGTCACGGCAATAGTGCAAGTATTTTTTAAACAATATCATCGGTTGGATACAGATCTCATATGCAATTTCCTAATAAAATTTGTATAAAAACAAGTAAAAACGTTATATTCGACCGGGTCGAATCTTAAATACCCTCCAAATATTTAGTAATTAAATTTAAAATGTTTAACTTGGTGGCACAGAGTTCCTTTAAGACATCTCTGTAGCCAATTTTAAATCTCTATTTTGAGAGAGTCATTCCGGGAAGGGGGCCGTGGAAGAGACGTTTCATCTCAGCAAGATCAGGGAACATCTCAGTTTCTTATAGGCTTAAGGCATACACATTGTTCAATATTTACACTACTTTTGCATATATGTAATATCGTACGTCAACGCCCACTAAAGGGGGCGGGTTACAAAAATAGACTATATCATGTTTTCCACAGGCGAACGTATGGGCACTGCTAGAGCGTCTTAGACTTCATCACTGATCAAGATTATATATACTTTAAGGGGTCCAATTCTCTTTGGAGGGTATTAAAACTGTATTTTGTCGGGGTCTCTCTGGCAAGGGCCGTGGGGGAGACTTTTCACCTTTTCCATAAAACTCTAAAAATAAATGGAATAATTACATACAAAATTTAAAAAAAAAAATTTTTTTTATAGGGTCATTTAGGGGGCAAAGGAAGAGGAGGGGGTAGGGCAGAAATCGGCAGTCATAAAACTGTAAAGATAAATGCTTGGGATGATTATATACAAAATTTAAAAATTTTTTTTTTGGTAGGGTCATTTAGGGGGCAAAGGGGAAGGAGGGGGTAGGGCAGAGTAGTACCACGTTACTTCTCAGCTTCGTCATTAACGCTTAAAAATGTTATTTTTAAGGAATGTAGCCTTAAGTAAAACAATTTGTTAAATGTTTATACTATTTCTTCATATAATAACGCCCACTAAAGGGGGCGGGGTTCAAAAACGGATGTTTCTGATTTTCTTTGGACCTTCTTTGACATAAAAATATATCATTTGCTTAACAAAATTACAAAAAAAACTTAAAAAATTATGTTGTGTTTTAGGGGTTGATTAAGTTCTTCTTAGGGGAACTTTTTTCGCTCTTGCCCGATTTAGCCCATTTCCGAACTTAACCTGTGCTATCCTTCAAGATATATCTGTACTAAATTTCAAGAGTCTAGCTCCTTTCGTTTGAATTGAATCGTGATTTCCACAGACGGACGGACGGACGGATATGCTCAGATCATCTTAGATTTCATCACTGATCAAGAATATATATAGACTTTAAGGGGTCTCAGATGGATATTTCGCTGCGTTACAAGCGTAATGACAAAGTGAATATACTCTCCATATACATTTTTGGAGGGTATAAAAAGACTGTTATCATATTCAACTGACCCAAATAAAAATACACATGAGTACCGAAAACGAAAATGTAGCGGCTTTCGAAAACGGCTGTTCTGCTCTGCTGTGTAAGTTGAAAAATAAAAATTGATGTTGCCTTTCCCTTGCGCCTTGAAATATTTATCATGTCTTTCTGAATTTAAAACAAATTTTCGAACAGCCTATCAAACTTAATTGAATTTAAAATGGAAGAATTTGGAAGCAAAAGGAAACGAAAACGAAAATTTGTTGGATCAGATCTCTCCGTGCGAATATTAAGGCAAGTAAAAATAAAAGTACAGATGTGATTTTTAAATTGTATTAAATTATAGGAAATAATTAGAGGCTTAAACAATTTTAATAAATTCCAAAAAATTTTGTGGCTCTAACAGTGGAAATCTAGAAGCTGAATATTTCCCAAATGAATAGACAGCAGCATATGTGCCACATCTGCCAAAGTTGGAACGTCCATTTGTGTCATCTGAAAGATTTTGCAGCAAAATCATGAAACTTTTACTCTAGACAGTTAAAAAAATATATTGGAGGCACTATTGCATGTTCAGGTTAGTTAAAGTCAAAATCGTATTTGCCATTATTGCAGTTTTAAAGTCAGCTTTAACTAATAAGAAGATGGAATAACAATCACTCACTTTCTCTAATTTTTTCTTAATTGCAACAACTTATTTAAAAGAATTATTGTTGAAATGAATATTTGCTTAATAGATATTTGTATTTTTCTATAAAGTCGAGCAGCATATGTTTTATTTAAATAGCTGTCATTTAAATAATAAAAACAAAATTCAAACGCTGCAAGAAATGTCTAGAGGAGTCTGAGGGCCAAAGCCACTCCTTGGCAGCAGCTAAATGGTTTTTGTCTTCTGACCCATTTCAGTTGCAATTCCATTAAATGCCATTTGGACTGCCACTCATTCAATGTTTTCTTGTCGCGTCTAATTTTAGAAAATTTTAAATTTGTTCAACTCAATTACTTCTCAACTATAATTTTTACTGTCGCTTCCTGAATGGCGACTTCCTTGTTTGGCGTGTGTACACAATTTAATGGTCATTATAATTTCGCAGTAAGTTGTTTATCACACATGACAATTTCTTTTCTTTTTTTTTTTTGTCTATTTTCATTTTCTTATTTGCTTTCTCGTCTGTTCGTGCAGAATGGATTTCATAAAATTGGAAATAAAAAGTATAAAAATAGTAGAAAACACTAGTCCATTAAATTAATGTGCAATTAAGTTGGGTTATAAAATATCAAGGAAATTATT
This sequence comes from Linnaemya tessellans, assembly GCA_951800035.1. NCBI lineage: Eukaryota > Metazoa > Arthropoda > Insecta > Diptera > Tachinidae > Linnaemya > Linnaemya tessellans. The sequence continues at coordinate 120,378,165 of OX637534.1, read as the reverse complement.
GCAAAAGTTCAAAGATTTCTTAAAAATTGAGGTGGAGATGAGAAATTTTGTGAAAATTTCAATTCAAAATAGATTTCAGAAAATAACTATACTTAAATATTAAACATTAACAACAAGGCAATTCTAATAAATAAAAAAAATGTCGTAAATTTTGTATAGAAATTTCGTAAATTTTTTTTTAAATATAAAATAAAAATAAAGCAGTTATTAAAGTAAAAAGTAATTTCATTTAATAAAAAATTTAAAAATTAAAACGAAGCAAGGCCACTTGGTAATAGCACTTGTCGTTCGCTGGCTGGCGACCTAATTGTGTTTTTATACACAAAAATTTATTTTAAATATCAAATAAGATTTATAGGCAAATTCTTCGAAATTTTTGTTTTAAATGCAGAAAGACAAGATAAATATTCCAAGGCACGAAGGAAAGTCAACTTCAGTTTTTAGTTATTCAATTTACACAGCAGAGCAGGACAGCTGTTTTCGAAAGCCGCAACGCCGTGAATATACACGGTATTTATTGCTCGGAAAAATTCATTCACAATCCCATCTCTTTGTATAGAAATATTAAACAAATTTCAGCACTCACAAACACACACCAACGCAAATAAGGCCTTCAGCAAATATCTGCAGCATACTTCTCGGAGTTTATGCGGAATACAAAATGTTATAGACGACGAGTGGGTGTGACAGGATAAAAGCAAAATGGTTTTTGAATGTTTAATTGCACAGAAACAATTTAAACGTTTAGATTTGCTATTTGACCTGAAGGTTTAACGATGAAAAATTGCAAAATCAATTATAATTGAAGGATGTTTCATCTCTCCCCCTCTCAGTCTCTCTCTCTCACTCTCATTTATATAAAAATAAGAAGACTTATACTCGTGTTATTAAATATTCTTTTTTTAAATAAATGTACACGTATATTCTGACTTTGAATAAATTCAAGTTAAATAAAGTTTTTTATTAAATCCGTTGCTTAACTAATGCTGATGTCTTACGCACATACAAACACACACGTGCCTGCAAGGAATCTAACAATTAACTCAAGCATGTGTCAAGATAGTTTTTTATTAAGTTTGTGACACCATCTTAAAGTTATTTTTGATTTGCATATCAGCTAAATGAAGATAGGAAATTGAATGCAACACGAGCTAAAATCCATTGCATATGAGTATGAATGCATTTCCGTGATACGCTGTTTGAATATGCAAAAAGCCATGACGAGGCAACACATACAATCAAGCCCGGAAAAGCATGTAGCATATGGCTTATGAAAACAGCAAGCGATATCGAGCAAGGATAATTCATTTTCTTGTATTTTCAAAATATTTGCTATAGCAATTATTGTTTCAAGTTATTTTTCTTAGCCAAGTGTGCAGTTTGCTTCAGATTGTAGATATTTTTTTGGTGGCTATATTTTTCTTAGTTCTCAAAATTTTTTTATTTTTTTTATTTAGAGAAAACATTTTAAACTGCACCAATTTACAGTAATATTAAATACTTTTAACTATTTTATTTATAACTAGCTTTTATCAGCGAGTTTGTTGATGTGTTGAATTTTTACTGGATCAAAGTTTAAAACGTTCTTAGTTATCTGTTTAATAATTTCATATGTCGACCACCCTTGACCACTCAATACGATCATTATCAAAAACAAAAACCACCCTATGTTATTCCTCGGATCTTAAATTATCTTTATGCGAAATTTCATGTAAATGGGTTCAGCGGTTTGAGCATAAGAAGGGAACAGACAGACAGCGAGACAGAGTTACTCTCATATTTATTATATTAGTGAGGAAAAATATGCAAGTCGTTATAAAAAGTGCAAGTTATTGTAAAAAGTGCAAGTCATTATAAAAAGTGCAAGTAATTATAAAAAGTGCAAGTCATCATAAAAAGTGTAAGTCATCATAAAAAATGCAAGTCATCATAAAAAAGTGCAAGTCATCATAAAAAGTGCAAGTCATCATAAAAAGTGCAAGTCATTATAAAAAGTGCAAGTCATCATAAAAAGTGCAAGTCATCATAAAAAATGCAAGTCATCATCAAAAGTGCAAGTCATCGTAAAAAGTGCAAGTCATCATAAAAAGTACAAATCATTATGAAAAGTACAAATCATTATGAGAAGTACAAGTCTTCATAAAAAATGCAAGTCATCATAAAAAGTGCAAGTCATCGTAAAAAGTGCAAGTCATCATAAAAAGTACAAGTCATTATGAAACGTAGAAGTCTTCATAAAAAGTGCAAGTCATCATATAAAGTGCAAGTCATCAAAAAAGTGCAAGTCATCATTAAAAGTGCAAGTCATCATATAAAGTGCAAGTCATCATAAAAAGTGCTAGTCATCATAGAAATGCTAGTCATCATAAAAAGTGCAAGTCATCATAAAAAGTGGAAGTCATCATAAAAAGTGCTAGTCATCATAAAAATGCTAGTCATCATAAAAAGTTCAAGTCATCGTATAAAGTGCAAGTCATTATATAAAGTGCAAATCATTATGAAAAGTGCAAGTCATTATAAAAAGTGCAAGTCGTTATAAAAAGTACAAGTCTTCATAAAAAGTGCTAGTCATCATAAAAAATGCAAGTCATCACAAAAAAGTGCAAGTCATCATGAAAAGTGCAAGTCATCATATAAAGTGCTAGTCATCATAAAAATGCAAGTCATCACAAAAAATGCAAGTCATCATATAAAGTGCAAGTCATAATAAAAAGTGCTTAAACTTACTTTTGGTTTTGGTATGTCTTCATAAATTGGATTATTGGTCACTTCTATACTCCATCTGTCCAACATGACGACATGCGAACGTTTTATTTTATCCATTAATTTTGGTATATTTTCACCCTCATACCCGCCACCCCAGCGCAAACAACGGGCCAAATCATTTCCAGTACCCAATGGTATAACGCCAATGGCTGGCTGGGTGGCGAACTCTATCGAGTCTGTTTGAAAAGAATAAAAATATAAGATATTAAAAAAATTCATAAAAATTCAAACATTTCGAGGGGAACTATTTATAAAAATCAAGAATGTTGCTTATTTGCCAAAAAGAAATTTCAGCTATTTTATAATAAAAAATTATGCTAAAACTTGCTCCTTGGCCAAGGCTCTTATATAAAAATAGCAGCCCTCGTTGAATTTTTTTTAAATAGAAATACTTACCCATGGCCTCTAAAACCCAACCCACAGTGCCATCGCCACCACAACAAATAACTTTGAAATTAGGCAAATCTTTAAATAGGGTGAGACCTAAAAAAAGAAGTAAAATAATAAAATTCCTTTTTCAACTAAAATTTACAAACTTTAGTCTAGCAAAAATAATAAAATTTAATTTTTAACTAAACTTTGATGAAATTATGAATAGGGCTTATAATTTATTATATACATAATTATTTGTATTGAGTGCAATCAGAGGAAAAAAGCTTCAACGGATGTTTTTTTATACATAGAACTTCCGTTAGCGATAACTGTCAAGCCAACTGTCAATATAATGAAGAGTTTTTGTTTCAGAGTATTTTGGCAAACACTTCCACTAAGATCACGTTTATAAATTTATTCTGAAAATTCATGCTCAAGGCGCTGCACTACAGAACACTTCCATCCATCTGATCGATTCACGATCACTTTTACTTTCTTCGGTTATGTTCATTCAAATCGAATCCATATCATCAACAGCATCACCTGCTTGCCATAACTTTTTGTGGTACACTTTAACGTATCTTATCGTTAACCGATATCGATGAAACAGGTATGCATTGAAAGATATTTCGAGGTAGATATGCCCCGCATAAATATATTTTCTTACATATTTTTAGCATAAACTTTGTAATAAATTGAAAATCCACAACAAAATATTTCTATTTCGATTTTTTTGTGTTCTAACGAACAACTAAACGTCCAAAAGTTTGGATGTGATCTTGTATTCGCTAGTAGAAAGAGAACCAGTGGCTTTTGGTGTTCTCTTGGAATTTTTTTGTAAATATAACCAATAAGAGCATATGGAAAAAATAAAACTTTTTTTTTAAATATCAGTAGTCCCAAGAATAAATAAAGATTACGCCAACAAGCTGAAATAAAAACACTTTTCTGCGCATGATGGAACTCTGACGTCACTCAGCATGTGTTCTGCTTGGCTAATAAAATTCAGCTGGAGAACTATTATGTTATTGTAAAGCCAGGACAGTGGGGCAAATTGCGATTTTTCAAATTAAATTTGTTTGATAAAAATAATTTTAAAAAATAATTTTATTTTCCACTTTTTGTTTATTTGAAATTGTTCATTTATAGTTATTTTATATAAATATTGAACTCAAGTACTAATGATTTTTCTTTTTTCCGTATTCAAAACAAATTTTTTTGCTTGCAAAATATCAGCCATAACTTCCTTTGAGCTTCATCTCTTCGAAAACCATAAAATGACACAGCGTTTTGAAAACAAAAAAAAAATTTGTTAACAATATTACATTTTAACACAATTATTTCTCACTTGTTTTTTTGCTGTTACTTTGTTTGCAATTGCCCACTGCACATTTCATGCTTGCTCTTTTTGTTCTCTTTTCTCTTTAATTTAGGTTTTTTGTTTACAGTTTATGAGCTTTAAAAATCAAGTTTTAATAAGTTTTTTACACTTTAAGTTATTTAATAATTATTTTAATATATTTATTTTAAAATATAACGCAATTTATTATAACACGAAACTTGCACTTTCATAAATCCGATTTAATTTGCTTGTTGGAAATCTCTCTGAGTAAATTGGAAATCTCGCTGAGTAAATTGTGTGAAGAGTTGCCAAATATAGCATAAAATATTAATTTTGTACGAGGAAGTATTAGTTTTGCATATAATAAACATTTGGCAATCTCTTCGAGGGAACAAATACGTCATCAAACGGTAAATCATGCGCAAGGCGTAATCTTTATTTTATCATTCTTGAGTAGTCCTAACTTCAAAAAAGAATTGCATATATAAAAATTTATTTGAACTGTGATCGAATTGTGACCGCCGGGTGATTCTACTAAAAGATATACTTCTCTTGTTCTATTCACAGCTATGAATTGCACAAACCGAAATATTCAGGCTGTTGCAATTATGTGTATGTGTATGTGATTATCTTGAAACATAATTGTATGCAACTACTTTCATCTACTGCAAGTTCAACATAAAATACAAGTACATAAATAGTTTTGCTTACTATCACTTAATGTATTATAATACATATTCATTCGTACTATACAAAAGGTTCGAATTTTCCACTGCAATCAACTTTCAAAGTTTAATTTTCTCAAAATTATTTCGTTTAATTAATCAATTTCCTACTTTCTTTCGCAAGGCAATTTCCTTAATGTTCTTTTAAGCTTTTCATCATAGAAATTAGAAAATCATTCTACGGCATGTGTGTTGCATTTAATCCAAAGTACGCGCAGCAAACCAACTTTGCTCTTACTCACACTCAAGCATGCTTAAGTTTACAAATTAGCACTTTTAGAAAAGTTTTAATTAAAATATTTTCTCACAAAAATCAACATGAACTATGCAAAAAAAAGGTCAAATGGAAAATGTTTATAATGTTATTAGCCTGGTGCCTTTTACTGGCAACAACAGTTAATAGATTGTTGTTTCAAATAATTAAATTGTTTTAAATAAATAATGTTAAAAAATAATAATAATAAAAGTATTTCAATTATACTACAAAGATTTTTTAAAGATTTTTTTATGCACCAGGGAAAGCATAAAAATGCTTAGAAAATAAGTTTGATGCGTATTAAACATGACATGTTGGATTTTTGGATTTAAAACTAATATAAGCAAAAAAAACATGTTATAAAGGCTAAAATATGCAAAAATAGGCGCTAAGACCCTAATGGAAACTGAAATATATACATAATTATATATGTATGTAAATATCGTCAGCTAAAATCCAAAGGCCGTAATGGAAAAGAATTCAAAATAGACTTCTCGATTGATTACAAAAAAAAAAAAAAATTAAATTAAAATAAATTAAAGAGTTCGGCTAAGCCTGATCTTGTATAGCCTTCAACGACGCACGTCTAGAGTATTCAGTTCAACCCTGGAACCATCATTTTGAATACCAATTTTTTTTTGATCTAGGGCAGTAAACTATCAGTTTCAATACATACGCAAGTGTAAGTGTAATGGTTTGTTTGTTTGTTGTTGTTGCTTGGCAGTCGGTATTGAAAGTGATTATTGGGCGATTTTCATATAATTTTCCCACGCGATTTTCTCCGGAAATTCATAGCCGATTTTATTAATTTTTGGATTAAAACGCTAGTGCGGGTTTCGACGAAGAGTTTAGGTCAAAAATTAAGGCGATCCGATATCGGCGAGCGGAGATTTAAGTGTTTTAATTCGGAGTATTAATTTGGAGTAATATTAAAAAAGTGTTTTATGTTGATCTTCGGTTTTGTCTTATGCATAGCAAAGAGAATAGTGACGTGGTTATACGTACATATATAAAAATGAGATAGCAAGACAGCAACGTATGTAGCTTATGTACAAACATAACAATGTATGTATGTACATTTGTTTGTTGCTTTGCATTCTCTTTGTTTTTGTGGGTTTAATATAAAATAAATAAACAAAAAGGTGTTAACACATCGCCCGTGAGTTCGAACACTCATTGATTTTTTTTTTCAAATATAAAATATATTTGATTACCAAAGAAAAAAAATTAGTTTTATTAGTTACTTTAATATTAAAAAAAAGAAATTAAGTTTTCCAGCTCTGGAGCTGTCTTTTACCTTGTCTAAATTCGATTTCCAATGAATTTCTTTCAAAAACATCAAATATGTTTAATATATTAAGAAAAAGAACAAATTAGTTTAGTAGATTACTTTCATGTGACAAAAAAATTTCAATTTTCCAACCCTGCAATCGTCCTTTTTTAATGTGTATCAAACATTTCAATCTTCCTGAAGTATAAAATATGCTTAATTAACAAAAAAAATAAATTAAAAATAAAATAATAAATTAAAATAGGCTAACTTTACTTTATATAACAAAAATAAGTTTAAAATTTCCAGCTCTGCAAACGTATTTTAGACTTTAGGCAAAGGGAGTCAAAGTATATATCATTTTGATTGGAAGTACCTATTTTTAATTTTTTGTCCGTTACGGCCTCTTGAAGTTTAGGTCACGAGAGGATTTTTCTTATTCAAAAAATAATTTTCTAAAAATATGTTGCCAGTTTTTTTCCACAAGGGTATTTTTTTCTAATAGGTAATTCTTGAAAAATCCTTTTTTCCAGGCACGAGGAAAACAAATAAAATTTGGAAAAACTAACAATTCTTGGAAAGAAAAATTGACTATAAAGCACATGCACGGACAAGAACAACCGTGCCAATCTGCCAGCTTAAGTCTTTCCAAAAAAAAAGAGGGTAAACATTTTGTTCTTTTGTACAGAGAATTCAGTTTGCGGGGGTATTTTCCTTTCAGTTATTTTTGCTATAAAGTATTACCATGTTTTAGGTTTTTTTTTTTTTTTGGTAGCCGTTTGTTACCAATTTAATTTCAAGTTTTAATTGAGGCAATTCGTAATGAAACCTTTTTTAGTAATTATTATTTTTTTTTTGAAAGTTGCCCTTTTAAGGCATGCAAATTTGTAAAAGCTGCTCATTAAATGTGCAAACTATTTTTTTTATTTATTATGTATGTATTTATTTTTTGGTTCATTCTGCTTCTTTTAAATGTATACGAGATTTTAATTAAAGCTCAGATGCAAATAGAAACTCTAATACGGATATTACGCTGCCGCTGCCGTTGATGGAAAAATATAAATTGAATTTATTTTTTGTTTCAGCAAATTGACTATTCACTAAAAGTCAACATGAGCGAACACGAACGTGTTTGAAATGTTGGCAATGGGTAATAATATAATTCCATTTTAATTGCATGTACATAAATTATATCCATTAAATTAAACAGTTTGTTGACTTACTTACCTTCCTTAGGACCACCTTTGGACAAATCGTAGACCTGACGGGGATTAAGCATGTATTGAAATTTCCGTAGAATGCGGTCACCTTGTCGCCCTCCGCTTTTGGGATTAACGAACACCAACAGAGGACAATTGTTTTCATTGGGTGGTGTGATTTGAAAATGAGTAGCCTGTTGATGATGTGTTTGGGAAGTGGAAGATCTCTGTTTTAGTTTGTTTTTTTTTTGTTGCGAATTTAATTTTACAGTTTTTATTTCATGTACGGAAAATATGCACAAGCATTTACATTTACAAGTACAAACAGTAGAAAATATAATTTGCATTTTATGTAGTCAGGAAAAGGAATTTGAAATTTAATTTTACAAATTGTAATGGAAGATGAAAATTGATGATCCAAATCGTTAGAAAATGATGCAGAGATTTTGTTTGATTAATTCATTGGCCAAATAGTGGGTGGAAAATTAGTTTGGTTTAGATTTATTTTATTTTTGATTTTTTTTTTGGAAAAAGAGTAAACAAAATGTAAATTTAAATTAGATTTAGTGAGATTAGGTTGGGTTTGCATGTTTGTGTTTAATGTTAAGCGTCAAATAAACTTAAAGTTTTAACAAAATTTATCCAAATTTAGTGTTTCATTTACGTGGACAACTACTGTAACAACAACTAATGAACTTTTAAGTTACTTCCACTACTGAAAGCTGATTTCAATAATTTCTCTTGAAACCTAGTAAAAAAATAAAAATATATGAACATTTGTTATTCCGGCTAAGCAAAAAACATGTTGTTTTCGAAGCTCGCTACACCTTCTCATTACCATTCTCAATCTGGAACGAGAAACAGCACAGCAATCCCGTAAAATATTTAATTTTTTAGACAGAAGATGTTACAATTGTTTACAATGCACTTTTTCAGGAACACTTTCTTCAAAAAGTACTTTTCCAAAAAATACTTTTTCGAAACGAACTTTTTTAAAAAGTACTTTTTTAAAATGTACTTTTTCAAAACGTGCTTTTTCAAAAAGTACTTTTTCAAAACGTACTTTTTCAAAACGTACTTTTTCAAAAAGTACTTTTTCAAAAAGTACTTTTTCAAAAAGTTCTTTTTCAAAATGTACGTTCTTAAAGATAATTCCTCAAAAAATAAATAAAATTTTTAAACGATACTTTTTTAAAAGGCGCTTTTATAAAAAGTACTTTCTTCAAGGTATTGTTTTAAAAAGTTACTTTTTAAGAAGTCCCATTTTTAAAAGGTAATTTAAAAGATATTATTTTTTAAAAGTTATTTTTCTAAGTTAAATTTTTAACGAGTTTTTTTTATGTATATTTCTTTTTTAAGGTACTGTTTTCAAACGGCACTGTTTTTTACGCGTACTTTGTACTCTTTTTAAAAGGCATTTCTAAAAGGTACTTTTTTAAAAAGTAGCTTTTAAATGTATTTTTTCAACGACACTTTTACTAAAGTACTTTTTTTAAGAGGAGCTTTTTTAAAAGATGCATTCCTACATGGATCTTTTGTAAAAGGTACTATTTTTCAAAAGTCCTTTTTTATAAGGTACTTTTTCTAAAGGCACTTTTTCTAAAGGTACTTTTTTAAAAGCTACTCTCTAAAAGTACTTTTTTAAAAGGCATTTTTAAGGTACTTTTTTAAAAGGTACTTTCCCACATTGTACTATGGTAAAAGGTACTATTTTTCTAAAGGTACTTTCTTTAAAAGGTACTTTTTTAAAATGTATTTTTAAGCTCCTTTTTTTTAAAGGTACTTTTCTGCATGGTACTTTTGCATATATATAGATATAGTTTGTAAGAAATTAATCCATAAACTAAATAAACTAAGTAAAAAAAAAAAAAATTAAAAAGGTACTATTTTTCAAAGGTCTTTTTTTATAAGGTACTTTTTCCAAAGGTACATTTTTAAAAGGTATTTCCTTTAAAATATACTTTTTTTAAAAGCTATTTTTTAAGAAGTACTTTTGTTTTTATGAAAAATAAATTTTTTTAAAATGTACTTTTTTTTAAGGCTACTTCTTTAAAAAAAATTTTTTAAAGGTACTTTTAGTAGTTTTTCGGCCATTTGGTACGACGTTGTCAGTAGTTGCGTTAGTAAAGAACACGCTAAATTTCGATACTATTCCTTTCGCTTTATTTAATTTTTGAGCAACAGAAAAAGGTATTTTGACATACTCGTAAGTTAGTATTTGTCCGAGAGATTATATTAAATTTTGTTTGTTTATCTCGTGGGTTTTTGAAAGTTTTTGATCTCTTACCTTATTGGCTTGATTCACTGAACGCTGGCGATCCAATACGGCCGGGCAAATGGCCGTTGGTGGTACAATTAAATCCGCAAATTCACCCAGACTACATTCCTTCTTCACAGATGAAGCACAACGATTGTGTAGCTGTTGTAAACATGTAAAGAAATGGCAAAAAGGAGGACATAAAAATAAGTTAAATAATTTGTATCAAAGTAAATAACTTTATAATGATGGAATAAATTTAGGCTGCTTCTTTTTTCTTTTCATTTTCCTAATTGTTGTGTTTCATAATAAATGGCGGTAGAAGATTGGAATTTTTTTAATGATGTTAAACCTAAACACGTATAGCCAGTGGGATAGGAATATCTAGAGCTTGTACGTTTTCTATTTCAGTGTTCTATTGAATTAAAAATTATTTAGCTGTTCATTTTAATGAAGGCGAAAATAATAAAATTGGAATGAATTCAGCTTTGAAGTTTGATTTTTATTTGATATTGAAACAACACGTGCCACTGATTTTTATAACGAGAATGTTTGAAACATTCTTGGATGGATGTAAAAACTTGTGTGTATGATCTCAATTTGAAAGAGCCTCTGAGAAAATATTATGCGCTGAATAAAAAAAGTTGTTCTTTTCCAAGAACATAAATTAGCCAAACATTTATTCGAATACATTACAAATGACTTTTAAATATAGAAAACCTTTTAAATAAACAGCCATATTCAGCTTGAAAGCATGACTAGAATCAAGGTGTACTTACACGGCTGGATGACCCTTTTTAAAATGTTTATTGTTGTACTCTTTTATTTGAATTGGAAATGGTTTTCGATCATCCCATTTCAAGAGTTGAGAAGAGAGAATTTGCCGTATCCCTTTTTTATTTTCTTTATTTTAGTTCTTCGGTGAATTTTGTCTTCTTTACTTTTTAAAAGGTACTTTTTTAAAAGGTACGTTTTTAAAAAGGTAATTTTTTTAAAATGTACTTTTTTGAAAATGTACTTTTTTGAAAATGTACTTTTTTTTAAAGGGAACATTTTTTAAATTGCATTTTTTTAAAGTTACTTTTTTAAAAAGTACTTTTTTTGAAAGGTACTTTTTTAAAAGGTAAATTTTTTAAATTACTTTTTGCAAAAAAATACTTTTTTAAAGGTACTTTTTTAAAAGGTACTTTTTTTAAAATGTACTTTTTTTAAGGGTACATTTTTTAAATTAAATTTTTTGAAAGTTACTTTTTTAAAAAGTACTTTTTTTGAAAGTTACTTTTTTTAAAAGATAAATTTTTTAAATTACTTTTTGCAAAAAAATTCTTTTTTAAAGGTACTTTTTTTGAAGGTACCTTTTTTAAAAGGAAATTTTTTTAAAAGGTACGTCATTTTAAAGGTGATTTTTTTTAAAATGTAAATTTTCTTAATTACTTTTTTCGAAAGTTACTTTTTTAAAAAGCACTTTTTGCGATAGGTACTTTTTTAAAAGGAACTCATTTTAGAAGATACTTTTAGCAAAAATTTCAAAAGATATTTTTATTAAAAAAGTATTTTTTAAGATGTACTTTTTTCAAAGTCATTTTCCTAAAATTTATTTTTTTTAACATTTTTTAAAAGGCAGTTGTTAAATTTAAAAAAAAAATTGTTAAAAGGAAAGTTTTTAAAAGGTAGTTTTTTTTAAGAAAAAGTACTTCTTTCAAAAGGTACCTATTTTAAAATGTACTTTTTTAAAGGGTTCTTTTTTTAAAGTTGCTTGTTTAAAAGATAAATTTTTTAAAAGTACTTTATTTTAAAGGTGCATTTTTTAAAGGGTACTTTTCTAAAAGTATTTTTTTTATATAGTACTTTTTCAAAAACTTTTTTTAAAGGGTACTTTACTAACATATTTAAAATGTACTACTTTAATAACATTTTTTAAAAAGTACATCTTTTAAACGTACTTTTTCATAAGATACCATTTTAAAAGTATTTTTTTTTAAGAAAATGTTTTGAGGATAGAATTATAAAATTTCAAGAAAAATAATAATTTGTTTTAATGTTGCAGGTGCAAAAAAAATGTTACTGCCTTTGGGGTGGCAAATTCTTTAAGTAACTTCAAAAGAATCACAACAGAATTCGATAAACGCTCTTAATAAGCCGCAAAAGCAAATGTGCGGTACAAGAGCATGATGTTAATGATAAAATATGTGTGCCAGGGGCAGCAGCTGCCTGTCATAAAACAATTATTTGAAGATTTATTCTACCATAAAGAAAAACAAGGATCAGTGTATTCGAATAATAACTTGATATCCCACCAGCTCGTTATTATATTTAACTTGAAAAAATCTCATGTCTTTTCGAACTTTTACTGTGTACGACTGAGTACATTTTGTAATTTAATTTAAGGCAATTTATATAAAAATCAACTTTGCTCAACTTAACAACAATATGTTTTTATAGTTTTCCTACGATTTTCTCTGTTTTCGATGAACATCTCATATTTGGGAATTTTCCCTTCATTTAAAAAAAATTGTTTGGTTAACAACATAAGCAAAACTTTTCGCCTCTCCCAGCAACAGCTTTAAAAATAATTTAACTGGAATAAAGAATAATATTTCTGCGCAAACGAAAACTATACAACAAAATAAATTTAATAAAAATGGGAATTGATTCAAAAATACAAAACTGTTGGAAGCAAATTTCTATGTGTTTTCTCTCTTGTGCACAGCAAAATAAATTTGCAAAAATTTTGTCTACAAAAGAAACTCGTACTATAGACGAGTATGAATGGTACGAACGAGTAGCTTTTCCTCCCGCTGATATCATTTTGTTGCAAACAAATCAAAACAAAAATATACTCGATTCATTCAGCGAGTCGAAACTGCTTGCAACTTGTTATTATATACAGATTTACAACAATTCAATGGGGGGGAGAGACAAATATGTTCGGAGAAATACGTGACAATTTAAAATTGTCAATTTAAGCGGAAATATTAAAGCGAACAACAATTGCAGCACAAGTACTAACGAAAATTGATGTAACAAGATTTGCCACAACAAAGACAACAACCAACCCATAAAAGCACTTGAAAATTGCTGGTAAAACAATAATGATGACAAACGTATAAATTATTTTTAACAATGAAACAACTTGCGTTCTCACTTTATAAACAAATACAAAGAGGATCCTTAAGCCTTTTATTGCTATTCAGTTGGCAATAGGGATTTTACTGGCAGCAAGGGAGCATTTTTTATAATTGAAGATTTTTGTTAAAAATATAATGAGTTTTCTCAAAATTACTTTTTGTAATAACAAACTATTTTGGCACTGATTTTGAAAGGAAGAAATTACTTTTGAAAAATTAGAAAATTTTACCACTGACCAGAGCTGGGAAGTTGTTAATTTTAATTTTCACGTAAGCGGACATTTTTACACGGACTAAAATTTATTCAGTTGCTATTTCTATTAAATGTTGATTTATTTTTATTGACCTTATCAGTTTATTGTAATATTAATCAAGCCTGTGGTCGTTTTTTATAATATATTATTTCTTATAATTTTTATTCAATAAAAATTATAAGAAATAAAGAATAAAAATTATAAGAAATAATATATTATAAAAAACGACCACAAGCTTGATTAATATTACAATATTTCTAATAAATTTTGAATACATACTTTTTTTCAATTTCTTTTTAATAAGTGAGTTTCTTTTCACTTGTACGGTTTGTGGAGGAGTGTGAGGCAAAAGCATACATTCCTTGTGAATTTTCGGTAAAAGTACTCCTGTGCAACGACGCACAGTGGGAAATTAAAAAAAGAAATTAAATTAATTTTGCAGTTTCTAAACATCCAGATCGATTATATTAAAATATGGGGTATTTATGGGATTTTTTTTCGGTTGAGACAAAATCTTAAAAACAGATGCCATCAAACTTTTATTAATCAATATTTCTGCGAAAATTCTCATTTTAGCCAAATGTAATGGAAAGGGGATTTCCTTCTGAGATTCCCACAATTCCTAAAATTTTTTTAAAAATCCCCAAATTGAGATTTTTTTCGCTGCAATTTTGTTTATTTTTGAATATATACTTTTTTCAATTTCTTTTTAAAAAGTAAGTTTCTTTTCACTGGTAGAGGTTGTGGAGGAGGTTGCGGCAACGGCACAAATTTTCTGCAAAATTTTGGTTTTCGGTAATAGTACTCCTGTGCAACCACGCACAGTGGCGAATTAAAAAAAATTTAATTAATTTCGCAGTTTCCATATATTAAAATTTCATACCGCATTTAAAGAAATTTATGAAATTTTTTATGAAATTTAGAATATTTTTATTAATCAATATTTCTGTGAAAATTCTCATTTTAGCCAAATGTAATGCAGATCTCCATAATTCCTATTTTTTGGAAAATCCCCAAATTGGGATTTTACAATTTTTTCGCTGAATTTTTTTTATTTTTGTTTTGCTGAATATTTTTATTTTTGCCCAGATATTGGCAAGTTTTTTTTTTTAAATATTCAAAACAATAATACAATTTCTAACCAATTTTTTAATAATCCCCAAATTGGAATTTTTCAATATTATCGCAGATTTTTTTTTGCCAGATGCAAATCGTTTTTTTTTATACTGAATATTAAATTTAATTGAAGATTTTTTGATTGCAGCTCAGCTATAAAACTTTTATTCATGAGTATTTTTGGCTGAAAATTCTCTTTTCAGCCATATGTAATGGAGATGGGGTTTGTGTCTGAGATACCCACAATTCCTTAACAATTTTTAAAAAATTTCCGAATTGGGGTTTTTAGTATTTTCGTTGAATTTCTTTTATTTCTCGCCAGATAATGATAAGTTCTTTTTTGTTTTGAAAATATTTGGTTTTATATGATATTGAAATTTTTTTTATTCTTAAAAAAAAAGTTAAAATTTAATTAATAGATTTAAAAATCAACAACTTACCATCATGTGGCACCAACGACACGTGAGTCCTGTTATACCATGATACGCTTTGATACGTTTGCGACATTTCGAACAGCGTCCATAGCAATTGCCTTCAACCCAATGATGCAGTAGATCGCCACCACCCTTGACCTTTTTCGATTTAACATATGTCATTATACACGATGCTGGAGCGTGTTGCACGCATCGCTCATGTACTGTATACTTACACACTGGCCACACACACATACAAGTAAATTAAACAAGAGGGGGAAATAAGATTAATGATAATTTTATACATTAAATATGTCGCTTGAAAAGAATAATTGAAAAACGAGTTTAAAACGGATTGAGAATTATTTAAAAAAAAATTTCGTAATTAAAAAAAAAAAAAATCAGCACGAAGAGCAGCAACTTTTTTCTGAAGAAAAATTTTTAAAGTAATAGTTTTTTTTTAAATATTATTTTGTAAAAAATTTTTTAGCTTCAAAAGAATATTTTATATGTATATGGGCATTTCCATGATGTCGCACACATTTTAACATTTTAAGGGGAAAGCAAATCCAAATAAAATATATTTTTATTTTGACAATAAACTTAACCTACAGCTCTCAATCAGCTCTATAATCGGTGCTCAGGTTGAGCTGTTTTTCGTGTTCAAGATAAATTGCAAGAAACCAAAGCTGTCGCATGCGACAAAAATAAAAGTTGTTGTCTCCTGATTTAAGCAAAATCTGAGGCAATATTTTAAGATCACTAATTGTGGAATTTTTTGAAATGATATAATTTATACTCTTTATGTATTTTAAAATGTAATTATTATTACAGTCGCACGTGACATGTTGCACGTGACATGTGGCACGTGACATGTTGCACGTGACCTGATGAACTTTATTTGGTGTTCGTGACAATTTCTTCTTTATGTGTAAACCTATAAGTAAGTAAACCAAAATTGTTGTTCTATTACTTACATACACAGCAGAGACCCTTCTTGCCTAGGCCAACCAACATATTAAGGCAAAGATTACAATATGCTGGCTTCTTAAAGTGTTTCAAGCGCCAAACATGTATGCCGTCCTCCTTCAAAGCCGTGCTATCGACACCTTCAAAAAAGAGCGAGAGAAAAAAGAAATAAGCAAAAAACGTTTGTATGAAATTTCCAAAGTGACTTAAAAGTAAAGCGACTTAAGCAATTTCACATAAGAATGTATACACTGAAAAAAAAAAATAAAACTGTCAGTGTCATTATTATCACAGTGCACACGGTAAAATAAACTTCTTTACAGTTTAGGACAACTTTTTTTGTTGTTGTTGTTACTTAAAAAAGAAAATCAAAATAAAGTGTTATTTTCTTTTTGGAAACATCTAAAACATCTTGTCATATGCATACGCTGACTGCTTTGATAAAATGAAATTTGAACAACTCGAAAAAGCAACTTAAACTAATAAAAAAAGAAGAAAAAAAAAACGTGCAGAAAGAATAAATTGAAAACTACATGCAGGTCGTCTTTTTTCCAGCAGCAAGAGTAAACAAGTTACAGCACAAGCAATCAGTTGATGATGTGTTGCATGTTGTGCATGGGGACATCAACTCGTAAGTATGATTTAAAATGATTATTTCCGGTTTAAATTGCACACTCGTATTTTTCATCATTTCGTTAAATTCTCACAAGACTTACAGCACGACTACAGCAAGAATTCTCACAAGTGCAACTTTGGTAATGCGAGTAACTGTTTGTCTAAGTGTGTGTGTGTGTGTGAGTGTGTTAGTGTTACTCACTTAACACTTACAACGGCAGCACTTAAGCAAAACGAAATAGTTAACTTTACCCACCTAATAGAACCAGCAAAGGTATCGTTGTCATGCCACCACGCTGCCATTCATCCAAGGAAACAGTGCCATCGGCATCATAGTCAATTTCTATCATCATATCTTGCAGAATCTGAAATGTAAGAAAAGCAAATTGTGTTACACAGAAACTGTCAAAGAGTGCAGTGTAACTAGACTTGTCACAAAAAAAAAAAAAAAAAAAAAACAAAGTAAATTTTAGTAAAAACATCTTTAAGAGACTTAATAAAGATTCACACCTGCGAGGAAATCATAGAAAATGTGTCGAAAGTCACAATTTCCACCTTTCACACTTGCACATACAAACATTTGTGTATGTATGTATGTGTATATGTGATACTTTACGGCTTCAGGAGATTGCTTCAGTTTAATGTTGGCTTAAATATTTAATAAAATATATGGCTGCAAGTTGAAGCCGTTGCAGTTTAAGTAAGCGTTTATAAAACATAAATTTCTAAGAAGCTTCTCGTGGTTTTTTAATTTGTTCCTAAGGACAACTTCAAAACTGCTTACACGAATTAAGACTTTTATACGGGAATTATGTATTTGCAAGCTTTACAATTCATAAAAGTAAATTTAGTTGCTTAAAAGAAACGTTTTGTAAAAAGCACTTTTCTTACAGCCACTTTAAAAAAATAATTGTTGAAGAATTTTTTTATTCGAATATTCCCTTGTTTGTAAGACACATTTATCCTCACTTTTCTAAAATATATTGCCGAGAAGGACTTACACTATTATTTACAAAAAAAAATAAATAAATAAAAAATAATTACAATACGCTCCTCCGTTGATATTGTAGCAAAAATTTGTCGATGAAATAAAAGGTAAAATTGGTATAAAAATTCTCTCGCTCTCTTCTCATATTTCCTCTCAACGCTATTTCCTTGCTTTCATAGTTCAGACACAATGAATTGCATGAGTAGGGGTCAACACTTGGGTGTAGGTCCTACTTAAAAAAATTGCCTTGATGTTAATTTTTTAAGAAAATAGTTTTGCTTTTGAGAGCTACTTATTGAAAAGTGCTTTTTAAATTAACATCTTTGAATATAAATACATTTTTCGAAATTCCCTTTAAAAAGTGTAAAAAGTACTTTTCATAGCATTGGAAAAATTTATCTGTTGGAAAATTATAGTTCAAAGAATAATACCTCAAATAAAATGATAGATAAAAATCTAACTTTTAAAAACTAACATTTAAAAAAAGTATATTTTGAAAGAACAAAGCCATTTTTTATTTAGCAGGTACATTTTTTAATAGGTACTTTTGTTTACATATAAAGTACTTTTTGAAAAATATTTTTATATGATAATTGCGGTCAATTGGAATTTATATATTGGTATGTACTTTTTTGAAAAATTACTTTTTTGAAAAAGTACTTTTTTGAACAAGTACTTTTTTGAATAAGTACTTTTTTTAATAAGTACTTTTTTGAAAAAGTACTTTGTTGAAAAAGTACTTTTTTGAACAAGTACATTTTTGAATAAGTACTTTTTTGAATAAGTACTTTTTTGAAAAAGTACTTTTTTGAATAAGTACTTTTTTGAATAAGTACTTTTTTGAATAAGTACTTTTTTGAAAAATTACTTTTTTGAAAAAGTACTTTTTTGAACAAGTACTTTTTTGAATAAGTACTTTTTTTAATAAGTACTTTTTTGAAAAAGTACTTTGTTGAAAAAGTACTTTTTTGAACAAGTACATTTTTGAATAAGTACTTTTTTGAATAAGTACTTTTTTGAAAAAGTACTTTTTTGAATAAGTACTTTTTTGAATAAGTACTTTTTTGAATAAGTACTTTTTTGAAAAAGTACTTTTTTAAATAAATAAACTATTTAAAGTATTTTTATTTTAAGTACTTTTTAAAAAACACCAAGAGAGGAGTAAAGCTAAATTTTTACAGGTACTTTTTTTTGTATTTTTTTAGTATATATGTATACTTTTTTTTAATATTCTGTGTTAGAAATCGAATTTTTGCAAAGCATTTTAAAGGTTAATTTTTTTAAATATAATGGCGTTTTCTTTTCTACAAACATTTACCCCGGTATTCATAAAATTTAAAATGAGTTTGAAATGTATTTTAATAAAATTTTTTCATACAAAGTCTTCTTAAATCAGATTTCAAATACATTTTATTTTTTGTGATTAGGGGGGGGTAACATATTGTTGCTATTATTAAATTTACAAACTCGATTTTAAACCAAAAATTTATTTTCTTAAGAGAAGGTAGATAAATTTCTAATAAATTCACTGTTTTCAGAAAAATTATGTAGTAGCATTTCTTTGAAAAGTACAAGAAATATTGCACTTTTTTTGTAGAAAAGAAAACAATATGAACCTTTAAAGTGTGCCTTTTAAAAAGATTCACGCTTTAAAAGTACTTTCTTTAACAAATAATTTTTTAAAGCCTTTTTTAGGACCTGTACTAGTTTTAATACATCATTTTTTGAAAAAGTAGTTTTAAGTATTTTTATAAAAAAATACTTTTTTAATCTTTTATAAAAAATACTTTTATGCCTTTTTTTATTAAAAAAGTAACTTTTAAAAATTACTTTTCAAAAAGAGATGTATTAGAAGTTAGTTTTCTTTGAAAGAAAGAACTCTCTTCTCTAGATGTTCTCTTCTTCCTTTTCTTTTGTCCCTTTTCACAATTACTTTCTGCTATTTCCCCGATTGGAAGGCATGTTTTGTAAAGTATATTCTTTATGAAAAACATTTTCATGTGCTTCACTTTGTCATGATTAAAATTTTGATGTCAACATTTATAAAAACAATTTGAAAATTAAACAACAAAAAAAAAAAAACATTGTGTTTTGCTAGTTTAGAGTGTGTATAATTTGTTTTAATGTTTTCCAGGTACTTTCATCTGTCGGTACTTTATGACTCATATCTACTTGTCATGATCTTTATTGACTATCATTTCCCCTGCCAATATTAAGCTTCAGCATGAACTATAAAACCAAGGACATGCATGAACGTGCATGCTACTGAGTGAAAATTTATCCACCATCTCGATACTGCGGTACAGCAGCGTACATTTAATTTTATGAGCGAGTATTAAAAAAAAAATGAATATATAGATGTAAATGAAATTGCAAGAAAAGCATCTTCGAGGAAATACGTTACGAGTAGTTTTCATCATTTGTCACAGCAACAATTTATAAATAACTTATAGAAGGGAAAAATAAACATTAAAACTACGACGCTGAAATAAAGATACTCGCATGTAGAGTGAAGTATCTAGATTTATTGCAAAGTTTTTCTTGAAAATATCAAGGACATTTTGGTTTGCATACATCAAAAGCAGCGCTAGGGGAATTTTGATGTATTTTCCTTTCTGCTTATTAGAAGATTGTGTAAAACAACAACTACAACTATTTGCTCAATCACAAAAATATCCATGGAAAAAGTCTTGTGTGGCTGATATAAAAGCAGCAGCAGCAGAAGTGTGTTCTAAGAAGTCTTGCAAACAAATTTTTCCAAAGTGTTGGCAAAATGATACAAAATTAGATTTTTAAATGCGTCTTATGAAAGCTACAAGATGAACTTAAAAACATCACACTTCACAGATACTCCACTCCACTCCACTCCATCTATGGTTTTAGTCATTGTGAGAAGTGAAAACTATAAATTTTTGTATCTATATCTTTAAGTTTGTTTTGTTGCCATAAATGGCAACATTAAACAACTTAAGGTGGCATGCGATAGCTGGCTGCCTGTACTAGAAGAGCAGCAACTTACCAAGAAGTAAGTAACGCTGCTTGTATTAAGACTGAGAAAAGTCATAAAACTCGAGCGAAAATGTTTAAGTATTTCTGCCACTCAACACTTCAGCAGCTCCCTTTTCCAGTTGTTTATTTATTTGCGATGCTGTATTTTGTAAGTGAATATCTGTTGTCAGTAATTGTTGTTTGTACGTACAACTTTCCTGAGGCTGCCTTTCTTTTTTTTTTTTTGCTGACTACCAGTAAACAGTGAAAACCACAATTAAGTTGAGATATTAAAAAATTTAAAAGAAATTAATTGAGAGGCGACCCGCTAATAAATATTTTTATTTTGGCTTTCATTAAGAGTTTCAAAATTGAATTATGTAGCGATTTTTTTTCGTACTATAAAATTGATTACGTTTCTTGATGGTTTTTCGTTTGAAATTCTCTCAATAATGAGTTTGAGGTCACTTTTTTATAATGACCTTTTTTTCGTGATTCCTTTGTTCAGCTTCTTCAGCATAATCTGCAGCTTAACGTCACAATTTTTTTGGTTTAAATCGTTTTCTGTATTTTTGAACTCTCTTTAAAGTGTTTTTAGTTTTTTGTAATACTGAAATTTCCATAGAAGAAAAGTTGTAATTTTACATACATTTTTCATTTAATTTTTTTTTCCTTAAAACATTTTTATTACTCAATAATTTCGCAAAAAAGTTGACGTTTAAGTGAAAAATATAGGAAGGATTGAGGAAAAACAATATAGAATATGTGTTTGTGATCCCCGCAATTGCCAAAAAGAAATTTCAAAATCCCAATATGGGTATTTTCAGTATTATTTATTTTAAATCCTTTATAATATGCAACTAGTAGCTACGGAGCGGATATGTAGTTGAGATCCCCGCAATTCCCAAAAAGAGATATCAAAATCCCCATATAGGAATTTTCAGTATTATTTGTTTTAAATTCCTTATAATATGCAACCAGTAACTATGGAGGGTATATGTGATTGCGATCTCCACAATTCCCAAAATTTTTTTCAAAATCCCCACATTGGGATTTTCAGTATCTATATTTTTCTAACCTTTCGCGGCAATATTTAAGAGCACATTAGTTCTTTAAGAGTCAGTTTGTCACTACTTCGATTCCAGGCCTTAAAATCAATGTTTGTCATAGAACAAAATAAGACATGTGGTTGAGATCCCCGCAATTCCAAAACTAAAAAAAAACTTTCAAAGGTCTACTTTCAAATGCTGCACTTCCTTCAATGTTGAAAATTTAAAAAAAAATTGTTTTATATAATATGCTTTAAATTATTACCTTTCAAAAATAAAATTGCCAAATTTGGCGCTATAAATTTTTCCCCCTAGAAAATGTGGTACAGTTTTAAGTATTTTATAGGCCACCAATATTAATGAAATATATGCCGTTCAAAAAGTATTTTTTGGCAGATATGCACACTATATATAATACTTCTAAATTTTAGCTTAAGTATTTTAAAAAACTTAAACTTTGCTTAAAGAAGCAAAAATATAATTTTTATTTAATAAAATTATTTTTATATAAAATTATTTTTATATTATCATTTTAAAAGTCTAGTTTTTGTGTGAAATGTTTTATTTTCTTCTGCTTAGATTCTTAAATAAAAATGTTTAATTTTTTTTTATCACCCACTGTAGTTCGCGTGAGATAAAGAAAGAACAACGAGATTCACTTTATGTGTGGTTGATTAATAATAATAATAGTTTATTGTCTGTTAATATTTATACTATCAATATGCTAATATTGCATTTTCATAATATTATTTAATTCTAAGAATTATACTAGGAAGTAATAAAATAAAATACAATTAAATTATTAATGTGTTAATATTGCATTTTCATAATATTATTTAATTCTAAGAATTATACTAGGAAGTAATAAAATAAAATACAATTAAATAAAATGAACCTAAATAAAGATGCTTATTCATGTCTGACCCAATTTGTATAAGTATGTTAGTTAACAATGTTATTGGTAATGTTACGTTGATGATTGTAGTTGTTGTTGCTGCTGTTGGTTTGTTTGTTAAGTTGGTGGTTGTAGTTATTGTTGTTGCTGCTGTTGGTTTGTTTGTTAAGTTGGTGGTTGTAGTTATTGTTGTTGCTGCAGTTGTTGGTTTGGTTGGTGACTATGTGTAACATAGGTAACTCGTGTGTTGTACAACCTCAATCTGAAGGTGTTGAAAGGGTTTAACAAATAATGATGAGATACTACAACAAGAATATTGATTGTTTACATGTCTAACGCACATAGACAAGTACACAGGCACTTTGATATCATGGCGTGACTTATGAGCTTTTAATTTGTTTTCCTGTGTGTCCGTTTGTCGACAAATATGTACACGAGCATTTATGAGAAGCAATTTGTTTTAATGTAAATAAATTCCTGATCGAAGTTATTTGCTAGAATCAATAAGAAAATGTGTTTTCAAGTAGAAAATACAAGTTTTTATAATAAAAGTCTAAGATAAAAAGCTTCACAACAGCGAAGTACACAGTTTCCATATGGAATACAATTACCAGAGAATTAATGCAACTTGTAAAAATCATTTCAACAATATCTGTTTAATATTTATTTTCCAGCTAAATGACTTTTAATTAATATTTTTTGTTGGAAATAATAACTTCGTTTTTTGGCATTGGCTTTTTACGGCTTTCTTCCATTAAAATTGGCTTAATTTAAATTCCAACAAGTTTCACAAAAAAATTGAAAAGACTCGTTGAAAGACCAGAGAGCTCAAATTTTAATTGTAAACATAATTAGAAACTACAAAATCAAAGGCAAAACAACAGTTGAAAAGAAAACTAAATCCAATTAACTTTAAGGCTAAATAGAGAAACGAAATACTCGTAGAATTCCACAAAGTGAATTTTCTAATTGAGGACACTAAAGCTTTAGTTGAGTGGTTTTTTTAGCACAAAAAAGGCATTTGTGCCGTAATTTCGCCGTTAATTAAATAATTTCTTTTTTTGTAGAAAAGTACTACAGCGAACATAATTTTAAATTGTATTTTTTGTGCTTTTGATTTTTTAACATATTAAGAACTTATCTCGTTATTTCAGTATTTTACACAAAAAGCTACTTCTTAGAAAACCAAGTTTTCAAGCAACATACTTTTTGAGAAAAAAAAAAATAGTTGCCACAAAAGGGAAATATAATTTTTATCAAATACAAGTTTCTTTAAACGTGATTTGTATAGAAAGAACTTATTATAAGAGGCACTTTTTATATTCAGATATTTTTCTTAAAAGGACTTTTTGGCAAAATAAAAAAATCTTCCCAGTTGTTTTCTTTTAAAAGGGAACTTTCAGATATGTACTTATTGTACTTCTGTATATATTTTAAATCAACTTTTCCTAAGAGTTACTTTTTTAAGAAAACTTTTTACAATAGATAAGATGAGCTTTTTGCAAGAGGTAAATTTTTATTAAAAACCATTTTTTAAAGGAACTCCTTATCTAGAACCGTTTTATTAAATGCTTGTTTGATAGTTTCTTTTTAAAAAATAATTTTTTTTAAGGTACTTTTTTCTTAAAGGGCTCTGTTTTTAATTACACTTTTTTCAATAGTCAATTTAAAGTCAGCATTTCTACTTTTTTTAACAAGGGTAAATTTTTAGAAAACATTTTTTATATACTCTTTATGTAAAAATCTCTTTAAGAAATTAACTTTTTATATATTTTGGAAAACTTACTGCTTATCAAAGACAAAAATTTAGTTTTTACTAAATGTAAATGCTGTCTATAAAAATGTACTATTTTAAAAGATAATTTAAAAAAAAGATACTTTTATAAAAGTATTTTTAAAGGGAGTTTTTTAAAAAGCAAATTTTTTTAATAGACCCCTTCTTTGAACGTACTTTTATTAAAAAAGTAGTTATCTGAAAAAGGCACTTCTTTTAGCAAGGTACTTTTCTTAAAAAAGTACTTTTCTTAAAAAGGTACTTTTCTTAAAAAGGTACTTTTTTTAAAAAGGTACTTTTCTAAAAAAAAACTTTTCTTAAAAAGGTACTTAGTTTAAAAATATACTCTCTAAAAGGCAATTTTTTTAAAAAGGTATCTTTTTTGAACGTACTTTCATTAAAAATGTTGTTTTCTTAAAATAAAATACTTTTATTAAACTGCTGCTTTCTTAAAAAATTACTTTTCTTAAAATAAAATAAAGCATTTTTAAAAACGTACTTTTCTTAAAAAGGCACTTCCTTAAAAAGGTACTTTTCTTAAAAGGTACTTTTCTTAAAAAGGTACTTTTCTTAAAAAGATACTTTTCTTAAAAAGGTACTTTTCTCAAAAAGAAGCTTTCCTTAAAAAACTGCTTTTCTTAGCAAAGTACTTTTCTAAAAAAGGTACTCTCTTAAAGGTATTTTTGTTATAGGTTTTTTTTTAAAGGCGTATTTTAAAAAGGTATATATTTTAAACGTTATTTTTTTAAGGGTACTGTTTTAATGAACTTTAAAAGCTACTTATTAAAAGAGGTAATTATTTTCAAAAGCTACTTTTGAAAGGTTTTTGTTTTTCAAAAGACGAATTTTCTAAATTGAGCTTTTATAAAACTTTTTTTAAAATAAAGTACTTTTTATAATAGGTATTTTATAAATATATATTATTAATTAAAAAAAAATATTTTTTTCTGTATTATATAAAAGCCCTGTATTAAAAGGGAATTAACCTTAAAGAGTTTTTAATTTCGAAAGCATTTCATATAATTTTCGGTATTACCTCGCATATTTTATAATTAAAAATGTTCCTATTTGCCTGACATGAAATCATTTGTAAAAATATTTTTGCCTATTTAATTTTAATGTTAATTTGCGACTCCACTTACCGGCCTTAATTCGCTGACATCCCAGCCCAAATATTCAGCCACAGCCATCATTTGATTAACGATGGCATCCATTTCGGCGGTATCCAAAACACCGTTGCCATCCGTGTCATACAAACGGAACATGACTAAATAATTAAATAAATATAAATTTTTTTTTATAGAAAACAAAATACATACAATGTACATAAAGTTGTCAAGTGGAAATAAATAAAGACTTTTTGTTTTAATGCCTATTTTTCTGCTTCACGAAATGTGCTTTATGAATTGTAATGTTATTTGCCTAATAGTATACCTTAATATATAATTTGTTTGTCCTTAATAACGTTTATGATATTGATTTTTCTCTTAATCTTAGTTAATGGTAAAACTTTTTTATTCGTAACAGTTTTCCCTTTTCCACTTACATTCCAATTTATCCTCCGGCCGTCCAGCTTCTAACAATGATAAATAACACACCACATCCTTAAGCGGCACTTTCAGTGTTAAGGGATCAAAATGTGAAAGTTTGCGTGCTAACAACTTAATATCCGCTGAAATCATAAAAACAAAATATAAAAACACAATATTTGTGTATATTAACTTGTGCCACATACATTTTCCATAGACGTTAATAAAATACAATATTAATTACAAGGTTTTTAGCATTTACAGCAGTTTATATTGTTAAGGCAATAAAATATACGACGTCATACGAGTACGTTTCACTTCACTACAGCCATTTGCGTGTACATGCATTTATGTATAGACTTATATAAACGTTTATTATATATTTAATTGTTTACACAAGACTGATGTAATGAATTAATTAAAGATTTATTTTGTAAATGTATGCTAACATCCGGCCAATCGACATAATTAATATTGGCCAATTTGTTATTAAAGTTCTTAATTAATATTGCAATTTATGTAATATTCGTAAAAGGTCGGCTGCTTTTATGCCTAATATTCAGAATCATTTTTGAACGGCGGCAAGGATTTGTGAATTATTTTAATTGCATCTGTATTGATGATTTGACAGTGAAGCTATGGAATTGTAGTACATAGAACAAGATAAAATTGTATGTCAATTACAAAACTTGCATATGGGCATTTCCATAAATATCTAAATTTTTGTTACTTTACGTTACAAACAATGACAACCTCTTACAAAATGCCAGCCTAGTAAAGTTCTACACGAATATACATTTCTATTAAAATAAACTTTAAAAGAAAGCACACACATTTGACAATAGGTGAATGCTCCTGCGGACATTTCCATATCCTAACAATTTATTTTCCGGTAAGAAATCAATCCACCAAATTTACTAAGAAGACTATTATGAGGTATTCTGGCTGAACACAGCCAGCGAAAAAACTTCCATATGGTATTATGACTCATAGTTGGTCAAGAATAGCGCTATTGTGAATTTCAGTTTTTTTTCCAAATTTATAAAATAAATTTTGTCTTAACTCCAGAGTTCAATTATGTTCGAAAACGGAATTTATTTTTTAAATTTGTTTGTCAAAAAATTGAGCTAAGTGATACAATTTAAAAAAATTTTTTCTAAAAAAATATTTTTTTTGTAAGATTTTCTCGAAAAAATTAAAAAATTAAAGAAAATTAAAAAAAAAAAATTTTCTTGAAATTTTTTTCTGAAACAGTTTTTCCTGAAATTTTTTTAAATTTATTTCAAAATTTTTTTTCTTTCAAACGCTTTTTACCTAAAAAGTGGTTTTTTTAAATTTAAAAAAAATTTTATGGATTTGATTTTTTTTATTCTTGAAAATTTTTTTTCTTAAAAAGATTTTCTAGAAAAAATTTAAGCAAATGTTTTTTGGATATACATATAATCTTTAAAATTTGAATTTTTCGTGATCACGATGTCCGCTCGCAAACGGACTTTATTTCGTAAAATTTATAATTTTTTTTTTAAATGTTCTTAAATTTTTTTTCTGAAACAGTTTTTCCTGAAATTTTTTAAAATTTGTTTAAATTTTTTTTAAACGCTTTTTACCTAAAAAGTTGGTTTTTGAAATTTAAAAAATTTTTTATGGATTTGATTTTTTTTAATCTTGAAAATTTTGTTTCTTAAAAAGATTTTCTAGAAAAAATTTAAGCAAATGTTTTTTGGACATATAATCTTTAAAATTTGAATTTTTCGTGAACAGAGGTCCGCTGGCAAACGGACTTTACTCGTATTTCGTAAAATTTATAATTTTTTTTTAAATGTTCTTGAATTTTTTTTCTGAAACAAGTTTTCCTGAAATTTTTTAAAATTTATTTCAAAAAATTTTTTTTAAAACGCTTTTTACCTAAAACGTTGGTTTTTGAAATTAAAAAAAAATGTTTATGGGTTTGGTTTTTTTTATTTTGAAAAAATTTTTTCTTAAAAAGATTTTCTCAAAAAAATTTAAGCAATTTTTTTTGGATATATAAAATTTTAAGTTTTAATTTTTCGTAAACCTCGTGTTTACTCTCGGAAGCGGATTTTATTTCGTATAATTTATAATTTTTTTTTTAATTGTTCTTGATTTTTTTTTCTGAAACAGTTTTTCCTGAAATTTTTTAAGACTTATTTTTTAAAAAATTTTTTTACCTAAAAATTTTTTTGAATTTAAAAAAATTTTTATGGACTTGAATTTGTTTTATCTTGAGGTGACTGACTCACTTTAGGGTCTGTTGGCTCCGAATTATTACTTTTAAAATCAGTTTACTTTCTTTGACATTTTATTTTTGAATCAGCCCCACTGTCTCAAATACATACTGGCTTTTGCACAGTGGAGTTTGACTTTCAAAGTGAAAACTATTTGCGCCAATTTCATAGCATCTATCAATATGTTCTTTTTTGAGATTAAATGATGCTTGATATTCATTGCTTTTTTTTTTAATATAGTTTATAAAAAGTTTGTTTAGTTTACAGCTCAGTGTGCGAGTACATTATTTCTTTCTTTGGAAATTTGAGTTACACTTTCCGCTATCGGACAACAACTTTTTAACACACAAGCTATTTTAGCTTAAAGTGGAGGAATAATATATAAATCAAAAACTTTTGTACAAAAATTCCGAAAGAGGAAATAAAAACTTTAAGAAATAGCAAAGAGAATGAGAAAACAATCACTAACACTCAACACAAGGGGGAAGATGGCAGTAAATTTTTGTCAAAAGTTGTAACCAAAATAACGCGAGTTTCATGACTAGAAACTGTTAAAGTTGAACTATTTGATTTAATTTGGTTTTATAAGGGCACTTAAACTAAATAAAATGATATAAAATGAATTTTTTATGGTGCTGCAAGAGTCATGGGTCTCTGCTATGACCGACCACGTTTCTGTACTTTCAAAAAATATTTTCTTTTTAGTCTTTTAGCCACGCCTATAATTACTGAATTTTGTAATCTTAACAAAAACTGGTTTAAGGGGATATATAGCATGCATTGCCATTCCGTATGGTTATATACATTCTGGGTCCTTATGAACAAGGAAGTGGAATGAGCGGTGTCCCTCTGCCCATCTGTGTGCACGTGAAATTGGATTTCTGAATCCCTGAGAAAAGCTAGACACTTCGGTCTTGGATTAATGTTTTAAAAATAGTCCTGACTAGATTGCTATTGCTAAGATGAGGAAAATCCAAAATACGGTTCCAGAGCTGGAAAATTTAAACTTGATTTTGGTATAGAAAAGTAACGGACTAAAACTTATTTTTATTATTATTATTTTTTGTTAATTAAATCTATTTCATACTTTAAGAATAATTAAATTGGCATTGAAAACCAAATGAAATAAAAAAAACGATTGCAGAGTTGGACAAGTGATTTTTTTGGGTATATAAACACGAAAAATTTTTTTTCTTTATATATTAAATATAATTGCTATTTTTGAAAGAAATTCAGGGGTATTAGAAATCAGAAAAGACAGCTCCAGAGCTGGGAAATGTAAACTTTTTTTTTGAATATTAAAGTAATTAAATAAAACTAGTTGTTGTTTTTTTGTAAACCAAAATAATTTATGTTTTAGAAAGAAATAAATTAGTATTGGAAATCAGAGAGATCAAGAGATGGGTTGGGATTTATACTTCAGTCATATGTCGCTGTAGGGTATATAAGATGCGGCCCAGCCGGTTACTTTACTTTTTTAAATACACATTTTATGACAGAATGCGTAACCATTTCAGTTATCCTTAGATACCGCACATACATAAATTCTCAAGCCATTAATCATGGTGGTAATAAAAATATAAGTATATAAAATATACTGAAGGGGGAAGGGGGAGGGGGGAGATGGTTCCGCCTATAAAATAAATAAATAAAGTTTGTCAAAAGTAACCACAAACTAAGACAACATTGAAATTAAATCGACATAAAATTTATTAACTTCCACATGTCTACGCTGTTCTGCAAAAGCAAAAAAAAAAAAATTTTTTTTTCCTCATGAAATACACAGCATATCCTTGGGATGAAACTAATATATAGAATATGTTGCATATAGTGTGGGGGAATATAAGCATTAGTTGTTGTATTCGAGTAAAAAAATTATTTATTATTTATATTATCTTTAGGCTGTTTTTCTTATTTTAACAGCTTTTGTTTTCCTAAGCATTTTCAACAAAATCTGCATTTAAAATTATGCAAGGCAATTAAAGGAATAATTGCTTTGAGAATTTGTAACTGTGGTTAAAATTGTTATATACAGCATGTGCTGCATAAATACATATAAAAACACACGCGTTGACTTACAGTCCTTT
This sequence comes from Linnaemya tessellans, assembly GCA_951800035.1. Taxonomy (NCBI): domain Eukaryota; kingdom Metazoa; phylum Arthropoda; class Insecta; order Diptera; family Tachinidae; genus Linnaemya; species Linnaemya tessellans. Next base: position 120,347,927 of record OX637534.1, on the reverse strand, counting down.
AAAATTCGCTAACTGTTACATTACGCTTCAGTGCATTCAATTTCATTTGCCTGGCTTGTGTTCCTTGCTAAACAAAACTATTTTAGCGTAATGAACTCAAGCCTAATTTAATAACGTTCAACTAAACCAATTACGCAAAGTAGTTTAAAATAAAAAATAAAACTTTACAGTAGCTATCAAATATAAGAAGATCTTCTGCTAGAAGAGCACACTTATAAGGAAGTAGGACGAACCAGTCCCTAGAGGCTGTTTTTTTTTCATGGCAGGAACATTTTTAGCAATTTTTCGTTTCCAACGTAACTCAAACTATGTTTCCAGCAGAAACTGAAACAACATTTAAAAGCGACTACGATTTAGAATTTTAAACAGCATTTGATATGGAGCGAAATTTCTATACAATTGAAATACAAATTTCGAGCGATATCGAGTGGCGTAATTTGCCGCTGATATTTTTTAAACCCCCAAAAAAAGAATTGGAGGGTATATTCACTTGAGTAGCGAAATATCCTTCTCAGACCCCATTTTCTGGATCAGTGATGAAATCTAAGACGATTTAGCTATATCCATATGTCCGTCTGAGGAAATCACGAAAAGAGCCAGACACTTGAAATTTGGTATAAATACATGAAGGATAGCACAGGTCAAGTTCATAAATGGGCTGAATCGGGCCAGAGGAAAAAAAGTTTCCCTAAGAAGAACTAAACCAACCTCTAAAAAACAACATAAATTTTAAGAGTTTTTTTTTGTAATGTTGTTCATTTTTATGTCAAAGAAGGCCTAAAGCGTTGAACTTACAGCCAGAAAAAATAAATAAATTTTTGGTCCCCGCCCTGTTTAGTGGGCGTTGAAGCAACATATTGCATGGAAAAATAGTGTAAATATTTAACAAAGTGTAAAATTAAATTTTAAAGCTTTTATGAGATGTGCTCTGATCTTCCGCTGCCCTACCCTTTTTCCACCTTTGCCCCCTAAATGACCCTATCAAAAAAAAAAAATAATTTTTTTTTTCACTTAATACCACCCAAAATTTACTTTTTAATATTCTATGGCGAAGGTGAGATGTCTCCCCCACGGCCCCCTTCCGCAGTAACCCCGATAAAATAGAGATTTTATTTACTAAATATTTGGAGGATATTTAAGATTAGACCCCGTTGAATAAAACGTTCTTAATTTAATTTAGTTGTAATCACAGCCGCACATTACATGTCGCACGTGACATTTTTTCGTGAATGATATTTAAATTTTTTTCCGCTACGGTTTTTATGAAATTATAAAATACACAAGCTTTTGTGTAGTTTTCGCAAAAGCTAACGGGCAATATTGAATTTTTCTTCCATCAGACGATGCTTTCCAAATTTTTCATAGCACTCGGCATTCTGTCACTGTCTTCTTAAACTGGATAACAGAATTAACAGTCAGAGTTTGTATAGTGGCAGAGATTCAGTCAGAGCAGTGGCTCGAAGATTGATCTGTGGATACTGCAGGAGTAAAGGCTAGACGTGGCGGCCACATGGCAGAAATCATATTTAAACATTAATTCCATAAAATTTTCTTTGCAATAAAGCCCGTTTCCTTGATATTAAAAATATATTTCCTTATTTTATTATGACTTAAACTTGTGTCACTCTAAAAAAAACACCCTTTAGTACATCCATTTTCAGAAGACATACGGGGCCCTGCTGACAAACAAAATTACAAAGAACGGCGTGTGAAACAAAAGTAACATTTCACACAAAGAGTTTCTTATATCAGCTATCTACTGTAATATCATTGCATATTTTAGGGCTTTAAAACTCGACTAAATAATTTAAAGCATCTGGCATACAAGTGTGCGAGCATGTGTGAGTGTGTGTGTATGCACATGAACATTCTTTTGCAAAATTTAACATTCATTTGGAATTTTCCATGTTCTTTATTTGTATTTACACAAAATCTGTGTGCATTGCAGATGAACAAATATTTTTTATTGAACATTTTTTACACATCCTCTCCATCCACTTAAAACTCTGTCTGTCTGTCTGTCGGTGTGTGTGTGTGTTTTTTTAGCCATCTTGCCTTTAATTTACTTTTTTTTTCGTTGCATATTGAGTTCATGACAAATATCTAAAAGTGACAGTTCAAAAATTCGATTGTTGTCAATTACGTTTTTCTATACAAAACACACACACACACACACGCACACAAAATAGAATTTTGATATTTCAGCCAAAAATACAATATCTCTTCTACATGAAAATGTCAAAAGGGATTGAAGCAAAAAAGTACGAGTACAACAACATGTTTTTGTGTTTGTTCGTGGCACAAGCAGTGCAAGACGTAGCGAAATAGATACAAGTGTGGCAAATAAGAAGTAAAATGAAGGTGACACTGAGTGCTTTCAAGCACATTTGCCCTCTAAAAATTTTGTAAGAGGAGAAATAAGCAAGAGGATTAGAAGTCAAGCCTTATTATATCGATTTTAGTAAATTGTAGCAAAATTTATTAGCTGGAGACTGAAGAAATTTTGTATGTTTGAAGGACAATTTAATTGCCGTTGACACGCTACAGAACTTGAGCAAATTATCCTTGGATTATTTTGTTGTTTGCTAATTTTATGTGTAAGAAAAAGTTTATTGTTTAGCTTCTAGTGTGAAACTGTAGATGGGAAGTGATAATTGCAACACATTTTCTAAGAGTATTTAAGAAAAGCACTTTTTATGAATTGTACTTTTTGCAAGAGGTTTCAACGAACAAGTAATTTTATAAGTAAACTGATTTTAAAAGATACTCGTACTCTTTTGAAAATGTTCCTTTTTTAAGTGTTATAAATTCGAATCTTTTTATAAAAACTAATTTATTAAACCGCAACTTTTCTATAGGTACATTTTTGAAAGTCACTTTTTAGAAGGTACCAACAAAAAATTTTAAAGTACCTTTTTGATATGCATTTGTTTAATTTTCTTTCGAAAGAATTTTTTGGTAAGTAAATTTTAAAAGGGATTTTTTTGGGAAATTAATTTTCTTAAAAAATATTTATTTTTAAATAATTAATTTTTTTTATAAAAATGTATTTATTTTTGTATAAAAAAAGTATTTATTTAAAAAAATAGTATTTATTTTTTTTATAAATAAATTCTGTTTTGAAAGGTACTTTTTGCTAGAGATAAAGTTTTAAAAGGCACATTTCTCGAAAGCTAATTTAAAAAAGGAGCTTTTTAAACAAAGTACGTTTTTAAAAGATCATTTTTTAAAAGACATTTTCTTAGAAGATAGTTTTGTAGAAGGTAATTTCCTAAAAATGTACTTTTCTTAAAAGGTACTTTTTTTCAAAAGGTACTTTTTTTCAAAAGGTACTTTTTTCACATGTAATATTTCAAAAAGTACCTTTTCTAAAGAGGTATTCATTTTTTAAGTACTTTTTGTAAACAGTAAATTTTTTAAAAGGTACCTTTTTTAAATAGTACTTTTCTCGAGAGATAATTTCTTAAGAGGTACTTTTTTTATAAAAGGTACTTTTTAAACAAAGTACGTTTTTAAAAGATCCTTTTTTAAAAGGATACTTTCTGAAAAGATAATTTTGTAGAAGGTAATTTCGGAATAAGTTACTTTTCTTCAAAGGTACTTTTTTCAAAAGGTAATTTTTTCACATGTAATATTTTAAAAAGTATATTTTCTGAAGAGGTTTTCATTTTCGAAGTACTTTATAAATAATAATTTTTTTTAAAAGGTACTTTTTTTAAATAGTACTTTTCTCGAAAGATAATTTCTTAAGAGGTACTTTTTTTTTATAAAAGGTACTTTTTAAACAAAGTACGTTTTTAAAAGGTCCTTCTTTTAAAAGGATACTTTCTGAAAAGATAATTTCCTAGAAGGTAATTTCGTAAAAAGTTACTTTTCTTAAAAGGTACTTTTTTCAGAAGGTACTTTTTTCACTTGCACTATTTTAAGAAGAAAGTGTATTCATTTTTAAAGTACTTTTTTTAAATAGTAGTTTTTTAAGAGGTACTTTTTTTAAATAGTACTTTCTTAAAAGGTACTTTTTTAAAAGTTCCTTTTAGGGAGCACTTTTTTTGAAGTTGTGATATTTTTGGAAAAAAAATTTTAAGCGGTGCTTAGTTGTGAGTAAAACAAAATTTTAATGCGGTAGGACTCGTTTAGTTTCGAAATTGTTTATTTATTGCCCAAAAAAGTAATAAAAAATGTTTATCCTTTTAGTTCTGTTATCAACTTGAAAAAAATCTAAAAGCAAATCTTTCCCTAGAAGATCCCTTTTATTGTTGCTAACCTAGAAAAATGGATGATTCCATTGGCATCATATTATTTTTTAAAGTGGACTGTATAACGTATAACGTATAAAATGCCCTATAGAGCCCTATTATATGCTATAAAGATGTAATAAAATTAGCAGCCTAAAAGTATACCAATTTATACGACTAATACGATACATACACAACAGACTAATACATTAACACACATTCACTCTAGTACTGGCCATGTGGGATATTTTATGTATGTATTTGTATTAAACAAACGTTTTATATTATTATTAAATTTTGAAAGGATTATTTGAATGCGCGCACACATACATACACACGAGATGCAGAGATATGTATATTAGTATATTAGTATATGTATATTAATGGTAATTAGTATATGTATATTAGTGGTAATAAAGTTATGATTATGGTGATAGAAAATAATTTTAAACAACCAACCACTTACCATCTATTTTGCAATTAACTGAATTGCTACTCTTTTTGGATGAGTTGCGTGACATTTGGGAATGATTGGTTTGCGAATGCGAAGGACTTGAATCGGTGGAGCAGCGAGTAAATGTTGTGCTGGCACCAACACCACCACCACCAACACCAACACCACAACTACTACTAACGCCACTCGAGCCAACCACATGTTGACCATTTGCATTCATGTTGCCGTGTGCCGCAATAGATGCATTCGTTGTTGCTGCCATTGTAGTGTTCTGAAACGCGGCCATGGGACTGGGTGTAACTGTAACCATTGGATGCACACTGCCTGGTGTTTTTGTACGTTTCATGTTTTCAAGAATACAATACGAGTATCGTGGGCAGCACGATGGATATACGTGTAATGATGACGATGACGATGATGATGATCATGATGATGTTGGAGAGGATGATGGCGTTGTAACAATAGAACGCAGAGGACATGCACAGAAAGACACGCACACAGAATGAAATCGAGTGTATGAGAATAAATGAAAACAAAAGAATAAATAAAATTCACCCATAAATAATAGAAACAGAAATAGAAATTTCACCACCGATAAAAAAAAGTATGGAAGAAACAAAATAGTAAAAGTAAATTGCTTTTCAGCGTTATGGTTTTGAGATTTCAAGCCAATTAAAAACTAAAAATAAATCTTCATACTTTCTGTGAACGTATGAAGTTTTCTTGGCTACAGTTAAGCTCATTAGTTTGACAGAAATTGAAAATATGTAATAAAAAAAATACTCTCAACTTACCAGTTTTGCTCGCATCGTGTGTCAGATGGCCGCTTAGCGAATACAATTTGTCGGTGATGCCGTGATGCAATTTATCCACGAAACTGCTGCGAGCATTTGTGGTGCCTTCGCTGCTCAGGCTGGAGGGGTTGATTTCGGCAATGCTATTTATATTTGGTATAGAGCCTGCAGGAAAGGAGATTTGCATAATAATAAAAGCTTATTTGATATCGAGACACTTTTGTGTGTCACTGTACTTTTTGAAAAAAAAAAAATATATATATTTCAACTGTTGTTCTTTTCCGTGTACCTTTCGTATGCGCTGTAACCGGAGCACAGGCAGTCGTGCTGCTGATCGCTGCCATCTGATTGAGTGTCTTGCCCTGCAACAGCTGAACATTGTTGACGTTGGTCTTCAGAAAGGATACAAACAAATGCTGAGCCAATTCCATGGGAGTTTCACAGTCAAGAAAAGCATCCAGAAACCGTCGAAATCCATCATAATCAATGTCCTTGAACGAAAAGGAACAGAGGAAATTGTGAAATATTGAGGTGGCGAAATTGAATAGGTTACGAGAACACAGAAAAATATCAATATTTACATCTGCTTATACACTTCAGGTAATTGATAGTTGAAGGGCTGATCCGCAGAAATGTTCATGTGCATGTTTAAGCCAAAATGTGTTAATTAATTATTTGCTTATTTAGCACACCAGCCAAAGGTAACAACTGATTTCTTTTGTTAAAGCGTAGGCCTTTAACATGAATTTTATTTTATTTTTTTTCTATATTTATGATTCAGTGTAAGAGAGTTTTTTTATGAATGATGCAGGGTAATGCGAAATTAATCCTGCTTTGACAAGATATTTTTATGTTTACAAATGGCGTCCGTATGGCAATCACATTTGACATTTGAAAACTACCTAGACTCCCGTGCAAAGTGCAACAAACTATTTCACTTGATCCTTCAACAGTGCGTGAATTACAGTAGAGCCATCCTCAATATCAAGGGTAAAAGGAACGATTTTTAGTCAAACTTCAACATGATCCACGTGGAGCATTTCCCTATCTTTAGGCACATCAATAAATTACGTACGATGATGCATCAAGAGCTGTTACGTCCACTAAAAGCTAATACCCCTTATTCTGTAACTCTATATCTCAAAGCCACGTCAATACAATATCAAAAATACGAATAAGGAACTGGATAACTTCGTAGGACTATATGATAAACGTTTTCCTACCGTCTGAATTGAATGAGCGCAAGGCTTCATGGGGTATCCCAGGCTGATATTATTAATGTGGCTTTTGTATTCTTTAGAGAGTATGAGGCGTCAAAAATGCATGTATAAGAATCTACTCGATTGCAAATTGTAAATTTTTGCATAACAAAATTCCACAAATAAATCGATGTCACGTGCGACATTTATTTAATTCACTCAAAATAAAAAGCATCTTGCTAACTATATAAAAATATTCTGATGTTGATGAGGGAGGCACTTATATAAAATTGGTCACGTGCGACATCAAAGTGAAAAATTAAGAAGACAAAATTCATTTACTTGTGGAAACACACACTTTTAAATTATTTAAATTTAGTTGTGTTTATTTCCCCTGTACCTTTATTACACATTTTGGGAGCTCATTTTAGCTGTCGTTGGGTATCCAGTTTTACTTGCTTGTTAGGAAACACATAATATTTTTGATAAATCTCTAAGTGAAATTTTATAAAATTCTTAGGGCGACGACAGCTGTCGATATAGAGGAAACGGTGTTATGAACGATGCTTTAGGAATATGCACAACACCTCAAATGACACAAAGAGAATTGAAAATGTGTTTTATACCCTCTGATAGGATTGAAGGAATTTCTTGGTTTATAAATTAGAAAAATATTAGAAAGAACTAAGAATCTTTCTAGGTCTAGGGGAAAATTCAATTTAGTATTCCTAATACTTTTTTCATTTAAATTTGTTTTTGTTTATAATGTTTACGCACTCAACTTTATTATTATTTATGTTAAGAGTGTTTTTCTTACGCGAAGTTGTGTATGTAATTTAACTGCCTGTTTTTGTAAAATGAATAAAAAATTTTTATTGAAAAAAAAATTTTTCTTTTGGAATTTTTTTTATTTTTGCACAATAAATACATCTGTCGATTTGAAAACATTTAAAATGCTTTAAAATAGCAGTAGAAGCAATATAAACATATTTATGAAAAATGTCACGTGCGACATGTGACAACCGACATGTCACGTGCGAAATGCTACAACCGACATGTCACGTGCCACATGTCACAGCCGACATGTCACGTGCGACAGTGTTATAATGTAATGAAAACCAGCACTTTTCTCAAGGCACATTAGCGCACAACATTCCAAAATTGTTTTTAGTAATTGTTTTTGTTCTTGTCACGTGCAAATGCCTTGGTATTTTACAAGTTATCTTAAAAATTAAGAAAATTAACACAAACTTAAACTTCACACTGATTATGGCGCCTGTTTTTGTCTCTTTTCAAAATAAAACTCCACTTTGACCTTTTCGCTTTCTATACGTACAATGACCACATTCGATAGCATAGAAATGCCCTTTTTATAATATGTGATAGACAAAAATAATTTTCCTTGACCTGTTCATTAAATCGAAAGCTTTTCATTGCCTAGGAGCACAATGTAATATATTTTTAATTTGAAAAACTTGAGTTTTTTTTTAGCCATATTAAATCAATTGTCATAGCAAATTTATTTAGGATGAAAAATATTTTGCATATTTATTTAATCACAAGTTTTGAGCACTAAAGCGTAAGAGTGTATAAATATACACTTACATGCATACACACACACACATACATGAATTTATATGGAAATGTTTTATCTATGGCAAACAAATTCACTGGAATATAAAAATATCCTGACAATTTCTACTTTTTTTAATTTTTTTATTCGAGACAACAGAAACATGAAATATTTTCACAAGATCAAGATGACAGACAAATAAAATGATATAAAATTTTTCCATACAATTTGGAAAGGAACTCTCAAACAAAAAATGTTTCATTTATGTACTCGTCGTAGTACATATACAAATTACATAAGTTTGCGTGTCTGGCAAATATGTCCTTTTCAATGAAATTCTATTCTATTAAATTTTATTATTGAATTGATTTGAAAAATACTTGACACAACAAATATGAAATTTTATGTAAAAAAAAGCAAAATAAAAGAATGTCGCATGTGTGCAAATAAGAATATATTTACTCGTAAATATTTATTACTGATACACGAGTTTATTGTGAGACTAAAAAGTATTCAGATTGGCCAAATAATTGGCAAAATATATGTATTTGATTTCTATTATTTTTTATGTTTAGCTTTGAAATTTAAATTAGAAAAGTCATACAATTACATACATACATACATACTGTACATACGTGCAGATGTGGATAAAGGCAAAAGTTTGCGTCACGCACCCTTCATTCGATTGGATTGATATAGAAAGATAATTTGCTCTTTCAAAAGAAATAACTTCAAATTATGCACGCTGTTTAGTGGTATTCAAGTGTGCTTTCGAAGGGCGTTGAAAATAATTTTTTAGCAGGTATTTGTTGCGAAATAATTGATAATATAGCTGTGTGACGCACGCTACAAAATGGGAGTTAACTTGAAAGTTGACGAGATATTTCTCAATTTTCAGCTAATTTGGCAAAATAATGCACACAAAAAATAATTCATACAACAGACAGGAATATAAAAGAATTTAAAAAAATTTACTTGCAGGCAAAAATTTTTTTGATGTTATCAAAAAGGTTCGAAGTCCTTGTGACGCACGTTACGTTTTCATATATTCATCAGTGAAATGAAAGCAATTGGTCTCTTCGTAACGCCAAGGGACTAATTTCCCATGTTTCCGTTCAGTAAATGCATCGAGCTGATTAGTCTCAGTTAAAAGAGGAAAAAGTATCTTCAATGCAAGTGATCACTCATTCGTCATACAAAATTTCATTGATTTCATCACAAACCACTTTGTTTAAAAAGATGAGAAAATAAGAGGGGAGTATAGGAAAAAAGCAAAACGTAGCCTTTGACAAGAAAAAAAAAATTAAAAAATAATTAAAAAAAATATATATATAAAAAATAAAAAAAATATGTGTGTTACGCTGGATAGTTCCATGTGTTTTGCTCGATTGTTATGAATTTTACTAGTGCGAAGTTTTCTTTTTTTATCAAACCAAAACTAACGAACATTTAATGCAAAACAGAACTAATACCAAAATGCAAACCCCAATCGCAGAACTACAATAACCACTACCAGGAAATAGAAAATTGTTCATATAAACTGCGCAGGCGAGGACATTTACAATATTGAATTATTCATATTTCTCTTCAAAAATACGATTTTTAGCCGTGGCACCCCGACTAGGGCGGGTAAAAATACTCTACAGTCAATTTAAAACCCTAATATGAATTCCCAAATTTTATTGGCACAATCCCCAAAATCCCAGAAGTCGCTTGGATACAGAGATGCAAGAATTTTTGCAAATACAGCTGCAACGCTAATCAAAATTACATATTTTGGGAAATTAAAAATTTTTTTAACAATCCTTGTACTTCCCTAGCCCTAGCATGTGGCAACGCTTTCTTAAATATTTACATACGAAATAAACTTTAACCCCATTATTCATAAAAATTATGAGAGTCTAATAACAGCGTAATAAAACAAACTTTCATATGAAATTTGCTCTATTACACTCTTATAAGCCTCTCATAATTTTTAGGAAAAAGGGGGTGGTAAGTTCTCATTCTTGTCGTGCAATTTTAAATGAAAATATCAAATTTTTTATATTATGAATATAATGAGTTCCACATTCAAATTATAAAGTTTTCAATTGGAAACATAGATTCTGCTGCTCCTTCAAGGGACACGAAATATAAAATATTTTAAATGAGAGTCATGCAATAAAACAAATTTCTTTAATCAACTTCCCTTTAATTGCAACAAATGACACCAGATCTTCATTAAAAAAGCCATTCAGTTGGTGTTATTAATTAATTTATATTGTGTTCCTTTTTTTGGATAATTATTATGCTTTAGAAAAACATAAGGGTGGCAGCAGAATATGCGTGTAGTTCCTATAACTCGTAGATGTGTATCAGGGCTGGCTGATACTTTGCATATTGTATTTCGTTGTTAAATACACAATAAATATTCCTCTCTTGCTGCTGTAAAATACATTTTTCATTGCAAGTTATAATGTTCCAAATGAACATTATTATTCCTCTTATACTCGATTTAGTTTCTTACACATAATTGTTCTTTCTTGTATCTTCATTATTATTTTTGCAGCGCTGATGGTTTTGTCTCTTTTTTTTTGTTTGCATCTTATCTTTATTTCTGGGCACATCCGTACGTAGCAAGTGGATGCTGTCTTTTTCATGTTATTATTTCATACAGCAAGCAGATCTTGTCCTTAACGCAATTGCCATTAATTATGTTATAAAACACCCCAGAATATATTACAACGTAAATGGGAAAAGGAAACTACAGATACAGCGAATAATTTATTAACAACAAAATATCGAGTGTTAGGAGAATGTCAAATATATACAACCGAATGGTTGTAATCAAGAATGATAAAATAAAGATTACGCCAACAAGCTGAAATAAATATACTTTTCTGCGCATGATGGAATTCTGACGTCACTCAACATGTGTTCTGATTGGCTAATAAAATTCAGTTGGAGAACTATTATGTTATTGTAAAAACAGGACAGTGGGGCAAATCGCGATTTTTCAAATTAAATATGTTTGATAATAAACAATTTTTAAAAATTATTTTACTTTCCACTTGTTTTTATTTGAAATTGTTAATTTATAGTTATTTTATATAAATATTGAACTCAAGTACTAATTATTTTTCTTTTTTCCCCATTCAAAACAAATTTTTTTGCTTGCAAAATATCAGCCATAACTTCCTTTGAGCTTCATCTCTTCGAAAACCATAAAATGATACAGCGTTTTGAAAACAAAAAAAGATTTTGATAACAATATTACATTTTAACACAATTATTTCTCACTTGTTTTTTTGCTGTTACTTTGTTTGCAATTGCCCACTGCACATTTCATGCTTGCTCTTTTTGTTCTCTTTTCTCTTTAATTTAGGTTTTTTCTTTACAGTTTATGAGCTTTAAAAATCAAGTTTTAATAACTTTTTTACACTTTAAGTTATTTAATAATTATTTGAATATATTTATTTTAAAATATAACACAATTTATTATAAAATATAACACGAAACTTGCACTTTCATAAATCCGATTTAATTTGCTTGTTGGAAATCTCTCTGAGTAAATTGGAAATCTCGCTGAGTAAATTGTGTGAAGAGTTGCCAAATATAGCATAAAATGTTAATTTTGTACGAGGAAGTATTAGTTTTGCATATAATAAACATTTGGCAATCTCTTCGAGGGAACAAATACGTCATCAAACGGTAAATCATGCGCAAGGCGTAATCTTTATTTTATCATTCTTGGTTGTAATTATGTTTGCCAAGTGTTTACATGTGATAGGGAAATTTTCTCTTTATGTCTTGTAAACATTAGAATATCCTTCCTAATTTTTAAGGCATTTATGCATTGTTGTTGTTTTATTGACACTTTTCTTAACGATGCATGCTGTAAAACAAGTTTTCTGTCTCGATACAGCATTTTAGCAATAAAAATCCTTGGCAATATTTTCTCGGCATTAGTGCAACTTTTTAACCACAAATAATTTTTCTAAAGTGATGCACGCACTTCTTTCTCGTATTATGCTTTTCTATTAACTGTTCTTATGCATTGTGGTAACAATATGAAGAACGTGTTGCAAAATGTCATGGCAGAGTGTTAGAAATGAAGAAACAATGAAGAATTATGAGCTTCAAGTGGATAAATAAAGTAGAACTTGCGTTTCCGTTTGTTAAATAACTCAAAGGATTTTATTGCCTTTTCCTTAACTGTTAAGTGCTTTACTAACACACTAAAACCAAGAAGAAGAAGAAGTGGCAAAAAAGTCTAATTGGAACTGAATGGTGTGAGCAGAAATAAAAAACGACGACAATAAAGAAAATGATACAACAAGGAAAGGGAATAAAAAAAGGAAACATATTTAACCCGAAATGAAATATTAGCAGCAGAATTAATGGTAGAAGTCAAGAGTAGATATTTTAATCAAATAGGGCCTTACAGATTATTAAAGTGTGTGTGTGCGTGTGAGTGTGTTTTAAATGGGAACAAAATTAAACATTCAAATCTATTTTTGTTTCCAAGGAAAATATGAGGAAGAAGGATAATAAATAATTTTTGCAAAAAATCGTGTATCAAATACGTGACATTCAGATGGAGACCAAAATTGAATGCATCAAGATTGCGTACGTCTGTCTCTTGATTTAAAGATTTATTTATTTTTTAAAAAATCTCGTTGACGCATATGTCTATTAAAGTCCAATTATGTGGCACGTCAGGTGCTTGATGCTTCTTCTTTTTCAGCAACATCGGCCGCCTCAGGCCACGATATAGAATAATTTTTTGTAGCCTTTTTAATTTTTTTCCGTCCGTCTGTCCGTCTGTGGAGATCACGATTCAGTCCAAACGAAAAGAGCCAGACACTTGAAATTTCGTACAAATACATTTTGAAGGATAGCACAGGTCAAGTTCATAAATGGGCTGAATCGGTCCAGAGGGGAAAAAGTTCCCCTAAGAAGAACTAGACCAATCTCTAAAAAGCAATATAATTTTGAAAGTTTTTTTTTGCGTAATTTTGTTAAGAATTCCTTAAAAATTAAACTTTAAAGCTTTTATGACGAAGTTGATATATTCTCTGATCTTGCTCTGCCCTAACCTCCCCCCACCTTTGACCCCTAAATGACCCTGTCAAGAAAAAAAAAATATTGTTTTTTTCACTTAATTACACCAAAAATTGACTTTTTTGGGTTTTGTGGCAAAGGGGAGATGTTTCCCCCACGGCTCCTCCCGCACTGACCGCTACAAAATATAGTTTTTATTTACTAAGCATTTGCAGGGTATTTAAGATTCGACACGGTCGAATATAACGTTCTTACTTTTTTAATCTTTTAGTGCAGGACCGACGAAGGAGGGTGCGATTACAAAAAACTTCCTTAACCCTCTGTGACTGACGTGGTAGTCAAACAGACACCAATAAACATAAAATATAGTTTTGCCCTGCTATTGTATAAATATCGACTTAAAAAATTCTCTAATGTAACTTCATTCTAAAAACAAAAATTAATAAATATAACTCGAAGCCATTAAACAATAGCATGAAATAATATCGCTAGGTTTACAAAACGAAACTTGGAATATATAAGCCGGCAAAATAGTGTCTAATGTACTACCACGCCAGTAGATTTGCAAATACAAAGTCACGTCAGTCGCAGAGGGTTACTGAAAATTAAAGTTTTCCCTGTTCATTTATATAAAATAAAATATTTTCACCGTATATGCCTAATGAAGCTGTATGGAATCAGGATTAAGTGCGCTAATTAATACTGAAAAGTCCCTTGATACCTATTTTATTGTGAAACAGAGCATTACAAAAATTAAAAAGAAATGCCTAGTACAATAGAATATATGGAAATTATGTAAATAAAAGCAACATAAAAAGTCTCCATACTTTTAGGATTAAAGTATTAAAAGAGGTGCCGGAAGGCACATGTGTTTCCTGTACAAAAACGTTTCCAAGGAAACATATGAAAACTCAACAAAATGGAGATGAAAATAAAATATGTTTTTTAATTAATCTGGATTTAGTTGGTTAAGTCATACTCTTATAAGTAATTGAAATTATTTCTATTGCGGGAGAGAAATATAAGGGAAATTTAATACATTTTGATAAACTAGAGCATAATGGAATAGTACAATTCCTGTCCTCTGATCAGTAGCTCCTTCTTTTATATTTTCAGCATAATATATTGCGTAATTGATTCATAAAAAAAGAAAAACAGGAAGATTCATCTCCTGAGTGCCAATTGAAGTAAAAAAATGGAAATTTTGAAAAACACATATCTCAAAAAAGCTTTCGCAAATTTACTTTAACAGACAGTTAATAATTGAAATTAATCATCTGCAGCCTGATTTAATAACTTCCAATAGCTTTAATTTCAAGAATTTCATTGCAAATTGCCAGACAGTCGCTGGTATAGCAAAATTTTATTCCATATAGAAATTGAAAAAATTTTCTCCACTGCGTTTTCCATTCCATTTTGCAACTTTTGTTAGCAATATCTTGACTGTATTATATCTATTACCAACTTTTTTTTTTGAAAACTTCACTGAATTGTGGTGGTTGCCATTGACATGATAACAAGAAGTTGTGGGAATATAAAACGCACCCGTATATTTTTTTTTACAAAAGTCTTAAACAAAAACTTTTTCCACAACTCTTTGAAGGCATTGTAATCATGAATGAATACTCAGACGTGCAACAAAGAAAACAAAACAAAAGAAAAGAAGATAAAGTAATAATTCTTACAATATAATAAATGAATGAATGCACACATACGCATAAAATACAATTTTTAGCACGCAAGAATTCAATTCAAATATTTAAACATTTTAGTAGGGAGCTGCATAGCCCCAGTGACCAAAGTTTAGCAATAGAAAATTTTATTTACTTTTTTAATCTTCTATTCAATTTTTATTAGTGCAATTACTTTTTTTTTACTTATTTCACTGTTTTAATATTTTTAATTATTTCAATTACGTTTTATTTTCTTTTTGAAATACTTTCTCAATTTTTTTTATTATTCAATTACCCTTGGAATTAATTTAAAAACTTTTTTGTTTAATTTCATTACTTTTTTTATTATTTCAATTACTTTTCAGTTCAAATACTTTTCGAAATAGGCCCATTACTTCAATTAACTTTTCTGGCAAATTCAATTACGCCTTATTTCTCTTTTCAATAATTCAGTTACATTTGTAATTGGTTTCAATTATATTTTTAATTATAGCAATTAATTGAATTAATATTTGTAACTCATTCAATTACCTTTTAATTCTTTTTTTAATTATTCAATTACTTTTTCAATTATTTTTTTAAAGCTTTTTTTCAATTACTTTTCTAATTATTGCAATTAATTTTATATCAGACATAGGCATTGTGGGTGAGCGCGCTTCACATGTATATAAATTCGCTCTTGAAAGTCACACGTACTTGTAGTTAGTCTCAAATCACAAAAATTGTGATTCACAATTCCGTCTATCACAAGCTTCCAACCAAAACGCTTGTTTGGGCGCTTGTTGAAAAAAATTATTTAAGGGTGGGGAAAATGCTCGTTTGTTTGCAAAATTTCTCTCAGACACACACAAATCCAAAATGTTGATGTATTTGTGCCTATGTCTGTTTTATATACTTGAATTGTCTATTTTTATTAGTTTAATTACAGTTTCTTTTCTCTTTTTATTATTCCATTACTTT
Organism: Linnaemya tessellans; assembly: GCA_951800035.1. Lineage (NCBI taxonomy): Eukaryota > Metazoa > Arthropoda > Insecta > Diptera > Tachinidae > Linnaemya > Linnaemya tessellans. Next base: position 120,331,996 of record OX637534.1, on the reverse strand, counting down.
TCGATTAATTCAATTAACTTTTTTAATTAATTAAATAAAATGTTTTGCTTGAATTACTTTTTTAATTATTTCTGTAATTTGAATTGAATTTGCTTTTTAAAAATAGGGAATGGAAGAAGGATTTTCTGCTATTTTTTTAAAAAATCCGATGTTTAAAAATAAAAATTTCACCTAAAAGTAGGCTCTTGCTGTAAAGAAAAAAAATCTCTGCAGTCATGCGAAGGTTATGATCATGTGGTCGTTTAAGAAACTTCATATAAATAAATAAATTTATGTGTACAAAGAATATTCAGTTTTATGTGCATTCTTTTAAGTAGCTGAGAAGTGAATAACAGCGAAAAACTTACTTTATCAAGACCTCAATTCAATGATACACAATAAAAATATATATTCGTGATGCTATTGTGCAAAAGTTTCAATGTTTATTACTTTAACAAAACGTAGCAAAATATAATCTTTCTTTTATTAGCAAATATATTTTTGTGTAAGATTCAACTAGGAGAGGTAATGAACGGCACAATGGGACATTGGCAAAGTAATTGTGTAGTTGCTTTTACGAACGGCATATAAAAAAATATGCGATCATAAACAAATTTTACATGCCCAGTCTTCTAACATGAGCACTTTATTGTTTAAAATTAAAAGTCATGGTTGGTGGCATGACCTTGTATTTTTCTCTATACAAAACAGATTTTGCTTCTAGTAAATATCATTGGATACATAGCGAATTGAATGGTACCCTACACCATTCAAAAACAAATTTTACCCTCCTTTCTAGTTACGGAGCAATGAAGGGTCATAGCTTAAGTGCTTGTGCGATTAAAAAAAAATATATACTCAACATTGGATACATAGCGAATTAAATGATACCCTACACTATTAACAAAAATGTTTATTAACTATAACCTCCGCTAGTATTAATTATGAAACAAATCTTGAAAGGGAAACTGTTCTATTACAAAATTATTTAAGAAAAAAAAAAGAAATTAATTGGGCATAATAATTATTGCGCCCACTGTAATGTCGCTAACACACCATTCAGATAATATAATAAATGACTACATTACCTTACACAAATTTGGTTTTATTTAATTTTTACATCTGCCACCTTGAGGAGTGGAATGCCTTGAAATAAATCACACTATGAAATATATGAAAATCCCAAGAAAGACAAAACCAAAAACAAATTATATAGCTAATTCTTAAGCCTTTTGACGTTTTTTACTTTTTGCATGAGTGAATATTATTAGCAGCCATAAAAACTCTCACGCATATTACTAGCGAAGAAAAAATAAATAAATACAATAAAAAAAAACATAATAAATATATTGTACTTGTATATGAAAGCAAAAAAAGAATACGAAAATACCACAAGATTAGCGGCACGTTATTTAAGATTTCCGCAGACAAAATGTTAGATTTTTATTTATTCAGCTCAAAACACAATTTTCTTGCTTCCCCTGACAGCACATCACAATAATCCAATAAAATGTCTTCTTAATCTCTTGAACGATGGTTATCCACTCAATTACGTATGCATGCAATTGGAAATATTCTATTATTTTGTCTTCAAGTGCTTGCAAAACAATATATTCGCATAAATAATTTAATAACATAAAATGAAGGCAAATAATGGAAGAAATTATATGAAATATAAGCATTTAATGCAATTCACTAAATTTCTACTTATTGCTTTATGCGCAACACTGACTGAACATAATAAATTTTGCAGGTTTTCTTCTTAATACAGAGAGTGAGATTGAGAGAGAGTAGGGTGGCGTATGAGTGTTAAATATTGTTTGTGCCAGGCATTAATATTAATCATACGTAACGGTGTTGGCTTTAAGGTTTAGTTTTTTGCCAACATGATGATAAATGTGGTTTTATCATTTTCGCTACAGTTGAATTAAATTTGCAAAACGAAGATATTATTGCTAAGGAAATTATCTAGAGAATTTTTATCTCTAAAGAGGCTGATGGCCTGTAGGCACATTAATTTATCAAGGGTTTAGGAAAAGTTTATCAGCAACATTTCTATGAAATATATTTTCTTTTATTTTAAAGTTCATTTGTGACGTGTTTATTGTTGTAAACATTAACTGATGCACTCGTACATCGTCGGCATAGACAATATTTTTGTGTCGAGAATACGATATTTTTGAATTTTTTTTTTAAAGATATTTATTTTGAATTTAATTTTTGTTGCTTATAGTATTTACAAAATTTTCGAACAATAATAGTAATATACGAGGTGTGTTCGAAATATGAGGTAAATATGTATATGCATTTCCTTGGCTAGGTACGTTCGATTTAAGCAGAACAGAAAAAATATCCTTAAACTCTTAACAAATAAGGGTACGAGGTGCGTTCAAAAATTAAGGTGAATTTTTTTGTGCAAATTTTCCTTCTTTTTTAAAACGACCTCGTATTGAAATTCTTTTTCTCTGTATAACAAGAAAAAAATTCTGTACTTGTGTTTTGCAAGTTTTAACTTCAATGAAAATTCAAAATGCGTGTAGGAAAATTGATGCATCCCTATTTAAAACATATTTTTGGTACAAAATTTATTTGAAAGCAGTCTTTAAGTCCATCATATTTTTTATGAATGCTGTGATTATTTTCAATATATTTTTTTAAATTATTCGTTGCTTAACTGCCTGTTCGCCGATGTCGAAAGCTATCGTTCGATCGAATAAGTAACATTTAAAACGAAAAGAATTTTTTAATTTTGTTTTAAATGTTATTTATTCGATTTATTCGATCGAACGATAGCTTTCGACATCGGCGAACAGGCAGTCAAATTTGTGTTCTATTGAAGTTAAGGCTTTACTACTCTAACTGTGGGTCGTTTCGGAAAGTCTTTATTATTTCAAATTGGAATTTCGTTCGACATTGATTCTAGTGGCATATAAGAACAGTTTTAATAAATGTGAATTTAATGAGAATATATTTTTCGAAATGGCCTCATAAATGTTTCGCTGGGTGGCCACAGAAATTGTACCTTTAAACTGAATTAAATGAATTAACATGTAATATAATTAAAATTTTGAAGAACTTAAGGACTTATAAATACTTTAAATAATTCTACATTAGCTTTTTAGAAATAAATTACGAAACTTAGAGAGTTATTTGATACTTACACCATCAGGATTTAATTTGGCTGCAGCATGTGGCGAACAAAATTCCTGCAAAACATCTTGCAGTTTACGTGTGGAATCTATATTAAAAGTATATAAACGAAAAAGCATTAGAGAGAAGAAAAAAGTACAATTAAAACTTTTAAATCATCTAAACAAATACACACACACAGTTAAAAGAGAAACCAATACAGGAAGTGAAAGGATTTAAAGCTTAAAAAAAGTTGAAGAAAATAAAAGAACTTCAATGGAATTCGACACAAAAATAGTGCAATAAAAAAACATTTAATTAACAATAAAAGTTATACACAAAAATATAAAGTTTTTATTTTTATTTCATTCACTTTCAGCATCCTCCCCCTCAAAGGCGCCAACTAATTTAAACTTAAAAAGTTTTCAAGTTGTTTTATTTTTTATTCAGCATTTTTCTATGCTGTTTTCTTTCAAGCCAATTTTTGTTGTTGCCTTTGAAACAAACACTAAAGGATGGCTTTTGTGTTTTACAAATCGGAACATTAAAAAAAAAAATTATAAAAAATATATAATTAATTAAAAAGTATTATGACTGAAAGTCATTTACTAGTCGCATTTGATTGTGAGTCGTTAGAGAAAATGTACGGATAAAAGCGTAAAAAAGAATAGCAGTTTGACCTTAATAACTGCAAGTTGTACTCATAAACTTCAGTACAATATTTTTCATTATCTTTGTTTTTTTCTTCTTTGGAATAGGAAAACTAGAGAAATACTCGTACGTAAGCAAACAATTTTTTGCGTACGGCATGAATATTTCCAAATAGATTTTTTTCCTACTAATAAATGAGTGCTGTTTTACTAACAAGAGGCATAGAGGCTATTCTAAAAATATACGAGGTTTGTTCAAAAATTAAAGTGAATTTTTTTTTTTTTTTTTTTTTTTTAGGAGTAGGACCAGCACTCAGGGGATGACCCCTATATATGCAATGCATTGCGCTGGAACTGAAAACGAGGGGATAGTATTGAGGAGACAGATTAGGAAAGATGAGAAGATAGACAGTTTTTTTTTGTAGCTATTTCAACCTTTTTACTTCGCCGGCTAATTTTTGCTACAGGGCCGACGAAGGTGGGTGCTGTTACTCTGCTTTTAGTACATGATAGTGTCAGTCGCTGCCAATTATGTTCAGTGACCAGTGACTATGCCTTCATCATTGAAACAGGCTGGCAACAACTAACACAACCACGCACTAATGCTGTTTAGAAGAATTCAACACAATATTTCATGACTCAGCGCGGGCTCGAACTCACGACCCTCCGCTTCATAGTCTCGTGTTCTACTACTTCAGCCAACAGCACCCACAATTTATAAACTTCCTGGTTTGTGTTCCTTCGATTTGCATTTTTTTTCTTCCGTCTCGTGCCTGGCAATTTGCTGCTGTCGAAAAAAAGATCGAGAAAAAAAATTGCATAAAACGTTTTCAAAGAAGGTCGATGGCTACGATCCTGCTGGATGCTCGTGCACATCACAACCCCTGGCAACAATGAGAAATTGAAAAAATGTTAATGAAGAATCGTCCAATCAAGCATTAAACACATTCACGACGGCAGGTTACACGACTATAGATCTAGAATGCATGCATTTATGTGGGGATGATAATTGCCACGGCTATACGGCAGGTTCTTGTCTGTACTACGTTTCCCATATAAACACATGTATTCCATTTATGTAGTTGTGTAGTTGGTAGCCTGCTGTCGTGAATGTGTTTAATGCGTGATTCGACGATTCTTCATAAATATTTTTTAATTTTCTCATTCTTGCCAGGGGTTGTTGATGTGCAGGAGCGCCCAGCAGGATCGTAGTCATTCACATCCTCTCAACCTTCTTTGAAAACGTTTTTCGATTTGCATGAGAATATCGCCATATCGGTTGGCTCATGCCAAACAATATATTTTTTTTTTTTGGAAATTTTGAGACATGACGTGTGCGGTAGCAAAATTCGTTTAAAAGTTAAAGTAATTTTATGGTCTATAACAATACCGTAATTTTAGCTCAGCCTCCGACTTTAGCAGATTTGGCCCCGTACAACTTTCTACTGTTCGCAGAATGGTTTGTTGCCATTAAGAAGAAAAAAAACTGATTTGCTGAGAGACTTCAAGAAGAAGAAAGATGGATATCAGAAGCTCCACGAAAATAGGGGGAAAAAAGCTGGCACGAGGGAACTACTTTTAAGCCCCCAAAAAATTAAATTTGATGATTAAATATATATATTTTTTTTTTGGAGAAAATTTTAAAGTGTATCTGAAATTTTTAACAGACCTCGTATAATCACGCCGATTGCAGTTTTTCGCCTTCAAATTCGACAATTTGTAACAGATTAAAGAAATATCCAGCCTTTTGTCTTTAATGGATTAAATGTTGTTGAATTTGAAGGCGAAAAACGCCAACCGTAATCAGGCTAAATATTTACAGTTTAACGGACTTGAGCTGTTTCGTCAAACAGCGAAATACTTCTTGAAACAAACACTTGATTAAAACTATAATTTTTATTTTTATACGAAATGTTAGTATTTAAAACTAAATACTTAAAAAGCTATTCATTTAACATCAATTTGCTATTTAACAAAAAGAAATATTAAATAAATAAACAATAAAAACCATCTACTGAGCAAACAATGCAAAACATAAATAAATGTGTGATTAAATAAATAATTGCCATAAATATTTTCTGCACTTACACGATGCCAATTCCTGGAGCTGCAGAAATTCCTTTGGTGACAATTTATCCCATTTATGTGTAATTGCGGTTGACATTTTGCCTGCAAAAGAGAATAATAATTGGAATATAATATTTTGTGTAAATAATTGTGTGATTTACAACACCAGCTATCATTTTATATTTTTATTAATGTTCTCAGTAACAAAAATGCAAAAAAAATATTCTCTTTAACATTTACAATAACAGGAGTCAATTTTTTGGGTATCGTTCTGATAAAAATACTGTTAAATTAAATTGATGATAATAAAAATATTCTAAATATTCCACTTTTAATAAAATAACATGAATTCAATAATTAATAAAAATATGTAAAAAAATAATTGGCAGATTTGAACTTGAGCCTGAATAAAAAAATTCGTATCTTAATAATAAAATTAATAACTTCGACAAATAAAAATTTACATTCATGTTGGAAATTCACATTCAAATTATTTTTTATGCTACAAAATATTTTTTTAATCCAAAAAAGTACCTAATTTTTTATTTTTTGTATTACAAAACTAAATTAAAATTAATCTCTATGGCCTACATGGCTGCCTGCACTCAGCCCTTAAGTTTATTAAACTTTTTTAGTTAATTTTTAAACTATAATTATTTACCTATTAAAATATCAGCAACTTACAGAAAAAAAAATCCAATTGCAAATTACAAACTCTTTTGCACAAAAATTACAAAAAAAAAAAGAAAAAAAATAAATAAATAAATAAAAGGAAAACATCATTAATCACAAATAATTGATGGCCGAACAAAACAAAACTGAATGATATGGAAAGCAAAAACAAATAACTATTCGTAACGAGTTTAACGAAAATGTGTGTCAAATGTAATAGTATAACAAATTTTGCTATAAAACTTTAATTTGACAAAACACGTCCTCGCACAAACACACTCACAACAATAACATGAATAGAAATAATAGAAATGAGGGTCAGCAGGACAACATGCAAATGTAATTTTATGCTGGTATTAATCGGGAAAGGGGTTTTGTGGCAGAATTATATATTGAAGTTTATGAAGTCATCGTTGTTGGATTTATGGGTGTAGAATTTACTAACGAAACAAATTTTCAAATGCATACAAAATTAGCCAGTCGAAACATAAATAAATAATGACAGGCTGATGGACAGTTGCTTTAAACAGGCCTATTTAAAGCAGTTATTTGTAATAGAGAGATAAACAGTAGTGAACATAAATATAGCAGTAGCATGAAGGAATAAAAACATTTTTATATTAAACTTTTTTCGTTTTGTGGAATGTTTTTTGCTTGTAACGACATACAGTAGTGGCCATAAATATAGCAATAGCGTGAAAGAATAAAAAAAAATATTTTTATAATAAAATTTTTCCGTTGTGTGGAATAATTTTTGTTTGTCAAGATAAACAGTGGTGGCCATAAATATAGCAGTAGCATGAAGGAATCAATATATTTACATATTAAACTTTTTTCGTTTTGTGGAATGATTTTCGTTTGTAACGATAAACAATGGTGGCCATAAATATAGCAGTAGCATGAAGGAATAAAAACATTTTTATATTAAACTTTTTTCGTTTTGTGGAATGTTTTTTGCTTGTAACGACATACAGTAGTGGCCATAAATATAGCAATAGCATGAAAGAATAAAAAAAAATATTTTTATAATAAAATTTTTCCGTTGTGTGGAATAATTTTTGTTTGTCAAGATAAACAGTGGTGACCATAAATATAGCAGTAGCATGAAGGAATCAATATATTTACATATTAAACTTTTTTCGTTTTGTGGAATGATTTTCGTTTGTAACGATAAACAATGGTGGCCATAAATATAGCAGTAGCATGAAGGAATAAAAATATTTTTATATAAAAAATTTGTCCGTTTCGTGGAATAATTTTTGTAGCGGAGAGATAAACAGTAGTGGGAATATATATAGCAGAAACATGAAGGAATTAAAATATTTTTATACTAAACTTTTTTGTTTTGTGAAATAATTTTAGTTTGTTAAAAGAAACAGTAGTGCCCATAAATATAGCAGTAGCATGAGGAATACAAATATTTTTATATATTAATATTTTTCCGTTTTGTGGAATAATTTTTGTTTCTAAAGATAAACAGAACTGGCCAAAAATATAGCAGTAACATGAAGTAATATATATATTTGTATATTAAACTTGTTACGATTTGTGGAATAATTTTTGTTTGTAAAGACAAACAGTAGTGGCCATATATATGTATGTATATAGCAGTAGCATGAAGAAATAAAAATATTTATATATTGAAACTTTTCAGTTTTATGGCATAATTTTTGTTGGTAACGATTAGCAGTAGTGATCATAAATATAGCAGTAGCATGAGAAATACAAATATTTTTATATATTAAAAATTTTTCGTTTTGTGGCATAATTTTTGTTTGTAACGATAAACAGTAGTGATAATAAATATAGCAGTAGCGTGAAGAAATAAAACTATTTATTAAAAATAATTCCTTTTCGCGGAATATTTTTTGTTTGTAAACTTTTAATATTGTATATATTTTCTTGAGCTTTATTGCGTTTGTTATATCAGATTAGGATCCCAGTAATTGATCGTGCAGTTCAGCATTGAGTACATCTGCAAAACACTCAAGATATGCGCCTTCACAGGCGTTTTTACCACATTTTAGTGATTTCTAGAAATCGATTAAACGGTCATTTTCTATTTCTAATCTCTTTACAGTGTCGATACCTTCAGACATCGTTAAATGTTTTCTAAAACAGTGAAATTTTTTTGCACTTTTCAAAGAAAACTTACTATTTTATATCTTCTGGAAACAATAAGTCTATTGGGAATATGTCGACCATCCTTTACGAAAATAAACTCTTGGTTTAAAAATAATTTGAACTGGATATTAAAGAAAAAAAAGTGTTACATGTTTGTAGAAAAGAAAGCACCACAAGTTTCTAAATTCTTTTTTTTTTATCTTGCACCAATTACACAGAAGTATGCTTCTGTAAAAATAGTGCTTCAAAGGAAAAACAAAAGTTTAATTTTATTGTTAACTTTTTATCAAATCTTCAATCTCTTATTTCATTTGTCTTTCATTGTAAAACTGCAAATAGATTGACAGCAGTAAGACTTGGCATTAACAACTTCTTTATTATTTGAAATAACAATTTGAACAACAAGAAAAAAAATATTTCAACAGCATAATTCAAATGAAAACGAGGTGTTGCATTCAAATAAAAATAAAATTTCATTTCATTTTTCTTAAAACTTTTCCAGCTGCTTTATAAAATTTCATAGAACTATAGTTTTTTTAATAAAGCCATGGTTTTCCAACTAAACCAATAAATATTTATGTAAGTGTCTTCTTACCTCAGGATGTGCAAATTGAAATCAAATGTCTCAATGATTACTTTTGCAGTTATTTAAGTTGCCTTTTTTACACTGTAATAAAAGTTGCTAAGGAGGATTACAAGAGAAATGACTGGAAAAAATTGATGATGATTTCTGTGGAAGAAATTGAAATCATCTACGCAATTCTTAAGAAAATTGTGACATGATTTTTTTAGGGCATAAGAACTGCATTATATAGTGCTTCTACAAGTGCGAATGTGTGTGTGTGCAAAAATATTTTTATAATTTTGCAGGTGCTGAAATTCCAAAGAAACGTTTTTATTTTATTTCAAATCAAATTCTTTTCTTAATATTATTCTATTAAATCTTTTGCTTATACGTATAGTTTCTAGTTTTTAGAGCAAAAGGATCCACTTTTTTATATAAAAACAATTTTTACTAATATAATATATATGAAAGTAACTCTGTCTGTCTGTCTGTTACAAGGCCGCGGGTAAAAGGGAGTAGTAAAAAACCCCAACTTTAATACTTCATACACGCTTTTTATAATGAGTTGCTCTTTTTATAATCCATTGCACTTCTTAAAATGACTTACACTTTTTATAATGACTTACACTTTTTGTGATGACTTGCACTTTTTATGATGACTTGCACTTTTTTAATGACTTGCACTTCTTAAAATGACTTACACTTTTTATAATGACTTGCACTTTTTATGATGACTTGCACTTTTTATAATAACTCGCACTTTTCATAATGACTTGCACTTTTTATGATGACTTGCACTTTTTATAATGACTCGCACTTTTCATAATGACTTGCACTTTTCATAATGACTTGCACTTTTTATGATGATTTGCACTTTTTATGATGACTTGCACTTTTTATGACGACTTGCACTTTTTATATTAAAAATGCACTTTTCATACTGACTTTCACTTTTCATAATGACTTGCACTTTTTATGATGACTTGCACTTTTTGTAATTAGTTGCACTTTTTATAATGACTTGCTAGTTATAAAATAAAACAAATTTTGTTAATGTTTTCTATATAACAAAGTCAGTTAGCACCAAAATAAAGGCGACGTTATAACAACCTTTTTGTACAGCTTTTAAGTTATTGAAACTAAATTATATATGGAGATAAAGTAAATCTAAAAGATTTCAATCGGTCGCAGCCTAATGAATTTGTCTTTTTAAAGTCTTTTTTTATTTGTTTTTAAATCACATAGACAAATCACACCAATAAAATGCTACACTAGACATATTTTCCTAATGGCTATTTTTATTTGTTTGTTTTTTTAACGAAAGTCCCAACAATTTATTGTATTTGCGGATTTGCTATAAACACAATATCTTATACACGTCACGAAAATGAGCAGCGGCAGTCACGTAGACAAAACAAATTTAAATCAAACATCTGTGTCTTTTGAAGAAAGTTATCTAAGTATGTGTGAGTGTAATGGCATTATCCACACATCGGCTGTATGAATGCACAGTATTTTCAATAATCCCATTAGCGTCATAACAATTTTCATATGATTAGAGTGATCATAGATATTTTTGTTAAACGGTTATTCAGATTATTGCCATTTAGAATAACAAAAATCATTGATATTGTGTCGTGACCTTCATGATGAGATTTAGTGGAATACAAGAGAAAGCAATATTTATTTTATTTTATTTTCTGTTTTATTGTAATTTTTTCATTGTCACATATCACCGGTAAGTTACGAGTAATACTTACTAGACTATAAGTGGGCTATGTTAGCACTATGGCGATACTATGGGTATAGCTAGACCATGAGAAGACTATGTGTAGAATGTGACTAAGCTATGACTGCATTCAGGATTGCCGGATTTGACGTTTTAACATCATTCTCACGATTTATGGTCATTACGACATTTTTGTCATACTGGTATATTTCGTCATTCTGGCGATTTATCGTCATTCTAGCGATTTAATATCTTTCTTGTGATTTAATGTAGTTTTTGTGATTTGTTGTCATTTTGGCGGTTTTTCGTCATTCTGACGATTTTCGTTATTTAGACGATTTAACGTCATTCTTGAAATTTGTAGTAATTTTTCACAATTTATCGTCACTCTAACGATTTGGTGCCATTGTGACGATCTATTTTCATTCTGGCGATTATTCATAATTTTGAATATATTTAATCTTTTTAACAATTTGTTGTAATTTTGGCGATTTTATTTAATGTCATTCTTGCAATTTGTGATCCTTTTTCGCGACTTATGATCATTCTAACGATTTATCGCAATTGCAACGATTTTCACTACTTGCGATTACTCATAATTTTGACGATATGTCATCATTTTGCCAATTAGTAATTTTTCACAATTTATCGTCATTCTAACGATTTTTTGCCATTGTAATTATTTATTTTCATTCTGACGATTATTTATAATTTTGAAGATATATAATTTTTTTGACAATTTGTCGTAATTTTGACGATTTTATTTAATGTCATTGTGGCAATTTATAGTTATTTTTCACGATGTAGCGTTATTCTAATGATTTATAGCCATTGTGACGATTTATTTTCATTCTGACGTTTATTCATTGTTTTGACGATTTGTCATAATTTTGACGATTTATCGTAATTTTTACATTTTATCATCATTTTGATGAATTGTTGTAATTTTAATGGTTTATCGTTATTTTGACGATTTTGGGTGCTTAAAATTAAAATGGCATTTTAGCGACCGCACAATTTTTATCCTAGATTTGATTTTAGAATAAATGCTTTATTTTGTTAAATCTTTAATAAACATTTAATTAGCAAAATACAAACTCTGTTCGAAAAAGGAAGTTGAATTTTAAAATTTACCGACTCAAGAACATTCGCTTAGCGATTTTTTATGTTCTTATTCTGAGTCAGAAAGATGTTTGTAAATAGTGGAAGCTTTTCAAAGAGGGTCCAGGGGATGTGAAAGACTACGATTGTCTTACAATAAAATTTGATCAAATATCACTGGATTTTCACCAAAAGTACGGCCAAAAGAAAATGCTGATCATGCCTGAGCAGTCGTTTACCATTCTCTAGGTTGAAGGGACCCATGAAAGTACTGCAATTTGAAAAGCCGAATCACTAAAATTGGCCATTTTTATATGCCGAAAGCTTCGAATTGTACCAACAAAATTGTCCGGCAATATACTGGGCCATGTACTTAATATATTTAGTTGTTCTATTTGCAAATAATAATCAAATGCTGACAACTTTGAAATTATTTTAACTTTTTTTTCGATTTTAAAGTGAGTATTTTTATTCGTTATTTAAAAAGTGTGATGAAAGCCAGCATCCGAGCACCGCAATTAATTGGAAGCCTCTGCATTCAATGAACTTAAAGTTTTAAAAAATTTTAAAAAATTTTTATTGTGTTCTTTTTCTATTTCCTTTCCGAGTAACAATGAGCAGCAGTGTTTTGCATATAAATTTTCTCATTGTTGGCCATTGCGTTTATAAAGTCTGGCTGTGTGTGAGTGTGTGTGTGTAGGTTTTTGTGTTGTTGACATTTATTACTTTTTCTTATTGTCAGCGTGACAACATTTTATCAGTCAAACAACGAATAGTTTTGTTTTCGCCAGTTTTTTAATGCATTTATTTTATTTTTTTTTTTGTTTTTTATTTTATTTTTTTTTTTTAATAAAAGTCAACACAAAACTGCGGGGATCACTTAAAACAGAGCGTGTAGTACGTTGTAGTGGCGCTGAATGCAATTGCATTAAAACCATATAAAACTTAAATACACTTGCAGTGAAGTTGGCAATAGTTTTTGTTGCCGGTGGTCGTGTTGGAACGTGGTTGAAAACGTTAAAAAGTTTTTAACTTTAACATTATTTTTTTTTTGCATTTCCTTTGTTTATTTTTTTTTCTGAATGGCTTCGCTAGAACAATTGAATAAAATTTATTGTCTGCCATTAAAAAGGAACGCCAGCAGCCAGCAACAATGGCATTAACAGGATCGTAAAGGGAATAAAACATAAAAAAAGGGGTTAAGTAGGTTTGTGTGTGAGTGCTGGGTGAATGTAATTGTGACAAAATTTTTGGAAACCAGCGTTAACAACAATATGCAACATATTTAGAAACAAACTCATAAAACAATTCAAATACGGTTTAGAATTAAAGTTTCAAAAATCGTTTTATCTGCTGGCAGGAAAAATGAAATTAAAAACTTTACAGTATTTTAAATATTTGTATGGATGGCCAGCAGCAAAGTTTCTATGGCGATGAGATTGCAAAGCTTTAATAATAGTTTTTTTGCATGAAATCTTCTCAATACGCTCCTGTTTACACGGCAACAGTCAGTGCAGGTGGTTTGAAACACTGTATTTGTTTCACTACTTGTGCGGGCAATTTTTATTTTAAAATTTACCTAATAGCAGACGTCTGTCATAGTGGCCAATGTAAACAACGGATTCCTCATATTTTTTTTTTTGCTGTAAAATCATCATCATGGTTATTTAACACGTACTTACAAGCTGTACCCAGTAGTTACAAAAGTAACTGCTGCATATGCTATTTGCGGTGCTTCCTGTTATTAAGAAATATTTGCTAATTGAAAAACTTTCAATTACCACCTAGAATTACTGGGCAGTATTGCAATTACTTTAGCACATATATATTTTCTCTTGTTAATTATATAAGTTTGTTTGATCATTTTGAAGTTTTCTATGCATATTTTGAAAGAAAATTTTTGTTATTGTTTCTTAAGCAAATTTAAACCATATTTTTAAATATTTTCTATTAAGAATTAATATTGTGCTCATCTACACATAAATGCCTTTTAAACCATACATCTTTCATCAATATTCTTGGACTTTAAGACACTTAAAAATGTACCACAATTTTGGGCCAATATGAAAGATTTCGCCCCTGAACATACGAGTGGACCTTTAAGCAAAATATCTATAAAATTTCTTTCGCTAGAATTACGTTATTCATTTTATTCTTTATTATCAGCAACAACTGAATACGTATGAAATTAATTCGAGTACATATAGGGTGTTTTTTTTTATAGAGTGACACAACTTTATATCATAATAAAACCAGGAAATATATTTTTAATATCAAGCAAACGATCGTTATTGGAAAGAAAATTTTATGAAATTAATGTTTAATAATAAGCGTCCGTGGTTTTTCAAATCGTAAATTTACTCTACAAAAATATTAAAAAAAAATTTTTTTTATTTTTTTCGAAATTTACTGGTCCTAACCGAACGATTACAAGAAATAGAGATTTTAAAGAAAATTTTGAAACGCGATCAGCTTTGTTTGATTACTAATTTATCAGATACATAATTTCAAAATTTTCCTTAAAAATTCACTTTTTTTGACTTTTTACCGATTTTGACCCGGTTGGTGGTGCTCGACGTGGTTTTTGATTGCCAAAAGCTGATCAGTTTTTGTAATCGATCAGAATAGCCGTTTAAAAGTTATTCTAGAAAAAAAAAACACTTTGGAAAAACAAATTTTTTTCAGTTTTCTTTTCTTGATATTTCCGAAAATGTTCTATTCCGCACGGCTTCCAATTCATAAGAAATCTAAGTTGGAAGGAACGGTTTGAAACACTGCTAGTTTGATTGGATTCGGTTCAGTCGTTCGAAAGTTAATAGCGGATCGCATACTTACACACACACACACACACATACACACACATACAGACACACACACACACATACATATATGTATATAGTGACGGGTTGGAAAGCTTCCCAGGAGAAGATCTGGTGAAAACTCCTTTGTTTTTTTCAAAAATATGCAAAGTTACTGGTTTTAACTTCCCACGTTTTTGAAAATTTTCAATTTTCTTAGCGCGAAGTTAATAAAAGGATTTGGGTTGCATGGGCGGTAGGAGTGGCTGATTTTAATGAAACTTGGCATGCTGCTGTTTGAATTGTAAAAACTTGTATACCAAATTTCAAAACTATTGCTTAAAATTTATTTATATTATATGGGGGGTAGGCGTGGCCGGTTTTATTGAAACATTTTTTTATACCTTAATTTAATCAATCTAATACACGTCAGCGAATGGACTCTATTTAAGCATTTTTTTTTATTATATAGTGAACAGCCTTCATCATTTGAACAAGTCGGCAGCCATTAACCCAACCACGCACTTGATGCTATTAAATTACAAAAAAAAAAAATTTAACAAACAGACATTTTTTGAATACAAGTGAGTTAAGAGGAATTGTAAATTCATACAATATGTTTTGATGAATTAAGACAAAAAGTCTTATCCAACAAATTATTCGAGAGCGGCTTTCGCCAGCAGACTTTTAAGTTTATGACACTTTTGTTGAGCCCTTTGTAAATATTTCTTATTAAGTAATAAATTATTTTAAAATATTTTTTTTTTGAGAGGCTGTTCAAATTTTGTTCAAATCAGCAAAAACAAAAATAAATTTTTTTTGCTAAATCTTTTGTATTAAATTTAAATTTCCCGGCCTTTTTGTTGTCTTAACAAATTTATAAAGATTTTCAATGGTTTATTTATTTACATGCGAGGATGTTTGTTTGTGTAACAAATAAATTGTGGCAGAAAGTTAAGATAGTTTTGCCCATGGAAGGCCACCAACCAACCAACCCCTCCCTATTATGCTGATACAAATGAGCTGAACACAACATGAAACAAACATCAGGATAATAATCTTCTACCAGGGTAATCATCATCATCGTCTTGGTCTTCTCTTCGTTACCATCATCTTCATCATCATCATCATCTTCATCATCATCATTGACTGCGGAATATATGGCTACACATAATTCAACAACGACTTCTGTTTAAACTCAAGCGTCCTAATGGCCATAATGTCACAGCAATAAAATATGGTGACATTTCTTTTTCCGTCTGGGGCAGCCCCCCATTCAAATAACAAACCCTTTTAAGGCGAAAACTCGTCTTCATTTGAAACATACAGTCACACACAAACACATGCCCAGCCACATTCATTCCCAAACGTACAGCATTTAGCATGAAAGTATTTGTGTTTTGTTTGTGTTTTGTTGTTGTTGTACTTCAGTTCATTAGAAATTCTCTTCATATTGTTTATACACAAATACTCTATTAATTAATTAGCTTAAGTAATTGTTTTTATATTTAATATCAACGCATTTTGTTATTCCACTAAATCCCCTAAGCAGTTTTATTTTATTTCTTTTCCCCTTCCTCTTCTATTTTTTGTTTGTTTGTTTTTTGTTGTCTTTGCAACTTCAAGTGTTTGTGTGTGTGTGTGTCGGTGTGTAAATAAACATTTAAGCGAGTAAAACAATTTAATTTGTTTAATAAATTGATCTTTAAAATTGTTTTCTTTTTAAAAAACAACAAATTAATTAACATTTATTTATTCAAAACTGCCAACAACAATTCGTTGCATAAATACTCAAAGAAGAGCATGAGAGCAGAGGACTTTTGTACTTCCGTTCAAGCAAATCGCGTTAAAACTGTTATTTATTATTTCAAAAGGGCATAGAAGAGATCAATAGCTGGAAGAGACCTAATAGAGCAGCAAATGTATTTCATGTATTTCTAAGTAGACTAATTACCAGAATGAGGCAAGAAGATGTTTACGCCAAGAAACGAATATTAATGGGCTTTTCACAAGCACAAAATTAATGCGTCTTCTCAGCGAACAGTATGATAAAATTGAAATTCACATCATTCCAAGCATTCTAATCGTGAAATATAACAAAAAAAAAAAAAAAATAACATAAAACACATAAATTGTTGAAGCATTATTTCCTTATGTCACCACTAAAAGCACTAATACAATAATAACTCAAGTGCTGAAAGCATCTCGCACATCTTTTTATTTAATTACTAAAAATAAAGTGTTTTGCCAAGATGACTTTTGTCATCTGACAATTGAGTTGTAAAGGCGCCATCCATCTGAATGTTAATTTTTATATACTCGTATTAACTTTGGAAAAATTCCTCTTAAATTAAATCTAATGGAATTATTTGGTTTTAGAAGCTACACTTCTTTTCAAAAGTCAAATCACACTCGTCTCCTTTTACACTCTTTTGATGTTATTTACGAATTTTTTTCTTTTGAACATACAATTTTTATTTAACAATATTTTCGTCTGGGAATTGGATTATAATTGGAAAAATAGTTTAAATAGGACTTTCCTGTCCAAATAGGATTTGTTTTTGAGATCCCCGCAATTCCCAGAAAAATATTTAAAATCCCAATATTATGTTTATCCATATTTTCGGCTGAAAATTATTGGTTTTTAAGTGAGAAATGAGGAAAAAACAAAAAAAAAAAATGGTATTTCCCCGTAATTCCCACCAAAGGAAAAAAATTTATATACAAATAATTAATTTTCCAATATCTTTGTCTGAAAACAAATAGGAGTTGTATTAGAGATCACTGCAATTTCAAGAAAAAAATATAAAAAATTAAAAAAAAATTGCCATACAAAGTTTGTTTTTGACATCCCCGGAATTCCCAAAAAATATATCAAAATCCCAATATATCAGTTACGCATAGTTTTGCCTGAAAATAAGCATTTAGGTGAAAAATGATATAAGAAAAAACGAACGAAAAACAAATTGGATTTGTTTTTGAGATCTCCGCAATTCCCAAAAATATATTCAAAATCCCTAAGTTTCGTTTAGGCGAAAAATTATGAAAGGGGAAGAAAAAACAGGATTTAAATATTGTACAAATATTTCATTTTTCAATATTTTTGTCTGGCATTTAGGTGGAAAATGATGAAAGAAGGCAGGAGAGAAAACAAATGGGAGTTATTTTTGAGACAAAAAAAAAAACAAAATTGGCAGGTAGGATTTGTTTTTAAGATCTCCGGAATTCCCAGAAAACATATTAAAATCCCAATATACCAGTTACCCATATTCTTCTCTGAAAAATGATGTAAGACAAAAAGAGAAAAAAAAACAAATGGCATTTCTTTTTGTAAACCCTGCAATTCCCAAAAATATATTCAAAATCCCGAAATTTAATTTTATATTAAAAAAAAAGATGTTTTTATTTAAATTGGCTTGAGAGGATTAGTGGTCATATTTAGACATTGTAAAAAAACGTCGATTTTTATTCGAATAGTATTTATTCGAATAATATGCATTCGAATAATTTTCAAATATATATTTCCAAACTCTTCTTCCGTATAATCATTCTTCGAGTTACCTGTATTTAAATAATCTTTATTCGAATAATATTTTTGTCGAATAGTATTTATTCGAATAATATGTATTCGAATAATTTTCAATTACATATTTCCAAATTCGTCTTCCGTATAATCATTACTCGAGTTACCTGTATTTAAATAATCTTTATTCGAATAATATTTTTTTCGAATAGTATTTATTCGAATAATATGTATTCGAATAATTTTCAAGTACATATTTCCAAACTCTTCTTCCGTTCAATCATTCTTCTAGTTATCTGTATTTAAATAATCTTTATTCGAATAATATTTTTTTCGAATAGTATTTATTCGAATAATATGTATTCGAATAATTTTCAATTACATATTACCAAATTCTTCTTCCGTATAATAATTTTTCGCGTTATCTGTATTTAAATTATCTTTATTCGAATAATATTTTTGTCGAATAGTATTTATTCGAATAATATGTATTCGAATAGTATTTATTCGAATAATATGTATTCTTCTTCCGTTTAATCATTCTTCGAGCTATCTGCACTTAAATAATCATTATTCGAATATTATTTTTTTTATATATATATTCGATTAATATTTTTTGCTTTGCAAACTGACCGATATATTTATTGTTTTATTTTTCGCTCTGTATGAAGAAGGGAAATATAGCCGAAACAGATCTGTTTAAAACTCGAAATTGGCATGAAACGACAGCAGATCATTGCCAATGTAACGAATATTTTGATTTATTATCATCAGAATTAATTAGAATTACTTTAATTTCATGGAAGTTAATTTAAGGAGAATTTTCGTATTGTAATAAGGATTTATTGCTGCATGAAAATTAATATTAAAAAATGAACGTGATTGTTTAGGTTGAGATGCGCTAGCAATCGTATAAAACATTTTTGACTTAAGCAGAATAAGCACAAATTTCATTATTATATGTGCCATACTTGGCCGCAGAATTGAGTCGGCAGACCGGGGGAAACATTTTAATTTCACGCTTATTTCTTTTTAACAACAACATTAATGTAATATTTTTTATTCTTTGCCATAAATTTTTATATATCAAGCTACTGGCCATGGCAACATGATACCTTTAGTCTATTTATAAATTTTTTATTAGTCCTTTTTTGTTTCTACTTGTGGCTATAAATAAGAGCTCTCTCTCTCTCTCTCTCTCTCTGGAACTCCCACACTTTCAGCCAAGTGTAGCCATCATATTGTCGCTTCTGACAAGTGCTGCAGAAAAGGTCCCGTTTAATTCTTTCCCTCAAAGTTGACATTATTTATACAAAATATTTTCTTGTTTCGACCTTTTATTTCCATTCTTTTTGGTTTCATTTTGCCAACTTAATGTGAACGCATTTCATTAAGTTTTTGATATGCAAAAGCTTTAGCTTCGGTTTAATATGTTGTCGTAAAAACATCAGCAACAAAAATAAGCATGATTAACTCCAGCGTTAGCGTTTGTCATGTTATGGTTTGTGGGAAGAGGGGGGTGGGGGAAGAACAATAATTTATTTTATTCTGATGGCTGATTATTCCATATGGATGTTTACCTTTTTCCAGTTTGTTTCGTCCTCTGAGGACTTGAGCAAATGAGTGGAAGAGTACACAAATCTCCTTACCCCCAAAACCGTTTCTGTATGTGTGAGTATTATGTCTGGTTTTATTTATCGTGTTTTTTTCTTTGTGTGTGTGTGTGTGTGTGTTCAATAGTTTTTTTTTAGCCGTTTTGCATATCTTCCTCTAACAGTTCGTTTGTATGGTTACGGCCTTGGTTCGTCTTTGTGCTGCCTTTTTTTCAATATCTCATACTTTTTAGGTAATTTTGAAATTTTTACGATTGGAATTCTAACACTTTCGTTCTCGGTAAAGCGTTGCATGCACAAAAGGTTGATTTTAATTTACATTCTTATTGTTTCGTTTAACTGGCAGCTCTTGATTTGCTAATAATAAAATTGTGTATTTCATTGTTTGTTTTATTTTCTAGTCCTTAATTTGACGAGGTCATAAAAGTAATTTTATTTTTCTGTGGCAATTGATGCTTCTTTAAAAGGGTTCATTACAAAGGGAATTTTTTAAAAGAGGTTCCTTAAATTAATTTTGCAAGCGTACTTTTTTCAGTTACTTTTTTTAAACGTCTTATTCCAGTAAAAGTAATAACTTTAAAAGGCATGTTTAAAACGTATGTATATGTGACCTTCTCCACAAAAAGGGACCTCTGCGCCGAAAAGAAAATATTGAGAAAAACGCGTTTAAAAAAAGCGCTTCGTTTTTCCGTGTTTTGGGCAATAAATTATGTTCATCTTTACAGGTGATTTGTAAAAAAGCTAAAAGACATAGAAACTTGCGGTTTGCGGCATTTGAAAGAGCTTTTTTTCCTATAATAATCACTCAAAAAGTAAAAAAAAAATTTCGGCGCAGAGGTCCCTTTTCGTGGAGCAGGTCACATATATTTCTTTTAATTTTTAGTTTGTTTTTTACACTATATACATTTTTTTATCGGCCCCGTTCTGTAAATCCAATTGTATGATTTCCGAAAAAAAATACTGATGCTGCAGACATTCTTAAAATCATATTATTAAAAGTACTCTTTATCAAAAGGTACTTTTTATTAAAAGTACTTTTCATTAAAAGTGTTTTTCATAGAAGATAATTTTATAAAAAGGGTACTTTCTATGAAAACTCCTTTTTATAAAAGGCACTTCTTATAAAAAGTACTTTTGATAAAAAGTGCTTTTTGTGCAAAGTACTTTTTATAATAGGCAATTTTTACAAAAGGTAATTTTGAAAAGGGTACTTTGTATAAAAAGTACTTTTGATAATATTACTTTTTGTACAAGGTACATTTTATAAAACGTACTTTTTATAAAAATAGTAACATCGGATTTTTGTTCAAGTTAATTTTTGTAAAAGTTACTTGTTATAAAAAGTACTTTTAAAAAAGTGGTTTCTGTACGAGGTACTTTTTGTAAAAAGAAGTTTTTTAAAATGTAAAATTTTTAAACGGTACTTTTATAAAAAAGTACTTTTTATTAAAGACGGCTTTTATAAAAAGAATTTTATAAAATATACTTTCTATGAAAATTACTTTTTATAAAAAGTACTTTTTACAAAAGGTACCTTTTATAAAAAGTACTTTTTACAAAAGGTAGCTTTTATAAAAAGTACTTTTACTAAAAGGTGCTTTCTGTACGAGGTACTTTTTATAAAATGCACTTTTTATACTAGCATGTTTTCATAAAATGTAATTTTTTAAAAAGTACTATTTACAAAAAGTACTTTTTGTTATAAGTACTATTTATAAAAGGTATTTTTTATTACAGGTGATTTTTATAAAAGGTGATTTTTATAAATGTTTATAATAGGCGATTTTCATGCTACATTTTGTGCAAATTTTGTCAACTAAAAAAATTTTTTAAAATATTTAAAAGTATGTAAGACGTTCGTTGCATTGCCATTTTAAAGGTTATATACAATAATAAAAAATAAATGTTATTGGAAACTGGAATGTGTCGGAGAACTGTTTATAATAAATTAGATAAAACGTAATTAAACTCTTACCTGTTAAATTGTTCTTTAGATTTAGTGTGGCAATATGTGAAGCATGAATCTAAAGTTTGTAGAGGTTTTTCTTTGCTGTGCTGATCACTTTACATTTGCCGCGAAAAATACATGTGATGTTTCTGAAATAGAAAGCAACGATTTTGAAAGTTTCAAGAAAATTATATACATATATTATTCAGATAAATATTCTTTTATAAAAATATTAACTAGGACGAGATGAACTAAATCAACGAATCCCAGTCAATATTCGACCATATTATTCAGTTAACGAAACTTTTCTAATATTTGCGATAAAACTGTTATAAAAACTTTGCTTTACAGTACAATTTCGACATAATTTTCGTTTTTTATTGCTATTCTTTGGCGATCTTTCGAAAAGTTCTGAAGGTCCTTTCTTAACCATCCGTTGCAACTTAAAATTAACCCAACATTTTGCAGAATTCGATAAAGTTAAATATTTTCTCACAACTTTCAATTGTATTGAATACACTTACGGCTGAAAATGATTCTGTATTAAATTTCCCTCCAACAATGCAATCGACAGTCAGTTGATGTGTATGTAATTGCAGTGTATCCCGACGGAGAACTCTGCTGTTCTATTTCGCTGATGTGTGTTCTGCGTCTTTGCATAAAAACTTAATGAATGCCAATTGTTAAGCATGTCATGATTTCAATACAATTCTGTTTTTCTTGCAATTCACTTTTGCTTCCTGCTGATGCTTTGCCTATTTTATGTATGTATGTTTGTGTGTGTGTGTGTTAGTATGTAAGTGAGTAAATCATATGGCAACCCTGCAGTAGGATAAGCATTAATTGTCTTTAAGCTATCGGTAAGATTACTAGTATAGCAAGCACTAGTTCATAAGGTGATTGAACATATACAGAAAAGTACTAGTACTTCAAGTAGTTCATTTGCAGATTGATTTGACTTGTAGAATTTCATATTACTTTTTGATCATGTTTTAAAGCGAATTGCTAATTCTCATTTTCATTTATTTTATTTTTAATTGTTACAATTTTAAACAAATTCAAATTTGTTTATTTATTCGATTTATGTAATTAAGCGGCAGTTTTCTTGTGTGTCAAAAAAGTGACATTTTAAAAACTAAATAAGAGGAACTTTCCATTTCCTCTTATGAACTAAGAATTGATGAACCAAAAATTGCTTGTGAAGACAAAGACTTAACAAATTTCATTGAGTTTAAAAAACCAATAAATTTAGGGATTTTTTTTTTATATGTGAACCAGTTCTTAATGCAGAAAACTGATTATACTAGTATCCGACTAGAAGAAATTATACTAGTACTAATAGTACTAGTATCCCCCTAGTTTCCATGTAGTACCAATTGTACTAGTAATTTTCCAAACACACTCAATGTTAATTTGAGCATGAACATGGTGTAGGAAAGTTCACAGTTGGGAACTAGTACTGGTGATTTTTGTACTAGTGCAATACTAATTTGATACTAGTTCGATCTCCTGCAGGGAATTAAAAGAAAATTTTTACTTTGTGCTAGAATTTTTTTTCTATAGAAATTTTTATTTGCTTTAGAAAATAAGTGCAATTGTGAGAATAAAAAATATGTAAAAAGGTCAACACTCCTAAAAGAGAGCTCTTACAGTTGTGATCGCCTTCGATATTCTCCATATATAAAGTGCAGAAGTGAATAGATTTCAGAAAACTTTGCAACTGCAAACATGAGACGCCAAGTGTTTTATAATAATACTAAACGATTTGGTCACCGTACTTGCACATGCAGCCTTTCTGAAGCTAAACGCATGTGTGTTAGCAACAAAACTTTTGCTTTATATGCTGTTCTTTTATGGCATTGAAAAGCAAAACTTCTTTCTAACAACAATAATAATTTCCTATTTAAATAACTTTTAACTACCATGAGCTATTAGTTTTAAGCATTTAAGCAAATAATTTAATCGTTGATGGAAAACAAATATTACATTGGCTTTAACAGATTAAACTGTTGGTAACAAGCATGATGACAGACAGAGTTGAGAAATAATTTTCTTGTAGGAGGACATCATTTTATATTTTTTTGTGAAAGTACAATTAGTTGCTGTTTAAGCAACTTTTGCTGCAAAAAGTTTAAAAGGTGATTTCGTAAAACTTTTGTTTCTTAAATTTTTTGTAAGTAAATAAATTTTATGTTTAACTTAAAGTTTTAAATAATTTACTTTGAATGGAGTGCAAAGAAAACTGCTAAAAAGTTTAAAAATTTCCAGTATCTGCAGTGACGAATTAAAATACTGCATGTCCTTTTTTTTTTTTGCATACCGGACATTCAAAATTACACTCACCCAAAACACCTCTTTGTAAGTTGTTACAGTCCGCTGGGTAAATGAGACATAAACAAATTAAAAAAAAAAAAAAAGTGTGTCAATGCAAAAGAAAAATAAAAGAAACAAAAAATGCTAACGAAGTGCAAATATTGATACAAACCCAGAGACACAAATACTCCATGTGTGTGTGTGAGTGTGCGTGCCATGCTTTTACATGCCATTTTATAAAACCTACACATTCAGACAATCCCATTCACGTATTCATACAATTAAGTTTTCAACAATAAAATTAAAAAAAAACTCTTTACAGAACCTTTCGCCGCGAAACTCTTTACATTCTCATTTTAACAGAAAATTGCTGTGGGCAAATAAATGAATGTGGAGTGGAAAACATGTTTTTTTGTCAAAGGCCAAAACAAGCCACAGCAAATTTCGTATTCACAAAAAAAAAAAATAAAAATAAAAATAAGTTAAAAAAAATCAACTGCATTCTCGAAGTATAAAAATCGGAAATATGCACATAAAAAGGCAACAGAAATATCGAATGGAAAACTTCGTAATAATTGCATTCATTCATCAGCAAAAAAAATAAAAATAAAAATAAATAAAATACTCAATATTCACCAGCTTAAATAAGAAGTAAATCAGGACATGCAACAAGGATTTCTTTTTTGCCAAGCAAATTGCACAAGTTTTGATTGAGTTGCTTTAATGCCATTCGGCTTTTGGACTTTGAATAATTTTCATCATAACGAATAAGAACGTTATATTCGACCAGGTCGAATCTAAAATACCCTATAAATATTTAGTATAGCGTGATGTTTTTAGAGTGTCACAATACCAGAGCAATACGTGTAAACTGTTTAAATTTTTAATCAAAATAATTGTTCTATTCGTCAAACTCATCGCGCGCACTTCTTCCATTTTATGGCGGTCCTTCAGAGCGTCCAATCCGATCCCGATCTATTTTCGGACCACATTTACTGTCACTGTTAGACTACATCCTGTGAGTCTGCGGACAGTATGCACTGCAGAAACTGTAGCCGCTGTACAGGAAAACAATAAAGATGATCCTAATCAATCACTTCAGTTGCCGTTCTCAGCAACTGAGTTTCTGTCCCTCCTGGAAGAATTTTTTAGTTGTTGAAAATTGGTGTTCCAAATTAGCGGCCACATGGCAGAAATCATATTTCAACATTAATTTCATAACATTTTCTTTCCCACAACCACCGTTCCACTGATATTAAAAATATATTTCCTTATTTTATTATGATTTAAATTGGTGTCAGTCTATGAAAAAACACCCTTTAAATAAAATCCCTAATTTTATTGTTATTTGTATCTGTCAAAAAACGTTTAATAAAAACGTCAGAGTTCGCTTAAGACATTTCTGTGCCCAATTTTAAAACTTTATTTTGACAGGGTCCCTGCGGGAAGGGCATGAGGGGGAGACATCTCACCTTTGCCATAAAACACTAAAAAGTCAATTTTGGGGGTTATTAAATGCAAAAAATATAAAAAAAATTTTTTTTTCAAAGGGTCATTTAGGGGGTGAAGGGGGAGGAGGCTAGGGCAGATCAGAGAACATCTCAGTTTGGTCCTACAAGCTTTAAAATTTAATTTGTAAGGAACGTAAACTTGAATTATAGAATTTGTTATATATTTACACTATTTTGCTATGTCATATGTAACTTCCACGCTCACTAAAGGGTGCGGGGTTCAAAAACGGATTTTTCGGATTTTCTTTGGACCTTCTTTGACATAAAAATATATCATTTGCTTAACAAAATTCTAAAAAAAAAATTTTAAAATGATATTGTTTTTTAGAGGTGGGTTTAGTTCTTCTTAGGGGAAATTATTTCCCTCTGGCCCAATTCAGCCCATTTGCGGAATTGACCTGTGCTATCCTTCACAATATATTTATACCAAATTTCAAGGGTCGGACTCTTTTCGTTTGTAGTGAATCGTGATTGCCACAGAGGGACGCACGGACATGGCTTGATCGTCTTAGATTTCATCACTGATAAAGAATATATATATATATATATATATATATATATATATATATATATATATATATATGTGACCTTCTCCGAGAAAAGGGGCCTAGTGTGTGAAAATGAAGTTTTGAGAAAAACGCATTTAAAGTTTCATAACGCATTATCACTTTGAACACACCTCCAGTTGGGAGATGCGACTTTTTGACACACTAGGTCCCTTTTCTCGGAGAAGGTCACATATATAGACTTTATGGGATCTTACAGGGATATTTGGCTGCGTTACACACGGAATGACAAAGTGAATATATGCTCCAATTCTCTTTTGGAGGGTATAAAAATTATTTTAAATAACCACAGTTGAATATAAGTGAAATATATTGCAATTCTTGTTTATTTTTTAGCTTTAAGAGTATTATGAAATTTTAAAAATTTTAAGGTTATGGCAAGCGTTGCCACACTTTTTCTAGATTTATTCACAATAACTAAAAATTTCGTGTAAAAATGTTATTTATTTTTTTAAAGGATCTCGTATGTGTTGAACTATTAAATTGAATGAAAATTAATTACCACAGTTGAGCGCTATCGCCGGCACACTGGCCCCCCTTTATGTTTCACAACATTCATTATGAATATTTTAGCAAATTCGTAGACTTAAAATTTAAGTACAAAAGACAACATGTTGTACTGCTTTGTCAGCTGCTTTTTACTTTTAATGTGATGTAAAAGTACTTTGTTTGGCCATAAAAATCTATCCCCAGGCTTAAAGGATAATAAAAATATAATATATTTTTAGAAAAGGGGAATGAATAGGGGGGAAAAAGCTAGAAAGCTAAAAATCTAAAAGCTAAAATTTTATTACATTTTGTTGGACTTTGTTTTGCTTTATGACCAACAACATTCATCACAAGTGTTGAGATTTATTTTTCACATGTAATTTACAACAGCGTCCTGCTGGTCCCATTGCAATATTGCATTAATTTTATTACCATTTTTTCTCTTCTTTTATGGCAATTTTTATAATACGAATTTTTATTTTTTATTTTTGCAAATAATTCATAACATATGCTTGTGTGTGTGTATGTGTGTGTGTGTAAATTTGCTTTATATGCATGTAAATTTTTAAATTAAAAATACAATTGACATACAGAGATCATCATGTAATTTTACAGAAAATTGAGTAAATTTTTTATTTTTTATTTTAAAATAAATACACAAAAAGAAATGTTGTGGACTGAGGGAAAGTAGCCACGCAATATATTTTATTTGCCTTGATTTCTTGTCAAATTTGTTTTTAACGACACCTCTTGTATATATTTTAATTCAATTGGGATTGATAGGCAACAAATTGTTCGAAAATTTGTTTTAAATTCAGAAACCCATGATAAAAATGCCAAAGAACAAACGAAAGTCAATATCAGTTGTAATTATACAATTTACCCAGAAGAGCAGAACAGCTGTTTTCGAAAGCCGCTACACTTTGAACTTCAGTACTCCCCAATAACTTTTGAAGCAGGAAGACTGAAGATGAAAAAATAGCTGAAACTGAGTTATTTACAATATGAAATTTTTAAGAATTTTTTTTATCACATTATTATACGAGGTCTGTTCAAAAAAGATTTTTTTTTGACGTTTTTTTATGATGTTACTGTAGTCTCCTCTATCAAATATTTAACGAAATAAGTGTAGCCAATAATTTTTGGTTTATTTTATAATTTTAGGATAATATTTTTCAAATTAAAATAAGTCTATTTAATAAAAAATCGAGGCAACAATCACTATTATCGTGGCATTTGTCCGGCACAGGAAATATTAAAGACATTTTTGCAAAAAAAAAAAAATTTAAGAAAAACAAAAGTTCACCTTGTTCTTTGAACAGACCTCGCTTACTCAATAATGCAGTTGCTAATTAATTTAAACGACATAATAAAGACTATAGTTCTTGAATTTAAATTATTTAATTTTTTAAAACTGCCAAACGTTTCGAATTTCAAATAAAACTAGACACTTATCACGTTATCGCAACACCATCATTTATCTGTCTGCCTGCAATATATTTCTTTTATTTCGGTGTATCTCAAAATAAATAAACATAATTTACTTAATTTTTCTTTTGATTGTTTTCTTAATATAAAATTTCCCTGAATTGAATTTGTTTAGTTTTTATCCAGTTCAGTTTACTTTCACAATGAACAACTACCGTGAGTAAGAGAAAAATGTAATCAAATAATAAAATACACAAATCACAGTGGTTTTGAATTAAAAAAAAATTTTTTTTTTGAATTGAAGAAGTTTCCTAGAATTTTTTTTGTAATTTATGACAACAGCAGGATCTTGTAAAGCTCAGGAAAAGCCCATCATTCATCAACTTTTATTGGAATAAGACAATTAATAGCTTCATCCTGTCATTTTAGTTGCCAGTGTCCCCACTCGCACCCACTGTGCAATACAAAACTATAACTCAAAGTCGTAGAAAAGTAGAAGTATAAAAGCGATTGATGTGTTGTCGCAATTATTTGATTTGTTTACAGTCTACATTCGTTCAAATGCAGGCACACACACACACACACACGCGCGCTCAAATTCAAGCAACTGATGACACACAACACCACACGCCCTCCCACTCAGCCGCCATTTGAATGTTGAATGTGAATACAGAATTTCTTTATTTTTTTTTTAGAATGATTATTTTCTTGCTATAGTTTTTATCTTCAAACTACTTGTGCCCTTTTGCTTTCTAATGGAAAGACAAACATTTTGCATGCAGAAAAAAAATTATTGGAAGCAATAATTTTTATTTATATTTTTTGAAACAAAACACCGTTCAGCATGAATATCTTGGTCATTAAATTTTACAATAATTAGGCTGCTTTTAGTTAAATAATATTTCAAAATAACAAGGTGCCCATTTAGGGCTCTTTTTCGCCAAGGCCAAGGCAGTTGTTTAGGGAAAAATGCTGAAAAGGCTTAAAAACAGTAAAATGTAAATAAAAGATAATCGCCCCTATTATGCATGACGACATCGACGCTGTATCAACACGTCAGTAAAATATTGTCACTTGTCCACTGTTTTTCGACAGCAAGCGACTAGTATTGACATGTTCTATCAGTATTATATGCCCTAGAGAATACTAAGAAATTGTCAAGAGTAATTAATTGTTTCGACAACTTGCAGAGAAGTGATGATTTGTTACTGTCGAGTTAATGTGACGTCGACGTCGCCATTCATAATAGGGACGAATTTCTTTATTTCATTTTTATACAAAAAAAAAAAGAAAAAAAAGCGATATAAAGAAATTATCTTTTATTTACATTTTATTCATTCGAATGACCTTGGAAGCCTGAATAAAAAAAAACTACAAAATGAGTATAATGCTAGAGTTAATGTCGACGTCGTCGACGGCGTCAAATGTCAAAAAAAAAGTTGAATCGTATGAAATTGTATGAGAGCAGTTAATCTCAACGCGTTGCAACGCCGTAAAAGTTCAATGTATTTCAACTTTTTTGGCGTTGAAACGCCGTCAACGGCGTCGACATTAACTCTAGCATAAGAAAAAAAAATCTTGCATATATAGACTTAAAAAGTTTTCTCGATTCTTAATATAAATTCCATAAAACTTCCTTAATTACCGTAACTAAATTTTTTTATGATCTCACGAGTCGTTTAGAAATCCCCCACTGTGCAACGTTAGGCAAAATTTGCACTTCAGGGGGAAAATTATGTAATTAATTTAATTAAAACAACAAAGAACGTATCTCCAAATACTTAGTAAGCAAAAACTCTATTTTGTAGGGGTCCCTCCCCGGAAGGGGCCGTGGGGGAGACATCTCACATTTGCTTTAAAACACTACAAAGTCAATTTCGGGGGTCATTAAGTGTAAAAAAATTTTTTTTGGATAGGGTTATTAAGGGGCAAAGTTGGGGGGAGGGGAGGGCAGATCAGAGAACATCCCACCTTCGCCATAAAAGCTTTAATATATAATTTTTAAGGAATGTAGGCTTAAATTATACAATTTACACTATTTTTCTACGTAATATGTAACTTCCACGCCCACTAAAGAGGGCGGGGTCCAAAAATGAATTTTTGTAATTTTCTTTGCACCTTCTGTGACATAAAAATGTATTATTTGCTTAGCAAAATTACAAAAAAAAAACCTTTAAAAATTATGCAGTTTTTTAGAGAGTGCTTTAGTACTTCTTAGGGAAACTTTTTCCCCTCTGGCCCGTTTCAGCCCATTTACGAACTTGACCTGTGCTATCCTTCAAAATATATTTACCCCAAATTTCAAGGGTCTGGCTCTTTTCGTTTAGACTGCATCGTGATTTCCACAGAGGGACGGAAGGACGAGGCTTGATCGTCTTAGATTTCATCACTGATCAGGAATATATATATATATATATATATATATATATATATATATATGTATATATATATATATATATATATATATATATATATATATATACTTTATGGGGTCTAAGAGGGATATTTCCCTGCGTTACATTCGGAATGACAAACTGATTATACCCTTCAATTCTTTTTTGGAAGGGTATAAAAAAAACCAATTAAGATTTGTTTGCGAGATCCCCTAATTCCTAAAGGAAATTCTCAAAATCCCGAAATAGTGGGTTTTCAATATTTGCGCGGTAT
The DNA here is from genome assembly GCA_951800035.1 of Linnaemya tessellans. Lineage (NCBI taxonomy): Eukaryota > Metazoa > Arthropoda > Insecta > Diptera > Tachinidae > Linnaemya > Linnaemya tessellans. The sequence goes on along the minus strand of OX637534.1, from coordinate 120,301,124 downwards.
TTTTCTTATTTTAAAGCAGTCAAAAGGAGCACATAAAATAATCCTAGAAACTCTACTAAGAAACTAAAAAGCAATCAAACGAACTAAAAAATATATATAAAAATTTCGATTCATATCGAAGGACATCGCCGGCTCCGTCAAGATCAATTAAAAATGTTGTGCCAAAACAAATTAACTTTTTGTTTGTTTATACGTTACGGGCGATTATTTAAGCAAACACAAAAGAGAAAAAAATTTTTTGATTAAATGCGTTTCATTTCAATTTTGTGCGTAAACAGAACACACATAAAAGCCAAAAATTTAGTGATGACGAATATTTTCAAAAATCATGCAGCAAAATCATTATACTGATTCAACGGATCCCGTCAAGCCATACAAAATCAAATTGAAAAAACAGTCCAAAAAATAAATTTATAAACAAAATTCAAAGAACTGCTGACTGTTGCAACTGCGAATGCATTTTCTAACAGCGTCATTGCACTTTCAAGCAATTGCTGATTACAGGACGCATAACCCCATCATCAGTAGGGAGAGAGAGCGAGAGAGAGAGAGAGCAGGCGTAAATAAAAAGGAAAAAACTAAATCTTGTAATAAAATGACTTGATTCATCGCTGATCGACACGTTCATTGAAAAAACAAAGGTAATGGATTCGCTTAAATGCCAACGGAAGATCGTACAATAAATTTTTTGGTTGGAGCGTTCGTTATTCTTTTCAATGTCAGAAACAAATCATTTTTATAAACAAATAATTAAAAAGAATATTTAATAAAGATAAATTATAAATTCACAAGATAAGCGATCAAAGAAAATTATTAACATTTCCTTGTTAATTTTCGTTTTTTTGTTTAAGTGTTTAACTTAAAAACAAAATGTTTTTACTTGATGAAAGACAGAAAAGTTGTAGAATTCATTTTCTTTAATTCTTTTTCTTTTTTAAGAAAAAGTTGGTTTTTATTTTGTAAAAAGAGCATAGAAATATGTACATATACATTTTCTTGTAAAACTTTTTGTTACACAACTTTTGATGTGAAAAAAAAATTCTTTAAAAATTCTTTTTTTAAACGAAGAAAATTTTGTTTATTTAATTTTTATATCATATGTAAATGTTTTGAAATTCATATATAAAATTTTTTTTATTCACATTTTATAACTTTTTTTAGCAAAAAATTTTTTTATTATATAAAATATTTTTAAGGAAAAAAAAATAAGTTTCATAATCTTAAAAAAAATTATCTTAATAATAAATATATCATAATATTAAAAAAATTTTGTTGTTGCTTAGAAATTATTTTCTAAAATTTCTGCTGGTTTGATGATTATTGAAAATATTCTTAATATTGCAATCTTAATATAAAAAAAAAATAATAAATAGAATTTGAACAAATTCATTTATTAGTAAAACAATAAAAAATGATTTGCAGTCTTGCAGATTCGAACTTAAGCCCGTTGAAAGAATCAACATTTTACATAAGAAAGTTCGACTAATAAAAATTCATACCTAATTAAAAATAGATTGTTTAATAAACAAATACGTGTTTAAAGGAAAAAAAATTTCATATATTAAAAAAAAAAAATTCTTCAAAACAAATTTTTCTTACAAAAACTACATTTTTTTTGAAAAATTTCTCAAAAGAAAAAATAATTAAAAATAAACGTTTTTTTGAATAGTTTATAACTTTGTTTAAGAATTTAAAAATTTTCTCAAAAAAAAAAAAAAAAAAAAAAAATTTTATAAAAATGTGTTCCAAAAATTTTGCATAATATTAAAAATAGCAAATTTGATTGTTTAAAGCATTTATTTTTAAGGAAAAAATATTTGCTAATATATAAATATTAACTTTTTTTTAGAAAAACAATTTAAAAAAAAAAATTTTTATAAATTTTTTAGCATTTGAAAATTTTTATGTTCCAATATTTTTTGATCCACTTTATTTTTATACAAAAAACTTATAAAACTACTATAAGAAGATCGAAGGAATTAGAAGAACATTTAAAAAAAATTTCAATAAATAAATAAAATACAAAAAAAAAATATAATATTAAAAATAGCAAAATTGATTGTTTAAAGGACTTTTTTAAGGAAAAAATATTTGTTAACATATATAAAAACAAACTTAAAAAAACTAAGTTTTTAAATTGTTTAACACTTAAAAATTTTCTAAAAGGAATTAAAAAACAAAAAAAAAGACCAACAAATTTTTTTTAATATAAAAAAAATTACAAGAAACGCTGTTTTGAAAAATTTCTTTCAAGAAAAAATAATATTATATTAAAAAATTAAACGCAAGATAAAAAAAACTATTGATAGAAAAAAAAATTTTTTTTCTAAAAAGAACTAAAAAACAAAAAAAAAACCCAACGAATTTTTTTTAATATAAAAAAAATGACAACAACGCAGTTTTGAAAAATTTCTTTCGAGAAAAAATAATATTATATTAAAAAATTAAACGCAATATTAGAAAAACTATTTATAAAAAAAAATTTTTCTAAAAAGAATTAGAGTACAAAAAAACCCAACGAATTTTTTTTAATATAAAAAATGACAAGAAACGCTGTTTGAAAAACTTGTTTCGAGAAAAAATAATATTACATTAAAAAGTTAAACGCAACATTAAAAAAAACTATTTATAAAAAAACAATTTTTAACTAAAAATATTTTTCATAAAATTTTTCAGCAATTTTTTTGAAAAAAAAGAAATATATACATATATATTTCAAAAAGAGATATTTTTTGAAAAATTTAATAAATAACATATTTTTGTTTTAAAACTACAACAATGTATTATAAATTTTTTTAAAAATTTTCTTTACACGTATTTTCTTAGGAAAATGGAAAATTATGGGCATTTCTGAAAAAAACTGTCTTTCCTCTTACACAAACGAGTCGAACGTTTGGATCTCTTAGTATCTCTCAGTTTTTAATTTTATTAAGTTTTTCTAATAAAATTGTTTCGCAGACGAGTCTTTAACAATTTCTAAACAATTTAAAAAAAGAATATGTGTATACAAATATAATTTTTTATTAAATTTTAATTTATTCACGAGCACAAAAATAATAAAAAACTGAAAATCTGGAACGCAACTTAAACAGACATTTGAACGCGCACACATCTTTCATATACGAGTAGTTTTTATCATTTTTTTTTAATTTTTTTTTTTTATAAAAATCATCATCCATCTCATCATCAACATCATCACGATTTCTATTAATTCTGACGTCAGTCAGATGTTCATAATGCTGTTGATTTCTCTATTTTTTTTCTTTTTTTTTCTATTTATTTTTTTATTTCATCAGCTTTGGGAAATTATGAATGGATTTCCAGCTGCTGTATTTTGTTGTTTTGGATATTGTCTAGCAAGTTTTTTATTTCTAGCCTGGCACAGATACAACAAAATCTATTTTATTATCATAATCAGTTCTGAATCTTCTTCGGTGGGGTTAAGGGAAGAGTTTTGCCAAAATCATATTCAATTTGACTTTCGTTTCTCATCATTTCGTCAGCACAATTTTATAGATTTTTGGATGTCTTTCTTTTTTTTTTTTGTTTTTGTTTTTTCTTACAGCAAATCATTTATAAAAGTGGTGTGTGCGTGTGTGTGTGTATCTGTTTCACTAATAAAACCACATATTTATAGAAATTTGAAAACTAAACACGAATAAGATTATTAAAATACGTTTTATAAATAAAATTATCGAAAATATTGTAAGGTCATGGATTTCCAGGTGCGAAAAAGCTGCTCCAAACGAACAATAAAAAATAATATAAATATAAATAAAAATATAAAAATAAATGAATGTTTTGTGCAGCAGTAAAATTAATGGCTGTTTTTAAATAAAGAAAAAAAACACATCAAATGTCTGGAAATTAAACGAGAAAATCTGTTCGTATGGCCAAAACGATAATAAATGTTTAGGTTTTTTTTTATTAGTTTTTTAAGGACTTTATTTCTAGCGATAAAATATTTATATCTGCAAATTGGCTTTATTATAAGAAAAATGGGAAAGAAATTAAACAGAAATGTTGTAAAAACTCGTGTGGAAGAGAAAAATTAAATAAGAAAAAAATTGCCGGGCTGTTGAAAAAAAATAACTATTCTGCTTAAAATTTCCTAAGAACAAAATTTCCTTTTTCAATATATTTATTTTTTTCAACATGGAATTAACTCAAAAAACTATTACAGCCAATTTACATGGTGAATTTTATGACGTCTAATTTTATTATGTAATTCCCGTTTGAAATTGGTTCGAAAAACTCTTTGCGTTCAGACGATGAATTTGGTTTTCATGTCTATTTTTATACCCTCCGAAAAAGAATTTGGAGGGTATATTCACTTTGTCATTCCGTTTGTTACGCATCGAGATATCCATCTCAGACCCCATAAAGTATATATATTCTTGATCAGTGATGAAATCTAAGACGAGCTGAGCATGTCCGTCCGTCCGTCTGTCTGTGGAAATCACGATTCGGTCCAAACGAAAAGAGCTAGACCCTTGAAATTTGGCATAACTATATTTTGAAGCTTAGAGCAGGTTCGAGGATGGGCTAAATCGGGCAAGAGGGAAAAAAGTTCCCCTAAGAAGAACTAAACCAACCCAGAAAAAACAACATAATTTTTGAAGTTTTTTGGCTATTTTGTTAAGCAAATGATATATTTTTATGTCAAATATAGTCCAACGCCTTAAACTTGGAGCCATAAAATAAAAAAAAATATATTTTTGGACCCCGCCCACTTTAGTGGGCCTTATTATAGGCAAAAATAGTATACACATTTAACAAATAGTTTTACTTAAGCCTCACATTCCTTAAAAATAACATTTTGAAGCTTTAATGACGAAGATGAGACGACACCTGGTACTACTCTGCGCTACCCCCTCCTCGCCCTTCATACCCTAAGTGACCCTACCAAAAAAAAAATTTTTTTTTTAAATTTGTATACAATTATCCCAAGCATTTATTTTTAGAGTTTTATGACTGCCGATTTCTGCCCTACCCCCTCCTCCCCCTTTGCCCCCTAAATGAACCTATAAAAAAATTTTTTTTTTTTTTAATTTTATATATAATCATCCCAATCATTTATCTTTAGAGTTTTATGACTGCCTGTTTCTGCCCTACCCCTCCTCCCCCTTTGCCCCTAAAATATAGTTATTCCAAGCATTTATTTTTAGAATTTCATGACAAAGGTGAAATGTTTCTCCCACAGCCCTTGCCAGAGCGACCCCGCCAAAATACAGTTTTTATACCCTCCAAAGAGAATTTGACCCTATAAAGTAAATATGTATATTCTTGATCAGTGATGAAGTCTAAGACGGTCTAGCAATGCCCATACGTTCGTCTGTGGAAAACATGATATTGTCTATTTTTGAACCCCGCCCCCCTTTAGTGGGCGTTGACGTACGATATTATATAAAGGAACTCTGTCCCACCAAGTTAAACATTTTAAATTCACTTACTAAATATTTGGAGGGTATTTAAGATTCGACCCGGTCGAATATAACGTTTTTACTTGTTTGTTATTGTTTCACATGTACTCGTATATGACCTGAAAATAAAAAATGAACAAAACGTAACAAAGAGAATAGGTATATTGATGTGAAGAGAAATATGAAAAAGAACCATGAAATCAGATATCAAGTAATTTTTTTATCCCTCCTTCTTCTCTACAGCACTCGCTATGAAACCAAAAATGACGTCAAAAATTGGACGTCATAAAATTCATCATGTGATTTGGGTGTTGGATCGATTAAAGATAAACTGACGTTATCATTTACATAAATTTAAAACTTAAAAGCGAAATAAATGATTACAACCGGTTGTGGGGGTCAAAGGCCTAGCCACCAGTCGAACCGATCGCATGATGGTCACTATTCGACCAAAATATTTCCTTTTATTCGTTACACAACACATTTTAAAATAACAAGAAAAAGCACTTGTTATCTGGCTATCAGACAATAAAAAATATACAGAATCCTTTAAACTTTTGTGTTGTAAAGTTGCCAAAATAATATAAAAACCAGTTAGAAAGATTTTGTTGTTGTTGGGTTTCAAACCAATTTACCACCTTCATGTAAAGAATTAACAAGCAAAAGTATTTATATTGTCCATATCTACACAAAAATACCTTTTCATTTTGCATTTTGTATCCGTATTGATGGATGATAAAATACTTGAAAATGTACCACAAAAAAAAACTAAGACCTTTTTATTTAAAAAGTCATGTTACAGAGTTCAATATCATTCGGAAAGGGAACTCATTCTATAGTGCGCTTTCACACGAAACGTTTTCTAAATAATCAAATTCCGACATAACTGATGAGTCTATTGTATTGTATATGTATTTTTTCATTTTAATTTAGATTAAAACTCTAGTGCATATTTGTTGGCCTGAAGCCCCCATTGTGCACTGAGATAAAAACTATACGCATTGTTATGTGCTTTCAAAAATAATTTAAAGATCAAAGTTTCAATAACAATTCCCATATTTCTAGTGATAATTAGTCGAATACAAATAGATATTTAAAATTAAAGTAAAAATAAATATGCCGAGTTAAACATGTTTTGACGTAAGCAGTTACGAAACAACGTATCTAGCTGTGAAGTTAAATATGTTATGACGTAATGAAATAGCAAGCAGTGAAGTTCTTTTTTATGAAAATCCATATTTAAAAATTTTTTTTAACATTTTGTGAAAATATTTACAGGCTATGAAAGGTCAATTAACAGGCCATGAAAGTGTGTGTGATCTTGGAGGGATTTTGGCCCAAGTGGCCAAATAAGGAGTTGGCAGGCATTGCCAGTAAATAAAAGATGATTATCGCAGTGCCTTCTATCACACACACACAACAATTGGAATAGCTGAATTGAGTTTGTGAGAGTACTTACAGGCCATATGAGAGGTAAATTTCTAGGCCATGAAAGTGTGTGTGATCTTGGAAGGATTTTGGCCCAAGTGGCCAAATAAGGAGTTGGCAGGCATTGTCATTGTTTAAATAAGAACTGTTATCATATTCAACTAAGCCACCTAATAAGTGGCAACAAACACACAACACATGAGCACTGATGATGAAAGCGTTGCGGCTATCGAAAACAGCTATTCTGCTCTGTTGTGTAAGTTGAATAACTAAAAAATTATGTGGACTTTCCATTGTGCCTTGGAATATTTATCATGTCTTTCTGAATTTTAAACAACAAATTTCCAACAATTGGCCTATAAATCTTAATTCAATTTAATAAAAAATAAAAATTATTCGAAAAAATTAATCGAATAAAAATTAAACGATAAAAAAATTAATGGATTAAAATATTAATCGATTAATATATTAATCGACTAAAATATTAATCGATAAATATATTAATCGTTTAACGTAAAAACGACTAAGAATTAATCGAAAAACGATTAACTAATTGTTAATTGTTGATTTTGATAAAATTTACTAAATTTTTTTTTAAAAATGTTTAGACCATAGTGAGTAAACTCGCAACATTTTTACAACATGAATTAATTCCCTTAAATAAAGGCGACTATATGTTAATCCTAAAAAATCGATATATACGACATTTTTACATATGCAGTAATTTCAAACGATTGTTCCTTAAATTTATTAATATTATAAGGAAAATCTATAAGGATGAAAAGCCTTTTGTGTTCACTTTCAAAATCGTATCATGACCGCCTTAGGACCATCATTACAACCTCATGTTAGTGTAAACAGAATTTTTTGCTATTACAATGATGCTTTAACCTGCCAGAGAGAATGAACCTGCTTCAACTCATATTCCATTTTATGTTCAACTCAAATTTTAACAAGGGAAAACTTGCATCAAACCCTTATTTTCATTAACATGATGTTGTAATAATGAGCCTTAAAATTTATATATTTAACAGCACTATGCGGTAGTCTTTTTCCACTTGGCCTTATTCGGATGTAAAAACATTTTTTACTTGACAATTAACACAAGTTTACGTACTAATATTATGCATTTATTATATTTTGATAAAAAATATTTTAAAAATTCATGGGCAGGATGAAAGGGATTAAAATTTTTTTCTGGAATTCCATGACATTCGAAAGGAATTATATTTTAATTTGTTTTATTCATATGAAAATAGTTGTTGAAAATAAATCTGTTTAATATTTACATGCAACAATTGTATTCAGTAACTTTTCATGTTGCATGAATATTTATAAATTCCAATAAATATTTTAGCAGCAAGAGAAAAAAATTTTAAATTGTTTAAGAATAAATGCTTTAAATACATTCAAGGCAATTAATTATAAAAAGAAAAAAAATATATAGTTTTAAAAAATTATTTATTTCCATGTTTCAATTTGTTATTGCAAGTGTTTCAGATATTATTATTATTTTTATTATTTCCTTTATAAATAATTTTTTTCTAGACAATAAAAAAACTAACACAAAGTTGAAATAATTCTGGCATTTTAAAGATTATTTTCCTTAAATATGTTATTATTAAAGTTTTCTGTCTTAAATATTTATAACATCTGAATGTAAATTTATACTTATAAAGCTGCTTTAAGTTGTTTCCATGTAGTTTAAAAACAAACAAGTTGTTGTGTTGTGTTCTATTTTGTTCGCATCATAACAGAACATGCTCATTTTTGATTCTACTACTACAACTACTACTTCTTCTTCTTTTTCTTCTTTAATACTCTAGCAAAATTTTGTTTTGCTTTAAAAACAAAGAATCCTTATTTACATAAAACCACAAACATTAGCTCCCACACTCACACATATACAAGTTCATGTATGAAACTTTATTTATGGAACTAAAACTCTGTTGCATACAAACCGAAATGCACTAAAAAGGGAAGAATATTTTGTTTAAAAATACATAAAGGCATTAGATATGCAAATGTTGGCAACTTCATGCAGTTCTGTGGGGCATCTGATGGAGAATTTCGGATTCTTATTGGAATGAAAATGCTGATTTGAATGGAATATATGGAAAAATAGATATAAATCATACTGTCATGCCGTTACATTTTTAAACTTGAAATGAAATATGACACCAATTTATTTGTAGTACATTTTAAAGTCTTTTAATGCTTACCAATATTATCGAAACATATATTTTTTGAAAGGTATTTCTCTGTGGGTATGCACAAGATACATACTTTTTTTTTAAATTATATATATAAAGACTTTAAATATATATTTTGTGGTACACTTTTAGTTATGCTAGCGTAGTGCTATGTTGAGAAAATATAAATAGTTTAAAAGGTATTTTGCTGTAGATTTGCAGCATATAAATAAAATTTTAAAACTCCTTCATAAATTCAGTACACTGTTTTTTGTGGTACACTTTTAGCTGTTTTAATTTTCACTAATATTAATGAAACATAAGTTTTTGAAAAGGAATTTTTATGCAGATATGCACAATATAAATTATTATTATATTTTTTACTTATATATGTATATATAGGGTCCGCCAAAAATTAATGTTGATGGACAAGAATGACCTCAGATTATTAACGGGTTGGTTTACCGGACACTGTGGTCTCAGACGACACCAGTTTATCATGGACAACTCTGAAACCAAAGTGTGTAGACTCTGCGGAGCAAAGGGAGGAGACACCGCAGCACGTTCTCTGTGACTGTCCGGCAGTGGTGTCGAGCAGGAGGAGGTTCCTCGGAGGCAATTAAATGACTCCATGGGAGGTGTACGATATTTCACCGGGTAGAGTAACTGGCTTTATTCGTAGTCTCAATCTACATCAGTTAACACTTGGGATGCACAAAAGATCCTTTGGGTCCCGGTGCTTATGGTCTCATATAATAATAATAGGGTCCGCCAAATAAATTTTTTTTTTAAATGCTATAAAAAAACTACTGAATATTTTCTCAAATTTCTTTTTTATTTGAAAGTACAATCCTTCCGCTTATTAATGGAAAATAATTTCATTCAAATGGCTTTCTCGGCCGGCCATGCAGTAGCCTACACGATCGGTCCATTTTTTAAGCACATTATCGATTGTGTGTGTGCAGCTGTATTTCAACAATGGCTTCACGAATATTGTCCTTTAAAGCGTCAATTGTCTCTGGCTTGTCGGCGTAACACTTATCTTTGACGGCACCCCACAAATAATAGTCCAACGGTGTCAAATCGCAGCTCCGAGGTGGCCAAACGACATCAGCTCTGCGGCGATCTTCAAAAACAGGGCGCAAAACATCGAGTGTAGCTTCGGCTGTGTGGCACGTAGCGCCGTCCTCTTGAAACCAAATGTTGCCAATATCTTCCTCTTTAATTTTTGTGAACAAAAATTCGTTCAACATGGCCCGATAACGCTCGCCATTGACTGTAACGGCCACTCCTTGCTCATTTTCGAAGAAAAATGGCCCAACTATACCTCTGGAAAAAAATCCGCACCAAACAGTGACTCGTTTTGCGTGCGTCGGCTTTTCAATGTATGCGTGCGGGGTTTCTGTGCCCCAAATGCGACAATTTTGCTTGTTTACACACCCGCCAAGATCAAAATAAGCTTCATCTGAAAAGATGATTTTTTTGGCAAAATCGGCATCTTCTGTGAGTCGATCGCAAGCCCACTTAGCGAAGCGAAAACGCATTGGATGCTCAAACATATTCGTGTAGCGGAAGGATAAAACTAATTATCTGTCAAATCAGACATGAGCTAAGTGTTACCATTCACGAAATAAGCACCAGTTGAAAAAAACAAACGTTAGATTGCGGACCCTATACTTGCTTATTTGTAGTACACTTTTACCTATTTTAGCTGCCACCAAAGTCGATGAAATTTACACACTTTAAAAAGTATTTTTATGTAGTTCTGCACAACATAAATATTTTTTTCTTAAATTCTTTGCAAAAAAAAAATTTCTATTTCGTTTTGGTTTTGTTTTGGCAAACTTACGTGCACACGACGATAAACGTTCCAAGATCTGTAGAAAGTGATAAAAATGTGCTGTGTAAAGAATAAAATCATACATAAAAAGCCTTTTTTTTTCCTTAAATTTTAGTAGAAGTAACATGAAGAAAGAAACACGTCCACATTTACAATAAAGATTTATTTTAACTGTAAATGTCAAAAGGCTGAATTTGGCCACCAGACTATCACAAGTAAAATTATTTTGTGTACATTTCAGTTATTCGAAATGACACGATAGGACTTTAGACGCCAGCGACTGTTTGAATATCTGTAGAATCTTTCTTTATCATCAACAACTCGTATCAAGAAAAAGAAAAAATTTAACGCACGCCTACTTTGATAAATAAAGGATAGAACATACACTTGCAATATGATTGCGCCACTTTAGCTGTACTATACAACAAAATTGCATTATATATACACAATCTTTTCAGATATTCAGAAAGAGACTACAACAAAAATATTCACACCAAAAGGTTAGAGAGCAACAAAAAAAACCATTTTGACAAATAGAAAGAACATGGCTCTTTGGGCAAGTTGTTAAGCAAAACTTATAAAACAACAGCAGGCAACACAGTTTTAGACGAATTCTCACAAATACCTGTATATTCATGCATTTATTTCTACACAACCTACGAACAATTACTGCTGTCAAGAATGTTCCATTTTTAGTCAATATTGCACTACAGACTTTAATTAATCGTGAGAAATGTTTTGAAACAAAAAAGTCAAAGTGTCATGGTGGAGGACACTGAATTTTACATACTTGTTTATCGTATAGTTAAAATTCGTAACATTTTTAAAGTCGTTTTAATAAAAATTAAGAAACATATTACACATACACATATACGTTTCTTTTTCAATAAAAGTTATACAAAAACATATTACCCTGCAGGAGATCGAACTAGTATCAAATTAGTATTGTACTAGTACAAAAATCACCAGTACTAGTTCCCAACTGTGAAGTTTCCTATACCATGTTCATGCTCAAATTAACATTGAGTGTGTTTGGAAAATTACTAGTACCATTGGTACTAGATGGAAACTAGGGGAATACTAGTACTATTAGTACTAGATGAGTACTAGTATAATTTCTTCTAGTCGGATACTAGTACAATCAGTTCTGCATTAAGAACTGGTTTATATATAAAAATATCCCTAAATTTTCTTGTTTTTCAAACCCAATGAAATTTGTTAAGTCTTTGTTTTCACAAGCAATTCTTGGTTCATCAATTCTTAGTTTGTAAGAGGAAATGGAAAGTTCCTTCAGAGCGCACTCAATCCACTAGCACCTTGTACAACTTGAGTTAGGTTTGGTACTCCACCATATACCAAACACTAATGAACATACAATACATATGTCAGTTTTTATTATTTTAAAAAAGATCGCTGATTTTACATATGAACCTAAATATTAACAAAAAACACGTTTAAAAAATTTTAAAATTAGTTTTTAATTTTATTTATTTTTTAAAGTGTCACTTTTTTAACACACAAGAAAACTGCGGCTTAATTACATAAATTATCGAATAAATAAACTGATATGCAGGTGGGAAAGTCTTCTAATACTATTCTTTGTTTCAAATTTAAATTTGTTTAAAAATTGTAACAATTAAAAATAAAATAAATGAAAATGAGAATCAGCAATTCGCTTTAAAACATTATCAAAAAGTAACAAATCAGTCTACAAATGAACTACTTGAAGTAATAGTACTTTTATGTATATGTATGTCTAATCACCTTTTGAACTAGTGCTTTCTATACTAGTAATCGTACCAGTAGCCTAAAGACAATTAACGCTTATCCTCCTGCAGGGTAAGAACACAAGTTGTTCGATTCAATATTATTGAAATATAATAATTCAATCGCTAATTGAAATACAATTATTCCAATACAATATTTCATCGTAGTAATTTAATCTACAGAAAAGTTTGTCTAATAAAATACATTTACAGCACTTTATTTTATTTTCTATAAAACCCTATTTCTTTAAATAATTTTCTCAATTTTTATGTTCATCTTATTGTTATTTCCTTTGCAAAAACGTATAAAAACAAACAATCAAAGAAACATTTTCTTTCGCTATCGTTAGCAATTTGTTAACAAAACAACAACAATAAAACAAAACCGATACCAAAATTTTGCTTTAAATTCCAAACTGCCATAAACCTGACGATTAAACTTAAACGATGCATAAAAAGGAATCAAAAATATATTAAAAGTCCATCAAAACAACGTGTTCTATTGTAGTAAAATATACTCTTGCAATATTTATGATTACACTCTTGTAACGAGGCAACTGAAAGAAAACTTTGTCAATTTAACATTTAATATAATTTTAATAAAATCGAAAAAAATAACAACATGAACAACAGAATGATTAAAGAACATTAAGAACATAATTATTGAAATGTTTTTTAGTACATTTTTGAAAAAACTGCACTTTGAAAAGGCACTTATTGCAAAACACACATTATTTGTAATACAATGTTTTCTTAAAAAAATTGCTTTTTATTTAAATTCTTTTTGAAAAAGTCAGCTTTCAAAAAGTAACTTTCAGTTCTTAGTTTCTATACCAAAGTTTGCAAAAAAGTATTTTATTAACAAAAGTCGCCCCCAGTGTGCAATATATTTTTATGCCTCTTTTTTTTAGTGCGATTTTATTTTTATTAATCCAAATATCAAACAATATATATTCCTAAAGGGTGAATAAATTTATTTGCGTTTTAATGGTTCATTAAATACTCTTAAGCTTTTAAATTAAAGCGTGCCAAGTGTGCGTTAATGCTCGCAATATACGCAATTCTAAGTTATAAACTTCGAATATAAAACAAATAAAGCCAGCACAATATTATCGAGTATCGAAAAAGATTTGCTAAAATAAAACCGTTTAATTCTATAGATTTTATGTGCACTCGGAACGCAAAATAAATATGTTTTGGCAGTAGTCTGTGTAGCAAAATTAATTCCGTACTTTGATTTGGGCATGAAAATTTATAAAGTGAATAAAAATTTGCTTTTGATCAAAGGACATTAAAAAGCACTGGGAGTGTATTGAAAATAAAGTCGTTTTTACAAACGGGAATACTTTTAAAATAGTATTTTTAACGTATTGTTTAAAGAAAAGTAAAAGCAAACTTTTGAAGCTTGTGAAAGAAGTAAGTTTCTTTAAAAACAATAATAATTTTAAAAAAGTACACTTCCTAATAAGTACTATTATAAAAAGTACTCTAAAGAAACGTTATTATCAAAAATGTACTTTAAAAAAAGTACTTTTTAAAAAATACTTTTTAAAAAATACTTTTTAAAAAGTACTTACCAAAAAATACTTTTTAAAAAGTACTTACCAAAAAGTACTTTTTAAGCAGTACTTAATAAAAAGTACTTACTAAAAGCGTACTTTTAAAAAAGTACTTAATAGAAAAGTACTTTTTAAACAGTACTTAATAAAAACGTACTTTTTAAAAAGTAGTTAATAAAAAAGTTTTTAAAAAAACAAAATTAAAAGTACTTGATAAAAAAGTACTTGATGAAAAAGTGCTTTTTAAAAAGAAGTTGATAAAAAAGTACTTTTTAAAAAGTACTTTTTAAATAAGTACTTTTTAAGAAGTACTTAATAAAAAAGTACTTAATAAAAAAGTACTTTTTAAAAAGTACCTAATAAAAAAGTACTTTTTAAAAAGTACTTAATAAAAAAGTACTTTTTAAAAAGTATTTAATAAAACGTACTTACCAAATAGTACTTTTTAAAAAATACTCTTAAAAAAGTACTTATAAGAAAATACGTTTTAAAAAGTACTTATTAAAAAAGTACATATTTAAAAGTATGTACTTACTAAAAAAGTACTTTTTTTTAAAAGAACTTACTAAAAAGTCTTTACTAAACAAGTACTTTTTTTTAAAGTACTTACCAAAAAAGTACTTTTTTAAAAAGTACTTACTAAAAAAGTACTTACTAAAAATGTACTTACTAAACAAGTACTTTTTTTAAAAGTACTTACTAAAAAGAACTTTTTTCAAAAGTACTTACTAAAAAGTACTTACTAAAAAAGTACTTACTAAACAAGATATATTTTAAAAGTGCATACAAAAAAGTACTTTCTTAAAAAGTACTTAATAAAAAAGTACTGTTTAAAAAGTACTTAATAAAAAAGTACTTTTTAAAAAGTGCTTAATAAAAAAGTACTTTTTAAAAAGTACTTAATAAAAAAGTACTTATTTAAAAGGTACTAAAATAAGTAATTTATTAAAATGTTACTTGTGAAAAAATAGTTTTCGAAGAACTGGTTACTAAAACGGTACTTTTTTAAAAGTGCTTACTAAAAAAGTACTTTTTTAAAAGTACTTACTAAAAAGATATATATTAAAAAGTGCATACAAAAAAGTACTTTTTTAAAAAGTACTTAATAAAAAAGTACTTTTAAAGAAAGTACTTTTAATAAAAAAGTACTTTTTAATAAAAAAGTACTTTTAATAGAAAAGTACTTTTTAATAAGTAATTTTTTAAAAAAGTACTTGTGAAAAAATAGTTTTCGAAGAAGTACTTTTCGAAAAACTTTTGTTTAAAAAAGTTCTTAAAAAGATAATTTTGAAATAAATTCATTTTTAAACCAGGGGCAAATTACCGCACTCGATATCGAACGAAATTTGTATTTAAATTGTATGGAAATATCGAATGCGGTAATTTGGCCTCCGAACTTTTTAAATAAATTACCTCTTGATAAATATATTTTTGAAAAAAGTATCTTTCTGAATAAATAGTTTAAAAAAGACAGTTTTTAAAAAAAGTACTGTTGCACAAAATATAGATACTTTTCTTTTTTACTTATTATTAAACTGTTAAAAAAATAGAGGCCGAAAAATTAGATACAAAAATTTTACATATTATGCGGTCGAATTCGCTTTGAAAACTGGTCTCTCAAAATCGTCATTAAAAAAATATCATAAATATGCGTAAATAAAATTTCGATCGATATCGAATGCCGTAATTTGCCCGCAGGTTTTAAAAATAGTACATATTTTCAAAAATTTATTTATTAAAAAATAACATTTAAAAAAAATATTGCAATTTAGTTAAGGAATCTTTATAAAAAAGAAACTTTTTTATAAAAGTACCTTTGTACCAAGCAGCATTTTAGAAAAACTACACATAACACATGTACATACGTAAATGGCAAACGAGCTTTTGAATAAAACTGTGTCAAACCAATACCAACAATGACTGACTGGCTCAATGATCCTGAATATAAACATCCACTTGGCGTATGTTTTGCCCCAAATAAACACAGACGTGTGTTAATATCATAATACACATACATATGTAAATAATAAAACAAACATATTATATTTATTTGAACACGTTAAATGTAAAAATACTCATGAGTGTTCGCTTTTATGGTTTCTGTGGTGAAATTTATTGCGTTCTTTACCCTTCTCCAGGGTACTTTTAGTTAGAGAGCAAACATTTCAGCATAATTATTGTTTATTTTTACTGCCATTGTTCATGTGTGTGTGTGTGTGTGTGTGTGCGTTGAATTAAATTAAATTTCGCATAAAGCACAATTGAATTGCCAAGTTAACCGAAATCATTTTCGATTTTATTTTAACAAAAAATAACCCTGCGGTATAAGAGTGCAATATAATTATATTTTATTTGATTTGATATGAGAGCCGCAAAAAAAGTACCGCACATACGAGTATGAATAACTCAATTAATTATTCATGACGTATTCGTCATGAATTGTACAATAATATTAAGTATTAATAGTTGCCAAAGTCATTGTTGGGCCATTACCAAGAACACGAATATTTTACGAAACAAAGCGGAGAAACACAATAGAACATATTTCCATGTACTCGTATTTGAATTGTATAAAGACGTTAAATTTAACATCCCAAATACGATTGTAAATTCAGTGTATTTGTAAATGAACAAGTTCATTTGTTTTGCCTTGTTCTTTCAATACAAATTCCCCCAAGCAGAAATTTTAATAAAATTATTATTGTTTTACAGTTTTTAGTTTAAAACTATAGATATTTTTTAATTCCATTTGATTTGTTATTGAGATAAGAATTCCCTTATTGAACTCCATTTCGAATCTGTAATTTGCAAATAATTTTTTTTTGTTGTGAATTTTTATTAAATTCAAGTTATTTTTAGTAAGAGTAGAATTATTAGTTTAACTTGAATTTAACAAAAATTCATAAAAAAAATAATTTGCCGATTGCAGATTCGAACTTGAGTCCACTAAGGGAATTCTTATCTCAATAAAACAAATCTTGAGATTTTTTCTTTAATAACCCAAACGAAAAATTTTATTTTATTTACAAAAAACCGGCAGTAACACATTTTACGCATAATCAGCAAATTGCTTTTTATTTAATAGTAAAATTACTTTTAATTAAATTGATTTTTAAAGTAAAATAAATTTTACGAATTAAAATTTTTTTTTTTTTAATTTTTTAATAATTATTTGTTTTTGCTGGAAAATCGCAAAACTTTTTTAAACAAATTATATATCAATCGAAAGGTCTGCATTTCTTCTTTCCAAATCTGCTAAATAATTAAACAATAAGAGATTTTTACAAAAGTTATTAAGCAATTAGTACATAAACATACGAAAACTCAGTTTTTTTAAACTGTTACTCAAAATTTTGAAGGATTTTAATCATTTCAACAACACAAACTTATTTATTTTGATCGAAAATACCTGCCAGCAAATTTTTTTTTTTTTAATTTTTTTTTATTTATTTAGTTGTTTTTTCTTTTGTTGCAGGGTGTAACTATTCAAATATTTCTTCTTCTTTAGTGGGCGTTATTATATGCAAAAATAGTGTAAAAATCTAACAAATTGTTTTACTTAAGCCTACATTCCTTAAAAATAACATTTTTAAGCTTTAATGACGAAGCTGAGATGTAACCTGGTACTACTCTGCGCTACCCCCTCCTCACCCTTTGCCCCCTCAATGACCCTATAAATTTTTTTTTTTTAATTTTGTATTTAATTATACCAAACATTTATTTTATTTTATTTTTAGACTTTTATGACAAAGGTGAAATGCCTCCCCCACAGCCCTTGCCAGAGCGACCCCGCCAAAATTCAGTTTTAATACCCTCCAAAGAGAATTGGACCCCTTAAAGTATATATATTCTTGATCAGTGATGAAGTCTAAGACGCTCTAGTAATGCCTATACGTTCGCTTGTGGAAAACATGATATAGTCTATTTTTGGACCCCGCCTCCTTAAGTGGGCGTTGACATACGATATTATATGCAAAAAAAATAGTGTAAATATTGAACAATTTGTATGCCTTAAGCCTATAAGAAACTGAGATATTCTCTGATGTTGTAGAGGTGAAACGTCTCTTCCACGGCCCTTCCCGGAAATTGGCTACAGAGATGTCTTAAGGGAACTCTGTCCCACCAAGTTAAACATTTTAAATTTATTTACTAAATATTTGGAGGGTATTTAAGATTCGACCCGGTCGAATATAACGTTTTTACTTGTTTTTTTTAATAAAATAATAACGTAACATTTATTTTATTAATTTTTTTAAATTTCCATACCCTGAGGAAATCTTTTTCCAGGATAACAATTAAATTGATATTGAATAAATAATATTAACAATTAAAATTGTAATTAAAAAATTCATATGCTTACCTTTTTTCCAGAAATATGTAATTAAATTGCCGGGCTGCTGTTTTTTACTTTTAATTGTTCATTAAATCGGTGTAGGTTTTTTACCTGAATATGTTTTTTTTGGTTCTCGCAAAATGTGGTATTTTCTCTTGCTTGTTTTGAAGTGATGCCTGCAGAAATGTATTTAAATAAAAATTTTGCATTTAGTTAAATGAATTACCAAAATTAAGCTATTTAATAAAACAATTCTGGTATTGAACTCCAGCCGAAGTACAGAAAATTGTCATATACTCTGAGTATAAAAATAATTGAATTTTTATAAATTCATACAAATAATAATAATTTTTTGTATTGTGACACAATATGGCAAACAAATCTGATGGGATGATGTTTTATCTGCTTTTTAATTTGTATTTACGCACAAAGTAATGAACACACCTATTGTCGATTTAACGAATATTTCTCTTGGCTTAATTGCATAGTCTGCAGTGAAGCCAATAGTTAATATTTTTGTATCAAGGCACGTTGTATATACTAATTAGAGATGTGCACGTGATGAAAATTGTGCTCACGATCACGAAACTTATTTTTTTTTCACGCACAATCGTGTACGATGCGAAATTTTTGAATCACTTTCATGCATGCACCAGTGATTTTAATCATTTGTAATTATGATTCACGTGACTGACGCGTGAATCACTCGTGACACGAAAATGTCACGACATTTGTCCCGAAATCCTAAATAAAAAAATATTTCTACAACTTTTTAGGAAAATATCAAAATTATTTTATTCCTTATCACTCATGACTTTTACGTGACTTTTGCACATCTCTAATATAGGGTCCGCAATCTAACGTTTTTTTTTTCAACTAGTGCTTATTTCGTGAATGGTAACACTTAGCTCATGTCTGATTTGACAGATAATTAGTTTTATCCTTCCGCTGCGTTTTCGCTTCGCTAAGTGGGCCTGCGATCGACTTGCAGAAGATGCCGATTTTGCCAAAAAAATCGTCTTTTCAGATGAAGCTCCTCATTTTGATCTTGGCGGGTGTGTAAACAAGCAAAATTGTCGCATTTGGTGCACAGAAAACCCGCACGCATACATTGAAAAGCGGACGCACCCAAAACGAGTCACTGTTTGGTGCGGATTTGGGTCTAGAGGCATAATTGGACCATTTTCCTTCGAAAATGAGCAACGAGTGGCCATTACAGTCAATGGCGATCGTTATCGGGCCATGTTGAACGAATTTTTGTTCACAAAAATTGAAGAGAAGGATATTGGCCACATTTGGTTTCAACAGGACGGCGCTACGTGCCACACAGCCGAAGCTACACTCGATGTTTTCCGCCCTGATTTTGAAGATCGCATTATCAGCCGCAGAGCTGATGTCGTTTGGCCACCTTGGAGCTGCGATTTGACACCGTTGGATTATGATTTGTGGAGTGCCGTCAAAGATAAGTGTTACGCCGACAAGCCAGAGACAATTGCCGCTTTAAAGGACAATATTCGTGAAGCCATTGTTGAAATACAGCTGCACACACACAATCGATAATGTGCTTAGAAAATGGACCGATCGTGTAGGCTACTGCATGGCCAGCCGAGGCAGCCATTTGAAAGAAATTATTTTCCATTATTAACCGGAACGATTGTACTTTCAAATAAAAAAAGAAATGTGAGAAAATATTCAGTAGTTTTTTTATAGCATTTTCAGAAAAAAAAAAGTTATTGGGCGGACTCATTATCCAGCACCGATATCCTAAATAAAAAAGTATTTCTATAAAGTTTAGGGAAAAAATCTAAAGTTTTTATTTTACATCAAAATTTTTGGAATAATTTTTTCCTGAAAAATAAAATAACGACTTCGTTTCCTATCCCAGATACATAAAATGCCAATGAGGCAGCGCTAGTGCACCGAATTATTTATTATTATGTAAATAAAAATTATTTAAAAAAAGAAAAAATCAACAAATTCGTGCTTAAAAGCTAAAAAAAACGTCACACTGGAAATTAAACGGATTAAAATAATAGTTTAACTTGAAAATATTTTTGCTGCTATTGAAGAATTTTCCTATAATTAATCTCGCCAATTAAATTTCACACATTAAATTCAAAAATTTAAAGTTGATTTTTTCACTAAATCTGCATTTGGCCACAACCATAATTCCAGCACAATGTCGCTGATGTATTAACATTTCTTTCTTTCCTTTTCTGTTATTGTTGTTGTTGTTACATTCTCATTTTCTTTTGCCAGTTTCCAGTTGACATTTTCCTGCTATTTGAAGCGCATCAAAAGAAAATAATTTTGCTGCTTTAAAAAAAAACATGCAGCAGCAGCTCTTCAATGCCACTTGTTTAAAATCCTTATCTGCATGAATAAATAAAGCACGAAGCCAAAGGGAGAAAACAAAAGCAAACAAAAAAAAAAAAAAAACGGGAAAAAACAAACAACCCCAAACTAAAAGTTAATGAATAAAATATTAGCTGGAAAATATAAATTAAATATTTATAAATTGTTTAAATAAAACGAAACAAGAGATCTTCAGTTATAAATCTGGTAAGAAATTCTTTTGAAATTTTATCTTCAGTTTGATCTCAATGATAAACTTTCAAGATACGCGTACAACATCACAAACAACAAATGGGCTGCAAAATATGTCTCTAAAATACATATTTCATTTGTGAATAAATTTTCAACAAAGAGATAAAAATCTGTATTGATACTGCAAGTAACTGAGCTAATAAGGCAATTTGTAAAGATAAGCGGAATGTGAAATAAATAAATAAAAAATAAATAATTTTTATCATGAGCAGATAATGTGATGAATGATGTTCCAAGTAACATTTCAACTTATCACACACACATACACTCTGTTACCAGTACAATGTACACGAGTGTGTGTGTGTGTGTGTGTTTGCTTATGATGCTTTTGTAAACCTTAAAGTAAAACAGGCGTAAGTGCTACACATTCGTTGAAGCTGGCCTCCTCATTCTCTGTCTGGTAGTTTCAATGGGATGTTGACGCGTGTGTGCATAAAATTTTATTGTTTTATCCTGATGGGATCTTTCAGTAAAGAATATAAAATTAGCTCAGTTCTTGGTAATACAAATAAAAAAGAGTTTTTGCTTACGAATATAATATTCAGGCACAATTAATGCCTGAAACATTTTATTAAAAGAAAATGAAAAAAAAACATTTTTCTTTTCGCCCAAAATACAAAACTTTCTTAAATATTACAAAATAAGTTTAAGGCCAAGATTCTATTAGTTGACGTCAGCAATGGAATTGGATTTTTACAGGAAAAGTTTCAAATCAAATTGATATTTATGAATGTATTTTATTAGTCGTACTTTTTTTTTGTAAATTAAATTACCAAATTGAAAATTATTTAAAGGCTCTAAGTTCGAATCTGTGTTCGTCTTATTATTGTTGGTGAATTTGCTTAAATTTTAATTTTATTAAGAGTGGAATATTTAAAAAAAAAATTTATTGAGAATTTATTAACAGGCTCTAGGTCAGATATAGGCACAAACACATCAACATTTTGAGTTTGTGTGTGTGAGAGAAATTTATGCAAACAAACGAGCCCTCTACCCACCCTTAAATATCTATTTTCAACAAGCGCCCAAACAAGCGTCTTGTGATAGACTGAATTGTGAATCACAATTTTTGTGATTCCTGAGTAACTACAAATACGTGTGACTCTCAAGAGCGAATTTATATACATGTGAAGCGCGCTCACCCACAATGCCTAAGTCTGCTCTAGGTTCAAATCTGCGTTCGACAAATTATTTTTTGTGAATTCGTTTAGAGTCTAATTTTTATTCAGACTGAAATATTTTGAAAAAAAAAATTTTTTTAATGACAATTATTTAACAGGCTCTAGGTTCAAATCTGGGGGCAAATTACGGCATTCGATATCGATCGAAATTTGTATTTAAATTGTATCGAAATTTCGAACGATATCGAATGCGGTAATTCGGCCCCTGCATTCAAAAAACAATTTTTTTTTATTCTAATTTTGTAATTTTTATTACGAGTGCAATTATAAAAAAAAATATTTTTATTCAAAATATTCCACTCCTAATAAAATTACAATTAAAACAAATTCATAAAAAAAAACAATTTGCAGTTTGCAGATTTGAACCTAGAGCCTGTTGAACAATTTTTAGCCTAATAATTCAAAACTGAATTTTATTTGCCTACAACTTGCTGCATTTTTAAATTATAATTTCACAAATTCATAAAAAATAATTTGCCAAACGCAGATTTGAACCTAGAGCCTGTTGAATGATTTTTAACTTAGTACTTCAAACTAATTTTTATTTGATTACAGCTTGCAACAGTTTATTTGCCTCTTTTAATTACTTTTCATTTTGGATTAATAAAAATATTTGTTTCGACATATTTATTAATATTAAGAAAGCACGGCTCAAATTACCGCATTCGATATCGATCAAAATTTCAAAACAATTTATATACAAATTTCCATCGTTATCGAATGCCGTTATTTGGCCTTAGATTATTTTTTTTCAAATTCATCCATAAAATTCTCTGCTTACATTTTCTTCGTATTTCATATGGAATATTATAAAAGCAGAGAGAGGGGATTTTGGGGACAAAAATTGGGTATAATTCTGCAGTTTATAAAGGGTTTATCCAATTGTAATAAAATTTCATACAGCTTCTAAAAAGGTGTTACCTAGTTTAATCGATCGAATTAATATAGGGTCCGCCAAATAAATTTTTTTTTTGAAAATTCTATAAAAAAACTACTGAATATTTTCTTAAATTTCTTTTTTTTATTTGAAAGTACAATCCTTCCGGTTAATAATGGAAAATAATTTCATTCAAATGGCTGCATGGCCCGATAACGATCGCCATTGACTGTAACGGCCCCTTTTTCCTTATTTTCGAAGAAAATGGCCCAATTATGCCTCTGGACCAAAATCCGCACCAAACAGTGACTCGTTTGGGGTGCGTCGGCTTTTCAATGTATGCGTGCGGGTTTTCTGTGCCCCAAATGCGACAATTTTGCTTGTTTACACACCCGGCAAGATCAAAATGAGCTTCACCTGAAAAAATGTTTTTTTTGGCAAAATCGGCATCTTCTGCAAGTCGATCGCAGGCCCACTTAGCGAAGCGAAAACGCATTGGATGGTCAACAATATTCGTTCAGCGGAAGGATAAAACTAATTATCTGTCAAATCAGACATGAGCTAATTGTTACCATTCACGAAATAAGCACTAGTTGAAGAAAAAACGTTAGATTGCGGACCCTATAGTATTTAAAGCAAACAAAAATTTAATTATTTTTATTTTGAATTTTAACTCTTATCGTGTTTGGCGTTTTACGCCTTCATATTCGACAAATTGGAATAGCTTAAAGGCAAAAAGCTAAAGTTTTTTCAATCTATGACAAAATGTCGAATCTGAGGGCGAAAAATGCCAAACACGATAAGGGTAATAATTCAGTCAATCCAACGATAGATTGCAACATCGTCGAACAGCCAGTTAATTTACACTTTAGGTTTTATATCTGAAAAGCGGGGAGAGAAACGAGGATATGCTAATAGTTTTGATATGATTAAACAGATTTTTTCGCTGGCAGATTGTATTATCGAAGGCCTCAAGAAAAGGACATTTCACTAACAAAAATTTAGATTATATTTTTTCAGTTATTTTGGGCCACTGTTTGGCTAATGGTTAAGCCAGGTGTAGCTGAAGCTTTTCTTTGGCAGATTAAAAAAAATTAATATTAAAAAAGAAATTTCGATAAATAGCATTTAGGATAATCAAGAAATATTTTCACTCTTAATAAAAACATTGAATTTAATACATATTTTAATAAATAAAAATTTTATTTTGCAAGATGTGCAGATTTGAACTTGATCCTCTATAAAAGTTCACAGCTGAATAATTAAAAAGAAAAAGAACAGTTAAGCAACTTTTAAATTTTAAGCCACGACATTTCATAACAACTTGAGGGCCTGTTTTGCTAAATAAAATCAAAGTATTCATTTGGGATTTTGTAATGAAACTAAAAGAAATTTGAGTTTTTGTTTTTTCAATACAAACACCCGGACTAACGTTTATTTTATTTTTATTTACAAAAACAGACAGTAAGGTGGGGTTTTTGAGAGGTGGTTTAAGTTTAAAACTAGTTTAACGAAGTCTGAAACTCTGATGTTTCCAGCCAACTGCGTTTTTTTTATTATTTCATTAAGGACACACTTTTTAAGCAAAACTAAGCTTAATACTTAATAATAGCGGCAAAAATCTGTTTTCAGATTAACTAAACCTAGTTTAACTGAGATCCCAAAAATCCGGCCTAAGTGTCTTAAACAAATAAAATTAAAAAAATTATGGGCGTGGCCCTGGATCACTATTTCTGCAAAAACAAAACTAGCGAAAGAGTAATTTATGGTTGTGGCACTGCCTGCTTTTGCATAACAATTCGAAAAGAAAATAAAAATATTTTTCTTGTTTTTTATAATTTGCTCTTTGTTTGCCCACAACTGTTAAAATGGCACAACATAAAGTACTCACTGCTGATGTTGTTATTGTTATTGTTCTGGTTTTCATTCTATTTATTGCCAACAACGTCTGCAATGCATAAATGTAGTTCAACACTGAATATGACAAATTCAACAAGTGTTTTCTGTCATTAACATGGGTGTACGCAGGCACACACACCCACACAATGCAACAGTAATGCCAACAGTAACATAAATGTAGCAATACAAACAGCAATAACAATGGGAAAAATCACACACAAACGCGCACACACACACTCACAGGCATAAAGACAGAAATAATTTAAATATTGAAAGAAATAATAATAAAAAAAACAGTAGAATAATAATGAAAAATGTGAGCACTAAACAATAGACTCAAATTGAACAATTTATTCTGTACATTTTAATGAACAGAAAGAAAAAACATAAAATTATTGTTTAACAAATTAAATGTACAAGGAATACGGAAAATAATGTGTCAATTATTTCAAATAGAAACGCATAATAAATTGTACACACAAAAAAAAACATGTTCCCTTAACGCGACAACAAATGGACAACAGCGATTTAAAATTTCGAAATAAATTGCAAAAATGTGTATTAAAAAATTATATTCTTTATGAAAATAATAGCAAATCAAAATACTACATAAAATTAAAAAAACTATTTTATGGTGTTTTGAGTATGTAATTCTTTTGGAAATCGTTCAAAATTCCCAGTAAACACTTGAACGTATGATTAATTCGCAATTAAAAATTTATCATACTCGCTCGTACGTCACTTGTTTATTTATTAAGTGGTTCGGATATGAATAATCCAGTCCCCAAAATATATTCACACGCCAATAATTTTGTATAACAACTTACTTGAGTGTAATAGAAAATATTTTATTTGTTTAAGTAAAAGCAATAAAAATTTTATTATATGGGGATTTCCACTGACACTAAACTTTTTAATCATATCATATCATATTTTCATAGAGAAAAATAATTCAATTTTATTATAATAAAAATATAAATTTAATTGATATTAAAAATTTTAAATGCAAATTCCTTAAAAAAAATTATTTGCAGATTGCAGATTTGAACCTGAGTTTGAAGAAAAACAGTCTTGTCTTCTACTGTTTTCACAAGGAGATGTTTTTAATAAATTCTGGTTTTAACTGTTAAAAGCAACTGTTAACACCTAGTTTTACCCAAGAATGATAAAATAAAGATTACGCCTTGCGCATGATTTACCGTTGGATGACGTATTTGTTCCCTCGAAGAGATTGCCAAATGTTTATTATATGCAAAACTAATACTTTCTCGTACAAAATTAACATTTTATGCTAGATTTGGCAACTCTTAACACAATTTACTCAGAGAGATTTCCAATTTACTCAGAGAGATTTCGGATTTAAGAAAGTGCAAGTTTTGTGTTATATTTTATAATAAATTGTGTTATAATTTAATATAAATATATTAAAATAATTATTAAATAACTTAAAGTGTAAAAAAACTTATTAAAACTTGATTTTTAAAGCTCATAAACTGTAAACAAAAAACCTAAATTAAGGAGAAAAGAGAAGAAAAAGAGCAAGCATGAAATGTGCAGTGGGCAATTGCAAACAAAGTAACAGCAAAAAAAAAACAAGTGAGAAATAATTGTGTTAAAATGTAATATTGTTATCAAAATTTTGTTTTTGTTTTCAAAACGATGTGTCATTTTATAGTTTTCCAAGAGATGAAGCTCAAAGGAAGTTATGGCTGATATTTTGCAAGCAAAAAAATTTGTTTTGAATGGGGTAAAATTAAAAATAATTATTACTTGAGTTCAATATTTATATAAAATAACTATAAATGAACAATTTCAAATAAAAAAAATGGAAAGTAAAATAATTTTTAAAAATTATTTACTATCAAACAAATTTAATTTGAAAAATCGCAATTTGTCCCACTGTCCTGTTTTTATAATAACATAATAGTTCTCCAGCTGAATTTTATTAGCCAATCAGAACACATTTTGAGTGACGTCAGAGTTCCATCATGCGCAGAAAAGTATTTTTATTTCAGCTTGTTGGCGTAATCTTTATTTTATCGTTCTTGGTTTTACCATACAAAATCATTTTGTTAAATTTAACTTAAAACCATTTTTTTTTAAATAAAATGCAACCTTGTTTTTGCCTGTTTTTGGCTGTGCTAACTTAAGTGCTGCCAAGTTAAATATATTGGAAACAGCTGGTATTTTTTGTGTTAAAAAGAATATATACTGACGCCTGGGGGTTTCCTCTGTAATGCGATGGGAAAGTAATTGCTTTCGCATTTCAATGTATATAGCATACAAATGCGTTCAGTCTCGCATCGCATTAATAATAATCACTAAAGTTGATATAATGAGCAAATTATGACAACTAGTCCTCACTAAAATTTATATTATTCGAGTTCCAAAAGTATTTCAGACATGAGACTTTTTGTGTGAGAAAGAAAACGTCCTCAGCCACAAGTGGCATATATGTACTCAGTCCCGTTTTTTTATAATGGCCAAATTATGACAACAATCCCCACAAAAATTGATATAATGAGCAAATTATTATAAATAAGAACCTGATTTCCAAGAAGTTCTTCACTTTTTATAATTTTAAAATATTCGGTCACAAAATGTAAAACAATTTCTATTTTAGAACGCATTTTACAACTTTTTTTCTTCTGTTGTACAGGTTGCCAAGTAAGTGTTGTAAAAATAGAGAACAAGTATAGCAAAAAACTCACACATTTTTCTAAACCATTTAATTGCATTTTGAACAAATCTATTATACAGCCTGTTTGTTGAACACACAATTTGTAGAGTGAACGTAAAATCAGGGGCCAAGTTACCGCATTCGATATCGATCGAAATTTCCTTACAAATTAAATACAAATTTCGTTCGATATCGAGTGCCGTAATTTGCCCCCAGCTGTTTCCGGTTTTAAAGCTAAAGCCAGGTTTTAACTTGCAGTGTGAAAACGCTATTAATAATATGACATAAATTTAAATTTAATGGCAAGAATGATTGCACTTTTTAAATTTAGTGATAATTTTTGTGGGCAAGTGGCAACTCTAAAATTTGACAGCTGTCACATATGTTTATTATAATCATTAAAAATGGCACGCTTTACCAAAGAACAATTCGTTCAAAATGAAATGAATATACATTTTTCGATAAAAGTCATCTTTTCCATCTGATTGGCTTCGCGAATACACAAAATCGTCTAATTTAGGGTATAGGAAATTTCCATGCAACCCATGACGAACAAATGCTGCCACAACGACGGTGATTGGGCTTTAATATTTTAAAGATGAGGTCAAAATTGCAGTGATTGGGAACATATGGTTCACAAGAACAAAATAATGGATATGAAG
Organism: Linnaemya tessellans; assembly: GCA_951800035.1. NCBI lineage: Eukaryota > Metazoa > Arthropoda > Insecta > Diptera > Tachinidae > Linnaemya > Linnaemya tessellans. The sequence continues at coordinate 120,272,677 of OX637534.1, read as the reverse complement.
GACCTTGTGGTTTTAGCCGTACAGCGCCACCTGTCATACTGCGAGTAAAACAGTCGATTTATTGTAGCCACGACTTCTTAAGAAATTCGGATGTACACTGGGCATCTAGATTATGCCATTTGATTTATTTATTTTATTTTTTTGTGAAATGTTAGGTCTTTGCGAATCAGACACAAGCAATCAAGTCTGAGATTTCATGAAAAAAGTAGTGGGGTGCCATCAGAATCCTAGGGGTCATTTGCCGGATATTTCATTCCAATTAGATGGAGCATGTCAGCTTTACAAACCAATAAAAAATTACAAAATCTCAGAAAAAAAGTGTCTTTACTGAGGCATCCTTCCCTTCCGTTTTTTTTGCCTAACAAACCGAGTGTTGCCTACGCAGAACCACTCTCCACAGTGGGGAGACTTATTCACCACTTTTCTTATTTCCAACAAGAAACGGTTAATTAAACTTGGCTTAAAGCTAATTTTTGTGTATAATTTATAGGAGATGTGGAAAAAATATTATAGCAGCGGATTAGCCAAGCAAAAACGCAATCATGAATTTGCGACGTTGATTTTTATGCTACTTTTAAGTTCTTTTAATTTGATTACGCCTATTTTTGTTTCTTATAAAGCAGATAAGCTTCCCTATCGTATTTTCTTTAGCCTTAAGCCGAAAAGGATAATAATCTTGACAAAAATATACAATTATTTGAAAACTTAATTTTGTTGGCTGTACTAAAGAATGTAGAAAACTCAGCACGCCCTTTTATGACGGCAATTCAAGTGGTAACAGATAACAAACAGCATCGCTAGCTGCCTTTCTTTATGTCAGTGGCAAAACGAAAAGTTACACAATCAAATTAAATTTGTTTGCCCTTCTTAGGCGCAGACGAGTCGTTTAATTCGGAATTTATTCGATTTATTTTATCCCCTCTGCTTTTTTATGAAAATATCATTATAAAACAATTACATAATAATCATATAAAAATATATTTTTACGAGTATTGCAAACTTTGAAAAACATAAATATTTGCTAAGCGTGTCAGGTTTAAAAAAGGGAAATTTATGGGATTTATAACAATTTATTTTTATATTTCATTGTTATCGTTTTTACAATAATGGCTGTTGTGTGTGTGTTGGTGTTTTTTTTTTCTGATAACACACTCATATATAAACGTTTCCGATGCAGAAGCTCACGTTTCACACAGCAAAGTACTCTTTAAGAAAAAATAAAATAAAATAAATAAATCTTGTGAAAACATTCAATCTCCCACATACAACTGTTTTTGTCTGCATTTTGTTACAAACAAACAAACAAAAAAAAGAGGTTAAAGCCCTCTTGACTGCAGGGCAATTAAGATGATACCCGCTAGTTAGAATGCAATAGTGTTTTCACACTGACATGGTTTTAATTAAATATAAAGTATACCTTTTTTGATATGCACAAATTAACTAAAATCACAACCCAATTATTATTATTAACACTTATGTTATTTTGAGCTGGTGTTTACAAAAAAAAATTAATTAAAAACTATTATATAAACTTCAATCTTCATTAAAAAATTACAATATCTCAAATAAATTACATTAAATAATTGAAAATATTTTAAACAAGAGTTTAAAGTTGGTTTGGCTTCATATTTTATTGTATCTTTGCTTTTATGATTATTGACATCGTTTGCTATTAAGAAGTTTGGCAAAGCATTTATACTTTAATTAAACCAATTACTCATATGATTGGCAATTTAAAGCAATTAATTCAAAAATGTCAATAAGATTTTGTATAACAAAATGCAATCAAAAAGAGTAAAAAGACCCTTTACTGAGAATTTTAAATTAAATAAATTTACAAATTTATTACAATGCAATCAATTTAAATGCCTAAAAAAATACCTGAATTTTCGTGTAAATATGTTTGTATATACATATATTGCAATGTATGTTTGTAGTTTATATTGTCTTTAAGTATTTATATTTTACTTAAGAATTAAAGAAGACGATGAAACATACAACACATTTCAACTCCCACACAGGAGACAAACAAAAAGAAAAGCAAAAGTTTTTAGTGTTGATTTGCATAGTTTTTGCTGTTTGGCTTCTCACCAACAAGACACCCTCTACACTGGAATTATGTATGAGATGAGCACATGTATGTATGTATGCATGTGCATAACTACACGTCTGCATGTGCTAATGCCTACACACACACACAAACACATCTATCTTTAGTTAATTCATATATAAATAACTAAAAGGAAAAACTAAATCCATCATGCACACGAGTATTTAAAACAACAAAAATAACGGACAAACAACAAAATTGACTTAATTAAGCTGTTTTCATCATACAGCGAATTGAGTGGTGTAATTGTTGTGGCTCTCTGTACGAGTGAGTTGGATTTTTTTTTCTTCACCATATTGTTTTGTTGCTGCTTGGGTGAGTGTAGGTGTATGTCTGTGCCAAAGAGTGGGGAACAAAATGTGACTATTTTTTTATATGTAAAAACAAACAAACAAACATGCACGAATGGTACAAGTACGACTGATTTAAGTTCTTGTTAATTTGTTGTTGCTATTTTAAATACATTTCTTTTTTTTTGATCAAGCTTGACCTTTTTATTTTTATCTCTACCAGAATAGTTACTATTGCAACAAACAATTTAAGAATCTAATGCTTACGTTTTGTTATCTTTGGGAATTGTTATTTTTCCTGTCCCCTCTTGCCGCTGTTCAGCTCTGAAGTAAGGCAAACGGTTGCAGTATATATTTATTTATTGTTATTGTTTTTTATTTAAATTAGATAAACTTACGCTAAATTGTGGTTAGAGGCTTAAATGTATTTTACATAATTTTGTTGGAAATGAATGAATATACACACTCACACATACACAATCAATTGTAGAGAAGGCACAGATAAAATTTTAGCAGCATTGTGAGTTAAACAATATATGTAGTATGTATTTACATAGATATCGCTCCTTTAATGCAACATAGTCGTATCTCAAAAGAGATCAAAACTTATAATTCTGCGATAACTTCTATTTTGAGATATATTTTTTTTACATATGAAAATATTATGAAAGAGAACGTTTGTTTAAAAAATTATATATTCAAATTTTTTTGCGTTATGTTGCATTAAACGGGCGATATGTACTCGTATGTATGCATATATTTACAGTAACCCAGTATGCAAAATATATCACTGAATGCACATGTACTTGTGTTACACAAAATATTTGTTACTATCAGCAGCAGTTAATAAAAATTAATTACCAGCAATTAAAATACACTTCACTGCTATTCTATTTTTTTTATGAATTAGTTCAACGGGAAATTTGTTAAATAATATTCAATTTCTATAAAGAAACAGTCGAATGGCATCATTATTAATTTTCTTTCATTGCGTGAGCCTGCCTGTAAAATCACTAAGATGCCGTTTTGAAAAATAAGAACGTACTTTGTTAAGATTGTACAAAAGAATATCTGATGAAGTAGTTCTAATTATTCTTCTCCAACCGCAACTATATTTATTCAAATTAAATCATATGTGGAAAAAATTGTTTAGTCAGCTGAACTTAAATAAAATAAAAGTTCACAGTCGAGGGCTCACCGAATCTTTAAAAAGCTTTGTGCTTAGAAAAAGTTAACTAAAACAGAAAAATAATATTTTTTTATGACTTAAGACTTTAAAATATCTACAAAATTTAAAGTTAAAATCAACAAAATTTTTTCAGTTACTTTAAGAAATTTTATTGCAATCAGACTATTTCTATTGACTCCCAGAAAACAGAGCGACAGATGAGGGTATGGACACACAAAAAGCTACAAAATAAACAATTTTAGTCAACGAGACCAAACCACCTGTTTTTCCCTTCTTATAGGTAAGTCAAAAGTTTTTCCCCCATCATTTACTAAATAAAGAAGTTGTACAAACAAAAAGTTGTTTAAACAATCTAATTGACAACCTTCACCTACTTCTTGTGAAGACCATTGCAAACACCCATTATTTGTTTCTTAAAAAACTTTTCCACTTAATTACTGTGGCAACACTGATTTTTAATACTTGAATTTTGTATATTGAAAATTATTATTCATATAGTTGGGTTGGCCAGCATAAGGCTGTCAGAAAGAAAATAATTAAAAAAATAATAAAAATTTGTAAGTTTGAGAAAAAGCGAATAGCATTAAATGTTTTTGATTTAAACCAGGTTAATACAATTACCATGAATTTGTAGTGCCTTGCAATTGTTGTTATTTATTTGATTTACTCACTTTCTTTGTTTTCTTCTGGCTGTTGTTATTGTTGTTTGATTATTAAAAGATTAGGACAATACACTCGTTTGTACTGCATATTAGTTTAACACATTCGCAGCAATAAATTAATTTTCTCATAAATAAATTTCCTTGTTTCTGTATTTGCCATAAATTATTTAAAATTTTTATTTTTTTTTTTTTTTTTTGGAGAGTCTTTGACAGTTAACAAAAGTTATTTACTGAGTTAATTTTTAATTAGATATTTTATTTTACCACTTTCTGCTGTAATAAGTTTTGGTCACATTTATTTGAAATAAATTACTTTTAATTGTGAAAATAATAAGAATTTAATTGTTTTTTTTTTTATTTTTGCTTTAATTCGTTGATAAATTAAATTGATTTGTTTTTCTTTAACAGTTAGAGAAAATATATACAGTTTATTTATTAATTTTATTCTTTAATTTTTCATTTTATTTCAGCTTAATATTCAAACACCCACACTTAATAACAATTAGAGACACATAATTTTCAACCCAGTAAAAGCGAGCAAAAAAGCAGCAGAGTTTTTGTTTTATAAATTATTGAAAAATATTATTTTTGTCTAATTTATATTTAATTTTTATTAGCAAACATTAGTTAAAGATTTATTAACAAATAAAATTGCTGGCACATACAATATTTCTACAGCTTTGTTTTACGAAACAGCACTTATATTATTCGTTTGTAAGTTTTGTTTATATTTTTTATCCAAGTGTTTCATTTTAACAGTGAATTTAAAATTTCGTCAAACATTCATACAAAAATATATTTTAATTACATTTAATATATTATTACTTTATATCTAGCGTTTTTGTTTTACAGCTATAAATTTCTCTGTCTTTCCTATTTCACTGTGTGCGTGTGTGTGCTCCGCACCACTTCTTTTATTTATCGTGTTATAACACCGGCTGCTCCACAAAAACTGAAACATTTCCATCATTCACATATGATTTTATAAATGCTTGCAAAACTAACGGTACTCTTGCCAGGCAACAACACACTCTTCATTAGTATAATAAAGAGAGAGAGAGTGAATATAATTTTTGTTTGTTTACAAAACAAGAGACAACAAGAGATAATACAAAGTTTCTCTGTGTTGTAATAAAATCAATAACAAGAGTTGGTTGTTGGCAACGGTAATTTTTCGTGGGGAATACTATCAGACAAGTTTAAGAGAAATGCAAAACACGTGGTGTATTAAGGTTGCAATTGAAAATAAGACTTTTACTTAAATTAATGCTGAAAGGAAATTTTGGAAAATATTAAATTACATGTATGGGAAAGGCAAATAATCTATTAATATTTAATTACGTAAAAAAAATTATAGCAAATTATTTTACTTGGGTAACATATTATTGTATCTAATAATTTCTAAGTCACCTGTTCCATATTGTGTATTATGATTTCTGTACTTGTACAATATGCTTCTTAATATTTTTTCTATTGTACATACATATATTCATATATACGAGGCCTTTTCAAAAATGTACGAGATCTGTTCAAATTCGTGTAGCGTTTTTTTAACATTGGTACAATATTCTCGAACTCTTGTTCACGGTTTCAGCTATTTACTATGGCTAATTTATTTGTTTGAGTTCTTAAACTTAGAATTTGTTTTGCGGTTTTGACGATTTTTTGCCGTCAAAATATATTGACCAAATAAATTGCATTTTATTTTGTGTAAAAAAAAAATACATCCAAGTGCTCAAACATCCTTTCAATGCTGACACTGGCATGCGGTAGTTCAGATTTGGCCCCCAGCGAACATTTCCTGTTGCCAGGATTGAAAATGACCATAAAAACGTCGTTTTTCAACAATTGAGGACATACATATTTATAATATTTGTCATGAATATAACACACATACATATATACACACACACTGGTATAAATTTAACTGTAATAAAACATACAACTGATGACATATTTGACTATTAACATTTCAAGCATTCATTTCTCAAATAACTCCCTTACAATTTCGTACAATACAATTTAAAAATATTAGAATAATTGTAAATATTAAATGCTCAGCACGCCATATTATCATAAAGTTGAAAGAAAGTACAGCAGCAAAAAGAAAAAAAAAATATTAAAACATTAGGAGCATGAAAATAGTTTACGCTTAAAATCATAATTTTCATCAGTCAGCCAACAGCACAGTGGGGAAAAAGTTAAATATTGGGAAAATCAAATACAACACAATTAGTAAAAGGGTTTTTATATTTAAAGAACAAATCGAAAAATTAAGATCGCTGGATTTAAAAAAAATGGTTTTAAAACACATTTTATTGAAATAGTTTGAAGCCAACTATACTTATGCAAATAATGCAAAAAAACAATTTAATTTATTTAAAAATTCAGAAAAATAGTTTATAAGGATGCCATTATAGCTGCTCAGATTTTCCGCATATAATTTTCTTTGTGAACATTTATACAATTTTTTTTTTAATCCAAGACTAACAAGGAAAATGTGATCACAATAAAAAATTATAGAACAGCCAGGTTTTCTTAAAACAATCTAACTTTAGCACTCACTTTCTAGGCGCGCTAAAAGTGTTTTAACGATTGCATGTGATGTTTAAAAAATTTGAGTTTATTTGCAAAATAATTTAAAATTACCCCAGTGTGCAGTGGCATACATCACGTCATCACCAGGGGGAATAGTGTTTTACAAAAAAAAAAAGTAATTATATTATAACAAATAAAAATTCTTTTCACGCCAACGGTTGTTTAGTTCATAAAAGCTTCAAAAGCACACGCACACTCGAACATATAAAAATGATTAAACATTTGCTTTCGTTTAAGCTGGAAGTCCTTAATCAAGCGTTCCGTGTGTATTTCATGCATTTTTTAGATGCGTTTTTAAATTCTAGTTACATGCAAAGCATATTTTAGCCGAAATTTTCTTTATATACCCATCACCTATATATTCTAGAGCCTTAGGGAATAGGAAAGTCGACTAAGCGATGTCGGACTGTCTGTAAGTGAAATCGGTTTCCATGAGCCAGAGACCTAGATTGATGCCTTAGAAAAAGTCCTAAAAATATTGCTATTGAAAATCATCAAAATCCAAAGTACGATTATAGAGCTGGCAAATTAAAATTCTTTTTTGTATCACAAAAGCAACGAAATAGAACGAATTTATTTTCATTAGATTCTATTAAGATTGATGAGGCTAATTATTCGAAAATTGTGCTTTAAATTATGAAAGACATGATAAATATTCCAAAGCACAAGGGAAAGTCAACATAAGTTTTGATTACCCAACTTACACAGCAGAGCAGAACAGCTGTTTTCAAAAGCCGCTACACTTTCGTCATCAGTACTCATATGTATATTTGTTAGCCGGTTTAATTGAATATGATAATAGTATTTTTTTTATAAAAATTTTTTTATTAGTAAATTGCATACGAGAATTGCATCAAACCGATGGTAACACACTTTTAATTACTGTGTTGCTGTTTAATTATTTTCTTTATGACACAATTTGTGATTTTAGTTTAAAAAAAAACTTTTTTTATATAGCAGCAAGAATTAAATTGGTATTAAAAATACGATGCCAGGGCTGGACAATTGAAACTTATTTTGGTATATAAAAGTAACCAATTAAAACTACTTTTCTCTTATTTTTTTTGATAAATTAAACATATTTAATCATTTTGAAAGAAATTCATGGTTATTAGACACCAGAAAACACAAAAAGTTACATGCAGAGCTGGAAAATTATTATTTTTTTAATATTGAAGTAATTAAATAAAACTAATTTTTTTCGTTGGCTGGCAAAAATATGTTATATTTTAAAACGAAATTAGTGTAGAAAATGAGAAACATCAAGAGTTGGAATGGTTAGTGTAGACGTGCGTTGGTGTAGGGAATATAAGATTCGGCATAGCCCGTCTATAGCACTTTTATTTGATTTTATTTTGTTGTTTATCCATCAGTTTCACGGTGCAATCTTTTACAGGAACTCATGTGCGGGCTTTGGTGTGTTTATGTTTGTGTTTGGATGAGTGTGTGTGTTAATAAAAGCACACATTTACATAATTTTCTATTAGTATATTTGCCTTTACTGTTATGGTTGTTGCTGTTGTTGTAGCGAAACTACGTAACGGAACACTGCCTGTGTGAGTGTGTAACAAGCAATCATGCAATCAATCAAACAAAATAATGGCGTCGAATAAATGGCGACAAACATGAACGCACACACACACACAAACACAAACACAAACACACACACACACACAATGTATGGCCTATATTCAAGTATGAATTATTTCAGTTAAACTAAATATATTCTTGTATAAAGTTTATATTAAACGATTTGTTTATACAAAACTGAATCACGGAGCTTTTTTTTAATCTAAAAAAATTGATTTTGTAAAATAAAAGCAAACAATTCATTACAAAATATATAAAAATTGGTTTCGAAACAAAAATACTTTAAACAATTATAATGGAAATATAAATTGAATTCACTCCAGATATTCTGCCGGAATTATATGTAAAGATACTATGTCGATTCCGCTTTACTGGAAATAACCAAAACCCTATTTTTTCAGTTATCCGATTTTTTCTCTAAAACGTGGTTCGGATTACTGAAATTTCTTACAGTTAAGCGTACTGCTTAAAATCACGGTGTGGCACAAAAAAATATATTCTAACTAATACAATCACTAAGAAATAATTATAAATCTTTACTTAGCTTAAGTGCAAGTATGAGAAGTGCATAGTAGGCACTTTGTCGGAAGAATTCACAGTGTGGCACAAAAACAGAAATCGTAACTAATACAATCACTAACAAACAATTACAAATCTTTACTTAGCCTAAGTGCAAGTATGAGAAGTGCATAGTAGGCATTTTGACGGAAGTATCCACAGTGAGGCAATTTCGAAGAAGTTTATTAGTTAAATGCTTTATATATTAATGCTACGGACTTGTAATATATCACTGCAAAGGTAATTACGTCTCCGATTTAAAAACTTGTTCAATTGAATTGTATATTTCGACTCCGCTTTACTGGAAATAACCAAAACGCAAATTTTGTTCAGTTATCCGATTTTTTCTCTAAAACGGAGTTCAGATTACTGAAATTTGTTACAGTTAAGCGTACTGCTTGAAATCAGTAAAACAATACTTTTTATATCAAATGTCTAGCCACTTGCATTGACAATATAATAGAAAAATACAATAAAGTACGTAAGAGCGAAAAGGACAAATACATTCTGCCATTTAATTTTTTAACGAACAAAACATGCACAATTTTTTCAGCCTAAGTTATGCAATCGATTCAATGGCATTGTTTATTTTTTCACTAAAGCGATGTAAGTTTCATACAAAACGTAGTTGTGTGCTTGCTTTTGGTTTTTAGTCATACGATATTTTCAGTAAAGCGTTGTATCGCAAAAGCGAAGCGAATAAGACTAGCTGCGCTTAAATCAGTGCAGGGATTTGTATCACTTTCAATAATCCGATTTTTCAATAAGCGGATTCGACTTGTATGTGCTTGTGCGTGAAGATAAATTTAAAATTATATTAGCAAAGACGCAAACCGAAAGTTGTACTAAACCTATTCTGCAGTTAACAGAGTTCTGTTAACCACTTAACATTTGAAGTAAAATTTGATTACGTTCATTTGGAAGCCAAAATCTTGGAACTGGAGCCAGTTCTGCCCAAACTAGTGAATACAAATTATGGCCCAAGAAATACTTAATAAATATAGACTTAAGGGATGTGCTGAATATATAAAATATTGTAAAAATATTGATTTAAAAAAATATATATATTTTCCTGGAGAGGTTTTCGATCATTTTGGCTTCCAAATGGACTTGATCAAATTTTGCTACAAATGTTAAGTGATTAACAGAGCTCTGTTAATTGCAGAATATGATTGGCACAACTTTCGGTTTGTGTCTTCGCTAATATGATTTTAAATTTATCTTCACACACATAAGATCTACTCAGGAAAGGACACAGAGACCAGCGATCTGCAGGCCTGTTGTATTCAATTTAAAGGACAACAAATAATTATCTATTTTAAAGTTGCAAGAGATTTTCACTCACAACACGTGAACAGTTTTAATGCAGCAAGACATACTGCCACAAAAGATATACATATATTGAGCTGCCACAAAGCAAATCATAACTTAAGCTCCGTCAATATTTCTTGTGAAATTACAAAATGTAAAAAAGTATAAAATAACAAGTCATTAAATAACTTTTTACGAAACTTTTCGCAGCGTCAACTTTAAATTGAACTTGTGTCGGCATTGCAGGCACTTAATACTTATTGCCAAAGAACATATTAATTATATCGTAATATTTTTAAGATTTATTTTGTCTGCACGTAGTCACTTTTCGTATTAAGATGCAGCATTCTCACGTGCACGCTGTATACGTTTGTAAAGTTTTTACAAAAATCGTTGAGGTAAAAGTAATGGGAAAATGTTTATTTACTTTTCAGTTGTGTTGCACAGTCATTTATTTATTTTTTATTTATTTAATAGAATTGTATGGCCACAGAGTAGAATTACATAAAAGGATATCGAAATATTGAAAAATGAAAAAAATAATAATTATATTACAGGATGTTAATTTTTTCAACGGGCTCAAGTTCAAATCTGCGAAACTGCAAATCATTTTTTGCAGATTTGAACTTGAGCCCGTTGAAAAAATTAACATGCTGTAATATAATTTACATAGAGAAAGTTCGACTAATAAAATAAAAATTCATACATAATTTAAAAGTACAAAAAATTATAAAGTTATTATTTTATGAAAAAAAAACACGCCTCACTTTTATAATGACTCGCACTTTCCATACTGACTTGCCATTTTCATAACGAGTTGCACTTTTTATGATGACTTGCACTTTTTATGATGACTTGCACTTTTTTATAATAACTCGCACTTTTCATAATGACTTGCACTTTTTATGATGACTTGCACTTTTTATGATGACTTGCACTTTTTATAACGACTTGCACTTTTTATAATAAATCGCACTTTTCATACTGACTTTCACGTTTCATAATGACTTGCACTTTTTATGATGACTTGCACTTTTTATAATTAGTTGCACTTTTTATAATAAATCGCACTTTTCATACTGACATTCACGTTTCATAATGACTTGCACTTTTTATGATGACTTGCACTTTTTATAATTAGTTGCACTTTTTATAATGACTTGCTAGTTATCTGCAGGAAAATAATTAATTTCCTGAAAAGAAGTCACACAAAGGAGTGACGAAATATTGAAAATTAATATATTTTAAATTGAAATAAAGAGACCTTAATCTTAAAAATATCAGAGTATAATAATTATTAAGAAGAGGTCAAGAAACCAGAAGAATTCAATAAATAAAATTAAATTTTTTTCAAACAGTCATGGAGTTATCAAACGGCCCTCGTAACGGAGCAACAGGAGAAATGGAAAGGCGGTAAGTTCATCTATAATACACCGTAAGTAACTATGGAACGAAAATCGATAGAGAATTAATGCCCGAAGAATTTCCTTTCAAGACTTGACCACGAATATGAAACTGCTGACTAGGGTTTCCGGTATGTGCCGCAGCTGTCATGCCTTGTAGAGGGTAATGTAAGCATGACAGCACAAGTCTCTTAAATATGCTGACAACAGCATCGGTGTGTACATATAATCCATTGATAGCATGCGTGTGACTTGCTTGACAATTCTCGGTCCGTACAGGTCCCCTTTAGAGTTACATATGGCAGCCAATGTTGGACCGATTTTAATAAAATAAGCACTGTGCTTTTTTGCAAATAAATAACATTAAAATAATTTATGTTTTCTTTGAATATTTCGCATAATACAAGAATGAAAGGGACAACAAAACAGCATCTTGCTCAATTACACACATACACGATCAATCATTGGTTTAAAGCTTAAAGCTCTTGTCTCTTTATTTTTGCTGACCACCAGCATATTAAAACTTCTTAAATTGTACTCAATTTTAAATTCGTAAATAATTTCCACTACATGAAAAAAGTTGTTAATAATTTTAATCTCTAGTCGCCAATTTAATTTTAATGTTACAACTGCCACCATCAGCCAATTACTGGCAGCGACTGACCCAATCATGTACTAAAAGCAGAGTAACAGCACCCACCTTCGTCGGCCCTGTAGCAAAAATTAGCCGGCGAAGTAAAAGGTTGAAATAGCTACAAAAAAAAAAAAAAAAAAAAAAAAAAAAACAACTGTCTATCTTCTCATCTTTCCTAATCTGTCCCCTCAATACTATCCCCTCGTTTTCAGTTCCAGCACAATGCATTGCATATATAGGGGACATCCCCTGAGTGCTGGTCCTACTCCTAAAAAAAAAAAAAAAAAAAAAAATTAAAGCAAAACAAAAAAAAAACTCAAATTGTGACAGCAAATAAAAATTGGTGCTCCACTCATACGAGTACCTTGTATTGAAAAACTTTTTTAATAAAACTTTTTTCTATGCTTTCATTTTTCGTTCAGCCATAATAAGTATTAAAAACTAGATTTTATGGCAAATAAAACATTGTTTCTACTTAAAAAAAAAGAAAGAAAAAAAATAAATACTTATTTATGGGTATGAAATATTGTAAAACAGATAGAACAGGAGTGGAAACCACAAATGTGACTGACCACCATCGAAAAATTGGTTTTTCAAACAGACAATTAAATTAAATCTGTGTTTAGAGAATGTGAAACTCTCAGTCACACTCGAGGGCACACAAACTGAAGCGGATATTGGGCCGCAGAAGCAGAAAAGGAATGAAATGAAATCTGTTCGTGAAACAATTAGATTTATATGGGAAAAACAAAAAATATTGTGTTTTTTTTTTAAAGAACATTTTCCAAATTGTTTAAGGATTAAAAGTGTTTCTTATATAGAGTTGGGAATCTATGAATGGAGTTTTCATAAGGAGAGAGTTAATATTTAAGGCTTGAGATTTAATATGAAATGACTTAAAAATATTCCACTATATCAAAATTAAAGATATCACTCCACATTAGATTTAAGCAGAATTAAAAGTTGAAATTTGAAAAATTTGTCCAACTTGTCAAGTTAATGTAACTTTAAAATCAATTTATCCCTTTTTCCCCTTTTCTTAGATTTATTAACTTTTTGTTTGCAATAAATATTAAAAAAAAACTTTTTCCCATCAAGTTGTCTCTACAACACAATCTTACCAGTATTTCTTCCTCCAGCCCCCAAACATGCTACTTGATTTTAAGTCAATCACAAAAGAGTTGACTTTTTAAAAAATTCAACAAAATATAACAAAAAAAAAAAAAAAGTAACGAGAAACATAAATTATATGCCAATAAAAACCAAAAAGCAATCAATACTTTTATTGAATTTAACCAGGGAAAATACTTTAAAAATTTATACAAAAGCACGATTTCTCACATACATTGACACAAGCACACACAGATGTTAGTCATCAACTCGCAGCATCAAAAGTTAGATTTATTGCGAATTAAAGGAAAAAAATTGCGTGCGAACAAAATGGCAAGTACATAAATATTTTTTGTATAAATAATTAATTTCTTAATTTTTTTGTATTTTGGAGTTTGGAATTTTTATACAGAAAATGAAATTTTTTGCCTCTTGTTTCCTTTTTTACACTGAATTCATGTTGCTGGTCTGTCTGTGATTTTACTAACCATCGCATTTCGCTTTCTTGATAGTAGCCAGCATTGAAAGTAGGAAAAGTGGGCACAAACAAGTACATTGAAGACAAATGTAGAAGTTGTGGTACCTTTTAAAAAATACCTTTTGTAAAAACGCCAGTTCTAAAAAGTACATTGTATAAAAAGTACCTTTTATAAAAAGTATTTTTTATAAAAGTACCTTTTATAAAAAGTACCTTTTATAAAAAGTACCTTTCATAAAAAGTACCTTTAAAAAAATTAATTTTATAAAAAGTTCCTTTAATAAAAAGTACCTTTTTGTAAAAAGTACCTTTTTGTAAAAAGTACCTTCTACAAAAGTACCCTTTCTAAAAATTACCATTTATACCAAGTACCTTTTATAAAAAGAACCTTTTATGAAAAGTAACTTTTATAAAAAGTACCTTTTAGAAAAAGTACCTTTTATATAAAGTACCTTATATAAAAAGTACCTTATATAAAAAATACCTTTTAAAAATAGTAACTTTTGCAAAATTTCCTTTTGTAGTAGTACCTTTTCTAAAAATACTTTTTATAATAAGTACCCTTTTTAAATTTCCTTTTCTAACAGGTACTTTTTCTAACAAACAATATTTGTAAAAAGTACGTTTTATAAAATGTATAATTTACAAGAATTTTTCCTTTAGAAAAAGTAACTTTTATTAAAAGCAGCTTTTATGAAAAGTACCTTTTACAAAAAGTACCCTTTACAAAAAGTGCCTTTTATAAAAAGTAGCTTTTACAAAATTACCTTTTGTAGTAATATCTTTTCTGCAAATACTTTTTATTAAAAGTACTTTTTTTAAATTACTTTTCTAAGAGGTACTTTTTCTAACAAGAAGTATTTGTAAATAGTACCTTTTATAAAATGTATAATTTACAAGAATTTTTCTTTTAGATTAAAAGCAACTTTTATGAAAAGTATCTTTTATAAAGGTACCTTTTATAATAAGTACCTTTTATAAAAAGTACCTTTTATAAAAATTACCTTTTATAAAAAGTACCTTCTATAAAAAGTACCTTTAATAAAAAGTACATTTTATAAAAAGTACCTTTTATAAAAAGTACCTTTTATAAAAAGTACCTTTTATTAAAAGTAGCTTTATGAAAAGTACCTTTTACAAAAAATACCTTTAAAATAGAGTACCTTTTGTAAAAAGTAACTTTTATATAAAGTATGTATGCTTTATAAAAAGTACCTATTATAAAAAGTAGTTTTTATGAAAAGTACCTTTTATAAAAAGTACTTTTTATAAAAAGTAACTTATATAAAAAGTAACTTATATAAAAAGTATGTTTTATAAAAAGTAGCTTTTATAAAAAATACCTTTTATAAAAAGTCGCTGTTATGAAAAGTACCTTTTATAAAAGTGCCTTTTATAATAAGTACCTTTTATAAAAAGTACCTTTTATAAAAAGTACATTTTATAAAAAGTACCTTTTATAAAAAGTACCTTTTATAAAACGTACCTTTTATTAAAAGTAGCTTTTATGAAAAGTACCTTTTACAAAAAATACCTTTAAAATAGAGTACCTTTTATAAAAAGTAACTTTTATATAAAGTATGCTTTATAAAAGTACCTATTAAGGTAATTTTGTAAAAGGTACTTTTCATAACAGCTACTTTTTATAAAAGGTATTTTTTATAAAATATACTTTTTATAAAACATACTTTTCATAAAAGTTAATTTTTATAAAAAGTACTTTTTATAAAAAGTAACTTATATAAAAAGTATGTTTTATAAAAAGTAGATTTTATAAAAAATACCTTTTATAAAAAATACCTTTTATAAAAAGTTGCTGTTATGAAAAGTACCTTTTATAAAAGTACCTTTTATAAGAGTACCTTTTATAAAAGTACCTTTTATAAAAGTTACCTTTTACAAAAATTACCTTTTATAAAAAGAACCTTTTATAAAAAGTACCTTTTACAAAAAGTACCTTTAAAAAAAAGTACCTTTTATAAAAAGTAACTTTTATATAAAGTATGCTTTATAAAAAGTAGTTTTTATGAAAAGTACCTTTTATAAAAAGTACTTTTTATAAAAATTAACTTTTATGAAAAGTATGTTTTATAAAAAGTATATTTTATAAAAAATACCTTTTATAAAAAGTAGCTGTTATGAAAAGTACCTTTTACAAAATTACCTTATATAAAAAGTGCACTTTTTCAAAAAGTACCTTTTTCAAGCACTACCTTTTTCAGTAAATATGTACCACTTATAAAACGTACCTTTTATAAAAATAATATTTTACAAAAAAATGGCTATAAAACTACGTTTTATAAAAATTAAGTTTGCTGAAAGTTACCGCACCACCCGTAAATAAATATACACCAGCAAATTTAATTGACTTAATTAAGTGTGGCTATTTTCAGGTCAATTAACATTTTTCCTTTGCATAAAATTTAAATTTTTTTTTATCCGTTCCACTGTACAAACTCCGTAAAATGCAAAACCTTGCAACAACGTTCAGATAATAAAAAATTTACAACATTATGTTTAATCTGCAATAGCAACAGCTCGTTTAAGGTTTTGTTTCAAATATTTTCCTCTTTTGCATTTTATATTTCTTTTTAGGCTGATCTCTCCTTCGCAAGGAAGCAAATTAAAGTTGGGTTTTTTTTTGTGTATTTGCTCTATCTGTTTTATTTACGATTATTAGAATGTTTATGGTGAGGCTTGTGAGGGTGTGAATCTCTAACAGAAATTTTCATATGCATTATTTGTTGTAGCAGGCATAAATAAAAAAAGTAACTTCCAAGATATACATACATATTATGATGTGAGTGAAGATAAATATGCCGAGTTAAATATGTTTTGACGTAAGCAGCTACGAAGCTGTGAAGTTAAATATGTTATGACGCAACGAAATGGCAAACAGTGAAGTATTTTTTATATAAAAATCCCTATTTATATACAAAATTATTATGGTAGTGGACTCTATCCCATACATCATTTTCTATATACTGGCAATGCATGCCAACTCCTTATTTGGCCACTTGGGCCAAAATCCCGCCAAGATCACACACACTCTCATGGCCTGTAAATTGACCTTTCATGGCCTGCAAATATTTTCACAAACTCAATTCAGCTATTCCAATTGTTGTATGTGATAAAAGACACTCTCATAATCATTTTTTACTGACTGGCAATGCATGTCAACTCCTTATGTGGCCACTGGGGCCAAAATCCCTCCAAGATCACACACACTTTTATGGCCTGTAAATTGACCTTCTTTAGCACAGTGGGCTGAAAGAAATCTTAAAATAAACTGCAAGTTTAAAAATATCTTGAATGTAAAGGTGGCCCCAGACGGGCAACTCACATACAAATTAATAATAAATTTTGTTAAAAAAATTAAAAAAAATTTCTTTTTAATTTTGAGCAAATAGTAAAAAATTCTATTTTTGAGATTTTGAAAAATTCCTTTAGGAATTGTGGGGATCTTAGAAACAAACCTTATTTGTTGTTTTTTTTCCTTTCCATATATCATAAAAATTTTGTTTAATGTTGTTGATATACAATTTGGCATCACATGCTTTCGCTTTGTTTTAACATATTAAAACTAAACTCTAAACTTAAACTCGACTACTATTACAATCAGCCTGCCCGTTTTGAAACTGCTGAATTATTTCTATAATGTTTTCAAACTCCCCCACTGTGCAACAACTCTTTAAAATATTAAGCCGCTTGACTTTTTTATATTTAAATGCTAGTTTTTACTGAAATTGTCCAATTAATTTCAAAAGTTTCTGTAAATGAAAGAATAATATTGATGAGCTTAATTAAGTTACAAAAAAGCACAGAATTTTTATTTTTTTTATTTTATAATAATTTTTTTTTATTCCAATCTAACGTCACATCAACTTCTTAATGCCTGAACACTAATACTCTAATTTTAATATTAACCAAAATAAAATCAATATTCCTGCTTAAATCCCGTTCAATATTTATCAATCATTTTCATACACTTTGTTCGCACACAAGCACATGAAAACAGTTTAATTTTAAAATCAATGAAGTGCAAATAAAATTCAAACAAGAATAATAAAACATCATACATCATGAATGTGCACGCATACAAACATAAATGCCTGCCTGCTTATGGCTAAAAAGTTCTCTGTGAAACTTAAAGCTTTAAGCAAAAAATCACCAAGCAGAAGGTTGCATATTTACGCCATTCCCATAACATCCCACCGACATCATGACGTATGATTAATATTGAAATTTATTTTATTAACATACAAACTCATACGCACCGGTGGACCACCTTGCGAGAACAATTTTACACTAAGATGGCAACATTAAAGGAATTTTGCATGGAGTCATCGTTATTTTATGTTTTAGTAATAAAAAAAAAAAAGAATAACTTTACTTGGCTGTGAATAAACTGGAGTATAAAGTTAACATTAATTTAGCAGAACAAAATGAACGGATTAAACACACACACACACACATAAACATAAACACGCGTTATTAAGCACAACATGTAAAGCATGTCGTGGCATGATATGAAATAAAATACTACTGAACCACACACTCAAATTATAAATAAAAACCCATTTAAGCCAAAAAAATATGTAAAACTCCAGATTTGAGATTAAACTTCTATATAAAAAACTAAAGAAATTAAATTTTAAATGAAATACTTAAACACACTGATTTTGGCAAGACAGACTCCAAACTTCGTAACTGAAAATGATGTTTCTTCTCCAAATACTTATTTCCTTAAAAATTGTGATACTAAAGAAAATATTGCAAAAGAAATATCAGCGACTGGAATAACAATAAAATTGATGAGGAGGTTAATATCCTTTAAGGACATGTACTAAACAAGCGATAACAAAAACATTCAAGGCAGTAATACCAGCAACAACAACTGCATGTAGAGAAAGAAATAAAGACAGAACCACACAACAGAATTTAAAGAAAATCCTAAGGAAATCAACTTAAGTGATAGAACAGCAAAGAATAAAATAAAAATTACAACACACCAACAACAGAAATATATATGACGAAGCGAATGATTTGAGCTAAAGAAATCTTTAAATTAAAAAAAGGAGCAACAACAACTGCAATAACTTACACTAAAAGGATTGTGATATCCTTGCGTCAAGATTAAGCTCCTTAAAGTCAAACGAAAACAGAAACTCTCTTTATTTTGCTAAGAATACAAACCAGGAAGTTCAAAAGTCAGCATATGTTCACATATTTAAATGAAATCAAGTCTATTGAATTGTTAGCAACAGCTGTTGGGCTCATTCCATTGAAAACAAAACATAAAAAAAAACATTAAGAGTTAAATCAAAGTGTATTTATAGCAAGAATTCTGCAAGAGTCTCTCTTCATTTTTAATTTTAACCTGCGAAAATATCAACATTTGCTTACATTTCCAGTGAGCCATACATGGTGTGCCAAAACAAGGTGGTAGTTGACAGAACACTTAAGAGTTGCATTTTCATATAAGAAATTTGGATGTTGAGTGAAATTTCATATATGGAAAATCTCTAGATTTCATTTCGAAAACACTCGGGCGAATACAAATTATTGTACTTTTAATAGTCGGATTTTTGGTAAAAATTTTGGATTTTCAGTGAAATTTTTTGTTATTGGCTTTGGAGACATTCTAAATATAAAGTTTTCCTATAAATCCAAATTTCGATTAAAAATCCAGCTGTTGACTGTTTTGGCTACTGGGCGTCATGGAGAACCACAAGACCTCAAAATCTTCCATAGTTTTTAATCGTCCACATATATCTGTTTTCCAAGGAGCCCCCGTTCATCGGCACTAGAATTTCCAAATTATGATATAGAATGATATGGGAAGTTAGCGCCATATTTAGACCTAGTTGTTTGCTTCGTAATTTTTTTTTTTCAAAAAATGGACCAGCAATTTGGCCATTATTCTATTTAGAATACATGCTTAACAGCGCTATGTTAATATGTTAACAGAGCTCTGTTAATATGTTAAATTTGAAATTGTCTTATTTCTACGAAGAAAAAAGAGCACAAAAGAGAAAATATTTTTCTTTTTAAAACAAATATTATGTGTGGGGAATTTCTTTCTCTTGTATATAAAAAAAAGAGAGAGCAAAATATTTTCATTATTTACCCCTGATAACAATGACGTCATTCATTTAACACACACAGATGGACAACATCGTTGCAAAGCACTTTTAACAAATCCTTGAAACAGTGAAACTAAAAATAATTAGTATTTAGAAAATAACTATTAAAAACGTAGTTTTTAAAAAAATATTTAACATTTTATGAGAAAATAATTTTTAAAAAGAGCTAATAAAAAAAAATTGTATTATTAAGACAAAGATTTCTTTATTGGGCTGAAGTTCAAATCCGCAATGTGGAAATTATTTTTTGTTATTATTTGCAAAAATTTTCCAAAAATTTTTTCAAACCCCCTGAATTGCGATTTTTCACAATTTCAGAATTGAGAACTTTTGCACATATTCGTTGTAATTTTTTTTCTTTCTTCTTTGCACTAGGAAAAGATTATTTTTAGTTAATATTTAAGTGCACAATGGGACTTACGATGGATTTGAATTTAACATTTTATAAGAAAATAATTTTTAAAAAGAACTATTGAAAAAAATATTTATTATTAAGACAAGAAATTCTTTATTGAGCTCAAGTGCAAATCCGCAATGGGCAAATTATTTTTTTTTTTATATTTTGCAAAAATTTTTTCAAACCCCCTGAATTAGGATTTTTGATAATCCCAGAATTGGGAACTTTTGCACATGTTCGTTGTAATTATTTTTTCTACTTTGCTCAAGGAACATATTATTTTTTGTTAATATTTAAGTGCACAATGGGCCATGCTATTGCAGTAAATATAGTTTTATTTTGAAAAGCTGTAGTTTAAAAAAAAAATTATAATTTAACTTTAGACATATTTAAAAAAAATCACTTAAAGAAAAAATTTTAAAAATTAAAAATATATTAAAATACTAAAAATTTGTACTGAAGACAAATTCTTAAAAAAATTAAAAAAAATTTATTAAAATATAGCTTCGATATTTTTATAAAAAATTTTATTAAATAAAATCTTCGCTATATAAAAAATTTTATTTAAGGCTGATTTGTAAAAATTAAGAAAAACATGAGTTTAGAAAAAAGTCTTGAAAATAAAATTTTGAGTTTTAGAAAATTTTTTAACTATGGAATATTAACACAAATTTAATAAAAATTCTTAACAAACAAGACACTTGAAAGTTTTTCACAAAATTTACTTGCTGTCTTTAGTTAGTGGACGGTAAATGAAATTAAGAGAAAAAAATGTTTTGGATACAAACATTTTAATTTAAGTAAATGTTTAAAAAAAGAAGTCATGGACCAATAATTTTCATTTTTTTTCTCTAACTTCTGTAAATCATGTTGTTTTAGTGAAAATTATAGCTGAACAAAAATAAAGTTCAAAGAATTTTTCTCTGGTCTCTGTTATTAACTTTTTTTAAATTTTTCCAAAAAAAAAAAATGTTTAATTGTTTTGAATGAATAATAATGAAAAATATTTTGGCTGAACAAAGTACCTATTCAAGAAACAAATTTCAACAAAAATGCTTATTAAAAAATTTAAATATGCTATTTAAAAATGGGCCACCAAATTTCTTCCTTCAGTTCGGTTTCTATTTCTGTGTGTCTTCGAATGATTGAATGAATATTCATGAACTGTCAAATAACAATAACTCAAGGTCATATTAAAACGTTGACTTCATTATTCCCCAAACAAGAGTGTTACTTTTTTCTTTAGTTCATTTTGCTTTCAGTTTTATTCATGACCATTTCTTCCTTAGCTTGATGTCATTGCTTTAATCAAATTATTGGAAATAAGGTAATTACATATTTACGAATACACTTGAGCATATTTCACAAAAAAAAAGAAAACGAACGAAAGCCATTTATTTTATCGTTAAGTGGTATGGGAGGCAAATAAAAAGCTCATGAAATATGGAAACAGATTGTGTCTCAGCATGACTGGAGGAAATGTCAAATTTTAAATTTATTCAAGACATTAAATTAACATCCAATAATCAACGGATTAAAGGGTGAAGATGGCAATTGGTAACGAATTGTCGCACACTGTTTGCAAATTAGAACAATTTTCGACAAAGAAATTATAATAATTTAAATAATATAAAATCAAATGATGTATGGCAAATTAATTCCTAAGCTTTTATTTATAAATTGCAACCGAATTTTAATTCTAAGTTCGCTAATAAAACTCAAGTAGTTTTAAGAGGAAATAGCCTGTGCTACAAAGCGTATGCAAAGAGCTTTTGAAAAAAGGATTTGCACAAAATCTTTGAAAATATATTTTGGAAAAAAAAATTTTAAAATATTAAAAAAAAAACTTTTCAAAAAAGCTTTTGGAATTTTTCTAAATCATTTGATAAAAGCTTTTGACAAAAAAATATTGAAAATATATTTTGGATAAAACTTTTTGAAAATATCTATTGAAAAAGGTATTTGGAATTTTTTTTTAAATCATTTGAAAAAAGCTTTCGACAAAATATATTGAAAATATATTTTGGACAAAATCTTTTGAAAATATATTTTGAAAAAAGCTTTTGGAACATTAAAAAAAGTAATTTAAAAAAAGCTTTCTGGAAAAAGCTTTTGAATTTAATTTTTTTTGTATATTAATAATAAAGGATTTTGAAAAACTTTTTCGAATACAAATTTCCCGATAAAAAGCATTATTTTCTTTAGAGTTTTAATCGAAATTATATACATAAAAGCTTTTAAATTATAACAAAAGTCGTTGGTTTTCACAAAATTCTTGGGAATATAAAATAAAATTTCGATAAATAAAATTCTGTGACCGAAACCATAATGAAGCAAATCTGGCCAAAAATATATATGTTGCATAAATAAGCTTTCATATATTAAAAAAAAGCTTTTAGCTCTCTAAAAGTTTTCGGATTTACATAAAAGCTCTGAACAACTGAAATTTAGTAGCTGAAAGCAACTTCAAAAAGAAATATGTTGTTTATATATTTTATAAAAACAAAAGCTCTTTTTTCTAGAAGTATATGAAAGCTCACTATAAATAAAACTTTGTGGCAAAACTCACAATTTCCGCTGAAGTTCATATTAGGAAAAATAACTCTGAAATACTGTAAAAGTTT
Source organism: Linnaemya tessellans (assembly GCA_951800035.1). Classification (NCBI taxonomy): domain Eukaryota; kingdom Metazoa; phylum Arthropoda; class Insecta; order Diptera; family Tachinidae; genus Linnaemya; species Linnaemya tessellans. The sequence continues at coordinate 120,249,577 of OX637534.1, read as the reverse complement.
GTTTTAATAATATATTTTTAAAACAATATAACATTTTTTTTAATATTATGATTTATTTAACTAAAAGCTTTTCCATCATAAATACAAAAATGTTGAACTAAGTGTCCAATTTTCTTTATGGATTTCACTTAACTGTCGTCATTGTTTTCATTGCTTTACAGACCTTAAAAAGTTGGTTCAATTCCTTTAAAACCCAAAATGAAAACTCGCCCATCCTGCTGAATTTCAAATGGAACTGCTACTTGCTGGCTGTTGGTGAGTATTATTAAATAGCTGACTACACATTTTTTTATACACTTTTGTTTAATAAATACTAATTCATTTCCACAGCCAAGGATCATTTGCATCCTATTTTCATTGTAGTTGACCATAAAATGGTGCCTTAACAGAGCAATGAATTTAATAACTAAATTTAAGCTGAGAAAGCTACTTAAAAGTGGATAAAGAAAAAGATATTGTATATGAAAATGACAAAATACCAGCTACACAACATTTCAAGCTGAAATAATTTTAACGATTTCCTGACACCATTAAAGCATTAGCAGGGAATTGTTATCATCTTTATCGTCTGGATAATATAAAAAGTTGGTGTTAAACAAAGAATGTGCAAGGGAGAAAAGAGAATGCATGAGTAAACACAATATTAATTTAACATAAATTTTTGTATCCACTCGTTTATGCTAAAAGCACATAAAAAATATGTTAAAAGAGAAAATGTGTAATAAGATCTTTTCTTTTACATAAAAAGTCATTTAAATGACCACAATTTGATACTTCCGCTTAAAATGTCACACACAAAAGCGTTAGAAAACAATAGAGGAAAAAAGGTCAAACAACGTCATCAACATTCTCATCCAGAGAAAACACAAATAAAAATACCCCAAGCAGCTGCTGGTTGGGGTACCAACGAATCTGGTTAGAATTATGCCATGAGACTAAGGCGAGCGGAGTAATTTGAATATTGTGGCCATTTCTATATGCATAATCGTCTCCCCTGTCACTTTCGTTTATGTAATTTTTTTCATCTTTCATTTTCCATTAAAAAATTTGCTCATTTTATTATTTCCATGGAATACACTCACAGCAAATTGCTGCTGAATTTTCAATACAAAAAGATTTACGCTCTTCTTCAGGCAAGAGTACGTGAATAAACTTCTTTAAATGATTTATTTTAATTACAAACGCATAGTATTTGTGCTAAAATTGAATTTCATTCATACACACATACGCATGCATATCCCAAATATTCAAAATATCCCAAACGAACAGCAGGGAATATTTGGCGCAAGTATTTTAATTTATTTCATTTTTTTATGATCGCAACATCGTGGCCTTTATTTAATATCTCATAGAAATAACATGTAATTGCTTGCATGTGCTGAAATTTTACTGTTTTAAGTTGAATCAAATGCTTTGCATATTTTAAGGGGGCAGCTATAATTAATCTTTTATTTCTGCGTATAATTCGTTTACATTTTATTTTGCATAATACATATTTTATTTTAGTTATTTGTGTTCTTTTCTTTTATTCTTCTTTTTTTTCCCATAAAAGTAGGAATTTTTAATTAAATCACTTTTCTTCTAAATTATATTTTTTATTGCTTGACTAGGCAGAGAAATGTTAAAATATTTATAAGAACTGCGGACGAAATTTGTTGATATATTGAATATATATTTTTATATACGATCTTTTTAGAATTAGTAATACATGCGTAAAAGTAGTTTTTATAAAAAGTACTTTTTATAAAAAGTACCTTTTATAAAAAGTACCTTTTATAAAAAATACCTTTTATAAAAAGTGCCTTTTATAAAAATGACTTTTCATAAAAAGTACCTTTTATAAAAAGTGCCTTTTATAAAAAGGACTTTTTATAAAAAGTATCTTTTATTAGGAGTACCTTTTATAAAAAGTACCTTTCATAAGGAGTACCTTTTATATAAAGTACTTCTTATAAAAAGTACCTTTTATAAAAAATACCTTTTATAAAAAGTACCTTTTATAAAAAGTGCCTTTTATAAAAACGACTTTTTTATTAGGAGTACCTTTTATTAGGAGTACCTTTTATAAAAAGTACCTTTTATAAAAAGTGCCTTTTATAAAACGTACATTTTGCAAAAAGTACCTTTTATAAAAAGTGCCTTTTATAAAAAGTACATTTTGCAAAAAGTACCTTTTATAAAAAGTACCTTCCATGAAATGTACCTTTTATAAAAAGTACAATTTTTAAAAGTACCTTTTATAATAAGTACTTTTTATAGATAGTGCCTTTTATAAAAAATACCTTTTATAAAAAGTACCTTTTATAAAAAGTACCTTTTATGAAAAGTATCTTTTATAGAAAGTACCTTTTATGAAAAGTACATTTTATAAAAAGTACCTTTCATGAAAAGTACCTTTAATAAAAAGTAACTATTATAAAAAGTACTTTTTGTAAAAAGTACCTTTTATAAAAAGTGCCTTTTATAAAAAGTACCTTTTATAATAAGTACATCTTACAAAAAGTACCTTTTATAAAAAGTACCTTTTATAAAGAGTACTTTTTATCAATCGTAACCTTTATTAAAAGAATCTTTTAAGTCCATTTTGTAATATATATATTTTTTTAAAAATTATGTACCATTTATAAAAAGTAGGCTTTATGAAAAGTTTGTTTTACTATATAAGTACCATTTACAAATGAACTTTTTATAAAAATTACTTATTGAAAAAGTACTGTTTATAAAACTACTTTATATAAGAAAATTTCTTTTATTAAAACTACCTTTATGAAAAGTACATTTTACAAAAAGTAACTTTTTATGAAGTTCCTTTTATATAAGTGCCTGATATAGTACATACGAGTATGTAAGTAGTAAATTTTATAAATATACCTTTATAAAAAGTACATTTTATTAAAAGTACTTTTTTAAAAGGTACCTTTTACAAGAAGTACTATTTAAAATATTACGTTTTTTATCATTTATAAAAAGTATTTTTTTAAAAAGTACCTTTTATAAAAAGTATTTTTTTATAAAGTGTCTTTTATAAAAAGTACTTTTTTAAAAAGTATCTTTTATAAAGAGTACTTTTTTAAAAAGTACCTTTTATAAAAAGTACCTTTTATAAAAAGTACTTTTAAAAAGTACTTTTTTTGAAGTTTCTTCGATAATGAAAACTATGTGATATTTCCAACTGACCCTAAATAAAAAATAAATTTCAAAAATACTTTGCGCAAAAAGTACCTTTTGCTTCATGAGAAATAATATTTATATCTACCTCAGAAGCATGAGTTGCTGAAACAGGGTATTTATAATTCGACTTGAATATTTATTGTTCAGGTAATCGCATTTTTTCCACATATTTTGTTTTCTTTTATGTTATTTCGTGCATTTTCATGTTAAATTCCATTCATTTTGTTTCATTTCGGTGGCATATTTTTCTTCTTCTTTCATACGTAATGATGATCAATTTCAAGTCAGTTTTCTGTCTTCAAGTTCAAATCATACAAGTTGCAAGCAGGCAGCGCTTTAACACCAAATACAAGTTGCTTTCAAACATATTTTTGAAGTCAGGTTTAAGTTTTTGTTTAAGATTTGCAGACAGGCAAACATGCTTTTTCTCAGACTTTAAAATCAAACAATCGAATTTTATGATTAAAAAACAAGACACTTTTGATTTTGTTTGTTGTTTCTCGTTTCAATTTTTCTTGTTTTACTGCAACAATTTCAGTTCTTTTCGATCGATCGGGACGTTAAGACGGCAAATCTAGTTTAACGGACGACGGGTTTCGAATTAACGTTAAAAATTCAATTTCTTTTGAAAGCAAAACTACGACTTTTCAAGTAAAAGAAAATTAACAAGAAAAAAATAGTTTAACGAGCGAATGAGCAAGAAAATTGTTATTGGAATATAATTTTTTGTTTATAAAAATTTTATTTAAAAATTAAATTAGAAAAAGTGTGTTATCGGTAAAAAGAAAATCAAGTTTTTAAATTAAGTAACAGAAATACATGGAAAGTGAATGCTACTCACTCGCATCCTTCGAAAGAAATTTCACTTCAGTTACTTGTTGTTTTTTTTTTTCTATATTATGTAAAAAGCATTTCGCTTTAGAAAAAACCAAGCAACAATACAAAAAATTAATTTATTTTAAATATTTGAAATAAGAACAGGTTAAGCTTTAGTAACGAATTCTAACATTAAATTCGTTTTAATGGATATTTAAATTTTTATGATGAACAATAACTATTCTGCCACTTGTTTCCAGCGTTTTTAATATTTGCGAAATTTTTTCCTAAGTAAATTTTATTTTAAGAAAAGTTTGTAATATTTGGCTCCTTGATCACATAAGATCGTGAGTTCACATGACAATTATAAAATTTTTCCTACACACGCCAGAGTTTGCTTAAATGTAAACCAGGAACAACAATCCCAAACACTTTTCATTCGCGTATGAATAATTGCAAGAAATAGTTTAAAGAAAATAATTTAAAAGTGAATACATTGAAGAAAATTGTAGAGATTTGCAATGATTTTTGTAAAATGGGTTTTAAAAAAAATTCTAGGATATAAAGTGCAGCTTTAGTTTTAATCTGCTCTCACTATTTTGAAACACACTAACAAGTTGATTTTAAAATTATTATCAAGAGTAACAAACTCATATACAAAATATGAAATGAAACTTGTGTATTTTCGAAAAGTTGAAAAATTATTGTTGCTTAGTGTAAAACACCCACTGCGAACAGAAATACCTGAGAAGTGATACTACTTTTCTGGTCAAGTACAGCCAGGATCTGTTTCTGAAATTTTGAAACACTCTCAAAAACTTCAGTTAGCAAAAAACCGGGTTTTCGTACCTTTACGTATTATTTACTTAATAACTTTTGCAATTATTAACCGATTTTCAGTTTGTTAACTGATTTGTTAGGACTAAGCTAAGACCTTTCAAATGATATATAATTTGTTGAACAAATTTTTAAAAGTATATTTCTATATCTTCCACAAAAATTAATTTTCATTCAATTGGTTGGCAGTTTTTCAAAATCGGACAAGTTTTCACACAGTGTTTGTATATGCAAACGGTATCAAAAATTATTCAATAAAGAATAAAATTTTTTAAATTTTTTCGATAAAAGGAAAAATTTTTTTAAATTTTTTTTAAACCAAATTTGAAAAAATAAAATATAAATAAAAAATTTGATCAGTTGATCATTGAACCAAAAATTGCTTGAAACCAAAATTTGCTATGTGTGCTTTATATAATTTTTTTATATTTTTTGAAAAAAAAAAATTCATTATAACAATTTTTTTTTTTTTTTAAATTTGCTTTAATAAAAATTTTAATAACTTTATCTCATTCTAATGGCTTTTTAAAAATGAAATCGTTAAATTTGCTATGTGAGCTTAAATTATATAAAAATATATTTTTTTATTAAGTTTTTTTATTTAACACATTGTTGTCACAATACTAATATATAAATGAAATTTATTTGTTGGTGGTTAAGCAATGTCTATATGCATTTCATTAGTGCTTTACCAAATCGTCAGTAGACTTTAACCACAGTTTTGAAAAGTTAAAAACCTCTTATCTTATGCATATACTTCCGAAAACCATCTGAGAATTCACAACTTGTAAATTACAAACTATTTTCAAAAATAACAACATAAACAACATTTGGTAAAGCACCAATGAAATGCATATAGACATTGCTTAACCACCAACAAATAAATTTCATTTAAATATATTTTTTTAATAAAAAATATTTATTAAAAAAAAATTTTTTTTTCGAAAAATTTGCTTTAATAAAAGTTTCAATAACGTTGAATTCTTAAAAATAAAATCCCATTTCATTCACAACTAAATATACTTTTTAAAAAAATTAATTTTTTATGCAAATTTGAAAAAATTTTATTTTGATGAAAATTTGAAAAAATTACCTAAAAACATCCATAAGCTATAAAAAATAAGCAAAACAAAATTTAACATAAATAAATACATTTTTGATAACAAAAAAATGTGTAAAAACAAAGAGGGGCACCCTTTCCTTATTGCCTAAAATTTTTATATAATTCCTAAAATCTAAATATTATGCAACAATTTCTAACAATTACTTAAATAATTTGATAAATTACAAAAAAAAATTGCTTTCTTAAATATTGATTAAATAAATTCAAATAAAATACCTTCGAAAAGTTATACAAAATTTCTATTGTGTTATGAAACTCTTTTCTTAATTGTTTTTAGTTTTACCTAAAGTGTTCAAAATTGCATATTCATTTTACAAAAATATTACAAAAAAAAACAACTATACAATACAATCAAAGAAATATTGGGAAAAAAACACAACAACAACAAAAAGTCCACGCAAAAAAGTGAAAATACAGAGTGAAAAAAAAACTAAACCAGAAACCGAAAACTGAAAACACATTAACATACAAAATGAACTTGAGTTGGCTAAATAATAAAAAAATAAAATATATATATTTTTGCAATAATATTTCAAAAAAAAGCAGAAAAAAATGTTGGTCAACCGGACAATAAACTAAAGAAATAACAGATGAAAATATCTGCAGAAAACAGAGAAGAAGAGAAGAGATGCAGGCCAAACAAAAATTGATGGCAAAACATGAACGAAAAATTAAAGCAAAAACAAGAGATAAGAGTTATCAAAATGATGTGGATAGAGATAAAAGAAGATTATGATATGGATGACAATGATGGAAGATGATGACCGCAGATAATTGAAGATGACATCAAAAATACACGGGCGTTGCTAGAAAAGTGGAACATGCATTTTGGCACAACTAGGGAAATAATGAACTAAACCATGCGGTTAAATAACTTAAATTATTTCACGCACATGTAGATTTATTTGGAATTTTTAAAAACAGTGCTTAAATCGCCTAAGCAATTAATTATAATTATACAATTCAAGTATACAAATTAATAAGACAAACAAGTTAAAATTTATTTTGATTTAATTCTTTGCAAAACACGGCACGCTAAGTTAGGAATTGAACCCACAACCTTGTTATGTGCAATAATTTACTATGAGATTTTCGCAAATATATTATTTTAATAAAATTAATGTTATTCTAAAAAAAATAATCGCTTAAAATTATTCGAATAATATTAATCGATTAATATTAATCGATTTAATTATTCGATTAATATTAATCGATTAAATTTAGTCGATTAATTTTAAACAATACATGTTTTTCTATTATTCTAAAAAAACTATTCGATTAAAATTATTCTAATAATATTAATCGATTAAATTTAGTCGATTAATATTAATCGATTAAATAATTCGATTAATATTAATCGATTAAAATTATTCGATTAATTTTAAATAATACATTATTTTCTATCACTAAACTGATAAAAACTTGTTTGACAAAACATGTTAGAGACCTTTTTTGATTTATTTCGTTTTATTTATTAAGGTCGAGGTTGTCTTTTATTTTAATTGTAATTAATTTTATTTATATTCAAAATTTCGTTAACAACTTGCTCTCATCAACAGGAATAAGCAATAGGAAATTATTTAAATGGAACTATGCGAACAATATTAATTTCCTACACATTCGTTTAATGCTTGCATAATAGATACATACTCGTATATGTATGTGAATGTCTCCATAGTATATTTTTAAAATACCTATTTTAAAAGAAAATATGTTTGAATAAAAAACTATAGAAGAGTAAGAACTAGACATCTTTTTTAAAATTGTACTGTGTTGAACTCACACGAAAGTTCATTTCTTGAATTTTACTACTATATTTCCCGTTTTAAAAAAAAATTTAACAAAATAAATGATTCATTGTCAAGAGTTTAGTACGTTTTAAATCAAGACGATAGAGTAGCAGACAACCTAAAAATTTTCCAATATGAATTCATCATGATTTCTTTTGAGAAAAACCACTCGATTACATCCGTTTTAGCATGCGTTTTTAACAGGCTGCATGAGCAAAAACAAAACACTTTAAAGCGAGACATACTACGAGTGAGTACCTTAGTAAATACTGTTGGTAAATAACAGCAACAAGCAGACGTACAGACAGACACACAGACGGGCAAGCTGGCAAAAAACAAAAATTTTAAATTAAAAAAAAAAACACAAAAACAAAAAATTACATAATAGCAAGTGAACAAAAAAAATTAATGAAAATAATAATGAACGCAATACCTCATACTGCGGTTTTCCGCAAAAACAGCCTAAGTCTTAGAACTCAATATAATAAAAACATAATGACAACGGTAGCTAATATTTTATATAATTTGCTAAAAAATACTTAAATTGTATTTGTATTAAATTATTCGAATAAAAATTATTGTAAAAATTAGAGATTAACTTTAGCCACAACAGACAGACGTATTTCTGCTGTATTATTTAATAATATTATTCGCAAGCTAAATCATAATAAATTTATAAAAATTATGCTTCAAAGAAAATCGTTTTTCTTTTCATTCGAATGAAATAGGCAAAGCAATTATACCATAAATTTTATAGCGATATATTTATACATATTTCATAACACAAAATTCACCAAAGTCTAGATAGCCTGTTATTAATAAAAACCACACCATATATTATTATCATGTCGAAGAAGATGTTTAACTTCATCATCATCATTATCGCTTCTTGTTTTTGCAATTGTGTGTACAGCACATGGTGTTTTTATCATTAAACCCCAATATTAATGATCATTATTATGTTAATGGCGATGATGAATATATTTTTACTTGTATATTTTTTTAACGACGAAAAGAAAACATGCAAGACGAAGAAATGCTTAAAAGTAATATTAAAAAATATATACATATAAGTATGCACATATAACAAAATATTAAAGAAAAAAAAAATACTTAAATATTTACAGAAAAAGAGATTTTTTTTTCAGGGGTTTCTTGTCTTATTTAAAACATATTTGCGGGTGGGTGTGTGTGTTTGTGGGTATTTAACAGATTAAGAAAATAAATTTTAAACAAAAAAGCAGTTCGCATAATAGATTAAACACATAAATATTAAATAGAAAATATATGGTATAATATAAATTTCCAAAAAAAGAACTTCCCTTAGAGCAATAAAAATTAAAAATTCAACTCTAAAGAGTAAAACTAATAAAAAACATAAGAAATCTTTATGGCCTTGAAGAAGCCAATAATTTATAAAGGGCGAATAAGATTGAATCGACTGCTTCGATGTATCATCATAAAATTAACTATAAAATAATAGTGAAGGATTAAAAACTGAGTTCACGCAATAGCAACCAAATATTTATTGCTAAATCTACAACAAGAATTTAGGATAAAATCAGGAAAGGAAATTTTAAAGGCAGCTAAAATTAGTTTTAAGTATTAAAAGACATAAAACTTACCTCTTAGCCGAAATTATATATTTCGATGGTCCGAATATTCTTATCATTGTCAAAGCCGGTCTTTGGAACCAACAGTAGCAAATATCTATATGAAATTCTATGCCTTATCATGGTTGTCGTAACGTGGCGAAATCTGTAAAAAAACGCGTGAAAAACATATATAAATAAAGATTATTCAAATAAAAATATATCTAAAAAAAATTAATCGAATAAAAAATATTCGAACAAAAAAATTAGTATAAATATTTTCAAATAAAGATTACTCGAATATAAATAATCGAATAAGAATAATCGAATAAAAATAATCGAATAAAAGTTAATCGAATAAAAAATAATCGAATACAAATTAATCGAATATAAATCCTTCCGTTAAAAATTTTTTATTTGATTATATGAGTAAGTAAAATGGGAAATAATGTTTATAGCAATGAAAATAGTTTATTAAAATTAATTGATATATAAATTAATCGAATATAAATTATTCACATAAAATATACATATCATAACAATTTTTACCGTTTTTCGTTTTAAAATTTTTTTGAAAAAATTTAGTGATATTTTACTATATTTCGTTTTACAGCGCAATTAATATTCTATTAAAAATTTAAAAAATAATTAAACATATTTTCACAGCAAATATTTCCGAAATTACTTATTATGTACATATTCTCAAATAATGATTATTAGAATAAAAATAAACGAATAAAAATAATCGAATAATAATAATCGATTAAAAATAATCGAATAAAAATTATTCGATTAAAATTAATTTTTCGAATAAAATTATTTAAATACTTATCACAATGATTTTTGGCGTTATATCGTTTTTAAAATTTCTTGAACAAATTCAATGACTTTTAACTACATTTCGTTTTAACAAACATTTCTTAAAAAAATTTCAATCGTTTAGGAAAGTTTCGGATATATTTTGAATTTGAAACTTTTTCTTCAATTTGCTTTGATAATAGAAATTTTTTATTTCATATCAATTGTTATTATATTTTTCTTTCTATCATAATTTCAATGCACTGTAGTATTTTTATTTCACCTGCGTCTACGACAAACAAAATGAGGGCTAGAATTTGTCACATTAACAACTGTGCTAAAAACGCAAAGTTTTTAAATCACATTGCGAGTTAAAAATCGCAAATCTAGGTTTTCTATGAACTCATGGTCTTGATCTTTTTCTACAAAAAAAAAAATTATTTCGAATATAATAAAAATAATACAAATTTTTATTAAAAATCCGTAAGGTAATTAAAATTCACTAAAGGAAAACTTTCGGAAATATATGAAACAAGCAACAATGGCATTATTTAATGACATCTTAAAACTGGAAGTTCACATGAAAATCGCTAAAACAGTGAAGGTCTAAAATGCGGGAAAAATCATAGCAGAAGAAACGGCACTGAATAATCGTGTAAAGCCAAGCAAGACTCGGTTTAGTGTCCTAGAACATTCTGATATATTTTCTAATCAAATTTTCAGGTTAAAAAATTTTATATAAATGTATGTGTGCGGATGTGTTTAGTGTAAATCGAACAACAATTTCCATGTGAAGCCAAGACAGTTTAAGGTAAGAAGATTATAAATTTTATTAAAATAGTTATAAAGTTATTTAATTTTACAACTAAAATCAGGAAAAATGTCCATCGGTAAACATCGAAAATTTTATTGAACCGATACAATATCCTCTTTTATTAACCCAATTATTAAGAGAAATCGAATACAAAATTGTATTTGTAATTCATAAAAAAAACCAAATAAAATTTTGTATTAAATTTAATTTCTTCGTTCGCTTTTCCATTTATTTGCTCATGTTATCAATCAATAAAAAATTATAGTTCAAAGTGTTCATTTTAATTATAACATTTAAAATTAATTTGTATTTACATGCTTTTAATGTCTCTTAGACTACGCCTGTGCCCACCATATAAAACATTATTTTCCTCATTAAAATTAATCGTTTCACTATTTATCATTTCCACTTTAATAGCTTATAAACATTTTAATTAACCACTAAAAAAAATATTTATTTATTAAAATATACACTTAACTTAAGCATAAAATTGACTGGGACAGTTTTTATTTTAATGCAACCCGTTCAATTCCCTTTTTTATGGCAAAATTTAAATTTTACTCTTTATTGTAATTTTTATTTTAGTTTGTTTTTCTTTCAAATCATTGAATATTGACCGCAAACACCCACATTAATATTGGAGTATACATATATACTTTTTTATTGCAAAAACCGCCATAAAGTTTTCGAAAAATGCTCGTGCCATGTGGCATGTTCAACAATCAAGTTTGTTGCCAGATGAAAGTGTTGTTGGTTGTACTTTAACCTTTAAAGTAAAAGTAGAGTGAGCAGGGATTATAATTTATTTTTTAAGCTCTACAAAAAACCCGTTATGAAAATAACATCTTAGAAAGCTGATAAAAATACTCAAAAAAATATGAATATACAATATAAGTGCTCCAATTAATAAACGAATAATTTTATTTGTAAGACAAACAATAAACATTTACATTAACAAAATCAATTTACTAAAATAAAAAATTCTCCATAAAATAATTTTTAATTTTTATTCCAAAAATTATTATGTTAACCATTTTTCCTGCAATGTATTTATACATATAATTGAATAAATAATTTTAATCGAATAAGTTGTATTCGATTAATTTTAATTCTAATGTTTTTTTTGTTTTTTAATGACTTTTTTGTAGCAAAAATCTCATTTGTTTTATTTATTGAATTTTTAATTGCATTCGAATAATTTGTATTCGATTAATTATTAACCGATTACTTTGTGTTTAAAATTTTTTGAGCGATTTTTATTTCAACAAATTAATATATTTACATTATACTAGTTTATATAATTGTATACATAAAATTGTGTAAATAATATAAATCGAATAAGTTTTGTTCGATTAATTTTCATTCGAATATTTTTTTAAATTTTTTTTTATAATCTTTATCTGGATATAAAATCGCAATTGTTTTATTTATTGAATTCTTAATTTCATTCGAATAATTTGTATTCGATTAATTATTAATCGATTACTTTGTGTTTTCAAATTTTTTTTATGAGCGATTTTTATTTTAACAAATTAATATATTTACATTATATTAGTTTATATAATTGTATACATAAAATTGTGTAAATAATTTAAATCGAATAAGTTTTATTCGATTAATTTTCATTCGAAATTTTTTTACATTGTTTTATAATCTTTATCTGGAAATAAAATCCAATTTGTTTCGTTTATGGAATTTCTAGTTCTAGTCGAATAATTTATATTCGATTAATTCTTGATCGATTACTTTGTAGTTCAATTATTTTTACATGAACGATTTTTATTTCAGTTAACATATTTACTCACATTTTATTAGTTTATATAATTGTATACATAAAATTGAGTAAATAATTTAAATCGAATAAGTTTTATTCGATTAATTTTCATTCGAATATGTTTTTAAAATTTTTTTTAAACCTTGATCTGGATATAAAATCTTATTTGTTGTCTTAATTGAATTTTTAGTGCTATTCCAATAATATATATTCGATTAATTTTTAATCGATTACTTTGTAGTTCAATTATTTTTACATGAACGATTTTTTTTTCAATAAATGTATTTATTCACATTTTATTAGTTTATATAATTGTATAAATAATTTTATTCGAACAAGTTTTAATCGATTAAGCCCTAATCAATTCATTTTTATTTGAATGATTTTTATTGGAATTATTTTTATTCCAACATATATATTGATTTACATATTATTTATTCATATAATTATAAAATTTTAATCGAAATTTATTATTCGACATATTGTCATACCTTTTGACATATTGTCATACTTTTTGACATATACATACATACATATGTACATATATGAAATAGTGTAATAGTATTGACATATTGTCATAATTTTTGTGACTTCGAAACTGTGAAGTCTACTCATGATTTGTTAAAGTACCAATGAAATGCATATATGTAGACATAGCTTAGCCATCAACAAATAAATTTCATTTAAAATGTTTATTCGAATAATTTATATTCGATTAATTTGCATTCGATTATTAGATTTATTCGGTTATTACTTTTTGTTAATAATCTTTATCTGCAAATAAAATCTCATTTGTTTTATTTAATGATTTTTTAGTTTTATTCGAATAATTTGTATTCGATTAATTGTTAATCGATTACTTTATATAAACTATTTTTATTTCAACAAATGTATTTATTCACATTTCATTAGTTTATATAATTGCATAAACTATTTTATTTGAATAATTTCTAATCGATTATTTTGGATTCGATTAAATATTGTTCGAAAAATTTAGTTTTTATTCATTTTTGTTTCAATACATATATTTTTTTATATATTATTTAAAAATACGTTATGAAATATATTAGCCGAATTATTCGAATATGTAATTTCTTATCAATAATTCGTAATCATATAAGCCCAATTCACAATCCTGTGCAAATGGGTCTTGCATTATAGCATTTGCGAATTGAGAGAGTATTTAAGAGCATTTTCAATGTATTTTGTTGGTGAAGAGTACAATTATTTTGCAAATGCAATGATGCACGACAATTTGCACAAGATTGTGAATAGGGCTATAGTTTTTAGGTCAATAGAACTCGGAAGTAAATCCGAATTTTGATAATAACCACGATTTTTAACAATAATACTAAAATTCAGTTAACAAATTATATTAAGAAAATTTCCCAAAATGTTTAAATTTAACAGAAAATCCTTGCAGTTACTAAGAAGCCATAATATTATTAATAAAATTAAAATTTTACACGAAAATTTAAAATTCATTAAAATCTGACTTTTTCAAAACATTAATTCCCCACCAAAAAAAAAATCACATAGGAGTACCATTGCATTTGTATTAGTATTGTATTTTATATAATAATTACCTTTAAAGTTTTATAACATAAAATTCAAAAGAAATTAATAATCAATCACTTTTTTGTAATGCCACCCGAGGGTTAACTTTAATAAGATTTTTTGTTTCGTCCCATGTGTATGTGTCGACTTCAGCAAATGTTTTTTGTACGTGCATATTTTTTGTAAACAAAAATTCATTTAAGCCGGTTGTTATCTAATGGGCTGAATACAATGAGTAACAAATGTTGCTAGAAAAAATGAATTTTAATAATTCAGTTGAAAGGGAATAATTTCACTTGGAGAATAAAAAACTGATTTTAAGAAAATTAGAAATATTATATTCCAGTTTTACCCACAAAAATTATGTATCACCAAAACCATTTAAATTATTTATGTTTGTTGTTTATCCACCTGAAAAGCACATCAGATTTATCAACGTCATATGCCTAAACCATACGAAAAATTTAATATGGAATATTTAAAACAAAATATTTAATACCTTTTTATCTGAAATCTATTTCTTTATGTCTATGCTTTAATTAGAATTTATGGGGATTTTGTTCTCTACACTTTGCCGTTGAATTGAGTGCCTGGTACAAATTATTGCAAACTTGTTCAAAGTCTCTACATATTAACGAAAAAGCAAACAAATAAAAGAAAAACAAAAGCAAAAGGCTTAAGAAAGATTATGCTCCACACATGGCATAAAAGAAAATAAATAGAATGTCCAAACGATAAATTAGAAAATTGGAAATAATTTATCCAATCAACGCCACACAGAAGTATTGTGTTCGAATAAAAAGTTATTTTCCTTTAATGCCAGAACCGTATTCTGTACTCGTACAATGTATCCAGCTTTAAAATTGTTTTTATTTATGCAGCATTTTTTAATTACTTGTATCATTTCGTAGCAAAACAAAGAAAAAATTAAAAAAGAATAAAAATAAAAAAAATAAAAATACTGAAATGTATTAAATAAATTTTGTTGCCTTATTTACTGTGGCCGCAAACAAGTTCTTTAAATTCCGGTTCGACGCCCTTTCACTTCTTAGAAGTTAAACAGAAAATTATTGTGTGTTTTTCGTAAGACTTTAAAAACTGCATACGAGTTCTCGTATGTTTGTTGTAATTTTTGTTTCTTTTTATTTTTTTGGTTCATTTTTCGTTTTTCTTTATTTCAGCTGGTGTTACCGAAATGTCTGTTTTTTATTTTCTTAAGCAGTTCAAAAAACAGAATGTGTTTTGCATTCTTGTTTCAACGCTATACGCTCATAGACCTGGTGACAATGGGATTAATACAAACGTTGGCGGCAACATTATGTTTGGGCATTCTTTAGCTGAAATCTTTGAAAAGTACATTTTAAAGTCATTTTCTTTCTTCAAGTAAACAACTTAAGGTACTTTTTCAAAAGGTACTTTTTTAAAAGGTACTTTGTCAAAAGGTTCTTTTATAAAAGACATTTTTAGCAGGTAATTGGAAAGGTACTTTTTGAAAAATATATTTTTAAAGGTACTTTTCGAAAAAGTACTTTTTCATACAGAACTATTAATTGGTACTCCTTTTTTAAAAAGTACTATTTTAAAAGCTAGTTTTTTAAAGAGTACTTTTTTAAATCATACTCTTTTGAACAATGCTTTATTAAAAGATACTGCTTTAATAGATGCTTTTTCAAAAGGTGCTTTTTTAAAAAATGACTTATAAAAATATGAAAAAGGTACTCTTTTAGAAGGAACTTTTAATAGGTACTTTTTTAGGGGTTTCCAAACTTACATTGTAAGAAAGTACTTTTCAAAAAGTACTTTTTTAAAGGGGAGTTTTTTAAAAGCTGCTTTTGAAAAGATACTTTTTAAATATATATATAATTTTTTCAAAAGTACTTTTTTAAAGGTACTTTTTAAAATATACTTTTTAAAAAAGTACTTTTTCAAAAGGAACTTTTTGAAAAGGTAATTTTGTAAGAAAGTACTTTTCAAAAAGTTCATTTTAAACGGCAGTTTTTAAAAGGTGATTTCTAAAAGATACTTTTTAAAAAGGTAATTTTTTAGCAAATACTTTTTTAAATGTACTTTTTTAAAAACTACTTTTTCAAAAGGAACTTTTTCAAATGCAACTTTTTCAAAAGAAACTTCTTCAAAAGGCAATTTTGTAAGAGGTACATTTTTAAAAGGTACTTCTTACAAGGTACTTTTTTTTAAATGGTCCTTTTTAAAAAGGTACTTTTTGAAATGGTACTTTTTTAATAGGTACTTTTTTAAACGTTACTTTTTTAAAAGGTATTTTTAATACGTACTTTTTCAAAAGGTAATTTTGTAAGAAAGCACTTTTAAAAAAGTACGTTTTAAAGGGCAGTTTTTTAAAAAGTGCTTTTTAAAAGGTAATTTTTTAAAACTTACTTTTTTAAAGGTACTTTTTAAAAAGAACTTTTTTTAAAACTACTTTTTCAAAAGGAACTCTTTCAAAAGGTCATTTTTTAAAATGTACTTTTTTAAAAGGTACTTTCTTAATAGGTACTTTTTCAAAAGGTACTTTTTTAAAAACTACTTTTTCAAAAGGTACTTTCTTAAAAGGTACTTTTTCAAAAGGTACTTTTTTAAAAAGTACTTTTTTAAAAGGTACCTTTTAAAAACTATTTTTTTAAAAAGTACTTATTTTAAAAAGTACTTTTTTAAAAGGTACTTTTTTACAAGATACTCTTAGAAAAGGTACTTTTTTCAAAGATTTTTTTATTTTGAAGGTACTATTTCATAAGGTACTTTTTTAATTAATGCTTTTAAAAACCCGTAAAGTAAAAGATGCTGCCAAATTTTTATTTATCAATATTTTCGACAAAAAAATTCTTGTGTACTTAGATGGAAAAATATTAAATAAGATTTTTTAGATCCTCACAATTCCTAAAAAAAAAATTTTAAGTCCCAAAATTGTGGTCTTTCAGCATTTCTTCTGCATTTTTCACCAGGCGCCATAATTTTTTTTTAATATTTGAAAACCTATTGAGCCTTAGGATGGGAACTCGTTCATTGCAGTCTCTTGCTATTTGAGTAAGCAGGCCTTAAACTTTATATTTGCAACAAAAATAGGTCTATTTTGTAAAACTGCAGCTGCTTTAATAGCAAAAATTTTTAAATAATACAATTATAGGGTAAACATTTGATCTACTTAAAGATAACTTTTTATGTATTATTTTTTAAGAAAAATTTCTTAAAGGCTTTTATTTTAAAGATGCTGTCACACAATCTGTGATTTCATTAAGACTATTTAAAATTGTGTTTCATCATAGTTATTTTTAACAAAAATATTTCATTCTCAAATTTTTTTTAATGTATTTATTTCCTTAAACACACGAAAGCTTTAGTTTGCATTCAACATTTAAATATTAAACAAACATGCATTCCGCTGCAACAACGAAAATGTTATTTCAAATAAAAAACAAAGTTAATTAACAAAATGAAAATAACAAATAAACAGAAGTGGCCACAAGCAATAGATTTTTCAAACAAGCGTGTTAATCATAAATAAATATTTTTTCACTTGTTTTGTCTTTCCAATTTGATTGTGAATGTTTTATTAGAGCCGAAATATATTTGAAAACGTTTTATTTCCCAAAATACAAAACACAAAGAAATGCAATAAATTTATTCTCTCAGTTTGAGTGATTTTGTGTGAGCAGATTTTTTTTTTGTACGTAAAAGTTTCTTCGTAAAGCAGGCAATTGATTGACCTTTTTTAGTTTTTAATTCGTTTTTTTGTTTTTTGCATTTTTTTTTTTGTAATTTCTTTTAACATAAAATTGTCTGTGCATTAAATTACTCTACTTCCTTCCTTCTTGCTTATGATTTTTCATTTCTTTGCATTTTGCTGTAGAAAAATATTCATTCGCATTTTAGTCTGCATTTTACTTTGGAGTTTGAAAATTTATTGTTTTGTGATTATTTTCATTTTCGCTTTTAGTTTGTGGAAATGTGATCATATCTTTTTTCTGTAAGACAAACATTAAATTTAACTTTATTTGCAGTGCTCTTTTTTTAAATTTGTATAAAAACGGCTGGCAAATTCTGAAATACTCATTCTGTAGATCAAAGACCAGGGGCCAAATTACGGCACTCGATATCGATCGGAATTTCAAATTAATTTAAATGGCAATTTCGTTCGATATCAAGTGCCATAATTTGCCCCCAGCTAAATGAATTCTTTAATGCCGATCTCTGGATAAATACCAAACAATTTTGTTGAAAAAGTTATTAATTTTTTATAAAAACTATTTTTACTTTTCAGAAATATATTAATCGGATGTTTTATGGTTCTATAACTATTAAATAAATCCGAAATGGAAAACATGTCTATGGCAATATTTTCGCATTTATTGGGAATCAAAATATGACATTCCAAATTTTATAGCACATTATAGCATTTTGTGGGCTGAACTTAAGAACAAGCATTTGCACTGTAAAACTAATTGATTAAAGTTTCATTAAAAGGCTTTGCAAAGTAGTATACGTTATATGACACTTGCCCAAGTACCATGTATGTATGTGTGTATTTAAATATGTGTATGTGTGTGCGTGTGTACATTATAATCAATCTCATTTGTGTTATTAAATGCGTTTTATTATTTCATTCCCAGCTGGTGTTTAACATTCTCTTCTCCCTTTGAAATTAATTAAATGCAGTTTATACCTGTTTGTTTACCCTGTCTTTTAATTTCAGCCGGTTTATTAACCGATTTATCATATATAATTAATATTTATTTGTCCACTTTAATTTGTGTCACAGGATAATGATAGACAGTTTTGCTCATCCACTTTTTTTAATTATACGCATGTAAATACAGAAATAAATTTTTGTTGCACGCATGTTAAAGTTTTGTAACGCCTTGTTTTTATAATAGATATACATAAATATGTATTGTATTAAAAGTTAATTTTGTAGAAAGCACTTTTTAAAAAGGATATTTCTTATAACATATCTTTTTTTAAAATAAAGTTGTTATATAAAAAACTCTCAAGCTTAAAGAATTATTACTAAAATAATATTGAAAAGTCAAGAATAAACAGAAATCAATTGTGTAAAAGGTATTTGTCATAAAACTTATTAAAAAAAAATACTTTTTGAAAATGGTACTTTTTATAAAAAAAGTACTTTTTGCATAAGATATTTTTTGTAAAGGTAATTTTTATACATATTACTTTTTGTAAAAGGAAAATTTCATAAAAGGAACTTTTTGGAAAAGGTACTTTTTAGAAAAGGTACTTTCCAGAAAAGGTACTTTTATTATATGGTAGTTTCAAGTAATAGGTACTTTTTGTTAAAAGAAATTTTTGTAAAATGGACTTTTTGTGAAAGGTACTTTTTAGAAAAGGTACTTTTTAGAAAAGGTACTTTTTAGAAAAGGTACTTTTCAGAAAAAGTACTTTTCAGAATAGGTATTTTTCAGAAAAGGTACTTTTCAGAAAAGGTACTTTTCAGAAAAGGTACTTTTCAGAAAAGGTACTTTTCAGAAAAGGTACTTTTCAGAAAAGGTACTTTTCAGAAAAGGTACTTTTCAGAAAAGGTACTTTTCAGAAAAGGTACTTTTCAGAAAAGGTACTTTTTGTAAAAGGTACTTTTTGTAAAAGGATCTTTTTGTAAAAGGTACTTTTTGTAAAACGGCACTTTTCGTAAGAGATACTTTTTGTAAAAGGTACTTTTTGTAAAAGGTACTTTTTGTAATAAGTACTTATTGTAAAATGTATTTTATATAAAAAGTACATTTTGTAAAAAGTACTTTTTGTAAAAGGTACTTTTTGGAACATGTACTTTTGGTAAAAGGCACTTTTTATAAAAGTTCGTTTTTTCTAAGATAATTTTTCTAAAAGCAAATAAAAATTTATTATTGATTTTTAAATACCAAAAATTAAAGTTGATCTTTTGCTTAAGGAATCACTATACCTATACATACTGTATGTACATACATACATATGTACTCGTATGTATATAAAGTAGTTTTTTATAAAAGTTCATTTTTATTATAAATACTTTTCGCAGATGATTTATTTTTCAAAGCAGTTTTTTCGAACATTAATTTTTATAAGACTGATTTTTGTTTTAATTAAAATTACATATAACAGTACCTTTTGTAAGATACTTTTTACAAGTTACTTTTTGTAAAAGGTACTTTCAATAAAAGCTACTTCTATGAAAGTTACTTTTTATAAACGGTTGTATTTATAAAAGGTATTTAAAAAAAGTACTTTTTATGAAAAGTATTTTATTGTAAATCTTATTATTTATAATAAAACGCACTTTTTATAAAACGCACTTTTTATAAAAGCTACTTTTTACAGCAGCTAGTTTTCATAAAAGGTACTTTTTATTAAACTAACATTTTATAAAAAGGTACTTTTTAAGAAAAACTACTTTCTACAAAAGGTACTTTTTATTAAACTTACTTTTTATAAGAAGGTACTTTTTATAAAAGATACTTTTTATGTAAATACATTTGACAAAAGGTACTTTTTATGGAAAATACATTTAATGAAAGGTACTTTTTGTGAAAGGTACTTTTTGAGAAAGGTACTTTTTATGAAAAAATAGTACTTTTTACACAAAGTACATTTTATTAAATGTACTTTTTATATAAAGAACGTTTTATAAAAGCTATTTTTTACAAAAGCTAATTTTATAAAAGGTACTTTTTATAATGGATACTTTTTAGAAATGGTAATTTTTACAGAAGGTACTTTTTGCAAAAGGTAGTCTTTACAAAACCCTCTTTTTATAAAAGGGATTGGTTATGATATAAATTACGAAAAAATACTGCAAACTCAATCATAAAATATATTTTGCATATATTTAGCAGTAGCGGCCTTGTGTATTTTAAATGACGATATGATATATCCATGTATGCTGCCTACTAAAGAATTATAGTTTACATTTCGACAGAAGCATTCAGTTTAAATAAATCTGCACATATCCACGATACTCCTGGCAGCATTTTATTTATTTATTGCGTAAAAATAAATTGCTGCTGTGAACGATGCGACTGAGGATGATTCTGGTTGAACATAAACAGATAAACAAATATTTAATTATAAATCCGCAATTAATGAACTTAAAAATAAAAACGTGAACGTTATTACATTTTCTGCTGGCTGCCAGACACAAATTTTCTCCCAAAAAAAAAAAAACGTACAAATGCCATTTTCGTTATTGTATAAATTCACGTGTTCAGATGTTAATTAAATGTGGAAAAAGATAACAAATTTACGATGCATGAATAATTAAAATAAAGCGAAACATTTTCAACAGATTCTGGAAATATTCGAATATTTATTAACAAGCAGAAGCAGGCAGCTCCTTAACTTTTGTAAACATTTTCTGGTCTCGGCAGAATATCTTTGGAATGAGAGCCAGCAGATGAAGTGATGGCAATTTAATTGATTCTCAACATGTTTTAATTGAATCGGATATTAAATGGAACAGCTCCTTTTTAAGGCAGGGCATGCATATTTTTAAACACTCTTATCATTTGATTATATTTGTTAAATAAAAAATACTACATATTTCAACGTTTAGATCTTGATTACGTATTTATTTATGTTTTTCTTTTTTTTCAATAGAACACACACAAGCAAGCCATCCATAACTTTATGAATTTAAATGTATGAAAATGATTAACAAACAATAAACAAATTGTTAAGGTTTTGA
This sequence comes from Linnaemya tessellans, assembly GCA_951800035.1. Classification (NCBI taxonomy): domain Eukaryota; kingdom Metazoa; phylum Arthropoda; class Insecta; order Diptera; family Tachinidae; genus Linnaemya; species Linnaemya tessellans. The sequence goes on along the minus strand of OX637534.1, from coordinate 120,227,621 downwards.
ATTATTTATAGACTTGAAAACGACAGTGAAGGAGCGAATGTGTGTAGCTTAATTGATATTAAATACTTATTAACAATGTTTAAACGTTTACCGAAGGCGGCAGATACATGTTGTAACAATAAAAAATACGAGTGGATTACATAAACCACCAATCCATCAATCATGCAACAAGTGTTTTATAAATAGACACAAGAACTGAACGCAGATGGTGGTGGGGCGAGAGAGGCAAAGCAAATAACATAGAATTCCGAGAATATATTAATAATTTATATATTTTCTTTTCATATGTTTATTGTGAACCGAATTGAAATTGTTAAAGAAAATGTTTGTACAAAAGCAATAGAAAAACATATACATACATGCATATTTTAACAAGGAGAATTTTTTATAAGAAATATATTTTATAGAAAGTACGAGTAAATTTAACAAAACGAGCATTTTATAAAAATAGCTTTTCAAAATAACTGTTTAATAAAAATTAACATTTTATAAAAAATTGATTAATTTTTTGTCTTTTTCGCCTTAACCGCACTTTTTCTTTAAAATCACACTTTACAGAGGAAATTTTAAAATACTTATTATTAAAGTCGTTTTTATAAAGCAGGGGGCAAATTACGGCACTCGAAATCGAACGAAATTTGTATTTAAATTGTATAGAAATTTGCCCCAGGTATTTGAAGGTACTTTCAATACAAAGTACCTCTTGCCACGGGCACTAGAATAAATTATACTACTTAATAAAAGTACGTTCTGCAAAAATGTCCTGTCATAAAGAGCTCCCTTTAAAAAGTACTTAGAACTAACAGCACATTTTTAAAGAAATTTCTTCTGTAAAAAGTTTTTTTCCTCCAAAAGTAGTTGTTGTGAAAAGTACTTTTTGTAAATAGTATATTTTGTGAAAAGTACTTTTTGTGAAAAGTACTTTTTGTAAAAAGTACTTTTTGTAAAAAGAACTTTTTGTGAAAAGTGCATTTTGTAAAAAGTACATTTTGTAAAAAGTACATCTTGTAAGAAGTACTTCATGTAAAAAGAACTTTTTTTAAAAGTACTTTTTGTAAGAAATACTTTTTGTAAATTTTACATTTAATAAGAAGTACTTTTTGTAAATGTGTGTTTAATAAAAGGCACCTTTTAGAAAAAGATTCTTTTAAAGAAAGTATTTTTCTGGAAAAGTACCTTTTAGAAAAAGTACCTTTTGAAAAAGTGGCTTTACTATAAATTATCTTTCATAAAAAGTGTTTTTAATAAAATGGAACATTACAATAAACTAACTTTTATAAAAGTACCTTTGATAAAAAGTACTTTTTAAAAGAAGTACCTTCTATAAAAAGTACCTTTACAAAAAGTGATCTCTATAAAAAGTACCTTCTATAAAAAGTACCTTCTATAAATAGTACATTCGATAAAAAGTACCTTCTATAAAAAGTACCTTTTATAAAAAGTACCTTTTATAAAAAGTTCTTTTTATAAAAAACACCTGCCATAAAAAGTACCTTTTATAATAAGTACCTTCAATAAAATGTACTTTTGATAAAAAGTACCTTTTATTAAAAGTACCTTTTATAAAAAGTACCTTTTATAAAACGTACCTTTTATAAAAAGTACCTGCCATTAAAGTACCTTTTGTAAAAAGTACCTTCTGTAAAAAGTACATTTGATAAAAAGTACCTTCTATAAAAACTACTTACCTTTGATAAAAAGTTCCTTCTATAAAAAGTACCTTTTATAAAAAGTACCTTCTGTAAAAATTATCCTTTATAAAAAGTACCTTTAACATAAAGGAACCCTCCACAAAAAATACCTTTTATAAAAAGGATGGTACTTAAAAAGTAAATTTAAAAAAAATCCTTTATATGAATTAAATTTTTTATTAAAGAGTTTAAAAAAGCTATTTTATAGAAAGTACCTTTTGGATTATTAAAATAAATTTTATAAAAAGTACCTTTTATAAAGGGTACCTTTCATAAAAATTACCTTTTACAAAATATCGTATATAAAAAGGTATATTTTAAAGAAAGCTCTTTTGTGTATAAAGTTATTTTTTGGATTATTAAAGTACCTTTCATAAAAAGTACCTTTTCTAAAATGCGCCTTTTATGAAACTACCTTTTACAAAATGTACCTTTTATAATAAGTAACGTATATAAAAATTATATATATTTTTAAACTCTTTTATTTAAAATACCTTTTTTTATGTACCTTTTATTAAAGTACATTTTGTTAAAAAATTACTCTCAAAAAAGTGTCATACAGCTTCATTTTAAATATCTCGCTTTGTTGTCCACAGTGCGGTAAACGAACGCCTAAAACTAATTCATATGAAACGCATACATGTGCGGCCCAACTTAACCTCACTTTATCATCATTTCACAATATATTTCGAAAATAATGAATGTGGAGAGTTTCAAATAATATTGATGTAATTGCAATACATCAATACCAACTGAAGTAGTTTTTATTACAAAATAATTTACAGCGATATGCCTTCATTTTTCCCATACAGACTATTTAACTTAAGGGCTACATCTTTAAAAGAGACTGTTTTTTTTTTCAAAAGAAATTAAAAAATCATATTGTAATAAAAATATGGATGAAATACACGGATTATCTTCCACTTTAAATTGAGTTTAAAGTTTGTGTTCAAAATCCACAAGCAGAATATCTTAACTTATGAATTAAGTTGTTAATTAATTTACATTATTAAACAATGCTTCGACTCAGTGTGGCTCTTTTCTCACACTGTGATTGTAAAATGCTGTTTTAGTTTTTTGGATTATTTTCATAATGTTCAAGGTCAACAGTCAAAGTCATTGACTGAAAAAAAAAATTTGAACTTTAAAAAGATGATTAAAAAAATATATGCTACTTTTTCTTTTTGTCCAAAATAAAGCAGCACAGTGGGCAGGAGAGGAGGCTAAAAATATAAGTTTTTATTGAGAAAAAATTTAAGCGGCACTTTTTAGTTTAGTTTAAGGCAAAAGAAAAATATTTTGATAAAATATTTAAAAAATTAAATTTTTGAGTTCTGGAGGCAAATTATGGCACTCAGTATTGACCGAAATTCGCATTTAAAATGTATTGAAATTTGTATCGATATTGAATGCGGTAATATGGCCCAGTTTAAGTTGAAAAAATAATGTTAATATTAAATATGAATGAATCATTTTTACAGATAGGGTTTTACATACGAAATACAAGGGAGTGTGTTGTGGCCCTCGAAAACATTACAAGTACATTTCAATTGCAACAAAAAAAATTTATTAAATATGAATGCATCATTTTTACAAAAGAGTGATAACAGCGAAGATAGAAGTGCGAGAGCATTATATCTCGAAAACTTTACGAGATATAATTTTCCTGCGATAACATGGCCCAGTTTAAGTTGAAAAAATAATTTTCGAATTAAATATGAATGAATCATTTTTGCAAATCAGTGCTGGCAGCAGCGAATATAGGGTTTTACATACGAAATACAAAGGCATGTGTTGTGGCCTTCGAAAACATGTCCCAGTTTATGATGAAAAATAAATTTAATCATAAATATGAGTGCATCATTGAAGATTACGTTTTACAAACAAAGGCATGTGTTGTGGCCTTCGAAAACATGACGATATATAATTTTCTCGGAGTAATATGTCCCAATTTATGATGAAAAATAATTTTAATCTTAAATATGAGTGCATCATTGAAGATAAGGTTTTGCATACAAAGGCATGTGTTGTGGCCTTCGAAAACATGGCGATATATAATTTTCCCGGAGTAATATGTCCCAATTTATGATGAAAAATTATTTTAATATTATATATGAATTCCGCATTGTAGATAGGGTTTTACATACAAAATACAAGGGGATGTGCTGTGGCCTTCGAAAACATTATGATATATATTTTTTTTGCTGTTATCGGCACGTATAGATTTTTCTTTGTCTTTAAATTGCAAAACGTAATTCATTATAAAATAATTTTAATTAATGTTCTTATGAATATATACTAAACACGTTCTTTTTTGTGGTACGCTTTTCTAAATCTTATCGTGCAATAATATTAATAAAAAATTCATAATTTTATAGGTAATATTATGGAGATTTGCAAAATATATATATATATATATATATATATATATATATATATATATATATATAAATTTTAATAAATTCACCAGGAAACACTGGCTGGAATCAAATTATTCACAAGTTTCTTTATTACAATAACATTAAATAACAAATTTTAAACAGTTACTACCTTATTTATAAGCTCAGCCCAAAGTGCGTATCTTTATTTTAATTTCTTTGTTCCTTTTTTATTGAACAATGCAATTTGCTCATATTAATATTCATTTTTAAGTGTTTATTGAATATCGTGTAGATGTGATAATTTTTCGATTATTTTTTTTTTCTCTAATATTTTATCTGACATAATCTGTACAAAATTATCAATAATAAAACTTCAAGAGCAGATGTATGGTGCCATTATTCTTTGATAATATTTACGAGCAATAGTCTAATAAAAACAAAAATCTATAAACAAAATAAATATATACGCGTAATAAAAAATATATTCAATCAACTTAATAAACTAAAACGTTTGCTTAAGCTAACACTAAAAAATGTGCTATAACTTAATAGTTTTAAAACTATATAAAAGCATGAGATTTTATTTTAAAAAACAGTCCAATTGTTGTTTTAAATAAAAAAGTTCCAAAGCAAATTACTTTATTAAAAACTAATATTTTTTTGATTAAAATGCAAATATTGAGATTAAATCATGTTTAATAAAATAAATGAAATTTAATATCCTATTGATAAATTTTATAACCTTCACAAAAAAGTGAAAGGTATTTCCTCAATATTAACATGGGACTCCATAAAGTATACTATATACTGGATCCTTATGCATAGCGACGACGTATGATTGGTGTCCGTCTGTCTGTACTTGAAATCGGTTGCCCCAAGCCTCCAGAATACCTAGAGACTTCATTTTTGTAGTGATGGATTGGAAATGAACTTAAATAGAGTGGTATAATTGAAATTCAGAGAAATCCGAAATACGCTTGCAGAGCTGGGAAGCTTACACCTATTTCTGGACCCAAAATTAACTAGCGAAAACAATTATTTTTTTCATTTGTTTGCTAATTAAACCTATTTCATACTTTGGGAAGAACAAAATTAGTATAAAAATTAAAAAAAAAAAATTTGCAATTTCCCATCCCTGGAAAAAAATTTTTAATTTTGTAGTTTTTAATATAAATTTTATTCTTCGTAAGGTATGAGTTACAAAGAATAAAATTTTTGTTAAAAACTAAAAAAATAAAAAAAAAATTCAGGGATGGGAAATTGCAATTTTTTATTAATTTTTTTTTATATGCAATGTTTTGTAGTAGTACATGAAAGTAACCAAAATGGCTACAAATTTTAAGTTTTTCTTAAATAAAACTACTTTATAGCTCATTAAGAGTTGCATTGGTTGAGAAAAAATATTACTTCGAAGGAAAAAAATGGAATAAACGCTAGACTAAAAATAAAAACTTGTCAATCAAAAACACTCTGTGAGTTGTCAAGCAGCTCTCTTGAGTCTCTTGTAGTCACATTCACCTAATAAATACGATAGCAATGATACACATGGGTACTGATGATGTTTGTGTAGCGACTTCCGAAAACAGCTGTTATGCTCTGCAGTATAACTTGAATAATTAATTGTAAATTGCTCTTGTTTCTTGAAACATTTATTTAACCTTTCCCACTGAATCAATTAATAATTTAATTATTTAGTTAAAATACATAAATAAAATCTTTTTGCTCCACTTGCCTTTTGTCCAATTATGGAAAAATTCAGTGTTAAAAAAAACATCTGTTTTGATCTGCTAACCTACTACCCCCACATGCACACACACACACACACAAACACACACACACACACAGTTTGACACACTTTATATTGTGTGCTCAGCTTAAAAGCTTAAATTCATTTATACATAAATTTAATTTGCATAACAATTGTCAAACATTGTATTTTTAAGCATAAACATATTTTTGTTTCAACAATAAATCAGTGTAGACTACACAAATGCCATAAAATAGTGACAGAAACAAATGTTTTTATTTCCCACTTAAAATTATATTAACCCGGTTTTTTGTTATCTGTCTTTTTCCTTTCTTTAATCTTTAAGTCTCTTTAAGCTTTTAATTTTAGTCTACTGCCATCTTTCATGCCTTTAAAGCATAAAATGCTTGCATGATGATGGCTTCTACAATTGGGTTATTCACACTTTTGGTTTTCTTTATTTATTTTTTTTTTTCAATCTTAAAACAAAAAGTTCACTGACCTTGAAAAATTTGATTGACATAATTATTGGTCACCGGTAGTTGGGCAGTTTTAATGCCTTTGGACGTCTTTCAACTTGACCCACAAGACAAATATGTTTTGGATTGTTTTACCCTAATTGCGTTTAATTGAATTTTTATTTTCGAGAAACTTTTATTCAAAAACTTGTATTTCATGTAAAATTAATTTATATATAAAAATTTAATTTTTTTTTGAATTATTATTTATTTTAAGTTCAAACAAAAAACTCTCTAGAAGAATCAGGAAAGGCTATTTATTCTCTTAGTTGTTCACATTAACAAATCGTATCTCTGCTAAGCCAGTTTAGTTTTACTGGCGACACTCTTTATAAAAATTTTATTGTTGTTTTTCATGCAAACCAGCTTTTTACCACTTTTATGATAAAAGTTTACAAAAAGAAAAAAGTTATATTTTGCACATCTACATATAAATAAATTCTAAATGCTTCTTAAGTATTAGTGTGCTATAAGATGCATAAAAGTGCACCACAAAAATATGTGGGTCTTTCGAAAAAAGGTTGAAAATTCCACTTAAACAGCAATAAGACTAATTAAAATATTTGGTAGAAATAGTTGTTATAAAAGTCTATTAAAAATCTTTGATTATTTCAAAGTTAAAAATTTACTTCGAATATAACAGTACTTAAAGGGTTAATTTAAAAAAAAAATATTTTTTTCAGTTTCAGATTGAATTTAAAGCTCTGCTGTATACAAGAAGTAGAATTTTACGCTAAAAAAAATGCAAAACATTAATTAATCCGTCATATCGACATTTAAGGGCAAGTTTTGCGCATTTTTTGCATGAAAAGAACATAAAGCATGCATACCGTGAAGCTTTGGAGTGTAAATATAATCGAACAAATTATTGATCATTTATACTATAACTGTGTGAGTGCAAGTGGCATATTAGAATCACGCCAAAAAAAAATCAAAGCGTGTTTTAGGATGTGTGTTTTAGGGTTAATTTGCCACGTAAGTAAAATTTCCGGTTTTAGTTTATTTTGGTCAAGCAAGTTAAATGTTTGATCTTTGGCATATAGACGAGAAGTACAATGTCGTCTGTTGCTTTTCATGGATAATTTCTGCGGGGTCAAAAAGACCCATATATCGACGGCCTCGAGGGTTAATATGTTTGATAAAAACTTTTTGCCTAAAATTCGACAATATATTTTTAAACATACTGTGTTTAAAATTTCAACCCGAGTGATAAAAAACATTTTAAAGCTTGAAATTAACCCTAAAACACATTTTAAGTTTTGACTTATTATATCCGAATTTAAATTTCGAACTTTTATGTTTAATTACTAGTCTGTTTAAGGCGCATTGAAGAGGATTTTTTAAATCTCTTTTTCAAGAAGGGGTGTCAAAAAGACCCATATAAAATTTGAGGGTTAATATATATGTTTGACAAGAGCATGTTTGCTTAAAATTCTACAATCAGCCTCTAAACATACTGTGTTTAAAATTTTAAATGGAATGGTAGAAAAATCTTAAAAAGCTTCCCATTAACCCTGTAAGACGTTTTAATATTTTTAAAAATTCAAGAGCTAGCATTTGAGTATGTTTCAAAAAGCTTGGAAAAAACTATTTTTGCAAAATTCTACAAGAAGTTTGTGCAGATACCGCGGGTACAATTTTAAATGGAATGACAATGCCAAATTAACCCTAAAACACCTTTTCAGTTTTGACTTATTTGCGATATACGAAATTTAATTTTGAACTTTTAATGCGGAGAGATAACAGAATTTTATTCCAAATATTTTCGATGCACATTTAAATAGACTTTTTAAAAATTGTTTAGTAGGGTGTCAAAAAGACCCCTAAATGGAAGAGCTAATAAACAAGTGGTTTTAATAACGTCCACTTCAAATAGACATTCAATAACATTATGAACTTCTAAATTATTTCTTAAATCTTAAATTAAATATATAAATTTTGATAACAATTTTACGAAAACAGAGTGGCGGATATCTTGGAAATATTTGTCTAACAAACCAATGAATTTTACCATAAGATGAACTGTATAAAATTATTACACTCTGAGAAAAGAGATGTATAATTAATTCAAAATCCAAAACCACTATTCAAAGACAACTGCAAGGTCATTCAGAAGCAATTCTTAAAATACATAAACTAAATTTTATAACTCTACTGATTTGAATGACAACAAAACAACCACTTTTAGCATACAACAAACATGCATAATTACAATAACCAGTCAGAAATAGTCAGTCGTACAAAAGAAAAACGATTCAATTCTAGTTGATGTCGAAACATTGTTTAATTTTAACTAAAAAGTGTATAAAATTTATATTTTAAAAAAAGCAGCATCTTCTATTTTGTTTTGTTCCGAATGACTTTGAACTTAAAAATATCATGGCAGCCAGCAGCTACTCGTACATCGGGCGAGTGCGTACTTGTACTGACTTGTTTGTGTGCCTGCCTGTTAACTTCTTTTCCTTAAGTGTGTAGCTGGTTAATAACGGATTATTCTTGAGTAAAACAACGGCTCCAAAGCAGCATGTAAAATACAAAAGAGAAGTTTAAAATTGAAGCCAAGCAAACAAACGTTTCTTTTAGTGGCTACTGTTAGTGTTTTAGTTACTTTGTTTCGTTGTTTTATTGTTTAGTCTAGAAGAGGTTTTTTCTATACGAAATCCTCGTAAATATTAAAAGTGCGTAGATTTTGTTTTTATTGAAAATATTTCAAATTCCATTTCAAGGCTGGTTTTTTTTCAAACGTTCATTTCCAGATTCGTGTTTAGAAACAAACAGGCCAACACGTTAATGATCCATTTTATTTTTAAATTGCTAGATATTAAATATTAAAATATATTTTTTAAATATTTTTATATCTTTATTATGTGATCTGTATATGTATAAAGTAGCTGTGACATATTTATTAAAAATAATGATTTTTTATTTCTTTTCAATTTATTTTTAGAACTCATGAGTTGGTGACATTAAAAGGTAATGAACAGAATTTTACACATATTAAATCGGCAACACTTGCTGCAAAATATTTTTTAACTACTTCTAAGACCATATTTTTTTTTATTCCCAATTTTTTTTTCTTTGTACAATTTTCTTGTATTCCGGAGGTATTTCATTTTCTTTTTTTATGATGCAGGTACTTGTACTTTTTTTTACACTCCCTTAATTTCACTACATTGTTTTAAATATTGACAAAATCATTTTTTTATTACATATATGTATTTGGCAACCGTGTTCTTAAATTTTTACTGCAGATTTTCTTTTAACAAAATAATTTTCCCAAAAATTTCAATACCAAATATGAGTAGTAAACTTTCAGTTTTTATACATAGCAGATGCTTTACCAATAAATAATAAAAATTATTCGCACATAATTAATCGATTAAAACAATTTCATGAAAAAGTAATCAATTGGACTTAGAAAAAATTCTAATATAAAAATTAATCGATTAATCGACTAAAATTATTCGAATACATATTATTCGAATAAAAAAATTCAAATAGTATTAAAAAAAATAAAACAATTAATTATCCGATTAAAAATATTCAAATAATATTTTAAAAAAATTTAACCAAGTGTGTAACTTGAATAACAAAAACTGATGTTGACTTGCCTTTGTCCCTTGGAATATTTATCATGTCTTTCTGAGATTTAAATTAAAAATTTCGAACAATTAGCCTATAGAATCTTAATTCAATTTAATATAAAATTTAACAAAATTTTTATATTGAATTTATAACAAAGCTATTTCTACAAAATATGTGCGATTAATTTTTTTTTTAATTTGATTGAATACAAAAAGCACAAAACAAAATTATAACGTCAAACCTAAGTCAAAGGAAATATTTTTAACAACTATTATTCATACAAAATTATTCGATTAAAGTATTGGAATAATATGATTAAAACTTCCATTATTCATACAAAACAGAAGTTGCAATAAAACATTTTTTTATTGAAATTACTCGTAGAAATAATATTGGAAATAAATTATTCGAATCAAACTAACGCAAATAATTATATTCGATGGCAGCAAAAGATTGAATTTAGAATATAATATGTTATGTAAAATATATTCGATTAAATTACTCAAATAAAAATAATTTTTATTTTTACAATAATCAGATGAAAGTATTCGAATGAAATTGTTAAAGCTCAGGTTTCTCTTATGAAACTTAAAAGAACAATAAAAAATACTTAATTGATATTAATCGAATAATATTTAATAGAATAAAATTTAATCGAATAAAATTTAATCGAATAAAATTTAGTCGAATAAAAATTATTCGAACAAAACTAATAAGATTTAGAATAAAATTGTTAGTATAAAAACTATTACTTATTCCTAACGATGTTAACAAATTGCTGACGAAATATTGAATAATAAAGGAAAACTGAAATAATTTTATATTAAAAACGACCACGAATTTAATAAATAAAAAAATAAACTACCAAAATAAAGGTCCAAAAGTTAAAAGCAATTAAAAATATAATATTATTTTTAAAATATTAAATACGTTTATTATTAAAACAACAGCTAAAATAAAAACAGTTCGAGTAGAAATAATTCCAATAAAATCATCCAATTAATTAAGTATTCGATGGAAATTACTAAAATTTGTATTACTAAAAGAAATCAGTTAGCAAAATTATAGAACAAAAATCTCTGTACAAAAATTATGCGATTGATTATATTCGAATAAAAATTATTCGAATAAAATTTATTCGAATAAATATTATTCGATTAAAAATCATTTAAAATAAAATCTTGACAACAAGAAAGTAATTAAAACAATATTGTTGAAAAAATATTAGACTGAATTTCTTCGAGCAAAATTATTAAAATGATTTCCTACAAGAACAACTATTCAAGTCCTAATATTATAAGCAAAAAAAACCATCAAAAACATATCAAATAATTAGAAACAATACTTTTATCATTAGCTCAAACAAAAATATGTTTTTAATCAATATTATTCAAATAGTAATACACAACGATTTTTACATATAATTCTAACAAATAAAATTACTTTTAATAAACGATTAATGGAAATTTGATTTCGAAATATGTCATTGAAAAAAATCCCAAACGTGGTTCTGTATTTAAGCCAATATAGATCTAACGATTTCGCTAATTAACTTAAAAAAAACAAATTGCTTACCTCCAGCATTTTCATTGATTTGTAAAAGGTATGCTAAAGAAAGAAATCGCTGTAGCCTTGTGTTATTCTTATTACAATTACATATTAAGTACAATAAACCTTGCATATTGCTATTTTAGTATAACTAATGCTTTTTTGATTCGTTTAATACTTTTGTTAATAAATTGCTAAACTGTTTAATAGTTAATATTTCTAAGCCCGTGGCCATTATTTTACTTCAAATCTTGTTGCCAAATCACATCTTTTGTATAGAAAACAAAAGACTTAAGACACATGCTTGATTTATGCCTTTCAATTTTTTTTCTTTTTTTCTTAAAAGCCACAATCTTACTTGATTCTTAATAAGAATTTATCTACAATTTAACTAAAAAAAATAACCCTTCAATTTTAAGGTTATATTTCATACTTTATTTTAACAAATCTTGCAAAACAGTGTCGTTTCTGTTTTGCAATTCCGATTACTATTTTTAAAGCGTCGCAGTAGTGATTGCCTCAACAATCATCTTTACAAAAATAAAAAAAATAAAACGGGGACAAACGTGATTTAGAAATATCAGTGTTTTTAATTTTGCTAAATATTTAAACGAATCACCAGCAAAATGTTTTCAAAATAAATTAAGCATAAATTGTGTGGCATTGTTAAATTTAAAAAAATTTAAAATTATTCACGTGAACGTCACGCTTAAATTTTTCCAGCTTTTTTGTTCTTTTATCACAAAATAAAAGATGTGCTTAAAAAAAATTACATCACATGGGCGCACAATCAGTTAACACTTAAACTGGCAAAAACCAAAAAAAAAAAACAGCAAAAAATGATTCAAAGTGTTGTAGTCGTCTGTAATATAATAATGATTTATTTGGAAATAATATTTTAAAAATTCACAAAAACTTCGGGTATTTTTATTGTCATACAAAAAACCACTGTTGACGTTTATTGTTTGATATGTTCTCTAAGAAAAAAACAGTAGAACATTTGTAAGACACCAGCCAGTTTGTTTTGTAATTGCTCACGCTTATCTTTATTTTCACACTCTACGTCAACCCAAAGCGCAATGTATGTATGTATTTTTACTAAAATATATAAACAGGTAGCTAAAGCTTCTTGGAATATATTCTTCTATTCCCTACCTGTCTACTCTACTGTGCTCCAAATGGTAATGCAATTAATTTATGTGGTTAACTTAAAAATAATATCCACAAAATATATGACTTATGTGAATATTTTACATGTTCGAAATTTTTATATAAATAAAATTAAAAATTTTAAGATATTTTGTAATGCATATATGTAAGTCTTACTAGAGAAATATATCATTTTAAGGAACTTCGAAAAATTCGAACTTAAATTCGAATTTTCGAACATTGGTAAAAAGAAACAAAAATTATTATTTGTATGTAAGCATATAATTTCGAAGACGCTTATTCAATAAAAACGCACTTTTGACGTTTTCGAAATATAATATATACGATTTTCTAGCGTATTTATATGTTGTGATCTTTGTTAGTACATTTCGAACAATGACGAATAGCAACAAACTGTTTGTTGAAAATTTTTGTGCCATATATTAAAGATTTCAAAATGGGGGTATTAAAAACAAACAATGTGTTTTTATAAGCCAACCCAAAAAACAATAATTTTTCGAACAAGGTGAAAATATTACAACCAATAGAAACTTAACTGCATGACTCATAAAAAGTTATTTTATTATACCGACTACTTGCAAGATACATAAGTTCGAATTTAGAAAATTTTAAAGTTTGGTGCCCATAACTAAACTGTTCGAATTGTTTATGTATTTCTGTTAAAGTTTCGAAGTTTGATATTTAAGAAAAAACTGAGGTTTTTTACATTTTAGCTACTTCAACCACATTTTGGAAGCAAAATTAATAATATTAGCTAAGTTCGAAATTTTCGAAATTAGGTTCGAATTTTCGAACAAAGATAAAAGTTAAGTTAAAGGCTTTATTTATTATTTAGCAACGATTCCAGGTCTTCCTACATACTAGTTGATATAGCCAAAGCAGAATGTGTGGTGAATGCACTCGTTTGGATCTCTGTACAAAACTCTATTTCAGCGGTTTATTGAATTTTAGTATTTTTAACGCAAAATTTTACTAAAAAGTATGCTTGTACTTGTATTCCTAGACTCGTATGTATGTTGCTTAAGGGAATAGATTTGAAATGTCATATTTTTGACTAACAAAAACTGTGTGGTTTGAAATATACTTCATCACAATTCACAGGTCCTAAATTTTACACTATTATTTCCTCCATATTTATGTTATCACTTAAATCTGTACTGTACTCCTCTTATAGTGTAATAAAAATAAAACATATCATTGAAATAAGCATTAAATAATACATATTTTTAACTCATACATCAATGTCTGTCGCTGGCGATGATGTGCTATTACTGTTATTGTTATTGTTATTATCGCACACAATTTCATGTTTGAAATGAAATTTCAAATTGTTTTCTCATTTTAACTTTTTGCTTACGAAAGATTCGAACAATATCTATAAAATAAACTATCAACCTGAATTGTATACATAAGCAACAAACGAATACACTCATCATCAGCATCAACATCTTCATTATCATCATCCGTTTCTACTGACACGCTGTCAGTGTTCATATAATCCGTAGGATGATGATTTTGCTGCAATGTGTTGTATTTTTTATATGATTTTTGTCATAATTCAAGTGTAATTGCATGTATTGTTAATCATGTTGTTTTAAATATTTCTGGTTTCATTGGGTCTGCAGAAAATATAAATTTTTTAATATTTTCACGATTTGCACATATTTTTTATTGTTATAACAATTGGTATTTTCCATTACACTTTTAGTTGCTTGCAAAGTATGCTGCCTTTGATCTAAGACAGTAACATACAAATTTTGCAATAAATAGCACACAAATATGTTAAGCCGCTTTGGCTATAAAAATATTTTATAATTTTCTTCTTTTTGAGGGAACTATTGTAGTAGGAATAAGGTCACTGTAATTTATTAGAAACGTATATGTAAGTACTGCTAGTTACGGATTATGAAAATAGGCAGTGCTGCAAATTTATTTCAAGATATATATATATATATATATATATATATATATATATATATATATATATATATATATATATATATATATATATATATATATATATATTATTTAATAATAATAATAATACTTTATTTTTATTATATATATTAACTTCCTGTCACTTGTTCCCGATGATGTTAACAACCTGTTAACGACATATTGAATATAAAAATTTTATTATAATTTTATTAAAAAAACGACCTCGAACCTAATAACTGCATAGATTAAAATAAACAAAAAAGGTCTATAAAAATTAATTAAAACAAATTAATTTTATTGCTAAAAAAATTTAAATCTAATAAGCTAAAATTCGATTGCAGCAACTATAGCTTTGAATTAAATTCCAATAAAGTGCGAAAAACTATACCCCGCCCCCTCATTATATAAAAACTTAATGCCTATATGTACATAAAAAAAATCATGCCTCAAATTTTCCTAAAATTTTTAATGTTCTGAAAACAAATTTTTTTTGAAACACAAACTATTTATTTGCTGCGGTGCTTTAAGCTTTTATTTTTGAAAATTTCAAAACCTTTAAAAGATACTAAAAATGCGTCATAATCAAAGCGAATGCCTTCCATATCAATATATTTTAATAAGATGTATGTTTTTAATAATATGTATATGTGTATGTTCGAAAACTCGAAATTAATTTGGAATTTTTCGAAATTAATTTCCAACACTTGGAAAAAAGTTGAAAGCATAAATTTTGCCTGTTCGAACATTTATAAATAAAAAAAAACTATTATTTTGTAACGATCAATTTTCGAAAACTTTGCACTTATAAGCAAAAGTAACATTTCATGCCATTTCTACTAATTGTAATAAAAATTATAAATTATCATTCTTCAATCCAAATAAATTTAATCAACAAAATAAATGCAATCTTAATAAATATTGAACTTCGAAAACTTTTAAAAATGTATTGCTATACAAAACACTTTCTAAAATAGTATTTTCAGTTAGAAATCAAAGTTTTCAGTGATTTTATTTTGTTCGAAAATTCGAACATATGTTCGAATATTTCGAACACAGCTTAAAATACTAATGAAGCTCGTAAATATTGTTTTAAACAAATAAAAATGAAAAAAAAAATTAATACATTTCTTTTCGATCATTTTAAAGAGCTCACATAAATCAAAATTTACTGCCCTTGTCACTTATTTTTAAAATTCCAGTTGTACATCCGTTTATAGTTAATGACTCCCCTTATAATTATTTGTTTACGTTATGTTTACATTATCATTCTTCAAACCTAATAAATTTAGTCAACAAAATATGTTCCATATTGAAAAATATTGAACTTCGAAAACTTTTAAAAATGTATTACCATGCAAAACACCCTTTAAAAACATATTTTCCGTTAGAAATCAATATTTCCAGTTGATTTTAGTATGTTCGAAAAATCGAACATATGTTCGAAAACTTCGAACTCAGCTTAAAATATTACTGAAGCTTGTAGATATTATTTAAAACAAATAAAAATGAAAAAGTAACATTTTAAGTTTTTTTTTTGAATTACAATACAAATTTCAAAGGAAATGTCTATCGTAAATTGTCTTTTTTCAATCCAAATAAATTTAGTCAAGAAAATATGTATATTAAATATTGAGCTTCGAAAACTTTTAAAAATGTATTGCTATGCAAAACACCTTTTAAAAACATATTTTCAGTTAGAAATCAATATTTTCAGTTAATTTTAGTATGTTCGAAAATTCGAACATATGTTCGAAAATTTCGAACTCAGCTTAAAATACTAATGAAACCAGCAAATATTATTTTAAACTAATAAAAATTAAAAAATATTAATATTTTTCTTTTCGAACATTGTAAAGAGCTCCTACAAATCAAAATTTAATGTCCTTGTAATTTTTTTTTTTAACTCTTCGTATATAGTCAATAATTCCCCATATAATTATTTGTTGAAATTATTTGCTAGTCTCCGGAGAGAATAGCCAGCAATTAGATGTTAAATTATTGCGTATATCTTTCTGTTAATGCTACTGTATTGTATATGAAGCTGTCAAACCAAATTTTTCGCCATCAGTTAGATGTTAACTTGCAGCTTCTTAAAGCTCGTGCCATGCTTTTTTCAAGCTACTGTGAAATGTTAAAAAAAAAAATCTTGTGCTTATTAAATTTTTATACAAATCAGTGTTAAATCATTGTGGCTTAAAAGAATGATTTATGATGAATTCATTAATAAAAGAAAAAATAAACAAAAAGTTAATTTCTCTTCAAAGTACAAATATATTAATGCTATAAAAAATTTAGAATATACTTTACCAAATTGTTGTCTTAAGACGCTTTCAAATTAATCAAATATTTAAAGAAATTGGCGTGACTACAAAAAAATTGTTTACGCCAATTTCTTTAAGAATTTCATTATTATTATTTTTTATTTGTTTTAATTTAATGGTTTTTTAATTAAACAAGTTTTTAAGCCAGATAAATTTAAATAAAAAAACACTTGATAATTTTGCAATATAAAAATATTTTTCCTATTCCGTCAAATAGTTGCTTAAACTGAAACTAATCAAGCCACTGCTCTTTTGCAGTGCTATTGCAGCAGCTTTTTGCTAATAAATTGTTTAAGCTGCATCATAAAAAAAATGTGCATAATCAAAGTTAATGTTTCAATGCATAAAAAGAATAATTAAGAAATTAGTTTTACTTAAAAGAGAGTGTGTCAGTGCAAACTTATGCTTGAATTACTTATTGTGCGAGTAGTACGGAAATTAATGTAAATGTGTGAAATATAAAATGGCAAAGTTGCAACAGCCATTAACACCCTTTTTTGTTTCTCATGAAATAAATATTTATTTATTTGAAATTTTTTACCAACATTTTAATGGTGGTATAGTTTGATAAATCATTTAGTGGCAGGAAAAATTGTCCAGGAAATTACACGTAAGATCAAAAATACATACAAATGTGACTTGCACAAGAAATGCTGGATTATGCAAAGTGTTCGTCTAGTAGGGCTGAGTAACAAAAACTTATAGACAAAATGACGGTTCAATATTTGAAGCTAGAGAATTAGCCAGCAGCTCTTTTACAGGCTTTTGGTTCTAATTGTATTTCAACAAAAATTTTAACTTCTAATATTAAATTAAAATTACGAAATACTCTAAAGTTCACGTATTGCTGTAAGCCAAGCTAAAAATATACACCAACTTAAAGGCGTGTTTTAGTTGAAAAACAAAATTCCCAGTCTTGGCAATGCAAAGAGTATGAAAACAAAACGCATGAGTATTTTAACTTAAGCCAACAGAACGAAATCTACCAACAGTTTGGCCCACAAAAACCAGCCACATGATGTTAAAACTGTTTAAGATAAAATGTAACCAATTGATATTGATGTTTTATGTTAAACAGTCGAAATACAAAAAGACATAAACGTCATGCCTAATCTGAGAAGCAAATGCTATCGTTTGATCTCTTCATTCATTTAAACGCCCAACCATCCTCAACATCCACAAGATGTATTCAAATAAATCTAGCAAATGCAAAGCATTTGGAATTTTTAACTCGGTTTTTTTCATCTTTTAATTTTTTACATGCGTGACATTTTGCAATAAAACTCATTCACTTCACTGACTCACTAAATGCGCTGAAATTTTAGCAAAAAAAAATAATTAAAATAAAAGGTGTTGCTTATTATTGTTTTAGAAATATTACACAACACAACACAATTTTTTTTTTTTTGTAATACATATATTTTTGTAAATTTTTTTTAGATAAATGTGGGACTTTTTGCCAGCAGCAAGTTTGTGTGTCTGAGTTGTTAAATTTTTGCTAATTTGTTAAAACCATAAGATCATTAATTGTGCAAATAAAATGTTGCAATCAAAGCGCCTCGAAGAATGTGTCATCGTTAACAAAAGAAACAAAAATAATATTTAATAAAAAGCCTAAACATGCTGGAAATGTGTAATTAATTTATTAAACTAAAAAAAGGTATTGTTCACAAAAAAAAACTGCCAAACAGTAATGGCTAAATAATTAGCAGCTCATTTGTAATAAATTTAATAAAGACACATTCGCTAATTATTCTTTTTTTGTACAAAGAAAAACATCAACTCCATCTTATATTCTTCTTTTCTATAGATATATTTTAATAAAATTTAAAAAAAATATATATTATTATTCTCATGCGAAAGTATTTAAAGAATTTTAAAAAACCCCTCAAATAATAAAAGAAATGCTGAAAAACAGCTATTTTGACTAAAATATAGAAAATAGGCGGCAAAAATTAAAATATGCAAATATATGCAAAAAATATGCAAAAATATGCGCTAACAAGTTGATGTCAAAATTTGTAGGAAGCTTTAAAATCAATAAATATATTGCGTCACACTTCGTTAGACGTACTAGACAACATATGCTATTGCATATATCCAATTTCCCTACATACAACCCAAAAACGGATTGACATTTTATAATAATAAAAAAATTTCACTGGTATCAAGATATGCTTCGAAAAGATCGAACACGTGCTTGAAACTTTAAAAAATACACCAAAAATATTTTTTTTATCTTAAATAAGCAAAAAATTGTCCAAAGGCTAAAATATGCAAAAATATGCACCAAGAAATCGCTGTCAAAATTCATAAAAAGATATAAAAAGAATAGATATATTGTGTCAAACTTCGTTAGACGCACTAGAAAATATATCCGATTTCCCCACGTATAACCAAAGAACAGATTGACGCTTATAATTAAAAATCCAATATGGTATCAAACTATGCTTCGAAAAGACCGAACATGTGCTTGGAACTTAAAAAAATGCAAAGCAAAACGTTTTGTACTTAAAATAAGCAAAAAATTATGCAAATTTAAAAATATGCAAAAAATATGCAAAAATATGCACTAATAAGTCGCTGCCAAAATTCATAAAAAGCTATAAAAGAAATAAATATATTATGTCACACTTCATTAGACGCATTAGAAAATGTATGCTATTGCATATATCCGATTTCCCCACATACATATAACCCAAAAACTGATTGGCACTTAATAATAATAAAAAATTTACTGGTCTCAAAATATGCTTGGAAAAGACCGAACATGTGCCTGAAACTTTACAAATTGCAAAACGAAATATTTTGTATCTAAACTAAGCAAAAAATTATGCAAATTTAAAAATATGCAAAAAATATGCAAAAATATGCAAAAATATGCACTAAAAAAACGCAGTCAAAATTCATAAAAAGCTAGAAAAAGAATAAATATATTGTGTCACACTTCGTTAGACGCACTAGAAAATATATGCTATTGCATATATCCAAATTCCCTCTATATGTATGTATAACGAAAGAACTGGTTGACCCTTATAATTAAAAGCCCAATATGGCATCAAAATATGCTTCAAAAAAATCGAACATGTGCTTGAAACTTTAAAAAATGCAAATGCGTTTTGTATCTAAAATAACCAAAAAAATATGCAAATTTAAATGTATGCAAAAAATATGCAAAAATATGCATTAAAAATCGCTATCAAAATTCATAAAAACCTTTAAAACGGATAAATATATTGTTTCTGCCTTCATTGGCTGCACTAGGCAAAATATGCAATTGCATATTTGCAGTTTGCCGTCATATAAAAAAACAAACTTATTGATGCTTAAAATTAAAAATGTATCAAAGCTTGGCTTCAGAAAGATTGAATGTGTGTGTGAAACTTCCAAAAAATGCAACCAAAATGAGGTTTTGACTAAAATATGCTGCAAAAGGTCAATATATGCAAAAATATGCACTAAAAAATTGATGCCAAAATTTATAAAAACCTCTAAAATGATCAAATAAAATCGTTCTGCCTTGAATGGTAGCTTTGGAAAATATATGCAATTGCATATTTAAGATTTCCCTGGTAACAAACAACAACACAGCACTATCAATTAAAAATCGTATTTGAAATTGTTTGTCAATTACGGCCTTTTGCATATTTGAAAAATAATTTTATTCTTTATCCTCACTTGACAGATTTTCCTTAGAATATACAAATTTTTATTAATGGCATTAAAACACTTGATATTTCCGAAAATTTAGCTGATTGCAATTTGTTTTCTTATGTTGAGTTTTTACAATTTTTTTTGCTCTGGCGCATATTTCAATGGCCAAAAGTATACAAGAATTAATAATTGTTATGCCTAATATTGTTGTTATTTTAAAATGCTTGAAAGAATTTCAAGCGAGCAAATAATACTTTTAAATTCTAATTTTGTTTGACTCAATGTTGGTTTGAATTAAGTCATGTTTTATTTATTTTACGCATGATTCAGTTTGATTTCATGCTTTTCATATACCTATACAAATAATTTCAAATTTGTAACATGCACAAGTCATGTTAAATATTTTTTAATTATTTTCCAATCAGAATTAAATTGATTTGAAAAGAAACAAACAATCGAATAGATAAAAAAATGTTGCAAAAGTACAACAAACAAGCAACACCTCGTTTGTGTTATTTTTTTTTTTGTATCTTGAAACTCCTTGACCAAAAATTTACTTAATCATTCAATTACAACATAAATTTTCTAGCACAGGACCGCAAGACCGAGCAGTCAAATTATTGCAATTCCTCTGAGACATTCAATTGCCAGTGGTAATAGATTAGAAGCGAAAACGGAATCATTTAATTTTTATTGGTCACATTTATTGGTTCTTTGTTTTTTTATTAATATTTCATCTTAGCAGCAATTCGCATAAAATAAATTTAATATAATTTTTCTAAAAGTCTTTTTTTTTCGTGCCATATAAAATTGTAGTTGTTGGTCTACTAAAGCAGAGCGTAATTACACAATTACATAAAGTGTTTGTTAGCAGTTTTGTCAGCCATTCAGTCATTCATTCATACATTCAGTCGACTCTGTCAGTGTTAAAAGCAGCTACAATGAACTGCCTGCCTGCCAGCAGCAGCAACACCAATGAACAGCTATAATATTTATCATGCTCTTGCTAAAACAGCCAGTCAACCAGGCATACAAGTATGCATTCGTTCATTCATTCAGTCATACATTCAGCTAAACCGACAAACAGCCCGCTTGCATGTATGCCATGGTCACCATCGTTCGGACGCAGTATGTGCGGTTGCCAAACGAACACTATCGAACAATAGTAACCGTCTTTTACAGCATCAGCATCTCCACTTGCCACCAAACCATGATTCTCTGGCACTCTTACTTCACTTCATCGTTTGTTTTCAGTTCAACAATAAGAAACAAAAAAAAAGAAAAAGAGCAAAGTCATAGTGGAACCTGCACCACAATCGCAATTGAAGTAGCAGCAAGAGGAAAAACAAACTTTAAAAATAGCAAGTTGAACGTTTAAATTCTTTTTTTTGGGCAATTGAATTAGATATTTTTTTCCACGTCGCACAAAAATTGCTTGAAGCAACAAATCAGGGTAATGGTTTACAGTTTTGCACTTTTAAACGTTCAAATTGTTGGCTTCTGTTTTTGGCTCTTTGCAATTTTTTTTATTTTATTTTTTTGTATGTTGGGATTCTCATTAAAAACTAAAATGAAACATGCTATAGATTTCGAAGTTATTAACAAATTTGGTGTTGAATAAAAATGTAATTGAAAATATAACAAAATACGAGACTAAAAATTGCTTTATTAGTTGCGTTTTAAGTGCAAATATATTTGGTATTTCATTGACTTAAGCGAAAATTTTCACAAACAGTTTGAGAATTACAAGATCTAAAAGAGAGAAAAGGGCTGTGCCGAAGAACGTGCATTAGATAGCACACTAATTTTTTTTAATGCAAATATAATTCGTATTTCATTGACTTATGCGAAAATTTTCACAAACAGTTTGAGAATTACAAGAGCTAAAATAGTGAAAAGTACTATGCCGAAGAACGTGCGTGAGATAGCACACTTAGTCATGAACATGGATTGCAATTTTTTTAAGTGCAAATATATTTGGTATTTCATTGACTTGTGCAAAAATGTTCACAAACAGTTTGAGAATTACAAGAGCTAAAATAGTGAAAAGGACTGTGCCGAAGAACGTGCGTGAGATAGCACACTTAGTCATGAACATGGATTGCAATTTTTTTAACTGAAAATATATTTCGTATATCATTGACTTGTGCAAAAATTTTCACAAACAGTTTGAGAATTACAAGAGCTAAAAGAGGGAAAAGGGCTGTGCCGAAGAACGTGCGTGAGATAGCACACTTAGTCATGAACATGGATTGCAATTTTTTTAACTGAAAATATATTTCGTATTTCATTGACTTGTGCAAAAATTTTCACAAACAGTTTGAGAATTACAAGAGCTATAGGAGGGAAAATAACTATGCAGAAATGGTTAATTAGCACACTATGGAAGCAAAGAACGTGCGTTAGATGGCACACTCAGTCATGAACATGGATTGCAATTTTGCTAACGTGAATTAGCGCTTGGCCTGAGCACATTCCAGCTCGACCTTTAGTCGGTTTTGTAGCAAAAAATAACGAAAAAATATACAAAAGTCTAGTATAAATTATTTATTTTTATCTAATATTTTTATGAACAAGTTTTATAAAATAAAGTTGATATTTTAAATTAAGACATGAACATGAAAACTAAAAACCTCATGCTCAGCTTATCGCAGCAATTTTGATGTCATTATGTGGCCCACGTGCAAAACACATTTTTTTCTGTCCCTCCATTAGAGCATTTTTTAAGCTTCTTTATTAAGTAATTTCCGTTGTGTGTTTTTTATTATAAAAAAATTATTATTTTTTATTAAATGGTACAAATGTGCCATTGTCTTAATGAATGAAATGAATCAATGAAACAACTACAACAACAACAGAAATGCAGTACCAAAAAAAAACACACACAAAGTGATTGAGTATGTGTGGCAGCATTTTAACTCTTGAGTGGAATTTATTTACTAACCATAAATTTAAACAACTGAGAAGAGTACAAGTCATCTAAAGAAGCTTAATTAAACTGCATTTAAGAGTTTATGGCAGGGGCAACAACAATATCACAAGAGGTCACAAATGTGAACGAGGTCTGGCAACAACAAGAGGAAGTTTATTACAATACAAAATGATTTACAGTTGTGCTAAGGAGAGGACAGGACTGTGCATGCGAATGTTTTGTCAAATCATGCGAAAAATTATATTGTGGTTTCTAGTTTTGCTTAACAGCTGAGTTTATTTTTTCACAGTTTGGAATTTTTTATTTAATGGAAGGCTTCAAATAAGTGTAGTTTAATTGAATAAAAAAAAAATTTCAATTTATTATTTCTTGCTTACATCAGTATTGCCACAAACATGAAAAATTTTAAATTAAAAAACAAGCAAATCATTAAAAATCTAATTCCACAGTTACAATAATTTTTACCATAAGAATTTTTTAACCAAACTCAAATTCAAAACAGCAATCTACAAACTATTGTTTTACAAATGAAAATATTTTAGAGATAGCAGATTTGAACTTGAGCCTGAATAAAAAATTCTCATCTTAATAATAAAATTAATAAATTCGGCAAATAAAAATTTACATTCATGACTTTCTCTATGTGTATTAAAAAAATTATTTCTTTGACACTCAGATTTTGATACGAATTTTTTTCGTGGCACTCACTCAACTTTTTTAAAAAAAAAATTTTTTATTGTGTCAGAAATATTTTCATACTGCAATGCTATTCCTCGAATCTTAGACTGTCTCTATGCCAAATTTTAGCTAAATCGGTTCAGCGGTCTGATCATGAAAAGATAACAGATAGAGAGCCAAAGTAACTTTCATATTTATTATACTAGTAAGGAAAAAAAATGCAAGTCATTATAAAAAGTGCAAGTCATCATAAAAAATGCAAGTCATCATAAAAAGTGCAAGTCATTGTAAAAAGTGCAAGTCATCATAAAAAATTAAAGTCATTATGAAAAGTGCAAGTCATCATAAAAAGTGCTAGTCATAATAAAACTTGCAAGTCATTCCAGAAAGTGCAAGTCATCATAAAAAGTGCAAGTCATTATAAAAAGTGCAAGTCATCATAAAAAGTGCTAGTCATCATAAAAATTGCAAGTCATCATAAAAAGTGCATGTCATCATAAAAAGTGCCAGTCATCATAAAAAGTGCAAGTCATTATGAAAAGTGCAAGTCGCTATAAAAAGTGCATTATGAAAAGTGCAAGTCATCATAAAAAGTGCAAGTCATTATAAAAAGTGCAAGTCATTATGAAAAGTGCAAGTCATTATAAAAAATGCATCATAAAAAGTGCAAGTCATTATGAAAAGTGCAAGTCTTTATGAAAAGTGCAAGTCACTATAAAAAGGGCATTATGAAAAGTGCATGGCATCATAAAAAGTGCAAGTCATTATAAAAAGTGCAAGTCATTATGAAAAGTGCAAGTCATCACAAAAAGTGCAAGTCATTATGAAAAGTGCAAGTCTTTATGAAAAGTGCAAGTCACTATAAAAAGGGCATTATGAAAAGTGCATGTCATCGTAAAAAGTGCAAGTCATTATAAAAAGTGCAAGTCATTATAAAAAGTGGAAGTCACTATGAAAAGCGCACGTCATTATGAAAAGTGCAAGTCATAATAAAAAGTGCAAGTCATCATGAAAAGTGCAAGTCATTATTAAAAGTGCAACTCGTCATAAAAAGCAGAAGGTTATGCTCTCATATCAGCGTGTATGAAGTATTAACGTTGGGTTTTTTTTTTATTTTATTATACTTTTTACCCGTGACTTATTGTAGAAAAAAAACAACAAATGTTTTTTAAAAATAACCAAAGCGGCAACACTGATTACTATAGATTCAGCTTGGCCATGAGTAGCACTCGGAAACTTCTATCGTGAGTGTTACATGGACCTGAAATACACCTCAGCAGAAATAAAAGAGCTTTGGAACGTTTCATAACTATCATTTTCTTATGTTCTGACGTGTATCTCGGCAATAATTAACTTTAGTAGTGATTTTTATGTATAAAAAAATTACGAGGTATTATAAAATCTTGTTACTTAGAAAAAACTATAAAAAATTTCAATTCAACTTTTCAATATATTTTTCTAAATATTTAGCAACAACTTTGCTTAAATAACTACAAATTATTAAAAATAATAACGAGAAAACTCAAAAAAAAAATTAATTATAAAATGGTAACATATTTTACACAAATCAACAAGTCGTTTATGTAAATATTAAACAAACAGGGAGTTGTGTGTCTGCACGGAACTGCTTAATTTAATCAGTCCGCAGTCTAAAGAAATAATTTCATGTAATTGAAACCTAGAGAAAAGAAATACTATTATTAACACAAATAAAGATTAGATATTAGATTTGTTAACGCTGTCATTCTGCGTTAAAGCTGGACATGAGAAAAGTGCAGCAACAACTTGTCTTTAATAACAGGGAAAAATTAGTGTTTTAAAAATTATATGGTGTTTGCTATAATTTTTCTTTTTTAAAATTAATTGCAGCAAAATTGAGTAATAACTTGACAACATGAAATAGTTACGCAGCTATAATTATAATATATGAAAAGAATAAAAACTTGCCACAAACAAAACAGAGCGACAAAGAAAATGTTTGAATTTTTTTTTTCTTGCAAAACATATTGCATTCAATTTGTTTGCAAGTGGAAATAAGTTGCAACATGTATTAGTTAGTGTAGTTTAACTTAATGGCCAGCAAAGGCCCATTGTGCACTCCCACGTAAGTTAAATGAACCCTCCATGAAACTCCATGGGAACTCAATACCAGACTATTTTAACACCCATACGCGAATACTAAACGCTTAACTTGTCTAGGAAAATGTAACTTTTTAGCTAAAGAAAAATTCTCCTTAAGCCCTTCAAGAAATCTAAAGTTTTAAAAATCTTCTCATATCTTGCAGAAGAAAAACCAACCCATACGAGTGCCTTAACAACACCACCCTTCCACAACAACTTTCCTACAAATTAGACAAGCAAACAAAACGAAACCAACAATTTCTCCCCACAAACAAAACCACTCCTTCATACCTGGCATCAGCAAAAAGATAAACCTCAACCTTAATAATCAATCAAAAGGAAAAAAAATAGCAAAAAAAAATAGCAAAATAAAAATAAATAACCTCTACTAAATCCACATCAATGACGTTAGAAAATTAATATCAATTTGCCAATATTTTCGCAAAACAAAATACAGGCAAACCAACGAACTTTCGTTCACATCATTTTCATCGAACGTCATTGTCATTGGCAACGTCATCGTATTAAAAGAAACGAAATAATGCCAATCTACCATAAAACCCCCCCACCGTCCACAGTGGGAAATCATAATACGGCTGAAATCGATTATCACAACTCGGAGGCAGCCAAAGTGAAGCGAACACGTGAACAGGCGTATTTCAATTCGTACGACTTCGATGCAATTGAAGTGCTGCCCTACGACGATGAAGATGATGATGAGGATGAGGATGGCACGATGAAGGTTAAGGGGAAGCCGGAGCAAAGGGAACGCAGGCAGGTGAAAACAGCTCAAACCAGGCAGCAGCAGCAGCAGCATCAACAAAATAAAATATCACAACAGCTAACAACGCATCATCACCAGCAGCAGCAGCAACAACAACAACAACCACACAAACAGAAGCCACAACAAATTTCTAATCACTCCTCAAGTAGTCGCAGCAATAGTTTTATGGCTGATAATCGTCAGCAGCATCATGCTCTTCATCCTGTCAATAGCCATTGTAAGCCTTCCATGTATTTGCAACGTCTTTCCCACATATTTGCATCAAAAAGCAACAACACCAGCAACAAACCTCAAATACAGCAACAAAAACAACAACAACATCCACACCATAATCCACGTTATTCTGCTGGCAATGTTTGTGGTGTTGACAACAAAGATATTTCGGTTGCTGCTGCTGTTGCTGTTAATAATGCCTTGAGCCATGATAATAAACATTTAAAATTGTCATCCTCGGAAACATCGTCCACATCATTGTCATCCTCTTATATCGTTGAAGAGATTCTCAATGTTGATAATGTTGCTGCTGCTGCTGTTGTTGGCAACGATGTGCTTGCCACCAGTACTGGCAGTGGTCTACTGCCATTAGAATGCGCTCGTGATGTCACTGGCATTGGGACACGTAACACTGCAAGCGATGCCACAAATGTGAACGTTAAACCCAGCGGTCTACTTACAGGCACTTCAGCCACAACAGCTGCTGCGGCCACCACGGCAAATGGTGCTGGGAACGGTGGCAATTTTCTGTTGCCACGGGCCATCCTTAAATACCAAAGGTAGGAGAATGAAACTTTCATGTTGCGGGTAAATCTATCAAACTACAGAATATTTCATTTTAATTTGGCCAAAAAAATAGAGCAAATTTTTTATGACAACAACAACAAAAAATGTGACAAAAATATCTTCATAGTGTTCCAGGTGAAAAACCAAGATTATTAAAAAAAAGTAAATTTTCAAATGTGAATACAGGGTTCGGAAACATGTTTATTTTTAAAATACTCGTACATATTTAAAAGTGATTGTTTCTAAAAAGAGGTCGTGTTTGAAAAAGGAATTTTTTTTTAATATTCATACATTTTTTATAAAATCTGTTTGGCATGACATTAATATTAACGCCAATGTTTCATATAAAAAATACCTTTTCATAAACGGTACCAATTGTAAAAAGAAGTACTTTTTAGAAAAAAATAACTTTTTTGGAAAAAGTACTTTTTAGAAAAAGTACTTTTTAGGAAAAAGTACTTTTTAGGAAAAAATACATTTGTGGAAAAAGTACTTTTTAGTAAAAAGTACTTTTTAGGAAAAAGTACTTTTTAGTAAAAAGTACTTTAATGCAAAAACTACTTTTTAGGAAAAACTACTTTTTATTATTAGTACTTTTTATTATTAGTACTTTTAAGCAAAAAGTGCTTTTTAGGAAAAAGTACTTTTTTTGGAGAAACTATTTTTTATTATTAGTACTTTTTAGGAAAAAGTACTTTTTAGTAAAAAGTACTTTAAAGCAAAAACTACTTTTTAGGAATAACTACTTTTTATTATTAGTACTTTTTAGGAAAAGTAAAAAAACTTTTTCCTAAAAAGTACTATTTTTGGAAAAACAATTTTTATTATTAGTACTTTTTATAAAAAAGTACTTTTTTAGGAAAAAGTACATTTTAGGAAGAAGTGCTTTCTATTAATAGTACTTTTTTGGAAAAGCGTCCTTTCATTTAAAAGTACCTTTTCAGTTAAAAGTATCTTGTTAGTTAAAAGTACATTTTTAGTTAAAAGTACCTTTTCAGTTAAAAGTCCCGTTTCTGTTAAAAGTATGTTTTCATTTAAAAGTTCTTTTTCAATTAAAAGTTCTTTTTCAGTTAAAAGTACCTTTTCATTTAAAGGTACCCATGCAGTCAAAAGTATTAAAAGTACCTTTCCGGTTAAAAGTATGTTTGCATTCAAAGGTGCATTTGCCTTCAAAATTAGGACCTCTGCATTTAAAAGTACCCTTACATTGAAAAGTACGTTTTTAAATGGAAAATACCTTTCAATACCTTCAAAAGCACCTTTTCATTCAAAAGCAAATTTTCATTGGAAAATACGTTTTCATTTAAAAGTATGATTTCAATTAATTTCAATACCATTTTCCATTTAAAAGTACCATTTCAGATAAAAGTACATTCTTATTTAAAGGTACCTTTGCATTTAAAAGTACATTTTCTTTTCAAAGTAAATACTTTTTCATTAAAGAGTACCATTCCATTTAAAAGTTCACTCTGCCGGTAAAGTGTCATATTATTTAAAAGTACTTTTTCATTGAAAAGTACCTTTTCAGTTAAAACTACTTTTTCATTCAAAAGTACTTTTACATTTAAAAGTATAATTTCAGCTAAAAGTACCTTTCCATTTAAATGTACTTTTGCATTTAAAAGTACATTTTCTTTTCCGACTCCTTTTGCATTCAAAAGTACCATTCCATTTAAAATTTCCCTCTGCCTTAGAAGTGTCATATTATTAAAAAGTACTTTTCATTAAAACGTGCCACTTCATTTAAAACTACATTTTTATTCAAAAGTACTTTTGCCTTTCATAAGTACCATTCCAGTTAAAATCACTTCTTCATTCTAAAGTACCTGTGCATTTAAAAGTACTTTTTTATTTTAAAGTACAATTTCACTTAAAAGTACCTTTCCATTCAACAGTACCTTTTTATTTAAAGGTGCCTTCTCATTTAAAAATACATTTTCATTTAAAAGTACTTTTCATTTGAGAATACAATTTCTTTTAAAAGTACATTTTCATTTAAAAGTACCTTCTCATTTAAAAGTACCTTTTCACTCAGAAGTACCTTAGCATTCAGCAGCACCCTTTCCTTTAAAATACCTGCTCTTCTAAAAGTACCCTTTCATTTAAAAGTGCCTTTTCATTTAAAAGTACTTTTTCATTTAAAAGTACCATTTCATATAAAAGTACCTTTACATTTAAAAACATATTTTCATTAAAATGTACCTTTTCATTTATAAGTACGTCCTCAATGAAAAATACCGTTTGAGAGTACAATTTCATTTAATATTAAATTTTCATATAGTATTTGTTGTAAAAAAGTTCCTTTTCTTTATAAAAATTAAATTTTTATATATTATGCTTTTACAAAAGTTACTTTTTTGTACAAAACCACCATTTAATTATAAAGATGCTCTTAGTTTACAATCTATTTATAACGTCTTCATAGAGTCATGCTTTTTCCTAAAAATATTTTCCCTAAAACAATACCCTAGTATTTGCCACAGACGTGTAAACGTGCTTTGTAACAAACAGAATGTTTTATATGTATATAAAAAATTTATTTCGAAAACCTTAAAAGAGCAAACCTGTTACAAAAAATTGTTTTAATACAATTAATTTTTTCCGCCATCTGCACGGCCTGGATTTAATATGAAAAATTATCGCAAATTATGTTTAAAACTAAACTAAACTGAAGCACAGTAAAAAGAACAAAATGTTAAACGTAAATGACACAGAAAAGTAATTTTTGTAATCGCTCTTAATTAAGATAAATTTTAAACAATAATGACATTAAGCATACGACAGTTTTGTTTGTCTGTCCCTAAAAGGCAAGCGCACAAAAGCTACCGCTGGCAATAAACTCTTTAAAATATTGCTACACGCAGTCTAGGGTTTAATAATAAAAAAAAACATTTCAATAAACCTCATGGTTCCATTTAATAAATTCTAAATGCAATTTTATCACTTTTATTTTTTGTCCTTTAACGCTGAAACAGCGAATTTTATTAACTGTTAATGATTGAAAATTGCATGAAAATAAAGTTTAAATGAAACCTCAAGCAAATGAATACTAAACTTAGGGCCAGTTGCAATGGATGTAATGAAGATTAATTTTTTCTGACAACAGGTTGTTTGCAACAATAACAGCAACCAGAAAAATGTGTGATTCTAGCTGTTGTTGAGTTCAGATATTTATTGCTGCAATTTGCACATTTTGTATGCCATTGGCGTGAGTAATAGTTTTTTTTTTAACAATTTTATTGAAACAAATTTTATTGGTTCTTATTATTTGCTTTCAGGAGGTTAATTATTTATTGTGGGCTTTTCAAAACTCTACTCATGTAGAATTTTTAGTATTTTGTGTTATTGTCAAGCCAAGCATTCATTTGGTTTCAAAATCACAGCGATGGCGTAATTAATTAAAATAAATTGAATGGCATGAGGTCAAGTTTAATTTGTATTTCTATGCCAAAATATGCATTAAAATAACTCTGGCCGTAAAACACATGACAATTTAGTATGTAGAGCAGCTACTCTTTTTGAAGGGTACATTTCCCGTAAATGCACACACATTCTTCTTACTGTACGTACTTTTTTATAAAAACGTTTATTTTTTGTAAAGGTAAATATTTAAAAATTCTGTTTCAAAATTTATTTTGTACAAAACTTTTATTAATTTTATTTATAAATAAATATTTGTTTAATATTTTCAAACAGGTCATTTTTTAAGAACGGAATATTTTATATAAACTACTTAAAACATATACATTTTCAAGAGGTACTTTTTCTTAAAAAGTACTGTAAGTAAGAATGCGACGCCGCGGTGGTGGCAATTTTTCCAATAGAATATAATTTTATTCAGACTTAATTTAAGCAAGTCTTATTTCTACATTTTATGTGAATTTCAAAGTAGTTTTGTAATTATTTGTAAGCTGATCATCATTAAAAATTCAATGGCCTGCAATTTGCTTATCATTTGCTATGTTTGGATTTTTAATTTCATACTTTTTCGTCAAAAGAACTTTTTTTAAAAAAAATTTTAGAATTTTTTTTTAAAAAGATGAATTATTTTCAAAAATACTTTTTATAATAGCTGTACATTTTTAAAAATATTAGTTTTTAATAAAAGGATTTTTTGTGACAATATCTTTGTTATAACAGTTATTTTTAATAAAAGCTGTTTTAAAGAAATAAAAGGTACTTTATTAGAAAAGGTTCCTTTTTATAAAAGGTTCTTTATGAAAGATGATTTTTATAAAAACTATTTTTATAAAGGCACATTTTCATGAACGGCACTTTTTTATAAAAGCACATTTTTACAAAAGCTAAAAGGAACTTTTTTATAAAAGGTACTGTTTTATAAAAAGGTACTTTTTTATAAAAGGTACTTTTTTTAAAACGGTACTTTTTATAAAAGGTAATTTTTTATAAAAGGTACTTTTCTATAAAAGCAACTTTTTTATTAAACGTAAATTTTTATAAAAGTTACTTTTGTCATAAAACGTACTTTTTTATAAAAAGTGCTTTTTTATAAAAAGTATTTTGTTAACAAAATGTACTTTTTTAGAAAATTTACTTTTCTATAAAAGGTACTTTTTTATAAAAAGTACTTTTTTATAAAAGGTACTTTTTTATGTAAAGGTACTTTTTTATAAAAGGCACTTTTTTATAAAAGGCACTTTTTTATAAAAGATACTTTTTTATTAGAGGTTCATTTTTATAAAAGGTACTTTTTTATAAAAGGTACTTTTTTATAAAAGGTACATTTTTATTAAAGGTACTTTTTATAAAAGGTGCTTTTTTATAAAAGCTATTTTTTTATTAAAGGTACTTTTTATAAAAGTTAATTTTTTTATTAAAGGTACATTTTTATAAAAGGTACTTTATTTATAAAAGGTACTTCTTTATAAAAGGTACTTTTTTATGAAAAATAATTTTTTATAAAAGCTTCTTTTTTATAAAAGGTACTTTTTTAAAAAAGTTACTTTTTTAAAAAAGTTACTTTTTTATAAAAGGTACTTTTTTATAAAAGGCACTTTTTTATTAAAGGTACATTTTTATAAAAGGTACTTTTTTATAAAAGTTACTTTTTTATTAAAGGTACATTTTTGTAAAAGGTACTTTTTTTATAAAAAGTACTTTATTATAAAAGATACTTTTTTGTGAAAAGTAATTTTTTATAAAAGCTACTTTTTTAGAAAAGGTACTTTTTTATAAAAGGTAGTTTTTTAGAAAAGGTACTTTTTTAGAAAAGGTACTTTTTTAGAAAAGGTACTTTTTATAAAAGGTACTTTTTTTGAAAGGGTACTTTTGTGAAACGGTATTTTTTTATAAAAGGTACTTTTTTTATAAAAGGTGCCTTTTTATAAAAGCTATTTTTTTAAATGTAATTTTTTAGATAATGATCTTTTCTATAAAAGGTACTTTTATATATAAAGTACTTTTTTATAAAAGGTACCATAAAGGCATTTAAGCAATTAAAGCTACATATAAAAGGAAATTTTTTTATAAAGGAATCTGATAAAAGGTACATTTTTGTAAGAGTAACTTTTTGCAAAATAAATTTTTTCTAAAGATAGTTTTAAGAAAGGATCATTTCGAAAAAGGTACCTTTTTTTAAAAAAGTACTATTGAAAAAGAAACTTTTTTTAAAGAAAGATAATTTTGAAGTAGGTTTTTTTGAAAAAATATTTTTAAAAGAAAGAATTTATTTGATAAACATACTTTTTTGAAACAGCTCTAGTTTTAAAAAAAGTCTTTTTACAAAAGGTACTTTTTTATAACAGACACAGCGAGTATTCAATAGAAGGGTTCTGAATTTATTTCCTTCATATAAAGATTTTAAACTCAACCAGGTAACAACGTGCTTATCCCCTTAATTCCCTCATAAAGATACACTGCCACCAAAAAATTGAGATTTACTATTTCAGCTCTCGTTTTAGATGAAGGTCATTAATAAAAAGCAACGGCATTACACACATTTTCATCCGTACTTGCCTGTTGGCATTCATTTGGGTATACAGACTTAAATTGCATAAGGTGTTTCAGCCAAGCAAACAGACGAGTGGCTTCAAGAGCAGCAGCTGCTGCAATATGAACGGCATCATCTGAGCAAAACATCAATACGGGCATGAACAACAGTAAATCCATGGCAGCAGGAAAGCAATTACTGGAACAATATATATTGAGGGAATAAACGTGTTTGCAGGGAGTTCTCTTTTTTTGTTGTAGTTGCTTTTGAAAATTTTGGATTTGTGTTTCCTTCCATACGGCATTTGGTGATTTCTGCCAGAAACATTTCAGTTGTTGTTCGTTGCTCTTTTTTCAACTTGATTGGAATGAGTGGAATTTTTATGGCTGTTAAGTTACTGCTAATGATGATGACGATGATGATAATGACGTTGGAGTTATTTATGAGATAACATGTAATTTTGTAACTAATTTAATTACAAAAACATATTTTAAAATGTACCAGTTGATGTAGATTAAGTGAGGCAATTAAACGGAAACATTTGAAAGGTTCGAAGTATTTATTTAAGGACATTATTGCAGACAAAGTTCTAAGTTTAAAATGCAAAAGAAAATTTTTATATACGATTTATAACTTTATCCTTGCAGCAGTGGCAAATTTCAAAGAAAATATATAATAATTTACTCCACTAAAAATTGCAAAATCACTCGGGTATGAAATTCTTGTTTAAGTACCTTTCTCCTAAGAATTCTCCCATTTCTAATAAGACTACCGAAAAGGTACTTTTATAAAAGATACTGCAGTTTAAAAAGGTTCCTTTTTTAAACCGGTACTTTGTTTAAATCTTTTTATAAAAATTTATGTTTTCAAAGCATTTTTTAAATAAGAGTTTTATTAAAAAGGTACTTATTTTAAAAAGATGTTTTTTAAACAGTGTTTTTTTAAGGGGCATTTTATTTAAACAGCTATTTTCTTTAAAAATGTACGTTTTGAGCTGAACTTTTTTAAAAATATACTTTTTAAAAGATATCTCTTAAAGAAGTGCTTTTTTGAAGAGTTGCCATTTTTAAAAACGTAATTTAGAAAAAAAAATATTTTGTTTAAAGTTTTATTTGTTTAATCTGGTACTTTTTTAGAAAGATACTTTTTCTAAAAAGGTACATTTTATAACCAGATAGTTTTTCTAAAGAAAAGTACTTTTTCAAAAAGGTTCGTTTTTTAAAGAGGTACTTTTTCTAAACAGGTACTTTTTCTAGGTTAGTGTTAACAGGTTGCTGGTGAAGGGGAAGTAAAGTCCAGCCCACTTGTGTTCAATTATTTGAATTTTTTCTAAAAAGATTCTTTTCCAAAAGAGGTACTTTTTCTAAACAGGTAGTTTTTCTAAAAAGGTACCTACTTTTTCAAAAAAATTCTTTTTTTAAAGAGATACTTTTTCTAAAAAAGTACCTTATAAAGAAAGGTACTTTTTCTAAAAAGTACTTTATATAAAAAGGTACTTTTTCTAAAAAGTACTTTTTT
This sequence comes from Linnaemya tessellans, assembly GCA_951800035.1. Classification (NCBI taxonomy): domain Eukaryota; kingdom Metazoa; phylum Arthropoda; class Insecta; order Diptera; family Tachinidae; genus Linnaemya; species Linnaemya tessellans. The sequence goes on along the minus strand of OX637534.1, from coordinate 120,192,305 downwards.
TAATATTGTTGTTTGCTTTTATTGATCTTTTCTTATATATGTATTTTAGAATGATTGAGCTCGAGGTCGTTTTTGTAAAAATATTTTTATTTTTAAATCGATACTTTTTTAAAAGGTACTTTTTTAGAGAAAGATACTTTTAAAAGATATATATTTCTAAAGAGTCTTTAAAAGGCACTTTTTTAAGAATTTTTTTAAAAATCGACTTTTAAAAGAAATAGTATTTCTAAGAAAAGTTCTTAAACCAGTCCATTTTTTTTAAAAGAGTAGCTTGTTTTAAAAGAGTACTTTGTTTTAAAAAAGTACTTTTTAAAAGATATTGTGTTTAACAGGGTACTTTTTCTAAAATATACTTTTTTAAAGAAGCACATATAAAAAATAACAATTTTTTAAAAAAGGTACTTATCCAATAAAATATTTTATAAAAGTAATTTTAAAAAAATTCTTCGCATAAAATTCTAAATTTTTTTTTAGAAAGAAGTGGCATCAAATCGTAGTTAATAGGACAATAAAGCTGTTCTGGCGTATTCACAAAAAATAAAGTGGACTTGAAGAGGGGAAAAATTGTGTGGCCTCATTTCTTTTCTTTCTTGTTTTCAAGAACTTGTGCATGATTACAAACATCTGGGTACTGCTGCTGAGAAGTCCCATTTTTAAGACTTTTAATTTAAAACTTTTATTCTTAATTAAAACATTTCAAAAAACAAAACCCAACCGCTGAAGGAGATTAATATTATGATATTCCTTTGTTTTGACACACGATGATGGTCTATTTCTTTTGTAACATATTTGTGTGCCTCTCTTGACAGAATATAGTTGGCGGCGATGGGTGCCTTTGTGTTTTCTGTCTCGGTTTCAAATGTTTCTTTATGTATTGCAACAGACTGTTTGAGCTGCATACAATGAATGAGCAACAGCAACAACAACAATAGCAACAGCAACAATGACATAAACACGATTTATGTCAATAACATTCAGTTGTAAAATAATACGTTTCGATTGTCATAAAAAGCAGCAATCAGCCAACCGTCAATTATTTGCAATCACCATAAGACGAACTCTTCCACTGTTGGCGATTTTAATGTTCATGCCACAGAGCCATGATTTCAATAAATACAAGTTTTCGAAGAAGATACTTAATAATTTTTTTTTTTTTATTTCCGGAGGATGTTCTTAAACTCGTACCACATGCTGCCCACTCGTCAAAACTAAAAATAAAATACAAAATCCAACAGCTGAAGTTCAAATCAGTTGTTTGCATTGACTGGCGAACGTTTTTATAGTTTTTAAAGGGTTAGAGGAGAGGCAGACGGTGAGGGAAGATTCATTTAGGCTTCCACTTTTAGGCTGTGCATGCGTGCGTGAGTGCGTGCGTGCTATTGTCACATAAAATATGATTGTGCAAAATGTTAATGAAAATTGTTGTGTAATCAGCTTTAGGCCATAAATATTTTATTACACTCTGTTCATTCATAATTTTCATTTTTGGCAAAGTTCAAGTTTATTGTTTTTTTACGCTTGGCAATTTTTGGCAGTTTGTTTTGTAACACACACACACACACACACAAATGCACACACTCTTGTAAAAAAATTTCCATACGCAAACATAACGACTGGCAAGTTAGGCGCCTGTCGCCAGCCTTCACCTCTTTTTAATTCTATACATAAATTTCAGATGTTCAACGTCATTTTTATGCAAAAAGCAAACAAACAAAAAAGTTCATTCTCACATTGCGAATACTAATGAATGAATAATGTTGCTTCTTAATGGCAATGCTTATTTGTTATTTTTATTTATTTCTTTTTTTTCCATACAACATTTGTAGCATCTTTGCAACAGCTGCCACAATTACACACAATTATTTTTGATAAATACCACAGCTACCACCACACAAAAAGTGCAATAGCAACTTGATCTTGACGTTTGGAATCTTTGCCACAAAAACCATGAAATTAAAAATATTAGTTGAACATTTTGTTTAAAACTATTAAATAACAATAATTTAGCCAAATCATTTTCCATTAATTATGATAAAAATAAATTATGAAAATATTTAAAAAAAAAAATTGTGGTAAATTGTTTTGTTACTCATCGAGCGAGAAGGTCGCCGCAAATGTTTTTTCTCAACGTATATAACAGCTGTTGTCTCTTCTAAGTTTTTCGTAGAAATATCGTTTTAAAAATAGTGCTTATTCAAAAAAAGTACCTTTTTACAATAATACCTCTTTCAAAAAACTACATTTTCTATAAAAGTGCCTTTATACACAAAATACCTTTTTAAAATATATTATTTATTTTACAAAAAGTACCTATTTCAAAAAGCAACCTTCTTTAAAAGAGTAACTTTTTAAATAAAATACCTTTTCACAAAAAGTACCTCTTTAAAGCAATTATCTTTTTAAAAAAACTGCTTTTTTAAAGTACCTTTTTTGAAAAATAATTTTTTTTTGAAGAAGTACTTTTTTTTAAGAAGTACTTTTTTTGAAAAAGTACCTTTTTTGAAAAAGTACCTTTTTTTGAAAAAGTACCTTTTTTGAAAAAGTACCTTTCTTGAAAAAGTACATTTTTTGAAAAAGTGACTTTTTTGCAAAAGTACCTTTTTTGAAAAAGTACCTTTTTTGAATAAGTACATTTTTTGAATAGGTACTTTTTTTAAATCCCTTTTTGCGGAAAAAACCCGTTTTTGAAGATTACCTTTGTACAAAAAATACATGTTTTGAGAGAGTACCTTTTTTTAAAAAAGTACTTTTTTTGAAAAAGTCCTTTTTTTAAACCCCTTTTTGAAAAAAATACCGTTTCTGAAGATAAGCTTTTTGGAAAAGTATTGTTTTGAAAAAAGTACTTTTTTAAAAAAGTAGTTTTTACAAGAACTAACTCTTAAAAAACGTTTTTTAAGACAGTACATGTTTATATGAAATTATATTTTCATAAAAAGTAAAAAAAAATTAACAAAAAGTAAATTTTTAAATAAAATAGCCTTTAACGAAAAGTAGCTCTTTGAAAATAAATACTTTTTTGAAGAAAATTACCTTTTTGGAAAATACGATTTTGAAAAAAGCACCTTTTTGGGAAAAACACCTTTTTGGAAAAGTACGTTTCTAAAAAAAAACCTTTTAAAAGGAATAGCTTCAAAAAAGTACCTTTTTATAGAGTTGGCGTTTGAAAAATGTAATTTTTTTTATAAAATTACCTTTTCAAAAAATGTACCAGTTTAATTTTTTTTATTTAAATGTTATTTGTGCTACAGATCAGTAATTAATTCAATAAATGCCAATTATTTTCAGAATAGAAAAAAAACTCTTCTGCTATTTTTTATGCTATAAAAATTCTTTTTAATAATTTCAAAATTGTTTATCAAACTTGGCCTGAAGCAAAACTGTAAATTTTAATTTATTAAACAATACTAAAGTTTATGGAATTTTTTCATTTAAACTTAATTTGATTTAAAATATGCATACAATTTTTTAAATCAATCAAATGATGCAAATTAAATTATGGTAAACTAAATACAGGCACACACACACATACACATGTGTAAATGAAATAAATGGGAAAATACAGTCAATAAACTTACAAAAAGTGAACACAAAAGGGAATCAACTAAACTGAACAGTAACCAAAAATCTAAATATGGTCACCACAATTATAAAAAAGACGATATTTTGGTCCAACTTGTTATTACAGCATCAAAACAACAACTAATTGAAGAAATGATCAAATGGATTTAAATTTTAAAACAATTGCAGGATGTTGGCACTACAACAGCAAATTAAACCACCCGCCTACATTAACGGCATACAGACAGCAGAAGACTAGGCCTACACCCACTCACACTACCTCACACTCATTCACAATCACTCACACTCGTGTGCTATATAATCGCTGTCCATATAATTTTTTTAAATATGTTAAAGAAGCCAAAACCGCTATTGGGACACACCACACATCATATGGGTACTATACGATGACTTCTCACTCACTCACACTTGGACACATGACCTTGCACACCATAGAGATGATTTTGAATGTCAACGGTATTGCAAAAAAACAACAAAATGAAACACAATAACAATGCTATTGCTACAAATGAGTCCAGAGAAAACAAATGAAATATTTAAAAAAAATATAAATAAAACTTCGGCTTTAGCGACTTTAAGGCCTACTAAAACAGCATTAACAGCAAAAAACTCATATACACGTGCTCTGGAATGAAAACAATTAAATCAGTAAAAATTAATAAAAAAAAAGAAACTGTTGACATTTTATATTGCTAATTTTCTTTCTTGTTGGTTTTATATCTAAAGCGATTTGTGTTTTTATTAAGGTTTTTTTTTAATTTTTTTTATTTATTTTTTTTTTATTTTTATTTCTTTTTTTGTTTATTTATTTTTTATTTGTTTTTTGTAATGTTAATATTGCGAGATTATTAGTTAAATTTGACACCCATTTAAAGCAAATGGTTGCTTTTACTGTTTCTTTATTAATAGACTTAACCTATTTGCCTACTTCTGCCTGTAATGGACGCTAGGGTTAAGCCCATTTAATTCAATTTGGCCATTTTTGAGGTCAATTTGAAACAGTGATGATAATCGATAATAATTGATAATAGACAATTGTGCTATTTTCAGTGCGATTCACACTCTAAAAAAGTACTGCAGCACTCCAGCATTGAATGCTGTCAATATCAGTTCCAGACTTTGCAACTGCAAATCTGAAATATGTTTCTTATATCTGAATGTAACAAAAATCAAGAACAAGTTTGTATATCCATTATTGCATGGCTAAATTATTTTATAGCTCATGTTTTATGACCATCAAAAATTAGCATATTTTGCCCCATTTTCTTATCGAATAGTCTTGAATCACGTCAGATATTAAAAGGCTGATAATTAAAGAAGCACCTTTAAAATCTGTGTGATTAATAAACAGGTAATAACCCATAAATAATTTCTTAGACAAGGAATTTGAAAATTGCTAATCCCTGCATTTAGCAGATCTGTACAAATTAATAAATTCTTATCAAAACTATTTAAATTCAACTATTGGCTTAGAACATACAGTACATTTCCACTCATTTTCAAACTGTGAAATCCTTTTTTTAATAATAAGACATTTTTTATGGCACAGGGAATTTAAAGAAATCATAAATTTTTATTAAAATAACGTGACCATGTGCAAATTTTCAAAAGGCATTTTCAGTATAATACGTTTAATTACCCGACGCTTAATTACCTTTCATGATTATTGCCCTCAATTTTTAAATCTCAGTTTTACCCTTCATTTTTCACGCGTAATTGCCCACCATACGTTTAATTACCCGATTCGGTTAATTACCTCAAGAGCTAAAAACTACGAAATTATATGTCTGATCAATTAGTGTTCCCAATTCTTTTATAGGACTTTAGCGGCATATTGCAGGGATGAAATTTTCCATATTTTTTTTTAGTCCAGTTGCTATTTTTGTTTGCTTTTTATGTGAAACTATCGTTTTCAAGATAATCCTTTTAACTTTAAGTAATTACTGCATTTTTTAACTATTTTCTTCACGAATTCGTATAATAACCTCATTGAGGTAGTTAAGCGTATTCGTTTGTATGCTACTCCCGCATAAATACCCGAATATACTGCAAGGTTTTGGAGCCTTAAATTTATTATATTTATGGGTTTTAGTTGTTATTAAAATAATTTTTAAATATTTAACCGTCCTCCCATCTGCCTCATCAGCTATTTTTCCTTCAAATTCAACAAACTTTTAAAAAAAGCTAGAACATTTTTTTTTACTATTTTTTTGTTTTTTTTTTTGTTTTTTTTTTTTTGTTTTTTTTTTTGTTTTTTTTTTTTGTTTTTTTTTTTTTGTTTTTTTTTTGCACATTGACATATCAGGGTAGCATCTTTGATGGCGTTACACCTTTAACTGTTTGCACAATAGTTTAAAATTTGCAACAAGAGAAAAAGTCCATGCCAGGCCATTTTCTACAGTTTCTTTTTTTCTATTTAAAGCTTCAAGGCTGCACACCGAACCACAGCTATCAAATTAATCTTTTTTTCCACGGATTTATAATAAAACTGCTATTTTTAATTAAAATATATAATAACAAAAAATAACATACTAATAATTTTTGGCTAGAAGAAAAAAATAGAGTCTTAACATTCATAAATGCACAAGAGCATGTTTGAATGCAACACATCCGTTTTCGTTGTTGTTCGTTTCAAAAGCTTCAAAATTACTTTGCAGTTTTTTAAGGTTTGACCGTTAAAAGTTGGCTGTATAATTGAAATAAAATTCGCTTACGAAATTTTGTAATTTCAAATTTAACATTTACTTAAATTTTTAGTTTTCGGCTAAATATTATTATGGTTTGCACTCGTACTTGTTCAAGTATAATGAAGTACTCTTGCACTTGCATGTTCATTTATGCTTTAATTTTACTCTATGTGAGCGTGTGTGTGTGTGTGTGTTGCTGTAATCTTTGCTATTAACTTTTAGTTTGAAGTTTAATTGTGGCTGTTAAAATTTTTACATGTTTTTTGTGTGTTTTATGAAATTTGCTAATTTATTTTTTTGGCCTTCAAATGGAAAAAACATACCACCACAATCTATGTCAGCCACTTTGTGCAATTATTTTTATGGTGAGAAGAACTTTTCTAAAGGCAATTGTTAAATTGAGTGGCCTGGCCTGGCCAATCGGCTGCAGGCAAGTGGAACAATTAACTTGTGTTAGTCGCTTTTTTTTTTGAATGCTGATTTTTTTTATTGATTTTAATTGGACGTAATTATTAGATAAACACGTAAGTTGGAATTAATATTTAGTGTCAATTTGTGTTAATATAAAGTAAAGAAACTTAAAAGTACTCAACTCCATATTTAATAAATTAACCAAGTAAGAAGTTATATACGACCGGGTCGAATCTTAAGCACCCTACACATCTTTAGTATATAAATTAAAAATGTTTCAGCTGCTGGGTCAAAGTTACTTTAAGGCATTTCTGTGCCCAATTTTAAAACTCTATTTGTAGAGAATCACTCCGGGAAGGGCCGGTGGGGAAAACATCTCCCCTTTGTCGTAAAAACTTAAAAAGCACTTCCTTTAAGACATTTCTGTGCCCAATTCTAAAACTCTATTTGGAGAGAATCACTCCGGGAAAGGCCGTGGGGGAGACTTGTCCCCTTTGTCGTAAAAACTTAAAAAGTAGTTCCTTTAAGACATTTCTGTGCCTAATTTTAAGACTCTATTTGGAGAGCATCACTCCGAGAAGGGCCGGTGGGGAAGACATCTCCCCTCTGTCGTAAAAACTTAAAAAGTAGTTCCTTTAAGGCATTTCTGTGCCCAATTTTAAAACTCTATTTGGAGAGAATCCCTCCGGGAAGGACCGTGGGGAGACATGCCCCCTTCGTCATAAAAACTTAAACAGTAGTTTCTTTAAGGCATTTCTGTGCCCAATTTTAAAACTCTATTTGGAGAGCATCACTCCGAGAAGAGCCGATGGGGGAGACATGTCCCCTCTGTCGTAAAAACTTAAAAAGCACTTCCTTTAAGGCATTTCTGTGCTTAATTTTAAAACTCTATTTTGATAGGGTCAGTCCGGGAAGGGCCGTGGGGGAGAAATCTCCCCTGTGCACTAAAAACTTAAAAAGTACATTTTTGTATTAGTGAAGTGTAGAAAAGATATTTTTTGATAGGGTCAGAGGTGGGTGCAGGGGTAGGGCAGGGAAAGATCAAAAAACATGTCAGTTTCGTCATAAAAATTTTATTTAATAAAATTAAATTTTAACACCGGTATTCATAAAAAAATAAAACGTATTTGAAATCTGTTTTAAGAAAATTTTTTATGAAAAAATTTTATTAAAATACATTTCAAACTCATTTTAAATTTTATGAATACCGGGGTAAATATTTACACTATTTTCTTATGTAATATATTATTTTAACGCCCACTAAAGGGGGCGGGGTTCAAAAATGACTTTTTCTGATTTTCTGGTTGCTAGTTCAATGCTTCGCACCTTCTTTGACATACAAATTACAAAAAAAAAACTTAAAAAATTATATTGTTTTTTAGAGGTTGCTTTGGTTCTTCTTAGGGGAACTTTTTTCTCTGTGGCCCGATTCAGTCCATTTAAGAACTTTTTCTGTGCTATCCTTCAAGATATATATATTTATACCAAATATCAAGGGGGTGGCTCTTTGCGTTTGGACTAAATGATGGTTTCCACAGACGGACGGACAGACATGGCTAGATCAACTTAGATTTCATCACTGATCAAGAATATATATACTTTATGGGGTCTTAGAGGGATATTTCGCTGCGTTACACATGGAATGACAAAGTGAATATACCCTCTAATTTTTTTTGTAGGGTATAAAAAAAATTTTACGCCAATATTTATTCTACACATATGTAATTTAGGAACAACTTATAAAAACGTATATAATTATTTTCTACAATTATCCGACGCCGTAAAACGGTTCAAATTGCCACAAAAACATCTCTATCTTCTCGTCTTTCCTCATCTGTTCCCTCAATACTATCACCTCCCTTTCAGTTCCGGCGCAATGTATAGCATATGTAGGGGTCGTAACCTAAGCGCTGGTCCTATTATTTAAACATCCTCAAAACCAGCTTAAGTTCTAAATTTTATTTCCAATTATTTAATAAAAAATATTTTATACAAAACATTTTGCACACAATTATTTTAAATATCAAATCTAGAAATATTTCATTATCAAATGAAAAAAAAACTTTTGTTGTCAAATAAGTTTTGTGAACAATCATTAACAACTGCATTAACATAAAGTAACACTTACAATTTCAAACAAACAACAACAACAACAAAAAAACAAACACTTGGCCACAAGTCATAGACACAATTGCATAAATAACATCAGCAACAATTACAATAATCAGCAAAACAGTAAATAAATGAAATGAAAAAAATAAATAAAAAACACCGACACACTCTAATTATCGTGACACTCCAGCTGAAGATTCAATTACACAGAAATTGTAATAAAAATAAGAATAAAAACATTTTTAAATGAATGAACAACAACACAGAATGCCTATTGACAGCAACAACAGCCTGTATTATCATCAACAACAAATATCGTATTATTTAATAAATACATTGACAACATTGTCAGCATCTGGATGTTGCCCATGTAGAATTCTTGGAATCGCACACACACACACATACACTCCCCGCCCCCTCCAATTGATGGAAACTTGATACAACAATAAATGCTTAGATAGATGGCCGTACGAATGTACGGACAATATTGACAGTGAAGAAATTGTACTGTAGCGGGCAACAGGATTTATGTGGCTTGAAAGAATTTATGGGCAAAACCAAAAAGAAAACAAATAAATACAGCATTAAATCGCAAATGGCACAAGCAATACTTTTACAAAACTTAATATTTAAAAGTAAATTTGAATTACTTCTTGCTGGCTTAACATTCAAAAAAGTAATTTTAAAATACTTTCAAAGCGTCCTTCTGTTTTAGGACATTTAATTTATTTTGGTTTTAAAAATTTTTTAAAACGTGTATTTGAGGCTACTTTTTTAAACAACTAACGTTTATGAAAGATATTTTCCCTGTGAAAACATTTAAAAAAATAAAAGTTAATTTTTTTAAATAAACTTTTTAAGGTTTAATTCATTAAAATATTTAGCATTTATAAACTGCTTATTTGACAGTTTTTATTATAAAATTTATTTTGGTTGAATTTTAAAAGCTACTTTTTTAAAAAAAGGTACCTTTTTAGCAACACTTTGTTGAAGAGTTGTTATGCAGAGGTATTTTTTAACAAGTAATATTTCAAATAGTACTTTAACCAATAGTACTTTCTTAAAAATTAGTAATCTAAAGGTTACTTTTCTTAAAATATACACATTCAAAAAATCCATTTGTTCCTTTGAAAAGTACTATTTTCATAGGTACTATTTTAATATATACATTTTGAATTAGAATTAGAATCAACTTTTTCAAAAGGTCATATATAAAAAAATACGTTTCTCTATAAGCGGTACGTTTTTAATAGATACACATATAATAAAAGGTACTTTATGAAAGAGTAAATTTTAAAAACTACTTTGAAGAGGTATTTTCTTAAAATACATTTTTTAAAAAGTACAATTTTAAAAAGAATTTTGCAAAATATACTTTTTAAATAGTTGTTTATATTAAAGGTACAATTTTCAAAGGAATAAAATTTAAAGGTACTTTTTTAAAAGATGCTTTTCTGAAAGGTACTTTTTTAAAAAGTACTTTTTTTAAAAAGCATTTAGCAAAAGGTACTTTTGTAAAAGGAACTTTTGTAAAAGGTACTTTTGCGAAAAGTACTTTTGTGAAAGGTACTCTTGTAAAAGATACTTTTGTGAAAGGTACTTTTGTAAAAGGTGCTTTTGTAAAAGGTACTTTTGTAAAAGGTACTTTTGTGAAAGATACTTTTGTAAAAGGTACTTTTGCGAAAAGTACTTTTTCGAAAAGTACTTTTGTGTAAGGTACTTTTGTAAAAGGTACTTTTGTAAAAGGTACTTTTGAAAAATGTACTTTTATAAAAGGTACTTTTGTAAAAGATACTTTTGAAAAAGGTACTTTTGTAAAAGGTACTTTTGTAAAAGGTACTTTTGTAAAAGGTACTCTTGTAAAAGATGCTTTAATAAAGGTACTTTTGAAAAAGATACTTTTGTAAAAGGTACTTTTCTAAAAGGAACTTTTGTAAAAGGTTCTTTTTTAAAAGGAACTTTTGTAAAAGGTACTTTTGTAACGCACTTTTGTAAAAGGTACTCTTGTAAAAGGTACTTTTATAAAAGCTACTTTTGTAAAAGGTACTTTTGTAGAAGGTACTCTTGTAAAAGATACTTTAATAAAGGTACTTTTGTAAAAGGTACTTTTGTAAAAGGTACTTTTGTAAAAGGTACTTTTGCAAAAGGTACTTTTGTAAAAGGTACTTTTGTAAAAGGTACTTTTGTAAAAGGTACTTTCGTAAAAGATACTTTTGTAAAAGGTACTTTTGTACAAAGTACTTTTGTACAAAGTACTTTTGTAAAAGGTACTTTTGAAAAAGGTACTTTTGTAAAAGGTACTTTCGTAAAAGATACTTTTGTAAAAGGTGCTTTCGTAAAACGTACTTTTGTAAAAGGTACTTGTGTAAGAGGTACTTTTGTAAAAGGTACTTTTGTAAAAGGTACTTTTGTAAAAGGTACTTTTGTAAAAGGTACTTTTCTAAAAGGTACTTTTGTAAAAGGTACTTTTTTACAAGGTTCTTTTGTAAAAGGAACTTATGTACAAGGTACTTTTGTGAAAACTACTTTTGGAAAAAGTACTTTTAAAAAAGGTACTTTTGTAAAAGATACTTTTGTAAAAGGTACTTTTGTAAAAGATACTTTTGTAAAAGGTACTTTTGTACAAAGTACTTTTGTACAAGGTACTTTTGTAAAATGTACTCTTATACAAAGTACTTTTGTAAAAAGTACTTTTGTAAAAGGTACTTTTGTAAAATATATGTTCGAAAAAAATCAGCTTTCTTTAAAGAAACTTCCGAAAAAGCTACTTGTTTTAAAGGATTATTTTCAAATATGCTACTTAAAAAAGGTCTTGTTGTAAAAGGTAATTTTCATAAAAAGTATTTCTTTAATGGTACATAATTTTGAAAAATTACTTTTTTTAAATAGGATTCTTTTTAATCAAAATTACTAATTCCATAATAGTCATCACTGCTTTCATTAGTTTGTAAAAATTTTCATAAAAATAAACTGATGATAATGCAGACGTTTTTTAATGAAAACAAATATTTTTGTGGTTGAAGTCACAATGTTTTTCTGTACGCTTTAAAATGAAAGTGAAAATTTGCAATAGATGATGTGATTTGAAAATAAAAAAGAAACAATAATTTCAAGCAAAACATTGATGGCATTTAAAATTAAATAATTTGCTATTGAAGAAAAACAGCAGAGAGTCTTAAACGTTGCTCGTATTTGTCTGAATATCTAATTTAAGAGGAAAATAAAAATTGTTACTAGAAGGTACTTTTTTATAGGCCTGCATGTTTCTGATCTTTAAAAAATTATTAAATTTTAATAAAAAAAAGTTGAAAACGGTGAGCTTTAAGGCCATCCCTGCAGCTTCCCGCTAATCTTAACCGCTAAAAATATTATTACTTAAATTTTAAAACTTCTATAACTTTCGAATGGATCAACCGATTTCCACGTGGTAAACGGTGATTGATATATAAAAGAATCGAGAACACTAATTGATCACATATATAATTACCGACTGTTTTGAGAAATTCACTTTTTTCGAAATTTTCGTTCACATATCTCACGAATGCCTGAACCGATTTTGAACCGATTTTGAACCGGTTGGTACCGCTTGGTTGTCAAAACCTGATTAGTTTTTGTAATCGATCGTTAAAAAAGTTAATCTAGAAAAAAATACTTTTGAAACAAATTTAAAAAATATTTCTCGAAATCTAACGGTCCGAACCGATTCCAATTCACAGGAATTTCAAAGTTCGAAGGAAATCTTTCAAAGGCGACTAGCTGAGTTCGAACACTAATTTATCAGACACATAATTTCAGTTTTCTTTAAAAATCTTTCTTATTTAATTTTCTCGTTTACAAAATCTCACGAACGCGTGAACCGGTTTTGGCCCGATTGGTAGCGCTCAACGCTGTTTTTGATTGTTTTCTCTGATTAGATTTTTTGTTTCTGATCAGTTTTCGAAATCGATTAGGAGTAGTCAGGAAAGCTTTCCAGGAACTCAAACGTTGAGCTCTGGTAAAAACTCGATTTTTTCAAAACAGATTAAAACCAGTAATTTTCCACTTTTTTTTTAATTTTCTTAGCGGGAAGTTAAAAATAAATATTTTTAAGTAAAGTCAGTAATTCAGCAAAGTTATATACATATATTTTTAAATAAAAAGTACTTTTATTAAAAGGCAAAATACAAATTCTTTTCACACTTTGGGAAACTCTGCCTTCTCAGGCCTGTCATTTTCATCAGTCCTCCTCTTAAACACTTTTCCACAAAACTATTTCCAACGCAGTGCGAACTGCAGGAAAAAAACAGACACCAACTTGCAAATGCAGCCACAAACACAAAAACCAACAACAACAACAACAGCACAAATACACAATATTCCATTGGCCAATTTCCTTTAGCTAAAGATTGGCTCAAAATCTAACCTACATTTTGTGGTCTGGTTTTGTGTTTTTGCAGTTGTTGTTGTTGTTGTTATCGTTGTTGTGGCTCGGTTGTTGTTGCCGCCAATAATAAAGTTGGTAGTGGAAGCGGCTTGAAAACCACTTTCGTTTTAAGTAATAAATACGATTTTCATACAAAAAAAAAAGAAAAAAAAGCGAAAAGAAAATCATTTTCCTTTTAATGAAAACATGAAAAAATATTTAAACAAAAAAAAATTCACTTCTAGCAAATTTTCTTCTTTGCAGCTCCACGCCAAACACACAACAAGGAGCTGCGAGCACAACAGCAGTTACAACAAATTCAATGCCATTGGCAACGAATGCCAGCAGCATCAGCAGTCACAACAGCCCCTCAAACATTAACAGGCCACAGCAGCAAAGAGATGTGCACAAACCGAATACGCTGCCGGGAAATAAAGCCATGATGCCAATTGCTGGCTCCAAGACGGGCTTAAGACTAATAAAAACTTCCAGCAGCTCTTCTGTTATAACTTCTTTGGCTTCCGAAGACATTGAGGAGGACAGAGATTTGGAAGAAACCGAAAATGAGCTCAGCGGCAAGCTGAAAAAAGATCACAAAGCGTTACCCAAGACTATTAATGCAAAAGTCTCGGCCAGAGCCTCCTCCCATCAGTCCCACTATTCTACGGACAAGAGTGCCTCTTCAGGCTATTACAGCTCAAATGTGTGCTCCACCTATTCCCTGGAGGAACACATTTACAGTGAACCCACTTTAGACTTAAAGAAACTGCGAAACAATGCAAAAGACGGCAAAATATCACTGCCAGCAACAACACTGCCAGCGGTTGCAACAACACCTTCAACTGCCAGCACACTTCAAACCAACAGCAAGTTGCAACAGCAACAGCAACAGCAACTACAACAGCAGCAGAAACAACAGCACCAGCAACACCAACAACAAGGCGGCAGTTTATTTCCCAACGCCATCAGTGACACGAACAGTGTCATGCGTTCGCTTGACAAAAACAGACGGTACCGGTTCGCGGACAACGACACGCAAAGTTTGGTCACAAACAGAAACTCCCAAGAGTTTAACGAGAACCTCAAGATCTTGGAATCCAGCATAGAGAACTTGGATCGCCATTTAAAGTCATATCCGGGTGCCAACTCCCAAGAGGCTTTAGTAAATTACACACAGAATCCTTACAATCCCTATGGCCCCGTTAACCACAATGACAAGCTGCGCCCACCCTCCTCCTACCACCAACTGCCCACCATACAAGAGTCCCACGACTTGGCCAAGAAACAGTCATGGCCCGAAGATCGCAGCGATGACTCCCTAATGGACATTGACTTGGACTCTTTTCTGCTGGACAAGGACAAGAAGACAAGTCAAAAGTCCCAGCAAGCTTTAAGTAAAAAGGGCGTGGATAATCCCTCTTTCCTCACGGAGGAACAAGAAACAAATCATTACAAATGTGCCAAATATATTAACTCCTGTCCCGAGGATGCCTACCGTGTGGAGAGTGATATAATAGCGCCAGCACGCAGTTCCATATCGGGCCAGTCCGCGGCCGTCTCGGTGGACCTGTACCCCAAACGTTACGAGGAACAATTACATTTTCAAAATACCCGCGAACTATTAGAGGATGTTAGAGACAAAATACGTCTGCTAACACAAACCCAAGAGGCCAAGAGTCAGGCCCAACTGCCCAGCTCCACTGCCAGTGAGGACAAGGACGATTGCATACCCAAAGAATTGCACCTGATGATAAATACGCTAAAGCAGGAGCTGGAATTGTATCTGGAACGCATGAACCAGCACAGCGAACAGGAGATACGCCAGCTGTGCACGGGCCTGGTGAAAAACCAACACATAGTCAAAATGCAAAATGCCTTCGAGAGACGACGTTCCTCGGTGGGCGAGGCAACCGATATCTATTCCACCTACGAGGCTGTGCAAGACGGCATGGTAATGCATGCTCAGGGAGTGCCCATTAGCATAACGCAGCAAATCACCTCCATACGATGTTCCAGCGATCCCAATTTCAAAATGAAACGCAAGTCTTTAACCGAAGTCTTTCCCCTGGCCGAGTGTTATGTGGAGTCACTGCAAACGGTGCAGCAGCAGGCCACGCCTCTCACCAAAATCACTCAGCTGCAGAGAAATCTTTCCTACCACAAGCCCGTGTTGGAGCAGTTAAAATCGTCCAATGCAAATGGCAACCTTAAGGCGGCAAGTGGCAGCAGCTCGGCTAATGCTAACGCCAGTGGCGGTGACACCTCCGAGCCCAACGACAAGGACTCCATACTGGACTGGCATCGCAAGAAGCCCAGCATTTGGGAAATGTATTACGGCACCAATCGCATACAACAATCGCTGCTGGGTGGCAAAAAGAACGGCCTGATGGTTGCAGCGGCCACTGCCAGCTCACCCTCCACCATGTGCTACGTAAGTGCGCTTTTATTTAACAGCAATTCTTTGTCCTATTTTTCCAAAATTATTTAATTTAATTTTTCCGTCCGTCCGTCCCTGCAATAGCTGTACGTAGAATAGTTAACTGCCACTCATGGCCACTTTAAGACCACGAGTATTCTGCTTAAATGAATAATTCAACTGGTTTCTCTCTGTCTGATCATTGGCCGGTAAGTGGTATTTCTTAACGGAAACTACTGCTGATTGTTATACCCTCCAAAAAAGAATTGGAGCGGATATTCACTTTGTCATTCCGCTTGTAACCCAGCGAAATATCCCTCTAAGACCTCATAAAGTATATATATTCTTGATCAGTGATGAAATCCAAGACGATCTGGTCATGTCTGTCCGTCCGCCTGTGCAAATCACGATTCACTCCAAAGGAAAAGAGCCACACTCTTGAAATTTGGTATAGAAGGATAGCACAGGTTAAGTTCGGAGATGGGCTAAATCGGGCACGGGGTGTAAAAAGATCCCCTAAGAAGAACTAAACCAACCTCTAAAAAAACAACATCATTTTTAAAGTTATTTTGTAATTTTATTAAGCAAATTATATATTTTTATGTCAATGAAGGTCCAACGCGTTAAACTTGGACCCATAAAAAAAAAAAATTTGGACCCCGCCCACTTTAGTGGGCGTTATTATATGCAAAAATAGCATAAAAATTTAACAAATTGTTTTACTTAAGCCTACATTCTTTAAAAATGAAATTTTTAAGCGTTAATGACGATGATGAGACGAAACCTGGTACTTCTCTGCCCTACCCCCTCCTCCCCCTTCACCCCCTAAATGACCCTTCCAAGAACAAAACAAAAATTTTAATTTTGTATACAATCATCCCAAGCATTTATTTTTAGAGTTTTATGACTGTCGATTTCTGCCCTATCCCCTCCTCCCCCCCTGCCCCCTAAATGACCCTACCAAAAAAAAAAAATTTTAATTTTGTATACAATTATCCCAAGCATTTATGTTTAGAGTTTTATGACTGCCGATTTCTGCCCTACCACTTCCTCCCCCGTGCCCCCTAAATGACCCTACCAAAAAAAAAATTTTTTTAATTTTGTATACAATTATCCCAAGCATTTATTTTTAGAGTTTTATAACTGCCGATTTCTGCCCTACCCCCACCTCCCCCTTTGCCCCCTAAATGACCCTATAAAAAAATATGTATAAAATTTTATTTTGTATATAATTATCTCAAGCATTTATTTTTAGAGTTTTATGACAAAGGTGAAAGGTTCCCCCACATCCCTTGCCAGAGCGACCCCGCCAAAATACAGTTTTTATACCCTCCAAAGAGAATTGGACCCCATAAAGTATATATATTCTTGATCAGTAATGATCGTCTGTGAAGAACATGATATAGTATATTTTTGGAACCCGCCCCCTTTAGTGGGCGTTAACATACAATATTGTATGCAAAAATAGTGCAAATATTGAACAATTTGTATTCCTTAAGCCTATAAGAAGCTGAGATGTTATCTGATCTTGCAGAGGTGAAACGTCTCTTCCACGGCCTCCCTTCCCGGAATGGCTCTCTCAAAATAGAGATTTAAAATTGGCTACAGAGATGTTTTAAAGGAACTCTCGTCTCACCAAGTTAAACATTTTAAATTTAATTACTAAATATTTGGAGGGTATTTAAGATTCGACCCGGTCGAATATAAAGTTTTCACTTGTTTTTTTTTATATTTTTGTACAATGAAACAATTTTAAAATGCGTCTTATCGCGGACATAAAAACTAAATTATTTTAAAGTTCTTTGTTTTTTAAACTGGCAATTTACTTTGAATGTTGTTGTTTCAATAAAGTTTTTATTAAATTATTTCCTTTAAGTGGCAGTGGAAAATAACAAGAAATAATCTAAAAATGTTTAGAATAAGAAAAGAGGGCACTGATAACAAGATCTTGGGTGGCACGTGTTAAGCTTTTCTAAATCTCATTTCCTCAGAAACGATATTATCTGTATTCTGTGTTTATCTAACAAATCATACGTTTTAAATAAAACAAACTATTAGAGCTGTTTTTTCCTTGTAGTTTCAGTAACAATTAATGAACTCCAAAAAACTCCAATTTTTAATGAATACATCATTAAGACAGAGTGGCCGAAATAAAAGACTCTGGGCAAAATTTCCAATTTTCATATTAATGTTTTTCATCTTGTTTTTTAAACCAAAACTCATATTAATAAAGAATTCGTTACGAAATCGAAGTTGTTAATATTTCAAATATTGAAGTCTTACGGAAAATATATAAATTGTGATTTACAAAAATTAGCATTCGTGTTGTTCATGTTGGCATGATTCTTAGACTTTAATCCATTTGTTTTTGCAAACGTTTTAAATTTTGTTGGGTACTTTTAAACACCAACAAAACAACGAAACAATTAGTAATTTTGCACGAGCCATGATTATTTGTTTTTCGCCGTGTATAGAAAATGTGAGATTTAAATTCATTGAAGCCGCTGATTGCCCGGGTCCCGAAATAATTTACAGAGAAAATTTGTTATGCAATTTTTATTTTCAGAACAATTACATTTCAATGGTTGAGAAGAAAGAAGAATTTTTCATCCTGCAACTGCAAAAGTTCAATTAGTTTCTTATAATTATGGATTATTCATTTTAGTTCTCATAATAAAGGGCACAAATGGTTGGACTTGTACGAAAGTAGCAAGATGACCCAGATTACAGCCATATTTGTGAACCCCAGAACCCACGCCAATTAAGACTTTTTTGCCATTCTCCTCCTGCACCAATGGTCCACCAGAGTCACCAGCACAGGGTGCAGCTCCACTTGCACCTATGGGACCAGTACAAATGTGAGGTGACGCCATTTTACCATAAGCATCTTCACATTCTTTATGACGGAATAATTTTACGAAACCCCATTGCAGGTTACGGGAAAGTGCTTCTTCACCGCCGGTGGTTCCCCAACCAGCTATAATAGCTCTTCTTTGGAAGTCAATTACGTCGCTTTCGCGTGGCAACGCAATAGGTCGAATGGAGGCAGTGAATTCTGTTATGACCGGAATTTTTATTAGGGCAATGTCGTTTTCAATGATATACCCCTTATAAAGTGGGTGCGGAAAAACGTTTTGAAGCGGAACGGTTAATTTATGTTCAGGTTGTCTGCGCAAATTGGCGCCCAGCAGTACTTTAATATTGGCAGCATTTTGTAAACAATGGGCTGCAGTCAATACCCAGTCGGCGTCGATTAAAGTTCCTCCACACCATGATTCCTTTTTATCTTTATATATCGTTATAATACCGACTATATAGGGGAATTGGCCAGCGTAAGCGCCCTCCCCATGGTAAATACGACCTCTTGGCATCACTTCGTTCCGAGTTAAATTCAAACTGCAGGCAGCGTTTGAAATTAACGCCAAACTAAGCGCGATTAAAAGTTTCATGTTCTCTTGTTGAATACAAAGCAAACTACTGATATTTTGCCAAATGAGCGCCTCCTTTTATATAGAAGTTTTCAAATGTAATTACACTAGACAACAAGTCTCGTCTTTTTCTGTTTTTCTCCTTATAATTTGCTGCTTGCTTTTGGAGGGCATATTCACTCTGTCATTCCGTGTGTAGTGCAGCGAAATATCCCTCTAAGACCAGCGATGATATCCGAGACGATCCGGTCATGTCCGTCCGTCCGTCACTCCACACGAAAAGAGCCACACTCTTGAAATGTGGTATGGATATATCTTGAAGTATAGCGCAGGTCAAGTTCGTAAATGGGCTGAATCGGGCCAAAGGGCCAACAAATTTCCGCTAAGAAGAACTAAAAAGAACCTCTAAAAAAACAACATCATTTTTTAAGTTTTTTTTTTTGTAATTTTGTTAAGCAAATAATATATGTCCCATAAAGTTAGAGAAAACTATTGTTGGACCCCGCCTCCTTTAGTGGGCGTTAAAGTAACATATTAGATGGCAAAATAGTGTAAATATTTCACAAATTCTTATATACAGTCTCTAATATGTCTCGGCCCTACCCTCTCCCACCCCCTTTTTGTCACCTAAATCACCCCATCAAAAACAATTTTTTTTACATTAATAACCATAAAAATTGTGTTTTTAGTGTTTTATGGCAAAAAGTGAGATGGAGTGACTCCTACAAAAAAGATTTTACATATACTGAATACTTGGAAGGCATTTAATTTTCGACCCGGTCGAATATAACGTTCTTACTTGTCACAACTATTTTCGCATGAGTGGGCAAAATTTTCGAATTGTGCAACAGGCAGTTAAATGCTGGTATTATTTTTTTTTACTCTTGAACCGCCGTTGGCTATTCACAACAACTACAATTTAGTGTGGTTTCTTTTACTGGATGTGTTTTGGGTACATTTTAATTCACCCCGGTTCTTAGTGTTTTGGGAATAAGTTGTTTGGGATCAAATCTTTGTTTATTCCCATTGCCTACAACTCTGTATTGTGAATATTTTGATAGTAAAATTTGTTATTGTGAATTGTTTGGCGGCAATATTTTCTATTGCGAACAGCGCTGCATAAATAGTTTGTGTAAGACAAAACTTGCGTTTATCTGCATTTTGCGTAAGAAATGAATATTTTTGGGGAATAATCGTAATTGATTTTGGTTTTTAAGCAGGTTTTTTTGCAAAAATAAAACACAAGTGCGTGCATGACTAAAATAATATTTATAAATGTATTTGTATTTTTTTTATTCTGCTGGCCAGTGTTTTTCTCCGAATGATATCCTAGTTATGCGCGTAAACCAGTATCAGAGATAAGATAGAACTTTATTTATAATCATACGAGTAGATAAAATCCACCATAATGACGTGGATAGACACATAATCTGATAATAAGTGATATTTTCAGCCTTAACGCTAAAGTTGAGAAAATTGGGTTGGTTGTGAGCAAATCGTGAATACTTGTTCCCCAGGCATCGCTATCGTCATTTGTTTGGGAGTAATAGTTTCGATTGTGTTTTAACGAAAAACCTCCGGCAATGCGGGGTATTCGTTCTTAATTTAATTTTCATAGTTCCTTAATTCTTACTGAAGCTTCCAGCAAAAAACATCATTTATAATAGATTTATTTTCGAATTATTTTAAAATCTACAGAGGATTGGGATGAAATGCATCCATCTAGACATAATTGACCACACAACCAACAAAGCATTATTTCTAATATTTTATCTTAAATTGCTCTTTTCACTAAAAATTATTTCACAAATAATACCGTTTCTAAGAAAATGAGATTAAACAAGTAAAAACGTTATATTCGACCGGGTCGAATCTTAAATACCCTCCAAATATTTAGTAAGTGAATTTGAAATATTTAACTTGGTGGGATAGAGTTCCTTTATATAATATCGTACGTCAACGCCCACTAAAGGGGGCGGGGTTCAAAAATATACAATATCATGTTTTCCACAGACGAACGTATGGGCGTTGCTAGACCGTCTTAGACTTCATCACAATTTTCTTTGGAGGGTATAAAAACTGTATTTTGGCAGGGTCGCTCTGGCAAGGGCTGTGGGGGAAACATTTCATCTTTGTCATAAAACTCTAAAAATAAATGCTTGGGATAATTATATACAAAATTAAAATTTCTTTTTTTTAGAGGGTCATTTAGAGGGCAAAGGGGGAGAGGGGGTAGGGCAGCAACAGGCAGTCATAAAACTCTAAAGATAAATGCTTGGGATGATTATATACAAAATTTAAAATAAAAAAAAATTTTTGGCAGGGTCAATTAAGGGGCCAAGGAAGAGGGGGGCGGGGGGTAGGGCAGAAATCGGCAGTCATAAAACTCTAAAGATAAATGCTTGGGATGATTATATACAAAATTAAAAAAAAATTTTTTTTGGTAGGGTCATTTAGGGGGCAAGGGAAGAGGTTGGGGGGGGGGGGGGGGGTAGGGCAGAGTAGTACCAGGTTTCGTCTCAGCTTCGTCATTAAATCTTAAAAGTGTTATTTTTAAGGAATGTAGGCTTAAGTAAAACAATTTGTTAAATTTTTATGCTATTTTTGCCTATAACAACGCCCATTGAAGTGGGCGGGGTCAAAACATATTTTTATTTTATTTAATGGCTCCAAGTTTAAGGCGTTGGACCGTATTTGACATAAAAATATATCATTTGCTTAACAAAATTACAAAAAAACTTTAAAAATGATGTTGTTTTTTTCTGGGCTGGTTTAGTTCTTCTTAGGGGAACTTTTTTCCCTCTTGCCCGATTTAGCCCATCTTCGAACTTAACCTGCTCTAAGTCTTAAAATATATTTATGCCAAATTTCAAGAGTCTAGCTCTTTTCGTTTGGACTGAATCGTGATTTCCACAGACGGACGGACGGACGGACGGACATGCTCAGTTCGTCTTAGATTTCATCACTGATCAAGAATATATATACTTTATGGGGTCTGAGATGGATATTTCGATGCGTTACAAACGGAATGACAAAGTGAATATACCCTCCAAATTCTTTTTTTGGAGGGTATAAAAAAGCTTAACGCGATCCTCCTAAGATCTTATTACCATGGCCCTCTTTTATTATTTTCAACATTCTGAGATAATTTGTAGTCATTTTCTACGGTCTGTATTTGCGTGAAAGATGCAAAAGGAGATCAGCGATAAGTTTGTAAATACCCAGCAGAACCTGTCAGTAGTAAAACTGTAATAATTCTCTGTTGACTGTGTCGCCGGTACTGCTGACTAATTATGCCCCCGGCCACCGGCCAACGTTCTTTTCTTTTAACATTCAACATGTGCTTGCCATGGAGAAAGAACTAGTGACCTCAGAACTATGAACGGTGTGGTTCTTATGGCACTAGAGCATTTTAGTAATTCTGGTCAACAATTTGGCAACTTTTTACTACTAGATTTTCACACTGTATTGCCCTTAGAATTATTGACTGAGTGATTTTTATCTGTAGAATCACTACGGCTCCATTTATATTAACAAAAGTGTGAAGACGCTTCAGTCAGCGACACCTAAAGTCATTCGTTTCCACATGTTTATGTACGTTTTTATACCCTGCAAAAAAGAATTTGGAGGGTATATTCACTTTGTCATTCCGTTTGTAACGCATCGAAATATCCATCTCAGACCGCATAAAGTATATATATTCTTGATCAGTGATGAAATCTAAGACGATCTGAGCATGTCCGTCCGTCCGTCCGTCTGTGGAAATCACGATTCAGTCCAAACGAAAAGAGCTAGACTCTTGAAATTTGGTATAAATATATTTTGAAGGATAAAGCAGATTAAGTTCTAGGTGGGCTAAATCGGGCAGGAGGGAAAAAAGTTCCCCTAAGAAGAACTAAACCAGCCCAGAAAAAACAACATCATTTTTAAAGTTTTTTTTTTTTATAATTTTGTTAAGCAAATGATACATTTTTATGTCAAATACGGTCCAACGCGTTAAACTTGGAGCCATAAAATAAAAAAAAATTCTTTTTTGACCCCGCCCACTTCAGTTAGTTAGTATATTTTTGCATATAATAGCATGAAAATGTATCAAATTGTTTTACTTAAACCCACATTCCTTAAAAATAACATTTTTGAGGTTCAATGACGAAGCTGAGACGAAACCTGGTACTACTCTGCCCTAGGCCCTCCTCACCCTTCACCCCTTAATGACCCGACCAACAAAAAAAAAATGTTTTTAATTTTGTATACAATTATCCCGATCATTTATTTTTAGAGTTTTATGACTGCTTGTTTCTGCCCTACCCTCTCCTCTCCCTCTGCCCCCTAAATGACCCTACCAAAAAAAAATATATATATTTTAATTTTGTATACAATTATCCCGATCATTTATTTTTGGAGTTTTATGACTGCCGATTTCTGCCCTACCCCTTCCTCCCCCTGTGCCCCTAATTGACCCTACCAAAAAAAAACTAAAAATTTTAATTTTGTATACAATTATCCCAAGGATTTATTTTTAGAGTTTTATGACTGCCGATTTCTGCCCTACCCCTTCCTCCCCTCTGCCACCTAAATGACCCTACCAAAAAAAATATATATTTTAATTTTGTATACAATTATCCCGATCATTTATTTTTGGAGTTTTATGACTGCCGATTTCTGCCCTACCCCTTCCTCCCCCTGTGCCCCTAAATGACCCTACAAAAAAAAAACTAAAAATTTTAATTTTGTATACAATTATCCCAAGCATTTATTTTTAGAGTTTTATGACAAAGGTGAAATGACTCCCCCACAGCCCTTGCGACCCTGCCAAAATACAGTTTAGCGTATGGGGTCCAAACGGAATTGGACCCCATAAAGTGTATATATTCTTGCTCTGTGATGAAGTCTAAGACGGTCTAGCAATGCCCATACGTTCGTCTGTGGACAACATGATATTGTCTATTTTTGGACCCCACCCCCTTTAGTGGGCGTTGACATACGATATTATATAAAGGAAAAATATTGTGTTGAATTCTTCTGATCAGCATTAGTGCGTGGTTGTGTTAGTTGTTGTCAGCCTGTTTTCATGATGAAGGCATAGCGCTGGTCACTGAACATAAAAAGCAGAGTAACAGCGGCACCCTCCTTCGTCGGTTCTGTTGCAAAAATTAGCCGGCGCAGTAAAAAGGTTGAAATAGCTACAGAAAAACTGTCTATCGTCACATCTTTCCTAATCTGTCCCCTCAATGCATTGCATATGTAGGGGTCATCCCCTGAGTGCTGGTCCTACTCCTAAAAAAAAAGAAAGGAACTCTGTCCCACCAAGTTAAACATTTTAAATTCATTTTCTAAATATTTGGAGGGTATTTAAGATTCCACCCGGTTGAATATAACGTTTTTACTTGTTTTTTTGTAAAAATAAAACAATTTCAAATGCGTCTTATCGCGCACATAAAAACTAAATTATTTTTAAGTTCTTTGTTTTTTAAACTGACAATTTACTTTGAATGTCGTTGTTTTAATAAAGTTTTTATTAAACTATTTTCTTTACGTGGCAGTAGAAAATATAAATAATCTAAAAATGTTAAAAATAGCAAAAGAGGGCCCTGATAACACGATCTTAGGAGGCTCTTGTTAAGGTTTTTTTAATCTCATTTTGTTAGAAACGTTATTATCTGTGTTTATCTAATAAATCACAGTTTTTAAATAAACAAATTATATTAATGCTGTTTTTTGCTTGTAGTTTCATTAACAATAAGATAATGAACTCCAAAAAATTCCAAATTTTTAATGAATACATCATTAGGACAGAGTGGGCGAAATAAAAGGCTCTGGGAAACATTTCCAATTTTCATATTAATGATTTTCATCTTGTTTTTTTAAAGCAAAACTCATATTAATAAAGAATTCGTTATTAAATCGAAGTTGTTAATATTTTAATTATTGAAGTCTTACAGAAAATATAAATTGTGATTTATAAAAATTTGCATTCCTGTTGTTCATGTTGTCATGATTCTTAAGCCAGGATCACACGATTGCCGCAAGGCATCAATTATTTGTATATTTCATATGCCAATCGTGCGATTTCACAATTTATTGTCCCATACGGCAATCGAGAACAAAATTGTACTGATTTGCCGCAATCAAGTGCAAGTCTGGTGTGGCAATAGGTAACCATACGTCAATAAACATATCAAAAATGCACCAATATTTATTGTCTTCTCGTGCGTCAATCAAAGAAGACAGACAACTCGCGCTAATTTTTAGTTTTTTTATAATAAAATTTTTCGTGTGATTCTGCGCATATTTGTGTCTGGTTTTTTAATGCTTCATTTTTTCAGCCACTCTCTGATCTTTTCTTTTCTTCAGTTTTTATATCTTCAAGTACACACACACGATAATTAAAGCTGAATTTTCTTTTTCTTTAGAGAACAAATCATCTGTACGTGAAAAATATATTAAATACTTTACAATTTATGCTAAAATAAATAAAATTTTACATCTAGCACAACAGCTGTTTCTCAGATTTGCCGTGCAGTAGAGCAATCGTGTGACGGGACTGCGACAATTATTGCCACTTAATGGTTTTGCGTCAATTCGCGACAATCAAGTTTATGTAAAATGAGACAATCATGTGACCGCAGAGAATTTGATTGCGACAATTTATTTATTGTGAAAAACATCAGCACAATAAAAATGTTCATCTAATTTTATTTTAATATAGCCTCATGTTGGCTAATCGCTGGCGGGCCTAAAATGTTAAATGAGTTTGACATTTAAATGATTTAATTAAAAAAAAACTTTTTTTATTTTAAAAAATTTGAGGAACTTTTCCATTCCTGCAGCGGGTATCAATTCTAAACAAACAGTTCTTAAACTGATTTCGCAACAATTAAAATATTGCCAATGACGGCATAAGAAAAACATAAAATTTTCAGACTTTTTTGTTTGTCTCCTAATGAAATTGCACAGTGGGGCGCAGAGCACAATTAACAGCTGAGCTCTTCTTGTATTTTATGCACTAGTAAATTGTCTATAAAAGGCAAAATGTCAACGTGTTATTCACCAAAAATAAGCACACACACACACACACACACATGCGCAAACACACAGACACAAATATACACAATTTTCGACCAAATTCTTTGCAAAAATAAATTTTTTGGTTGAAACACAATTTGTCCCAAAACGTGTTCATTTCTAATAAATAAGTGTTGAAAGGACACACACACACACACACACACATGCCTATATGTCATAGTGACGGCTTCTCAGGAGTAGTCAGAAAAGCTTTTTAGGAACTGAACACGTCAAAATCTGCTGAAAACTCGATTTTTTTCAAAACGGGTTAATATTCCACTTTTTTTCAATTTCGTAGCGGGAAGTTAAAAATTAAGATATTTTTTCTATAAAAAGTTGAAAAATAATTGAAAACACTTTCGTAGCAGTCGCCATAAAAATTTAAGGCGATGGTGATGTGATTGTGATCACTTATTACGGCGACAAATCACTAGAGGAGTTGAATACAACATCTTGCAATCATTGCAGACACTTTCTTTTGCTATAGAATACGAGCGCCGATTGTCCGGGTCCCAAAATAATTTACAGAAAAAATTTGTTTTGCAAATTTTATTTTTAGAACAATTACATTTCAATGGTTGAGAAGAATAGAAGAATTTTTCATCCTTCAGCTGCAAAAGTTGAATTAGTTTCCATAGTTTTCCTAATCCAGGTCAAATGTGGTTGGACTTTTACGAAAACAGCAGGATGACCTAGATCACTGCCATGTTTGTGAATCCGTGCACACACGCCAATTAAAACATCTCTGCCATTCTTCTCCTGCACCAATGGTGCACCGGCGTTACCACGAGAGATTGTAGCTGCACTTGCACTTATGGGAACAGTACAAATTTTATATGACGTCATATTAGTATTTTCACATTTTTTATGATGGACTAATTTTACGGAACCCAATTTCAGCATATCGAAAGGTTTGGTGGAGACCCAACCAGCTGTAATAGCTTTTTTTTGGAAGTCAATTACGTCGGTTTCGCGTGGCAACGGAATTGGATGAATAGAGGCACTGAATTTTGTTATGGTAGGAATTTTTATTAGGCCAATGTCGTTCTTAACGATATGCCTATTATAAAATGGGTGTGGAAAAACGTTTTGAGGCAAAACGGTTAATGTCCGTTCAGGTTGTATGCGAAGTTTGGCGCCCAGCTTTACTTCGATTTCGGCAACATTTTGTAGACAATGGGCTGCAGTCAATATCCAGTCTTCGTCGATTAAAGTTCCTCCACACCTTGAACCAGTATCATCTTGATGTAGCGTTGTAAAACTGGCTATATAGGGGAATTGTCCTAGCAAAAGACGACCTCTTGGGATCACTTCATTCCGAGTTAAATTCAAACTGCAGGCAGCGTTTGAAATTAACGCCAAACTAAGCGCGATTAAAAATTTCATGTTCTCTTGTTGAATACCAGGCAAACTACTGATATTTTGCCAAGTAATCGCTTCCTTTTATTTAGAAGTTTTCAAATGTAATTACACTAGACAACAAGTTTCGTTTTTTTCTTCTCTTTTTCTCCTTATAATTTGCTGCTTGCTTTCGATTTTTTTATACCCTTCAAAAATGAGTTGGAGGGCATATTCACTTTGTCAGCGAAATATCCCTCTAAGACCCCATAAAGTATATATATTCTTGATCAGCGATGATATCTAAATATCTGTGGGTGCTCTTGGCTAAAGTAGTAGAGCACGAGATTATGAAGCGGAGGGTCCTGAGTTCGAGCCCGGGCTGAGTCAAGAAATATTGTGTTGAATTCTTCTGAACAGCATTAGTGCGTGGTTGTGTTATGGTGTTGCCAGCCTGTTTCAATGATGAAGGCATAGCGCTGCTCACTGATCATAATTGGCAGCGACTGACACTATCATGTACTAAAAAGCAGAGTCCCCTAAATGACCCTATCAAAAACAAAATGTTTTTACATTAATATGTAATCCCAAAAATTGACTTCTTTGTGTTTTATGGCAAAAGGTGAGATGTCTCCCCCACAGCCCTTCCAGGAGTGCCCCTACCAAATAGATTTTATACTGAATACTTGGAAGATATTTATACTGAATATTTGGAAGATATTTAAGATTCGACCCGGTCGAATATAACGTTCTTCCTTGTCACAACTATTTTCGCATGAGTGGGCAAAATTTTCGAATTGTGCAACAGGCAGTTAAATGCTGGTATTATTTTTTTTTTTACTCTTGAA
The DNA here is from genome assembly GCA_951800035.1 of Linnaemya tessellans. Lineage (NCBI taxonomy): Eukaryota > Metazoa > Arthropoda > Insecta > Diptera > Tachinidae > Linnaemya > Linnaemya tessellans. The sequence goes on along the minus strand of OX637534.1, from coordinate 120,164,019 downwards.
CCGCCGTTGGCTATTCACAACAACTACAATTTAGTGTGGTTTCTTTTACTGGATGTGTTTTGGGTACATTTTAATTCACCCCTGTTCTTAGTGTTATGGGAATAATTTGTTTGGGATCAAATCTTTGTTTATTCCCATTGCCTACAACTCGGTATTGTGAATATTTTGGTAGTAAATTTTGCTATTGTGAATTGTTTGGCGGTAATATTTGCTATTGCGAGCAGCGCTGCATAAATAGTTTGTGTAAGACAAAAATAGCGTTTATCTGCATTTTGCGTAAGAAATGAATATTTTTGGGGAATAATCGTAATTGACTTTGGTTTTTAAGCGGGTTTATTTTTGCAAAAATAAAACCAAGCACGTGCATGACTAAAATAAGATTTATAAATTTATTTGTATATTTTTTATGCTGCCGGCCAGTGTTTTTTCTCCAAATCATTTCCAAGTTCTGCACAGAAACCAGTATCAGAGATAAGATAGAATTTTATTTTATAATCACCCGAGTAGATAAAGTCCAGCATAATGACGTGGATAGACACATAATCTGAAAATAAGTGATATTTTCAGCCTTAACGCTAAAGTTGAGAAAATTGGGTTGTTTGTGAGCAAACCGCGTTTTCTTGTTCCCCAGACGCCGCTATCCTCATTTGTTTGGGAGTAATAGTTTTGATTGTGTTTTAACGAAAAACCTCCGGGAATGCGGGGTATTCGTTATTAATTTAATTTTCATAGTTCTTGTAAATACCCAGCAGAACCTGTCAGTAGTAAATCTGTAATAATTCTCTGTTGACTGTGTCGCCGGTACTGCTGACTAATTATGCCCCCGGCCACCGGCCAACGTTCTTTTCTTTTAACATTCAACATGTGCTTGCCATGGAGAAAGAACTAGTGGCCTCAGAACTATGAACGGTGTAGTTCTTATGGCACTAGAGCATTTTAGTAATTCTGGTAAAAAATTTGAAAACTTCTTACTTCTAGATTTGCACACTGTATTGCCCTTAGAATTATTGACTGAGTGATTTTTATATGTAGAATCACTATGGCTCCATTTATATTAACAGAAATATGAAGACCCTTTAGTCGGAATAAGTGGTGACTGGGGGGCACCTGTGTCCCGTTTTCCCCCTCTACTTAGTTTCCACAAGTTTATGTACGTTTTTTTTTATATTTTGGAACAATAAAACAATTTCAAATGCGTCTTATCGCGCACATGAAAACTAAATTATTTTAAAGCTGTTTGTTTGTTTGTTAAACTGGTAATTAATTTACTTTGAATGTTTTTGTTTCAATAAAGTTTTTATGGAATTATTTCCTTTATGCGGCAGTAGAAAATGACTAGAAATTATCTCAGAATGTTGAAAATAATCAAAGAGGGCCATGGTAATAAGATCTTAGGAGGATCGCGTTAAGCTTTTTTTAATCTCATTTTCTTAGAAACGGTATTATTTGTGAAATAATTTTTAGTGAAAAGAGCAATTTAAGATAAAATATTAGAAATAATGCTCTGTTGGTTGTGTGGTCAATTATGTCTAGATGGATGCATTTCATCCCTATCCTCAGTAGATTTTAAAATAATTTGAAAATAAATCTATTATTAATGATGCATTTTGCTAGAAGCTTCAGTAAGAATTAAGGAACTATGAAAATTAAATTAATAACGAATACCCCGCATTCCCGGAGGTTTTTCGTTAAAACACAATCGAAACTATTACTCCCAAACAAATCACGATAGCCATGCCTTGGGAACAATATACGCGGTTTGCTCACAAACAACCCAATTTTCTCAACTTTGGCGTTAAGGTTGAAAATATTCTCATCATTATGCTGGATTTTATCTACTCGTGTGATTATAAATAAAGTTCTATCTTATCTCTGATACTGGTTTACGCGCATATTCGGAGAACAACACTGGCCAGCAGAATAAAACTAAATACAAATAAATTTATAAATATTATTTTAGTCATGCACGTGCTTGGTTTTATTTTTGCAAAAATAAACCCGCTTAAAAACCAAAGTCGATTACGATTATTCCCCAAAAATATTCATTTCTTACGCAAAATGCAGATAAACGCTATTTTTGTCTGACACAAACTATTTATGCAGCGCTGTTTGCAATAATATTACCGCCAAACAATTCACAATAGCAAAATTTACTACCAAAATATTCACAATACTGAGTTGTAGGCAATGGGAATAAACATAGATTTGATCCCAAACAAATTATTCCCAAAACATTATGAGCAGGGGTGAATTAAAATGTACCCAAAACACATCAAGTAAAAGAAACCACATTAAATTGTAGTTGTTGTGAATAGCCAACGGCGGTTTAAGAGTAAAAAAAAAAATAATACCAGCATTTAACTGCCTATTCCACAAATCGAAAATTTTGCACACTCATGCGAAAATAGTTGTGACAAGTAAGAACGTTATATTCGACCGGGTCGAAAATTAAATGCCTTCCAAGTATTCAGTATATGTAAAATCATTTTTGTAGGAGTCACTCCATCTCACTTTTTGCCATAAAACACTAAAAACACAATTTTTATGGTTATTAATGTAAAAAAATTTGTTAGGGTCATTTAGGGGACAAAGAGGGGGAGAGGGTAGGGCCCAGACAGATTAGCGACCATATCAGCTTCGTTATAAAAACTTTAAAATTTAGGTTTTAAGGAATGTATATAACAATTTGTTAAATATTTACACTATTTTGCCAAGTAATAAGTTACTTTAACTCCCACTAAAGGAGGCGGGGTCCAACAATGCATTTCTCTGACTTTCTTGGACTTAAAAATATATTACAAAAAAAAAATTACAAAAAAAATTATGTTGTTTTTAGAGTTTTTTTTTAATTCTTCTTAGTGGAAATTTTTTGGCCCTTTGGCCCGATTCAGCCCATTTACGAACTTGACCTGCGCTATACTTCAAGATATATCCATACCACATTTCAAGAGTGTGGCTCTTTTCGTGTGGAGTGACGGACGGACGGACATGACCGGATCGTCTCGGATATCATCGCTGGTCTTAGAGGGATATTTCGCTGCACTACACACGGAATGACAGAGTGAATATGCCCTGCATTTTTTTTTTTTGGAGGGTATAAAAAATCTAAAGCAAGCAGCAAATTACAAGGAGAAAAAAAGAAAAAGACGAAACTTGTTGTCTAGTGTAATTCCATTTGAAAACTTCTAAATAAAAGGAAGCGCTCATTTGGCAAAATATCAGTAGTTTGCTTCGTATTCAACAAGAGAACATGAAACTTTTAATCGCGCTTAGTTTGGCGTTAATTTCAAACGCTGCCTGCAGTTTGAATTTAACTCGGAATGAAGTGATGCCAAGAGGTCGTATTTACTACGGGCAGGGCGCTTACGCTGGCCAATTCCCCTATGTAGTCGGTATTAAGAGCCTAGATACAGATATTTATAAAGTTTGGTGTGGAGGAACTTTAATCCACGACGACTGGGTATTGACTGCAGCCCATTGTCTACAAAATATTGTCAAAATTGAGGTGCTGCTGGGCGCCAATTTGCGCAGACAACCTGAACGGACATTAACCGTTTCGTCTCAAAACTTTTTTCGGCACCCACTTTTTAAAGGGAATATCCTTGAAAACGACATTGCCCTAATAAAAATTCCGATCATAAAAAAATTAACTCCCTCTATTCGACCTATTGCGTTGCCACTCAAGACCGACGTAATTGACTTCCAAAGGAAAGCTATTATAGCTGGTTGGGGCCACACCGCCAGTGACAACACACTTTCCCGTAACCTGCAATGGGGTTTCGTAAAATTAATTCATCATAAAGACTGTAAAGGAACTTACCCGCGTACTATGAAGTCATATAAAATTTGTACTGGTCCCATAGGTGCAAGTGGAGCTGCACCCTGTGATGGTGACTCCGGTGGACCATTGGTGCAGGAGGCGAATGGTAAAAAAGTCTTAATTGGCTTGTGTTCTGGGGTTCACCCAATTGCCTGTGATCTAGGTCATCCTGCTATTTTCGTAAAAGTGCAGCCTTATTTGCCCTTTATTAAGGGAACTATATTGAAAAATTATTAATTATAAGAAACTAATTGAACTTTTGCAGCTCCAGGATGAATAATTCTTTTATTCTTCTCAACCATTGAAATGTAATTGTTCTGAAAATAAAAATTGCATAACAAATTGTCTCTGTGAATTATTTTGGGAACCGGACAATCGGCGGGTGAAATTCTATAGCAAAAGAAAGTGTCTGTGTCTGCATTCTTCTTCAAAGTGAATTTCAAATTCACAATTTTATTGCATCGTTGCGAATCGGAAAAGTTTTCAAATCATTTGTCGCCATCTTCACCAGCTGCTTATCCGATGGAAGGAAGTTTAGTGAACGTTTAGTGGCATCCATTGACTTCGATTGGCATTTTTCAGGCCACCCAGATTTTGCCCTTCTATACAAATTGTTGGTAATTTTGTTCACATACCAGAATCTGTGTAGAGTTTGTTTTTTCTTCTTCCAACAAGAAGAAGAAAAGATGTTGTATTCAACTCCTCTAGTGATTGGTCGCCGTAATAAGTGGTCACAATCACATCACCATCGCCTTAAATTTTTATGGCGACCGCTACGAAAGTGTTTTCAATTATTTTCCAACTTTTTATAAAAAAATATCTTTATTTTTAACTTGCCGCTACGAATATTTTAAATTAAACAAGTAAAAACGTTATATTCGACCGGGTCGAATCTTAAATACCCTCCAAATATTTAGTAAGTGAATTTGAAATGTTTAACTTGGTGGGACAGAGTTCCTTTATATAATATCGTACGTCAACGCCCACTAAAGGGGGCGGGGTTCAAATATATACTATATCATGTTTTCCACAGACGAACGTATGGGCATTGCTAGACCGTCTTAGACTTCATCACAATTCTCTTTGGAGGGTATAAAAACTGTATTTTGGCGGGGTCGCTCTAGCAAGGGCTGTGGGGGAAACATTTCACCTTTGTCATAAAACTCTAAAAATAAATGCTTGGGATAATTATATACAAAATTAAAATTTCTTTTTTTTGATAGGGTCATTTAGAGGGCAAAGGGGGAGAGGGGGTAGGGCAGAAACAGGTAGACATAAAACTCTAAAAATAAATGCTTGGGATGATTATGCACAAAATTAAAAAAAATTTTTATTTATTTTTAATAGGGTCATTTAGCGGGCAAAGGGGGAGGAGGGGGTAGGGCAGCAACAGGCAGTCATAAAACTCTAAAGATAAATGCTTGGGATGATTATATACAAAATTTAAAAAAAAAATATTTTTTTGGTAGGGTCATTTAGGGGGAGAAGGGGAAGGAGGGGGTAGGGCAGAGTAGTACCAGGATTCGTCTCAGCTTCGTCATTAAAGCTTAAAAGTGTTATTTTTAAGGAATGCAGGCTTAAGTAAAACAATTTGTTAAATTTTTATGCTATTTTTGCCTATAATAACGCCCACTGAAGTGGGCGGGGTCAAAAAATATTTTTATTTTATTTAATGGCTCCAAGTTTAAGGCGTTGGACCGTATTTGACATAAAAATATATCGTTTGCTTAACAAAATAACCAAAAAACTTTAAAAAGTATGTTGTTTTTTCTGGGTTGGTTTAGTTCTTCTTAGGGGAACTTTTTTCCCCCTTGCCCGATTTAGCCCATCTTCGAACTTAACCTGCTCTAAGTTTTAAAATATATTTATGCCAAATTTCAAGAGTCTAGCTCTTTTCGTTTGGACTGAATCGTGATTTCCACAGACGGACGGACGGACGGACGGACATGCTCAGTTGGTCTTAGATTTCATCACTGATCAAGAATATATATACTTTATGGGGTCTGAGATGGATATTTCGATGCGTTACAAACGGAATGACAAAGTGAATATACCCTCCAAATTCTTTTTTGGAGGGTATAAAAAAAAAATGGGAAATTACCCCGTTTTGAAATAAATTGAGTTTTCGGACTGGCAGGTTAGGTTAGAAGGGCTGCCCGCAGTAAGCGAGAAAAACACTCGGAGGCCCATAGTGATGCCCAGAGGACTATACCCTACACAACCCTTTCAAAACGAAGTACTGGTTCCTGAGAGCCACCTAGAACTTCTCACAAAGCCCGGCAGGGCAGCCAATGGTGCATACCTGAGCCTAGATGTCTAAGCCTACGCTCCTGCAGGGCCGGACAGTCACAAAGGAAATGCTGTGCTGACTCCTCCTCTTCCCCATCGAAACAGCTCCTGCAGCGATCATCATGGGGAAAGCCCAAACTGCTAATACCTGACCACCTGCTTGTCACCAGCAGCTCAACTGAGTGAATGTCAATATCCCTACGTGACACTGCTTCATCCAAGGTCGAGCCCGCTCTTGTGCATTCGTCCGCCATCTCATTTCCCTGAATGCCTTCATGCCCTGGAACCCAAACTATCATGACGTCATGTCTTTGAAGTCGAGCCAGAGATTGAATGCATGCCAGTACACACACATCTCGACCTTATTATCCCCGAGTCCAGGGCCCTAATTGCTGCCAGACTATCTTCACACATGCCAATAATTCTTGCCTCCAAACTGAGCCCATCAATCCTCCTTAATGCTGCCTCGGTAATGGCATAAATCTCTGTCTGGAAAACTGTCGAGGTATCGGGTAGCCTGAGCAATGCCGAAAGGCCGAGATCCTCGGAAAATACCCCCAAAGCAGTGCCAGTTTCCATCATCGAGCCGTCCGTAAAAACCAAGGTTGCATTACTACGATTCGCGGAGTTTTCCATCCAGTCCATTCTCTCCGGGAATGCGAGTGGAAGGGTTTCGAACCGGTAAATTTTACGGAGATATTAAAAAAACTGAAAATCTTTTTTTCAAAAGCTTTTTTTTGTGCAAAATTACTAATTGATTTGTTGCTCCCTAAAGGAACCCAAAAATTTGTATGGAGGTTTAATAATAAAAAAATAATTTTATTTTTATAAAATTTGTTGATAAAGAAAAGTTGGGTATCTTGATTAATATAATTTTTTTTAATTGACAATACATTAAATTTGAAATTATTAACAAGTATATTTAAAAACTATTTTGTTAATCTCACTACACTACCCCCTCTTCAGTTTAAGGGATATTAAACGCAACAGTTTTTTTATTTAATTTAAATAAGTTTTCATTTGATGGCTCGAAAAATGCGGGTTTTAGACGATCTATTGAAACGTTATCTGTACGAGAACCTATTTTGATTTTAAAATATTTTTCATGTCGATCCAGTACTTCAAATGGTCCCCTGTATTTGCAATCTAAAGGTTTTCTTATTTCATTTTTTATCCAAACATGGGTACAAATACGAAGATCCTTATGAATAAAAGGTATTTCTTTGCTATGATTGCTTGCTGGCTGAGGCCGAATTGAATTCATTGATTGATACAGACTTGAAAGGAACTCCGATAAGTTTTCTAATTTTTCAGATTTATTAAAAAATTCCCCAGGTAAACGAAGAGTGTCTCCATAAACCAATTCAGCAGGTGATGTTTTTATATCTTCCTTAAAAACAGTTCGTAAACCAAGAAGAACTGTTGGCAATGATTTTGTCCATTGTTGATTTTTATGTGCGATAAGAGATGCCTTTAAAGTACGGTGAAACCTTTCCACCATCCCATTTGATTGTGGATGATAAGAAGTGGTTTGACTTAATTTTGCTCCAACAATATTTGCTAAATCATTAAACAGCTTAGAACAAAATTGTCTGCCTCTGTCTGTTATAATTGTTTGAGGACATCCAAAACGACAAATCCAATTTTCATAAAAACATCTAGAAACTTTTTCTGCTGTGATTGCATCTAATGGTACAACTTCGACCCATCTAGTAACACGATCAATCATTGTTAATAGATAACGAAAACCTTCCGATGGTGGTAGTGGTCCTACTATGTCCAAGTGAATATTTGAAAATCGCTGAGTATCACCTTGAAAACAACCTATGGGTGACTTCGTATGTCGAAATATCTTTGCGGCCTGACACTCCTGGCATTCTTTTACCCATTGAATACAATCCTTATTTATTGAAGGCCATACAAATCTTTGAATAATTAAACGCTGTGTTGCCCGAGTACCAGGATGAGACAGTCTATGAATATTATTAAAAACTGTTCTTCTGAATTTTAATGGAATGAAGGGTCTTGTTCTTTTGGACGAAACATCACAATATATTTCTATATTAGTGTTTGGAATTTGCACAAGCTTTAGGTTAAGTCCAGTTGATGGCGTTGATAAAAATCTTTCTATTTCTTTATCTTCTTTTTGAGCAGTGGCGATTTCTTCATAATTAATAGCTGAAATTTCTTCAACTCTCGATAGTGCATCAGCAACAGTATTTTCTCTTCCCGATATATGACGTATATCAGTCGTAAATTGGCCTATATAAGTAAGATGGCGAAGTTGACGTGGACTGGCTTTTTCAGGCTTTTGTCTAAACGCAAAAATAAGCGGTTTGTGGTCAGTAAACAGCACAAAGTTATGTCCTTCTAGCATATGTCTAAAAAATTTTGTGGCATTATATGCTGCCAAAAGTTCTCGATCATATGTACTATAATTTCGTTCCGTTACAGATAATTTTCTGGAATAATATCCTAAAGGCCGCCAAACAGTTCCTTCTTGTTGTTCGAGTACTGCACCTATTGCAAAGTCTGAAGCATCTACTTTTAGACATATATTTTCATTTGAAATAGGATGTGCTAATATAGCAGCGTTAGCTAAATTTGTTTTACAGCAGTTAAAATCGTTCTCACAATCAGGAGTCCACTTGATTACTCTTCTATCATTTTTTACAGCGCCTTTAGTCAGATCGTTAAGTTTTACTTGAATTTGGGCTGCATTAGGCAAAAACTTTCTATAAAAATTAAGCATTCCTAAGAATCGTCGCAATTCCATAACAGTTTTTGGTTTTTTAAAATCGAGTATAGCTTCAACTTTTGATTTCATTGGCGATATACCGTTTTGAGATATTTTAAATCCAACAAATTCAATTTCTTGTACACCAAATATACATTTGTCTGGATGTATTAAAATTCCATATTCGCTAAACCTTTTAAGTAGTAAACGCAAATGGAAAACGTGTTCTTCCTTAGTCTTCGAAGCGATTAGGACATCATCTATATATACGAATACGAAACTTAAGCCTCTGCACACTTCATCCATGTAACGCTGGAAAGTTTGAGCAGAATTTCGTAGTCCGAAAGGCATTTTAAGGAATTCAAAAAGTCCAAAAGGTGTAATGATAGCTGTCTTCGGCACATCTGCAGGATTAACGCGAATTTGATGATATGCTCGAAATAAATCTAACTTGGAAAAAATTGTGCATCCTTCCAAATTGCAATTAAAATCTGTAATAAAAGGAATCGAATACTTATCTGGCACTGTCTTTTTATTGTGAAAACGGTAATCTCCGCATGGGCGCCAATCTCCATTACGTTTCAGAACCATGTGTAGAGGGTTTGACCATTCACTTTTCGATGGTTGAATTATCCCTTGATCCAACATAAATTGAAATTCTTTTTTTGCGATTTTCAAACGTTTAGGATCTAGTCGTCGTGCTTTTGCTGTTACTGGTCTTCCAGTAGTTTCAATATAATGAAAAGCTTTTGTATCTTTAACTGCGGCAAGGGATAAATTTATGCTTACAACATCAGGAAACTGCTTTAACAGTTTCTCATATACTGAATTTTTGTTGTTTATATAAGAAATCATAGTAGATGATGATTGTGTAAGTTTTACTGGTGTTGTAATAAAAGTTCTGCCATCTATCAAAGTGCGATTGTGCAAATCAGGTAGAAGGTGATGAAACTTTAAAAAATCGGAACCAATTATAGGGTGAGTGACGTTTGCAATTATGAAAATCCATCGAAAAGATCGTCTCAATCCAAAGTCTAGTTCAACTAATTTAGTACCATACGTTTTAATTTCACTACCATTTGCAGCATAGAGTTTAAATTTACAAACGGAATTGGTTTTCATAACCTTATCTGAACAAGGAATTACAGATACATCTGCTCCAGTGTCAATAAGATAATTCCATTTTGAAATACGGTCCTTAACTAATAGACGGCTGTTTGTAACTAATGTTGCTTCGGTAGCCGCTTTGTCCGAAACAGTTTCTAGTTTTTTGCTTGATTTATATAAGAACATGGATGTATGCATTTTGTTGCTTTAGAATCAAAACGATTGTGATACCAACACCAATCATTTCTTTTGTCACGGCTTTTCGTACGACTTCGTCGTCTATCTTGTTTCTTGAAATGGTTCTTCCTCTTCTATCAGATGTCTCAATTCTTCTTTCTAATGCTTCAATTTTGGCAGAGAGCTGTTGCAAAATATTGTCTGAGGATGATAAAGCAGATATTTGTGGATAGGCAATTTCCATTATTTTATCCGCTTGCATTGCCATTGTCATTAGATCGGCATTACTGTTAATAAGTATTGAGCGAATATTATCTGGAAGTTGATCCAGAAATAAAGTTTTGAGAACATTATCGCCTATATTGTTTCCAACCGCCAGGGCCTTCATTGACTGCAAAAAATGTGAAGGTTTTTGGTCGCCTATTACTAAACCACCAAATAGCTTTTTGAGTTTAGCTTCTTCTGAAATAGCAAATGATGATATAAGTCGATCTTTGATTGCGTTATATTTTCCAACATTAGGTGGAGCAATTAATATGTCACCCACGAATTTTAAATATATTGCATCCAAATTTGCAATCACATGAGCAAATTTAGTTTCATCCCTTGTTATATGAGCTAGGGAAAAAATGCTCTCTACTTGGATAAACCATAGCTGCGGTTGCTCCGACCAAAAATGTGGTAATTTATGTACCGTTGCAGATGCTGCAGCAACTTCTGGATGGTTACTAGGAATTTGTTGTGAAGACACAGATGGTCCATCTTCAATAAGTCCACGAGTAGGTGAATGTGCTGTAGGCATTTCGGGGTCACCAAATTATGGAGGTTTAATAATAAAAACGAACTTTTTAATATGAATAATAGAAAACGACTAATTTTATTTTTATAAAATTTGTTGATAAAGAAAAGTTGGGTATCTTGATTAATATAATTTTTTTTAATTGACAATACATTAAATTTGAAATTATTAACAAGTATATTTAAAAACTATTTTGTTAATCTCACTACATTTGCAAAAACAAATTCACAAAAAAATGGATTAAAGTCTAAGAATCATGCCAACATGAACAACACGAATGCTAATTTTTATAAATCACAATTTATATATTTTCTGTAAGACTTCAATATTTGAAATATTAACAACTTCGATTTCATACCGAATTCTTTATTAATATGAGTTTTGGTTTAAAAAACAAGATGAAAAGCATTAATATGAAAATTGGAAATTTTGCCCAGAGCCTTTTATTCCGCCCACTCTGTCCTAAAGATGTATTCATTAAAAATTTAGAATTTTTTGGAGTTCATTAATTGTTAATGAAACTACAAGCAAAAAACAGCATTAATATAATTTGTTTATTTAAAAACTGTGATTTATTAGATAAACACAGATAACAACGTTTCTAAGAAAATAAGATTTCGAAAAACTTAGCACGAGCCACCTAAGATCTTGTTATCAGGGCCCTCTTTTGCTATTCTTAACATTTTTAGATTATTTCTTGTTATTTTCTACTGCCACGTAAAGGAAATAATTTAATAAAAACTTTATTAAAACAACGACATTCAAAGTAATTGCCAGTTTAAAAAACAAAGAACTTTAAAATAATTTAGTTTTTATGTGCGCGATAAGACGCATTTGAAATTGTTTCACTGTACAAAAATATACAAAAAAAAAAAAAACAAACGTTCATAAGCATGTGGAAACGAATGGCTTTAGGTGTCGCTGACTAAAGGGTCTTCGCACTTTTGTTAATATAAATGGAGCCATAGTGATTCTACAGATAAAAATCACTCAGTCAATAATTCTACAGTGTGAAATTCTAGTAGTAAAAATTTTCCAAAATTTTTTACCAGAATTAGTAAAATGCTCTAGTGCCATAAGAACTACACCGTTCATAGTTCTGAGGCCACTAGTTCTTTCTCCATGGCAAGCACATGTTGATTGTTAAAAGAAAAGAACGTTGGCCAGGGGCTGGCGGCATAATTAGTCAGCACTACTGGCGACACAGTCAACAGAGAATTATTACAGTTTTACTACTGACAGGTTCTGCTGGGTATTTACAAACTTATCGCTGATCTCCTTTTGCATCTTTCACGCAAATACAGACCGTAGAAAATGACTAGAAATTATCTCAGAATGTTGAGAATAATAAAAGAGGGCCATGGTAATAAGATCTTAGGAGGATCGCGTTAAGCTTTTTTTAATCTCATTTTCTTAGAAACGGTATTATTTGTGAAATAATTTTTATTGTAAAGAACAATTCAAGATAAAATATTAGACAGAATACTTTGTTGGTTGTGTGGTCAATTATGTCTAGATGGATGCATTTCAACCAAATCCCCAGTACATTTTAAAATAATTCGAAAATAAAATATCATTAATGATGTATTTTGGTGGAAGTTTCAGTAACAATCAAAGAAGTATGAAAATTAAATTAATAACGAATACCCCGCATTCTCGGAGGTTTTTCGTTAAAACACAATCGAAACTATTACTCCCAAACAAATCATGAAAGCGATGCCTTGGGAACAATATACGCGGTTTGCTCACAAACAACCCAATTTTCTCAACTTTAGCGTTAAAGCTGAAAATATCACTTATTTTCAGATTATGTGTCTATCCACATCATCAGATTTTATCTACTCGTGTGATTATAAATAAAGTTCTATCTTATCTCTGATACTGGTTTCTGCGCAGAACTTGGAAATGATTTGGAGAAAAACACTGGCCGGCAGCATAAAAATATATACAAATACATTTGAAAGTTCCTACATAAATATTATTTTAGTCATGCACGTGCTATTTTTTATTTTTGTAAAAATAAAACAAAGGCAATTTCCATTATTCTCCAAAAGTATTCATTTCTTAAGCAAAATGCAGATGAACGGTATTTATTTTATCAAAATCTGTATCATTTTCTCTTACACAAACTATTTATGCAGCGCTGTTCGCAATAGAAAATATTACCGCCAAACAATTCACAATAGCAAAATTTACTACCAAAATATTCACAATACCGAGTTGTAGGCAATGGGAATAAACAAAGATTTGATCCCAAACAAATTATTCCCAAAACATTAAGAGCAGGGGTGAATTAAAATGTACCCAAAACACATCAAGTAAAAGAAACCACAATGAAAAACACACCAAATTGTAGTTGTTGTGAATAGCCAACGGCGGTTCAAGAGTAAAAAAAAATAATACCAGCATTTAACTGCCTGTTGCACAATTCGAAAATTTTGCCCACTCATGCGAAAATAGTTGTGACAAGTAAGAACGTTATATTCGACCGGGTCGAATCTTAAATATCTTCCAAATATTCAGTATATATAAAATCTATTTGGTAGGGGCACTCCTGGAAGGGCTGTGGGGGAGACATCTCACCTTTTGCCATAAAACACAAAGAAGTAAATTTTTGGGATTACATATTAATGTAAAAAACATTTTGTTTTTGATAGGGTCATTTAGGGGACTCTGCTTTTTAGTACATGATAGTGTCAGTCGCTGCCAATTCTGTTCAGTGACCAGTGACTATGCCTTCATCATTGAAACAGGCTGGCAACACCATAACACAACCACGCACTAATGCTGTTCAGAAGAATTCAACACAATATTTCTTGACTCAGCCGGGCTCGAATTCAGGAGCCTCCGCTTAATATTCTCGTGCTCTACTACTTCAGCCAACAGCACCCACAAATATTTAGATATCATCGCTGATCAAGAATATATATACTTTATGGGGTCTTAGAGGGATATTTCGCTGACAAAGTGAATATGCCCTCCAACTCTTTTTTGGAGGGTATAAAAAAATCGAAAGCAAGCAGCAAATTACAAGGAGAAAAAGAAAAGAAAAAAACGAAACTTGTTGTCTAGTGTAATTACATTTGAAAACTTCTATATAAAAGGAAGCGATCACTTGGCAAAATATCAGAAGTTTACTTTATATTCAACAAGAGAACATGAAATTTTTAATCGCCTTTAGTTTGGCGTTAATTTCAAACGCTGCCTGCAGTTTGAATTTAACTCGGAATGAAGTGATGCCAAGAGGTCGTCTTTTGCTTGGACAATTCCCCTATATAGCTTTTGTTTCAACGCAACATCAAGATTATACTACTTCATGGTGTGTAGCAACTTTAATCGACGAAGACTGGGTATTGACTGCAGCCCATTGTCTGCAAAATGTTGCCGAAATCGAAGTAGTGGTGGGCGCAGAAATTCTCATGCAACCTGAACGGAGATTAACCGTTTCGCCTCAAAACGTTTTTCCACACCCATTTTATAACGGGGATACCCTTAACAACGACATTGGCCTAATAAAAATTCCTACCATAACAAAATTCAGTGCCTCTATTCAACCAATTCCGTTGCCACGCGAAACCGACGTAATTGACTTCCAAAAAACAGCTATTATAGCTGGTTGGGTCTCCACCAAACATTTCGATATGCTGAAATTGGGTTTCGTAAATTTAGTCCATCATAAAGAATGTGAAAATACTAATATGACGTCATATAAAATTTGTGCTTTTCCCATGAATGCAAGTGCAGCTACAATCTCTGATGGTGACGACGGTGGACCATTGGTGCAGAAGGAGAATGGCAGAGATGTTTTAATTGGCGTCTGTGCACGGAATCACAAACACGCCGGTGATCTAGGTCATCCTGCTGTTTTCGTAAAAGTCCAACCACATTTGACCTGGATTAGGAAAACTATGGAAACTAATTCAACTTTTGCAGCTGAAGGATGAAAAATTCTTCTATTCTTCTCAACCATTGAAATGTAATTGTTCTGAAAATAAAAATTGCATAACAAATTGTCTCTGTAAATTATTTTGGGACCCGGACAATCGGCGGTTGTATTCTATAGCAAAAGAAAGTGTCTGCAATGATTGCAAGATGTTGTATTCAACTCCTCTAGTGATTTTGTGTTTGTAATAAGCGATCACAATCACATCACCATCGCCTTAAATTTTTATGGCGACTGCTACAAAAGTGTTTTCAATTATTTTCCAATTTTTTACAGAAAAACTATCTTCATTCTTAACTTGCCGCTACGAAAATTTTAAATTAAAAAAAAAAAAATGGGAAGTTACTGGTCTTTAATCCGTTTTAAGAAAAACCGAGTTTTCACCAGATCTCGACGTTTTCAGTTTCTAGAAAGATTTCCTGACTACTCCTGAGAAGCCGTCACTATGACATATAGGCACGTGTGTGTGTGTGTGTGCTTTCAACACTTATTTATTAGAAATCAACACCATTTTGGAACAAATTTTGTTTCAACCAAAAAATTGATTTTTGCACAGACGTACCCCTTTCCAAAAAATTTGGCCAAACATTTCGTGTGTGTGTGTGCTTTTTTGTGAATAAGACAGTGAGATTTTGCCTTTTATAGACAATTTGCAGGAATGGAAAAGTTCCTCAAATATTTTAAAATAAAATTTTTTTTAATGTATGGATTTCTATTTTAATAGTGAACCTTTTGTTTATGTAAATTGTATTACAGGATGTTAATTTCCCAACAGGCTATAGGTTCAAATCTGCGAAACTGCAAATTATTTTTTTATTTTATTTTTATTTTTAATAAAGGTACGTGATTTGCAGTCATGCAAGATTCGAACTTAAGCCCGTTAAAAAATTAACAATTTACATAAAGAAAAAGTTCGACTAATAAAAATTCATACATAATTTAAAACATTGCGGGGGCACGCGCACTTGTTCAAAGTAAATTGACAACTAAATTCAATTACTGGAACATAAATAACAAAGAAGCTTTACCTATCAGCAGCCGATGGCTCTGGAAAAAGCAAAAAGAGATATTGGAATATTTGGAATATTAATCGTCAGGGTTGGGGAATTTCGTACTAACCAAAAATGTAATAACTTAATAATATGAATGTGATAACTTCTCATATTCAATTTTCGTTAAAAATATTGGTTAAATAGTTGATATTCCTACTAACTAGCACCACTTGCAAAAGTGGAAAAATTGAACAAAGAACGCTGATGAGATGGCGTAGCGGCCTCGAAATCAGTACTGATCCGTTCTGCTGGTTTAATGACTATGAAAAATATTCTAAATATTCCATTCTCAAAAAAATTAATAAATAGAATGCAATCACGTTCATTTATTAAAAATAAAAATAAAATAAAAAAATAATTTGCAGTTTCGCAGATTTGAACCTATAGCCTGTTGGGAAATTAACATCCTGTAATACAATTTAAATTTTTTTTTTTAATTAAATCATTTAAATGTCAAACTCATTTATCATTTTAGGCCCGCCAGCGATTAGCCAACATGAGGCTATAATAAAATAAAATTAGATGAAATTTTCAACAAAATTTGAAAAATAAAAGTTGTCAGAAAAAAAACCGGAGTTCAATGAATTTAGATTTCACATTTTCTATACACGACGAAAAACAAATAATCATGGTTCGTGCAAAATTACTAATTGTTCTGCTGGTGTTTAAAGGAACCCAAAAATATTTAAAACGTTTGCAAAAACAAATTCACAAAAAAATGGATTAAAGTCTAAGAATCATGCCAACATGAACAACACGAATGCTAATTTTTGTAAATCACAATTTATATTTTCTCTAAGACTTCAATATTTGAAATATTAACAACTTCGATTTCATAGCGAATTCTTTATTAATATGAGTTTTGGTTTAAAAAAAAGGTGAAAAAAGCATTAATATGAAAATTGGAAATTTTTCCCAGAGCATTTTAATTCACGCAGTCTGTCCTAAAGATGTATTCATTAAAAATTTGGAATTTTTTGGAGTTCATTAATTGTTAATGAAACTACAAGCAAAAAACAGCTCTAAGAGTTTGTTTTATTTAAAACGTATGATTTGTTAGATAAACACAGATAACAACGTTTCTAAGAAAATAAGATTTCGAAAAACTTAGCACGAGCCACCTAAGATCGTGTTATCAGGGCCCTCTTTTGCTATTCTTAACATTTTTAGATTATTTCTTGTTATTTTCTACTGCCACGTAAAGGAAATAATTTAATAAAAACTTTATTAAAACAACGACATTCAAAGTAAATTGTCAGTTTAAAAAACCAAGAACTTAAAAATAATTTAGTTTTTATGTGCGCGATAAGACGCATTTGAAATTTGAAATTGTCCGTGGAAAACATGATATAGTCTATTTTTGGACTCCGCCCCTTTAGTGAGCGTTGACGCACGATATTATATATTATAACATTTTAAATTCACTTACTAAATATTTGGAGGGTATTTAAGATTCGATCCGGTCGAATATAACGTTTTTACTTGTTTTTTTTTATATTTTTGTACAATAAAACAATTTTAAAATGCGTCTTATCGCGCACATAAAAACTAAATTATTTTAAAGTTCTTTGTTTTTTAAACTGGCAATTTACTTTGAATATTGTTGTTTTAATAAAGTTTTTGTTAAATTATTTTCTTTATGTTTCAGTAGAAAATAACAAAAAAATATAATCTAAATATGTTAAGAATAACAAAAGAGGGCCCTTATAAGAAGATTTTAGGAGGCTCTTGTTAAGCTTTTTTTTTTTAATCTAATTTTTTTAGAAACGGTATAATATGTGAAATAATTGTTATTGTAAAGCACAATTCAAGATAAAATATTAGACAGAATACGTTGTTGGTTGTGTGGTCAATTATGTCTAGATGCCTGCATTTCAAGCAAATCCTCAGTAGATTTTAAAATAATTCGAAAATCTTTACACACATAATTCGAAAATAAATTATCATTAATGATGTATTTTGGTGGAAGTTTCAGTAACAATCAAAGAAGTATGAAAATTAAATTAATAACGAATACCCCGCATTCCCGGAGGTTTTTCGTTAATACACAATAGAAACTATTACTCCCAAACAAATGACGATAGCGATGCCTTGGGAACAATATACGCGGTTTGCTCACAAACAACCCAATTTTCTCAACTTTAGCGTTAAGGTTGAAAATATTCACATCATTATGCTGGATTTTATCTACTCGTGTGATTATAAATAAAGTTCTATCTTATCTCTGATACTGGTTTACGCGCATAACTGGAAAATTATTCGGAGAAAAACACTGGGCAGCAGCATAAAAAATATACAAATAAATTTATAAATATAAAAAATTCAGAAAAATGGGACATGAAGAAAAATAATCAAACGGTAACACGGGTATTATAACAATAATATGTTAACATCAGCTTGATACAGTTCTCGTATCCTTTTTCACAATAAAATTTGTGTAAATATGTAGGGACTGTTATCACAATCAACTAAGCCACCTAATAAGCGGTGACAAACACAATACACATGAGCACTGATGATGAAAGGGTTGCGTCTTTCGAAAACAGCTGCTCTGCTCTGCTGTGTAAGTTGAATAACAAAAACTGATGTTGACTTGCCTTTGTGCCTTGGAATATTTATCATGTCTTTCTGAGATTTAAAATTAAAATTTCGAACAATTAGCCTATAGAATCTTAATTCAATTTAATATAGCAATATAAAAATGTTCGTTAAAATTCTTACTACATACAAATTTATAAATATTAGCCCAGTTCACAATCTCAGGCAAATAGTCTAGCATCGTAGCATGAGCAAAATAATTGTACTCTACACCAACAAAATACATTGAAAATGCTCTCAAATACTCTCAATTTGCAAATGCTATAATGCAAGACCATTTGCACAGGATTGTGAATTGGGCTATTATTTTAGTCATGCACGTACTTGTGTTTTATTTTTGCAAAAGAACCTGCTTAAAAACCGAAGTCAATTACAATTATTCCCCAAAAATATTCATTTCTTACGCAAAATGCAGATAAACGCAATTTATTTTATCAAAATCTGTATCATTTTCTCTTACACAAACTATTTATGCAGCGCTGTTCGCAATAGAAAATATTGCCGCCAAACAATTCACAATAACAAATTTTACTATCAAAATATTCACAATACCGAGTTGTAGGCAATGGGAATAAACAAAGATTTGATCCCAAACAACTTATTCCCAAAACATTAAGAACAGGGGTGAATTAAAATGTACCCAAAACACATCAAGTAAAAGAAACCACAATGAAAAACACACCAAATTGTAGTTGTTGTGATTAGCCAACGGCGGTTCAAGAGTAAAAAAAAAATAATACCAGCATTTAACTGCCTGTTGCACAAATTGAAAATTTTGCACAATCATGCGAAAATAGTTGTGACAAGTGAGAACGTTCTATTCGACCGGTCCGAATCTTAAATGCCTTCCAAATATTCAGTATATATAAAATCTATTTTGTAGGGGCACTCCTGGAAGGGCTGTGGGGGAGACATCTCACCTTTTGCCATAAAACACAAAGAAGTCAATTTTTGGGATTACATATTAATGTAAAAAACATTTTGTTTTTGATAGGGTCATTTAGGGGACTCTGCTCTTTAGTACATGATAGTGTCAGTCGCTGCCAATTCTGTTCAGTGACCAGTGACTATGCCTTCATCATTGAAACAGGGTGACAACAATTAACACAACCACGCACTAATGCTGATCAGGAGAATTCCACACAATATTTCTTGACTCAGCCCGGGCTCGAACTCAGGACCCTCCGCTTCATAGTCTCGTGCTCTACTACTGCAGCCAACAGCACCCACAGATATTTAGATATCATCGCTGATCAAGAATATATATACTTTATGGGGTCTTAGAGGGATATTTCGCTGACAAAGTGAATATGCCCTCCAACTCTTTTTTGAAGGGTATAAAAAAATCGAAAGCAAGCAGCAAATTATAAGGAGAAAAAGAAAAGAAAAAAACGAAACTTGTTGTCTAGTGTAATTACATTTGAAAACTTCTATATAAAAGGAAGCGCTCATTTGGCAAAATATCAGTAGTTTGCCTGGTATTCAACAAGAGAACATGAAATTTTTAATCGCCTTTAGTTTGGCGTTAATTTCAAACGCTGCCTGCAGTTTGAATTTAACTCGGAATGAAGTGATGCCAAGAGGTCGTCTTTTGCTTGGACAATTCCCCTATATAGCCTTTGTTTTTACGCTACATAAACATACGAGTAAACCTACTTCATGGTGTGAAGCAACTTTAATTGACGAAGACTGGATATTGACTGCAGCCCATTGTCTACAAAATGTTACCTATATCGATGTATTGCTGGGCGCCAAACTTATCAGGCAAGCTGAACGAACATTAAACGTTTCGCCTCAAAACGTTTTTCGGCACCCACATTATAATGATGATATCCTTGCAAACGACATTGCCCTAATAAAAATTCCAACCATAACAAAATTCAGTGCCTCTATTCAACCAATTCCGTTGCCACGCGAAACCGACGTAATTGACTTCCAAAAAACAGCTATTACAGCTGCTTGGGTCTCCACCAAACCTGATAACTATATGCTGAAATTGGGTCTCGTAAATTTAGTCCATCATAAAGAATGTGAAAATACTAATATGACGTCATATAAAATTTGTGCTTTTCCTATTAATGCAAGTGCAGCTATAATCTCTGATGGTGACGCCGGTGGACCATTGGTGCAGAAGGAGAATGGCAGAGATGTTTTAATTGGCGTGGGTGCACGGATTCACAAACATGGCGGTGATCTAGGTCATCCTGCTGTTTTCGTAAAAGTCCAACCACATTTGACCTGGATTAGGAAAACTATGGAAACTAATTCAACTTTTGCAGCTGAAGGATGAAAAATTCTTCTATTCTTCTCAACCATTGAAATGTAATTGTTCTGAAAATAAAATTAGCAAAACAAATTTTCTCTGTAAATTATTTCGGGACCCGGGCAATCAGCGGCTTCAATGAATTTAGATCTCACATTTTCTATACATGGCGAAAAACAAATAATCATGGTTCGTGCAAAATTACTAATTGTTTTGTTGGTCTTTAAAGGAACCCAACAAAATTTAAAACGTTTGCAAAAACAAATGGATTAAAGTCTAAGAATCATGCCAACATGAACAACACGAATGCTAATTTTTGTAAATCACAATTTATATATTTTCCGTAAGACTTCAATATTTGAAATATTAACAACTTCGATTTCATACCGAATTCTTTATTAATATGAGTTTTGCTTTAAAAAAACAAGATGAAAAGCATTAATATGAAAATTGGAAATTTTTCCCAGAGCATTTTAATTCACGCAGTCTGTCCTAAATATGTATTCATTAAAAATTTGGAATTTTTTGGAGTTCATTAATTGTTAATGAAACTACAAGCAAAAAACAGCATTAATATAATTTGTTTATTTAAAAACTGTGATTTATTAGATAAACACAGATAACAACGTTTCTAAGAAAATAAGATTTCGAAAAACTTAGCACGAGCCACCTAAGATCTTGTTATCAGGGCCCTCTTTTGCTATTCTTAACATTTTTAGATTATTTCTTGTTATTTTCTACTGCCACGTAAAGGAAATAATTTAATAAAAACTTTATTAAAACAACGACATTCAAAGTAAATTGTCAGTTTAAAAAACCAAGAACTTAAAAATAATTTAGTTTTTATGTGCGCGATAAGACGCATTTGAAATTTGAAATTGTCCGTGGAAAACATGATATAGTCTATTTTTGGACTCCGCCCCTTTAGTGAGCGTTGACGCACGATATTATATATTATAACATTTTAAATTCACTTACTAAATATTTGGAGGGTATTTAAGATTCGATCCGGTCGAATATAACGTTTTTACTTGTTTTTTTTTATATTTTTGTACAATAAAACAATTTTAAAATGCGTCTTATCGCGCACATAAAAACTAAATTATTTTAAAGTTCTTTGTTTTTTAAACTGGCAATTTACTTTGAATATTGTTGTTTTAATAAAGTTTTTGTTAAATTATTTTCTTTATGTTTCAGTAGAAAATAACAAAAAAATATAATCTAAATATGTTAAGAATAACAAAAGAGGGCCCTTATAAGAAGATTTTAGGAGGCTCTTGTTAAGCTTTTTTTTTTTAATCTAATTTTTTTAGAAACGGTATAATATGTGAAATAATTGTTATTGTAAAGCACAATTCAAGATAAAATATTAGACAGAATACGTTGTTGGTTGTGTGGTCAATTATGTCTAGATGCCTGCATTTCAAGCAAATCCTCAGTAGATTTTAAAATAATTCGAAAATCTTTACACACATAATTCGAAAATAAATTATCATTAATGATGTATTTTGGTGGAAGTTTCAGTAACAATCAAAGAAGTATGAAAATTAAATTAATAACGAATACCCCGCATTCCCGGAGGTTTTTCGTTAATACACAATAGAAACTATTACTCCCAAACAAATGACGATAGCGATGCCTTGGGAACAATATACGCGGTTTGCTCACAAACAACCCAATTTTCTCAACTTTAGCGTTAAGGTTGAAAATATTCACATCATTATGCTGGATTTTATCTACTCGTGTGATTATAAATAAAGTTCTATCTTATCTCTGATACTGGTTTACGCGCATAACTGGAAAATTATTCGGAGAAAAACACTGGGCAGCAGCATAAAAAATATACAAATAAATTTATAAATATAAAAAATTCAGAAAAATGGGACATGAAGAAAAATAATCAAACGGTAACACGGGTATTATAACAATAATATGTTAACATCAGCTTGATACAGTTCTCGTATCCTTTTTCACAATAAAATTTGTGTAAATATGTAGGGACTGTTATCACAATCAACTAAGCCACCTAATAAGCGGTGACAAACACAATACACATGAGCACTGATGATGAAAGGGTTGCGTCTTTCGAAAACAGCTGCTCTGCTCTGCTGTGTAAGTTGAATAACAAAAACTGATGTTGACTTGCCTTTGTGCCTTGGAATATTTATCATGTCTTTCTGAGATTTAAAATTAAAATTTCGAACAATTAGCCTATAGAATCTTAATTCAATTTAATATAGCAATATAAAAATGTTCGTTAAAATTCTTACTACATACAAATTTATAAATATTAGCCCAGTTCACAATCTCAGGCAAATAGTCTAGCATCGTAGCATGAGCAAAATAATTGTACTCTACACCAACAAAATACATTGAAAATGCTCTCAAATACTCTCAATTTGCAAATGCTATAATGCAAGACCATTTGCACAGGATTGTGAATTGGGCTATTATTTTAGTCATGCACGTACTTGTGTTTTATTTTTGCAAAAGAACCTGCTTAAAAACCGAAGTCAATTACAATTATTCCCCAAAAATATTCATTTCTTACGCAAAATGCAGATAAACGCAATTTATTTTATCAAAATCTGTATCATTTTCTCTTACACAAACTATTTATGCAGCGCTGTTCGCAATAGAAAATATTGCCGCCAAACAATTCACAATAACAAATTTTACTATCAAAATATTCACAATACCGAGTTGTAGGCAATGGGAATAAACAAAGATTTGATCCCAAACAACTTATTCCCAAAACATTAAGAACAGGGGTGAATTAAAATGTACCCAAAACACATCAAGTAAAAGAAACCACAATGAAAAACACACCAAATTGTAGTTGTTGTGATTAGCCAACGGCGGTTCAAGAGTAAAAAAAAAATAATACCAGCATTTAACTGCCTGTTGCACAAATTGAAAATTTTGCACAATCATGCGAAAATAGTTGTGACAAGTGAGAACGTTCTATTCGACCGGTCCGAATCTTAAATGCCTTCCAAATATTCAGTATATATAAAATCTATTTTGTAGGGGCACTCCTGGAAGGGCTGTGGGGGAGACATCTCACCTTTTGCCATAAAACACAAAGAAGTCAATTTTTGGGATTACATATTAATGTAAAAAACATTTTGTTTTTGATAGGGTCATTTAGGGGACTCTGCTCTTTAGTACATGATAGTGTCAGTCGCTGCCAATTCTGTTCAGTGACCAGTGACTATGCCTTCATCATTGAAACAGGGTGACAACAATTAACACAACCACGCACTAATGCTGATCAGGAGAATTCCACACAATATTTCTTGACTCAGCCCGGGCTCGAACTCAGGACCCTCCGCTTCATAGTCTCGTGCTCTACTACTGCAGCCAACAGCACCCACAGATATTTAGATATCATCGCTGATCAAGAATATATATACTTTATGGGGTCTTAGAGGGATATTTCGCTGACAAAGTGAATATGCCCTCCAACTCTTTTTTGAAGGGTATAAAAAAATCGAAAGCAAGCAGCAAATTATAAGGAGAAAAAGAAAAGAAAAAAACGAAACTTGTTGTCTAGTGTAATTACATTTGAAAACTTCTATATAAAAGGAAGCGCTCATTTGGCAAAATATCAGTAGTTTGCCTGGTATTCAACAAGAGAACATGAAATTTTTAATCGCCTTTAGTTTGGCGTTAATTTCAAACGCTGCCTGCAGTTTGAATTTAACTCGGAATGAAGTGATGCCAAGAGGTCGTCTTTTGCTTGGACAATTCCCCTATATAGCCTTTGTTTTTACGCTACATAAACATACGAGTAAACCTACTTCATGGTGTGAAGCAACTTTAATTGACGAAGACTGGATATTGACTGCAGCCCATTGTCTACAAAATGTTACCTATATCGATGTATTGCTGGGCGCCAAACTTATCAGGCAAGCTGAACGAACATTAAACGTTTCGCCTCAAAACGTTTTTCGGCACCCACATTATAATGATGATATCCTTGCAAACGACATTGCCCTAATAAAAATTCCAACCATAACAAAATTCAGTGCCTCTATTCAACCAATTCCGTTGCCACGCGAAACCGACGTAATTGACTTCCAAAAAACAGCTATTACAGCTGCTTGGGTCTCCACCAAACCTGATAACTATATGCTGAAATTGGGTCTCGTAAATTTAGTCCATCATAAAGAATGTGAAAATACTAATATGACGTCATATAAAATTTGTGCTTTTCCTATTAATGCAAGTGCAGCTATAATCTCTGATGGTGACGCCGGTGGACCATTGGTGCAGAAGGAGAATGGCAGAGATGTTTTAATTGGCGTGGGTGCACGGATTCACAAACATGGCGGTGATCTAGGTCATCCTGCTGTTTTCGTAAAAGTCCAACCACATTTGACCTGGATTAGGAAAACTATGGAAACTAATTCAACTTTTGCAGCTGAAGGATGAAAAATTCTTCTATTCTTCTCAACCATTGAAATGTAATTGTTCTGAAAATAAAATTAGCAAAACAAATTTTCTCTGTAAATTATTTCGGGACCCGGGCAATCAGCGGCTTCAATGAATTTAGATCTCACATTTTCTATACATGGCGAAAAACAAATAATCATGGTTCGTGCAAAATTACTAATTGTTTTGTTGGTCTTTAAAGGAACCCAACAAAATTTAAAACGTTTGCAAAAACAAATGGATTAAAGTCTAAGAATCATGCCAACATGAACAACACGAATGCTAATTTTTGTAAATCACAATTTATATATTTTCCGTAAGACTTCAATATTTGAAATATTAACAACTTCGATTTCATACCGAATTCTTTATTAATATGAGTTTTGCTTTAAAAAAACAAGATGAAAAGCATTAATATGAAAATTGGAAATTTTTCCCAGAGCATTTTAATTCACGCAGTCTGTCCTAAATATGTATTCATTAAAAATTTGGAATTTTTTGGAGTTCATTAATTGTTAATGAAACTACAAGCAAAAAACAGCATTAATATAATTTGTTTATTTAAAAACTGTGATTTATTAGATAAACACAGATAACAACGTTTCTAAGAAAATAAGATTTCGAAAAACTTAGCACGAGCCACCTAAGATCTTGTTATCAGGGCCCTCTTTTGCTATTCTTAACATTTTTAGATTATTTCTTGTTATTTTCTACTGCCACGTAAAGAAAATAAATTAATAAAAACTTTATTAAAACAACGACATTCAAAGTAAATTGTCAGTTTAAAAAACAAAGAACTTTAAAATAATTTAGTTTTTATGTGCGCGATAAGACGCATATGAAATTTGAAATTGTATACATGAAAACATGCAAATGAAAACATAATATAGTCTATTTTTGGACCCCGCCCCTTTAGTGGGCGTTGACGCACGATATTATATGCAAATATAGTGTAAACATTGAACAACTTGTATTCCTTAAGCCTATAATAAACTGAGATGTTCTCTGATCTTGCAGAGGTGAAACGTCTCTCCAACGGCCCTTCCCGGAATGACTCTCTGAAAATAGAGATTTAAAATTGGGTACAGAGATGTCTTAAAGGAACTCTGTCCCACCAAGTTAAACATTTTAAATTTACTTATTTAAGATTCGACGTTTTTACTTGTTTAGTTTGGCTTAGTTTTGTTTAGACTGCGATTTAGTCTGTGTTTGATTTACTGTGAACCTTGCAAAATAAGGTAATTTCCTATTAGCCTAAATGACCAAAACGTATGCGTTGCAATGCATTAAATTTTCAAACTTCAAATTTAGAAAATCCAACATGGATGCATTCGTTACAAACACACACACAGTCGAAGTAGGCAAACGCTTTTGGAGCTAACTTTTTAATTAAAACGTTGAATGTGATTTTAGAAGAGAAGTGCGCGGAGGTGGTGGATGGAGAAGGTGTTCATATAAATGAATATTTAATAGTTTGACTGGAATCTGTGCAAAATGTTGTGCGGAAAACTTTTTTTATTATAAAGATTACAGCAAAAATTACACTGTGCAAAATAAAAAAATTAATTATTTGTGTAATTCAGAAACCTTTAACTGTAGCAGTCTTTGAGCGAAATAATCGATTTATCTAATACTAATCGCTTAATTAATTTCAAATAGTTCATTGTTTAAATGATTAATTAATTTATTACTCAATTAATTGATTAAGCGACTCGATTAACTAATTAATCGGTTGATTAATCGAATTGATTAATTGAATGTTTATCGAACGTTAATCGATTAATTAATCAAATGTTGACCGATTTATTGATCGCATGTTAATCGATTAAATAATCGAATGTTAATCGATTAATTAATCGATTGATTAATCGACTAATTAATCAAACAATAATCGATTAATTAATCGAATGTTAATCGATTAATTAATGGAATATTAATCGATTAGTTAACCGAATGTTAATCGAATGTCAACCGATCAATTCATGGAATATTATCGATTAATTCATGATATATAAATCGTATATTTATTCTAATAGTCAACTAAACATTAACCCCGGTATTCATAAAATTTCAAATGAGTTTGATATATATTTTAATCAAATTTTTCCATATAAAATGTTCTTAAAACAGATTTTAAATACGTTTTATTTTTTTATGAATACCGGAATAATCGTTTAATCGAATATTAATAGATTAATTAATCATCATTAAACATTTAATTAATCTAATATTAATCTATTAATTCTTCAAACGTTTAATTGATTTATCAATCGAAAATCTATTAATTAATCGAATGTTAATCGATTAGTTAATCGAATGTTAATCGATTAATTAATCGAATGTTAACCGGCTACCTAATCGAATTTTAATTGATTAATTAAACTAATGTTAATCTTTTAATTAATCAAATGCTAATTGCTTAATTAATCGAATGTTAATCGACTGATTAATCGAATATTAATCGATTAATTAATCGAATGTTAATCGAATTAATAGTCGAAAGTTCAAAAAATAAATTTTTTTTTTTAAGAAAATCCATATGTAAGAAATTTTTTTGAGCATTTTGTGAAAATATTTACAGGCCATGAGAGAGTTTGTGATCTTGGAGGGATTTTGGCTCAAGTGTCTAAATAAGGAGTTGGCATGCATTGCCAGTAATCAAAAAATTATTATGGGAGTGTCTTCTATCAAACACAACAAACGGAACAGCTGAATTGAGTTTGTGAATATATTTACAGGCCATGAGAGAGTTTGTGATCTTGGAGGGATTATGGCCCAAGTGTCTAAATAAGGAGTTGGCATGCATTGCCAGTAATCAAAAAATTATTATGGGAGTGTCTTCTATCACAGACAATAATTGAAATAGCGGAATAGAGTTTGTGAAAATATTTACAGGCCATGACAGTGTGTGTGATCTTGGAGGGATTTTGGCGAAGTGGACAAAATATTTTCACAAAATGCTCAAATAATTTATTAAATATGGATTTTCATAAAAAAGAACCTCCACTGTTTGCCATTGCGTTACGTCATAACATATTTAACTTCACAGCTAAATACTTGGTTTCGTAACTGCTTACGTCAAAACATGTTTAACTTGGCATAATAAATCTTCACACTCATAGCCAATATTGGTCATTATTATTGCTATATTATATTCTATATGATAATGATCCACTTGCGGCCATAGTATAGCGGCGTCATAAATGCCAGTAGTTCTATTCCAAACGCCACAACGAAGTATTCAAAGGAAAGTAGCAATACGCAGCCCCTCTATCACCCTCTATTACTCTATATCACTGCTGTGCAATAAAATAACACACGAGTTCATGCTACTGGTTCATTTTCTTTGCCACCACACTTTGTGGCATTGATTGTGCTCCTCTAACAACATTTACCGTCAGTTGTCCTCCAATAACTTAGTTAATGGCCTCTACAATTTGTCATCTCAGCACCGACATATACTATTTCGAATGAAAAGCAATTATATTTCAGTTTGGTTTTTCATCAATATTTCAGAACCAGTTATACCACAATTTTAGCCTGCTGATTGTGGCCAAATTAAATTTTGTATGCCAACACAAACTTTGTAATACAAAAATAAACGTATTTAAAAAAAGAGACACGTACATAATTTAAATATGAATATTAAATTATTAAGGTTAAATAAAACGGTTGGAATTTCATAGAGGCATTTTAATAAAACAAAGAAAAAAAAACAGTTTAAGCAAATAACTGAAAATTATTGTTTTATAAAATTGTTGTAAAAATTAGTAGCAACTGTTTGAAAAAAAAAAACGTTATGATTGTTTAAATAAAACATGTTTGCTTTTGTTTAGTATTCGCACATGTCAAGGCGTTTTAGCTGAAATATTTTAAGTCTAAAATGTGAGTTCTCACAAGCCGATATTTCTTTTAATTTATTCCAATTGATAGTTATTTTTGCACTGTTTGAATAATAGGATAATATCCAGTTAATTAATACTGGAATAGGCCAGAAGTCAAAAATAAATCATTTATCCCCTTATTCATAAACATTATGAGAGGCTTATAAGAGTGTAATAGAGTAAATTGCATATGAAATTTTGTTTTATTACGCTGTTATTGGACTCTCATAATTTTTATGAATAAGGGGGTTATTCTTTACCTCTAGATATTATTTTAATATCAACTTTTCAAGCTTCAAGTCTTTTTTTATATATAAAAAAACGGTTGACCTTAAAGGTCATCCCTGCAACTTCCCACTAATTTTAACCGCTAAATTTGGTATTATTTTAATTTGAAAACTGCTATAAATTTCGAATGGATCAGTTGATTCCCACAGTGATTGATGTTGTTCTTCGATACCCATAAAAAAATCGAAAAGACTAATTGGTCGGAGTATTTTGAAAAATTCACCTTTTTCGAAGTTTTTCGTTCACGATATCTCACGAACGCATTAACCGATTTTAACCCGTTTGGTTAGTTAGTTTTTGGACTCGATCAGCAAATCCGTTTAAAAGTTATTCTAAAAAACCACTTTTGAAAAAAAAAAATTTTTTTTGTTAAATATTTTGATATTTCCGAAAATGTACCGGGTCGGAACCGGTTCCAATTCACAGAAAGTCTAGTGGTGGGAACTCAATTGGGACAAACGGCGAATTTTGTTTAATATGACGAATTCTTAGGTAAAAATTCGCTCTATAAATTCGTCGTATGAAACACAATACTGACGACGAATAAATTAACATAATGAACAAAAAAAAATTTAGGAATTTTTTAATAATTTTTCTAATCTTCTGATGCCAGATTGTTCAGACATTCGATAATTACCTCGGTGGTGTCCATTTTTTTTTTCAGAACAAATTTATTTTTGTAATTATTTTCTGAAAAATGGTTCTTCTGTAAATAAAATATTCTCTTCATATAACGGCTGATGGGGTGACCATATGAAAAAGTAGGAAGTAGACAGATATACTATATTAAAGTGTTCGAAAGTATTAAAACCTTTTCCGAAAGATAGATTTTTGTGAATTGGTGGATGTATTTTTAGTGTTCACTGAAAATTTTCATATATGTTTTTCCCACAAAAAACCAGTTCGAGTATATGAAACCTGGTCACCTGATACAGTTTTGTTCGAAACAATTAGAAATAAATCTATTTCAGCTTTCGCTTAGTATGACGTATTTCGAGCAACACCACAATTGTGTGCATTTACATATACACCAGTGTGTTTTATTTTTGGCGACGAATATTCGCGATCAAAAATTCTTCGTTCGTCGCTGTTGTGTTTCTAGCATACGTCTGAAGGAACCCCATGAAACGCGACTAGGTTTTCCAAACACACTCAATGTTAATTTGAGCATGAACATGGTATAGGAAAGTTTACAGTTGGGATCTAGTACTGGTGATTTTTGTACTAGTGCAATACTAATTTGATACTAGTTCGATCTCCTGCAGGGTACTTACATACACACACACATATACACACACCCACATACATACACACCCACATATATAAATATACACACATATACATATATACACACACATATATACACAAATACACACACAGTGACGGCTTTTCAGTAGTCAGGAAAGCTTCCTTGGAACTCAACATGTCAAGATCTATTAATAACTCGATTTTTTCGATAGGGGGTAAAACCACTATCTTCAAACTTTTTTTTAGAATTTTTCAATTTTCTTAGTGGGATTTTTTACTTCCCTTGGACATATCTACATAAAAATACCTTTTAAAAATATATATTTTATCAAAATTCAAGGACGATTAAAAAATTATAGGTGCACCACAAAAAAAATTGATGGACTATTTATGCAGACGATTTCATTTCAAATTATATTTCAGTGGAATTTTTTTTTTTAGCAAAGAGATCTCCTACCTTAAATTTGTTCAGTGAAATGTATGTAATTTCAGCATCTGGTTCTTTCACCATGTTGATCAAGCATCATTCAAGGATCAGCTGTAAAAAAAAAATACATTGAAAAAAAAATTAAATATTATTTCTTTTGGTCACATCTACATAAAAATGCTTTTTAAAAAATATAGAATTTATCAATATCGGTGGCCGATAAAACAATTAAAAGTGTACCACAAAAAAATGTATGGCCTAATTATATTTCAGAGCAATTTTTTTAGCAATAAGATAGCCGGATTATGGTTTCACAACAATTTTTTAGCAACAAGACATTAAAATTATTTGGGTACAAAATTTTAGATCCTTTTCAGAATTTTTTTTTTAAATTCAGTCATTTGTATTTTTAAAACCACATTTTTATGCCTAAAGTGGGAACATAATTTGTTGCTACCAAAAATACTTGGGAAGTGTATTTTTTTATAATTTCTAAATAACTTTACGCGAATATATTAATTTTGAAAAATACAAAATTTAAAAATATTTTTGCAGTAAATATGAAATGCCACTACCAAATGCATCATGTCGGCTCAAGAAAATACAGACAACTTTAAAAATTTGCGCATATGAAAAATCCAATTACAAATAGAAAATCTATTGATTTTCAACACTAGCCAAATAGGTACACAAAATTTTTATATTCTCTTAAGTGGTTTTAAGCCTTAAACTGAAACCTCATCTTAATCTTGGGGACTTTAAATTCAAGTTGTCTTATAAACTAAACAAAAACAACTCAAGCAAACAATTTTGCAATCAAGCTGCTAATTAAAAATGAAGCTTGAGCAACCGCAAAAAAACAACAAATCCAAGAAATGCATCCTCATAATGGACAGCATTATGAGCTTTTAAATCTCTAAGGCACACACACATGCGGAAAGGTGCGCATTTGATATGCAAATACTAACTGTGCCACATTTTGTTAAAATCAAACTATAGTTACGAGGCTCAGTGCTTGCGACCTTCTCGATTCTTATGCAATGGCCAAATAATATAAATATCTTAATCCATCTCTAGGCAAAAGCAACAATTTCAAGCTGGAATGCTACAATATCTGGCCTCCTCTTTAGGCACAAACCGCATTTAGTTTTGAAGATGCACCCCACTTAAGGCTGAAAGCTTAACAAACTGAAGAAGTGGAAAGAGTTATTGACTTCAAATTGCATTGTCACGAACTCCAGATAATTGTGTACATTTTGTTTTATTTTTACTTATTTGACAAACATTGCAAAATGTTGTGTTAAATCATACAAAATAATAACACAGAAAGAAATCTTTGCAAAACAAAAAGCTTTTAAAGCAACAAAGTAAACAATTTTTGTCAAAAAGAAGAAAATAATAATTTTCCTCAAAATATTACATCAAATGAATAAATAGTTTTGTTCAAATATATAAAGAACACAAAACACAATTGTGACGTTAAATAGTGGAAAAGCAAATATGTGAACCTTAAAAGCGTGACAGCCTTGAGATATTGAGGCTGCGAAAAACTAAACGATCGGCTCGTTTAGAAAATTTATATGAAAAGTGCTTGCCCAGCAGTTGAAAAAGCATATTACGTTTTAAGTTGAAAACTTAATTAAGTCCATAACTTCTTATACAGTGTGACGCAAGATTAATCACACTATCGTATGATGAACTACTTTTGGCAAATGTCGCCCTAGGGCTATCATATTTGACATTTTAACTAGAGAGCTGCTTTATTTAAAAGCACAAGCAATCCGCTACAGCGGAGAATAATTATGCGGATTTCTTTTTTTAATAAGAACCTCTTCAATATTTGAATACAAGTAATTCATTTTTATAACTTCTTTGACTTCAATAATGAAAATATAAATGTCCGATAGACTTAAAACTCTTCCGGTACACCTTAGAATAAAACGTAATAAGTACTTTAGGTAGATTTAAAAAATAAAAAAAAACTCTATCACGGTTTCGGAGAATTTAAATTCTTTCGGAATAAATTTAATATGTTGCTAGAATATGAGTTCTATAATAGTACAATTGCACATTTTGCTTGAAGTTAAATTATTTAAATGGCCATAAGCAAATAATTCCGAAAATTTTCGGAGTAATTCGTTGGCAAAATTAGAGCCTCTGGTGGTTCTAGCAGACTTTTGGCCCATAATTCATTTCAATGGCCGTATATCATACTTTCGGTTTTTTTCGGAGTATTTTAAATTTTATCCAAAATTTTCGAAATAGATGAAATTTTTATTTCCAAGTACTTTTTATCGACAGTTTTTAGTAAATGAGCCAAATTTTCGGAGTAACTTTACTTTAATCACTTGCTTTAGAATTCGTTAGTTAAATTATTGATCATATATCACATTTTCGGGTTTTTTCGGAGTACTAGTTTTTCATTTTTTGAAGTTTTCGAAATTTTTAATTTTTTTGAAATTTTCGAAATAGATGAAATTTTTTATTTCCAACTACTTTTTATCGACAGTTTTCGAAGTCTTTAGTAAATAAGCCGAATTTTCGGAGAACTTTTATCGCTTGCCTTAGAATTCGTTAGTTAAGTTATTGATCGTATATCATATTTTCGGGTTTTTCGGAGTATTTTTAATTTTATCCAATGTTTTCGGAATAGATGAAAGTTTTTATTTTCAAGTACATATTTTTTGTCGAGAGTGTTCGAAGTCTTTAGTAAATGAGTCAAATTTTCGGAGTAAACTTTGCTTTTATCGCTTGCTTTAGAAATCGTTGCTTAAATTATTGCTATCTGGTGTATCTAGCACGTTTTTCGCAAAAAATTGAAATGTTGATGGTATATCATATTTTCGCCTTTTTCGGAGTATTTTTTATTTCGAATTAGAAGAAATTTTTTTTATTTCCAAGTACTTTTTATAGAGAGTGTTCGATGGTTAGTAAATGAGTCATATATTGAGCTCCAGAAGAATCCTTTGATTTTTTCGGAGTATTTCTTATTTTCTAGATAGTTGTCGAGATATTTTCAGAAAAAATTCAAGCTTCCTGTCGAATTTAAGACACTTTCAAACATATGCTATTCATATAACGATCATTCGGAAACTTTCTAATTTGCGGAGTAATTATAGATTGGTGGTTTCCTCTAAATTCGGAGTAAATTAAGATTATACGAGAGTTTCTTTTATATTCTTATATAATGAGTTTTTTATACCATTTTAGTATTAAGTGTTTCAGATGGTTTTTTTAATTGGGACCAGCAGTCAGGTATGACACCTGCATACGTTTTGATGCATTTTCGGAGTAAATTTAAGTTAGCTAATATTCTACTGCTACAGTGGAATTATGTGTTTCTGATAGACTTAAAACGATTTTTGTTCGTTCTCATTACGTGTTTATGTAGTTAAATTTTTTCGGATATGTTGAATTTTTTCGGAGTATGTAGTAGCGTTTTTATTTATTTTTTTTTTTTGTAGTGAGCTGTATAGTTTTAGTATTATCTAATCGAGTTTTCCTCGCGTCTACTAATGTCTACTTAGCTAACATTTTTCGGAGTTAACTTTATTTCTATAAGTTTGCTTTTCTGTGTTGAAATCGTATATTTTTGCATAGAATTTGTGACATGTTTAGTGCATTTTAAAAGTTGTGCTGTTTATATGAGTGTACGAAATTTTCAGAGAATTTCCATTTAATTCGGATAAATTTTCATATTAACGAGCTCTCGAATTCGGTAAAGAAAACATCTAGTTTTTGACTGGTTAACTGATTTTATACTAAATTTGCCAATTATTTTTAAACGAAAATAGTTCTTAATAAATATTTTATTTTCAGAAAGTATAATTTGTATTTCCCCAATTAAACACACAAATCCTTTAAAGGCCCTGTAGCAAAAATTAGCCGGCGAAGTGAAAGTTTGAAATAGCTACAAAAACAACTGTCTATCTTCTCATCTTTCCTAATCTTTCCCCTCAATACTATCCCCTCGTGTTCAGTTCCGGCGCAATGCATTGCATATATAGGGGTCATCCCCTGAATGCTGGTCCAAGAAAAAAAAGGATAATTAAAATTACACTGTGGAACAAATTCAAGTTGAAGGTCGATTAAAAAAAATTCGAACTAACATAAACAAACTGCGCGATACGGGTCTTCTAATTTAGCCTACATTTTCACTCCTCGATGCTCTCAGAATCGACCTAACTTTTGCTAACCTGAATTTGTTCCACAGTGTTATGTAACTTGCTTATATTATATTTATATATAAATTCACCTGCATGAAGAATAAATTCTTTAAAAAAAATTGCCGGTATTATAACTAAACCACACTAAAATCCCTAATTGTCTTTTTTTCGTGTTTACCTCAATCATCATAAATAATAATTATCGCTAAGCAAACAAACGTTAATAGCAGTAACTTACGCCACAACAACCTGTCAAAATTTGTCTTGGCATTTATACTTCCGCCAACACCTTTCACGCATTTCTTATTTTCGTATTTCATTTAACTGCTCGCTCGTACCATCATCATCACCAACAACATTTTACTTTGGCCGCAGCCAATCAATTTTAATTATTAAAAATATTTTAGCTGAAAACATGCAGCAGCTACACATAAACCTGCCGCATACCATAATGAAGTGGGTTACTGCTTTGTAACACCCTACTCTCCATTACACCAGCGTCTGATTTCAATAACCATTTTATATATTAAAAAAATCGCTTTAAAAACTTGAAAATATTAAGTGGCAAAAGTACTAAACCAAAGTTCATATCAATGATTTATTAGGTGAGTGCGAAATGCTTGTGTGCTGGTTGGTGTGCCCTTCTTTACCTACCCGCCCACTTAATAGCACCCGTTTGTTATTGTTTGTTTCATATTTTCTTCATCTCCTGGGTTATGGAGGGCTTTAGTTTTTAACAGAATTAAAAGCAACTTATTTCATGAATAATTCTTTCCCTACTTTATTAACATTAAACGCTTCATTGTGTGTTGTAATCATACTAAAGTTTAATTTCGAAATTATGAGTTCAAAGTTTATACTTCGAACTTTCATTGAAAGTTGTTAAATCATTTTTTTTTTTTAAGCTTGTAATTGGAAATATAAACTTGAACTACTTTGCACAGAAGTTAATCAAGCTCCAGCAATTAGTTTTTACAAAGAAAAAATATTTTCCAATAATAGGCGGTAAATGTTATACAAATTTTTTTATTACGTTAACTGTGGCAAATCAGTTGGAGGCGTAGACAAAACAGATTTTCTATTATTGCCGCCTTCTCACCTAGATTACCAAAAATAGCCAGCTAATGATTTAACGCTGTCCAGTGGAAAAAATATTTCATTATAATTTTTATTCGTGTAATATTTTGATGGCAATTTTATTAACCATGAAAATAACTATAAATAAATGAGCAATCGTTTTTTTAATGCTTGTAAAATGTGAAAAAAAATTTCCCATGTTTTTCAACTGGCATCCCGTCAATGGCCGCAGTAGTTTATGCAAAGAAAAAGTCATATTTTTTATTAATAAATAATATTAATAAAAACTCCACAATAAATGCAAAATATATTTGTGTGATTAACTACCAAACAAACAAACAAGTGGTTGTCAGCTCAATACGAGTACAATAAGAAAAACAATAAATGGTAAAAAAATTAATAATTAATAAATCATTTAATGTGGCAGCAATGCAAATGCCACAAATACAATAAATTTTGACAGCAAATACGAGCAGTAGCAGCAAATGAAAATTTAAAAATCAATAGAAACCGTATTTGTCGTTTCTGTTGTATTTTCAAACCGCCAACAATTTATGTAAACAAAACACTTTACAAGCAGGCAACAACATACATATCAAAGCAACCTGGGCTACAGTGTATCTGAGTGCGTGCAGTGCACTCATACATATGTGTTTATGTAGGTGTTTAATGTATGTAACAAAATGGAGGATATTTAAGTTGATGAAATCTCCTGCCGCTTACACACGAAACAATATTTATGTTGCATTTACAATTTTATATACATTTTAAATAATGTTTCGTGTGTGAGCAAAGTGAAATTTGGAATGTTTGACATTAACTAGATGTGAAAAGTTAAAAACTACTTACTTTCAAATTTTCGAACATAGAAAATATGTTCGTTTGGTGTAAGTGTTAGCTTGTAAAATATTTTAAAAGCAACATTCTTACAAATTAGCTAGTTTTAAACATTTCGAAATTAATTTCGAATTTTCGAACATACGAAAATTTCTTTTCTTGAGCTACGTATTTGCTTGCAAAATATTTCAAAAACAAAATTTTTGTTATTCGCTTAACTTCGAATTTTCGAACATTGAAAAAACTTAGTTTTGAATATATCGTTCCTTGTAAAATATTTTAAAAGCAAAATTTCTTAATATTGGCCAGTTTGGGAAGCTTCGAAATTGATTTCGAATTTTCGAAAATAAAAAAAAATCGGTTTTGAATATATATTTTCTTGTAAACTACTTTAAAAGCAAAATTTCTTAATATTATTCAGTTTGAGAAAATTCGAAAATAATTTCCCATTTTCGAACATAGAAGAGTATTACATGTGCTTTAATTAGTACCTGGAAATGAACTTTCAACGCCTCTTACTTTCATTTTAAGCTAATTTCTAATTGTTCGAAGGAAACTTCGAATTTTCGAACATAGAAATAAATTTGTTTTTTATATACATACATATGTATGTATATTTCCTTGAAAAATTTTTTAAAAGAAAAATTGTTCAATATTAGCGATTTTGAGAAAGTTCGAAATTAATTTCGAATTTTCGAACATAGAAGAATATTATATGTAGTTTAATTAGAATTAGAAAATGAAATTTCAAAAACTCTTACTTTAATTTTTTTACAATTTCCAAGTTTAAAGCATATTTTCAACATATAAAAATATTCAAATGCGTAGTTGATTTAATATTTTTGAAACTTTTACTCTTTTACGGCGCTGCATTCATTTCAATCCAGCAACGGCTAAAACACAAAAATCTATTCAAGAAAATGTGAATAATTTTACGATGATGCTGTTGATGGTGATGATGATGCAGCCATTCATATATTATCAGTTTTTTTTTTGTTTTACCAATACAACAACATTGTTTGCTGTAGTTGTTGTAAATTTTTTCACTTTTCCACACATGGTAAACTCTTTATATATGATTTAATATTTTTTTTAGTTTTTTTTTTTGTATTAATCGTGATTATGATAAACACATGTAATATTGCTTATATGTTCTTGGCGTTTGCAGATGCATATTTAATGCCATAAAAGTGCATAAAATATATTCAAGTGGGGGAGTTCTAAGTATGGGAGATAGAGTGTGAGTGTGTGTTTGTTTTTATTGAAAAACTTTTGAACACAACCGATATTGAATAGTTTAAACAATTGATGAACAATTTCAAATTTATATTCAAACGTTGTTTTAAAAGAGTGCTTAATAAAATTATAAGTACATGAGTTTTTTAGTGAATATTTTATATATTTATTAAGTTTTTATTTTTTATTTTTAATAATATTTTGCACAAAGTGTTTTCCAAGACAATATTCAATCAATATCAATTAAATTTTCAAATTGCAGAAGCACGTCTGTTTTCGAAAGCCTCTACAATTCTTTCTCAATCTTGTTTTTAACATCTTTTGAAATGTTCCTAGTATTACGCACCCCACTGTTTTCAAATACTGCGATAATATTAATTTTATTTTACTATTTTTTTTTTTAATTTTTTTTAATATTATTTTCGTTTAATTTTCCATGTGTGAGCTTGAGCTACCAAAATTGATCATAATGCGGCCAAGGATAGAAATAGTAAAAAATAAATAAATATAAATAAGTATTTATATTTATATAAAAAAATTAATGAAATAAATTTAAAAAATATCATCCAAATATTCCAAAATACTAGTATTTAGTAGCACTACTTCTACTTGTTGCAGTTGTAACAGTAACCGTTTGCTACTGCACAACAACTTCTGCCACAATTTTAGTTGTATAAAAAAAACTAGTGCCGCATTGCTGTCAGTAATTTTACATTGAAACTCTGGCAGATAGATGATCTACAACAGATGATTATTTAGAAAAACACGAGATAAAAGTTAATCTCAAATACTTGTACTTATTAGTTACATAAATATTTGCTGAATTTATAAAAAAAACACAAATACAAACACACATGTTTCTGGCCACCATAAAAATTAATCGAATACGGTGGCTACTGTTCAAAGTGTTAAATATATTGTATTTAGATTCAATCATGCTGTTTAAATATGATTTATTAATTAATTTTTTTATTTTTTATTTACAGAGGCTAAACAAATCATAAACACTTTGTTTTATTATTAATAAAAAAATATAAATAAATTATTAATCAATCTTAAAGGTTGCTACA
Organism: Linnaemya tessellans; assembly: GCA_951800035.1. Lineage (NCBI taxonomy): Eukaryota > Metazoa > Arthropoda > Insecta > Diptera > Tachinidae > Linnaemya > Linnaemya tessellans. The sequence continues at coordinate 120,124,564 of OX637534.1, read as the reverse complement.
AAATTTATACTTTTTTCTTAAAGCATTTTCTTAACTAAAAGTTTCTAAAAAAATGCATACCTTAAATTTTAAGGGAAATTCTCATATTCACCCCTATTAGGAATAATTTTTCCCTCCAAATGTTTCCCTTTTCCCCAAAATTGCAATCATGAAAAAATTCCCCGTGAATGATTGCATGCTAAAATAAAATTCCCCTCTTATTGTGAATGATTTGTTTTCCCGCCAGTTTTTCTCTTTAATTTATTCACTTAGATTTTGGTGGCGAATAGAGTAGAAAATTTAAGTATTTTCAATTGCAATTCGAATATTACAGTTTAAAAATTAAAAATAGGGGCAAGATCTGTTAAAAAACGGATATTTTTTGCAATAAATCAATTGCCTGCGTGTTTGTAAAACTTGTTGCTGCAATTCTAAACATTAAGAATATTTTTAATTTGTTTTGTTCGGTTTCCAAAATGTATGCAAATTATTTTACTACTAAATATTTAGCCATACTTTTAAAAAAAATTTAATTTTTTTTAAATTATTACATATATGTAAATTTTTCAACACAAAATTTCTTTGATTTTATATGTTGTTGTCAGCTCTTTCTCTTTTCTACATTCACTGCGAACTAATAGCGTGAATAATTTCATTCACGATAACGTTTTTCCCTTCAAGTGGGATAAAAATTTCACATGAACCAAAAATTCCACTTGTTATTCACGATTCAGGGGTGATTATTTTTTCTCAAATCAATTTCATTCCAATCAACATGACCTGAACAGTGGGAAAAAATCTCCATTATCCCAATAAAGAAGAGGGCAAATTACGGCATTCCTTAATGAATCGAAATTTATATTTAAATAGTATTTAAATTTCGATCCATATCGAATGCATTTATTTGACCCCATTCTACGCAAAAAATATCTGTTGAAATTTAAAACAAATTTTAAATTCTTTATTCAAGCTAGTAAAAAAATCGAACAATTGATTTTTTTGCCAAACAATTTTATATTTTAAAGTTAGAAAGGAGTGCAAATTCAATTAATAAAAATGTCACAATATAAGCAAAAAAGAACTTAATCAGCCGCCTATAAAAATGCATTTTAAATAATCCAAACATTTAATACACAAAGAAAAATAAAGCCAAGCCCCAAAAAACCAAAGTCATATTTTAAACAGACTAATTTGCCACAGTCCTTTTGCAGTTATGAAATAAAGTACAACTAACAATGAGCCCACAAGTAAATTGAGCAAATAAGAACGTTATATTCGAACGGGTCGAATCTTAAATACCCTACAAATGTTTAGTACATAACAACGCCATTTTGTAGGGGTCACTCCGGGAGGGGCCGTCAGGGAAACATTTCACCTTTGCCAAAAACCTTAAAAAATCTATTTTAAAAAATCAAGTAAAAAAATTTATTTTTTTTTTTTGATAGGGTCATTTAGGGGCAATGGTGGGGAGGAGGGTAGGGCAAGGGAAGTTCAGAGCACATCTCAGCTTCTTCATAAAAGCTTTAAAATTTAATTTTTAAGGAATGTAGGCTATTTTTCCTTGTAATATGTTACTTCAACGCCCACTAAAGGGGGCGTGGTTCAAAAATTAGATTTTTATGATTCAACGCTTTTGGACTTTCTTGGACATCATTTGCCTAAGAAAATTACAAAAAAAATATTTAAATTATGTTGTTTTTTAGAGGTTGATTTAGTTCTTCTTAGGTGAACTTTTTCCCCTCTGGCCCGATTCAGACCATTTACGAACTTGGCCTGTGCTATTATTCAAAATATATTTATACCATATTTCAAGGGTCTGCATCTTTTCGTTTGGACTGAATCGTGATTGCCACAGACAGACGGACGGACGGACGGGGTTAGATCGTCTTAGATTTCATCACTGATCAAGAGTATATATATTCTTTATGGGGTCTTAGAGGGACTTTTCACTGCGTTACACACTGAATGACAAAGTGGATATACCCTGCAATTCTTTTTTGGAGGGTATAAAAAGAACTGCCCAGCAGTTTGCAGTCCGCCTGTTTGCACTTAAACTGGCTACATTTTTGGTGTAGGTGGGAAGGCAAAGAATCTTTCATGAATTTTTAATCAGCTAAACTGCACTAATTTAATATCTAGCACAAATAATTTTCATACCGCTCACCGTTTAGTGTAACTTTTGCATACAACACTCTTATGAAATAAATATTAAACGGTTATTTTTGAAAACTTAACTAAATTGAGTTGAAATGCAAAGGCTGGCTTGGCTGTAAGCGGTCATACACCAAAACCGTAACAACAACAATCGTCGTTATAATAATTGTATGCATTTTATTGTAATAGAGATTTAATCGGGGCTACTTAATAAAAGTCGATTTTTATTTTTTGACTGTAAATGTTTCTTTTTTCATTTTTTTTTTCATTATTATTAAAAGCTGATTAAATATTTTGTGGTTTGCAACTGGTAAAATAAATTTATTTGTAATTGAATATTAATTTTTGTGCACATTTTGTTTGTACGAGTATTTTTGGGTCAATATGATTTTTATCTAAGTGAATAATAATTAACTCGTTAAGTGGCATTAGACATGTATTAATATAATAAATCCAATATTTTGTTATATTCATATATTTATTCCAATTGAAACTTAAAAAAACTGTTGAAATTGTCATTTTAGTTTCATGAAAACTACAACAAAAAACCAATAACTTGCCTTGGCGCTATTCAGGGGTTAATTTTATTGTTATCAATTTTAAGTGAAACTTGATCTCTATGTTCGTTCTATTGTTGAATTTATTTGGCAATAAATGAGTTTTTAAGAGGTTTTCTAAAAATGAAAATATTTGTGTACGAGTATATGGTCAAAAATTAATAAATTGCTCAAACAAGAATTATTTAAAACACACACTCATACACCTCTACACTTCACAATTTATTAATAATACATTTATAATTGGTTATTAAATTTTAAGAATGAAAACGTTTTATATTTTTTGAGAACCAGCCAACAAAAGTTATCGTTAGTTTGAGACTCACGTTTGGGCGGCATACAAAAAAAAATTATGCAATTTCCGGTTTAAATTTTAGATTTCATAATTAACTTGATACTTTAATTGAATATTAAACATTTAAAAAAACCAAATTATTGAAATGTAATAAAAGAAAAGTTTCTGTATTTAAAGCAAGCAAACAGGCAGCGAATTTTTTGCAATGCAACCAAAAAATGTTTTTTTTTTTTGAGTAGATCTACAGAAAGTCCATATTTGGCAAAAATAAACACTAATCGTCTCCGAAAATTTCAGTAATAAATGTGTGTTTAAAAAAATAGTTACTTAAAGGGTTCCATTTAACGCCCAATTTACAACCTTGCACTAACAGAGATCGGCAAAATTCGGTCCCATATTTTTAACTTATTGCAGGATCAAACATGGAATCATTGGCTCGTAGTTTACTCGATAACTAGATGAGCCAACCACAAAAGGTGCGTCTTCCAAAACGTACTTTATTGAAAGAAAACTTTTTCCATAAAGAACTTTTTCCAAAAAGAGTACATACTTTTTGAGAAAAGTGCTTTTTTATAAAGGCAAAAATACTTTTTTTTAAAAGTTCATTTTTTAAAAAGTACTTTTTTTAAAACGTACTGTTTTTAAAAGTACTTTTTTTTAGAAGTACTTTTTTTTAAAAGTATTTTTTGTAAAAAGTACTTTTTTAAAAAAAACTTTTTTTAAAAAGTACTTTTTTTAAAAAAACTTTTTTTTAAGAACTACTTGTTTTTAAAAAGTACTTTTTTTTAAAAGTAATTTTTTTAAGTACTTTTTTTTTTAAAGTACTTTTTTAAGTACTTTTTTTAAAGTACTTTTTTAAAAAGTAATTTTTTTAAAAAAGCACTTTTTTTAAAAAGTTCTTTTTTCAAAAGGTCATTTTATAAAAAAAAGTACTCCCTTAAAAAGTCAATTTTTAAAAAGGTACGTTTTCAAAAAAGTAATTTTATAAGGTGCTTGTTTAAAAAGGTACTTTTCCAAAAGGGACTTTACAAATTGGTAGTTTCTTAAAAAGCCGCATTTAAAAGGGGTACTTTTTTAAAGTACTTCATGTAAAATATACTTTTTTATAAGTTACTTTTTGTAACAAGTGCATTTTTAAGGGTACTTTTAAAAAAAATGTAAATGTGCACATTTCAAATATGATACTTCTTTAAAGAGGCTTAAAAGTCACTTTTTAAGCTCCTTTATAAAAAGGTACTTTTTGAAAAGGTACTTTTTTAAAAGGTACAGCCGTTTTTTTAAAAGTTACTTCTAAAGAGAGTACTTTTTTAAAATTCTTTATGTAAAGAGTACTTTTTATAAGGTACTTTTTGTAAAAAGTACTTTTCTAAGGGTACTTTTTAAAACAACATTTTTCTTTAAAGTGCCCATAAAAGAGCCACTTTTTCAAAAATTATTTTTTTAAGCTACTTTTTAAAAAGGTACTTTCTTAAAAGGTACTTTCTTAAAAGGTACCTTCTTAAAAGGTACTTTCTTAAAAGGTACTTTCTTAAAAGGAACTTTCTAAAAAGGTACTTTCTTAAAAGGTACTCTCTTAAAAGGTAATTTCTTAAAAGATACTTTCTTAAAAGGTACTTTCCTAAAAGGTACTTTCTTAAAAGGTATTTTCTTAAAAGTGACTTTCTTAAAAGGTACTTTCTTAAAAGGTACTTTCTTAAATGGTACTTTCTTAAAAGGTACTTTCTTAAAAGGTACTTTCTTAAAAGGTACTTTCTTAAATGGTACTTTCTTAAAAGGTACTTTCTTAAATGGTACTTCCTTGCAAGGTACTTTGCCAAAACACTACATTTTTACAAGGTTACTTCTAAAAAGCTACTTTTTTAAAGTACTTTGGGTAAAAAGTACTATTTTATAATGTAATTTTTGTAAAAAGTACTTCTTAAGGGAAGTACATTTTTAAAAAAAAATCTTAAATTCATCTGCTGTAGAAGGTACTTTTTTAAGGATAGTTATTGAAATAGGTGGTTTTGTTTTCAAATAACTTTTCAAAGTATTTTTGGAATATATTAATTTCTCAAAAATATTTCCTTAAAAGCAAATTTTTTATAAGTAATTTTTCTGAGAAACTTTTTCAAAAGGTACTTTATCAAAAATGCTTTTTTAAATATATTTTTATTAAAATGAAGTTTTTTGTAAAACTTCTTCAACGGACTGTTGTAAAACTATTTTTAAAAACGTTTTAAATGCACTTCATTTTAAAGGTATTTTTAATAACGATTTTTTTTTTATTTCATTTTCAAAATATGTGAAATTTTGTTATTCATCACCATATAAATTTCACCTTGGTGAGGTGATTTATACAACTACAGCCCTAGCGATTGGTGCAAGGAATTTTCATTAAATACATATTGTAACAACTTTTAATTAAATTAAACAAATTACACAATTTTATTTCAACACAACAACAAAAAATGTCAAATGATGAATTGTAATGATGAAATGGCCTCAATTTGACTCCCACCGTTAATTTTCCAATGACTAAATAACAGAATATTTTCATTGTCTTTTTAATTTTTCCAATGACTGGTTTGTGTACTTGCCAACCTGTGGATGGTGGTAAGACCGTCCGTACGTCACTTTATAAAAAACGCACGTCGCTTCTATTTCATAGTCAATATATTTGATTATATTGTCATATTTATTTTTTTGCCATTTTACACGCCAAACTATGATTTTAAAAAGCTTGTGTCTGCCAGCAGATGATGTCGGTTGCATTGACTGCCGTTTCCAGCACATAATTCAATACCTTCAAATGACCAATATGAGCCCTGAGCGTATCAAATTTATTTTTTTTACCTTAAATTTATTTATAATATTTTTCCATTTTTTTTTTCAATGAAATTAATTAAGCTTCAATAGTTTTGAAGGTTGCATTACAGCGTAATTGTGTTTCATGTAAGTTGTGATTATGGAAAATTTAATCACAGAAAAATCAAACAAAATTCATGTGACCATAAAGAAAAAAAAACAAATACCTCTCCTTAGGTGCACCGAAACTATTCTGTCAAATTTAAAAATTGTGCTAGAATGACTTAAAGGAATTTCAAATGAATACCAAATCGTTTGAAACGTTCTCGAGTTGTGCTATAGAAGGTCGTTAAATTAAAAAAAAAACTTTAAATTCTGTTAAATTTAGGAAATTATTTTTGTCACGGTTTTGCCCAATTATATAAGCAAGATCGCTGGCTTAAGCCAGCATGAGTACGTGCATGCACCTGCATGCGCCTGCATGCTCCTGATCTTTTCCAAAATTGCTGCTTAAAATTCAATCACGCTTCCATCTCTACTCCTACTTTTACTTTCATCTGCACACACGAATATTTTATTGCGCTAATAACTTGATATTAAAGTTAAAAAAAAAAGCAAAACTAACAAAATAAAACCACCTTTTAATTTCAAACTAAAGTCAAACGAATTTGTTAAATAAATTGAGAAGTAAATTACAATTTGAACGAGTTGGCGAAAAAAAACGTCTATAAAAACAAAAAGTATTTATTTTCCTAAGAATGCTGCAAGCGTGTTTGCCTGCCGTTTGGTTGGTTGCCTGCTTGTTTTTGTGGTTAAACTTGAGTGCCCCAAAATGGTAACAAGTTAAAGACAAATAATTCAAGCACTGCATAAAATACCGGTGGCAGAGCAACAGGCTTTTGAATGAAGCCCAAACTTGCAACTTGTACAAAATATACGCACAAAGCGTAACTGGAAGCATTAATGCCATCATCAATCTGCACCAAAGTAACCCAGTTTTAAATGTTTTTTTGTTTTTGTCTTTCAAAATTTTTTTTTCATTTTGTTTTATTCTGAAATATTGTTGTTAAACTTTGTTTATACTTGTACTACAGCAGTAATAGTAGTAAAACGTAAATTGAAAACGAAAAAATGCCAAAATAAAACCAGGCAGTTTGTATGCAACTTTTGCTATAAATACTTGCAACTAGTGCAACTTCTACTTTGTAATTTTGCAAATATTTATTATTTTTTATTTGTTTGTATTTTGGCATTTGCATACTACGAACAGTATTTTGATATTTGAAGATTTTGCCTTGATGCTGGGTTACTTCATCTTCATCAGCCAAATATTTTTTTATCACCATCATGTACATAGACAGTGACTTTTATTTGATTGAATAAGAAATATTTTAAAAATAAAAAAAAAAATTTATTTTTAAACATTTTATATATCAAGTGTTGATATGAATCAATGTTGCTGCTGTCAAATATTCTCTAAAGGGGAAATATACATACCTCAGAGTTGACAAGCTACAGCTTAAAAGTTTACTATAAATGTCCAGAAAAAAACAATTTTAATAATAACTATCACAGGTTAAAAAATTATATTTCTCATCAAATAGTTCAGATTTTACACTCTTTACTTGATAACTAAAATTTTCCAAATATTTGTTCTTAACATTGATATTTTTATTAACTTCGAAAATTCGAACTTGAGTTCGAAATTTCGAAATTTGTCAAAATAATCAGCTAAGCATTTTTCAAGTTGTAAAGAAGTACCGTGGATTAAAAAAAATAATTTTTTATCAAACAAATTAACTATAAAAACATAATCAAAAAACCCAACTTGGTAAAAAAACAAATAAATAACTATGAATTGAAGAAAATTTTACACCAATTGCTTAATGAGAAAAATTTTTCAAATATTAGTACTTAACACTGATATTTTCATTAACTTCGAAAATTCGAAGTTAAGTTCGAAATTTCGAAATTTGTCTAAAAAATCAACTAAGCGTTTTTCCAACTTGGAAAGAAGCACAGCGCATTAAAAAATTCCCTTTTTTATCAAACAAATTAACAGGAAACATAATTTAAAAAACCCAAGTATTGGCTGACTTGGCAAAAAACAAATAAATAACTATGACTTAGAGAAAATGTTACATTAACTGCTTAATGGACTAAAATTTTTCAAAAATCACCTCTTAAAATTTATATTTTCATTAATTTCGAAAATTCGAACTAAGTTCGAAATTTTGAAATTTGTCTAAATAATCAGCTCAGCGTTTTTCAACTTGCAAAGAAGTACTGCGGGCTAAAAAATTCTATGTTTCAGCCAAGAAATTAACTGAAAACCTAATTTGAAAAACCTAATTTAAACAACCCAACTGGGCAAAAAACTTACAACTAATTATGAATTAAAGAAAATTTTACACTAACTGCTTAATGGATGAAATTTTTCGAAAATTAGCTCTTAAAATTGATATTTTCATTAACTTCGAAAATTCGAACTTAAGTTCGAAAATTCGAAATTTTGTCTAAATAATCAATTAAACATTTGCCAACTTAAAAAGAAATATAACAGGTCAAAAAATTAAATTTTCCATCAAATAATTCAATTAAAAATATACTTAAGAAACCTTACTAGAGGTGGGTTCAGCAAAAAAAAAAACTTTAAGTTGGAACTAATAAAGTTCGATAAAATTATCCAATTGTATGGCTTTTTAATTTAATTATTAAGCAGTATATCCCAGTCATTTGATATTTTGTTTAAGTTGGTGTTTAAAAAGACATCATTAATTTTGTTTTCGCCCTTAAAATTGTAGCTAAATACCTAAAAACTATGTATGTCAACTTTAAGGCTTCGTAGATGTTTTTAATGTCTTCTGGTTGAATTGCAAACTAATGGAAAAATCGATTTAATCCCAATTCCGTTTTTTTTATTGCCCAAGAAATGAAAACTTGTCTAGCCCCCGGTTGAAAAAAAAACCAAAAGCACAACACAGTTGCTGTTTATTGTTGGCTGGCTTAAGGATACAACTTGTTTATGGGTGAGTGATTGTTGTTGCTATTATTCTGCTATATGTAATTGAACGTCCTTAAAGGTCATCTCATCTAAAATAACAGCAACAACACTCAACATCATTCACATCATTAACTGAAATGCTTAATACTAAAACATGTGGCACCGGTTTAAACACACAAAAAAAACTTTTTTAATGTCATTCTTTCGAAAATTGCTACTTAAAGGAAAAGAAGAAGAAAAAACAACAGAAACAGTTTAAGTGCCACAGAAGTAGTACCTTGCAACCTACAATCAGACAGCAGAAAGAAGTATCTTTTTGACACCATCTTTTAATTAAAATAAATTTTTTTTTTGTTGCTTATTTTTTAAGCACAAAATAACTTGAGGTTAAAAGTAAAAAAGTTTTCTACATATTTTGTAGATGGCAAACATGTTTTATTGTTGTGAATTCTTGAGATTTTTTTTCTTCTTTAAGCCACAAGTGGTACTAAATTTAGTTATTTGTCCCATGTATCAGGTTGCATTAACAATATGTTTTATTTTTATGCTTTTTTAATACAGTATTTTTTAAATCTGCTGTTTTTTTTTTTTGTTTTGGACATTTTTTTATTACTTTTATTTTTTTGTTAAGTTGTCTTAAATTCTTGTTCAACTATTTTGTTTATCATGTCTTGGTTTGTACTGACTGGTACTTGGTCATATCGGTCGGTATGTTAAGGTCACAGATTTTTGTTTATCTTTTTTAAAAGATGTTTTTTTCTTTTTCGAATCTTTATTATTATTTTTTTTTTCAAAATCAACAAAATACTTTTGAAGCTATTTAGCATGTTGCTGAATATTTTGAAAAGATTTTGTTCGTTTAAAGAAAATTCTTTTAATTGTATGCCCGAGTAATTTGGACTGAAAAGTAAGGGGCATTTTCTACAGTTTATTGTTTAACTTAAAACTTTAAGGTATAAAAGAAAAGCTTATTTATGTAACAACTGTCTTCAACAATATGAAATTTATGCTTAAAATTAAAGTTTCCTCTTAAATGATGTCGCACTTCTGTCTGGATTAGAATAAACTTTTGCGAGACTGCAAATATAAAATGGCATGATGGCATGCTAAAGTTCATGTAAATGTTCACAAGTTGAATTAAATGCAATTTTAATAAACAAATGCATAAAATGTTTTTTAAATATAAAATTCATGTATAAAATAAAAGTATAAAGAAAAACTAAATCAACCTCAACTATTTCAACAGTAATAATATGATCATAATTAAAATTTTGTTTTCTAAACTGTTTTGCTGTAACTTTTTGTTTTTTTTTTTTTTTTTTTTTTTTTGAGCCAACAACTGAACAATTATTCTGTTACAACGAAGAAAACCACATAAAATTTTTCGAAATGAACAAATGAGTTAAACGAGAGAAATGTTACAAAATTTGCACAAAAATTCATAGTGAAGAAATTGACTTTAGCAAACCGCAGCAAGTGGTTAAAGGGAACAATAAAGCGTATAAATGCCATAATACGGCTAGAGAGTATGCATGTATTAACTTGGCTCAAAAGGCAATGGAAAACTGCTAAAGATGTCATCACAGAGCAGTTCAGCCTAGAGACGAAGCATATACATAAATAAATGCTTGCCTAGCTCGTAGCAATGACAGAAAATTTCTTTCGCACAATTTACATTTGAAATAAAAACAAGTAAAAACGTTATTATCGACCGGGTCGAATCTTAAATACCCTCCAAATATTTAGTAAGTGAATTTAAAATGTTTAACTTAGCGGGACAGAGTTCCTTTAAGACATCTCTGTAGCCAATTTTAAATCTCTATTTTGAGAGAGTCATTCCGGGAAGGGCCGTGGAAGAGACGTTTGATCTCAGCAAGATCAGAGAACATTTCAGCTTCTTATAGGCTTAAGGAATACAAGTTGTTCCATATTTACACTATAATATCAACGCCCTCTAAAGGGGGCGAGGTCCAAAAATAGACTATATCATGTTTTTCACAGACAAACGTATAGGGATTTGCTAGACCGTCTTAGACTTTTTTATCTTGGACCAGCACTCAGGGGATGACCCCTACATATGCAATGCATTGCGCCGCAACTGAAAACCCGGGGGGTAGTATTGAGGGGACAGATTAGGAAATATGAGAAGATAGACAGTTTTTTTGTAGCTATTTCAACCTTTTTTATTTCGCCGACTAATTTTTTGCTACAGGGCCGACGAAGGACTTCATCAATGAGGGCATTAAAACTGTGTTTTGTCGGGGTCTCTCTTTCAAGGGCCGTAGGAGAGACTTTTCACTTTTGCCATAAACATCTAAAAATAAATGTTTGTTGGGATAATTAAATGTAAAATTTATTTTAAAAAAAATTTTTTTTGATGTGTTAACATCTATACGCGCGCCTCTAGGGCAGTAAACTATCAGTTTCAATACATACGCAAGTGTAAGTGTAAGAGTTTGTTTGTTCGTTGCTTGGCAGTCGGTATTGAAAGTGATTATTGGGCGATTTTCATATAATTTTCCCACGCGATTTTCTCTGGAAATTCATAGCCGATTTTATTAATTTTTAAATTAAAACGCTAGTGCGGGTTTCGACGAAGAGTTTAGGCTGAAAATTAAGGCGATCCGATATCGGCGAGCGGAGATTTAAGTGTTTTAATTCGGAGTATTAATTTGGAGTAATATTAAAAAAGTGTTTTATGTTGATCTTCGGTTTTGTCTTATGCATAGCAAAGAGAATAGTGACGTGGTTATACGTACATATATAAAAATGAGATAGCAAGACAGCAACGTATATAGCTTATGTACAAACATAACAATGTATGTATGTACATTTGTCTGTTGCTTTGCATTCTCTTTGTTTTTTGTGGGTTTAATATAAAATAAATAAACAAAAAGGTGTTAACACATCGCCCGTGAGTTCCAACACTCATTGATTTTTTTTTTTTGATGGGGTCATTTTAGGAAGGGGGAGAAGGGGGTAGGCCAGAGTAGTACCAGGTTACGTCTCAGCTTCGTCATTAAAGCTTAAAAGTTTTATTTTTAAGGAATGTAAAACAATTTGTTAAATGTGTACACTATTTTTGCATATAATAACGCCCACTAAAGTGGGCGGGGTCAAAAATTATTATTTTTTATTTTATGGCTCCATTACTCAAAAATAACATTTTTAAGCTTTAATGACGAAGCTGAGACGTAATCTGGTACTCCTCCGCCCTACCCCTCCTCACATTTGCCTCCTAAATGACCTTCTCAAAAAAAAAAAAAAACAAAATTAAAAATAAATTTATGTGTGTGAAGATAAATATGCCGAGTTAAATATGTTGTGACGTAAGCAGTTACGAAATGAAGTTAAATATATTATGACGTAACGAAATGTCAATCAGTGATTTTTTTTTTCACACACACTCTCATGGCCTGTAAATATGTTCACAAAATGCTCAACAAATTTATTAAATATCGATTTTCATAAAACAAACTTCACTGTTTGCTATTTCGTTACGTCATAACAAATTTAACTTCACAGCTAAATACGTTGTTTCGTAACTGCTTACGTCAAAACATGTTTAACTCGGCATATATATCTTCAGAAATAAATTTTACATTTAATTATCCCAAATATTTATTTTTAGAGTTTTATGACAAAGGTGAACTGAGTCCCCCACAGACCTTGCCAGAGCGACCCCGCCAAACTAAAGTTTTGATACCCTCGAAAGAGCATCGGACCCCATAAAGTAAATATATTCTTGATCAATGATAAAGTCTAAGACGGTCTAGCTAATGTCCATACCTTCGTCTGTGGAAGACATGATGTAGTATATTTGTGGACCCCGCCCCCTTCAGTGGGCGTTGACGTACAATATTATATAAAGGAACTCTGTCACACCAAGTTAAACATTTTAATTTTACTTACTAAATATTTGGAGGATATTTAAGATTCAAACCGGTGGAATATAACGTTTTTACTTGTTTATTTTGTATATTTTCAGATTCCCTGATCACGAGATTATTTAGAACAAAATTAGCACATCTATTTTTTAGTCATTCCCAAAAAGTTAAACTCCATTGAAATATTATGACTGGTGATATGAAACAGACTTACACCTCCTCTCTGTTAAATGGATGTGTTCTATGCTCTTGACTGGAAACCACACGCACAGTTTATTTGTGTAGTTGTTGTTGTTGGAAGCACAAATGTGTACAACTAACAAACGAAATGTCGGCCAAGCAAACGGTACGACAGACGGGCACACACACACACACACACACACTATTGAAAACGACTCTCTACCTACTGACTGATATATTTTTTTCAATTAACATTTTTTTTCTTTGTTAGTTTTTATTTTTTATATTTTTTATTTTATAAATAAACTTTGTTCGAAATTAAATTAAAATATAAGCCACAATAAGATATAAAAATGGTTTTATGTCATTAAAGATTTACTTGTTGTGCGTATTTGCTAGTGAAAGAAATGTAAATGAAGTTTTAAAACTGCATCCATAAATGAGGTTTCCATATTCCAGACTTTTGACTTGAGCAGAAAATTTATATGAAAAGCTGTTCGATATGCGAGTGTTTAGTTCAGGTGTCTTGACTTTGATTACTTTACTATCACTCACTTATTCATTCACTCACTTAGTTAGTGGAGTTGTATGGCTACAAGAAATCATAATCAGCAAAATCTATTAATTTTTTTTTTTTGCTATAATTATTTAATTCAGTATCATTCTCTAAAGTTAAGATTCTCTTTGCTGTAGAGAAATTCTAAAAAAATAGATAAACGTGAATTAAACCGACTTCAATGCAGATATTTTAGAACCTGGAGTTATTGCGCTATTTCAAACTACGAGTATGAGGATGTACACGGCATTGAATTTGTTGTAGTTTCATTTTAATTTTTATTATTAAAGCCAACGAAACCCAAGTCAAATGTCTGTCTGTATGTTGAAGTAAAGGAGAAATAGAATAAAAATTTCTTCTCAATGCAGGAATTTAAACGCATTTTTCATTCAACTCCACCGCAAAGGAAAACCTGGCAGCCCACTTGACCCGTGATTGGAAATTAAATAATTTTAAATTAATAAAGAATTTTTAAAAATAAAATAAACTCGAACCAAGATTATAAATAAAATAATTTTTAACAAGATTTAAAGAAACCAAAAAATATTTGTATTTCCGTTCGTATCTTTAGCATTTAAAGCTCAATAACTTCGGCCAATAACACCCGATTTTCACTTCCAGAACAGATTTGGAAAGAACAAACTGAAACCTTTCGGAATGATACAGTTTGTTAAATTTTTTTCATATTTTTGCAAACTCAGAGATCTCTTTACTCAGTTTTTTATATAAAAACTATACCAAAATTTAATTTAATTAAAAACTATATTTAATTATAAATAAACCCTATTTTATTTGCAAGAATCGATTAGAAATTAAATAGGTTACTGAAATCGTTATGAAATCAAATGGAAAAATAAATAAATTTTATTGGCCAATTGGGAACAAACAACACTTCCACTACAACAGCAACTATAAAAAAAAACGAGACAGATATTAATTGAAAAGCCCAACTAAACAACAACAAAAATAATATATTTTAATAAACTGCAGATGAAAAAAAGTATGAAATTGTAAACACAAGGGGAGACAAGACAGAAATACAGACGGACTTTATAAGTATTTTTTATCTCTTTATTAAATTTAATTTTTTTTATATATTTTTTTTTTGTTTTATCTGTTTAATTACATAATAAAAGCCGCCTTTGAATTTTTTAGTTGTTTTCATTTAAATTTTCTTTCTTTTGTTTTTGTTCGATTTATTCGTTCGTGGTTTCTTTATTATGAACAAAAATATGTGGCCGCAATGCAAGTTTTTTTTCTGAAGTAAACAAAAATGTTAATAAAGTTATGCTGAAAACAATTTGTTACTTAAAACTTAAAGAAATAGTTAAATAAGTATAAATTGTTCTTTCATACTAACGCACAGTGGTTTCAATAATCGTCAAATGGATGCAGAAGTGTGGATTAAGTCTAAACAGTTAAAATACAGTGTTTATCCTCCATGGGAGTGGCATCGCCCAATTGTCTAATGAATAAATTATATCATCCATGTATAGAGGGTTTACAAAAGGGCACATTTAACAAGTCTAAGCGAATAAAATTCAAAGTGATTGTGCTTTAATTCTTAACAACCCCGCCAATTTTACATGCATAACGAAAAATTTACCAGAAGTGCTTAAAATGAACTAGGAAATAAATATTTGCATTGGAATTCAGTTACGAGTAGAAATTACATTGTGTACTGACTATTAATACCAAATTGTACTTAAAACTCGCTTTTGGCGTACGAAGCCGAAAGGCCGTGGATCGATTCCGTACTCGGTCGGTAGGGGTAGTTTTTAGAAAGGGTACATTTTATAAAAGGTACTTTTTGTAAAAGGTACTTATTGTAAAAGGCACTTTTTGTAAAAGGTACTTTTTGTAAAAGGTACTTTTTGTAAAAGGTACTTTTTATAAAAGGTACTTTTTATAAATATTATATTTTATAAAAAGTACATTTTATAAAAATTACCTTTTATAAAAGTACCTTTTATAAAAAGTACATTTTATAAAAAGTACATTTTATAATAAGTAATTTTTATAAAAGGTACTTTTTATAAAATGTACATTTTATAAAGAGTAGTTTTTATGAAAGGTACTTTTCATACAAGGTACTTTTTTAAAAAAGGTACTTGTTATAAAAGGTACTTCTTATAGAAGGCACTTTTAATAAAAGGTACTTTTTAAAAAGGTACTTTTTAAAAAAGGAATTTTTTATAAAAGGTACTTTTTATAGAAGACACTTTTTATAGAAGGCACTTTTCATAAAAGGTACTTTTTTATAAAAGATATTTTTTATAAAAGATCCTTTTTATAAAAGGTACTTTTTATAAGAGGTACTTTTTATAAAAGGTACTTTTTATAAAAAGTAATTTCTATAAAAGGTACTTTTTATTAAAGGTACTTTTTATTAAAGGTACTTTTTATTAAAGGTACTTTTTATAAGAGGTACTTTTTATAAAAGGTACTTTTAATAAAAAGTACTTTTTATGAAAGGTACTTTTTATAAAAAGTACTTTTTATAAAAGGTACTTTTTATAAAACATACTTTTTATAAAAGAAACTTTTTATAAAAGGTACTTTTTATAAAAGGTACTTTTTATAAAAAGTACTTCTTATAAAAGGTACTTTTTATAAAAAGTATTTTTTATGAAAGGTACTTTTTATAAAAAGTACTTTTTATGAAAGGTACTTTTTATAAAAGGTACTTTTTCTAAAAGGTACTTTTTGTAAAAGGTACTTTTTGTAAAAGGTACTTTTTATAAAAAGTACTTTATATAAAAAGTACTTTTTATTAAAATTCAAAAGGACTGCTAAACAGCTTTCGGTTCCCAACTTTCGCCTTTTAGTAGCAATTATTTTTTTAATTTGGAAACAGAAAGAAGAAGGTGCGATATAAATCTAAAACGAAAGGATTGTACAAAAAATAATTCAAGCAGTTGTCCGAAAGCAGAACTCCATACATTGACAAGAACGTACACGTTGTAAATGAACAAATGCACGCCCATATAGCTGACCCTTTCAACACTAAACTGACTTTCGCTGCAGATATTCTCAAATCTATTTACAAAAAGATTTAAAAATAAATTATACTTAAATTCTTTAACTTTTCAAAAGTGGGCGGTTGGGTATGAGTTTGCCAAAGACTAAACAAATAAAAAAACGAACCAACAAAATAGCCATTATCAGCAGTTGGCAAAAAGAGAAAAAAAAACTAAACTATTTTATGACCGACCATTTTATTTCAGCAACTCCGGTTACAATTCCTTCTACCCAAAAATAAATGAACAAAAGTAAAATAAACAATCAATACAATAAAATAAATACAATTTGTAAAAAGCTTTTATTTCACAACTATTCAAAATTATTGCCACACTTTGGTTTGTTTTATTCGTTATTTTTGTGTTTTTTTTCTCTAGCTCTCTGTCTCCCTCTTTTCGAATAAAATGTACAAAAAACTAGTCGCAGTAACAAGATAAATTTACATATTTTTGTTAATTTAATAACATTATTGAGAAAAGATGGAAAATATACAATTTAAAATAAATCGAACAAATTTGCAATATGGACAATATCAAAATGGAAACAACAATAACAATAAATTTAAAAAAAAAAAACAATTTTTTCTATGTATTTTTTGGGAGCATAAAAAAGGGTGCTGGCGGTTTAAATTTTAAATTGTAAGAAAATATTAGTCGGCTCTTTATAGTGGAAATGAGAAGATTATAGAAAATAGCATACGAAACTATAAAGCATATAAAATTTAATGAACAAAAAAGCAATGGTGAGTTTAAGAAAAAGGATTTTTTCAATGAAATCATAGAAATACAGGAAATTTTTATATGAAAACGTTAAAGACTCTGTAAAGGTTTTTGATTTAATTGGCATATAAAAAATATATAAATAATTTCAAGACCTTTTTTGTACACGAAATTTATGGATTTTAAATTTTTTATAGTTTTTGTTGCAAAGGTTGTAAATATGCTACCAACAGTGAATACCGCCAATGTAAAATTATGTGACAAACACTTTTTACATCTAAATATTGATTTGCTTGCCATTTACAAAAATCTAATTGCTGTTTGTAATTTAAAAAAAAAAACATATAATTATTGCATTCAACAGTCGTCAATGCAAACACTTCAATACATGAAAATACTTTAAATATTTTACATATTTTGCATACAACAACATTATCTATTCCATTGACAGCAATTAACAAAATGCAATGATCATTAGGAATATTTAAAATTTATTTGTGTAGAGTGAATGCCGATGAAATATTATTTAGCGGTAATATTTTGCAAATTATAAGGCTAAAGATAAATGTTGCAGAAAATTCAAATTTGATATTCAAAAAAAATAAATAAAATAATAACAATAATAATAATAATAAAGAAATGTGAGTGAAGGAAATAAAAGAGTACATTTCATTTAGAGATGGAAGCATGAATGGCGTTTCTGTCACTATCATATAGGATGGAGAGCAGAAAAGAGCAAAGAGAACCTGATTCTACGTTTTCGTCTTCGTTTTTTAGAATCTGCCGAATGTGTTGTTATGTTCTGCCGTGTAGGTTGAAATTAATTATTCCTCATATATTACGCGGGTTGTTTGATAATTCCTTGACTTTTTCAATTTTCCTCGCAATAACTTTAAATGAACTTTCTACACTTTTAATAGACTTTTTAATAAATTTTGCGTCATTTTCTTTGTGCTTGGCGGTTATTAAAAATTGAGAATTCCGTGAATTTTAGCAAAAATAGAAAAATACTAACTTCTTGCTTAAGCATTTTCTATTTTTTTTTTTGTAAAAATATTACTAAAACTAAGGAAAGACTTGATAAGTACTAACTGTGCGCCATCAATTTCAAAGGTTAAGAAGTGGTTTACTGAGCTCGTACTAGCACAAGTGGCGCCGTACGATCATCAAGCCAGAAATCGTCGATCAAATTCATGAAATAATATGTAAAGATCGGAGAATAAAAATATGTCCACGACGAGGTTCAGCGACAACATCACATTTGAACATGAAAAAGCCATACGCATGGAGGCCCCCTCAAGATCAAGACACCCGTATGTAGTCAGTATGGCAAAACTCCACAAATGGGACTGGGCCATCCAGCATATTTATCAGATTTAGCATTCTGGGACTTTTTTCTTTTTCCAAACCTGCATGGTAAGTGATTTGGTTAGAAACGAACGACTATTTTCACGTAGACTTGTGTCGAACTTCTTCATTCGCTCGTTCTTGACAAGAACCTAATGATCAAACCCATTTAAATTACATAGGTTTGATCTTGGGTTCTTGTCAAAAACGAGCGAATGAACGAGTTCGATACAAGTCCATTTTGACGGCTTTGAGAAAACATATTGCGTATTTGGGAGAAATAAAAAAATTGGAAAACCTCTGCACTATATGTATTAATCTAAAAGAGGGTTAGGTTGAAAAATTCAACGGTTTAGTTGACGAAAAAAAATTTTTTTTCCAAATACCCCTGGAGTTATCAAATAGCCCTCGTATTTAATGTAAAATTGCCTATTAATAAGATAATGAATTTTACCCAATAAAATAATGTTATTTGGCATGCACAATCATGCCTCATCTTGCCTCAATCACAGTACTGAACTTACAATATTGAAAACTTCTTTCCTATCGTTGACGATATAACATGCAGGGCCTGTCAGGTAGAGGGCGAAATACTGGAGCACTACTTGTGCTACTGCCCACCTTTTAGCCAAGTCAGAAGACAAACATTTAATCAGGAGATGGAATTTCTTAGGGTTCTAATTGGAGGGACTTAAAGAGATACATTGAAGAAACTGGTTCTTAACGTAATCAAATTCAAAGGTTTCCAGGGTATCGGTGGAGGCTCCCTACAGTAGACTGGGAACTCCTTATTATAGAGCGCACAACAGGCCTATGAGGCCTAAGTGTAATCCTGAACGGATTGGGGTAGCTAACCTAACCTAATATTTTGCTTGAAAAAAGAAGCTCCTCTTCTAACTTTCTTGTGCTCTATGGATTTATTTGAGTACCCAAGAGAATATTTTGTATTACCAATTGGTAACTGTGAGTTGTTTCAGATTAAAAAAAATAATCACTCCCCATATTTTATTCCCAAAAAATAATTGGAAGCGAAATATCAGCGAAATATCCCTCTGAGACCCCATTAAGTATATATATATATTCTTGATTCGTGATGAAATCTAAGACGATCTGAGCATGTCTGTCCGCCCGTCCGTGCGTCTATACAAATCACGATTTAGTCCAAACGAAAAGAGGCAGACATTTGAAACTTGGTATAAATATATCTTGAACAATATTACAGGCCAAGTTCGTAAATGGGCTGAATCAGGCCAGAGGGAAAACAGTTCCCCTAAGAAGAACTAAACCAACCTCTAAAAAAACAACATAATTTTTTATCTATTTTTGCAATTTTGTAAAGCAAATGATATATTTTTATGTCAAAGAAAGTCCTAAAGCGTGGAATCAGAAAACCACGCCTCCTTTAGTGGGCGTTGAAATAACATATTACATGGAAAAATAGTGTAAGTATTTAACAAATTGTATAACTTAAACCCACATTCCTTAAAAATTAAATTTTTAAGGAATGTGTGATGTTCTCCGATGTTCCACTGCTCTACCTTCCCCACCTTTGACCCCTAATTGACCCTGTAAAAAATCTCTTTTTACACTTAATAACCCTAAAAATTTACTTTTTAGTGTTTTATTTCTCGCCCACGGCCTCTCTCGGAGTGACCCCGACAGAGTTTTTAATTACTACATATTAGGAGGGTATTTAAGATTCGACCCGGTCGTATATAACGTTCTTACTTGTTTTAAGGAAAAAATTTTTTAAGCACAATATTTTTACTAAATCAAGAAAGTTGTTTAATATTGAGAACTATTATATTATATTAAATTCTATAAAGAAATACATAATTTTAGACCTATTTCGGTCTAAAATAAGTATTTAAAAAAAAAAAAATCACTTAAGACTCATTCCTAATGTAAATGTGCGTGTTTTTTTTTTCATATACAAATTCGATTATCACATGCTTGTCACATAATCATGGCTAAACTTTAATAAGGCTGTTTTATTGCCATTTTTATTTTTTTTTGGCAACATTTAAAGCAATTTGCTGACCTTGATTATTATGCAAAATCAAAATATATATATTTATTTAAAATATAAATTTCACGTTCATGTCAATATGGAAAAAATGCACATCACACACACACACACACAAATAAAAATCGTTAAACATTATTTCGCCATATTAATCTTTATTAAAAAAATTATATTAAGTGTAAAAACTGTGCATCTGATGTAAAGTACGATCATGTGTCTTCAACATTGTACGAGTATGTATTCGTATGTTAGTATTTTTTATTAACAAAGTCATTTAATATAATTAAATTTTTAAGATTTAGAGACTAAAAAAATCGTTTATGTCAGTAACACACGTTTAATTGCAAAATTGTTTGTTATATTCATTTTAACATTTAACACCTTGTTATTGTTGCTAAGCTTTACGCAAACATTTTAACATAAAGTTATTTTATTTTTTCTATTTTATTTATCATCAAGGCATTGACATTTAACAGTTTGATGACGTGAAGAAACACTTAACGAAATATTTCATTGATTGGGATTTCCCCTCTAACTTCAAAATTGTTTCTTGAATAGCAACAGTTTAGAACTGCCCACTTCAGTTTGTAGCAGGAGTTCTTTCCTGCATACAATAATTACATTTTAAATGAAAATGAAATTTTATATATATTTTTTTTTTGTTATATGTAAATGTAATTTGTTTGAAATAAAGAACTCTTTCGTTATTGTGAAATGGGCAATTTTTTAAAAAGCACTTTTCCACAAAAGTCTCTTTGACATGAAATTCTTTTGAAAAATTACTTAAAAAAATTTTCTTTTACAAATTACTCTTTGAAATAAACTATAATTTGCAAAAACTACTTTTTTTAAATATGTTATATGCAAAATATATTTTTTAAAATACCTTTTTTAATAAAATCTTTAAAGCACTTTTGAAAAATTCTACGAAAAAATATCTTTTATTTAAGTGCCTCTCAAAAGGCCAATAAAAAATAGTACCTCCAAAATACATTTCAAAAATAGTACCTTTACAAAAAGTACTTATCAAAATAGCAGCTTTAAAATATATATTTTTAAAATAGTACCTTTTCAAAAAGTACTTTTTAAAATAATGGCTTTAAAATATACATTTTGAAATAAGTACCTTTTCAAAAAGTACTTTTTAAAATAATGGGTTTAAAATATGTAT
Organism: Linnaemya tessellans; assembly: GCA_951800035.1. NCBI lineage: Eukaryota > Metazoa > Arthropoda > Insecta > Diptera > Tachinidae > Linnaemya > Linnaemya tessellans. Next base: position 120,102,881 of record OX637534.1, on the reverse strand, counting down.
TTTGAAAATAGTATCTCTTTAAAAAGTACTTGTCAAAATAGCAGCTTTAAAATATATGTATTGAAAATAGTACCTTTTCAAAAAGTACTTATCAAAATAGCAGCTTTAAAATATATATTTTTAAAATAGTACCTTTTCAAAAAGTACTTTTTAATATAATGGCTTTAAAAAATACATTTTGAAAAAAGTACCTTTTCAAAAAGTACTTTTTAAAATAATGGCTTTAAAATATACATTTTGAAAAAAGTACCTTTTCAAAAAGTACTTTTTAAAATAATGGCTTTAAACTATACATTTTGAAAAAAGTACCTTTTCAAAAAGTACTTTTTAAAATAATGGCTTTAAAAAATACATTTTGAAAAAAGTACCTTTTCAAAAAGTACTTTTTAAAATAATGGCTTTAAAATATACATTTTGAAAAAAGTACCTTTTCAAAAAGTACTTTTTAAAATAATGGCTTTAAAATATACATTTTGAAAATAGTACCTTTTTAAAAAGTACTTATCAAAATAGCAGCTTTAAAATATACATTTTAAAAATAGTACCTTTTCAAAAAGTAGTTTTTAAAATAATTTCTTTAAAATATACATTTTAAAAATAGTGCCTTTCAAAAAGTACTTTTTAAAATAATGGGTTTAAAATATGTAGTTTAAAAATAGTACCTTTTCAAAAAGTACTTGTCAAAATAGCAGCTTTAAAATATACGTATTGAAAATAGTACCTTATCAAAAAGTACTTATCAATATATCAGCTTTAAAAGATACATTTTAAAAATAGTACCTTTTCAAAAAGTACTTTTTAAAATAATTTCTTTAAAATATACATTTTGAAAATAGTACCTTTTCAAAAAGTACTTTTTAAAACAATGGCTTTAAAATATACATTTTGAAAATAGTACCTTTTCAAAAAAAACTTTTTAAAATAATTTTTTTTAAATATACATTTTAAAAATAGTACCTTTTCAAAAAGTACTTTTTAAAATAATTTCTTTAAAATACACATTTTGAAAATAGTACCTTTTCAAAAAGTAGTTTTTAAAATAATGGGTTTAAAATATGTATTTTAAAAATAGTACCTTTTCAAAAAGTACTTTTTAAAATAATGGCTTTAAAATATACATTTTGAAAATAGTACCTTTTCAAAAAGTACTTTTTAAAATAATTTCTTTAAAATATACATTTTGAAAATAACACCTTTTCAAAAAGTACTTTTTAAAATAATGGCCTTAAAAGTTACATTTTGAAAATAGTACCTTTTAAATAAGTACTTACATTTTAAAAAAGTACTTTTTTAAGAAGTATCTTTAACAAATAAACACGTTAAAAAAGTATCTTTTAAAATAGACACGTTATACAATGTTTTTTTTAATAAAAAAACTTTAAATAGGCATAAAACAAATATATATTAAAAATATGTAGTACCTTTTCAAAAAAAGGTACTTAAAAAACTACATTTGCCGATTAAAATGAGTAAAAAAGGTACGTTATAAGAAACTCACATTGCAAAAAACTTATTTACAATCAACTAAGTACTTTTTATAAAAATGTTTATGGTAACAATACAAGAACACATCCTGGAATTTTCCATCCCTGGACTGACAAGCTTGTTTTTAAACAGTCGTTTCAACTGATTTATTTGTTTATATATAAAAAACCATATTTAAAGAAAATGGCATAACATTATTCTGCATTATTTTGCGATCATTGAACGTGAATATTTTTCAAACACACAAATATTGAAACACTAAATCAGCATAAATCGATTATGCAGAGCAGCCAATAACACTCCAACACTTAAAGACGTCATTAAGTGTGTGAAGTATGAGTGTATGCATGTATACATGGACGCATGCATTTATGTATGTGTGTGTGTACATGCCTATGTGTGAAGTTTAAATAAGTTATGCAGAATATTCGAAAGGAATTTTATTTTTTATAGGCAATTGATTAAAATGTTAACAAAACTGTAGTAGCCAAAGCGAATAATAATTATTAAAAAAAAAGTTAAGGGGATAACGATTTGCATAGGATTTTTTTTTTTTAATTATTTTTTTAATTTAATTTAACTCCTCATAAAAAACTAGTCGCAGAAAAAGGTGCATATCGATTCAGTGGCTTTGAACTTTAAGCAGCACATTATATTATACTTGTGTCGCACTCGTTCATTCGCTCGTTTTTGACAAGAACCTATGATCATGCCCATGTAATTTAAATGGGGTTGATCAAAGGTTCTTGTCAAAAACGAACAAGTTCGACCCAAGTCTACAACCAAACAAGACAGTTTTCAATCGAAACGATCAAACATGGAACCAAAGATAATTGTGTTAATGAAGTTATAACGAAATAATGACAAGCAAGATATTTTGTAAACAAATGAATGACACATAATATTCTGTTAGACCACCGATGTGCTCAATTTTCTGTAATTTATCCCACTGTGCATTATAGTTTTAAGACTTGAAAATTCTTTTTAGCACTTTCATAACTCATATTAAGTAATTTTCTTACAAGTTAAACTTAAACTTGAAACCGTATATAAATCATTAGAAATTTTTACGACTATTTTGAGATTTTAATTATTTGTTATGAAGTTCAAACATCGACCATCAATTTGCATACAAATGAACTGTTTAGTAAATTTGTTTTACTTGCATATTTATTTACACGTATAATTTATATTTTAATCACATTAATGTAATAATAGAAATATCAATGGCATACAATTATGGTAATTTCTTACAGACAAAAAACCAAAACACTCACGCATTTCTATACTGGAAACAGTTAAATGTTTTGCATGCCACCAGTGCAATTGTTGTATGGACATTTACAACCTCCAAAGGGTTTAACAAGAAGACACATTTAAAATATTTTTATATGAAATAATTTTTTATTTTATTTAATTTTTTTTTTTTTTTGTTATTTCATTTTAAGATATTTTTCATTTTAAGGCTCAGGCTTTTTTTTACACCCTACAGCAAAATTGGTGAAAGGGTTTGTGATTCCATGTGTAATTCGGGTTTCCCAAGCCCCCGGAAGACCTAGAGACTTCATTCTTGTACTAAAGGATTGGAAATGAACTTAAATAGAGTGGTAAAATTGAAATTCAGAAAAATCCGAAATACGGTTGCAGAGCTGGGAAGCTTACACCTCTTTCTGAACCCAAAATTAACTAGCAAAAACCAATTATTTGTTCATTTAAGCCTACTTCATACTTTGGAAAGAATAAAATTAGTATTAAAACCTAAAAATATATATAAAAAATTTCCAGGGTTGGGAAATTGCAATTTTTTTTCTACATAGAAGTAAGTTTTTTTCTTGCTAATAAAAACCATTTTAAAATTTTGAAAAATAAACTTGGTATTAAAATTTAGAAAAATAAAATCTCGATTCCAGGGCTGGACAACTGCAATATCTTGTAGTACATGAAAGTGACCAAAATGGTTTCAAATTTTAAATTTTTCTTAAATAAAACTATTTTATACCTCATTAAGAGTTGCATTGGTAAAAAGAAAACAAAATAAATTAAAATTTCGCTTACAGGGTTCGGAAATTGAGATATTTTTAGTACATAAAAGCAGCCATATATGTAAGTTGCTAATTTTGATTTTTTTTAAAATCTCGATTCCAGGGCTGGACAACTGCAATATCTTGTAGTACATGAAAGTGACCAAAATGGTTTCAAATTTTAAGTTTTTCTTAAATAAAACTATTTTATACCTCATTAAGAGTTGCATTGGTAAAAAGAAAACAAAATAAATTAAAATTTCGCTTCCAGGGTTCGGAAATTTAGATATTTTTAGTACATAAAAGCAGTCATATAAGTTGCTAATTTTGATTTTTTTCAGCCAGTTAAACCTATTTTATAGTTTAGGAAAAATTATATTCATGTAATAAATAAATAAAATTAAAAATTCTATGCCAGGGCTCGAAAATCGAAATATGTTTGTTATATAAAAATAACTAATAATTTAGTTCTTTTAGTGAATTAAAAATATTTTATACTTTAGGAAGAATTAAATTGGTACTAAAAACCAAAAAGAAATTTTAAAACTCAATTCCAGGGTTAGAAAATCGAAATTTTTTGGTACATATAAATAAGCAAATAAGTTGCTTATATTGGATTTTTTGGTGAATAAAATCAATTTTTTGGTTTAGAGAGAAAGGAAAAATACACCTGGGAAGGGTATTTAAGATTCGGTACAACCGAATATAGCATTTTTACTTGTTTCTTTTTTTAATTTTAATATGTCTTGTTCGTTTAAGAAATTATGGAATCTTGAGTTAAACTTATGGTGATTTCTTTTCTGAAAAAAATGTAACATTTTATAACTGTTTTCCTAAAAAACTACAATATGGCGCATTTTTAAAATACAAATAATTATTCGTAAGAGATGGTAGATTAATTTCTAATAAATTCACTATTTATAAATTCCATAATATTGCCATTTTTTTATTGAAAAGTGCAAAATATGTAGCATTCTTTTCTAGAAAAGAAATCAACATTATTGATTTCTTTCGTTTTACAAAAAAAAAAGATCATTATATATTATTTTTTACTATTAACTATTTTCTGTTTTTTGTTTTTCTTTTACAGCCCTCATCTCGCCCCGAATCCGATTTTACATTAGATCTGCCCCGTGCCGAACAGTTGCGCATTAAAATGGAAAAAGAAAAGAAATTCCGCCAAAGATGTCGTGTTATAACAACATTTTTAAGTTTAGTCTTCTTTCTATTGACCGTCATGGTCGTCAGTCTTGTCCTAACACGTGGCAAACGTATGTTTGGCAGCATGATTTGAGCGTAAGCCGCCACTTGTGATGACTTTCGAACGGGCCACACTTCTTACTAAATATTTTAGTTTTTAATCTTTTAGTTTAATATAATATTTTTTTTATTTTCTGTTGTAAATTTCATTTTATGTAAGAATTTTCTGTTTTCTCATTTTCATTTCTTTAGAACAAGTGCCGTAATTATTTTTATAATTTTTAAAACAAAAATATTACAATTTTATTCACATTGATTGATAATAAAATAAGCTAACAATGAATTGTAATTAAATTTAGAAAAAGAAAAAAAGAATGCTAGTATCTGAAAAAATGCATATAAGCTTCTAGTGAATGTTTATAATGGCAGCAGTATTGTTAATAAAATATTTTGTGATGTTAGTTTTTAAGAAAAATAAATCCTTTTAAAATATGTTTGTTTATTTCTTAAACAAAATATGCACAATGGTTTTGCAATTGGTAATTAAAATATATGCGAGTGTAAATAAATGTTGTCTCCTTGATAATGTGTAGTTAAAATTATTTTATTTAACAGTTTTTTTTTACTTTTTTAAAGTTAATTAAAAATATAATGGACGCATGTGTACAGCAGCAAATTATTACGAGTTGATCTTAAGTGATAATCTTAAAGTGAATATTAATAGTGGTTTCGTATTGTAGGTACAAACCCATTAACATCCGGTACCATTTTATCACCATGTGTATGAAGATAAATTTAAATTTATATTAGCGATGACGCAAACCGAAAGTTGTACTAACCCTATTCTGCAGTTAACAGAGCTCTGTTAACCACTTAACATATGGAGTAAAATTTGATTAAGTTTACTTGGAAGCCAAAATCTAAGAACTGGAGCCAGTTCTGCCCAAACTAGTGAATAGAAATTATGGCCCAAGAAATACTAATAAATGTGTACTTAAGGGATGTTCTGAATATATAAAATATTGTAAAAACAGTCATTTGAAAAAAATATATATATTTTCCTGGAGAGGTTTTCAGTCATTATGGAAAAATGGGAATAGGTACACATATGCCACTATACACAAATGGTGGCCCAGGGACCCCTTTATATTGCAGAAAAGGTCTTATATCTGAAATAGCTTTGGAATTCGAATATCAACAAAAATAAAAAAAATTTTAAAAATTGGTTTGAGAGGATTAGTGGCCATTATAGAAAAATGGAGATGAGTACACAAATGCCACTATTAAAAATAATAATCTTCCTATTGATTCGTAACAACCAGTAAATACAAATGAAATTATCTAGTCCACATAACATGAATTTTCATCACCTAACTTTGGTAAGTTTTGAATCAAATTGTGTTTTGACGCAGCCATGATGAATAAATGCAAAAAGTGTATTAAAAACGTAACAGATCGTCTTAGCCCTTTAATTAATATATACCATATGCAAAGAGTAAACATATTAAATATATAAAAACCCTTTTTAAACGTTTGTGATAAAATTCACACTGCTGAGATCAATTCTCCATCATTTCTATAACTGAAATGTGAACAAATGTCAATATATATACTTCATACATTTATTTCCATAGCACTTCAGCTAGTGTAAAAAGACCATTGCATGTTTTTAATCAGCTGATAACTAAAATAACGCTTTCGTTGTCATCTTCCCACCCACAAGCTTTTTAGTACATTTTGACATTTCAACTCAACACGTTTGTTTACAAAACATCAGACTCATCCAAAAACAAGTAAATGACGAATGTTGATTTTTATATTGTAGTAAAAATAGAAAATTTGTCTTTTTTACAGAGCGAAAACAGTACAACTCACTAAATTGTGTAAATAATTAAGTAAACTTCCCACAAACTAAAAAGTTAAATGAAAGAAGTTACAAGAAATAATATAAATATACAAAAATGCTGTCGTTGTCCATACTTCAAGGGAAGAAATTATACTGCGTGCTGTTATTTTTATCATTTTCTCTTATTGGAAACATAAAAACTGAAACAAATGTAACTTCGAGGGTGCTGCAGCCGGATAAAGAAACACCGATAGCTGTGCCGGAGCAAAAGAGTGTTAAAAAAGAACTTAAAGTTAAATTAACAGACGTTGCAATAGAAGCAATTACACCACCACCGGTCAAAGAAAAAGAAGATCAGACGGACAAGCTGGTTATTATAGATGAGAAATCGGTTATAGAAAGCTCGGGTCAAGCACTGGAACAACAAATACCAAAGGGCAGCGATAAAACTAAGACATTGCCAACTGCCACAACTAAAGAAACTATACACTTGATTCCCCAGCACTATCAGCATAATGCGGATGAAGATTTTGTATTAAATGATGAAAACGATATTTCGGAATCCCTAAAAACTGGTTTCTACTTCTTTTTAATACTAAGCTCATCGGCTATAGTATTTATAGTATTTAAAATTTACAGGTATTTAATTAAATTTCCTATTTTAATATTTCTTAAAAATATCCATTACTTAGTATCAACAAAGGGAGTCAGCCATATGCATCGTCAACGTAAAAAATATCCATTAAATTACTTTATTTTTAACATTTCTGCTCTAAATACAAAGGGACCATGTAAAAAACTATTATTTAATTCATATTTAGCTCATACGGTGCGAGGGAATGCTGCATATGGCTGACAAATTCCGTAAAACAAAATCAGTGTGATCTCTTTGTTATTCCCAAATTAACACTTTTTTAACATTTCTTTAACTAACTGCCTGCTTTTATAAATAATATTAAAATTATCGTTTGGGAATTATATTGAAATAATAAAAACCCCCCAAAAATTTATTATTATTTTTTTAATATAAAATCCAAACAAAATTATATTAATTTTATTTACAAGTAAGTCAAATTGATAATTTTTCTTTTCTTGCAGATTACGTTTGTCACGCGCTGAACGCAAATATGGTGTTCAAGGTGATCGCTCCACTCAGGAATTAACACCTCTACCCATTTCCATTGAAGATGGCCACAGTGATGACGAAGATCAAACTGTTTTTGAAATTCAACGTCAAAATATTAGAATATTATGAACTTTTTATGCTATTGTATTATTATATACAAGCGAATACATACATGTATATTTTTTATAGAAACTCTTTAAAATCCTTAAGGATGTTTTGTTTTAAAAAAGAATATCCTGTTGGCTCTCTATTATACTTACACTATGAAAATATATTTTACTTTTCTAGCTTATATTTAATTTTGAATTAATTTCCTAAGGCATTTTGCTATACATTTTCGTTCTAATTTCTTCACAATTATGGATTTAGAAGAGAAGAATCTTATACGAAACGTTTTGATTTTTAAGCTTGCCAAATACTGAACAACTAATTATTGTTATAAAACTAATTAATAAATGTTTGTGATACTAATAGATTTATTCAGTTTCAATGGAATAAAAATATCTAATAAAACAGCTTTGAGAGCATTCTTTTCTTTTAAATTAGTTATGAAATATTTAGGTCAAAGGATTACAGAAATTTCTTAAAGATGATGTCGCAGACTGCCAAAAATACATTTTTAATTTTTTGGAATATATTTTTGTAATAACATGTAACCAACCTGTCATTCTAAAAAAAACAATGGACTGTTGCATTCTACTCCGTTGTAATTAAATATGCAACGTCATTGGTATTTTACTTTTGGCTATAGTTAGTACTCTCTTCCTGTAAAGAAATAGAAGCTTAGAAACCAACTTAGACGTAGACGGACCGAAAACAACTACCTGAATACCATCATTAGCATTTGCGCATGCCGTACCGTGGAATATTGCAACTTAAAAACCGTGTGTTAGTTAACTGATTGTAAAATTTGTTGTTAAACAGACAAAAAGAACTCGAAACTTTATTTCTTTAATAATTTTTAATTACAATAATGATTTTTAAATGGTAATTATATTAATGCTCCCGAAACGATTCAACAATTACCTATAGGTTAAGCAGTATGTCTGCTCGTTGTTAGTAAATAAACATAGCAGCAGCATGCTGCATGATTGGGCATGTACACATAATGGTGTTTTCTAAAATTTCATTTATAGCGCACATTTTGAGAATCCTGGCGTGTGTACCAGCACCTACACCAAGAAGAGTCCCTAAACTTTATATTACCAAGAAGAGTCCCTAAACTTTATATTTTTCAAAACAATAGCCCATAATTGCTAGTGCTATTTTCACTTTACTTTATTGTATTTTAATTATAATAAATTTAAAAATAGTAATAACAATAAGATCTACAAAGAACTTGAAACCTCTCACCTTGTGTAAATTAGTAATATGATGATCATAACATGAACAACACACTTTTTTAATGCAGCAAAATAACTAATATGTATAGGATTTTTTTTCTTTTGGAAACTCTTGCAACACACATATACATAATACCACTATAATTAAACATTTCACATTCACACCGATTCTACCCGTAACCGCATTTGAACAATTTTCCATGATATAGATATGTATAAGACAATTGTAACAAAACTTTTACCAAACGAGCTTAATACTCCATACGCGGGAAATATACTGAAAGGAAGCCAATTCTTCTTCTTATGGTTTCATCACTGACACTAACTGATAGTTAACAGGGTGCTATGGATATATTTATATAATTTTTATCAGTTAGGGGGTTAGAAATTTTAAATATAGGAAACAAATGTTTTACGTAATATATCTTTTAACTTTTTAATTTTCAATTAAGTAAAGCGATTCTAGATTTTCTAAACCTAGTTGTCCTGCATACATAATCAATGTATTTCTCCAGTGTACAGACAAAGTTAATTTCTACAACACCACATTCTTGATACTGTTTTTAGCAAACCTGTATATAAATAATGCTACAAACACTCAACTCTGTGTCTAAAAACGAAGTAACTTTTTTTGTGGAAATTAGTATGAAAAAATACTTTGTAATATTATTTGGGGTTTTCAACTAAAATAAAACGGCTGAAGTTTACGACAAAATCTATTCAAACGAAACATTTAAGTTAATTAGTTAAAGAATTATTAAAGGTAAACGATTTTGGTACTTATAAAGCAGAAAATTTTCAACAAACAACATTTACGACACATACACTTCATATTTGTGGTTATGTCAATATATATTTATACAAATAGATAAGACAAAGGAAGATAAATCACAGTGAAATGAAAAGTGAATATTTAAAGTTATTAATAAGAAATTTAAATAGTGGCAACTGTTGAAAAACAATACATTAAATGTGAACAAAATTGTGCAAAAATAATTAATACGTACGTATTGAGAAATCACAGCAAATACATAATATAAATATACATATGGATATGCATCTACATGTATTCATATAGAAGAGAAAAAGAGAACACATTTGTTGTACATCTAAGTTGCTGTAAGTTGGACGCATACAGCTATATTACAAAACAAGGTTAAATGCAAATGTCAGTCAATTTACAATAAAAGACAAACTTTAATTTAGTTAGATTTAAATATATGAAAATATAAAAAAGCAGTGGCTTAATATTAGTTCATAATATAAGTTTCTTCGTAAGTTATTATAATGAAGTAGAACTTTAGTGAATTGTTGTTCCAATATAGATAATAAAAGTATATTTACCTGATATAGATATGTATATATTACCACTTCCTGTATTTAATTTGCTTTAAATACTTGATTTATTAGAAAAAGTTTTTCATATATATATTTTTTTTTCATTGAAAATAGTATCTTTTATAAATGTAATGCTTTATATCGCATAGACACATAACTGTAAAACCTGTGTTGATTGGCCTTGTGTTTCACCAAAAAAAAAAATAGTTTCTTTTATTTATTTGTTGCGATCTACGCTTTTATTTGTGAACTAAGTACACATATGTATTATCTATGTATATACATATGTGCACTTTAAGTACACAAGTTCATAAATATGTTTGTGTAATGAATAAGTTAAAAGTAAATAACCTTCACTCTTCCAATTGTAATTTTGGAGTTTATTTACATCGTTGCTTTCGCTAATTGATGTTTTTTTCATAATTTTGTCATGAACGTCACACATACATACTCTTAAATTATTTATATTATTAATTAATATTATATCAATAAAACATTTAAGAGACCAATAATTAATATGAATACCTATAATAAAATAATTCGGAATTATTCGCTTCATACATACATACATATACAGTAAAACCTTGGCAATCCGGATAACTGATTGCAGACCCTAATCCGGACTATCTAATTACCTATAAGGATTACGGAATATTCATTCAAATACATTGTTTTTGTATTAAAATCTATTCTATGATAATTTAAATAAATAGCTAATTTAGAAAATCAAAAGAAAATGTGTACGCAGTATATAATACATTCCTAGCATGTACAAACAAAAAAAAGATTTTTGTACGTTGCTTGAATTCGCATAATAACGTTACAATCGGTGCTTATTATAGAGTACACGATGTTATGATAAACCCTGCCCGGACTAAAAAGGTCCGGATTACCAAAGTTATATTGTATGTATATGTAGGTACTTATAAATACATAACATAACATATAATATAACAAAAAACTAAAATATCTAAAGGAAAATGAATATACAATTTTAATGTTTGTCTTTTAACGTCTGGTAAAGCGTGTGACGAAGCTCGCCAAAGAAAAGTAAAGCTAGTTCTAGCCCAATGCTTAAAAAAGGCAATACAAAAATACCAACTAGGTACCTACCTGCTGTAAGAAGTTAAATTATTACTTAAATTAAATTATTACTTAACTTAGAAAACATGCCAGAGTTCTCAATTAAATATTTTTAAGAAAGTTTTCCTCGTTTTTGAAGATTGTCAGCAATAGTCAATTACTTGTCACAGCGAGTGCTTGAATGTTTCATATTTGTTATTCGTCCTAATTGTGTAAGGCGTCGGCGTTTACAACGAAGAAGTTTTTTGTTCTTTAGTCTACTATGAAATACGAATTAGGCGTAAACACCATCGTCTTACATACGTATTTTTAAAAATTATTATGGCCACATTTAGTCTTAGCCTAACGCGAGCATGCTTTTATATTTTAGGTCTTTGGAATTGAAAAAATAATAAAAATACGGGCAACAAGAGCATTGAAAAGAATACGCGAAAGATCACCATCCCCGCCGCCACTGCAATCATCGAAGGAGTTGCTAACTCCTACAACATCCAAGCAAAATTTACAAAGTTGCACTAGAACAATTCCATCCTCATCATCATTAGGGTCGCGCATTCTTAGTATTGCGAAAAATTCTAAACTAAAAATGCAGCGACAGGGAACCCATGGGACGTCGGCGCAGAAACATACAAATCTGGATGAAATATGGACAGACTTAGAGCAAGGCATTAAACAAGTTTTCCAGCCGGAACAATCATTAACCAGGGAACGTTATATGCAACTCTATACGTATGTTTACAACTATTGCACCAGCGTGAATACAGTGCAGAATCAAACCAATCGTTCCAACAAACTGGGAGGTGCACAATTAGTTGGCAAGAAACTGTATGAGCGTCTAAAAGACTTTCTCAAGGACTACTTAAGTGATTTGCTCAATAACTTCATAGCCATTAAGGGCGAAGAAGTTCTCTTGCATCACTATACCAAACAATGGGTTTTGTATCAATTTTCCAGTACTGTTTTAAATGGCATTTGTTCCTATTTGAATAGACATTGGGTGAAAAGGGAATATGAGGAGGGCCAAAAGGGTATCTATGAAATCTACCGTCTGGCTTTGGTCACCTGGAAGGAACAGTTATTTAAGGTACTCAACGAACCTGTAACCAATGCTGTGCTCAAATCCATTGATGAGGAGAGAAGAGGCAAGACCATAAAATGTTCATTAATACGTGACGTTATCAACTGCTATGTGGAGTTGGGTTTTGACGAAGAGGATGAAATGGATAATAGTGATCATAAAAAGCAGAAATTATCTGTATATCGGGATCACTTTGAAAAGAAATTCTTAGCTGAGACCGCTGCTTTCTACAAACACGAATCGGAAACGTTTCTCAGTAGCAACACCGTCTCGGAGTACATGAAACATGTAGAGAAACGTTTGGATGAAGAACGTAAACGTGTTAATAGTTCGGACTTCGATTCAGTTCTAACATCTTATTTACATGTCAGTACTTTGGATAAACTAGTGGAAACATGTGAAGTGGTATGTTAAATATTTATGTGTATGTAATAATATTTTCTTATGTTTCTGTTAGACTAGGAGCGCCATAACTCAGCGGCAGAGGTCAAAGGACAGAGCTTTTGATAATATAATAAAACTTAGGGGATTGAAATATCCTACAAATTTAGCCCTGAATAGTTAAAAAATAGTAAAATTTTTATAAACGTTGTATTGTTCTTAGAAAAAATGAATATTTAAAATCGCTGATGTACTTTCTGAAGGAACTCGGCGTATCTTTCGCAATGGGTTAACAAATGTCACATATATTATCTATGAATCGTATATATAACGAAAGATCTGAACAATTTAAATAAAATGCTTTGAATTTCGGTAGTCCATATTTATTTACCTTAAAAAAGCCTGTGAAATTTAGGAAACTGATTCAAAACTCATGTCCAAGTCTGAAAGATACAGGAATAATAATTCCCTTATGATAAAAGAGATATGTTAAAAACTATATATATTTCTGATATCTTTGATGTGTACAAATAGAATATATATATATATATATATATATATATATATATATATATATATATATATATATGTATATATATATATATATATATATATATATATATGTATATATATGTATATATATATATATATATATATATATATATATATATATATATATATATATTTAATTTCTTATTCGACTCTGCTATGCAATCTTAATTCTTATTTCTATTTTTTTTTCCTTAAATTAAGGTTCTCATTGAAAAACATTTAGATGTATTCCGTTCCGAATTTCAAAATCTTTTAAATGCCGACAAAAATGCCGATTTGAAGCGTATGTACACCTTGGTGGCCCGCACACCACGTAATTTGAACGAGCTAAAGACTATACTGGAGGAGCATATACTACAACAAGGCTCCCAGGCCATAGAAAAATGTGGCAACACAGAAGCCGCTAACGACCCCAAGATCTACGTTCAGACCATACTGGAAGTACATAAAAAGTACAATGCCCTCGTATTGACCGCATTTAACAATGACAACGGTTTTGTATCAGCTCTTGACAAGGCCTGTGGCAAATTCATCAACTCGAATGTTGTGACACAGGCTAACAGTGCCAGTAAATCGCCAGAGTTGTTGGCTAAATATTGCGACATTTTGCTTAAGAAATCTTCCAAGAATCCCGAAGAAAAAGAATTGGAAGATAATCTTAATCAGGTCATGGTCGTTTTCAAGTATATTGAAGACAAAGACGTCTTCCAAAAGTTCTATTCAAAAATGTTGGCCAAACGTTTGGTCAATCACACGTCAGCCTCTGATGATGCCGAAGCTGTTATGATATCAAAACTAAAGCAAACTTGTGGCTACGAGTACACCATCAAATTGCAACGAATGTTCCAGGATATTGGACTTTCAAAAGATTTGAACAACAATTTCAAACAACACTTGCAAAGCAAAAATATTCCCATGGAAATTGATTTTAGCATTGAAGTTCTATCCTCCGGCTCCTGGCCTTTCAATCAGAGCAGTAGCTTCTCCTTGCCCTCAGAACTGGAGAAGGCAGTACAACATTTCAATACCTTTTATGCTGCTCGCCACTCGGGTCGCAAACTCAATTGGCTGTATCACATGTGCAAAGGCGAATTGGTAACAAATTGTTTCCGCAACAAGTACACATTGCAGGCTAGTACTTTCCAAATGGCTGTGCTACTGCAATTCAATGACCAGACTCGTTATTCCGTGAAACAGTTGCTTGAAAATACACAAATTCAACAAGAAAATTTAATACAGGTATAGAGCCAGAGCAACAATAAATAATGTGTCAGGCTTAACTTTTTTTTTTTTGCTTTCTTTTTGCAGGTATTGCAAATTTTACTCAAAGCTAAACTTTTAACCTGCACCGACGATGAGAACTCTCTCACGCCCAATTCCATGATGGAATTATATTTGGACTACAAGAACAAAAAGTTACGCATCAACATCAATCAACCTTTAAAGACTGAACTTAAGGTCGAACAGGAGGCCGTACATAAACACATAGAGGAAGATCGCAAACTACTGATACAAGCTGCCATCGTACGTATTATGAAAATGCGCAGAAGACTCAATCATAATCAACTGTTGACCGAAGTACTCAATCAATTGTCGTCACGCTTTAAGCCTAAAGTGCCGGTGATTAAAAAATGCATCGACATTTTGATTGAAAAGGAGTATTTAGAGAGAATGGAGGGGCAAAAGGACACCTACAGTTATTTGGCGTAAATTTCATAACAAACCGCCGATAGTAGCCAATATTTTTCGTGTTTTTGTGTATCTACATATTTTGCCATGGACACGAACATCGTGGTTGCTGAACGTAAACGTGAACGAAGAAAGTAAACAGACAATTTTGTATTCTTATTTTTTTAAAGCATATATTATTAACATTTTACATTATTTTTATAATTATTTTAACAATTTCTGATTGTTTTTCATTGCACCATTCTTTTGTTTATTTTCTTCATTCTATTTTTAAATTTCTTCAACACGCCGTAGTATTGAAACTTATCTTCTCTGCTCTGTATAAATCTAGGCAAATAATAAAAAAAATAATCTATAGTATTTGTAGTTAAACATACACAAATACTATTGCCCAATTGTTTGTTTTTATAGAAGTGGCCCCAACACAATACTTTAGACTGCAACCATCATTTTTAATTGATTTGTTTTACTAACTGGTCCCATATATATTTTATTTATTTTGCTTTCTATGGCAAAAAATATCTAATGACATTTGGAGAGTTACAAACAAATGTGTTTTTAGCTACCTGCAATTGGCTTTTGACAGTTTCAACTGCTTCAAACATTTAAAAGTATGTAACAGGAAGTGCAATCAAATTTTTAAGAGTAATCACAACATTTGAAGAACATTTTCAGTTGAATGACTACAAGGTTTTTACAAAACTGTTTTACGTTCATCTGTTTTTTTATAAAACCTATATATATGTTTTATTATTTTATTAAAATTTCTATCATTATGTCTTCAGATTAAAATAAAAATAATAAGTTGCTACAAAAATTAAATTCATTTGCTCTTCCATCATTTTGTAGTTACTTTGCGTTCGTTATGTCATTAAAAAAATCGTCGATTATTTCGCCTTTATTATTGCAAACATTTTTCCCTGTAACTTTAAAATTAAAACCAACCTATTTTAATATTATTTGTTATGTTTAAGTTAAATAAATAAATAACTAAATTTTATACTCAGTTTGGCTTTCGCAGTAGTAATTTTTGTCGCTGTAGCCTGTCCAATTTCAAACATATTTTATTATTCTTAAATGTTTGTTTTACTAAAGTGTTAAAAAAACGAATTATAAATGTTTAAAGGATATACAAAATAAGTATAATTATTGTATTAATATGAAAATCTGAAACAGCATGCTTGACAAATTGAATTCAGGTGATTTTTTCACAGAAACCAAACAAAAAAAGTAAGGAACATTGATTGGATCCCTTTACATACAAACATAAAAAACAGATCTTAGAGCATAAAATAAATATATGCATTAAAAATATATATAAAATATAAATAAAAACCATAAAAATACATAAATCGAATGCATTTTATTGTTGAGCTGGTTTAACCTAAAATTGGTTGCCAAATATTTTTTTTCGAAATTGTACTAGTTTTTTTGGGGACCAAATTTAATAAATTAAATTGGATAATAAGCATTAGCATTATTAACGACAAAAACATATTTTTTCCATTTCGTAATAGTTTAATTCGATTAATTCCCTGAATGCTAAATGTGTTAGGGTGGTGATGTCAGAATTCGAGTGCAGGTTATCAGGGGCAGCGTTACCCATTCAATATATATCTGGTATTGATAGGGTAAATAAAGTAATCATTGTATTTTATATTTTTATAATAACATCAACTGGGGCTAATAATAAACTGGACATGAGAAACAGTGAATCAGGTGATCATATGAGAAATCAACCGAAAGTATGGCTTCAGAAATCAACCGAAAGTACGGCTTTGGAAGTTTGGTGTAAAGATTTTTTGGAATTAGTCTACTGATGATTTGTTGTTATAATCTGACAACCAGCAACTAATAAATTAAATGAAACAATATCTCAAATAATCTAAATTAAATTTATCAATATTTTTTTATTTTATACACAAACGGATACGACGCATTGGAGAGATAACGTATTTTGCTTTGCAGCAGTGAAGCCCATAAAAAATCTAAATAATTCTGGCGAAAATAATAAAAAAAATGTTTCTGAAAATATACTACGTAAAGATTGCTTGATTTATTCAAAAAATTTTAAATTGTTTTAAATGTAAATACATATACAAAATATTCTTGAAACAAATCGTTAATTCTTTAAAAATTTTAAACTCAATTACATATCGTTATGTAAAATCCAACAGACTGTAATTGACAAAATATTCAACATAGATTTTCAACCGAAAAAAAATTTACTTTTTGGATTTTAGTTGGCAATATGTGAACATGTAAATTAACAGAATTTTTTTTAAATAGTCATTTACATACAGGATAAATTATACTTAAGATATAACTAATATAATTGCGGCACAAAATATCCATGTTTATTCAACTAACACAATTCATTAATACATTTGTTTAAATAATACAAATTGTTCCGAAATATATTGCAAATAACTACATTTTAATAATTCAGTTCGGGATTAATGTACATAATAATGTATATGCTACATTTATTTCAGTTTGGTTAACTTTTTAATTTTAAATAAATTTTATGAGGCAAAAAGTCAGACATCGATAAAAATTAAACTAAAAATTTGGTTTATAATACACAACATGTGTATGAGATCTTGGAAAATTATGCAAATTGAATTTTAATTGAAAGAAATTAAAATGAAAAAAGTTAATTAAATAAATAAAATAAAAGAATGGATGACATAAAAGCATAACAAAAACAAAAGATGTATGTGGTTTTTTAAAACATCTAAATACATTAGGATTATGTACATGTCTTATTTTAAACCTTATTTCAGTCTTCATCATCCAAAAGTATGGTTTTTGTTTGAAAACGCATACGTTTAGTATTTTTTATAATACCATTGGTAAGAAGATTTTTCCCTTGCGTCGGACTCGACAAGTCTTGCCACACACGTTTCAGCTTGACCGCAGCAATCGCATTGAAATCACAATGTTTTTGCGGTGTGTTCTGTGTATCAATTTTGTGCAGTTTAATTGTTGGTATTTTCTTTAGAGGTAAATTATGAGTAATTGCAGTTGTTGAATTGCTGCTGGTTAAGGTGGATGTCTGATCGTTATGACTGATTGTATCGTCTCTTACAATAAGAGACGAACATCCACGCTTTTGATGGCATGTAGTAGATAATTTTCCTTTGTTTTCTAATTGCACTTGATTACTAGAAGTCTTGGAACTATTTGAATCATTAGAGAATTTTCTGAAAATTGATTTTGTAAGGGACTTTTTACTAAATATGACAAAGACCGGCGGCTATTTTTCAAAACTACAAAATGAAACACGTACACAAACCAACTTTTTATGCACACATATTCATTTCATTGCAGTTTTGAGAAATGTGCCCCCGTAATATTTCATAAAGGAACGGTTTCTTTCACTTACCTCTTCAGATACGTGTATTTATTAATGGTAGGCGGTGGTGCGGCACATATTTTATTTGGCTGTTCCGGATGACAACCGTAGTCGACACCGTTAAGCCAATTTTCATAGCGTTCAGGTTGAAAACGTTTAACAAAAGTTTCCATTGAAATTTTCACCATGTCTTTGCGACAATGGCAAATCGAGGCCCTCTTGCCATACTCAATCCAACGCTTAGAAGCAAAGTTTGTCGATTCTGCTCCGTTAAAACCATGGTTAAATCCGGCATGATAGCCATAGGGAAAAGTAATCATTATTTCACCGGCCTCTTGAGTAATACGATTAAATGGTATGTTGTTTTGACGCAAAACATGAGGACTAATCAATGTCATTTTATGACGCAAGTGGGCATTACAGTTTTGATAATTTTCATAGAAAATACGGTTGGCAAGTTTCTCAAGACGATGTCCATAGGCAGGTGGTATGGCATACCATGTTTTTGGTGCACCAAAATGTAAATAGTTGATCGAATAGAGATCCATGTCCTCCGTATGCCAAGCGAATGTGCTTTTCCACATGCCAAAATACAGATAAGCGGTATTAACACCATCTATTTCAATGCCATAGTCTTTATTTACATAATTTAAAATTGTATCCAGTTTATCAATATTCCACACATCCAAATCGCTGTCGCTCAAAGATCCTTTGACATCTGCAGCATACATGGGTGCAATGTATGTAACATTTTTCCAATACTTTCTTTCCAAGTCATCGTAGTCAAAGTGCTTGGGTGTCTGATATCGTTCCGATTCGGCCAGCTCTTTAAATTGTCGTAGAGTCATCAAACGCTTCATTACATTAATTTGCTGATATTCGCCCTGTTTTCTTTAAAATAGAAATTGGAGAAGGATCATCATAATCATGGTATAGAATACATGATATATTACCAAATATACATCACTTTTCCAAATAAATTACATACCCCGATACCACCTGGCATATTGGAGCTGGTATTGTCATATTTATTTCATCTATGTTATAACCCATTTTCCTCGGCTTCCATTCCGGGGGTGGTATTATTTTCACCAAACCAGCCAAATGAGCACCTCTCGATTCTATGTAACTAATGAAGCTGGAAAAATCTTTGAACTCATCATAACTGGGACGAAATGTCATAATACGGGGAATTTTATTGCGATCATCTTCTAGCTTCACAGACATTTTCCAGCGCAAATTAACTTAATATTTTATTTTTATATTTCCCACTTGCATAAAAATAAAAATATTTCTCTTGTGATAAAAAAGAAATGTTTGACATTGCTGTCAAGGGCAGTGTTGTCAACGCTATAAAAAGTTTAAAGTAAATGTCAGCCGGAATGGACAGAGAACTATTCAAATATGTTAATGTTATATTTCGTGTAACTACAATTATATGTCGTACACATAAGAACAATCTATATCGTGAGGCATGCTAAATTCACATAGTGAACATCAATTTGACACGAAAGAAGTTTATCTCTTGGGTTCAAAATGTATGTACGGTATGATAAGTTTGTTTTTACGGACGAAGTTTGTTGAAGAACGGGCGGAGATGCAGTCTATATGGAGGTTTACATCTCGATTGTCTGTCTTTCAATATCTCGATTCTAAGAGGCAACGTTTAGAGAGTTGTGCACTACACCAAAACGGGCTAATGTATATTGCAAATGTCCATATCTCGTTCATGCCATGCCATCATTAATGTCGTTCATTTAGCATCAAAAGGTTTGAAGAGCAGTGCTAGATATTATATAAACTTTTTTTTAGCGCACTTTTTCCATTTCATTTAGTACCATTTTCGATTTTGGTTGCTAAGTTCAAAGTAAGTCTATGGATACATATATACCTTGACCTGCTCTGAAGGAGAAGCAAAGGCCCCTTTCAGATTAAGCAACTTTAATTGCGCAAGCATAATTTTCATTTTTATATATATTCTTTTGAACTTAATTTTCTTATTATCGAATTTTCTTTGACGTTTTGTTTCGTTTTGTTGACGTTTTGTTTCATTTCTGCATTCATTAAACGATTCCGCCTTTTTATTGCGATCTAAATATGAGAATGAACGAACATTAAAAATGCATTCATTTTGACTAACTACATTGATTAGTTGTTCCGTTTCATTTCGCTTCCAATTTCTCATCATTTTTTAACTTTTTATTCACTTAATAACAATCATAAACTTTTCTTAACACAAATTTAGACAACTCACCGAAGAAGAAATATAAGACAATGTGAAAAACAAATATATATTCCAAGACAAGAATGACAGCAGAAACAGAATTGCCAAGTACAAGCAAGTCTGTACTCAAATCTCGGCAATTCTTTCCCCTTCAAACCAACCTTTCCTCTCACACCCACAAGCACATGACTTGCGCAAGTAAAGTTTCCTAATCTGAAAGGGGCCAAAGCAATTTCAAAAGAAAGTTTCAAACAAGAGATGTCTTGAAAATTGTACCTGGGTGCGGTACATTATAATAATAAAACGAACAAATGGGATAATATGAAGGTGGCGGTTAATGCAGTCTAGGGTACAAGTTGTCTCTCTCATATATATATAGTATATTACATATCATATAATAGATATGTACAACATGAACATTGTGTAAATATTAAAATGCAGTGTTGCAGTTTCTCAGCATGTGCAACAGTTCAATGTCAAAAAGCGGAAATTTTGCAAGATTGGTAGCAGTGACCATGGCGATTTTACATTATTGTGAAATAAGACAACGTGGCTCAACTTCCACACGAGGTTAATCGTTCGTTTTCAAATAGCTTCTCGTTCACTTTGTTCAGGTCTGTTGCCGGAATAGCATAGACTTTTGATTTTCGGTTCAATTTGTTAAATAAAAGTAAGTTGCAAGTGGTAGAAAGTGTTAAAAAGTAGTGCAGAATAAATTAAGCAATTGGAATAAAGTGAAATAAACAAATAAAAATATTGCATTGAATCGAAATTAATGCATCATATTAAAAAAAGCAGCTGTTTAATGTGAAAAAATTCAAAGTGCAACGAAATTGTCAGATTTTCAGTGACAACTAGTCTGAAACATTTCAAAGCACGTGGCATTCAATATAGAAAGCATTAACATTAAAAGTGCATTCTATAAATTAAATATATGAAAAAGGTGTAAACCAAATAAAAAAAAACTAGTAAATGTAGTAATGATTTTAAGCCACGCCCACTTTGTGTTTTTAGCATTGCAGCATCAAAATTTTCAAATCTGAAATGATATCAATATGTCGTAAATGAGTAGTAAATTGAAAAGAAATTTCTGGAACTATGCTCAGTGAAATAAGGAGTTTTCTAATGAGAAATAATAAGTCTCGTGTTCTTAATTAACAGTATGTGCTTATACAGACAAAATGGCGTCATAGGTGAATTAATTAAATTTAGTTATTCATTGGGGTCAACTAACTATTTGTGTCTCTGAGTTTGTGTGACTGCAGTAAAGCCTTTTAGTTCACAAACAATTATTACTAAATAAGTTTTGAACACTTGGCAACAGCAAGGATGCCGAAATTTCTTTTTTTCCTTCCACTTGAAACACGTTTTCCTTTTTTAAGATGGCGTCTATTCGTCGCATCGTGTTCTCCAGCTATGAAAAATGAAAACTACGATCGTGTAGTGTATGCCATTTTACGAAGTTAAACGAACGCCATTTTCCAATTGAATTTCATATTAGCTGTTTGACATGCCGGTAAAATTTTATGTGTATGCACTTCCGCAAAATTCTTTTCCAACAAATGGGTCATCTAAAAATGTTTCTGAAGGGGTGCGCGGCGCAACATTTTAGTGTATAGAATTTCACAAGTTCTGGAAATTTCTTGTCTAATTTCAGCTTACTCATTTTCATGTGCTTATATGGGTGTGTGTTTGTGTGTGCTTTTTGTCATATCAAACTAATGCATACACATTTTATAACCATTGATATTTCTTCGTTCTTAAATATCTAAAACGATACAAGATTGCTTAATTTATTATTAATTGCTTACAATTGGCAAATTTTCTTCATTTTTTCATGATGATTTCTTGTCTAGTTCTGCTACTGACTACCAAATATGAGGAAAAAACAAATACCAAATCCGCTGAAAGAAAAATGAAGAAAATTTGTTAACCACATTAATTATATAATGGAAAAATTTGATTAATCATTGCATGTAAATTTGTTTTATTTAAATTTTTCTTAAACTCCACTCTTTTTAATTAGTTATCACCTACATACAAGGTTTTATCCAATTAACAGTTGAACGTGTTCTCCATGTGCGCACGTTAATACTTTGTGCTTCAAATATTTTGAGGTTACTTACACATTTGTATCTATTTTATTTTTTGTTAAGCTTTTTTTTAAATTCTGAATATATTTTTTTTTAAGAAAACCTAAATTAATTCATTTTTTCCAATATGTATTTAAAAAAATATTTTAATTGGAAATGTTTCGCTAATAAAAACCACAAAATTCTAACCTATTTTTCCTATAAAATTATTTACCATTTCATGTTAATTTACTTGTTCATCACCAATCAATCAACCTGCTTGTGCATTCCAACCTGTATTTCCTACTTGTTTGTGTTGCTACAAAAAATCCCATCTTACCAAACATGACACACAATCTACACATTACAAAACAACAAAAAACAGCTCGTAAGCCAATAAAACAGCCATGGGTAAGGAAAAGATCCATATTAACATTGTCGTTATTGGTCACGTCGATTCTGGCAAGTCCACAACTACTGGCCATTTGATCTACAAATGCGGTGGTATCGACAAGCGTACCATTGAAAAATTCGAAAAGGAAGCCCAGGAAATGGGTAAGGGTTCCTTCAAATACGCCTGGGTTTTGGATAAATTGAAGGCCGAACGTGAACGTGGTATCACCATTGATATTGCTTTGTGGAAATTCGAAACTGCTAAATACTACGTTACCATCATTGATGCTCCTGGTCACAGAGATTTCATTAAGAACATGATTACTGGTACCTCTCAAGCTGATTGCGCCGTATTGATTGTTGCTGCCGGTACTGGTGAATTCGAAGCCGGTATCTCCAAGAACGGCCAAACTCGTGAACACGCCTTGTTGGCCTTCACCTTGGGTGTCAAACAATTGATTGTCGGTGTCAACAAGATGGATTCCTCTGAACCACCATACAGCGAAGCCCGTTATGAGGAAATCAAGAAGGAAGTCTCCTCATACATCAAGAAGATCGGTTACAATCCCGCTGCTGTTGCTTTCGTCCCCATTTCTGGTTGGCACGGTGATAACATGTTGGAACCCTCTTCCAACATGCCCTGGTTCAAGGGATGGAAGGTCGAACGTAAAGACGGTAACGCTGAAGGTAAGACCCTCATCGATGCCTTGGACGCTATCTTGCCACCCAGCCGTCCCACCGAAAAAGCCCTGCGTCTACCCTTGCAGGATGTTTACAAAATCGGTGGTATCGGCACAGTACCCGTCGGTCGTGTCGAAACTGGTATCTTGAAGCCAGGTACCGTTGTCGTTTTCGCTCCCGCTAACATCACCACTGAAGTTAAGTCCGTTGAAATGCACCACGAAGCTCTCGCTGAAGCCGTTCCCGGCGACAACGTTGGTTTCAACGTAAAGAACGTTTCTGTCAAGGAATTGCGTCGTGGTTACGTCGCTGGTGACTCAAAGGCAAGCCCCCCCAAGGGTGCTGCCGATTTCACCGCTCAAGTTATTGTCTTGAATCACCCTGGTCAAATCTCCAACGGCTACACTCCAGTTTTGGATTGTCACACCGCTCACATTGCTTGCAAATTCGCCGAGATCAAGGAGAAGGTTGACCGTCGTTCCGGTAAGACCACAGAAGAAAATCCCAAATTCATCAAGTCTGGAGATGCCGCTATCGTCAACTTGGTGCCCTCCAAACCCTTGTGCGTTGAATCCTTCCAAGAGTTCCCTCCATTGGGTCGTTTTGCCGTACGTGATATGAGACAAACCGTAGCTGTCGGTGTCATTAAGGCTGTCAACTTCAAGGATGCCACCGGTGGCAAAGTCACCAAGGCCGCCGAAAAAGCCACCAAGGGCAAGAAGTAGCTGCTTTACTCCAACAAACAGCATCAAAAACAACAACAACAAGAACATTTATCAACACTAATTCGACCAGTAAGTTGCATCTTTTCCACTGAACTACTACTACCGCCAGCATCCAGTAGCAGCAATATCAACATCAATAATAGACGTACCACATCTTCTATTACTACCAACAATGTAAAGATGTTCCAGCATAAGTTAATTTTAACAGTTAAAGAAAAGTTTCACTGCTTTCATCGCAAAGAATTTCGCAGGAAACGAATGCTGCTGTCATTGCTTCTACTTTGAACAACAACAACAATAAGAAAAGGAATTCATCTCATCTAGCGCAGCGCGTTCCTTGAGGATGATTAACAATCAAACTCTTCATCCATTTCTACTTTTAAATAAGCACAACAGCTACAATTCAAGCATTTAAGTTTGTTTTCTTTTTATGTTTTGTATTAATTACTCATATGATTTTATTATTTGTAGTGATTGCTATATAATTTTTTCTATAAATTATCTTATGTTGGAATCCATTCCATCTCTACTACTCGTAAATAAACAAAAACAAACTATAAAAACAAATTATTTTTAACTTCTACATTTATAATTTAACTATAAAAATGAAACAAAAGATCTTTGAAAAATATATTTACACAGAAATATAAATGTGTTAAAAAATCACAAAATACATTTACTATTTATAATTTTCTAAAAAAAAACAATCGGTTTGCATTGATTTCATTACGAAATTAAGACGACGGGAGTTGAGTAGTAGGAAGGGAATAACTTGTTTTTTCTAATTTGGGGCTTTATTAAAAGTATTTTGTTTTCAGTTCTTTGGTTTGTAAGAATTTTTTTTATTACAAGGCTAACCTTGCTTTTTTCTTTTTTTTATGAAGGGGTTTTTAATCCTTAATATTAGTTTTTTTCTGTTATTTGTTCTGGATCTTTGTTTTATAATCATTTCGCCGTTTGATTTTTCCCTTTTAACAATGCATTTATGCAATATTTAACTGACTGATCATGCAGCAACGTATGTTTCGGCACCAGCTATTATTGCTTACGAGAGTACAAACGCATTTCCATTATTTTACAGAGAAAAGGTAAACTACAAACAACTGAAGTACAAAATGTATATTTTTAAATTTTAATATATCAATTACACACCACGTCAGTATATTTCAACACGAAGAAAACAGTTCACTATTTACAACAAAAATATTAAAAATTTATGACTGCCATTGTAGCCGTCAATAAAGATGCAAATTAAAAAAAAGGTGTTAATTTAATTCTCGGAGCAACAAACAGCTTTTCCATCGAAGGCATTAGCGAATTAAACTAATAGTACCTCCATAAGGCTGTTATTTTTCAGAAAATGAAACAATTTGAAGTAAAATAGTTTTAATTTCATTAGTTCCGTTCATAATAATAAAAAGGATGTTATGAAGCAGTAAACAAAAGGCACGAACTAAAAAAAAAAGTTTGCCTTTCATAAAAGAGAACTTAACGATGCAAAATTTTGCAAGAGAAAAACTAACGACTGACCTTATTCCAATGACAAACAACTCTTATGGCAGTTTTGCACCTGTTCACATCTTGCAGGATTGAATGCAATATGTTACAATTTTGAAGAAGTTTTAAGTTCAAAAATCGAAAAATTTGTGACTAAAAAATGCAGCAAATGGGACATGGAGGAAATAATGAAACGGTAACACTGGACTCAGTTTGTGTTACCATCGGTTTAATATTGATACTGTTTCGGTATGCAACCATTTTTTCAATGCATGTCGACGGTCACGAGTAGAAAGGCCTTAACTCAAATTATTGCAACTTTATAGTAGAAGACAAAAACATAAAATGTACTGATCGTAATAGGAACGGTAATTATAATTTGCTTATAAAATCGTTATTTCTGATATTGCACAACATTTTTCTGATTAGGGGTATTTGTGTGAAATGTTTCGAAATCACTTAAAAGTTAATTATTTTTTAAATACGAGTTAAGGCTTTTCTGCTTTTTACCATGGCTAATGTAAAACGTTACATTAACTATGATTATTTAAACGTGCTAACACTTCAATAGTCTTGTGCTTATGTTAGAATCTTAGATGGTTTGCAGAAAAAAGGGAGGAATAAGACCCACCCACGTACTTGGGATGGATTGATGTGTGTCTTTATAGCGACGTATCACAAATATTAAAGCAAACAACATATTTCTATTTTGAAATGTTTTCATTTAATTCAATTGCAAAAAAGTAAGTGCCTGACTTTTAGAAACATTGGCATTTATAAATTAATATTACTAAGCTAATTAAATATGTATGATCTTAACTGTAAGAGTTCACATGTATGTATGTGATTTCAAAAAAGTAATCTTAATTATTTTCTACCACTTGCAACGGCTGTGATGCTGGCCACTCCTCACCCCGCAACGGATACATGTATTTGCTAAATTTTATTAACTGCATTTTAGTTATGCTATCTAAAACCCAATATGGAGTTAGATACATTTTATCTTCCAACGTCCTATTCGCATCGCCAATAATATAACGAGCCTTTTGACGGGCATTAACAACATGGCCACCGCACAGAGTTATTAATTCGCGCATATTTTCCTTACTTATAGGATAACAATTTGAAGAGATATAGAATGTACCAGAGTTGCGGAACAGATCACATTTGTAGTTATTACCAAAAGCCTGACGTTCTGAACGGCAAATCTAGACAGTTAAAAGAGAAATTTTACTTATTTTATATTGTTCTCTATGTTTGTATACGAAATCAATTTACCTGGATTGCTTTGGAAAAATCGTGTAGTTCATAAAGTTCTTCTGGCAACCATTTGCCAGCCTCAAGTGAATCTGTAATCCAAGAATATTTCAAAATCCACAAGCCACGAGCCAAAGCTCTCAGTAAATTTAAAGTTCTTCTTGGCTCCAAACTTACTACGTGTGTGGTTGTGTTTGTTACACAACCTTCAAGGACAAATAAACGCAATTTGTTAATGGCCTTTTGTTCGAAAAGTATAGAAACACACATAATCAATTAATGAGAATCAGAGGAAAAATGAGTAAGTATTTTTGCGTATACTTTTATTTAGTTAAATTAAAATAAGAATTAAATAATATGACAAAAACTAAAAGAAAGTTTTCTTTTAGTTAAATTCATAAATATGCAAATAACAAGCCAGAAAATAATAAAAGTTAGCCTACTTTTAGGAGCGCAGTAATAAATGGGCATGTTTATCAATTTTCGAGTTAAGATTCTATAATAGGTAACAGATTAACGAAAAAAAATCTATTACAAAATTTCGAACTTGAAAGCGAAAAACGTCAAACACGATGAGGGTGAAAGTAAATTGTAATTAATATTATTGCCATAAAAAAGAAAGACGTTTTGGTACTATTTCAAAATTCGTATGCATTTTTGTTCAGAATAAAAAAAATACATTTTATGTGATATATTTGATTAGGCAAATATAAACTAAATTTTATCTTTTGTTTTTGAGGGGGAAAAACATTGCCACTATATCTTCAGTTTTGCGTTTTAAGTAAGAAAGTTAATTTATATTCAGATTATTCTACCTTGATCCCTCTTTTACAACGATCAATTTTTTTCTTTTGATCTTGTCTAAAAACTTTTAAAGTACATTTAATTGATCTTTTTTTACTCATTGGGACGGTTGAGAAGACAGGTAAAAAAAGATAAGATGATAGAGAACTTGCAGCAATATTTTTTTGCTGCAGTCGAAGGGAAGGTAAACCGGGTTTTACGAGTATTGTCAGCAGCTGTCGGTAGTGTTCAGCGACTTCTACAAAAACAAACAAAACCATGCATTGAGTGCGGAATCGAAACCCACCTATTAGGGACTTCGTAGCCTAAGCGTTAACTACTTCATTCAACAGCGAAAAGTAGGAAAAAGAAACGAATAAATGTTGTTAATTTTTATAAATGCAAATACATATATAAGGTCCTTGGGCCTCGGCTGTTACAAATAAAAAAATATCTGGTACAGATAGTCGGTTAAAATATACACTCTACATCTTTGATCCTCTCTAGAAACTTCCTCCATCTGTCTTTCAATCTCTCAATTGCAAAAGGTGGTTTGCGCAACATTTGTGGATTAATGGGTCATAGCAACTCAACTTTAGTTTCAATGTCAGTTGCCAAATCTATTTCACATATGTATGCCAAACGGCCATGTTCTTTTGCTGAATTATTAATTTTATTGCTGTTCAGTTAACAAAAAAAAAATATTAATAAATAAAAAAATATCAGCAACATTTAAAAGTAAGTATTTGCAATTTTTAATAAAAAATACTTAAATTCGAAAATATTTTTTATTTTTACTTGCACATTATTTTCTTTCACATAAGAGATTTTAATAAACAGCTGATATATTTAAGTGGGCAACTTGCAAGCAAAATGAGTGAATTGCAGAGCATGCAAAAACATGTTTGGCGATTTCTAACCCACATGCAATTCGGCAATATTGTGTTGAATTCTTCTGAACAGCATTAGTGTGTGGTTGTGTTAGTTGTTGCCTGCCTGTTTCAATGATGAAGTCATAGTCACTGGTCACTGAACATAATTGGCAGCGACTGACACTATCATGTACTAAAAGCAGAGTTACAGCACCCACCTTCGTCGACCCTGTAGCAAAAATTAGTCGGCGAAATAAAAAAGGTTGAATAGCTACAAAAAAAAACTGTCAATCTTCTTATCTTTCCTAATCTGTCCCCTCAATACTATCCCCTCGTTTTCAGTTCCGGCGCAATGCATTGCAGCCTCACTCAGGGGTCATCCCCTGAGTGCTGGTCCAAGATAAAAAAAAAACTAAGCGAGTGACAGAGCGTATAACTTTTTTATTTGTTATGAAGTATTGAAAAACTCATCAAATCGCTAGCAATTTTATAATATTTTCGCAAATAACTAACATTCGGTTTAACTTTTTTCCCCATTATCCTTTGCATTGTTTTTGTAAAATGTGGAAAGAAATAATCAGCAGGATTAAAGTGTTAAACAACAATTCCCGAATACATAAATTTAGAAGCAAACTCGAGATTAGCAAATATTAATGATATATATTTTCAAAATACACCGATCGATTGCCATCATATACCCGATATTCTTAACCTCTTTTCAGTATTATTTATTTATTTTTTTTTTTTTTTTTTTGCCTTTTCGCTACTGCAAATGTCAAGTAGAAGCTGGGTAAGTATGAATGCATTTGCACAAACTAGGTTTGTATTTAACTTTAATGTATGAAACAAAACTACGGAAGATGTACTTAGAAATCAATCTTTATTATATCCAAATAATTATTAAACAATATTATACTTTCAAAAATATAGGAGTAAAAATTAAATAAGAAAAATACATGTGTAGGTGAGACAATGGTTTGGAAAATGTTATATATAAATGTAGGTAATTGCGAAAAAGATAGATTTCAAATAAACAGGGTAACAACAACGTTATTTTATAAGTAAACAAAATTACTTTAACTAGAATTAAAAAGACAAAATATAAAGGCAATATTTATGAAACTATATAAACAATAATTCGCAAAGGAAAATATGTAAAAAAAAAACTCTATGAAGTGGGATGATGAGTTCAAGATGAGCGTGCAAAGTTGGCTGTTTTTGCATTTAATTAGGATTACGGAAAACATTAAATGTACTTCTCTTGCATTAAATTAACACTTGTTAGGGGTAAGAGTAGTAGAACTTGTACCAACCTCATGTATGACATCGATCTGTTGCTCATGCATGTTTGTATGGACTAAGACGGGTGTCTTTTTTGCTTTAAATTGTTGCTGCCTGTTGGCATTTTTACTGGCCGAAGCGGCTGCTGCTGTTGAGGAATCTTTAGCATTGTGGAGGCATTTTGTTTCGTTTTTTTGCACCTGCTCAAAGTCTAATGTGCTTCGCCGTTTCCTTACACTTGGAGTAGTGATTGCATTGCTAATGGACTCCTTGTGGTTTAGGTTTGTTGTAGGCTGTGGTTGAGATATGGGCATTAAAGTTCTACGACGTTTAATAGAGGAGTTGGTGAGTGTGTTATTTGAACTGTTGCTGATGATTAATTTATCCGCTTCATCAGACGTTTTGCTTGCTGTATTTGCAGCATCTGCAGTTGCTGCTGGTGTTGGTGTATCCAGCAATTCGTTTGGCATAAAGAGCTTTCGCTTTTTTTTCTGCGTTATAGTTTTGGGTGTATCCAGAGTTAAGGTGTCATTATTGTCATTGCATTCAATAAGGGATTCTGTTGAGGATTTAGGTGTCGCAGTATTAATCAAGTTGTTGGATTTTTGAATATTTATTGGTGTGCTAGTGGACTTTTCAGGGCCATTAAGAACTTCAGCCGAGGGAGTGGGTGGCGCCAGTGATCGCCTTGCCGATTGATTGATACATTGTAAACGTTGTGTTATGATATCCATGGACACATCAAATAAAGTGCGTCTTTTACTGCCGGGCTGTCGGGTAGAGCTGAATATCAGCGGTGTGGCACACTCTCCAGTTTCTTCCAATAGCTTACCACTTGTGGCAGTAGCCGGTGGTGTTGCCACTAATTTGTTTATGTTGCTATTATCCTCCAGAAGAGTGGAACTTGCCAATTTAGCCGTTTGGAAGTTGGTGGGTGTTAAGCAAAGGCTGTTGCTGGCTGCAGTGACATTTGGTGTGAATGTTTCACTAATTGTTTTCGGTTCATATAAAGTTCTACGCTGATTTGAGAGTTTCTTTGCTCTTGCTGTTGTAGGTGTTGTTGTTCCCATTTCGACATCATTTGTTATATCGATAATTTTTCTATGAACTTGTTTCTCCTTGTTCATTATATTTCCGGCTGTACTATCAGTCATTTCAGTGATTTCGGTTTCTTTTGAAGAATTGTAATTAAAACAAGTTCTTCGTCGATGAGAATGCCCTTTATTGGCCACCTCTTTAATTTCTGAGGTTTCCATGGTTTTGTTGTTGTATAGCGTACGTCGCCTATGTGCGGACGTTTTAGAAGGAGTTTCTATTTTCTTTGTTGTTTCGCTTTTCATTAAATCTGTTTCATCCATTGTTTTGACTTCATATAAAGTTCGTTTTCCATTAACCGATTTTAGTCGTTTATCTTCTTGTTGTTTCTCCGTTTCCTTGTCTTCTTCCATGATGGTTTGAATGTTATTTATTTTACTTGAAGTTTCAAGTGCCAAAGACATATCGCTGGATGTATATAGTGAACTGCGACGACGGCTTCTTGATTTGCTGGGCGTAGAAACGGAAATGGCCATGGTATTCATACAACTGGTGGCCGTTTCTATTTCACAATCTGGTATAAGACTATGTCTTCTTGATCTTCTGGGTGCTTTTGGTAGGGTAGATGCCTCGACCGTGGCCTTAATTCCTACAACAATATTTATACTGCCTTCAGCTTCATCAGCCGGTGAGAAGTTCAAGGACTTTTTTACCACCGCCAGGGTTTTCGAAACGTTTTCGCTAGATTTTTGTGGATTATTTCTATTCTCTGGGATGGTCGTTATCATTTTAGATTCATTTAATGGCATATAGCATTCAGAATGAATACGGTTTAATAATTTGGTTGCCGGTGATTCAGTTATTGTTGTTTTGCATGCATCTATTTTGGATGCAGAAGATGTTGTTGGTCTTTCCAGTTTCTTAAAGAATTGGCTAATATCAGTCTTCTTTTTGTTAGTTGAACTAGTAGGTGTGCCACCGTTAATAATAGTGGAAGTCTTTTTTGTATTGCCAGTCTTTTGGGTGGGTGTAGAGTCTTTTGGTATACCACCAGCTTTGTTACGTATACGCTTATTGCACTCGGAATCTGGTTGCATACTTTTGATGCGCTGCAATTAAACGAGAAAGAGAGAGAGTTATCTTAAATATTTATGTATGTGCAATATTAAACAGAATGAAAAAGAAAATTCATGTGATAAGGATAGCTGGCCATACTATAGCATAAACGTTCACAAACGAAATGAGAATTATATACATAGCAAAAGCATATTAAACTTTGAAATTGTTAGAAAACAACAAAAGTATGCAATAGTGTAAAATGAAAAATAAAATTAATATTTATATGCTTCTACTGCCTATTTCACAATGTCGAAAGATTTCTTTCTTCCGTACAATTACATATAAAACAAACACACAGTTTTATAAATTGTTTTTGTTTTAATTTTATAAGTGTTTTACTGCCTATTTCTTATTGTCGAATGAATTCTTTCTTTCGTAGAAATATATTTGAAACAAAAACAAAATTTTATAAATTGTTTTTGTTTCAAATGTATATATACGAAAGAAAGAATTCATTCGACAATGAGAAATAGACAGTTGAATAAAATAGATTTATATCGAATAAAATTTGTTTGTTGTGTTTTCTAAAAACTTCTAAACTATAGCAGCTTTTGCTTATGTAATTCTAAATTGCTTATTGTTTATTACTTTTCAAAGGTAATTAAAGGGATTGTATTTTATGGTTTCTTTCCAAAATGAGACACAAATAAATGAACTTCTTTCCCTTCAAACTCAATTTATTTCAAAACAAATTAACATTTATTTCAAACAAATTAAATTATTTTTAAAATAAATTAAAATTTTTGCAAAATTCAAAATTTTTCATATTAAATTCACTTTTTTTTTTAATTTAAAATTAAGTATTTTCGTTTTCAAATTCAATTTATTTTAAAGTTTGTTTAATTGTTGTTTAAAACTAAGTTGTTTTATTTATGTTTCTTAGTGTTCATATAAAGCGGGAGACCACTTTAATATACATATGTATATCTTCCAATCCTGTACTGTTATAGACAGTAAAAAGTTTCGAACTACATTTACTACCAAATCTGAAAAATAAGTTCATTCGAATGTAATGAAATTTAAAAAAGGAAGAAACCTTTAAAATTAAGTTAATTTATATTTTTATATTTATTCTATTAAATTTTAAAATTTTACTCAAAGCTAGTTCATAGTAGTACTAACCGAAAAGTTTAAAAACTAAACTACAAGCCATAGAAATAAGTCAAATAAGAGCTTAGTACACATAAATTATTTTTTATAAATAAGGCCTTTATTTTTTAATGTTTTAATATTGAATTAAAAAACAAATGAATTTGGATTTCAACAATTTGAATTTGAAAAGAAAAACATTGAATTAGAAATGAAAAAAATGTAATGTAAAAAGGAAAATGTTTAATTTGTGCTGAAAATAATTCAAATTACTTTGAAAAAAAGTTAATTTGTTAAATTGAATTAAGATTCTATAGGCTAATTGTTCGAAATTTTTAATTTAAATCTCAGAAAGACATGATAAATATTCCAAGGCACAAAGGCAAGTCAACATCAGTTTTTGTTATCCAACTTACACAGCAGAGCAGAACAGCTGTTTTCGAAAGACGCAACCCTTTCATCATCAGTGCTCATGTGTATTGTGTTTGTCACCACTTATCGAACAATTAGCCTATAGAATCTTAATTCAATTTAATATAGCAATATAAAATGTTCGTTAAAATTCTTACTACATAAAAAGTTAATTTGCTTTGAAAATAATTTAATTTATTTTGAAAAAAGTTGAATTTGTTCCGAAAATGTGTTAATTTGAGAGTAAAAACCTATATATTGAAGCAACAATAAAAATAACTCAAAAATTTTTTTTTGTTTCAATATAAATACCCAAACGAAAATTTTTATTCTTGTTACAAAAACAGGCAGTTAATTAGAATAAAAAATATTTTTTTTAAGTAGTGATTTTTTGAAAAATATAATTTTAAATAAAGGTCAATGTGTGCATTTCACAAATTTGTAGAATATATGGCGTTTCATTAAAGCAAAATATTGCATTAATCAAAGAAATATCAAAAATAACTATTTTTATTAGACTTGTGTTTATACAAGTGGTACGTACACCTTAAGTGGGAAAATACAGGAAATGTATTTATATAATATGAGCACTGATGTGGGCACACAAATTATTATCTTTGTGTTCTCTTCTTGAAGTTGAGAGTTAATTAACATACATTTTATCTTTTTTTTGTTTGTTAGAAAGTGGATTTCATCGACATTGTGTGTCTACTGTGCAACATTACAATATTGTCTTGTATTAAAAATTCTGAATAAAAAGCTACGAATTTTATTTATAAAATAAAAAGCAATAAAAGGGAAAAAAACCCAGCATGGAATTATATATAAATGCAATATTCGAAATCAGCTGCTGTATACCAAAAAGGATGAACCAAACATTTAGCAGGCATTTAGTATAGTGATGAGTAATACCAGTGAATGCTTAAAGTGTAAAATAATTTTATTTATGGCTATTGTTATATTTTTGGAACACTGCTATTTTTGACGCCAACAAATAAAGTTTATTACTTTGTTAGCTTTTCCTGCTTTTTCCTGTGGGTGCTGTTGGCTGAAGTAGTAGAACACGAGACTATGAAGCGGAGGGTCGTGTGTTCGAGCCCGCGCTGAGTCATGAAATATTGTGTTGAATTCTTCTGATCAGCATTAGTTCATGGTTGTGTTAGTTGTTGCCAGCCTGTTTCAATGATAAAGGCATAGTCACTAGTCACTGAACATAATTGGCAGCGACTGACACCATCATGTACTAAAAAAAAGCGGAGTAACAGCACCCACCTTCGTCGGCCCTGTAGCAAAAAAATTAGCCGGCGAAGTAAAAGGTTGAAATAGCTACAAAAAAACTGTCTATCTTCTCATCTTTCCTAATCTGTACCCTCAATACTATCCCCTCGTTTTCAGTTCTGGCGCAATGCATTGCATATATAGGGGTCATCCCCTGAGCGCTGGTCCTACTCCTAAAAAAAAAAAAAAAAAAAAAAAAAAAAAAAAAAAAAAACCCCAAAAGTGTTCGTACTGCCTTTTGAATTTTCGGTGACAATATGTACTAAAATTATTTTAAACTGACAAAACGTAAAGTACCAAATAATGACATGTTTACATTGTCATTAAGTTACTTTTATTTTAGTACAATATTTCGATTCTCATTTGTTTGCTTTTCTGACATACTTTCTTTACTACCACTCTCTTGCAGTAATTATTTTATCTATTTATTTATATTATACACATACACGATTATTAAAGATATGAAAAGATTTATGCTTTGCAGTATCGGGTAAATTGATGGAGCCACTTGGAAAAAACTTAACGCATATTTGTAGGATATAAAATAATTCATTTTTATTTCAAATAAATATCGTCAGGTCAGGTCATTATTGGTTTGACCCACCGATCAAAGATGGTTTTTATAATTTCCTAATTATGTATGCATTTTTATTAGTCGAACTTTCTTATGTAAATTGTTAACGGGCTTAAGTTCAAATCTGCATGACTGCAAATGATTTTTTATTATTTTATTAATAAATGAATTTGTTCAAATTTTATTTATTTTTTATATTAAGATTGGAATATTAAGAATATTTGTTTTGGTTGTTCGCTAAGAAGACCTAGTTGCCCATTTTAATTTGAATTTCTATAAAATGATTTGTTCTTTATATGTTGGTATGAAATTTTGAAAAACCCCCATATTCATAAAAAAATAATATGTATTTGAAATCTATTTTAAGAAAATTTTTTATGAAAAACTTTGACAAAAAAAGTTTCAATGCCGTTTTAAATTTTGTTAATATTTCAAAATCGTTTATAGAAAAACATCTTATGCTAGAGTTAATGTCGACGTCGTCGACGGCGTCAAATGTCAAAAAAAAAAGTTGAATCGTATGAAATTGTATCAGAGCAGTTAAACTCAACGCGTTGCAACGCCGTAAAAGTTCAATCTATTTCAACTTTTTCGGCGTTGAAACGCCGTCAACGGCGTCGACATTAACTCTAGCATTAAGCCTAAAAAGTTAAAATATATGTTTCTGTAATAAAAATAATTATTTTACACAGAACAAATTTTAAAAACGCTTTAGAATTATTGTAAAATAAATTATTGCTAAAGAGACTTCCGTCAGGCATTTTTTACACTGAGTAAATTCATTCAACTTGTTAAATTTTTCTGATAAATCTTGTAAAATTATAATAAACAAACTTAAACAAAGCAAATCTTCTATTTGAACTCGTGATTTACACGTGATTCACACGATGATTTAAAATCATGAGTTTTTTTTTATAAGGCAGAGGGTTAGAGAATAATATGTCACAATTTTTGTTTTCTTCATTTTTCCTTACATACAAGTTCGTTTTTGCTAATACGTTTTAATCTTTTTCTACTTTCAGGGATTGTTAAGCAATCATACAAAAGAAAATCAACTTAAAAAAAAAACATATTACTTAAATATCACAGTATAAATACAAGGTGTTTTTAAGCAGATGTTTTTAGAGATATATACAAAAATATCAAGGTTTTAACATCATGGTATGAATTGTTTGTTAGAACACTAAAAATCAGCACTAAAAATGAAACAGCCCGTGATTTTTACAGTATAAAAAAAAAATCAGTCGGATGGGTGATTTTTAAACTGTTCGTGATAT
The DNA here is from genome assembly GCA_951800035.1 of Linnaemya tessellans. NCBI lineage: Eukaryota > Metazoa > Arthropoda > Insecta > Diptera > Tachinidae > Linnaemya > Linnaemya tessellans. Next base: position 120,065,813 of record OX637534.1, on the reverse strand, counting down.
AAAATCTACATGATTTCGAATCATGCCTGATTATTTCAAATTTTACCCAGACTAAACCAACAGATCCGGTAACGTTGTTGACATGAAAAAAATTAAAACACATGAGAAAAACAAACAGCAGATACTTTGTGATAAGAACGAAGTTGATTAATATAACTTGTGGATAAAAAGCATATAGAACAATACAAAACTAAGTGAAAAAGTACCAGCGAGAGAACAAGAGAGCATATAAAATATAGACGTTAATTAAACGTACAACTAAAAATTAAAGTATAAAAGAGCAACACAAGTAAAACTAAACTTCTGACAGTTCCAGCAATCCAATGCCGTGGTTTATTTCAGTCGATAACAAGTAGTGGAAATATTGTTGTAGTTAATGAACGAATAACTGAGTTAGTTGGCCGGTGTTTTTGGCATAAAAAAATAAATAAAAAATTATCTTCAAAGCCAGTTAATAATTAAGCAAAGCATGACGATATCGAAGATGATGACACGAGTGTAAAATATTTGGTAGTGGAAAATAATCAAAAGAAATAAAGCGAAACATATAAAAATTTATTTATAACAAATACAATAAAGAAATAAAAAGATTTAAGAAAGCAAATACCCAATAAACATGATATTAAAGTGCAAATAAACTACAGCAAATCTTTTAAAAATTTTTCGGAAAAATTTGCACTATTTTCTTAAAGAAGAAGCAACAGCAGCAATTGGGCTGTATATTCATCAATTAAAGAAAACAGAAAAACAATAAAGAAAATCATTTATTAAGTTGAGATTGTCAGTAGATTGTTTTTGTAGCTGACACGAGTGTTGTACAAGCATTATTTATTATTGTTGTAATTTTGTTATTTATTGCGATAACACAATAATTATCAGACTCGTTTTATAATAAATATTGTATAGTTAAAAGTACTTATATACTGCATATTTTACTCAAGAAGATTAGGAACGTGGCATTTGCATCTGCTACAAGTCAACATTTTCAAGGTAAATATCAAAATACATCTGGAATAAAATGTACATACTGTTTAGGCAGTGTGTCTGTATGCATGGGTCATGCCATCTACAGAAGTTATTGAAAAGAATGATTTTTGTTTTTGCTGTTGTTGTGTTCATGACAATCTAAAAGGGGGTTATTACTGCAGGATGGCAAAGCACTGACATACATATGGAAGTACCTATACAAGCATACATACGTTTATGTATAACATAGAACAAAAGAGAAGCATTGCCAGAGAGATTAATTCGGTATTAGGGAATTTTAGTTTATGTCTTTTCTTTGTTAAATTTTATGAAAGCAAATACAAATAGCTTCACTTTCTAAAGGCATTGCAATTTCATTAATAGAAATTCTTTTAATTGAATCTTTTTAAAAGTTAGATAAAACAAATAGTTTGATGGCAAATAAATACTAAACATTAACAGCCTTATTCATAAAAACTACTTCTGCTTTATAAAAGGTTTATACAACAAATTTGTATGGAAATCTGTTTTATAAACTTTATATGAATATGTCAAAAAAAATTTTATAAATAAGGCTCTGAATACTCTAATATCAAATATTTTCTATAAATTCTATATGATGTAAAAATATTAAGAATATTAAAAAAAAAATAACTCGCTGCATCCTTATATTTACACTTAGTCCCGGTTTAAGCCTAGTACTCTGTTTAAAATTTCATGTGATATTCTGACAGAACACATACAAAAAATATTCAATCGAAACATTTGTGGGAAAATGTTGCTAAACTAGTACTCTGTTTTAATTACGAAAAACATGTGAAATAATATGAATGTTATTAATTTCGTACGATAATTTTTTGAAACTAAAAATTTTGTCATTGAAAATGGAAAACCTAATTTCAATTAAAAAGGAAAAAAATTGAAATAACTCATGTTGCGCAACATATTCCACAAATTCAAACAGAGTACTAGACTTTACACTATGCAACTTTTGTTGCAGCAATTTTTATTTTGTGTGCGAGTCCCGAAATAGGAATATACACCATTTGTATTCCTTTCTCGCTCTTCCTCACTAAATATCAAGAATTGCTGCGACAAAAATTGCATAGTGTAAACCGAGACTTATTAGTTTAACGTGCGTTGCGTTTGCATACCTGATAATTAAAAAACTGATAAATAATAATGGTTGTTAATTACCAAGTTATAAAATTCACTATTTTGTTAAAGAAGAGCCAATAGCAGCAAATGTGTTGCATATTCATCAATTAAAAAAATAATATATAAAATTAGTATCATTTATATTTGGATATCATTGTGATTTTAAATCACGTACCTAGAAATTGTTTTAAAGCACTAGCTAACAGCTGATTTCCTTTGTTTACAATATAAATATTTTGAAATGATTTACCCACATATTTATAAAAAATTAAAATTTGAGGCCAAATTAGATACTATCGATCGAAATTTCAATATATTTTTATTACGAATTGCGAACGATGCCGAGTACCGTAATGTGACCCCTGTTCGGAATCTATTAAAAAAAATTAATAAAATATATTTGAAATTTTATGAATATATGGAGGTTAATTATTAAGCTGTTTTTTAATGTTTTAAAGATTTCTTATAAATATAATTCCCTTATTCTATTTGTCAACGTCACGTCAAGACAATATCAAAAATAGGACACTTATATACTCTTTCTGTGCAACAATTAACTACTTACTAGTCTCTATGTCGTTGAATATAGCAAAAAGTTGTGAGAAATTGAAAATTGTTGAAGAGAACGAGTATAGAAGAGTTCTAACTTTCATTATGTCTTGACGTGACGTTGACAAATAGAATAAGGGGGAAGAAATTAATAATAAATAAAAAATTCCTATGGCACATTTTTCAAATAAGGCTTTTGCAAATATAAACTAGTTTTTATGGATTTTTGTAAAGAAAACACAAAAACGCCTGCTACATGCTATAATTGATTTAAAAGCAGTTAAAACAGTTAAACAGTTTTTTTTATAAATTTTGAAATTTTATAAAATTCATTCATTTTAATTTAAGTAATAATATTGAGCTTGAAAAAACAATCTGTCTGTTATATTTCGATTAGATCGTGTTAGAGTAGATGTACTATGAAGGGAGTTTGTGCTAAATGTTTAAAATATGTAGTCGATTTTGTATTGTAATCTACAATAAATAAATTAAAATCTTAATAACAAAATACCAGGGATAAGAACAAGAAACGAAGGTCCCGCCTTTTTGTTTTAATCACTGTTTTCATTTCTGCTTCAAATTCTACAACAATAAATGCCGAAAAAAAAATAATTTTGTTTCATTATCTATTAATGTGAGTAAGAATTTTTGTGAGAGATTTGCCTTTAATGGTTCCCTTACGCTTTATCATGAACATGAAGCAATTACTTGCATGAACTTGAAAGTCATTCACAAATCCATCTCTAAAAATTAATATTAAAGGCCAAATTCATAAAAACCTTAACATTTTTTTTATGAATTAAATCTTAATAACAGTTCTTTTGCAGCACAATAAAAATTGCTGTATAATTTTTCATTGTATTGTTACTTTAATTATCCCAATTGTTCTGAACTTTTTATTTTTTAATGTTTTGATTTTATCTCGAAAGTTATTAAATTCCAGATCTTTATTGCAAATTATATTATAAAAATGCATATGGAGAAGAATAAATTTATAATTTACTTGGCGGTTAATTCTGTAACTCAAATCGAAATACAGTAGGATTTCGAGATCCTACTGTATTTCATCGAATTACGAAAAAGTCACCTACAAAGAATTACCAGCTTAAATGCGGCTGCTTTAAAAAGCCGGTTGGAATATAAATTAGCCAAACTGAATAATTTCAGCGAATTTTAAAATGTGCGCAATCAAAATATTTAAAATTTCTTACAGCATTTGGATAACAATATTTAACTTGGGTACATATAAACATCCATATATGTGTTGTTGTTGTTTTATCCACATGCGTAGCATAGATACATATTATTATGTCATCGTTTGCAATTTCCGTGCGGTATTTATTAAATGTTCTGTATTTGGAAACATTTCTTTACGATGCTAATTGCAAAAAAAAATAAAGCAAAAATTAAATATTAAATTTTTTATCGCCAGCCTTCAAAATATTTTTGTTCAGAAATATTAAGAACAAAAAACGTACTCCTTCGTTCCTTGACGTTATCAACAAATGGGTTTATCCAAATCCACCACATGGCGAATTTTGCGTAAGGATTTGGCTTTGATGCCTTACAAGGTTCAATTGTTACAGGAATTGAAAACGAACGACCATTCATATCGCCGTAGATACACTAAATTCATTCAGGAACAATTCGCTGGTTTTTCTAAAAAAATAATTTTTTCAGACGAAGCCCATTTTACTTGTCAAGAAGCAAAATTGCGGCCCCTGTCAGCGTATTCATAGTGGACATTTGCCAGACATCAAAATTCATTCATGATTGCCAAACTTTTCTCTTCGTAATGCAATAAAAATTTGAATCATCTTCATCTATATTTTCTGGTTTATTTTGTTTTAGATGACAAAGTTCTTGTTGAAACACTCTTTACTTTATGCCAATCGGGCTCACAGCAAATTATGTTATACATTTTACAGGTTTATAACACTAGATTTGAATTTGTTTAAAAACAAATGAATTTGTAAAAGATAACACAAAATGTTATATGAATCTATTAATAAATAATAAAAAATAGTAAATAAATACAGAATCAATTCCATTTCGAAATGGAATTGAACTCTGTGACACGGCTGATTATTATGATTTTTATTGCAAATTAAATTGTTGTCTTATTTCTTATGAAAAAATGGCAGAGTGTTAGCCAAATTGCTAGTCGTTTAATGTAAAATCATGTTAAACTAGATTTAAGCAATTAGCAACAAACCAGCTCATTCATACAATTTATTTAATTTTTAATAATTAAATTGTTTTTTTCTTAATTATTTTTATTTCCCCATCATTATTTTGTTTTACAACAATAACTGCAGCTGCACAGACACATATTGCAGTACTTTCGAAAGTTTATTTTTGATCATAATCTGACGGTGACATTGTTAAAATTAATTTTGGCAAATTGGTCGTTTTATTTTTACCTGAATACATTTTTATTTGTCACATGATGTTTGCAACTGTTTAAAGCGGGGATTTTCTTTTATTTATTTTAGTATAAAATCATTAAATATCAGTTTGCATAAACTATAGTAGAAATAAATGTTACAAAAGATTTCTGCCGACTTAGGCTAGGTTTTTAAGATCTCAGTTAAGTTATGTTTAGTTAAACTGAGAACAGATTTAAGCCGCCATTATCAAGTTTGTATACAAAATTTTGACGGAACAGCTTAATTTTGTTTAAAATGTTTTGGGTTTTATGGAAATAATAAGATATATCGCATTTCACCGGTAAATCAGAGTTTCGGAATACGTTAAACGAAGTTTAAACTTGAATTAACTTGTAATCCATGCTTAGAACCTTCCTCTTTGACAAATTTCTGTGCAAAAATGTTCACATATCTAAGGAGTTTATACACATTAAAGTTTTAATTCATAAAAAATATTTTATTCTTATTTGAAAAATTCATAAAAATTATTTTATGCTTATTTTAAAAATTTTTATGCCAAATTTGTCACAGCAGCAATTTATAAGCATCATTTTTTTTATGAATTAGCCATTAGAATAATAATACAAAAATAAAATAACTTCTTTCTTTCGTATAAAAATATTTGAAACAAAAACAGTTTATAAAATTTTGTTTTTGTTTCAAATATATTTGTTCGAAAGAAAGAATTCATTCGACATTGTGAAATAGGCCGTAATAAATGATTCTTGTATTCCACTCTAATGTGGGAACCATCAGGCCAGCGACGACATATTTTATTAATAAGAACGAATAGCAGCGCAACTGCAATATGAAAAACATGTCGCAAAATTATTTGCACATACACACGAGACAAATTTCGTATTAAAACCAAAGATTAGCTAAACCTGCCTTTAAACTCAAATCACTTATAATAACGAAAACTGAATTACTTGTTGTGTAAACAAACTATTTTTGGCTATTTTCATATAAAAACGAAATGATAAAATTTTATCTTCCTTAAGACAGCAAACGAAAGCATTCTTTTGAATAACTTATTTACAACGTTAAAAAAAAACTTATTTCTGCAGGCAATAGATATGAATGATTAAAAAAATGTTTTAAAATTATTACATTTCAGATAAGCTTTCGATTGTCATCATCTTGCACACTAATTAAAATAAGCGGAGACAAAAATATTTACTCAGCAGCAAACAACGAGAGAATTGTAACAAAAAAAAAAAACAAAAAATTACACACCATGATAGCCGGTTATGGTCCCGTTACCCAAGCCCTACTCGGCACTCTATTAACATGGGGTTTAACGGCAGCGGGTGCTGCCTGCGTGATATTTCTGCGCGGCAATCAACGAAAATCTTTGGATGCTGCTTTGGGCTTTGCAGCTGGTGTTATGATTGCTGCTTCGTTTTGGTCCCTGCTGGCGCCGGCCATTGAAATGGCTGAAAACTCTCAGCTGTATGGCGTGTATGCCTTCTTGCCCGTCTCGGGAGGTTTTCTTTTGGGCGCCATATTTGTTTATGGCTGTGATAAGCTGATGTCTTATTTGGGCTTGAATTCCACAAACATGATGATACAAATGACACAGAGTAATAAGGATAAGGCCGATATAGCCATGGATGATATGAGAGCTGGCCATAATGGTGGTGTCGGTGTTCTGGATGTAGCCAAGAGTATGGACAGTTTCTCAGACTGTCTCAGCGCACAGCATAGTCACAATGAGCCCAGACGCCGCAAAAAGGCCAGCATTGATGTGGAGCGTGTAAATCATACTTATGTGACCACAGAAGAAATGACCAAGTGCGAAAATGATGTGGCTCAATGGAAGCGTATTATGTTATTGGTGGTGGCCATTACGGTGCATAATATACCCGAAGGCTTGGCGGTGGGTGTTAGTTTTGGTGCAGTTGGCACCTCCAATTCATCCACTTTTGAAGCGGCCCGCAATTTGGCCATTGGCATTGGTATTCAGAATTTCCCTGAAGGTTTAGCTGTTAGTTTGCCTTTGCATGCGGCCGGCTTTAGTGTCATGAGATCGTTGTGGTATGGCCAGCTGTCGGGCATGGTGGAGCCCATTTTTGGTATTTTGGGTGCCGTAGCAGTAACATTTGCCAGCTTAATTTTACCCTATGCCTTGTCGTTTGCCGCTGGCGCTATGATTTACATTGTAGCTGATGATATTTTGCCCGAAGCTCATGCCAGCGGGAATGGCACCATTGCCACTTGGGGTACAATAGCCGGTTTCCTAATCATGATGTGTTTAGAAGTGACACTGTCGTGATGTCTATTACTTGATTATTGTTGCAAGTGCTTAAAAGTATTATTAACACTATGTATTGATTTAAGCTACTTAGCCATTCCTAGAAAAGTTTTCATTTCAAAAACTTTTCCAGTTAATAGATTTTTAGTTTAAAATTGTCTTAAGTATGTAAGCGAATGCTAATTCATAAGATATGAGCAACTTAGAGGAGACTAAGAATACCTTAATTATTTTTTGTATAAATGCTGAGCCAAAAGCTCATTATAATAAAATAATCAAGGTGTTCTAATACGTCCCATTGAATGTATACACATACTAGTTCGTAGCTCATGAATAAGTCATTTATGTAAGTATATTTTAGATATAACAACAAAACTATCTTGATATTGAGGTGATATAAAAAAATAATCGCACAACGTTAAAAATGTAACTATTTTACTAAAATTAAGAAGAATACAATAAAAGTTGTAAAATTTTTGATAATTTTTTTTTTGTGATATTGATACAAAAATGTTAAGAAATTATTTATCTTAAGCACACGAGTTTTTTTTTGTGACATGGACAAGTACCGTATTTTTGTTTTTTAAGGTATGGCCACCTTAACAAATATTTGCCCACTACAAGCGTAACCATTTAATACTAATGAGAATCCTTTCATATTCAGACACATTTTTATAGTTTCCAATGTTATTATATTATTTTCTCGAGCGAAATTTCCATACAATTTAAATGCAAATTTCGTTCGATATCGAATGCCGTAATTTGCCCCCTGGCTTAAGTTCCCTAATTGAAATAAATTTTTTAATAACATTCATGATATGAAACTTAATAATTTACGTTCTAATGCCGTACAAAATGCGTAATAACAAAAATTTCATTTTGAATTGTTTGTTTACTACGTACAATGCAAACATTTTCAGAATATTGTTTTTCGCAATTGCAATTCCAGCGTCTGTCGGGAATCGAACTCACAACCTTCGTACTGATAGACTAGCGGTGCTAGCTACCAGCACAGTGGCATGCAATTTCTGTTTTCTCTTTTCAGACATCAGACGAATTCAATGAATTTCGGATTGTCAAATCATATGTACGAATATAGGGAGGGGGCTTTACAATAAATTGAGTAACATAAATATGAAGAATTTATTCGATTTTAGGTTATGTTATTAATTAGGACAATTGAAAACATGAAATGTATACTTCGTCCTTGTAAAATAATTTTTTTGAAAGGTTTATACATAAAATAACTATATTATTAAAAATAAGTTTAAAATGTTTTAAGTACTTAAGCAAAATTTGAAAAACGACTGCAAATCATGAAGGCATTTAAAATTGTTCAACTCTTACTGTTATGGAAATATGTATATTTTTATGTGTCTGAAGTTTTTGCAACCACAAAATTTCAATCTCTATTATAAAATATTTTTTGTATGTTTGATTTATTTTTATAACAACATTTGAACATTTACATACGATATTTGCTAAATTGTAAATTATACCAGCATAATAATTCAAGTAAATGTAAATATACATGTATGAAGCTTAAAGCTTAAATTTAATGCAAATAAAAGAAATCAAAATCTGCATAAACTGTAAAAGTCCCGAATCTTTTAGAAAGTCTTTTAAAAGTATTTATAAAAAATTACGCAAATACATTCATTTATATACATATACCTACGTATGTATGTAAGCAGGTACGTACATCCTTAACACCTGTGGTGAAGGGTTACTCAGAGGTAAAGTATATTTAAAAATAACAGAAATTAACATGAAAATAAATAAAATCAACTTCCGTATATGAAAAATTAAATGTACAGGCCACTACACAATAAACATACTCTAAAAATCTTATCAAACTTGTTAAATAATTAATGAAGCTAAAAAGTGAATGTAAAACCGCAATTATTAAAACAAATTTGCTACCTTTAACATTCATTAACACTTGAAGTTCAATTAGATGAAATCTGTTCTTCACTCATAAAAGAATTGGAGTGATACTTGTTATCGTCTGTTAAATATTATCTAAGAAAGTAAACAAGAAATATTTTTGAAGAAAATTACATACATAGAGATGAACAAGTTAAATGAAATATGCCACGGTTTGTGTTACTTTCTGATAAGAAATTCCTAAAAGAAATCTAAATGAAAAGTCGCTTATAAAACTGGTGCAATGATAAGAGATACGTGCGGTTTTAGACATGTCAGTTATTTACATAAACTTTTTTTATCATTATTCTTTTGTTTGTTTTTGCAATTAACCTTTGAACAGCAAAGGGGATTTTGTGGATTTAAAGTATTAAAGCAGATACTTTAATATTTAAAATTATATGTACATTTCTGTAGAATTAGAATTATATTGGTATTGGACAATCTTCTCGACAGCACAATTACAAATAAAGAGGCGACGATTTAAACTCATTTTAGAAAATAAATTAATATAATCTGTCATGGGAAGGTCGTTTTTTTTATTTTGCCATAATAGACAAAAACTCATTTGCATTTTCATTCTAGTAATCACAAAAACTGATTGTATCATAATAATCAAGACATATTCGTTCAGGTGGCAACGCTGCGACAGCTGATTTCATATTCGCTGCTGTACATCTTTTGCGTCCGTCACTGTCATTTTATATAAAAACTATATTACAAAAAAGTGTAGAATATTTCTCCCAACTGAAAACTCTGTCCCGAAACCGATTAAATTTTATGCTACAAATCCTCAAAATTATTCAGGATATGTCCGCATTGCATTCGAGGTAAAGATTAACCGAAAACGAATAAATAAGTTTGTAAATTATTTTTAATAAATAAATATATATATATATATATATATATATATATATATATATATATATATATCATACATGGGCATACTGCATTACTTTTTTAATGCATTACGTGTTTCAGTAATCAGTAAAAAGTACTGATTACTGAAAAAAAAATCAGTATTCAGTAAATTTTACTGGTTACTGAAAAGAGAAATCAGTATTCAGTAAATTTTACTGATTATTGGAAAAAAAATCAGTATTCAGTAAATTTTACTGGTTACTGAAAAGAGAAATCAGTATTCAGTAAATTTTACTGATTATTGGAAAAAAAATCAGTATTCAGTAAATTTTACTGGTTACTGAAAAGAGAAATCAGTATTCAGTAAATTTTACTGATTATTGGAAAAAAAATCAGTATTCAGTAAATTTTACTGGTTACTGAAAAGAGAAATCAGTATTCAGTAAATTTTACTGATTATTGGAAAAAAAATCAGTATTCAGTAAATTTTACTGATTATTGAAAAAAATCAGTATTCAGTAAAAAGTACTGATTGCTGAAAAAGGAAATCAGTATTCAGTAAAAAGTACTGATTGCTGAAAATAAGATCAGAATTCAGTAAATTTTACTGATTTGTGTAAAAAATGCAGTAATCAGTAAATGGCTGATAGTAGAAAAATAACATAATCAGGTGTGTGATGAATTTCGACTGATTTCAAAAGTATGTTGTTTGTCGAAATCTTCAAGGCTGTGATAAAAACATTATTACATAAAAATGTTCTAAGATATTAAAAGAAGACACTATATTTAACTTAGAAAAAGTTGAATACGTCTGTATGACTGCTGATGTGTGGTCCAGTGGGAAAAAATCATTTTGAGGCTACACATGCCATTGGCTTAATGCAAATAATTTAGAGAGGAAATCAGCAGCACTAGCCTGTCGTCGATTTAAAGGAACCCATTCTTTTGATCGCATCACGAAGTTGATATGCGCAATCAATAATGAATTTAAAATACCTACTGACAAAATTGTTTATACAATAACTGACAATGGATCTAATTTTATTAAAGCTTTTAAAGCCATTTTTATCGGAGTTTCGTTTTTTTTTAGTTATGCCACTATTCATGTAAGTGAGCAATCAGTACATATCATTTTCAACACACAAAGTATCTACTATCAGCCATTTACTGATTACTGTATTTTTTTTACACAAATCAGTAAAATTTACTGAATTCTGATCTTATTTTCAGCAATCAGTACTTTTTACTGAATACTGATTTTTTTCAATAATCAGTAAAATTTACTGAATACTGATTTCTCTTTTCAGTAACCAGTAAAATTTACTGAAAACTGATTTTTTTCCCAATAATCAGTAAAATTTACTGAATACTGATTTCTATTTTCAGTAACCAGTAAAATTTACTGGATACTGATTTTTTTTTTCAGTAATCAGTAAAATGTACTGAATACTGATTTCTATTTTCAGTAACCAGTAAAATTTACTGAATACTGATTTTTTTTTCAGTAATCAGTAAAATTTACTGAATACTGATTTCTCTTTTCAGTAACCAGTAAAATTTACTGAATACTGATTTTTTTTCCAATAATCAGTAAAATTTACTGAATACTGATTTCTCTTTTCAGTAACCAGTAAAATTTACTGGATACTGATTTTTTTTTCCAGTAATCAGTAAAAAAAGAAAATACTGAAAAAGTACTGGTACTGAAAAATGCCCATCTATGATATATATATATATATATATATATATATATATATATATATATATATATATATATATATATTATTTTTGGTATCCGCCCCTGTCTTATATATTTATTGAATTCACGTTTCTTTTCAATTTTTCGTTAACTTCTTCGGGAAAGGATTTTCATATTTCCTTTTAATCCAAAGAGTTGAATAAAAAGCTCTTATTCTCTATCTACGTTTATGAATATGTGTTTGGAAGTACAAAACAAAAAAAGGAAATATAAAGATTTTTTTGTTGCTTTTCAATCAAATTGAAAATGCTTTAAAAAAATTTTATGTATTGCGAATATATACTATATATATAAATAGCTTTTTAATCATATAAGTTTCATAGTTATTGGTGGAAGATAAGATATTTGAAAGTGTACGACAGTTGTACCAATTAATGTTTAAAGCTGAGTTCAAATATTAGGCGGTATACGCTTAAACTACCTGAGAGTTTGGTTAACTTGCTTTTTTACCCTATTGTTTCTACTGACTTAAATTGTTTATTGAATCGGCAATAGAACGTGTTTTTAACTTTTCAGTTTTAATTGAACGTATCCAACCACATACTTATATTTGGGCGTTTGCATTATCTATAGTGGCATTTAATAGCATTTTAAATTCATTATTAACTAAATTTAATATATAATTTTCAATGGAATTACTATTTAAATAACTATATTTTAATAATATATATTAAATAACTAATTTAATAAAGAAGAATAATCATTACTAATTTTAATAGATTTTAGCCAATTTCAGCTGAAACATCAATAGATTCATCAGTTTTTGTAAAAAGTTGGAACGTGAATCTTTCAAAGCACGCCAATAACTTTTAAACCTTAGTGCGATATATATTTTATTATAGGTTACGTTAGGTTAGGTTAGAAGGGCTGCCCGCCATAAGCGAGAAAAACACTCGGAGGCCATAAAGGCCCGTTGTGATTATATATAATTTATATACATTTTTGTTTGTGCCGAAATACCAAAATTATACGATTTGTATAATTTAGATATTTATCTTAGGAATGGTCTATAGCGGAATAGCCCATATGTGGCTATTCCGCAATTAAATATTTTTAATTGCTTTCATAGATGTAATATGTGAATCATTAAATTTAAATACACTTTTATTCAATAATTTATTACAGATGTTTTTATTAAAGTGCGATAACGTTGTTGCCTATCTGCTTTATTAGGTAAAATGTGAATAAACAAAAAAAAAATTCAAAAAAAAAATTAATTTTAATTATTTTGTGTAATTATCAATATTTAGAATAAAATTTGCGAATAGCAGAATAGGAACTGTAGAAAAGGCATGTTTAAGAACAAAATGTATACACATATATATATATATATAATTATTTGTCTTGGCATGCCTATTATTTTCCAGATATTTCGTTATCAAAAATTTTTTATAACAGGTATTGAAACTTCTACATGTATGTAAGTAATTTAACCTACTCTTTAGTTTCCGGCTGATTATTATTTCGTCGGTTTTAAAGAAACACTTCTGTGGGTGGCAATTATTAATATCTTGAACAAGTGGCAATTATTAATATCTTGAAAAAGTAGCTGCAAATAGCTTTCTTGAAATCAGCATATTATTTCCTATATTTCAAGAGCTTGCAATGAACTGTATTTAAATACTTTTACATTTTGTGATTTAGGTCTTAATCTTATCGTTTTTGTGATTTAGGTCTTAATCAAGCGTGTTTATTTAAAACGGGAAATCTAAGTTCTATTTTCCAAATAAGCAAATTATATTTCAAAATGTAGAAAATACATAAATCAACTTACCTTCATTTTAGTATATAACTCTGGATTTTCATAACGATCCAGGTTTGAGATCGGATAGTCTTTGGGATCACATATTCGACGTTGAGTTTTACACGCTTCGATCCATAAAATGGAAACAATTGGTATGTTCATTTGCGTAGCTTTTTTATAAGTTGACAAAAGACCGTCTTTGAAAATCACATGGGTAGTTTCCCTGAAATTATGTATATAATATATATTATATTACTTGCAAAGAATATTTTTATTATTTGTTAACCCACCGATTCAACCCTAAACTAACTCGAGCGCCTAGCGCCTCAATAACTTTACGTACTCCAGCTGAACGATTATCTTCTCCAGAACGTACTTCAACATAAACTACAATATTGCGCATAATTTCTTGCAGACTGGGAGGATCTGGTATATGAAAACTTTGTTCAGTCTGTGTTATATCGAATTGACAATAAGCAGATTTAGTTGGAGATCTGTAAATATATATTTTATAGCAATATCGTTAAACATTATTTCAAATTTAACTTGCTTCATAGCTTTGATGGCCTTCATTCTGGCAGCTGCCGATGGACTATTAAAATCTCTTTGTATACGTGCCAATATCATATTATTAGTTTTGTGTAATGGTTTTTCTGGAGTGTCGTTGACTTCGGGGTTAAAATTTTTGTTACCTTGGAAAGTTTTTTCAACTTGTAAACCAGATTCCGCTATCTTTTTATGTGATTTTGGCGAGCGTGTCATTGTCGCGTACACAGCATTCTCTTTTCCAACTGTATTCTCTATATAATCACAAAATTGTCCTATTTATCAAAAAAAAATATACTAATTAAAAATATGCGCCTTAATATTGTTTATTAACAAAAAAATAACAAAAGATATTGATTTTTTGGTTTTGTTAGCTGACAATGGAAAAAAAGTGACAGCTCAACTGTTTTTTTGCTCTTTTTAAAGTGACGTTCATAACTCCGTCAATAAAAAAGCATTGCCTTATTAAAAAAATTTAATCAAATGTTGCCATTTTCAACTTTTTTCTTTTTGTATTTGCAATTGGTGCAATAAGAATATTGCACATTTTTCTGAAAATTACTTTTCAAATACAAAAAATTTAGTGCAAATCAGTCCAACAACAAGGCAAACAGCGTGAAAGAACACATGTGTATGTACAAAAAACTTACAAAATACACTAGCATATATTGATTAGATTAACCAATTAAATAGTTTGAGCATTTTCGACATATGTTTATATTAGGTGCGCTATTCTATTACCCAAGTAGTTTTTCGTTTGCTTAACGAATTTTAGGTTGTTTCCATTGTCTATATGCTGTGGTGATATGCTTGAAGCACTGCTTAAGCCGCTGTCATTACTATTTCCATTGAAATGATCAGCATTTGTATTTTGGTTATGCTGTAAATCAGCGACACGTTCATCGAAATTGTGATGCAGCGATACATCAGTAATTTGTGTCTGTTGTAAAGGTTTCTTTCTTTTTTCTACGGCTGCAGCATTTTTTGTCTTACATTTTTTCGGGTTAAGAGATTGAGCCGCCATGGACGAGTAATTCAATGTCTTCCATGTTGGCGTCACTGTCACAAATCGATCCATTATTTAACAATATATGTATATAAACGAGTATCCAATAAACAATGATTAAATCTTATTATTTAATTCATTTAATGTAGTTAACAATATTCCACAAAGCTGTAAAATTATCAATAAATTATAAATGAACGTTTGACGATCGAATGAAAATATTCAAATATGATTGTGCGTCTCTCCGTTGCTTAAAATAGTATTAGAGTTGTAAAAATTTTCATTGAATATATTTTAGTAGTGTTTACACGTCGTGTGGTAATATAACTCTACTGTCTGTTGCCACTATCGACGCATAACATATATATGAGAGTTCTGCGTGACGTAAGAACGAAATGAGATTAATGGCTTTGACATGGAATTATGATTATCTTGTCATTAGTGATTGAGCCCAGATAGGTGAAGTTTATTGCCGTTGCAGAGACACGAATGAAAAATCTACTTTTTATATTGTCAACATGCGTATACGTATACGGTCGCATGACTGGAATCTTACATGTGCTTACTATCCATCTTGTTAGCATGAATAGTTCCAGCTTGGAGTGCTTTGCCGGTCTGTCTTTCAATATGTTTTTATTTAGTATGAAGTGAAGGAGATTTTGAATTCCAATACACATCCAGATACTTACTTAAGGTATAATACACTTCAAAACAGCTCAACACAATAAGTTTATATGTATATTTTTGTTATTATTTTATTGTCTTTCAAATTGTAGATGGTAGTTCTAACGATATGAACTTAAATTTAATTCATATGAATATATATAAAAATTTATTATGGTATATTATGTATACATACATACATATATCATACTTAAACTATTTACATTGAAATTTTCTTTTAAATATATACACATTAAACGAAAAACACATTATATTTATTTCAACTTTATCGTTTTTCTCACATTTTGCTCATGTTTATTAAAAAGGACATGTTTCAGTCTTAAAAAATTAATTGTATACGAAAAATATCTATGGCAAAATAGAAAATTTTCTTAAAATATGTAATGTATGACTTAAAGAACTATATTAAATAAAAAATATAATAATGACGAGTATTTTCCTTTTCGTTCTTACGATAGAGTATAATAATATTGCATAAAAATTTAGTTTTATCAAAAGCGCACCTTTTAAGAATAGGGTGGCATTTTGCAGCTCTTCTAACTTCTAATTAGATAACAGAATCACATAAAATAGAAAGTTGTGGTTAAACAACTCAACAGAATAATAAAAATTCTGTTTATAAATTAAAAGTCGATATGAATATTATATTAAATTTTGTTTACAATTATTAATAAAGTTAAATAAAAACAAATAAAATAATAAATAAGTCAAAGCTTGAAAACAGCAGGGGAAGGGTAATTTGTTTATTCTGAAAAGATCAAGTTTGGTATTATTACAGTTATATTAGATATATATGAACTTGCTTACCATGGGCGCTTATTAAACTACGCGCATCCCACAGTGATAATTGCGATTGTGATAGACGATGGTTTTGTGCATACATTTTATAGGGATAATAGGCATGATATGGTGGATATTGCTGATGAAAAGTGGCTATGGGTATAGGGTGGGCTATTTTCGGTGGCATTTGCAGCAACTGTTGCTGTGAAGCTGATATCTTACGTGCAATTTTCGCCTCCTTCTTGGACATTTTTTTAGTTTCACTGGGCTTCGAAGTCTTTATGAAATTCGGTATGCGTGCCAAAAGTCCACAATAATAAGGATCATCTTGTTTCTTGCGATTTTGTGCAGATTTATTCTTTTTACTGGCCAACATGGGTACAGCTTGATTATATATATCATAATCAGGCTAAAACGATACAAAGAATAATAAAATTAGTACCTTTACCTCCAACTCTGCCGGTTTTTTCATTGGCGTAACTACTTATTTTTGCACCTGTTAAATTCTAGTTAAAAATAGAATTGTGCAAATAGTGCGGGATTTTGCCAATAACGGATATTAAATGTTTAAAATATGTTAATAATTACGGTATTTAGTGTTAGTTTATCATACCTTTGGCATATACGGACTTTCTTCGATATAGTTTTGCATATTGTAGACACTGCGTCTTCCTTTGCTGGATGAGTTCGTAGAGTTGTTCGAATCATCCGAGGCCGCTGGTGTTGGATATATCAAGCCAACCTGACTTTCAATAGTTGAGTATGGATCCTCACTGCCAGCTGCATGACCGCCGGCATTCAATGGCAAACGTGTACCCATGGCATCTAGAGATTTTGGCATTGTTTGTAAACGATTTTTCAACATGTCAATAGCTACGACATTTATAATCATTATCCAAAGAGGGCAATTCAATAAATTGTTGTTAGATTTCACCAATGATATGGCAGACAGACACTGGCGCTCAAGTCGGGAACTGTCCGGATAAGTTCGTGAACATTCTCGATTTATATTCGTGGTAAATTTACGCATATCAAACAGCTGCAAAGAAAAGGTAAGTGATAAATATTTTGTTAATATTTTACATTAAAGGAAAACATATTTCAACTGCATTCTCTACCTTTGCTGAAGTTCCTGTAGTCAATGCCATATTTGGCAATTGTAAAATATCTCCTCCGATAACTGTTTCTTCATTCGTTGCACTTGTGTTGTGTGTAAAAACTCCACTTTTACCATAACGTTTAACAAATATATTTCCAATGTCATCCATTTTGATTTTGAAACCATCGCCAATGGATTTTTTAATGACTTTAATTTCGGAATCACGCATTGGATTATCGAAACCGTTTAAACCAATTCTGAAAAGAAATAAAATGTATCATTGCCACATTCTAATTTAAAGTCATTTAAATTGGGAATGAAATGCCTTTGACTTCGCGAAATCAACTACAAATGCGTAAACTAGATATATAGCGAACCTATCCGAATTTCATATATTAATGCACTGCTTTATTTGAAAGCAGCGACTGACACTATTATGTACTAAAAGCAGAGTAACAACGCCCGCCTTTGTCGGCCCTGTAGCAAAAATTAGCCGGCGAAGTAAAAAAAGGTTGAAATAGCTAAAAAAAACTTTCTATCGTCTCATCTTTCCTAATCTGTCCCCTCAATACTATCCCCTCGTTTTCAGTTCCGGCGCAATGCATTGTACATGTAGGGGTCATCCCCTGAGTGCTGGTCCTACTCCTAAAAAAAGGCTATTGTCTGGAGATGATAAAATTACACCACTTACTCGAAAGATATGACTTTTCTTTTGATTTAATTTATTACTTCTTGAACACTTGCTTTCCGGAGAAAATAATCTTTAGTTCTATAAGAGAATAATCGTTTAAAATTCATTTAAGGTGAAATGAATTGATTTCGCAGTCATAAAAATGGCAAATTGTTATCGATTAATCCGTTCACATGTGTGTAATAAAACTAGGCTAATGTCCTATAATCAGTAGAAATTTGAGGCAAAACCAAAAAATTATTTAATTATTATTTTTATATTTATATCACAAATTTATTCGACTTTTTTTTATTATTAATAAATTATGTTTATTTAAGCAAGAGGTCAACTCATTTTTATAAAAAACTTTGTTTATTTCAAATATTTCGCCACTTCTTTCTTCAGGGATATATACTATTTTATATATCCCTGAAGAAGCCACACAGAGAAGTGGCGAAATATCGGAATAAACAAAGTTTTTTATAAAAAAAGTAGACCTCTTGCTGAAATAAACATAATTTATTATTGTATTAAAACTAAGATATTGGTCTGTAATCAGTAGAAATTTGAGGTAAAAACAAAAAACATTTTAATTATTATTTTATAAAAATGTAGACCGTGTTGTACTACATGTTTTTGTAAAAATAAAATAAATTTAATACTTTTGTTCGCTGTTTCACCACAAACTCCCAAACGAGTTTGGTTGCAAAAACTGAAAACAAAAAAGCAGAGGTAGAACAATTTAGGGCATACTTTTAGGAGCGACAAATAATTATTTAAATGGTTTTGTTCATTAACATTTTACTAAAGTGCTGCCAGCATGCATGAAATAATACGATTTAAAGAACATGAATATTTTCTTCTTCGTCACAATATTTTCAACTCACCTTACACCATCGAAGCCCTGCTTTGAACCATTTATCGATATGACCGATGATCTGGCATAAGCTTTAGCTACACGACGATTTTTTTCAAATACAATAATTTTGGCCCAAATTTCATCATCAATTTGTTCCCATTTTGCCATAACCTCTTCCAAATGATCACGAAATAGTTTATCTTTGTCATACCAGACATCTTCCTCTTCTTCGGTATTTGGGCCGATGGCATCCAAGTTGTCCAGAGAACGTGAAATAATTTTGCGCCGTGATATCATTGTTGATTTGGCTGAAATACAAGAAAAGCAAACAAAAATAACTTGATTAGATATATGAAGCTTTAATTTAATTAAATTACATATTTGTTAATAATTTAAGGTTTATGACTTTCAAAACGATTTGTCGGCTTTACTACTTCGTATTTTATTAATTTTTTTTTCGTAATTTATGTATGTGGTTTTTTAATTTGCAATAATTATTATTAAAATTTATGTAAAGAATAAAGCCACGATAGATAGATAAGAAAATAAAAGATAATTGTGTACTAAAAATTTGCAAGTTTGTAAAGTCAGTGTCAATTTGTTGCTAAGAAAAAAAAAGAAGCATTCATTAAAGGCGAATGACTTTTAAGTTAAAAAAAAAACACACAATTGCTTTATTTTTGTGCTTAAAATTTGGCTAAAACTCAATGAGACCGAGGCGGTATATACACAAGTGTAATAATTAAAAGAAACTCCTACTGAAGCTCAAGTATTTTGTTGTTTTGTTTTTCATTTTCAAGTCACAATTTAAAATTCATTACATGTTTGTAATAGTTCTTTTGTTATTCCGCGATCACGCTAAATATATTCTGTTGGTAATATATTATTAATTTTATGTTCGCTGTAATTTTATGATTGTCATAAAATGTACAAAAATATATTATTTTAGTTGATTTCTTTACAATGTGTTTGTATTTTTTTTTGGAAATATTTACACTCAAGTTTATTTATTTTATGCAGTTTATGCAATTTTTCTTTAATTTTTGGTTAAGAATTTCATTGTAACTTAAACTCTCGTAAATAATTCATACTTTTTGGTATTTAAGTTGTCTTTTTTATATGTGAACCACGTAATAGGAGCGAGTTGTGGAAAAATATTATGATATAAATATACACAATTTAAATATTTTTGTGAATAATAAAAAAATTTGAATGGCGTATTTCGGAAACTTAAAATCACAAATAGTTATTTTCACAGTATTCGTGTTATTTTGCAGGGAACGAAATATAATCAGGGTTGCAATCCACAGTACAAATTACGTTATAATCGTAAATTTATATTTCATTAAGACAATTAAATGTCATTAAAAATTAATTTTTGATAAACAATTCAATAATTGTACTAAAAAACCAAATAAAAAAAATTAAATAAAATAAAAATCAAAATTTGAAATTTTAATATTTCAAATGCTTTAATTTAATTTTTTTTCTCTAGAGATTTTAATTTCTTGTTTTTGTTTTGTAAAACGGACGCATTTTGTTAGTTTAATTGTAAAAATTCTAAGGAATTTGTCCTTGACTTTCAATGAGAAACTCTCAAAAGTTGATGTTCTCTGGCTATACAATTGTAAATGATTTTTATCTTTGCTCATATAAATATTTTTTTATCACTTAATTTTATTGCAGTTTTAATTAAAAGAAACAGAAAAAAAAAAATTAATTATGAATAAAAAAATACAAAGAAATGTTTACACAAAATTAAAAAATAAAGCAAACATTTCAGATCATTAACCCAAGTTGGAATATTAATAAGTAGCTTTTCGCTTAAATTTTGGTAATAGCAAATAAAGCCACTTGGCACAAATACAATTAAGATTTTTGTATTGTTTTTTTTTGTGTGTCTCTTAATAGCAACCAAACAGCGCACACAGCCTGAATATATACAAACCGCCAACACACGAGCAGCCAAAATGTTAACAAATAAGCCAACAAATTTGTACAACTACGGCTTGGATATTAAATTTTATAAAGGATTAATTATTAAGCGTTTCTTGAATTAAAGATAAATGTTAAGTTGTTAAATTTGAAATGATCAAACTATTTTTTTTATAAAAAAAGGCCTACGGGGAAAGCTAGAATTTCACAATAGTAATGCTATAAAAATGGTAAAAAATATATTGTGGTCTAAAAATAACTAAAAAAATCACTTTGTTATCATTAAAATCTATTGTTAGAATAACTCAATATGAAATTGAAATGGATAAATAATATGTGCTTTTTGTGGAAGCGACCTATACCACTTTTATGCTATACAAAATTTTATTTCTTGAAAAAAATCAATTTGTGTGTAAAATTCCTTACGAATTGCTTGAGTAAAAGAGTTGAAAAAGTAGTATTTATTTTTATAATATAAAAATTTAATTTTTTGGTGGAACCAATTTGTGTGCAAAATTTCATAAGGATAAAAAAATAATATTTATTTTTTATGGGCGTGGCACAGCCTACTTGTATAATACAAAAACTTTATTTCTTGGCAAAGAAAATTTATGTTCAAAATGGCATAAGAATTGTTTAACAGAAGTGGAGGTTATATAATGTTTGCTTTTTATGGGCGTGGTACAGCCCACTTTGCTAATTTAAAAATTGTGCATTCTAAGAAACTCAATTTATGAACAAAATTTTATAACAATCGTTTAAGTGGAAGTGGTAGAAAACTAGTTTATATTTGTTTTTAATGGGTGTGGCACAGCCCACTTTTCTAATTACAAATTTTTTTTTTTTTGAAAAATCTATTTGTGTGCAAAATGTCATAAAAATTGTTTAAGAGAAGTGGTGGATATACATATAATGTTTCCTTTTTATGGGCGTGGCTTATCCCACTTTACTAATTTAAAAATTTTACATTTTAAGGAACTTAATATATGAGCAAAATTTTATAACAATCTTTTAAGTGGAAGTGGTAGAAAACTAGTTTATATTTGTTTTTAATGGGTGTGGCACAGCCCACTTTTCTAATTACAAAATTTTTTTTTCTGAAAAATCTATTTGTGTGCAAAATGTCATAGGAATTGTTTAAGAGAAGTGGTGGAAATAAAATGTTTGCTTTTTATAGGCGTGGCACAGCCCACTTTGCTAATTTAAAAATTGTACATTCTGTGAAATTCAATTTATGAGCAACATTTTATAAGAATCCTTTATGAAGAAGTGGTAGAAAAATAGTATCTATTTATTTTTAATGGGAGTGGCACAGCCCACTTTTCTAATTACAAAATTTTTTTTTCTGAAAAATCTATTTGTGTGCAAAATGTTATAAGAATTGTTTAAGAGAAGTGGTGGAAATAAAATGTTTGCTTTTTATAGGCGTGGCACAGCCCACTTTGCTAATTTAAAAATTGTACATTCTGTGAATTTCAATTTATGAGCAACATTTTATAAGAATGCTTTATGAAGAAGTGGTAGAAAAATAGTATCTATTTATTTTTAATGGGAGTGGCACAGCCCACTTTTCTAATTACAAAATTTTTTTTACTGAAAAATCTATTTGTGTGCAAAATGTCATAAG
The DNA here is from genome assembly GCA_951800035.1 of Linnaemya tessellans. Classification (NCBI taxonomy): domain Eukaryota; kingdom Metazoa; phylum Arthropoda; class Insecta; order Diptera; family Tachinidae; genus Linnaemya; species Linnaemya tessellans. The sequence goes on along the minus strand of OX637534.1, from coordinate 120,042,961 downwards.
AATTGTTTAACAGAAGTGGTGGAAATAAAATGTTTGCTTTTTATGGGAGTGGTACAGCCCACTTTGCTAATTTAAAAATTTTACATTCTAAGAAACTTAATTTATGAGCAAAATTTTATAACAATCCTGCAAGTAGAAGTGGTAGAAAAATAGTATGTAATTGATTTTAATGGGAGTGGCACAGCCCACTTTTCTAAACGCGATATATTGTTCTCGGAAAAATTCTATTTGTGTGGAAAATTTTTATAATAGATAGAGTTGAAATATGTAGTTGAGAATAACATTTAAGACCTGGGGCCAAATTATCGCATTCGAACCGATCGAAATTGCAATATAATTCATATAAAAATTTTGATCGATATCTGCCTCCTGAAATAGGAAGTCTTCCGAATCGCTGTTAAATTAATTTAAAAAATATTCAATCATTTCCTAAATAAATATTCCATCTATTACATTTGAGTGTTTGATATTTAACTGAAATCGCTTCATTAAATTTACAGTTGAATATTTAAATATTTATTTATTAACTCGTTGCGATTAGTCATTGACCTCCCCAACGCCTACAAGAACAAAAAAACAAAAAAAAAAAAGAAAAAAAGAAAAGAAAAAAACCTATAAAACAAAATAAGCAGATTTGACCATAAAAATAACACTTTCAAATAAATTTGAAAAGCTTGTATGTGTTTTGAGTTTGAATATAAAAAGAAAGTATGTATTAATGTTCTTAGCAAGACACTTTTTTTTAAATCTAAATTTTAGCACGTTTCGAAATTCCGTGGCCTATTCGAATTTGTCTAAATATTTAAAACCATTCAATTGGCATTCTGCTCATTAATAAGAATATCCATTAACTCTAATTTAATTGCAATCAAAACATTACATTTTTACATGATCCAGTTCAATTTGAACAGATTGAACAGAGAATTACGAGTAAAACAAAAATGTCTTTGCACGATTTTGTTTCTCTTGTTTGACTTCTTCTTCTTCTTTTTAAATATCATGCATGGCGTGTGTAGTTTACAACACTTTAGTTGCTTTTGGTTTTTTGTTATATTTGATTTTTATTTAGAATTTTCACTCTTGACACATATACGAGAGAGGTTTGACTGAATGTGCTACGATTTTGAATATTTAATTTAAATTTTACGATTTGGTTTTTATGTACATTTTACACTAAAAATTCGAATCGATAAATTCAAATCACGTTTTTTGTTTTTAATTCTCGACATTATGGTTGGTTCAGCTGCTAGACGAGAAAAAGTTATAAAAATCATGTTTTACGGCTGGTGTCGGCTAATAAGTTATGAGAACACTTTAAGTAGTTGTTAACTAGTTGTTCTATAGTTTGGAATTTTCGATTTAAAACAGATATCAAAATTATATATGTATGCAGTAGTCATAAAGGAGGCTTCAAACTCTTGACAAACGCCATCATAGAATTGTTGTCATATGGACGAATCCCAGAAATTTTCAATTTTGGTAACAATAATTATCTTACCATTTTGCAAAGATTGAAATTAGTTATGAAATATCAGGACCATCAGTTGTAGCGTGCGTCACGAAAAATAAATCAATTTTAATATTCTGCATAAAATGAAAAATGTTTCAAAGTGGTCTATAATTTTGAAGGAAATATACGCAGTAAAATTCTAATATATAATTTAGCTTATTAATTTCTGTAGCGTACGTCACAGAAAATAAATCAATTTTAATACCGTGCATAAAATGAAATATGTTTCAAAGCGGCTTACAATTTTGAAAGAAATATACGCAGTAAAATTCTAAAATATAATTTAGCTTATTTATTTCTGTAGCGTGAATCACGGAAAATAAATCAATTTTAATATTGTGAATAAAATGAAATATATATCAAAGTGGTTCATAATTTTGAGATATACGGAGTAAATGTCTAGCATATAATTTTCCTTATTGATTTTGTAGCACGCGTCACGGAAAATAAATCAATCTTAACATTCAAAATAAAATGAAATATATATCAAAGTGCTCTATAATTTTGAAAGAAATATATGAAGTAAAATTCGAAAATATAATTTAGCTTATTTATTTCTGTAGCGTGCGTCACGGAAAATAAATAAATTTTAATATTGTGCATGAAATGAAATATGTTTCAAAGTGCTCTATAATTTTGAAGGAAATATACGAAGTAAAATTCCAAAATATATCTTAGCTTATTAATTTCTCTGGCGTACGTCACGATTTTTGTTCACGCGAAAATTACATTACTATACATAAACGCGTGGTCTTTAGTCAAACGAAAGGATAAAATGGTTAATTTGCTTAATGAATTGGAGAAAATGTAACGTGCGTCACAAAGACTTAAAGTCTCTTGATAAAAACTGGAAGCCATTTTATCCGCAATTAAATTATTTTAGAATTATCTTATAAGCATCTTGGTTTTAAATAATGGCATTTTTTGTAGCGTGCGTCACACAATTCGTCATTAATTATTTCAATTATTTGTTAGAAAATTATGTTCTATACCATTCGAAAGTACATTTCAAACTCACTAAACATCATGAATAAGGTCAAGGTCTTTTAAAAGAACAAGAACCAATTTTAATGCTTTAATCTAATTTGATATTTTCTGTTATTTAAGGATTTTCAAAGAATGCAATGCTATATGATGAACATTTATCATCATTACGAATGCAAAACTAATAGCAAAAATCGATGACATGCAGAACAGCGTACGTGTAACGCGAATATAACACATCGTGTTTATATTGATGACAGTAAACCGTCATGGCCACACGTCAAATTCGTGTTAGTAAAAAAATCTCACACATACACACGGGCTGATGGAAGTTCGACAAAAATCATAATATTTAAGATTTTTATATTTTCCACAAAATATGATAGTTTTTTCCCTTTAAACTCTTATTATTAAATAACTTGATCACAAAGAATTGAAAACTTTCTTCATGCAACAGCAGCTACTTCCAGTTAGTGGGCAACAACTGCACTCGTAAACTGCGTATTTAAGCAAAATTTCACTCGTATTGCATTTAGGGACACTGAATTTGTCATCAATATGTGTGCACATCATGGATCATGGCAAAGTGATCAACAGCAATAACAAATTTATTGTCATTGTCATATTTCTCGTACTACAAACTGTTTATTGTATTATTTGGTATGCAGCTCAGGCTATTTGTTGTGACATTGATTTTCGTTTTACACAATTTAAATTTGTTATTTGCTACTGTTGATGTTTTAAATATTGCAGTTTTATATTATTTTTTATTGGGGTTTTTTACTTATTATTATTTTTTTTGCAAACGAACTGGCAATAGACAGACGCTAAGCAAAAAAAGAAAAACTATAAAATATTCCCATGATAACCATTTTTTTTTTTGCATATTTGGTGTGGAATACCTTTTTTTTAACTCGGACCAGCACTCATGGGAGGAGAACCTTTGAACCTCTTCTTTCGCCGGCAAAATTTTTTGCTACAGGGCCGATGAAAGAGGGTCCTCTGCTATTTAGCACATGATTATAAATTTTCCTCAATCAAATATTAAAATTTTTCATATTTCTGTTATAAAATATTGTTTCAAATATTGCCATTAACTTTTTGAGTATTTGCCTCTTATTCCTATTTTTGGTTTGTTTGTTCGTATTAATTTTATTAATGTAGCAGCAACATTTATTTGGCCCCCCTAAAAACATTGAAATCATGTTTTGGTTGGCATATTTTTACGATGTTTTTAAAATTTACATATTAGTTATTAAAACAATTTAACACAAAAGTTGCATATGAAATGGTTACAAAATAAAATACATTTTCGTAGTGTAAAGTATATCAAATGAAAATGACACGAGATGAAAATAAAATTTTTTATAATTTAAAACGGAAAAACCATAAGCCAGTGGGTATATAAAAAAAATTTTAACGAAGAACTATGCAAATAATAAGGGACTTTCCATAAATTTATATTTTTATTCGAAAATTAAAAGAAATTTTTTAACAACCCTTGAAACACTTTTTTCTGGATTTTATAAGTGTCTCAGCTGGGTTATATCATTTTATATTAAAAACACTAACCATTTTATATAAAAATATTATTAAATACCTTTTAAAACAAAACAAGTTTCTTTAAAAGTACCTTTTGAAACAATTTCTAAAGTTTATACTTTTAGGAAAATAACCTTGAAAAATAATTAGAGAAGTACTTTTTAAAACAAATAAGTTAAAAAAAGTACCTTTTTAAGAAAGTGTCTTTTTAAAAAAGTACCTTTTTAAAAAATTACCTTTTTAAAAAGTACCTTTTTAAAAAGTACCTTTAAAAAAAGTAAATTTTTTAAAAAGTACCTGTTTAAAAAAAGTACATTTTTAAAAAAGTACCTTTTTAAAAAAGGACCTTTTTAAAAAAATACCTTTTTAAAAAAGTACCTTTAAGAAAAAGTACCTTTTTAAAAAAGTACCTTTTTAAAAAGTAAAAAAATACCTTTTCAAAAAGTATATTTTTAAAAAGTACATTTTTAAAAAAGTACCTTTTAAAAAAAAGGATCTTTTTAAAAAAGTACCTTTTTAAAAAAGTACTTTTTTAAAAAAGTACATTTAAAAAACCTTAATTTTTTAAAAAGTACCTGTTTATAAAAGTACCTTTTTAAAAAAATACCTTTATAAAAAAGTACCGTTTTAAAAGAGGACCTTTTAAAAAAGTACCTTTAAAAAAAAGTACCTTTTAAAAAGTATCTTTTAAAAAAAGTACTTTTAAAAAAAAGCATCTTTTAAAAAAAGCACCTTTTTTACAAAGGCACTTTTTAAAAAAGGTACTTTTTTTAAAAAGTACCTTTTTAAAAAAGTACCTTTTGAGAAAGGCACTTTTTTGACAAATTTCCTTTGAAAAAAGCGAAATATTGTATGTACCTTTTACAAAAAAAAATTCGTTTAAAAAAGGTACTTTTGAAATATGTATTTAGGTAGCTTTTTGAAAAAGTACTTTTAAAGCAAAACTTTTTTACCAAGAAGTACGCTTTGCACCAGCTCCCTTTTCTGAAAGAAGTACCTTTTCAAGAGTGCACCCTGTTGAAAAAGTACCTCCGAAGGCAACAGTTTTTGAAAAAGTACTTTTTCAATCACATTTTATAAAAAATTATTTATTGAAAAATATCTTTTGAATAAAAGTAACTTATTTTGTAAGTAACACATTTGTTCATATAAAACTTCCTTTCAAGGAATTTCTGTTTAAAAAAAACTGCCGGCTTAAGAATTTTTTTAAATAACCCTTATGAAAAAAGAAAATTATCTTTTTGAAAAAGTACCTTTTTTGAGATAAAAAATTACCGTCTTAAGAAACTTTTAATTTACGTTTAAAAAAATTTTAATTAAAAAAAAACTACCGTCTAAAAAAATCGGTTTTTGAAATGGTATAAAAAAGTACCGGTTTATAAACAAGTTTCTTTGTAGCAACTTAAGGTCCTATTCATAAAATATATATTTGATTTAAAAATTTGTTTTATAAATTCTTTATAGTATTTAAGTATTTTTTATGAATAAGGCAGTTCATTTTTCAGTATATTTTCTTATTCTTAAGTTGCATTTTAAAATTAATTAATAAAATAAATATTACAATATATGATGTACGAGTACATGTGGCCCAGCACCAGCAGACAATTCGTTAAAAATTCAGTTTTTATTGTAAAAGAATTCACCTGCAGTTTTTCGCTTGTCGCCTCAATACTAATTAATCTTTATGCTTCAGTCTATTTATTTTTCTTTTATTCACTTTGTTTTGCTCTCATTTTTCCAGCAACATTAATTATTATATTGTTATGACGAGATGCGTTTTTATTATGACATTTAAAAAAATATATGTATATATGACTGGCTTTTATACTCTTATTATATTCATATGCCAGCATCATCATCATCATCATCATCAGCAGTACGAGTACGAGCACATATTTGCGTTACAAGTCATAAATAACATCTAAAAATATTAAATGCAAAATGAGCTTAAATGTTGTAACAAAATCTTATTTTTTCTAGTGAAGTTTTTCTTTTTTATTGTTGCTGTTTTTGTTGTTGTTGTTGCTGGCTTAGTAAAACATACTTGAATAATTTGAATGAAATTGAAAAAAAAGATTCATTGAGTGATTTTTTTTTATTCATAAGCGGATTTTTATTTGTGATGATGGTGATAAAAATAATTGAATAATTGTTATAATTATGAAATATTTTTGTAAAAAAAAAATATTTATAGATTTCTAAAATATTTCATTATTTATAAATGTAATTATTTATTTAGTTTGTTTAAATATTTTGCTAATTTAAAATTTTATTTAACCGGATTTAGATTTTTATCAAGTGGACATACACACTCGTCCACATGCATGTGGATTTTTTTGTGAAGCAAAAAAAAAATTGGTTTCTTTTTAAACTCGTTTTTATTTTTGTCTAAACTTCAGATCTAGTTATTAATAAATTTTAATCCAAAGCACTAAGCAAGAACAGCGAATAAAATGATACAGGTAGCAGCTTAAAGTGCGCTATTATAACCTCAACCCAACCCTGTTTAAATAAACGTTATTGTCAACTTATATTGACTCACTTACATTCACATCAGTTGTCATATGAACTGTTATACGGTTTTTGAGCAGCCAGCTACACGTTTTAACAAGTAAATGTTCATTTTAGTTTAAAAACAAGCTAAAGGTTTTGTTTTGTAATAAATACGAGGGGCATTGTACAATCTCTTTAGTATAAAAAATAAAATGTTTTTGTAATTGTATTCTGATATTTTTAAGCTTAAGGTCTCTTTATTTTAGTTTAATTTTTAATTTCAATATTTCGTCACTCCTTTGTGTGACTTCTTCAGGAAATTAATTATTTTATTTGATATGAAAAATATATGTTGTTTGTGAAACAAAATTATTTGTTTTTAAATGTTTTTGGTATATAAAATATATTGCTTTCGGTTAAAAGTATTTCGAGCAGTAAAATTTTATAAGGCACAAGGTCACATTCATTCATTCATTAGTTCTTTCGTTTACAATAATAGATTCATAACAGTATAGATGTGGCTGTGGTTGATGGAACGCGGGTCGTGGGTTAGACTTGAGTCCCACTCCTCTTCATCTGCTTGTTTTTGACAAGAACCTGTTATTAAATCCATTTAAATTAAATTACTGTGATCATAGGCTCGTGTCAAAAACGAGACCTACTAGAACACAAGTGACTGGGATTTGTTAATCACAACTGACCACCTGTTCTAACAAATCTGACCCAATAGCTTTATAATTGCGTTGATTTTTTTTGGTTGCTTTCCCAAATTTCATTGCCCTTACGTTCGCTTGAATAGTTCTAACACCGACCTCGTATATTTAATATACTCGTAGCAGCAATATAATAAGTGTGTGTATGTATTTATAATTTTAGCATACTTTCAAGGTTGTTTGTTAGAAAACCAGATTGCTCTTGATTTCAGTGGAGTGTTTAGGTTTGAGTGTTATTTTTTCATAAAATCCGAAAAATCCATTTCAATCTTAACACTCCTAAATGGCCAATCATGCTAAAATAAGAACTTTAAATTAAATTATTATATTTTTTTTTTTGAAAATAAGACACAAAACTGTAAGGAAATGCTATATAAATAATAAAATTTGAATTTCAAAGCCATAATTAGAAATTTGCATAAATAATAGTTATAATAGTTTATTTTAAACAATCATCCATATCGCTACTTCAAAATCTAATCGATTTTGTTTTTTTTTTTTTTTTTATTTTTTTAGGAGTAGGACCAGCACTCAGGGGATGTCCCCTATATATGCAATGCATTGCGCTGGAACTGAAAACGAGGGGATAGTATTGAGGGGACAGATTAGGAAAGATGAGAAGATAGACAGTTGTTTGTTTTTTTTTTTTTTTTTTTTTTTTTTTTTTGTAGCTATTTCAACCTTATACTTCGCCGGCTAATTTTTGCTACAGGGCCGACGAAGGTGGGTGCTGTTACTCTGCTTTTAGTACATGATTGGGTCAGTCGCTGTCAGTAATTGTCCAGTGATCAGTACTATGCCTTCATCACTGAAAACAGGCTGGCAACAACTAACACAACCACGCACTAATGCTGATCAGAAGAATTCAACACAATATTTCATGACTCAGCTGGGGCTCGAACTCAGGACTCTCCGCTTCATAGTCTCGTGTTCTACTACTTCAGCCAACAGCACCCACATTGGAACACGTTGGACCATTTTAAATTCAAATAAAAATACAATTAAAAATTCATAACAAGCAATTATGATTCATTTCATCCACTAAAAAACTAATTTTTTTTGCATAAATCTATGCCTTTAACTCTAATTTTTTTTTTGAAAGTGTGTCAGTAATATAGTCTAATATAATTAATAAAAAAATGATAGTAAAAAATAATTAACCATATTTATGTAATTGTTATTGAATAGTTGTCTGAATAGCTCAGCTCATTTGAAATTTGAACGGGATATAGAATGGGTATAAAGAAATATGAAAAAAATACTATTTATAATTGGATTGTTATTTTTTTCAAATATAAATATTCTAATCGCACCATATGCTGTGCTGTTGCTAAGCATTAACATTAATTTCAAGACCAATTAATCAATCAATCTTAAATAATTAATCAAACGAAACTCCAAATTATCTTGTACACAAATTTTGACTACCAACAGCAGCTTATGGAGCAAAATGTAATTCTACATCATTAAATTTATATAAATTGTATGTACGAAGGAATAGTTTAATTAAGAAAAATACGCAGCTTTTAGGTGTCAATACAAGAACAGGAAATCTAATTACTAATCCGGTTCGGGAAATCGAAACAGTTTAATATTATTTTTAAGTTTCTAAAAAAATCTTATGGATGATTATAATGTGTATTATTATAACGGACATTGGAAATTAATTTTGGTTAAAATTTGAGATAAACGTCAGGTAAAACACGTAAAACGTTTAATAGATATAACAACATGTATAAAAATAGTATTAAAAATAGCAGTAGCAATAGTATTAATTTTGTTAATACTGGCATTGGCTTTGTAGTAGAAATAGCAATAGTGTTAACTGAAGAAATGGTAATAGCAATGGTAGTAGTGAAGTCATTGACAATAGTAGTATTAATAGAAACACCAATAACAAAAGCCCTAACACTAGTAGTAATAATAGCAACAGTAATAGCAAAAGTATAGTAATAGCATTATTGCTAACAATAGTAGTATTAATAGCAACAGTAATAACAAACGTATAACAATATTATTAGGAATAGCAATAGTGTTAACAATAGTGGTACTAATAGCAATAGCAATAGCAAAAGCTACAGTAGTAGAAAAATAGCATTAGCAATAGTAAAATGTAAGAGCAACAGTATAGCAATAGCATTAACAATAATCCTAAGAGTAATGACCGTGATAGCAATAGCATTAACTATAGTAGCAATAGCTAGCAACTGTAGTAGAAGAATAGCAGTAGCAGTAGTAATACTTAGTAGAAAATAAAAGCAACAGTATATCAATAGCATTAACAATAATCCTAAGAGTAATAACAGTAATAGCAATAGCATTAACTATAGCAGCAATAACTAGCAACAGTAGTAGAAGAATAGCATTAGCAATAGTAGAAAATAATAGCAATACTTTAGCAATACCATTAACAATAATCCTAAGAGTAATGACAGTAATAGCAATAGCATTAACTGTAGCAGCAATAAATAGCAACAGTAGTTGAAGAATAGCAGTAGCAATAGTAAAAAGTAAGAGCAACAGTATAGCAATAGCATTAACAATAATGCTAAGAGTAATGACAGTGATAGCAATAGCATTAACTATAGTAGCAATAGCTAGCAACTGTAGTAGAAGAATAGCATTAGCAGTAGTAATAGTAGAAAATAATAGCAACAGTATATCAATAGCATTAACAATAATCCTAAGAGTAATAACAGTAATAGCAATAGCATTAACTATAGCAGCAATAACTAGTAACAGTAGTAGAAGAATAGCAGTAGCAATAGTAGAAAATAACAGCAATACTTTAGCAATAGCATTAACAATAATCCTAAGAGTAATGACAGTGATAGCAATAGCATTAACTATAGTAGCAATAGCTAGCAACAGTAGTAGAAGAATAGCAGTAGCAATAGTAGAAAATAATAGCAATACTATAGCAATAGCATTAACAATAATCTTAAGAGTAATGACAGTGATAGCAATAGCAGTAACTACAGCAGCAATAATTAGCAACAGTAGTAGAAGAATAGCATTAGCAATAGTAGAAAATAATAGCAACAGTATAGAAATAGCATTAGCAATATCTTAATATAATAATCTTAAGAGTAATGACAGTGATAGCAATAGCATTAACTATAGCAGCAATAACTAGCAACTGTAGTAGAAGAATAGCAGTAGCAATAGTAGAAAATAATAGCAACAGTATAGAAATAGCATTAACAATAATCTTAAGAGTAATGACAGTGATAGCAATAGCAGTAACTACAGCAGCAATAATTAGCAACAGTAGTAGAAGAATAGCATTAGCAATAGTAGAAAATAATAGCAACAGTATAGAAATAGCATTAGCAATAATCTTAAGAGTAATGACAGTGATAGCAATAGCAGTAACTACAGCAGCAATAATTAGCAACAGTAGTAAAAGAATAGCATTAGCAATAGCTAAAAATAATAGCAACTGTATAGCAATAGCATTAACAATAATGTTAAGAGCAACGACAGTAATATCGATAGTGTTAACAGTAGTAGCAATAATAGCAAAAGTAATAACAATAGCATTTTAAATACTGTTAATACTAACAATAGCTATAGCAATAGCATTAAAATAGCAGTAATATTACTAACAGTAGCAGCTACATTAAGTTTGCTACTGTTAATAAAACAAACAAATATATCTACAATTTAAAATCAGATACATATTAATTTTTATTATTGCTATGAGTATTACTACTACTAATGCTTTAGCTATAACGATTGCTATTATTACTAATAGCAGTAGCATTTGTAAAATCTATGATAATAGTAATAGATGTAGACAAACCAGACCTGAAACAAATTTTTAGAATTCATATTTGTTTTAAATGTTAAATGTTTCATTGAAGCGAATGCACCTACTCAAGAGATAGATTTTGTAGTAGATGGCGAATTTGTGCTACCATCGAAAGGGGATGTTGTAATGTGCTCTTTAGTACATGATAGTGCTAATCGTTGTCGCCAATATTCACTGAGACAATAATTTGTTTGTTATAAACATGTTTCAAAAATAAGTGTCCACATTTCTGTTTGACCTCACATGCCTTTTGAATTTGTGTGTATGATTGAAATGTTTCAAATTTTATTTTATACGATTTTTTTCGATTGCAAGCAAATGATACACAAATTTTATTCATTATATATATATTTTTTATGAATAAAACCATTCATATTTTAAGACTGCGTTGCCGGCATATCTCTATTCAATCATTTCTAGTTATTTTTTTCATTTCCACTTTCAAATTGAATGAGCGGTATTTCAAAAACGGACTGTTATTAAGATCTTTTTTGTTTATTTTATCGTTAGTTTAATTGGAATGGGGAGGCCCTTGAACTGTAAAACTGTACGCGAGAAGGCAAAAAAGTATGACAACAATAAATTGCAAAATATTGTGTAAATAAATTAAGATACTTTTTTCTTATAAAATATAAAACTATTGAAAAAAGTAGCTGCACATACAAACATACATACATACAGCTCACATATAATGACCACAGAACGACCTTGCCATACTTGGTGCGTCGTTAATTCAACACACATCCATACTTCATTTAAACATATTAAAGCCATGCACACAACCAATACCGTAATTTACTCTACTACAACACATACATGCACACATGCATACATGCATGTACATACGACCAGTATGTAAAGTTTAAATAAGTGTTGATTTGTTGTGGTATTGATACCTTTGCTTCTTCTTCTGTTTTTTCGCAAACCACACTTGAGTTTTGTTTTCTGTCTTGCCATCACTTAATCGTACAAGTTTGTATCAACATTAAACAACAACTAATTTGCTCAATGATTGACCAGTATTACAGGGCTTAAGGGGGGTTTGACTATAAATTCAGTTTTATATCACACGATGACCTTGAAAGACACTGTGCAACTGTGTAAAGCTGGTACAAACTTACATAAGTAATTGCAATAAAAAAGCAACTACAATAAAAGCTAACAACTAACAATAAAACTATAAGATGTTGTTTCTTTAGTTTTTTTTTTTAATACATGCACTAAACGTTTTTTTTTTGAAAAGTATTTCAAATCAAATCCAGCTGCAAGGGTTGTGTGTAAAATAATGAAAAATTCCATATTAACAAAAGCATGTTTTAAAAACACGAGGGTCAGTTGTGAAACAAAGTTATTTTATAAAGCTTCTTTATTGCTAAAACCAATTCCAGAGAGAGAGAGAGAGACGAATATTATGGTATTGCAAAAAGTACTTTAAAAAAAAGTAACTTTTAGAAAAAGTAATTTTTATAAAAAGTAATTTTTATTAAAAGTAATTTTTATAAAAAGTAATTTTTATAAAAATTAATTTTTATAAAAAGTAGTTTTTATAAAAGTAATTTTTATAAAAAGTAATTTTTATAAAAAGTAATTTTTATAAAAAGTAATTTTTATAAAAAGTACCTTTTAGAAAAAGTAATTTTTATAAAAAGTAATTTTTATAAAAAGTAATTTTTATAAAAAGTAATTTTTATAAAAAGTAATTTTTATAAAAAGTAATTTTTATAAAAAGTAGTTTTTATAAAAGTAATTTTTATAAAAATTATCTCTTATAAAAAGTATCTTTTATAAAAAGTACCTTTTAAAAAAGTACCTTTTATAAAAAGTACCTTTTAAAAAAGTACCATTAATAAAAAATTCCTTTTATAAAAACTTCCTTTTATAAGAAGTACCTTTTATAAAAAGTATATTTTATAAAAAGTACTTTTTATAAGAAGTACCTTTTATAAAAAGTACCTTTCATAAAAACATTTTATAAAAAAATCTTTTATAAAAAGTACATTTTATAGAGAACCTTTTATGAAAAGTATCTTTTATAAAAAGTACCTTTTATAAAAAGTACCTTTTATAAAATGTACCTTTTATAAAAAGTACCTTTTATGAAAAGTACCTTTTACAAAAAATACCTTTTATAAAAAGTACCTTTTACAAAACGTACCTTTTATAATAAGTACTTTTTACAAAAATACCTTTTACAAAAAGGACTTTTTGTAAAATGTACCTTTCACAAAAAGAAGCTTTTATAAAATGTGCCTTTCATAAAAAGTACCTTTTATAAAAAGTACCTCTTATAAAAAGTATCTTTTATAAAAATTATTTTTATAAAAAGTGCCTTTTATAAAAAGTACATTTTATAAAAAGTACCTTTGGTAAAAAGTACCCTTTATAAAAAGTACCTTTTATAAAACGTACCTTTTGTACAAAGTACCTATTATAAAAAGTACCTTTTATAAAAAGTACCTTTTATAAAAAGTACCTTTTATAAGAAGTACCTTTTATAAAAAGTACATTTTATAAATAGTACCTTTTATAAAAAGTACCTCTTATAAAAAGTACCTTTTATAAAAAGTACCTTTTACAAAAAGTACCTTTTATAAAAAGTACCTTTTATAAAAAGTACCTTTTATAAAAAGTACCTTTTATAAAAAGTACATTTTATAAAAAGTACCAGTTATAAAAAGTGCCTTTTATGAAAATTACCTCTTATAAAAAGTACCTTTTATAAAAAGTACCTTTTATAAAAAGTACCTTTTATAAAAAGTACCTTTTATAAAAAGTACCTTTTATAAAAAGTACCTTTTATAAAAAGTACCTTTTATAAAAAGTACCTTTTATAAAACCACCCTTTGTAAAAGGTACTTTTTGTAAAAACTGCGTTCCATAAAAAGTACCTTTTATAAAGAATACCTTTTCTAAAAGTACCGTTTGTAAAAAGTAACTTTTACAATAACTGTTTTTATAAAAAGTACTTTAGTAAAGGAGTAAATTTTATAAAAATGTGTAACTGTGTTATACAAAAGAGTGTACATTTCATCTATTGAAAAAGTTTTTGATTAACTCTCGTATATTCTTGCGTTGTCTTGCCTTTTGTTAACACTTACGATTGTGAGTATTTAGATGCGAAACTGCTTCATGCTTCATTGCAATGGATTGCGGAAGATTTAAGCAGGCTCTTGTTGTTCTTTTCTGTTGGCAGTTTTTCTTTAATAAAACCACATAGTTTTTACATTGTTTGCAGTAGAAGTTCTCATACTATTTTAGCAATACTTTAAGGTCAGGAAATTACACAAAAGAATTGAATGATGTCCATTGGTTTAAATTATAAAATTATAATGAAATTGTGGACTCTTGAGGATTATTTGTTTAAATCCCAAATTTGTGTTTAGTTAAATGAAATTGTTTGCTTTAAATTAATTTGTTTGAAATGTATTCAATGTTTGTGCATAATTACCACTTCATATGCACTTTTTATTTATGTTTTCGTGTATATTTTAAAATACCAGTCTTTAATGCTATTGTTATTTGCTAACAGGTGTAAATAGTTTAGATATATTTTATTGTTTGTTTTTGCTATTAACTTAGGATAAATGTTGATGTTATTGATTCAGCGAAATATTATGGGTAAAACAAAAGACTAAAGACACAAACTTTTTTGAATATTGTTATGGTGGGAATTGAGCTTCATGATGCTGTATAGATATTTATAAACTAATTGATGTAAATTAATTTATCTGGATTATTTGTGACGGTTTGCAAAATGCACTCGCGTATTTTGAAATATTTCTTGGCAAAGTTCAGAACAGAAATCAACGGTCAGCCGAAACATGATGGTGCACCAAAACAACTTTATCTGAAATCTGGTTTTAAGAAATATTTTAAAGCAGCTTATAGCTAATGGATTTAACTTAATTTTAAGTTTACTACAAGTCAGTTCTTGTGTCTCCTTTTTTGGAGGCTAAACAACTATAACAACTCTTAATAAAATATACAAATTTATAATACAATAATGCTAATCATATTATAATTTTTGTATTTAAAATAATGTCTAATTGAATATTTTTCTATTTGTAATACACACCTTAACCAGTTCTTCGGCTGCCTGATACTGAATGCATCGAGAAACACAAGAATTTTTTATTCAACAGAAAAAAAAATCTAAGATAAGGCCAACGAGTTAATAAAATTGAATTTATATTAAAAAATATACAAGTATAAGCAGATAAAATGATGTGATCATCATCATAAGCAAGTCATATTCCAATTTTTATTTTAAATAAAATGGCTGTCTTATAAGATTGCTTGCGTTTTGAATTTATTTTTGGCAACAGCAAAAGTCACCAAAAAAATTTTCAAATTAAGAAAAAACCCAGCTTCCAAATAAATACAAAAATAACATTGAAAAAAATAAAATAAAAAATTTATTTTAGCAGACACACGTAAATAAACTGATGTTTACGTGATGGGTTTTACTTTTATTTTCAATTTTTTACTATTAATATTCTGTGTTCTTATTGCATTTGATTCTTAATGTTTATGTAATTATTAGGGTTTCCAAATTTGTTTTATTGCATTTTGAATCACCAATCAAGAAAGGGGGTTCTAATAAAATCTTAGTTTGCGGTAAACTTTTCTTATGAAATTTTACGTTGGACCTCATTTTTCCAAAATTTCATTTAATTAATTAATTGACTAATAGATTTATTAAACAGCAGTATTAAACATCAGTTTGGCTTGCTAAAAATTAATCGATTAAACATATCACCATAATTTTAAAAGCCATAAGTTTACTTTCAGAAAATTTAAATAATAACGAGTTTTAATAAATTAAATATCTGCACAAGTTGTTTGCACTTCCTATCCATTATATATTGAATTCTCTGGCATTTAATTGCAGTTAACAGGACGATATACGAGCACATTTGAGTTTTTTATGACTACAACAATATGTTACCTAATCTTTGTAGAAAACTGTAATCATAAAAAGCTATTAGCCCAGTTTTCTATTATTGTTTGTCTTGGAAAAATGTATAAATCAATATCAATTACTGTCACTTATTTTAATTTCAAATTACTCGTAACTCCCCAATGAAAACCAGTTTGAATTTTTCGTTACCAAAATAAATAACTCTTTTTCAAAGCAAGTCTGTTATTGCAACTGTTGAAACATCTTGCAACAATAGTATTAAGAAAAAATAAAAAAAGTAAATAAATAAAAATAAAAAAGTGAAATAATCCATCAGGGCAACCGAAAGCAGGCTAACAAATAAATGTTTCTAGCGCTTGAGAATGTGCAAAAATACTTTTTTTAACACACACCCAAAATGATCAGCTGCTGCCGCCGTATATATCGCAATCATTTTGACATACAGATAGATAATTTAAATTTAAAACACGTCTGTGTATACCTATATGCTTTAGAAAATTTCGAATAAGTGCTAAGAACTTTAAAGAAT
The DNA here is from genome assembly GCA_951800035.1 of Linnaemya tessellans. Classification (NCBI taxonomy): domain Eukaryota; kingdom Metazoa; phylum Arthropoda; class Insecta; order Diptera; family Tachinidae; genus Linnaemya; species Linnaemya tessellans. Next base: position 120,026,455 of record OX637534.1, on the reverse strand, counting down.
GTTTTAAAAATGCCCTTTTGGCTAAAATATACAAAAAATGTTCCAAATGTTAAGATATGCAAAAATATGCAAAAATAGGCACTAACAAATCAACGCCCAAATTCTTAAAAAGCTCTAAAACGATAAAAATATTATTTGTGGCTCTATTGGTCGCACTAGGCAAAACATGCAATAGCATATTTTCGGTTTCTCTGAGCATAACTAACGAACGAATTGTTGCTTGAATTTAAAGAATTCAATAGGGAACGAAATAAGCTTCATAAAAGGTTGGAAAAGTGCTGGACACTTCTAAAAATCCTGAAAAAAATCGCTGTTGCCTAAAATATGTTAAAAATGTGGCATAGGTAGAAATAGGCAAAAATATGCAAAAATATGCACTAACAAATCAATGCCAAAATTCATGAAAACCTCTAAAACATACAAATATATTATTTCTGCGTGCATTGGTCGCTCTAGAAAAAACATGCTACAGCATATTTGTGGTTTCCCTGCATTTTAGCTGACGAATTGATTGATAATTAAAAAAAAAATTCAACAGCTACGACAATATGCTGCAGAAAAGGTGAAATACGTGCTATAAACTTCTAAAAATGCTGCGAAAATTCTTAAATATGTTAAAAATGCTGCATAGGTTGAAATAGGCAAAAATATGCAAAAAAATGCCAAAATTAATGAAAAGCTCTAAAACATATAAATATATTAATTCTGCTTGCATTGGTCGCTCCAGAAAAAACATGCTATAGCATATTTGTGGTTTCCCTGCATATAACAGACGAATTGAGTGGTAATAAAAAAAATTTTAAATCTATCAAAATATGTTGCAGAAAAGGTACTACAAACTTTTAAAAATGCTACAAAAATTCTTTTTTGCCTAAAATATGTTAAAAATTTTGCATAGGTTGAAATAGGCAAAAATATGCACTAAAAAATCGATGCCAAAATTCATGAAAAGCTCTAAAACACATGAATATATTATTTCTGCTTGCATTGGTCGCTCCAGAAAAAACATGCTATTGCATATTTGTGGTTTCCCTGCATATATTTACATAACTGACGAATTTATTGAAGCTTATAATTAAAAAATTCAATTTATATCAAAATATGATGCAGAAAAGGAGGCATATGTGCTAAAAACTTCGAAAAATGCAGCAAAAATTCTCTTTTGCCTAAAATATGCATAAACATGCTGCAAAGCTTAAACTATGCAAAAATATGCAATAAAAATTCTTTGCCAAAATTCATTAAAACACATAAATATATTGTTTCTGACTGCAAGAAAATACATGCAATTGCCTATTTGCGGTTTCCCTGCTCATCACAATAGGAAATCGTTAGCGGTGATGTGCTTTTTTTACAACATTTCCACTCTTATTAAATTAACTTTAACTTTATTTACGGTTAATTATAGCATTTTAAAATGTTATTAAATAAACTGCTGAGATTTTGGCTGTTTATATTTCTTTGAAACTTTTCGCAAAACTAAATATTTAACAACCATATAAACCATAATTAAATAATCTGAAATACACACGCCATTTATTGTAGCATTCGTATAAAGAAATTTTAAAACGCAACATAACATTTTGTTAAACTGTTGAAGTGTAATTTTCGATAAGAAAATATATTTTTTAATTGTTATTAATCTCGTTTATTAATAATTCAATTAAAAATCAATAAACCAAATGCAATAAAAACGCAGTAAAATGGTAAATATTTGAAAAATTAAGGTGTCCCTGAACTTTGCAAATAAAATCAAGTAGTTTTGGCTTGGGAATATTTACAGATGAAATGGTTGTTGTTTTTTTTTTCATTAATTTATTTTTTTGTTTGTTTATTTCCTCTTAGGAAATCTTAATAAAACTGAAGCCATGTTGCAATTGATGAATTACAGTGCAAATTTAACAGCTGCTGTTTTTTTTTGCTTTTATTGTTGCCTGCTATTGTTGTTGCTGCTGGTGTTCGGTCTTAAGACCATGACTAATTCGTTCGGCTTTAGTTGGACTTTAATAACTAAAGTGTTTATTTTATTGTGCAATAAAAACATTGTATGCAGCTTAATAAATATTATTTTTTTGCATACTTTTTCATTAATGTCTTCATTCATTTGTTTAATATATTTTTTTTTTGGTGGAAACTAAGGAAATTGAAAACAAAAAAAAATTAAGTGCAATTTATTTTACAATGAATTTCATTTATAAGGCTAAATCGAACTTTAAATAGTCTTCATGAGGGTGAACTTATCTGCTTAAATTTTCAACGGCTAAAAATATCGCTGAGTGCTTTAATAAATAAAATTTGTTAAAATTTTAATAATTTTCACGAATGTAAATAAAAAAGGAGTGAAAGAGCGATGCAAAGATTTAAAAGCTGTAAAAAGCTCTTAAATTAACAAAAATTAATGCAATTTTTATAATTCACTTGATTATTTATTGTAAGTGTTGGCGGCCAGAACAACAATTACAAATTATTTATGGTTTTTCGAACTAAATTTGGCACTTAAAGTTATATGATGCAGAACAGTCATCAATGTTCACGTAGTTTTTCTATTTGCTTTTTTTATCTCGGACCAGCACTCAGGGGATGACCCCCACATATGCAGGACATTGCGCCGGAACTAGAAAGGAGGGGATAGTATTGAGGGGACAGGTGAAAAAAGATAAAGATTTCCTATTAAAGTTTTTCTATTGGAAGTATTAAAAACGATTGAATTCACTGAATCAGGAAAGTTGCCAGCCCGATTTTGTTTCAAAGGACCATGACCATTTTGATTTATTTTTAATGATATCAGAGCAATATTTTTACTACCTAAGATCGGCCAGTAGCCAAAATTCAACTGCGTAACATATCATACCACATTAAAAAATAAGTCTTTATTTATGTGACTTTTTCTGCAAGTTGAAGCTTTTGTAATTTAAGAAAAATCACAAATGGGTTTTCATGTTTGCTTTTACACGGCAAATTTTAAGAATACATCAAAGAAATTGCTTGCTATCTTCCTACCGGTCAATAAAAAAAATTATACAGACAGACACCTTTTAACGTTTGAAATGAAATAAAAAAAATTTTCTTGAAATAAAATTTTGTGCCACTTGTATGCTAACGATTTTAGATAATATTTTTATATTGTGCTTATCTGCGCATAAATAACTTTCATACGATGTTATTTTCATCAATATAGGACAACGATAAGATGCTTATAAGTGTACCACAAAAATATGTGTCTTTGAAAGTTTCCCTAGCCTACAGGTTTTTAGATAATATTTTTATATTGTGCTTATCTACGCATAAATACCTTTCAAACGATGTTATTTTCATCAATATAGGACAAAGATAACATGCGTATAAGTGTACCACAAAAATATGTGTCTATGAAAGTTTCCTTAGCGTACACGGTTTTATATAATATTTTTATATTGTGCTTATCTACGCATAAATACCTTTCAAACGATACTATTTTCATCAATATAAGTCAACGATAACATGCGTATAAGTGTACCACAAAAATATGTGTCTTTGAAAGTTTCCTTAGCGTACAGGGTTTTATATAATATTTTTATATTGTGCTTATCTACGCATAAATACCTTTCAAACGATACTATTTTCATCAATATAAGTCAACGATAACATGCGTATAAGTGTACCACAAAAAAATATGTGTCTTTGAAAGTTTCCTTAGCGTACAGGGTTTTAGATAATATTTTTATATTGTGCTTATCTACACATAAATACCTTTTAAACGATGTTATTTTCATCAATATAAGTCAACGATAACATGCGTATAAGTGTACCACAAAAATATGTGTCTTTGAAAGTTTCCTTAGTATAAAGGGTTTTAGATAATATTTTTATATTGTGCTTATCTACGCATAAATACCTTCCAAACGATGTTATTTCCATCAATATAAGTCAACGATAACATGCGTATAAGTGTACCACAAAAATATGTGTCTTTATAAAAGTTCATGTATATGTGAGCATGTGTGTTTAAAAAGTACTCGTTTGAAACAAAATTTAAATAAAAAAATTTTCTTATTGCTTTGCAAACAAATTTATAGTGTTTTTTTAATACTTTCATATTAACAACTAAAATCCAATTTTTGCTGTATTAAATTTTTTGCTCAAAAAATATTAGAACATAAAAATGTATTAAATTCAATTAAGTTGGAAATTTTTATACTCTGCTTATCTACTCGTAAATACCTTTTAAATCATATATATTTTTGCTATATAAATGGATGTTAAGATATTTAAAATTGTACCACAAAAAATGTGTGGATTATCAAAAACTGCCAATTACGAAGCAATCAAGCTAAAATTGCACTTATGCACTATTCATAAATAATTAAATTTATTTTGAGCACTGTTTTTATAAAATATGTGTGAGTTTGCAAAAAAGTGGAATGCTATAAAAAAATGTTTTTAAGAAATATATAAAAATTTTCGAAAGTTGCATAAATAAACTTTATATTATGCGAAAGGTCTCAGCTTATCATTTCCAAATCTGCTAAGAAACTGAAAATCGTATAATATTTACTAAAGTTATTAATTATTAATCTAGGTATTCATAAACAAATAAAACGTGTTTGAAATCTGTTTTAAGAAAATTTTGTATGAAAAAATTTGATCAAAATACATTTCAAACTCATTTTAAATTTTCTGAATACCGGGGTAAGTGTATAAAGAGAGGAAAAAAGCAGTTTTTACCATTTTCACTAAAAATTTTGAAGGTGTTTAGAAAATTTAAAAAAAATTTTTTTTCTACTCATGAATATCTACAAGAAAAAGAGTATCACTTGTCAGCTCTCAGGTACCACTTGTTTTTTCATAGGGCGTTGTCTTTGCAAAACTTTGGCGTCATTCCCTTGCGGTATTCTCCAGTGTGTAAACCATATAAATTTATTAATTTATTATAATATTCATGCCCTTTTTAGATAATAGAATTAAGCTGCTTTCACTTTAACTTCTTTTACATATTTCACAATAAAAACCATTTAAGAGATATTCAGTTCAAAAGTACCTCAATAACTTGTAAGAATTTAAGGCAGTGACCCTTTTTTAAATTTCTTAAAAATTGCAATTTTCTTAACGTGTGTGCATGTGTCTGTTGTTAAATAATCTTTAATGCATTTTAAATGCCACTTGGCTGGCTGGCTGACTGGCTGTCATTCAATATCAGTTGTAAGAGAATTTCAAGAACACTTATTATCATAATTTATCTTTAATAATTTTAATTAAAATTAACAAGTCCCCATACGTACACACACACAAACACACTCACATACATACACATGCTGTGTAAAAACCACAAATTTGCATTAAGAAGTTAACAGAACTGTAAATTCCACTATAACACAAAAAAAATAAAAAAAAAAATGAAATCTAAGAAAGAAATTGTATGACTAATTAATATTTTTACCAGCAAATTAACATGAAAGAACTAAAAAAAAAAAGTCCAATGAACATGTTTATTTTTACATCAGCGTCTTCATTCTTTAATAACTATTTCAAAATTTCTGTTTAAATAAATCATGAATAGAAATCATAAGCAAAATACATCATTAAATCAACAAATAAAGTGTAAGCAGAAAAAAACTATTCATTTGAATTTTTAAAAAATGCTAGGAAACAAAAAAAAGTGGGTTGATGTTGATGAACTTGTCTAAACAAATCAGAATGACACACAACACAAACATTGAAAACTAAAAACGCGTGAGTGTCAGTTGTCATTAAATCAACAGCAAACAAATTTACAACAAAAAAAACTTCAAATAATAAATTAAATATTAACAAAATTTAATTTGTATGTAAACATTAATTACAGTGTATCAACAAAAAAAAAACTTATTAAACAATTTCAGTTTCTCTTTTATTTCTGCCTTTTAATGCAAGCGGAAGTCTATTTTTATTTTTATTTTTTTTGGTCTTCTTGTTTTCTGCAATTAATTTTTGCCAATATATGCCAACTACTTTTTTGCAGTTTTGCTACTTTTGGTATTCCTAGTTTGAACTAATTAATTCGTAGCCGCGAAAAAGAGAGCGGGAGAAAAAAGAAAAAGACAAAATTTAGCTTAAAGTTGAGGCAAGTCTTTTTTGCGCAACTGCAGCAGGTACTCGTACTTGTTATTTTCACCTACATACTCGTGTACATGTTTGCTAAAAAAAAAATTTTTATAATTGTTTTTTTTTTTTGCTGAAATATTTTGTTTAGCGCATACAAAATAAAAATGCTGTCACTGGATGTCTCTGCACCATATAACAATGCCTTTAACAATTGTACACTACGGAGCATTTGATTACAAGCAGTTATATGTAATTAAAATTACTGCAGTGATGCACAATGGGGGAGGAAATTTGGCTCGATTCTAAAAAATAAAAAAATTTTTTTGAATTAAGATTCATAGGCTAATTGTTCGAAATTTGTTTTTAAATCTCAGAAAGACATGATAAATATTCCAAGGCACAAAGGAAAGTCAACATCAGTTTTATTCAACTTACACAGCAGAGCAGAACAGCTGTTTTCGAAAGCCGCAACACTCTCATCATCAGTGCTCATGTGTATTGTGTTTGTCACCACTTATTATATATTTATATCAAAGACGGTCCAAAGCGTTGAACTGGGAAATCAGAAAAATCCAGTTTTGGACCCCGCCTCCTTTAGTGGGCGTTGAAGTAACATTATACATGGAAAAATAGTGTGAATATTTAAAAAATTATATTTGTTAAGCCTGCGTTCATTAAAAATTAAATTTTTAAGCTTTTACGACGAAGCCTCTAAATGACCCCTTTAACCTCTAAATGGCCTTATAAAAAAAATAAATAAATATTTTCTGTACACTTAATACCCCAAAAATTAACTTTTTAGTGTTTTATGGCAAAGGTGAGATGCCTCCCCCACGGCCCTTCCCCGAGTGACTCGGTCAAAATAAAGTTTTGAACTTGGGGACAGAAATGTCTCTGGTTAAATATATTTAATTTATTTACTAAATATTTGCAGGGTATTTAAAATTCGAACCGGTCGAATGTAACGTTCTTACTTGTAATTTATAAATTCATCAGTTACTATTTTGTGGTACACTTTTACCATCTTGCCGTTAACCAGTATTGATGAATTATAGGCGGTTTAAAAGGTATTTCTACATAGATGAGCACAATGTAAATAAATATTTTTGTTAAGTTCTTAGTATTTTTATTTTGCATTTGCAAACACATACATACATACATATATAAAAAGTACTCTGGATAATATTTTTTATTTAAACATTTACAGTATAATTAAACCCTCTCCACTAAAAATGTTTCAAGTGTAATTTCCAAAATAGTAATATGCGGCCCCATAAACTATTTATATATTCTGGGGCCTTATGAATGGGAAATTCGAGTATGTGATGTCCCTCTGTCAAAAAGCAGCTAATGACTTTCAAACTTAAGTTCAGCATGAAATTGTATGACAATTGGACTGACCGTTTAATAAACTGCAGAATTGTTATTATTATTTCTCTTTTGGTCATGCATTTCGCTGCTTTCGAGGTCATGCAGTTCAACCTGCTTTAATAGCTGGAATGTACAATTAAGCATTTTGACTGGCTTTACATAAATGTCAACCGGTGTTGCTTAATACACCTCATGCATTATTTCTGTTTTCATGTAATACAACAAACAAGTCGCTCCTGGTGTTTTTTCTTGTTTGATTTTTGAGAATTTCATGCCACATAATTTTCATAATTTACATGTGCTTTTGTTTTCCTTTTATTTCTGTATTTATTATTATGCTTACGTTTTTTTTCTTCTCTATTACATCAAATCTGGCTGGCTTATATACGAGTGAATTTTTTTTCTTTTCGTAAAATGTTGCAATTCAGTGTGCCACTCGCTGCTGCTGGTGGCTGGATTGGTTGGATGTTGAACATGTCAATATTTGCAACAACTTCTTTTTTTTTGTTATTCGCGGTATTGCAGCTATTTTTTCTCTTTTACTTTTTCATAAATTTTTCTTGAATTTTTTTTTATACAAAAAAACTTTTTTTTTTTGCCTATTTGCTTTTTATTCCAAAAACTAACTTTTTTTCATATTGAAATAGACAAAAATAAAAAGCAAAAGTAAAAATCAATTTTACTTGGATATTCGTTTATGGTAGTTGTCACTGGCTTTTTTAAGGTGTTGTTTTGGCCAGTTAGTTGTTGTTGTAGTTTTCTAATAGCAGAAATTTTTGCAATTATTTTTAATTTGTTTATATAATAATTATTATGTAATAAAACTAAACACTAGCGTAAATTATTCAAGCCATATTTGCAAGTAAGAAAAAAACTATTTCGTTTTATTAAATTTTTATCACTTTATAATGAGTTTAAAACCCTCTTCAAGGTTTTTCGTTTAACATTTTCAAATCTGAATTCATTATTTTGATGATGGATGAGTTTAGAACAACTGTGTGAGAAGTTTTCTGAAAAATTTAATTCAAACAAAGCTTAATTCGTCTTAATGTCATAAATTGTTGTATTCTGCAATATTTGTTATATTCTTGTTTAACATTTTAATCTTAATATGAAAAATAATAACATACTGGCTGTAATTCAAGCTGACTATTTAATCTTAAAAACTCCAAACTGAAACAAATGTTAATTAAATTACAAGTTAAAATGATTTCAGGGTTAACTTGTACACTCACACACACACACACACATACACACAAAAGCTGGTGGTTGACGTTTTCAGAAAAGTTTTATTACAAAAATAAAAAATAAAAAAAAAAACACAAAAAAAGAAGTGACCAGTTTTTAATATTGAAAAAGCATTGAAATTAATTTTATCTGAAAAAATTCTTTTTTTTTTAACAAAAACATTTTATTCAAATATTTATTAAACTTGATGTTTGAAAATTTTTATGGGAAACTTAAATTTACAACTTTTTTTAATTATTTAATGAATAATGTTATTTTTACAAAGAGTTCTAAAATCGTTTCTTTAAACGTCATTATCATAACAGATATTTAAGGAGTAATAAAAACAATAAAGAAGGAAAATTATAACACTGACACACTCACTTCTTTGTGAGCCGCCAAACCAAACGGTTTTTACACAACAAAATGTGTTTTAACATTTAAATAACACACACGTTTTTCTTTAAAGAAAACAAAAAGATGAAAGGAAAAGAAAAAGAGTATTGCTGCTTTATTTGATTTTAGTCATTTGTGTTGCTTTTACGAGGTCTTTGCCTTGGTTTCAGATGAAATTAAAAAAAAAGGAAGATAGAATTTTGAATTACCCATAAATTTATTAATTTTTATAGGTTTTTGCCTTTTTTGCTTCAGTTAAACATATTTCAAAATAAAAAGAAATTATAAATTTTATTTTTGTGCGCTTAATTAGAAAATATTGTTGGTAGCGATCTCGGTAGTTCTTGTATTTGCCTAAAGAGTTTTTAAATAGACATATTTTTATTGTAAACATAAAATTTAAGAACTCCTAAAAATTATTATTTTTTCAGTTCCTCCTTAGGCCTTATGTGCTGTTTAATACGAAAAAAAGAAAAAAAAAATTCACCAAAAAAATTGAAGTGGTCCCATATTTGGGATTATGAAATTTTTGTTTGGGTATTGTGGGGATTTCGGAAACAAATCTCATTTGTTTTTTCTTTTGCTATTCATCAATTAATATTGTTCTGAATTGAGAATTTACAGCCAAAGATATTGTAAAAAAAATCTATAGCATCGTGTTGCTTAAGCGTCTTTCACACTATAAGACTGAGTATTAAAATTTGTCGAAGATTCGAAATAATATGAAAAGTCTTAAGTAAAATCTCATAGATTGAGAAGTAAAATTTGACACACCAATGGCTCTCTCTATTTTTTGAAATTTTTCTGATAGCTGAGACATTTCATATTATCAGGTTTGTTTTTTTTTGCAACAGCTTACTACAGAGATTTCACGAATTGTTTTAAGTGTGATAATGTGAAAGCGTTTTGTAATAATAAGTTAGATTTTTCGGCATCTCAGGCATTCTCAAAAGAGAAAATCGAATGAAAATCGTACGACTCAGTGTTATAGTGTGAAAGCGGCTTTAAGATGTCTCGGTTGCTGTGTTTTTGAATTTTTAGAACTTCTGCTTGAAACATTATTTTGCTTTCTCTAACTATTTAATGTCCAAAACCGAAATTATATATCAGAAAACGTGTTTGTGTTCCCTGCAATATAAATTAAATGTTTGTTACTTAAGTCTTTTTAAGTGGCGCTGTTGTCATTGAATTTCAAATGGTGATTTTTAAGTTCATGTCTTAGATCTTTTGCTTTTGTTTAGTTCTATTTCAATATGGCCGCTTGTTTATATAAAGTTTGTGTCTTAAGTTTTTTGGTTTATGCTGAATGTATAATTCAATATGGCTGCTATAAGGTTTGTATCCTAAGTCTCTTGTTTTCTCTCCATATATATATACAACGAACAGTACCGGCAAAGTATTCAATAGCAGTTACGGGATATCAATTTCATTAAATTTAAAATGGTGGCCTTTAAGTTCATGTCTTAAGTCTTTTCTGTTTGTTTACTTTTAAGTATGTATATCAATATGGCTGTTTGTTTATATGAAGTTTGTGTCCTAAGTTTTTTGTGTATGCCGAATGTATAATTCAATATGGCTGCTATAAAGTTTGTATCCTAAGTCTAATGTCTTTTATCGATGTCTATTACGAACAGTACCGGCAAAGTATTCAGTTACAGTTACCGGATATCAAGTATTTTTCCTCTGTGGTGGATACGAAATGGGATTTATTTTTACTTGAGGTGGCACTCAGGACTTGAACCGTATTGAGGGAATGCATGGTGCCAAAATTATGAAAAAAGGGAATAGTAATGAGAGAACAGATGAGAAAAGATGAGATAGGGAATTTTATATACATGACACACGTTGAATTTTGTCAATTTATTGATCATATCGTTTATTTAACTACAGGATTATTATTATTTCCCATATGGAAGTGAGTTCAAAATATACTTAAATATTTGATTTGCATTTTACATATAGATTTATTTATATTATTTTTTTTGTGGGCTTAGATTGTGTTTGGAGCGAAGTTTGTGGCAAATATGTGTTAAAAAAATGAAGTAAATTTTTCAATAGAAAACTGGACATACATATTCGTTCAGTTGGCTTTATGAAAAATTTATATATATTTTTCAATTCTAAATTCTAAAATTTTTGTTTTAATTCATCGTAACTTTTTCCTTATTAACATATTTTTCTTGTGGCCTACATTCTGCTTAAGTGTTTGACATAGAGTATCAAAATTCGTTGTAATGACTGCTGAATTTTTTTATTCCTTATTTTGGCTTTAAATATTCCCAAAAATTTTATTGTATATTTAACAGCCATATAAAGCATTATTAAATACAAGTAAAAGAAAAGTAAACAAAGAAAATAATCTACTCGTACATTAAATTAATGACTAGACAACACAGAATTTTAAAGTTCTTTTTACTAGATTTATCAAAATACTCTGCAAAGTTTGATAAAAACGTGGTAAAAAGCCAAAATTTGGTTTTTATTTAAAGACGAGGCCAATAAAAAAACCTTTTTTTTATTACTGCTGTCCATGATATAAAACTGTTAAATGTAAAAACATAAAACGTTAATTTCCTGCAAAATTGCTTGTAATTTATTTCGTGATAAAAGAAATTCTCCATAAGATTTAAATATTAAGGAAAACATTAAATAGTAATTAAAAAAAAAAACTCCTTAAAAACTCCCACTTGTTTTTGTTTTTTGGACAAACGTTTACATTTTTTTATTATTACACTTAAATGCGTTAATGAAGCATAAACAAGCTTGTTTATTTAATCTAAGAGCTGCTTTACACTTTTCTGGACTGTCATGTTTCTTTTTCCTCTTTCTTCTTTCTTTAATTTGGTTGCGGCTTTGCCTTAAAATCTGGCCAAAATTGTAAGATTTACAACAAATCTTGGTTTATTTAATTAATTTTATCTTGTATAATATTTTATTATTTAAATCTGTGACCCAATTGCAAGTGAATGACAAATTTAGATTTAAATTTAAATATCAATTAAGAAAAATATGACAACAGAAAATTTGCCAAAGAATATTCGCTCAATTGAAAAAATAAATAAAGCTTAAATCTACGAAAACAATAGAAATTATTAACTGGATTATTTAATAGAAATATTTTGCATTTTTTTTAGGGATTTATCAAATTCATTTTGAAAACAATATTAACTGTCGTATTTATAAAAAAAAATGAAGTGGACTTGAAGAGTGTTTTAAAATTAAGCTTTTGTTTAAAACTTCTTGTCAATATGTGAGTTTCATTTCACATTTATAGCATCTATTTCTATAGATTGGACTTCTGTTTTGAATTATTTTTTCTAAATACGGCACTAAAGCTTCCAAATTGTATTTGCCAATTTGAAAGATTTATATTTAGCCAGCCGGAGAATTAAGTGTTTGTTTAAAATAACAATCTCTGTTGATTTTCTTAATTTAGCTAAAGATTATATTACCAAATTAACAGTATGACGGAGTAAAATTTCAGCTTAACGAAAAAATATTAAAAAAACAGCAATATTTTGCATTAGAATTAAAATAGTAATAAAATAACGTATATGAAATCGTTCTTTTATTTTTCTAAATTATTTTTTTGTTTATATTATTTTTTAATGGAAATCAGCTTTTTTGTAAATCTTACACCTCCACAATTCTGCTTATAATTTAAAAATATAAATGGCATATAATTTAAATGTAAATGAGAATGTCCAGCATTTTATTTGACTTTCTTTTGAAATTAAATTAAATTAAATTATTTTAACAAAATCGAAAACTTGCCTTTTCGAATTGTAAATTCTTAAATTTATTTGTATATTTAAATATAAATTAAGTCGTTTTCTAAACAGCCAGACAAAGTTTACTTTCACTTAAAAATTTTAAACAAATAAAAGTTAAAACAAACGTTAACCTCTTGTGCCGATCGTTAGTGTGGAAATTTCAATCGTCAAAAAAAAAAAGAATACGAGAATTTTAATACTCGTTGGTAATGTTGGTAACTTGGGGGATGACCCCTACTCATGCAATACATGGTGCCAGAGATATGGAAAGAGAGGACAGATAACGTGAGAAGACAGAGAATTTGTAGTGATTGTTTTTTTAATTTTTTTTTATTTAACGTCGCCAGGGTATTTTCGAAAGGTACTATTTCGAAATACACCTTCTTAAAAGGTACTTTTTTTTAAAGTACTGCTTTAAAAGGAACTTTTTTTTTGAAATAATTATTTTAAGAGATTCTCTTCTAAAAGCTAAAAAAAAACTGGAGACATACTATTTTAAGAGGTACTTTTATAAAGATGCTTTTTTAGTAGGTACATTTTTGAAATATACATTTTTAAAAGGTTTTTTTTTCAAAAATAACTTTTTATAAGGGTAATTTTTTAAAAGTTATTTTTTTAAAGGTACTTTTTCAAAAGGTACTATTTTAATGGTACTTTTTTCAATAGCACTTTTTTAAAACATTTTTTTCAAAAACGTACTTTTTTAAAAACGTACTACTTTGAAAGGTACTCTTTTAAAAAGCACCTTTTTAAAACGTACTATTTTAAAATGTACTTATTTACAAGTTACTTTTTTGAAAATTTTTGTTTTTTAAAAGTTTTTCTTCTAAAAGGTACTTCTTTAAAAGGTACATTTTAAAAGGTACTTTTTTAAAAGATACTTTTTAAAATGTAGCTTTTTAAAACATATATTTTTAAAACGTACTCTATTAAAAGATATTTGTTTAAAAAGTACTTTTTTAAAATGTATTTTTTTAAAAGGTACCTTTTAAAAGGTACTTTTTTAAAAATGTACTTTTTAAAATGTAGTTTTTTAAAGCATATATTTTTAAAACGTACTCTATTAAAAGGTATTTTTTTTAAAAGTACTTTTTTAAAGGTACTTTTTTAAAAGGTACGTTTTTTAAAGGGACTTTACATAAAGTTACTTTTTTGAAAGTTTTTGTTTTAAAAGTTTCTTTTCTAAAAGTTAGTTTATTAAAATGTATTTTTTTAAAAGATATATTTTTAAAAGACACGTTTATTTAAAAGCTATTTTTTAAAAGGTACTTTTTCAAAAGATACTTTTTTAAAAGGTACCTGTTTTAAAAGATATTTTTAAAAAGGTACCTGTTTTAAGATGTTCTTTTTTGAAAGGTACTTTATGAAAAGGTACTTTTGTAATAGGCATTTTTTTTAAAGGTACTTTTTTAAAAGGTACCTTTTCAAAAAGAACATTTAAATGTACTTCTTTAAAAGATCCTTTTTAAAAGGTACTTTTCTAAAAGGTTTTTTTTAAAAAGCACTTTTTTAAAAGATACGTTTTTAAAAGGTACTTTTTTAAAAGGTACTTTTTTAAAAAGTACCTTTTCAAAAAGAACATTTTTAAAATATATTTTTCCAAAACACACTTTTTCGAAAGAAAATATTTTAAAAGAGCGCGTTTTTAAAATGTTTTAATATAACGGGTATTTTTTCAAAAGGTACTTTCTTAAAAGGGTAAAATTGTACTTGTAATTTTTAAAAGGAACGTTTTTAAAAACTCTTTAAAGGTGCCAGGGGGCAAATTACGGTACTCGATATTGGTCGAAATTCGTATTTAAAATGTATTGAAATTTCGATAGATATCGAATGCGGTAATTTGGCCCCAGGTGTTTTTAAAGGTACTTTTTTCAAAGCGGGGTTTTTAAAAGACGATGTTTTAAAAGATTGTTTATTAAAAGTTAAAAATGTGAATTTTGAGAGACATATTTTTGGAACGTGTTGCTATTAAAAGGTTTTTTTTCGAAAATGTGTTATTTAAAAAATGCTACTTGCTTCAGTTTTAAAAGCTATTTTTTAAGTGGTGATAATTTTAAATTTAAAAAAAATTATTTGTTGTGAAAAAGTAATTTTTTCTTAAATTCTATTTGATATAAAGCTAATTGTTTTAAGAATTATTTTTTATTAGTTTTTAAATATTAAAAAAAATTAAAAAGTGTTGGATAAAAACATTTTTGTAAGCATATTTTGAAATATTATATTAAGTTCGAGGTGGTTTTTTTATAAAATTACTATTGATTTTATTTTTATTACTTTACCACCGCCAGGAATAAACAATAGGAAATAAACAATAAACTATTTAATATTTTAAATTTAATTGTAATTTTATAAAGAAACGACCTCGAACTTAATAAATATAACAAAATAAACTAAAACATCAATAAAAGTGAATAAAATTTTTTATAGAATATTTATTAACTCAAATTTTATACAACCCTTTTCAAATAGAAAGAAATTAAAAGTGAATAAAAGTAACAATTTTAGAAAAATCATAATGGAGTTAAATTGAAAATTATATTAAAATTTTCTTTTGTTGTTGAAATTATTAATTTATGCACAATTTAACATATAAAAATTAATTAAAATATTTATATTTCCATAAGAATTTTAGCAAAAATTCTTAAAAACGTTTCTTTTTTACTGAATTTAAATCCCATTTCAACAGTTTCTATCTTTAAAAGAATATTGTTTTTTCAATCATTTAATATGCAGAAAAATATTTTTGCTCAGCTAAAATATTTCTTTAATTAATAATAAAAACATTTAAAAAAAAATGTATAATTGCAAATTGCAATTAACAGAAAACTAGCTGCTGGCTGTCACATTGAAATATAAATATTGAAATGAAAAGATACAAAACAGATATTAAAAATGTTTTATTGAAGAAATAAATGGCAAGAAAAAATTAAGCTTAATTTAAAAGTCAAGGTTGTTCGTAAGCAAAAAAAAAAAGCTACAGACATACAAAAATGGTAAGCCATTTAAAATGGCATATTTAATTAACGTTAACGACATTCTTTCGAAAGCAACAACAAATAAACTGAAAACTTACCTTTTTAATTTGTGGCTGAGTAAGTTTTTTTTTGTTAAAAATTCCTTTAAATCAACTGCTTAAAGTTGAGATTAATTAATTATTTTTTATGTTGAGAAAAAAAAATCACTTTTTTTTAAATGAGCAGAGGAAAAAATTTGATTTTTTCTGTTAAATATTTCTTTAAATTTAAAAATGATTAGTTTGTTTTAATTAATTTTTTGTTTAGTTATAAACAAACGCACACAATCAATTATTGTTAATAATTTATGCGAAATATTCTTTCGTCTAGGTAATTTTATTGTGGGTTTGTTTGTTAAGTTTTTGAAATTGTTAAATTTTTCCTATAAAATCATTGCACTGGGGGGAACGAACACCTTTTTGGGGTTTTCATTTTAGTTGCTGTAATTTATTAATTTTTTTCTGCAATTTTTTTGCAGTTGCTTTTGTTTGAATCCCAGTAAAAAAAGCTTTTTCTTGCAATAAATTATTTCTTTTCAAAATATTTGTTGTTAACCGTTTGATTTGTGGAAAAGAGTTTCTTTAAGAAATTCCTCTGTTTGTGTTTCGTGCTTGACTAACCGCTCACCTTAAGGTGCTAAAGTAAACTAAACAGGTAACGGTGGTGATCACCACAAGTTACCAAACGCCAGCCATCATTCACAATGAAATTCACAACAGACTCACTTGCACAAACGCACAAAATACTCGTAACAATGACAACTGCCAAAGCCAAAAGCCAGCAGGCAGCAGTACAACAAAAACTTTTGCACTTTGCCAAGAATAAACGAAACTGGTAACGAAGCTTGTCTTAAACGAATTGTACTCCAAAAGTAAATAATCAAACTTAAAGCTTTTGCCAACAACAAACAGCAGCAGCAAAAGGCCGTGGCATTTTTGTTTTTCTTTTTTTTAATTGTGTGTTTAAGCCAAAGCGTAACTAATGCACGGCATACTCCAATACTCCCAAACAAACAATTTAATAGAGAGCACGAAAATAAAAAAAATAAAATAAAAAATTTTGCACTGGCACTCCGTTAAAGTGGAGTTTGAGAGGCGTTTAATTTAGAGTGTGTGTGGGAAAAAAGTGTTGATGCTGTTAAAAGCGCTTTAAAAAGTCCGCATTTTTCATATAAATTTATAAAAAAGTTTTATATTTTATGGTGCTATTCGTACAAGAACAGGTGGACATAAAAATTCCATCAACGTTCTATAAATTTAGATGACTTACACCTTTTATGATGAGTTGCACTTTTTATGATGATTTCATTTTTTATGATGGCTTGCACTTTTTATGTTGACTTGCATTTTTTATGATGACTTGCACTTTTTACGATGACTTGCACTTTTTATGTTGACTTGCATTTTTCATGATGACTTGCACTTTTTACGATGACTTGCATTTTTTATGATGACTTGCATTTTTTACGATGACTTGCATTTTTTACGATGACTTGCATTTTTTATGATGACTTCCACTTTTTACGATGACTTGCATTTTTCATGATGACTTGCACTTTTTATGATGATTTGCACTTTTTATGATAACTTGCATTTTTTATGATGACTTGCATTTTTATGACTTGCATTTTTTATGATCACTTGTACTTTTTACGATCACATGCACTTTTTATGTTGACTTGCATTTTTTATGATGACTTGCATTTTTATGATGACTCACTTTTCATAATGAAATGCATTTTTTATGATGACTTGCACTTTTTACGATGACTTGCAGTTGCTATGATGACTTGCATTTTTTATAGTGACTTTCACTTTTTATGATGACTTACTTGCATTTTTATGACGACTTGCAGTTTTTATGATAACTTGCATTTTTTATGATGACTTGCACTTTTTACGATGACTTGTATTTTTTACGATGTCATCCATTTTTCATGATGACTTGCACTTTTTATGATGATTTGCACTTTTTATGATGACTTGCATTTTTTATGATGACTTGCACTTTTCGTAATGACTTGCACTTTTTATGATGATTTGCACTTTTTGTGATGACTTGCATTTTTTGTGATGACTTGCACTTTTTATGATGACTTTCACTTTTTATGATGACTTTCGCTTTTCGTAATGACTTTCACTTTTTATAATGACTTGCACTTTTTATAATGACTTGCACTTTTCATAATGACTTGCATTTTGTATGATGCCATGCATTTTTTATGATGCCATGCACTTTTTGTGATGACTTGCACTTTTCACAATGAGTTGCACTTTTTATAATGACTTGCACTTTTTTCCTTAGTAATATGATAAATATGAAAGTAACTTTGTCTGTCTGTTACCTTTTCATGCTCAAACCGATTTAGATGAAATTCGGCATAAAGATAGTTTAAGATCCGAGGAATAATATAGTGTGGTTTCTATTTTTGGAAATGATAGTATTGAGTGGTCAAGGGTGGTGAAAAATTTGTATAGACATATGAAATTATTAAGCTGATAAATAAGAACGCTTTAAATTTTAGTACAGTAAAAATACAAGACATCATTGACATAACATACACTTTAGATGAAATTTCACATATTTTTCGCGGACGAAGTTGCGGGTTAAAAATATATAAGAAAATAAACTTCTTTCTCACCACATGTTTTCCACAAATATCTGCCTCGACATCAAAATTGTGGCCAAAAACGGCGTATTTGTATTACAACAGCTACAATGACAACATTTTTAATAGCGATGCTCTGTTACTCTGAATACTTGCATAGAAGCAAAATAAAACTCTTCTGATTCTTATTTCAACTGCACTGAGAGTAAAGCTTTTTTCCTCTTGATCATGTTGATAGCCGCTTTGCTGTTTTGTGTGTGTGTGTGTGTGTGTCTCTTTGCTCACGTGCTAACAAGTTGCCAAGAACTTTTATTCAAAGAAAAATTTTTGGCTATTAAAAAGCAAACGTCTATTAACTCAAATTAACGTTTGTGTGACTCCTGCTTGGCCAGCTAAATTATTGCATTTTAGCATTCATTTGTATTCGTTTATTCAAGTTTATGTTAATTATTTCTATTTGATTAAAATTTATTTTAAAAATATCCAAATTTTTTATGATGACGCATTTAAGTTCTTTAATTGTTTTTGCGATCTTACATCATTTCAGCTAATATATCTGGTTATTTTGGTCTAGTCGGGAGTTGCTGTTGGCATTTATGTGATTTTTATTGTGTTTTTGCTTCAAATCTTTGTTTTCTTTTCTTTTTTTTTACTTGGTTTCAAGAGAGTCAGTCATTGGTTGTTGTTGCAGTGGTATTTTATTTGAATTTGTGGATTTTCCAGTCGTATATGTATTTATTTTGGGATTTAAATGAAAGAAGAAAAAAAATGTTGGCTTTAATATGTTTAATGGATGATTTACATTACAAATATTTGGCCTTTTATTTATTGCTGTTTTTTCTGTTGGGGGGAGAGTGTGAACTTTTAATAATGCAAAAATTTAGCTGGAATGACGTGCATATTAAATGCAATAGAATAAATTGATGAAAATAATTGCAGGTTTGTGTCTTAAGTCTTTTGTTTTTTACAAACTTAAAATCGATATGTTTGTGGAATTAATAATTATTTCCGGATTTTTTTTAGTCTCATATTTTAAAATAAATTTTTAATAGAAATATTGTTTTTCGAAATGTAATTCCAAGTTTGTGTCTTAAGTCTTTTGTTTTAAAAAAAGGTATTGACTTTCCTTTGTGCCTTGGAATATTTATCATGTTTGTTTTTAATTAAATACGTTACCAAATTAACTTAAGATTTTTAATAGGCCCCGCATTGTGGTAAAAAAAGTGCTGTCATGCCCCTTTAAAATTAAAGACATTTTAAATAGTACAATATTATGATAAGGAAAGTGGGCAGTATCACGCCCACAGCAAGTAATTAATTTTTAAGAACTACTGCGCATTAAATGCCTAATTAAAAAGCATTTTTTTTTACAAAAAACACATTTTCCTTTATTAAAATATTGTATGTATTTATTTATAGAAAATAAAAGTTCTCAAACACAAAATATAAATCAGCCAAAAATAAAAGTGAATAATTAAAAGAACAACAGAAACATCAACAGTTGTTGCTTTAGTTAATAAACAAAAATTAATTTTATTTTATAAAAAAAGAGAGAGAAAGAAAAAATTGCGAATTATAAAGTGTGAGATTTTATTTTTTATAAACTCTTTATGGAAAAAACACACATTTTGCTGATTTCATTCTGATGATTATAAATTTTATTTGCGTAAAAGATTTGTTCGAATTAAAAAACAACATAAAGAACAGAATTTATGAACAGCGTTTGTTCTAAACACAACTCATTAGAAACGTATAAAAGATTTAAATACACGATTACGCGGTGCCAGCCAAACTTATCATGTGTTTTTTTAAGAGGATATTAAAAAAAAATTTTTTTTAAAATAATTTTTAGTTAAGAAAAATTGTGGAAATTGGCTAAACAAATCTATTGTGTGTTTAACTGGAAATTTATAAAAATCAACACATGTTTTGTTCGTTTGGCTCAGCATCTATTTGGTTTAATTTCCCATAATTATTTCAATTCCCTGTTCTTTTTTTTTTTTGGTTGTCAGTCTATTGTAATTGATAAAGATATAAATACATATTTAGATAAACAAAAACAATAATTTAAAAAAGTACATGTTTATTGGGCATGTAAAGCAACTAGGAAATAAATAAAACGAAAAAATATCTAAAGCATAAATTATGTGCCAAATGGAAATGGTTCAAGCAGACAGAATTAAAGTCATTGTCCGCTTTAAGTAAAAATAAAAATAAAAACAAGAAAATTAAATGCGATAATCAAATTCTAAATTCGATGGTTCTCATCAATAAAGCCTTAAGTCATTTGTGGGCGATTTCAAACTCTTTCTCGATCTGTGTTTCAGTCGAAATGAAAATAATAACACAATTTTACTAAATTATTCTATGAACACAAAATTTATTTTACAAATATTTTAAAATAAAATACAACTCAAATATCCAGCTTTTCCTGTCAGAGATCTCCAAATCCATGTCATGCACTATTTGACGAGGGTGCCATTAAGGGTCTTAATTTCACTCTTTCAACAAATTTAATGCATAAATTCTTACAATAGGACGGCAGTAAATATTTTCTTACCACAACTGCACTACTGATGCGCTGCAAGGTGCCGCAACTAAGGAAAGGACCAGGCAGTGCTGAGCGGGCTCAAGGTGAAAGTTTGAGAAAAATGAGAATTTATACTCGCATTACAAAACATTGAGTGTTAACACTTTGTCCCTAAAATATTTTGAATTAATTGGAAATTGTTAACTAAAGACATACGCGGTTATACACCCAACAATTGTTATGAGTCAGTATTTTTTTTATTTCTTTGGGCAGAAAAGTATTTCTGCATGTTCCTGCCAAAACTTATTATAAGACAAGTGTGAAGCCAAAATATAAACAAAAAGCAAATTGTAAATATTTGCTCATCATGCTTAATTTAAAAAAGGTCAGAAGTGAATTTTCGCCAAAAGAAAATATTGTCAGAAGTCATTTGCCTACTCCCACTTTTTTTTAATCATAATATTGTTAAAATGTGCCTCATGTTTTATAAAAAAATTACTTGTATTTGAAAAAGGTGTGTTAAATATGCAAGGGCGTGGCGCTGCCCACTTTTTTAGCTCTTAAAATGTTTAACCAGTAGAAAGAAATTTGTGTTGGCTCAGTTTTAAACGTTCGTTTAGGTTTGAAATTTATTTTAAAAATAGTGCGTAATTGCATGGGCGTGGCACTGCCCACTTTTTAGTCCCAACATTTTTATTCAGTGGAACTCAATGTGTGTGTGTGCTTAGATTTAAAAAATCGTTTAGATTTGGAATGTATTTAAAAAATAATATTTAGTTCTATGGGTGTGGCACTGCCCAGTTTTTATTCCTAACATTTTTATTCAGTGGAACTCAATGAGTGTGTGTGCTCAGATTTAAAAAATCGTTTAGCTTTGAAATTTATTTAAATAAAAATACTTATTTCCATGGGCGTGGCACTACCCACTTTTTGGATCACAATAAAATTATTGTCTATGTGCTGCACAGAGTGCTGAGCTTTGAAATATTCGCTTAAGTAGAATTGTTAAACAAAAATTAATACTTATCTTGTGTGGGCGTGGCACTGCCTCCCATTTTTTTTAAATCACAAAAGCTTATTGCTACGTGCTGGTGTCTCCCTTTATTAATCATAATATTGTTAAAACGTGTTGCGTGTTTTACAAAAAAAATGACTTGTATTTGAAAAAAGAGTGTTTAGTATGCAAGGGCGTGGCACTGCCCACTTTTTTAGCCATCAAATTTTTATCCACTGGAACTCAATGCGTGCACTGATGTTCAAAAATTCGTAAAGGTTTGAAATTTATTTAAAAAATAATTGTATTTCCATGGGCGTGGCACTGCCCACTTTTTAGATCGCAATAAAATTATTGTCTCTGTCCTGCACAGAATGTGCTGAGCTTTGAAATATCTGCTTAAGTAATAGAATTATTAAAAAAAGTAAGGCTTACTTTGTGAGGGCGTGGCACCGCCCCCCCCCCCCATTTTTTTGAAATCACAAATGCGTTTTGCTACGTGGCTTCAGGTCAGGTGTACGTTTTCAGGGAGATCGGATAAGTAGGACTGGCTGATTTTTTTTTTAATATTTATGGGCGTGGCTCAGCCCATTTTTATAAATCACTAAAGCCGACTGCTACTTGAGGTTAGTGTAAATATGTATATTTTCATATAAATCGGATAAGCAGAAGTAGCTGAAAAAAATATTTTTAGTTTATGTGGGTGTGGCACTGCCCACTTTTGAACTATTAAAATCTGTTGTCAACAGAACTCAATGTAAATGTAAAAATATTGGCAATTAGTGTGCAAGTAAAAATGTTTGAAGAGTAATATTAACTCATATGGGCGTGGCACTGCCCACTTTATATTGTAATATTAAGAAAGGAGTTGAAAGTCCCTTTCTATAAAACAGGCAACATTCTTTTTCGCATCTATTCTAAAAAGTTGCAGATAACAGAAAAAAAAGAAATTCAAATTCTAATAAATTTACTATTTGAAAAAATATGGTAAAATGTCACCATTTTGCAATAAAAAGTGCAAAAAATGTAACATTATTTTCTAGAAAAAAACATTTAACAATTAGGAAGGCTCTAAATAAATAAATAAATACTGTAGACATAATAAATGGAGTTAGAAGTATTTGAAAAATGTTAAACCGTAAATAAAAATAGTGACAGAAAATCATATGTCAGCTGTCAGAGGATATTGCGACCTTCGAAAACAGTACAATGTTCTGCTCAAGTCTTGATTGGCATTTCCTGTTGTTCTATTTTACTGGAAACAGCTCAAATGAATAATGTGAAGTAAAATAATTTTTTTTTTCATAATCAATTTTTTATCCGTTCATATTTGTCAGATGCAAAACCGATTTGAAATGCAGCCAAATAACTTTTACGTTTGCCCTTCAACTGAACAAAAGACGCTGTTCAAAGGTCAGTTTGGAATATTCAACATTTACTGGGGATTTATTGTTTTGAAAAATTTACAGAAGTGTCAAAAAATACTTTAAATTAAAAAAAAAAAAAAAACAAAAAAATTATAAATCTATTGAATTAATTTCATTCATTCTTTGACAGCCAACATAATTTTCCAACAACAACAATTGCTGTAGTCAATAAAGATTTATTAGTTCTTTAACAAAAAAAACTAAAATTAAATTGAAAAATGCTTTTAAATTTTTCAATAGTCAGGCTGTTAGTTATTGTCAACTTTAATTTCAAAAATTTCCAGCGTCATAATTATGCTACACAGTGACCCCTAAATTGAGGCACTGCCATGATTCAGAATAAATTCGTACAAATTTATACTCGCACTATGACGTGACAGAAAAGCCATTCACACTAAATATTTCTTTTAAGTTCAAAAATTTTTAAGCAACAAATTAAAAGTTGATTAACAATTTTATTTAATTTTTTTTGTTGTTAAATAATTTGGCTGTTTTTTGTTTGTTTATAAACGGTAACAAAGCTGTGACGGCAGAAGTCAATGAACGAACGTTTGTGTGTGTTTTTGTTGTAATTTTTTTTTTTTTTTGGTTTTATGCACGAGTATAAAAATATAATAATCAACTACAAGAACCTTGTCAATGAAACAATTTATACACTTTGTGAAAATATAAATTATTTTTTTTTTTAATTTATATCAACTCGTATCTTAGTTTGTCATCAACCGCAAAAGCATCTGTATATCAATATTGATGGCTGTATGTGTGCGTGTGTGTGCGTGCGTGTGAGTGATTTAATTGGTAAAAATAAGTTTTGTTTCATTAGGTTTCGCAAAATTTAAATTAACTGTTAAATACGACTGGGGAATTACACTAACGTTTATATTGAAATGAATTGTGACGGACGCTTAGCTCTCGATGAGAAATAATCAAGAATTTGCTACTGCAGTCTTTCATCAGCAATTGTTGTTGTTGTTAAGGTCGCCAGCGGTTTTTTTATCATTCCCCTGTTAATGGTAAATAAATGGAAATGCGCCTCCTCACTGCCTGATGACTTTCGGCTCAAAGTTGTTCTCTTCGTTGCTGGGAGTGAGGATGGCTCTACAGTAATTGACACACGACTGATGGCCAGCAAGAATTAATTCATGCGCTTGAATTCATGTACCTGAACTCTTTTACTAAAATTTGGTATAGAGGGCGTCTATCGTGATGCCCAATTGCATGGCGCGTCTTGTGACTGATTTTTCTGACTTTTCAGCGACATCGGCAGTCATAGCAGCCATATTATCGACAAAAGGATCAGTATGGTGGCGACAAAGCCCTGCAAGATCTGTCAGGGTTCCAGTCTCTTCGAGTCGAGTTGGGGCTACTGAATAATTTTAGATATCGCCATTGATTTTTAAAATTATTGGCCTTCCCATTTCCCATACATCCTCAGAATGAAAATTTTCAAGTAAAAAAATCTGCAATTTTTAATGTTTTTTCACACACACAAACAAATACACACACATACGCACTCACATACACACTCAGATACACACTCAGATACACACTCAGATACACACACATACACACACACATCCACACACACGCACACAAACACAAAAAGAGACATCACACACAAACACAGAATCACACGCACAAACACAGACTCACACACACAAACACCGACGTACACAAACAATGAGACATCGCACACATACACAGCCACACACAAACACAGACAGAGATATCACACATCCAAAAAACACACATACGCTCCCACACACACTCATACACACACACCCACGCTCATACGCATACACAGATGCATGCGTAAGAGAATACCCTTCATAAAAAACGACCTTTATTTCCTTCCGCTTTTATTTTTCGTGACTTCCGTTATTGTTATCGTTACGATTATTGATGGCCCAGAGCTTTTTGTCCACACAAATGGATGCATAAAAATCGTATTTTATTAAATGAAGCCTAATAATCACATTTTATTAAATGTTATCATTGAATTTTGATTTTTTGAATTGATTCACCATTCGTTTGCAGCGTTTTGCTGAACAATAATAAACCTCGTGTTGATGTGTGACACTTTTTGTAATAAATCGTCTTGCTGCTGCTGCAGGGCTTAATTGTAATTTGAAATTATTTGTTGTAATAGGAATTTAAAGGTGTGAATGACTATTTAGAGCTCATGTTTTATTCATGCGTGTAAATACCTTCTGGTGCCATAAATTACATGTAAACCATTTTTTAAAATGACACGTTTGATCGATAAGGAGACATATTTTTTATAGTTTTATAAATATTTGTAATGATAAAAAATCATAATCAATTATCAAGTTTATTTCTTTTTGTAAAATAAATACATATTTTTAAATAAATTAGTATTCTCAACTGCAGTTTTTCTTAGAGAAACCCTTTTGTTTTTTCTAAAAGTTATTTTTCTTAAAAAGTCCAGGAAAAAGTTGTTATGCATAAAATATTGAAAACACTCTTAATGGTAGGGTATTCAATCGATTAACCGTTTAATTGCTAGCCGTTTAACTGCTCGATTAATTTAAAATTTTCTAGTTTTTATAAATTTTTTTCAAGTCCAAAAACAGTTTGTTTTGTTAAAAACATATTTTCTTTTAACGAAAAGATATTCAGTCAGTTAACCGATTATTCGATAACCGGTTAAGTGGTTGATCAATTTAAATTTTTTTGAATTTTTATTATTGATTTTTTATCTAAAAAGTTCAGAAACAATATATTTTGACATAAATGTTAAAAAGTTTTTTGTTTTAATTAAATTAAATTTATTCGGATAACCGATTAATTGCTATCCGTTTAATTGTTCGATTAATTTAAAATTTGATAATATTTTTTTATCAAAAGCTCAGAAACAGTTTGTTTTGGCATAAAATGTTAAACACATATTTTTTTTGTAATTAAAAGGTATTCAGCCAGTTAACCGATTAATCGATAACTGGTTAAGTAGTTGACTAATTTAAAAATTTTAAATTTTTGTTGACGATTTTTCTTGCTAAAAAGTGCAGAAACAATACTTTTTTGGCCATAAAATGTTAAAAACATTTTTTCTTTTATTTGTAGGGTTTTCAATCGGTTAACCGATTAATTGCTATGCATTAATTAGTTCGATTAATTTAAAATTGTCAATTTTTTGTTAACGATTTTTTATTCAAAAATGTGCAGAAACAATTTTTTTTAATAAAATTAGAAACAATTTTCTTTTAGTTGTAGGGTATTCAATCTGCTAATCGATTAATTGCTAGCTGTTAAGCAGTTCGATTAATTTAAAACTTCATCATATTGAGTAACGATTATTAGACCATTTATAATTTTGGTCTTTCAGAATTTTATGTGTGCATATTTTTGCCTATTTTTGCATATTTTTACTCTGGCAGCATATTTTAATGAACGTAAATTTTTGTATCATTTTTTCAAATTTGTTAAGCATATTCGTCCTTTCGAAATCATATTTTTATACTTTTCTAAAGAATATTTCGATTGCTAATGTCAATCAGTTCGTTAGTTGTATGCAGGGAAATCGCAAATATGCAATTGCATGTTTTGTCCCGTGCGACTAGGGGAGGCAGAAACAATATTTTTATGCGTTTTAGAGGTTTTTATGAATTTTGGCATCGATTTGTTAGTGCATATTTTTTGCATATTTTTGCATATTTTTGCATATTTGCTTTTTATGCCACATATTCGACTTTTTTGATACTGGTTAATTTTTTTCACTGCGTTTCAGGTTTTAATGAATATTTAATGCTCCTAAAATATATTTTTTTAAAGCATATTTTTGGTTTCCCTGAATATATGACACTTATAATCTGTGTATGTGAAATACAAATAAACGTGACCCGCAGAGCATAAACAACCACCAACTATTTAAATTTGTTTTTATTTTTTCAATTTATTTATGTAGTCAAATATAAATTTGGCTGCCTTCTTCAAAACGTCTGACTAAACGCTGGTTTTTCAAACAAAAACATGATTTTACTTAAATATTTAGAAATAAACATAAATTGAAAAACTAGTCTTTTGTTTTATTCTCAGTCATTTACACTCAGTCGTCGTAACTCTTTAAATCTTTCAGATATTTTATCAAACGTTGTATGTCTGTTTAAGATTATAACTGTCGCAGCACTTGCTGTTGGATTTTTTCTTTTTCACTTAGAGTTTTATTTTAATTTTAAATTCTGTTTTTTTAATATTAATTTTGGTGAACTTTTGAAATTTTACGTTTTGTTCGTGTGGCTTGTTTTAATAGCATAACACTCGTAAAAATGGCACTGCAAGAAAAAGTTTTTGTTTGTGTATTTTGAAAAATATTATTAGGAAATTTCAAATTCATCAGCAGGTACCACTTTTAAATTTAGCAAGCTTTTGTGGAATTATTTTTTTAATGTTGTTTAAATAAAAAAAAAATACAATAAAATATTAATATTCACCGTGTACTGTTTGTAAAATAAACGTAGACCAGCATTAAAAACTTGTTCATTGTTTTTGCTGTACAATAATTATAAATGCAATTGTTTCTGTTGTATTTTGCCCAAATATTATTTTAACTTTTTTTTGTTAAATATTTTATGCCTTGTCTTGTTATTGTTTTAATTTTTTCTTGGGAGCTACAAATTAATTTTCTTGGCATTTTTGTTTTGCTTTTGTGAAGCAAGGTCGTTGTGCAACCGTACGTTCGTTTGCTGACTGACAAAAATATATACGATTATTGCGGTCTTTTACGAATTATAAATTGTGGTTGTTTGGAATTTTGTGCTTTAAAAAAGGGCATTCTATTTAGTTTACATGTAAGAAAATAATTATATGTAAAACTCTTTTTTTTTATTAAATTGCCATAAATATTTATTCTGTAAATAAAACGACAACATTTTGAAAAATAAAAAAAAAATTATCGCTCCGTAAAATTACAGTTATTTTTAAAATTTATTTAAAAAAATTTCTTAAGCTATATTTCTTAGAAACATTTCTGTTTAAGTATTTAATATAACAACTTTTTTGAAAAGTTACTCTACTTGAAAAAAAGTTGTTCTGAAAAATTTTCATTTGAAAATGTTTTTATTTCAATAGGTACTTTTTTGTAAAGGTACTTTTTTCAAACGGTACTTTTTTGACATGGTGCCTAAAAAAACTACTCTTTTGGAGGATGCTTTTATAATTGCGACTTGTTAAAGAGCTACGTTTTGTAAATGGTATTTTTTTTTAAAAGGTACTTTTTTAAATCGTACTTTTTTAAAAAATGCTTTATTAAAAAGTACTTTTTTTAAATTATACTTTTTTAATTAGGTATTTTTTAAAAGTGTACTTTTTTGAAAAGTACTTTGTTTAATATGAGACTTTTTAATGTGTTACATTTTTAATAAGTACTTTATCAAAAAGACACTTTTCAAAAAAGTGCTTTTTACATGGACATTTTGAAGAATGTTTTTTTTTTAAAGAGGAATTTTGAAAAATTTTCTTTTTTAAAAGGGCACTATTTTAGAAAAGGTATTTTTTAAATGTTACTTGCTAAAAAAGTACTTTTTAAAAAGGTACTTTTCAAAGAGGCAGTTTTCTGACAACGTACTTTTTTAAAAATGTACTCTTTCAAAAAGGCACTTTTTTGAAAAGGTATTTTTTTAAAAAGTACTTCTTGACAAAAAGGTTGTTTTTCTTTCAAAAAAGGTACATACTTAGGTACTTTTTGGAAAAAAGTGATTGTTTGAAAAAAGTGCTTTTTTAAAAAGGTACTTCTTAAAAAAGAGTACTGTTTGAAAAAGGTGCTTTATTAAAAAGGTACTTTTTTAAAAAGGTAGTTTATAAAAGGGTACTTAATGTGCTTTTTTAAAAAGGTACTTTTTTAAAAAGAGTACTTTTTTAAAAAAGTATTTTTTTAAAAAGTTACTTTTTTGAAATGGTATTTTTTTTAAAAAGTACTTCTTGACAAAAAGTTTTTTTTCTTTCAATATAGGTACATACTTAGGTACTTTTTTTAAAAAGAGTACATGTTTAAAAAGAGTACTTTTTGAAAAAGCTACTTCTTTAAAAAGGTACTTTTTAAAAAGGTGCTTTTTTAAAAAGGTACTTTTTAAAAAGGTACTTTTTAAAGAAGGTACTTTTACTTTAAAAGGTGCTTTTTTAAAAAGGTACTTTTTTTTAAAAGTGGTTTATAAAAGGGTACGTAATGTGCTTTTTAAAAAGGTACTTTTTTAAAAAGAGTACTTTTTTAAAAAGGTACTTTTTTAAAAAAGAGTACTTTTTTAAAAAGGTAGTTTATAAAGGGCTACTTTTTTAAAAAGACACATTTTTAAAAAGAAATTCTGATGTTAAAGCTTCAAAAAGATATTTTTTTATAATTGTGCTTTCTTAAATGTACTTAAAAATTTATTTTCTTAAAAACAAGTTGATTTTTGAAAAATACAGCTTTTTAAAAACAAATTTAAGTGTATGAAAGGGTCTTTTTTAAACAAAACCTTGTTCAAATATGTATTTACTTTGTTTAAAATATTACTTTTTATTAAGATACGAATTCCTTTATGGGACTCAAGTTCAAATCTGCAATACGCAAATAATTTTATTATGAATTTTTATGAAATTCAAGTTATATTTATTAAGAGTGCGATATTAGAATATTTTAAATATGACTTTTTAAAAATGCATGTATTTTTCCAAAGCTACTTCTTATAAAAAGTTTTTTTTTACAATTCAGTTTTAAGGCTAAATTTCTGAAAGATTGTATAGCAAAAATAACATTTTTTCATAATTTATATTGTAATATTTTACATTTACTATTTTCAAAATTGACTTTTAATTTTTTTTTTTTGAAATCATGTAAGGCTGAGCTGTGGTTACTATTTTAAGCACTTCAATTAATTTGGTTGTCTTGAACTTGCCATATTAAAAATTAATCAAAATAGAAACGAGTCGATAATTAAATAAACAAATTAACCAAATCTAATCCATTTCAAGTACGCACTCGTACTTAAATTATTAATCAAAACATTGAATATGAATAATCTGATAAAATTGCTTAGACAAACTGAAGTTGCGTACGTGGCTTCTTCAGTAGCCTTCTAACCGACCGCCGACAGTCACACAAGCCTCAAACGGGGTTCAATGGTCAGTGCAGCAGTCATTTATAATCATAATATTTTCTTAATGTAAACTATTAATTTGAAATAATAAAACTTTGTTTTTGTTTTGTATCACTCCACTCGTCCATTTAAAGTTGTTTTCTTAAAGTGGCGTAATAAAGTGTATCGGAAGCTTCGCTCGCTACCAATTGATGTTTGAAGATCTTGTTATCGTTATGGGAATTTCTCGCTTGTTAAAACTCTTAGGTGATTAATTTTTGAATGAAATTCATTTGATTTTAATAGAGGAAGAGTGATTATTTTTATGTTTAAATGAATGAATCAATTGTTTAATATTTCATACCTTGGCTGGGGTACACGGTGCGTTGGAGTTTTAAATGTTGAGGGAAAACTTTAGGCAGTGTCTTGCGTTTATGGTATCTGTGTTTATTAGAATCAGAGAAATTCTGGGCTTGATATTTTTCTATCTTCATGAATTTTATCCTGTAAAGGACATTCATGCAATTCAATAAAAATTTAAAGTTAATTTTTTTTGAAATATTTATTGCAAAATTCAGTTGGCTAGTGTTAAATATAAAATTGTGCGGAAGTAATTATAAGTATAATTATTTTTAAAATTAATAATTTTTATTTTGTAAACAAGAACAGCGTGGTGCTTGCTTGCATTGCTTCCATGGGCGTACTTTTGGAGGTTGAGAAATTTCCGTAGAAAACTACCCAAACTGTCCCCTACTAGCCACGCCTGTGTTTGTTGCTCTTCATGTTGTCTTATGAGTGAGTAGTAGAAATCCGCATGGGTGTTTGTTGAAGCCAGCACAAATTAATTTCAAATAATTTTGAATATTTTTTAAACAATTACAAAACAAAAAAACTTAACGGGAGTGCTATTTTGTTAAAGAATTCTGTGACTTATAAGGAAATCTTTGTTAGACTCAAAATGAACATGTTTAAACCAAATTGTTCATGATTTATTAATTATATTAGATCTATTGATTAATTAGTTTTTGGAATTCTCTTTACACCCACCCTTAAATTAATAATTAAATATTTTTTGTTTTGTTTTTTTTAGTCATAAGCTGCTTATTTTAACACAAACTGTTCTTTTGCGAGTTCTCTGTTAACAATTTCTTTAATTGAATAAACGCTATTGTGTTTAAATAGAATTCTATTTTTTTAGAATTTTTTGTAATGAAATGATATTTGATTTGAATGTTTGTGGAGTGCAAATGTTCGGTTTAGAGTAGTTTTATTCCTAAGGGGATTAAAATATATTTTTGTTTTATTAATTTTTTGAAAAATTAAAAAAAAAAAAAATTTTTTTATAAAATATTTTTATAAATTTTTTTTTTAAATATTTTTATATTTTTTTATAAAATTTTTTTAAATAAACGCTATTGTGTTTAAATAGAATTTTATTTTTTTATAAATTTTTTTTTAATATTTTTATAAAATTTTTTTTTAATATTTTTATAAAATTTTTTTTAAAAATTTTTTATAAAATGTTTTTAAAAAATTTGTTTATCAAATTTTTTTATAACATGTTTTTATAAATTTTTTTTGCATTGAAATTTTGTTAATGTGTATGTGTTTTTAGTTGAAATTTTTTTTTATAATAATTTATAATATATTTAAGCAATTTTGATAATAATTTTTCTACCCTCCAAAAAGGACTTGCTCGTGTCTGATTTGACAGATAATTAGTTTTATCCTTCCGCTGAACGATTATGGTTGTGTATACGCTTGAACAACGCTTCGCTAAGTGGGCCTGCGATCGACTTACAGAAGATGCCGATTTTGCCAAAAAAATCATCTTTTCAGATGAAGCTCATT
Source organism: Linnaemya tessellans (assembly GCA_951800035.1). Classification (NCBI taxonomy): domain Eukaryota; kingdom Metazoa; phylum Arthropoda; class Insecta; order Diptera; family Tachinidae; genus Linnaemya; species Linnaemya tessellans. The sequence continues at coordinate 119,994,134 of OX637534.1, read as the reverse complement.
TTGATCTGGGCGGGTGTGTAAACAAGCAAAATTGTCGCATTTGGGGAACAGAAAACCCGCACGCATACATTAAAAAGCCGACGCTCCTAAAACGATTCACTGTTTGGTGCGGATTATGGTCCAGAGGCATAATTGGGCCATTTTTCTTCGAAAAACTTTTTCTCGAACTCATTTTTTTTTAAATTTTTATTTTCGAAAAAGGAAAATAAACTCTTGTAATTTTTATGGTCCTTCGAACCACTTGAACTGTTCGTTACAGTGACCGCTATTGAAGAATTAGTGAAAACGATTACAATTCTTGGCTGCAATATAAACTGCGTTTTATTGTTCAAAATAAACGTTTCGTTGCAGCCGCTTGTAACGCTTCAATTGTTTGAATTTGACAAACATTTAGCCGATATGTGTATAAGATTATTCCATTAAAAATAAATTTTTGAGTACTTTTTTTTTATATTGATGCCTCAAGTACAACAGGCACCAACCACGCCACCATCAATTGAAAACAATACAATATATCATTATATATATGAAAACATTTCCATTAGAATCTCTTGTGTAATATCGCATTCTTTTCTTTTTTTGCGTTTCACTATTTTCATTGGCTTCCACAGATGCTGGATGTGGCACGATAATGCTGGTATGGAAATGTCGCCGGAGCATAAAATACATTAATTGTACAAATAAATCATGTTCAAGGACAAAATCATAATGTTTGTATGGCTGGCTGAGCTCAAATGAGGCATGCCACAGCGGCTATAAAATATAATAAACATATTTATTTGTCAACTAACAATAACTGACACAACCTTAACCCATACAAAAAAAAAGAAAAAAAAAGCAAATCACATGTTGCACTCTGCACACATAAAAGTGGACAAAAGTGCAAGAAAGAAAATCACTTGTAAGTGTTGTCCATGCATGTAAATGTTGTTGGCAAGATTATTTTTATGTACAACAACATTTTGTTGCTATTGTTGGCTGTTAAATCAAAGACACAAATGGTGTTGTTAACTGCTGGCCAAGAAGTTGTAAATTGTCAACGCAACAACAGCACAGCGATAGTAGGAAGCCGATTTTTTTCTTTTTAACATCTTCAGTCATACGAAATTTGTTTCGTTGTTTTGTTTTGTTTTCTTCCTCCAAAAAGAATATTTACGATCACAAGTGCTTGGAAATGAAAGAAAATGAATAATGAGTTTAATGTTGTTGGCCTGTCTTGACTGCTTCTGCTAAGGTGGCAAATATTGTGTATTTGGCAAACAATTATTTATTGTTGGCTTTTGTAGAATGTTTGTGCTCAAGGGCTGATTAAGATGCCAAATGCCTGCCAAAAAGGGCTTGAGATTATAAATTCTAAATGCAGCAAAGCGTTGGTTAATGCTTAAAACTATTTTACAGATCAATGAAAATTTCAGCTGTAAATAATTATGGCAGTTTTCATTTCAAGTGTATCAGCGGCTATTTTATTTACTATTTTTTTTAACAATAGTAGGACAGTGCCATAGTAGATGATTGTATAATTTTTGATTTCTAGCTATTCTTGACTTTTCGATGCCAGTAGGACCGCCCCAAAGCGATGATCAAAAGTCGGGTACGTCATAACCGGCAGTCATAAAACTCTAAAAATAAATGCTTGGGATAATTGCATACAAAATAATTTTTTTTTTTTTTGGTAGGGTCATTTAGAGGGCAAAGGGGGAGGAGGAAATAGGGCAGAAATCGGCAGTCATAAAACTCTAAAAATAAATGCTTGGGATAATTGCATACAAAATAGATTTTTTTTTTTTTGGTAGGGTCATTTAGGGGGCAAAGGGGGAGGAGGGGTAGGGCAGAAATCGGCAATCATAAAACTCTAAATATAAATGCTTGGGATAATTGTATACAAAATTAATTTTTTTTTGTTTTTTGGTAAAGTCATTTAGCGGGCAAAAGGGGTGGAGGGGTAGGGCAGAAATCGGCAGTCATAAAAGTCTAAAAATAAATGCTTGGGATAATTGCATACAAAATAAAATTTGATTTTTTTTTTTTGGTAGGGTCATTTAGGGGGCAAAGGGGGAGGAGGGGGTAGGGCAGAAATCGGCAGTCATAAAAGTCTAAAAATAAATGCTTGGGATAATTGCATACAAAATAGATCTTTTTTTTTTTTTTTTTTTGGTAGAGTCATTTAGGTGGCAAAGGGGGAGGAGGGGGTAGGGCAGAAATCGGCAGTCATAAAACTCTAAAAATAAATGCTTGGGATAATTGCATACAAAAAAAATTTTTTTTTTGTAGGGTCATTTAGGTGGCAAAGGGGGAGGAGGGGGTAGGGCAGAGTAGTACCCGGTTTCGTCTCAGCTTCGTCATTAAAGCTTAAAACTGTTATTTTTAAGAAATGTAGGCTTAAGTAAAACAGTTTTTTAAATTTTTATGCTATTTTGGCATATAATAACGCCCACTTAAGTGGGCGGGGTCCAAAAATAATTTTTTTTTATTATATGGCTCCAAGTTTAACGCGTTGGACCTTCTTTGTTATAAAAATATATCTTAACAAAATTACAAAAAAAACTAAAAATGATTTATGTTGTTTTTTTGAGGTTGATTTAGTTTTTCTTAGGGGAACTTCTTCCCCTCTGGCCCGATTCAGTCCATTTCCGAACTTCAACTGTGCCTTCCTTCAAGATATATTTATACGAAAATTTCAAGAGCCTGGCTCTTTTCGTTTGGACTGAATCGTGATTTCCACAGACGGACGGAGGGGCGGACGGACATTCTCAGATCGTCTTAGATTTCATCACTGATCAAGAATATATATATAGACTTTATGGGGTCTCAGATGGATATTTCGCTGCGCTACAAACGGAGTGACAAAGTGAATATCCGCTCCAATTCTTTTTTGGAGGGTATAAAAATAGATTTTTCAAATAAAAGCACTTCTATTTGCTTAAAGATTAAAAAACAATAAAAAAATAAATAAATAAAAAAATAAAAAATTATTAAAGATAAAAATTAACATATTTGCTTTATATATAGAGAAACTTTTGTTAAAAATATTTTTTAAAAATATTCACAATGTTGTTGTTAAGAAAAACGTAAATAAGCCAGTTTATTTGTTTGAAGCCTACAAAAATCTTATTTATTTTGTTTATTGCTTTAGTGTCTGTCTGCCAGCGTAACAGCGCCACTGATAAGAGTACAACTGTAATAAAATATTTAAAATATTTAAAATATTTAAATTGTATTTAACACTAGAAAAAATGTTCTAAGAATTAACCAACATTCTCAAGGTCATCATCTGGAGTCATTTCTACTTGTTGTCCAGTTGTTCAAGTTAAATTTTTATAACAGAATTTCATTTCATACGACGAGTATTATTTGCATAAATACTTGATGGTGGCAGTTTTAAAATTCATATAACGAGCACATTTTTAAAGAATGCTTTGATTTATAAAAAAACTAAGTTTGCATAAATTTACTCAACTTTATTAGAATCCTAAACACAAAAAAAAATTATTATTCTTAATATTGATGCTTATTAAAAATTAACTCTGCATTAACTCAGTTTGAAAAGACTGCACACGAAAATTTGTTTTTATGTGTTTGAAATTTAATTTTTAAATTATATTTACAATCTGTCAAGCAATTACATTTAATGCCAAAACTAATAATAAAGTTTTGTTTTGGTTTTAAATGAAACTGGGCAGCTGGGGGTACTGACAGTTAACAGAAATATAATAAAGGGTCCGCCAAATAACTTTTTTTTTTAAATGCTATAAAAAAACTACTGAATATTTTCTCAAATTTCTTTTTTTATTTGAAAGTACAATCCTCCCGGTTAATAATGGAAAACAATTTCATTCAAATGGCTTTCTCGGCTGGCCATGCAGTAGCCTACATGATCGGTCCAATTTTTAAGCAAATTATCGATTGTGTGCAGCTGTATTTCACCAATGGCTTCACGAATATTGTCCTTTAAAGCGTCAATTGTCTCTGGCTTGTCGGCGTAACACTTATCTTTGGCGGCACCCCATAAATAATAGTCCAACGGTGACAAATCGCAGCTCCGAGGTGGCCAAACGACTTCAGGGGCCAAATTACCGCATTCGATATCGAGCGAAATTTCCATACAATTTAAATACAAATTTCGTTCGATATCGAGTGCCGTAATTTGCTCCCAGCTCTGCGGCTGATAATGCGGTCTTCAAAAACAGGGCGCAAAACATCGAGTGTAGCTTCGGCTGTGTGCCACGTAGCGTCGTCCTGTTGAAACCAAATGTTGCCAATATCCTCCTCTTCAATTTTTGTGAACAAAAATTCGTTCAACATGGCCCGATAACGATCGCCATTGACTGTAACGGCCACTCCTTCCACATTTTCGAAGAAAAATGGCCCAATTATGCCTCTGGACCAAAATCCGCACGAAACAGTGACTCGTTTTGGGTGCGTCGGCTTTCCAATGTATGCGTGCGGGTTTTCTGTGCCCCAAATGCGACAATTTTGCTTGTTTACACAACCCCCCAGATCAAAATGAGCTTCATCTGAAAAGAAGATTTTTTTTGGCAAAATCGGCATCTTCTGTAAGTCGATGGCAGGCCCATATTTCCCAGTGTAGTTCAAGCGTATACACAACCATATTCGTTCAGCGGAAGGATAAAACTAATTATCTGTCAAATAAGACAAGTGTTACCATTCACGAAATAAGCACTAGTTGAAAAAAAAAAAACGTTAGATGGCGCACCGTATTTTACAATACAAGGATATTGGGACTTTTTCAAAAATGTCTGAGTCAAAATAATGGTTTTTCTATGTCATAATGATCATTTCCAAAAAGACATGTAATCAAATCAAGCAGCAAAATATAACCGTTGATTTTCCTAGTCGTAAAATTTCTTTCTGGTGACTACTTTTATATGACAATTCTCGTTTAGTTTGACTTTTTTTTTTTTTTTTTTTGTCTTATATAATTTCAAGATTTGTGAAAGAATAAAAATGCCAGTTTTTATTTCACTCGTCACTTAATAAACATCAGAACATTAGATGCTGTTTAGCTTTAATATTTATAAAACAGACCAGAATTTGTCATGTGCAAACTGCGTGTCACTTTCTGTTTTTTTTAATATATGCACAGTTTTTTTTTATAATTAGCTTTTAATGCTGCTTTATATTAATCAAATTGTAGCGTTTAAATATTTTAAATAACTACAAGTATTTCTCATACTAATTACAATGTGGTTTGAGACGTACACGTACATTAAAACTAATTTAAATAAATTCGTAAATCATGAACGACTTTTAAATTTTAAGGAACCTGTATTAAACACGTCTCTTTGAAAAGCGACAAGTTTACAAAGAATGAAGCCATTAAAATTAAAAAGTGGTAATAATTATAACAATAAAAAAAAAATAGTAAAATAAAATACATATAAATTTTCCTCTAATTTTAATAGAAATACATTTTTTTGTGGTACCTTTTTAAGTTTCTTATTGTTCACTAATATTTATGAAACGTATAAAATATGAAAGGTCTTTTGATGTACTTACGCACAATATAAATATATATTTTGTATATTTTACTACAAAAATTTTAAAGTTGCTTGAAGAGCAACAACAAAATTTTTATATATCATGTTAGTTTTATACATTAAAATGTGAGCATGTTTGAGACGAGCACACTAAGTTAAAAAAAAACCCCGAATCTAGTATTCGTATCCTGCATAATCTCGAAATTCACTTAATTCGTTGAACAGACCTCGTATATATGTACATACAAATATGAACATTCAAAAGTCTCCTTAAATTAGCTTTTGTTGGTTGGCTGAAAGAGGAACAAGGGATTTTTCCTAAAAGAACAAAAATCTGTAACGAATAAAAGCAAATATGCAAATTTCCAGGAAAGAATATAAATATCTTTATTTTCTTATATACGTGAACACATCTAATGTACCGTAATTTTAATACCATTTCTAAACAGGAACCAAAAAAACAATTGTCCTTTCAATTATTAATAAGGCGAACACTTATCGCCGCCTTCATTAGCTAAATGCACCGCCGTCATTAATCACAGCAGCTCTAGAAACAAAGAATTATTATTTATGCCACATTCCACAAGCAATTATGGAAAGTGAAAATCTTGTGGCATACTCTAGTCTACTACTACTCCATTTTATATTTATGCAGTCATAAATTAAAAATAAAAAAGAGAAATAATTATTTACTCGTACCTACACTTGCACTTAACAAATCTATTTTTGCTACTTTATGCCACTTAAAGTAAATCACAAGCACAAATGTTTGCCCATATTTTTCCTCTGTATGCAACAACTGCTGCTCGTTCACTGTGTGCGTCTGCCTTTTCCTATAAACTTTATTTATTGCTCTAGAAATCCATTAAACACCACCTTATAATCCACACAAGTTGCACTCTATTCTTCGTACACAATATTTATTTATATATTTTTGTGGCAATTTTATTTTAATCGGCTAAAGCATTTCGATTATGCGATGAATTAAAGGATTTAAAATTTAGGATTGAGATGCTGCGAAGGTGTTTAATGTTAAAAAATAATGCATTTTATATTTATGCAGTTCTTAGTTCAGGGTTTGATTAATAACTTTTCTTTTATTGTTTCTTGACATGGAACTAAAAATTTATAAAAATAATCCAACCTTTTTGTTGTTCTTTTGAAAGAATTCTTGCTACAATAGTACTTTGCAACAAGTACTCTTTTAAAAATACTGTTAATGCCAAAAGTACCTTTTAAGAAGCGTACCTTCGAGTTAAAATACATATTAACAAGCATTTTTTAATGATATTGAATTTTAAGAAAGTTAATTTTTTTTCAAATGAGGACATTATAAATGCCTTTGGAAAAACATATTTTTAAAAATGATTTGTTATTGAAATTTCTTTGAAAAAGTACTTTAAAAAAAATTTTTTTTAGTAAAAGTATCTTAAAAAAAAAAACTCCTTTCGTTCAAAGTATATATTGGCATTTACTTTTCTTTTGCTAAAAGTACTTTTTACTAAAAGTAATTTTAACTAAAAGTAGTTTTTACTAAAAGTACCTTTTACAAAAAGTACCATTTACTAAAAGGAACTTTTATTAGAATTAGCTTTTACTAAAAATACGTTTTAGTAAAAGTACCTTTCACTAAAAGTACCTTTTACTTAAAGTACTTTTCGTTTAAAGTACCTTTTACTAAAGTTACCTTTTAATAAAAGTGCTTATTATTAAAAGTACCTCTTACTAAAAGTACGTTTTACTAAAAGTACCTATTACTAAAAGTAAATTGTATTTAAGTACCTTGTACTTAAGTACCTTCTACTAAATCACTATAAGTACCTTTTACTAAAATTACCATTTACTAAAATTACTTTTTACTGAAAGTACTTTTTTCTAAAGGTACCTTTTTAAAGAGTACTTTTCCCTAAAAGTACCTTTTACTGAAAGTACCTTTCACGAAAAGTCCTTTTTATTATTTTTAGTAGCTTGTACCAAAAGTACCTTTTCCTAAAAGTACCTTTTACTAAAAGTACCTTTTACTAAAAGTACCTTTTACTAAAAGTACCATTTCCTAAAAGTACCTTTTACTAAAAGTACCTTTTACTAAAAGTACCTTTTACCAAAAATACTTTTTACGAAAAGTACCTTTTACTAAAATCACTTTTTACTAAATGTACCCTTTAATAAAAGTGCTTTTCACTAAAGGTGCCTTTTACTAAAAGTACCTTTTACTCAAAGTACCTTTCGCAAAAAGTACCTTTCACTAAAAGTACCTTTCACTAAAAGTACCTTTCGCTAAAAGTACCTTTTACCAAAAGTAGCTTTTACTAAAAGTACCTTTTACTAAAAGTACCTTTTACTAAAAGTACATTTTATTAAAGGTATCTATGACTGAAAGTACCTTTTACTAAAAGTACCTTTTACTAAAAGTACCTTTTACTAAAAGTACCTTTTACTAAAAGTACCTTTTACTAAAAGTACCTTTTACTAAAAGTACCTTTTACTAAAAGTACCTTTTACCAAAAGTACCTTCTACTAAAAGTACCTTTTACTAAAGGTACCTTTTACTAAAAGTGCCCATTAATAAAAGTACCTTTTGCTAGAAGTGCCTTTCTATTGAAAAAAGATTATTTATAAATTGTCTTTGAAAAAATCGCCTTAAAAGAATGTGTTGAATGAAATGATTTTTCTTTAAAAAGGTATTTAAGAAAGAAAAGAAGGAAAAAGGTAAAAAATAATATTCCTTCTTCAAAATACGAGTAAGAACATCTCATTTAAAAAATTCCTGCTGTGAGTGTGAGACTTAAAGTCGTATGGGAAAATTTCAGGCAAAATTTTCGCTCAATGGCAATTGGATTTTTTCGAAACTTCTACTATTTGCAAAGAAGAGCTTGACATTTTTTTTTATTTATTTTTAAATATAAAGTGAAAGAACCCACTGTTCGTCTTTTGAGTGAGATTTTTTTATCAAACAAGTAATTGATTTGATTAAAAATATATATTAAACCAGTTGTATCGTTTTCAGTTGACAACAATCAAATGTCATTTAATATTATTATTATATTTTATTGTATAAAAGAGGTGGTGCTCTTTAATCGTGTACAATTAAATAGAATTATTAAAGATTAATCTCTTTTGTGCTTAACTCGTAATTGGGACAGTAACTTGTTTACACAAAATCATACAATTAAATCTTGTTTATTTGTTAATATTATTTCAGAATACAACATCAATATCTTGATTTGAATATAAAACTGCGGGTTTGGGTTTCTTCCTTAGTTTTTTTCAAGTCATTATTATAATTATTTAATAATTTATTAAATGTTTTATTTTCTATGGCCTGTCATAAGAATAAACCCGTTTAATTAAAGAAGTTTCAAAGATGATACAACAATTTACCGAACACCAACGTTTAGTTTTTATGTTGCAAAAATTATGTTAAAAGCTAATAAAAAAGTTTTATTTATTTACTTTTTTGATTGTTTGTGAAGCGGCGACATTTAACATTAACATTAATCAAATAAAAATTAAATTAATTTTAAATTGATGAATATGGACCTGCACAAAAAGTCTAGAAAACAAATTAATTAATATGGGTGTTTGCTAAAAGAGAAATAAATATCGATTACGTGTGTTTAGAACGATTCTTTTTGGATTTATTTAGTTTATTTTTGTTTGTGTGGAAATTGGACATGGAGTTTTTGCTTATGGATTTGGAAACATATAAAGAAAGAAAGCAGTAGGTGAAGTATGACTTCATGAGAGAAGTTTTTATTAAAATATTTCATAAAAAGCAGATTTAATTAAACAGCCAATGCACATGTTTTTTCTAAAAGTGTTATTTAACAATCAGATATTTTTAGAACACATTAAAATTTATTTTTAAAATAAGTCTTTGTGCTTGAATTTTCTTGTGCCAGCAGTCACAGTAATTAAAGTTATAACAATTAAAATAAAAACTCGTATTAAAAATGAAATACTAAATTTAAAGCCAGCAAATGCAAGCAATAAAACAAGGAACAAGACAAGCAGCACATGAAATATATATTTCGCTGGTAACAGTGGGGCAAAGAATAACAACAGCATGAACTGAACTGCAAGTCAATCCATCATACGAACAGCATTTAAATGTCAGTTTTTAGTGGTTATTTGTTTTTGTTTTTGTCTTCTAAACAGAATAAAATGAATGTTAGTTTTGCAGGGAATGTAAAACTTGGAGTTTTTCTAAAACTTTTTAAAAGTAAGAGTACTTGACCTTTTAACATTTTTTTTTTGTAGTGAACGTTTGTATACTTTTTGCACTAGGAGCGCAAATTTCAATTGTATTTTGAGAGTCTTGTGTTAACCACAAGTTTCATAAAATTAAAAATTGAATTTTTTTTATAATTATTTTTTTTTTGTATTTTTTTTTGTAATAAGAACCTGTTGGTTTACAGTTAGCAGCAAAAGTCTGAAAAAATTAGTAAACTCGTTTTTTAAAAAATACCCACATTAAATTTTAATTATACCTGTACCATCTAAATTGCAGTTTTTTTTCAATGTTTTACTTTTATAATCAATGTTTAACACATTTTAAATTTGAAACAAATAAAAATTGTTTCAAACCCTTCACCTTTGCCGCCGTATTGTAAATGAATTATTATTCGTTGTTTGCACTGCATTAGAATAAATTTATAATAAATTAGGCTGGAGTTCGTTACTTTGTGTCATTAACTTGAATCAATAAGTATTAAGGAAGAAATGCTAAGCATTATTTTGTAAGGAAAGTACTTTTTAAAAAAAAAAAGTACTTTTAAAAATTTTACTTTTTAATAGAACTATCTTTTAAGAAATTCCTTTCAAAAGAGTGCCTGTCCACTAGTTTTTTAAAAGATTTTTAAGGAAGTAACTAATTTGAAATATTTTTTAGATAACATCTTTTCACCAAAAATTGTATGGAATAATTTTTAAAAAATTTGTAAGAAAGTAAATAGTTTGAAATTTTTTTTTTAGAAAAAATTTTTTTACCAAAAATTGTATGGAATAATTTTTAAAAAATTTTTTTATTGTAAAGGGTGGTTTTTATAGAGTGTCACAAAAACTCTTCGAGCTTAATAAAAATAAGAAAATAAATAAAATAAGGGGTTGCGGTTGGCTGAAGTAGTAGAACACGAGACTATGAAGTGGAGGGTCCTGAGTTCAACCCCGCGCTGAGTCATGAAATATTGTGTTGAATTCTTCTGATCAGCATTAGTGCGTGGTTGTGTTAGTTGTTGCCAGCCTGTTTCAATGATGAAGGCATAGCGCTGGTGTCACTGATCATAATTGGCAGCGACTGACACGATCATGTACTAAAAAGCAGAGTAACAGCAGCACCCTCCTCCGTCGGCGAAGTAAAAAGGTTGAAATATCTACAAAAAAATTCTCTATATTCTCATCTTTCTTCACCTGTTCTCTCCTTACAGTTCCGGCGCAATGCACTGCATATGTAATGGTCATCCCCTGAGTGCTTTGATCCGAGATATAAAAAAAAAAAATTAAGTTAACAGAAAAAATTTAATATCTTATTCTTGGGGGCCATTCCCTGAGTGCTGGTCCTACATAAAATTTTAAAAGAAATATAAAATGTTAATTTTTTCAACGGGCTTAACTGCGAATCTGCATGACTGCAAATGATTTTTTATTATTTTATTAATAAATGAATTTGTTCAAATTCTATTTATTATTTTTTTATATTAAGATTGGAATATTAAGAATATTTTCAATAATCATCAAACCAGCAGAACGGATCAGGACAGAAATATAAAATGTTTTTAGTAGTCTGTTGCCAGTTTAAATCTTAATAAAACAAGGAAATATATTTTTCATATTAAGGAGATGATCGTTAGTGGAAAGAAAATTTTATGAAATTAATGTTTAAATAATAATATCATATATAAATACTCCATGCATATTTTGTGGTACACTTTTTAGTATTTTATAGCTCAATATTATTGGTGAAATATATATGCTTTAAAAGATATTTTGATGTACATATGCACAATATAAATAATGTGGTATATAAATAAAGGGTTTTTTTTTATAGAGGGACACAAATTTAACTCATAATAAAAAATATATTTTTCATATCAAAGAAACGGTCGTTATTGGAAAGAAAATTTTATGAAATTAATATCTAAATATGATTTCTGTCATGTGGCCGCCACGGCTGGTGCGTAAAAAGCTCAATCTGGAATACCAATTTTCAACAATTAAAAATAATCGTTCATAAAGTAGAAGGACACAACCCCAGTTGCTGAGAAATTATAATCATACATTATCATTCACCTATATTAATGAAACTTATGTTGTTTAAAAGGTATTTTATCGTACATATGCACAGTGCATTAAACTTTGTATATGTATGAGTGCCCCATACATTTATTGTAGTGCGTTGCTTTGGTGTTGTGGCACTCTAAAAAAACGCTTAGTAGCAAAATTACTAATAACTGCCTTAATTTCAAATATTCCTTTATATTCTGTAACAAGTTGTCAATGTCACGTCAAGACTTAACTCTCCGATGAGTGAGAAGGTCCTTAGGGATCTTTTTGCCTTTTCAAACTGAAATTACTCCTACTTCGGTCACTACAACCCCCCAAAGTTAGCCTGTATTCCAAGAGTATTTTGTGGCGCATCTTTTGGAAAAAAAAATCAAGCCGATCGGATCATTACTTTAGGAGTTATTGAGGTTTTAGTAAGAATAGTACGCGGACGTGTGAATAGGTCCGAATGGACCTTGTACTGAATTTCACTAATAAATGCATGTTTTTGGGCATCATTATAATTTTTTATTGTTTCAACACATAATTTACTTGTTCTGAACACAAAGACCTAAACTCAAAGACATTAGGGATGATGATAAAAAAAAATTAAAAAATTTAAAAAATTATTTTTGTATGTAGAGTTTAGTTATAAACAATAAAAACAAAAAAAAAACAAAAAAAAAAAAAAATTTTATTTGAAAAAAAAAACATGATTTACAAAAAAGGTCTGTAGGGACCTTTTCACACGGCCGTGACGTTCAGAACTGTCACTAATCGGAGGGTTAATATCAAAAATAGGACACTTGTGTACTCCTCTTCCTCAGCAATTGATATGCAGTTTTTAACAGCCTGTTGCTATATTCAAGGAGAGCCTTAGAGAGCGGTCGCAGGATAACAGAAGTAGTTAATTGTTGTCCACAAGGAGTAGCTAAGTATCGTATTTTAAATATCGTCTCGAAGTGACCTTGACAAATAGTTACAGAATAAAGAGAAACAAAGACAAACCTATTTATAGTGCTGCTGTGGCTCATGGGTCCAGGTTTTTATGGAGTATTTGTATTAATTTTTTTATTTCGGTATTTAGTGATCTTGAAAATTTATAAAACCCCAAATTTCTTCATTGTTTGCAATTATTAACAGCAATCCTTCTTTTCCAAAAATAAACAACAAAAGGCACCAACAAAAAAGCCAAAAGGCTACTTTGCCCTTCTAAATAAATTAAGAAACAAAAAAATTGCAAATAATACGTCATATCCGGTCATTTTGAAGCGGGGAAAAAAAATGTAAGAAAAAGTACCGTGCGTCATCATTCATAACTGAAGGAACAAAAATGCACATTTACCGCTTAACCGCGACACCGCATTCTGCGTCCTCTTGTCCATTTACATTTCTTGTTTCTTATGTTGAAAACCTATTTGTGTCTTAAAAAAAACAAAAACAAAAAAGAAATGACGCAAACAGACCAACGGCAGCAGCAAAAAATGCCACAAGGCCGTCTACTCAAAGCATCATTCTGATGAATTTAATTCAACTTTAAATCAATTTATACAATATTTTTAATTTTTTCCGATCAACATCAACTTTAGTGTTTTATTCAACACCAACACAAACTGCTTTACTTTGAAATCGTAATGCATTGGAATTCCCTGAACAGAAGTGGCAACTATATTAATGGTATTCACTGTTTGTAGCAAAAAAATCTTGCGAAATTGCAATCGCTACTTTTTCTTTAAAAAAAGTGTATTCGTTAATGCGTTTTATCTAGCAACTGAGCTCAGTGTTTTGGTCGCTTAACATAAACTGAATAAAATTTGTAACGCATGCCAGCATGCCAGAACATGACCGACATGCCAACATATGATTGCTTGCAGTTCCCGATAAATACAAACATATTTGGTTTCCTCGTACAGGAATTTTCATTTTTAATATCCTTTCAACATATTGTTTAACAAAATTATTTAATTTTTGTCGTTTTTCTCGTAACTTGCAAGCAAAATGCTACGATATTTTGGACTTTTGCTAGACTCTTTGCACCAGACTTTGAATATCTCTGATGGCAAAATTGCAAAATATAATAAAAAGCTACTTTTTTAGAAACGTACTTTTTTGCAAAGGCACTTTTTTGCAAATGCACTTTTTTGAAAAGGTACTTTTTTGAAAAGATACTATTTTGATAAGGTACTTTTTTGAAAAAGTACTTTTTTAATAAGGTAGTTTTTTAATAAGGTACTTTTTGAAAAAGAAATTTTTTTAAAAAGGTTCTTTTAGAAAAAGTACTTTTTTAAAACGTACTAATTTCAAAAGCGCTTTTAAAGCTTCCCTTCAAAATTGTACTCTTTTAAAAAGTACTTTTTGGAAAAAATTCTATTTTAGAGAAGTACTTTTTAAATTACTTATTTAAAAAAAAATTCTAGAAGGTACTTTTTTGAAAAGGTACTTTTCAAAAAAGTATTTTATATACATGAAAGTAATTTTTTGAAAAAGTTTGTTTTTAAAAGGGTACTTTTTTAAAACCTACTATTTTCAAAAGGGGCATTGAGCCTTCATTTTAAAATTGAAGTTTTTTAAAAAAGTACTTCTTTGAAAAAGTATTTTTTTTTTTAAACTACCTTTTAAAAGGGGTTTTTTAAATGCTTTTCTATAAAGGCAAGTTTTACAAAAATTATTTCTTAAAAATATTCTCATAATCCACTCTTAATAAAAATTCATAAAAAAATAAAATGACATTGCAGATTTGAACTTGAGTCCAATTAAGGCATTCTTATCTCTATAATTGAAAGGTACTTCTTTAGAAAATTACTTTTTTAAAAAGGTACTTTTTTGAAAAGATACTCTTTTAGATTACTTATTTAAATAAATATTTAAAACAAAATTTTTTCAAGATGGTACTTTTTTAAAGAAGTACTAAAAGGTACTTTCTAAAAAAGTACCTTTTTTCAAGAAGGTACTTTTTTGAAAAAGTACTCTTTTGAAGAAGTACTAAAAGGTACTTTCTAAAAAAGTACCTTTTTTCAAGAAGGTACTTTTTCGAAAAAGTACTTTTTTAAATTATTTGTTAAAAAAAATATTTAAATTTTTTTAGATATTAGTTGTAAGAAAGAATACCTTGTATATACTTTTAAAAAAGTGTCCAAGGGTTATTGTTAAAAATGTACAGAATATAAATTACAGTGGTAGTCTTACTACCTGTTTTTGTAAAAAATAGAAATTTTCGTTTGGGTATTTACTCTTCTATTAAAAAAAACAAATAAAATGTGTACTATGACGAAACAACTTAAATTCTTAAGAAAATTGTTTTTACAAAAAGAAACTTATAAAAAAATTATAATTTTCGTAAAAAATATAGATATTTATATTCTAAAAAAATTTTTTTCCATTTGGCATTAATTAAATTTTCAATTTGGCTTTGCCTCTTGTAAATGTTTTTAAATCGTAAATTTTCCTCAACAGATCTATGGCAGACATCTCTCAAAAAAAGATGCTAGACTCAGATGATGTTGATGTTTTTTGTTTTTGTTTTTTATTTTTATTTTTGGTAATGGAAATTGAACACGATTTTTCTTTTAGTCCAAAAAAAAAAGGAAAGAATCAAAAGTAGAGGCAGACATGTTAAGTCGGTCAATTGATGTGGTCATGTCCGGCAAGTGGAACAATGGCTGCTCTGCAAACAAAAAGGACAGGCGAAAAGAATGAAATGAAAATGAAATTAAATGAAGAGACCGACTGACGTCCTCCAGGCTTAAAGAAGCCATAAAATGAAAAGCTCTTTAGAACGATGTTTTCTTTGTTCTTGTCAATTTTGCCACTAAGCAAAAAAAAAAAAAAAAAACTCAACTGTGAAATATGCTAATTGCCAGTTGTAGTAGTTTTGCCAATTCTAAGAAATTTAAGAGATTTTATAAATAAATAAAATTGAAAAATTTAAATCATTTTAAAGTAGACATTTGCTTTCAAATGCAATTGATATGAACAGAATTTGTGTAAATGTTTAAAGTTTCAAGCAATTGTAATGACCTTCAACTATTAAATTAACCTTGTCGTGGCAAGCAAGAAAACGTTTCTTTAGTTGGGCATGTGTGGTGTGAGTCGCTTTTGCTTGACTTAGAATTGCCATTAAGCAATTTCGAGGCGTTGCCGGTGAAATAAATTCAAATAGACACCAACACCCACTCATTAGCTCTTAGCCAATCTTGAAATTAATCTTAACATTTTGAGTTTTTTTTTAGCCCACAAACAGGCAAACAAGAGCCCCGAAATCATTCTTTTGTTATGTTGTGTTTTTGATTTGTAACGAATTTGTGCAACATGACTTTCAAGACAATATTTTTGAAATCGACAAGCAGACTCGATTTAATAGCATGAGCCAACATACGACATTGTTGCACTCGTATGTGGCAGCATAATGCAGTGGTCAATTTTCTATATTTTCTAAAAAAGGGTTCTTTGTGGAAATCAAAGCCAGACAGACAGACAAACAGCCAGCCAACCACTGCTACGTTCACCACAAGGCAGACAGACATGTTGTATGACAAGCCATTACTTGTCACTCTCATTAGCTTTTCGCTGGCATAAAAAACAAACTGAAGCAAACTTTACCACAACATTACGACATTACAAGACGCGTTTAAAACATTGTCACGTTTGTTTTGTTTACAACAACTCAGTTCAATTCATTTGATTTCAGTTTTACTTTATATACAGTTTTTTTCTGTTGTTTTTTCATTTGTTCTTGCTATTGCAATTGAATTTTTCGATTTAACTAAAACAGTTCTGAAAGAACAAAAAAATCAATATGACTTGGAAGTAGTCTATTTCTCTTTGCTGTAGTATTTATCTGCCAACTTCGATCATATATATATTTTTTGGGCTTAAAAAATAAAAAACAAAATTATATTGGTTGAGTAAGAAGGAATTGAAATAGTGCGGGACAGTACAATAAGACAGCATCATATGTTATTGCCCATTGTTAAGGGTGGGAGCTACAAAATGATGGTCATGTTGAAAGGTTCAAATTGTTGGTAACACAAATTGAAATTGGAGCAATAATAATTGTTTGTTTAATTTTTTTTGTTATAGTTTGCGAGCATAAATAAATATATACAGTCGAACTTCTCTAATTTGAACTTCTATTACTTGAATTTTCCATAAGTTGAAGCAAATTCCGTGGCAACAGCATCTAGGAGAGAAATTCCACTAGACTTTACTTCTATACCTTGAACTTCTATAACATGAATTCCTCCATAATTTGAAGAAAAATTGGAGCAAAAAGGTTCCGTAATATGAATTTTTTCAGGAAATTTCTCTTTTGCTTACAAAAGTTGCAAATTAGTCGCTAATTGTGAATAAAGAATCTTTTCACTTTAATTTGATTTAAAAATCGCTAAATTTAATTCGATGCTTGAAAGTTGATTATAGAACTAGAATTTTAAAAGAAGCTATAGTTCGTATTGAAAAGAATTGTAAACACGATATTAATGTACTAGAATGCATTCACCATTTATCAAGAGCTTGGGATATCGATTTTACTAGCCAGACAATATCGAACTGCTTTACAAAGTGTGTATTTGGGCAACATTCAATGTGGGACGAAGAGGATGACATTCCTGTAGCATTATTTTAAATGATTTTGATGACAACGCAAATGTTTTAAGTGATAATAATGAAGTTTGGCTAAACTTAAATGGCATAGAATCCACAAGTTGTACTGTTCAAGAGTTTCTGGACATTGATAGTGAGTTGATAACTTCTGATGAAGATATTATTGAAGAATGTACCGCCGAATCTGAAACGCAGTCTGGAGAAATAATAGATAGCGATGAGCACGAAGTTGAGGAAACAATTAAGCAACTATCCAAACAAATTATAAAAGAATCATATGAAAATTTTAAATGCATTCTTAAACACAAATGAAAAATCATGAGATGACCACTATAAAGCACTGCACAAATTAGAATCACTTTTTGCTCAAAGTAAAAAAAATCGGTCAAAAATTACTCAATATTTTAGTATAAGTATATTCAAATAAAAAAAATAAATACTGCTGCTGTTAAAAACAAAAATGAATTTCTGTTAGAAATAATTGTTTTTTCCTACTATTTGGAACGGTTTTAAATGTGATTCTCAAAGTTGAAGTCTCCGTAAGTTGAAGTTTTTTTTCGGGATAATGGCGATTCAATTTATAGAAGTTCGACTGTATATGTAAAAAAATTACTAGTTCCTTCAATAACGAAGTGGGGACTACGGAATCCTAAGCTAAAAAAGAAAACAAAATTTATTCGAATAATTTCGTAGACTTTTTTTTAATTTTCATTCTAGCACTCTTTTCAAATTATTTTAATGCAAATAACTTTTAGCATAATATGCATTCGATTGATTTTATTCGAATAATTTTTTATTCGAATAAATTGTTATTCGAATAATGTTCTATTCGAATAAATTGTTATTCGAATAATTTTTTATTCAAATAATTTTTTATTCGAATAATTTTTTTATTCGAATATAAAATTCGTTTGATTTTACTTGTTTTATTCGAACTATTTTTATTCGAATAATTTTTTATTCGAATGACTTTTTATTAGAGCGATATTTTATTCGAATTATTTATATTCTATATTTATGTAAAATATTATTCGAACAATATTTCATTAGAATAATATTTTATTCGAATAATTTGTTATTCGAATATTTTTTTATTCGAATATGAAATTTTGAACGAATAAAATAAAAACTTTTTTCGATTAATTTTCGTTAAATTTGTTTAAAAATTATGTTTATTGCAATAATAATCTTCCAATTATTTTTATTGAAATAACTTTTGTTCGAATAATATAATTATAGGCTATTGGTTTTAAGCGAATAAAATTTTATTCGCATAAACAGTATTTAATAGTAAATGCAGCGTAATATATTCTACTTGATTAAATGTGATTAATCAATAATACGATTTTGTGAAAAACGGAGAGCCGTAAGGCTTCGTTAGTATGGAATCTAAAATTAGAAACCAACTTTATTCGATTAATTTCGTTGATTATTTTTTTAATGAATTTCATTGCAATGACTTTCTTCAAACTAATATTATTAATATAATTCACATAAATTTTTTTTCAATTGTTTTTATTCGAACTTTTGTTCGATTAATTTTATTCGAATAAATTTTTTTTGATGATAAATTTTTGATTGGTAATTTTTATTGGAAAAAAATTTTGTTCGATTAATTTTATTCGAATAAATTTTTATTCGAATAAATTTTTATATTGAACTAATTTTTATTTTCAAATATATTTCTAGCAAATAATTTTATTTTAAAAATTGTAATCCGAATAATTTTAAAAAAATTTTTGGAATAATTTTTAGTGGTTCAAGAAAATGTTTGCCTTAAGTTCGAATATTTCTGGCAATAATCCAGCGAAAAATTTTGTAGGCCTTAACGTAACAAATTGACTATATTAATAATTTTCTTCAAACTATTTTTATTCGATTAATTTAATTCGCATAAATTTTTTTCAATTGTTTTTATTCAAATAAATTTTTTTTCGATTAATTTTATTCGAACAAATTTTTATGTTAATAAATTTTCGATTGTTAATTTTTATTGGAAAACAATTTTGTTCGCTAAATTTTACTCGAATAAATTTTTATTTAATAATTTTTATTCGAATAAATTTTTATATTGAAGGAATTTTATTTCCAAATTTATTATTATTAAATAATTTTATTCGAATAATTTTAACAACAAAATGAATAGTTGTTTGAATAATTTTTAGTGGTTCAAGAAAGTGTTTTCTTAAAGTTGTAATAATTTAAAAATTTTCTTTTTTTTTAACAAGGAATTATTCGAACAATAATCATATAAATGTGGTCACCTTAATTATATGTAGATTATTCATCATATGAAATTATTAAACAAAAAGTGTTACTCAACTTCGGCCACTGCTGAATGTTTACTTTTTTTTCTCACATTCCTCCTTCTCATCTAGTCTGCTAAAGTCTACCGAAAAAAGTGTCATGTAAACGATCAATCGATTTGCTTTTTGTTTATTTTTTGCCATCTTATTTTTTGTTCCTTAATAACATTATTGGCAACATTTTTGTACATTTGCTCTAGATTTTGTCCTTTTCAAATTAAGGGGGAAAAAAATAAAGTTTCGCTTTTCAGTTTCACTTTCGTTTGAAATCGTATAAGGAAAAAACAAAAGCTAAAATATAAAAAAGCGTGGCTTATAAACTTAAAAGGCGATTGGAACCACGTTTGGTTTTGGTTTTTTCTTATAGTTTTCTGTTAAGGATAAAATGTGGATATTTTCAATATCGTTTTTTTCTTTTTCAGTTGTGGAGTTGTTAATGTGTAGGGCTTGACAATGTTGCTGCATTTTGCATGTTGCAAACATTCTCATACACGATTTAATGACAGTTTGTGATCATAATAAACTGATGTCGAATACTTTATCATGATTAAAGTTGTTAAATAAATAGAAAACAATAAATTTATCACGCGCGCGCGTGTGTGTGTGTGTGAGTGGTTGTTGTATTCCTGCAAGGATTCCTGTCCATGAAAGCCGTTCGATTCTTAACGAAGAATGTCAATAACATACAAGATACTAAAATAGGATGCCTTTTACGAATATTTTCATTGTATTTTTATTTGTAAATACCAATTTGTCATTAGCTTGCGGATTCTTTTATCCAATTTAAATTTTCAAGTTTAACAGAGAAATTTGTTATAAACAAAGTTTTTATTTATATCCAAAAATTATTTACTAAAAATGTTACAAAATTCATTATTTTTTAAACTATAACGATATTTTTAGTTAAAAAATATTCTATTACTTTGTTAGAAATTACTTATTTTCTTGAAATTATATATCAAGGTATAGGTTATACGATGTACATTAAACTAGTAGTCCTCGTAAGTCAATGATATGTGAAATTGCTTAAATTGTTTTAAGTTGCTTATCCTGATTTGAACATTTTCATAATTTAAAAAATAAACTAGAATCAATTAAACGAAATGCCACGTGCTGGGGCTAAGGGCACAGTTTGGAAATTTTCCTAAAACACTTGACTATCTTGGGCATCTTCCGTGGCCTGCATATTGTGATATTCTGTCGTCTATACTGGAATCAATACTCCCTTTTCATCTTTGCATAGAAATTGCAAATTATCGGCCAAATAATTCTTTATATATGTATTTCTTCAATTATTTTGAGAACTTTTATTTAAAAAAAACATTTATAGAGCAACATCTTTGGTTTTTGCCGATAGTGTAAAGGATTGTTTTTATATATAAATGCTACACATTTTTTTGTGGTACACTTTTAAGTATCTTATCGTCCAGCAATATTCATGAAGGCTATATGATTTAAAAGGTATTTCAACGTAAATATGTAGAGTATAAATATTTTCATAAGAATTCCTTTATTGGACTCAAGTTCAAATCTGCAATCCGTAAATTTCTTTTATGAATTTTTATTAAATTCAAGTTATTTTTATTAAGAGCAGAATATTAGAATATTTTATAATGATCAAACTAGCAGTATAGATCAGTACAACACAAATAAAATTCACATTCTTGCATAAATAGTTTTTTTTAAGTTGTGTATAAATATGGCACCCATTTTTTTGTAGTACATATTTATTTACCTTAAGGTTTACCAATAATGATGGATTATATACGCTTTAAAAGGTATTTTGAAGTAGATGTGCACAGTATAGATAGTTTTTAAAAAGTTGTGAATGAATATATTTTTGTGGTACACTTTTAGGTATCTTACCCTTCACAAATGTTTATGGAGTTTATGTTGTTTGAGAGGTATTTTTATGTAGATATGCACAATATAAATAATTTTTTTTCAGCTGTTGGCTGAAGCAGTAGAACACGAGACTATGAAGCGGAGGGTCGTGAGTTCGAGCCCGCGCTAAGTCATGAAACATTGTGTTGAATTCTTCTAAAACAGCATTAGTGCGTGGTTGTGTTAGTTGTTGCCAGCCTGTTTAAATGATGAAGGCATAGTCACTGATCACTGAACATAATTGGCAGCGACTGACACTATCATGTACTAAAAGCAGAGCAACAGCACCCACCTTCGTCGGCCCTGTAGCAAAAATTAGCCGGCGAAGTAAAAGGTTGAAATAGCTACAAAAACAACTGTCTATCTTCTCATCTTTCCTAATCTGTCCCCTCAATACTATCCCCTCGTTTTCAGTTCCGGCGCAATGCATTGCATATATAGGGGTCATCCCCTGAGTGCTGAGGGGTTACTCTCTAATGCGATGCGAAAGGAATTGCTTTCGCATTTCAATGTAAATAGCATACAAATGCGTTCAGTTTTTCATTCGCATCGCTTTACAGAGTAACCCCCCTGGTCCTACTCCTAAAAAAAAAAAAAAAATCTGCTTGGAAAGTAAGAGAAAAAAATTTTTTTTTTTCACTTCCGTTTTGCATTTGCAAAACATTCAAAGGCCTGCTTATAGTTTGTTTAATGATTCCTTTATAACTTTGTTCTTTGCTTTTCATATAAATTTTACTAACGCAACGTGATTAACGCATAAAAATATGTAAAGCGTGTTTTTTTTAGAGTGCCACAACACCAGAGCAACGCACTACAATAAATGTATGGAGCACTCATATAAATATAGCGTTTGTGAATATCTACGACAAAATACCTTTTAAACAACATAAGTTTCATTAATATAGGTGAATGATAATGTACTTAAAAAAGTACCACAAAATTATGTTTGTAGTAAATCATGTTTTTTTCCCCTAGAGTGTTACAACTCCAAAGCAACGCGTGCAAATTGTTGAAATTTTTAATCAAAATAATTCTTCTATTTGTCAAACTCATCGTGCATTTCTTACATTTTATGCCGGTACACAATAGTCCTTCAGAGCGGCTAATTATAAATCATTTTCGGACCACATTTACTCTAACTGCTAATATGCATCCCGGTGAGACTACGGACAGTGTGCACTAAAGAAACTGTAGCCGCTGTACAGTAAAGCATTAAAGATGATCCTAAGCACTGAATTCATCGCCTTTTTCAGCAACTGGGATTGTGGCCTTCCACTTTATGAAAGGTTTATTTTTGGTTGCTAAAAATTGGTATTCCAGATTGTGCCTTGGCTGGCCACATGACAAAAATCATATTTAAACATTAATTTCATAAAATTATCTTTCCAATAGCGGCCGTTTCCTTGATATGAAAAATATATTTTTTATTATGAGTTAAACTTGTGTCCCTCTATAGAAAAAACACTCTTTATTTATACACAACATTATTTATATTGTGCATATGTACATCAAAATATCTTTCAAAGCATATATATTTCATCAATAATAGTGAACTATTAAATACTAAAAAGTGTACCACAAAAAATGTGTGCAGTATTTATATATGATTTTATTACATAAACATTAATTTCATAAAATTTTCTTTCCCATAACGACCGTTTCCTTGATATTGAAAATATTTTTCCTTGTTTTATTCTGATTTAAAACTTGTGTCACTCTATAAAAAACACCCTATATTTGAATTATGGTGTTTCTTCAGATAACCCTTTTTATTACATTTCTTGCACTAAAAACATTTTATTACAATCTTCCCTTTAAACAACAACAACACCAACAATAGAAACAAGCAATTTGCAAATGCCACTTAATTTTCTATTCTAAGGAAACTCCAATTTTCTTTTATTTGCCACAGAAATAAAGAAAAGAATTAGTTACAAATACCAGAAAAATCTATTAAATGACAGTGATTTACTGGCCGTATCATTTAAAAGTGACATTATACAAGGAAATTACACAATCTAAACACATCAATAGCAGCAGCAGCAGCAGCCATGGCAAGAATGATACTCGTATTTGTTTTGGCCGCAGAGAGAAAAACTAAAGTAAATAAAAAAAAAAATATTCGCATAAGGAAAATCATTAAACCACCTTCTGGCATGTGATTTAATTTTTTTCCCCCTCCTCCCTCCTTGTGAAATTGTATCTCTAGCGAAGTTTGACTTCCTTGTTATTTAAAATCATTTTCATTTAGTACGAGTATTTATTGCAAAATCCTTGAAAGTTTTTCTCTTTCTATCAATTCTCATAAACATCTGCATAATCTGTGTTGTATTTGAATAGAATTTACATTTTGCTTCTTGATTTGCTAAAGAGTTTTCGAAATGCAAAAAAGTAAAAACAACAAAAACTCATCTTTAATTAGTTTAGAAAACGACATTCGCCAGAGACTTGAACCGATTGTCGTCGTCGGTCGCTGCCCCGTTGTATTGAGTGAGTGACTTTTATATTGATGTGTTTCCAACTAATAAAGTGAAATGGAAAACTCATTAGAATAAAAACAAAGTAATAAAAAAAACTATCTAAAAAAAAAAAGAAAAGGAAGAAGAGAATAGGAGATCGATGGCTGGTTGGATGGCTGGATACGTGGTATAGGCAGCAGCCATTAGTCGAAATGATCTTATTTATTGTTATAGAAAACAAAAACAAGATCACTTTCCTCTCAACATTTGCTGCCACAAAGCACCCACTTTTTTATTCTTGTTGTTGTTTTTGGTGTTGTTGTTTGTTAGTGAATAAAAACTAAGAGCAGATATCATCATTTAGTTAAACCAATCCATCCCATAACAGCGCGCACTACTTTGGGATTTTATGCTCGTACACCAAGCAAATAAATATTTGATGTGTAGTACAAGCTCATACGAGGGGTGGTGTACAACAAAATTGCAAAACTAATACAAGCAGCATGAGTAAAAGCTACTACTCTTAAATCACTATCCCCTGTATGGCATTTTAAATTCACTGGCCTGCAACAACCCTCGTTAATGAATATTGCAAAACTAAAAGGAAACCTAAAAATATTGGAATATAGTACATATGAAAAGGAGGGAAGAAAAAAAAGAAGAAAACATTTCGAACAATGCAAATGTTTGAGAATTCTATCGACACGCATGCATCTAAATTTATTTGTCAATCAGTCTTAAACTACGACTTGGTCAGTTTCATAAAATAGCAATAATTGCCTTGTAAGCGCTTTATTTTGCTTGCCGAACACACACACACACACACGTGTACGTTCGTTTTCCAAGTAGACAACTAGATATTGACCGACGGACAGCAAATAATGCATGAATGTTGTATATTTTTGCTGGAGAGTGTTTTAAAAAACAAAACCAACAACAACATGATTGTATATGGCATGCAACATTGTGGCATTGAAGGCAGTGACGTAAGCAAATGTTGTTAATATATTGAAAGTAATTAAAACAGAATTGAGTTAATTCGAATGATAGTTTTTTTTTAAATTTCTCAATTAAAAATTTTGCAAATTGTTGTTAAATAATTGAAACTAAGAAAAAAAATTCAAGTAAAAACAGTTTTAAGGGTAGTAGAAGCCACCAAAATGCTTAAAAATTGTATAATGATATATATTTTTGAGATCCCCACAATTCCCAAAGAAATTTTCAAAATCCCAAAGTGGGAATTTTTTAATATAATAGCCATATTTTTCGCCAGAAACAGATAACTTCGCTGATGCAAAGTGATGTACAAAATGTGGACCTAAATTTCACTCCAATTACTTAGGGGATCACGCGGCTAAACATATAGGTTTGCGTCTTCGCTATTGATCCACGAAACAACTGATAAATTACTACTGAAAAAAAAAACTATTAAAACTTGTTAATAGAACGTGGCATAGCAGTAATTTAAATTTACTAAAATTAAAAGCCAACAAAATTCTGAAAAAGAGTATAATGATATATATTTTTGAGATCCCCACAATTCTCAAAGAAATTTTCAAAATCCCAAAGTGGGAATTTTTTAATATAATAGCCATATTTTTAGCCAAAAGCAGATAATTTTACTGATGCAAAGTGATGTACAAAATGTGGACCTAAATTTCACTCCAATTACTTAGGGGATCACGCGGCTAAACATATAGGTTTGCGTCTTCGCTATTGATCCACGAAACAATTGATAAATTACTACTGACAAAAAAACGATTAAAACTTGTTAATAGAACGTGTCATAGCAGTAATCTAAAATTAAGACTAATGAGGTCTTAAGGTTCGTAACGTGTTATATTCAGAAAGAAAATCAGCAGCAATTTAACTTCTCAACTTCCTCAGCAACTTAAAAAAATAAAAATATACAAAAACAGATTTAAGGGCGTTAGAAACCACCAAAATGTTTAAAACGTGTATAATGATATATAATTTTGAGATCCCCACAATTCCCAAAGAAATTTACAAAATCCCAAAGTGGGAATTTTTTAATATATAGGTCATATTTTTTGCCAGAAGTAGATAATTTCACTGATACAAAAGTGATCTACAAAATGTAGACCTAAATTTCACGCCCACTACTCAGGTGATCACGCTGCTAAAGTTTTAGGTTTGCGTCTTCGCTATTAACCCACGAAACAACTGATAAATTACTACTGAAAAAAATTAGAAGCCACCAAAATGCTTAAAAAGAGTATGATGATATATATTTTTGAGATTCCGATAATTCCCAAAAAAAATTCAAAATCCCAGAGTGGGAATTTTTTAATATACTAGCTATATTTTTCCACAGAAGCGGATAATTTCACTGACCAAAGTGATGTACAAAATGTAGTCCCAAATGTCATTCCTATTACTTAGGTGATCAAGCTGCTAAAATATTAGGTTTGCGTCTTCGCTATTGGCCCTCGAAACAATTGATAAATTACTGCTGAAAAAGCTATTAAAACTTGTTAATACAACGGCTCATAACAGAAAATCAGCAGCAATTTAAATTCTCAACTTACACAGCGAATCAGAAAAATTCCAATTTCGGAAGTCGCTATACTCCCATCATCAGTACTCGTTTGTGTTTTAGTTGACAGTTTTATTTATAAAAAAACTTACACAGAAGTAGCATACGAGAACTGTATCAATATTAAATTGATGATAACACAAAAAAAAAATAAATTTTTTTAGCTGGAATCGTTTTCGATGGTAATCCTTTTTTGGAATAATTATGTCTAGCACAGGCAAAAAGACAACACACATGTCAGGCCAAAAATCTTAAAAAACCAAACTTTCTAAGTTCGTTTTTTTTAGCAAAAAATATGTCTGTTAAGCTATTTTTTTTTTGAGGGATATGTGTCCCCCCTTAATACTCATATGGTTGGGTGCCAACAATATTTCCTTTCATCACATGACGATGATGATGAAACGTAAAAAAAGGAGCTTGAAAATATTTATTAAAATTAAAATAACAACAAAAGCAAAATAATAATGCTCGTAATAATAAAGAATCAACTTAACCTTAACTTTCAAAATGTACTCTATAAATTCTACCTCTACACTGGCACTCACACGACTGCAATACGATGTGGCAAAAGTGCACTGAGAGAAATATTTAGTTGATTGCCTTGCAAGCTTATTTTTGGTATATATTTTTTTGAAATAAACGTATGTTTAAAATTATAATGAATAGATTAAAATTTTAATTATAATAAGTAGATTAAAATTTTTTTTATATATAAATTTGCATACGAGAATTACATCGATATTAAATTGATCATGTCTTACATAAAGTTAGTTTCTCTTCTTCATGTGAGCATTTATTGTGGTTTATTGTTTACGGTCTAAACTCTTGCATTGCAGTTTCTCGTTAACTGAAGGAAAAGAGAAATGAAGGTTGAAAATTTATGAAATGATTTTATGGAACGGCACCATTTTTCTTTGTATTAAAGCACTAGGTTAACTTAAGAATATTCCTTTCAGTGTAATATTCAAAATAAGGACGAAGTTTAAATATGGTCAACCTCTGCCTTGCACGAATGTACTTGTCTGTGTGTTTGCCTGTGCGGCTGCTGCTGTGTTTTGTTATTGGTGTGATGGAAAGAACAAACGAACGCCTTGTTTTTAGCGTGATGTGTTCTGATGTGATTTGATGTGTTTGGCTCAAAAATGTTGCTGTTTTTTTTTTGTGTTTTGCATTTTTTGCCTGTGCTTAGAACGAACTGAAACTTTCGTCCCACACAAAGGCCTCCACTTTATTTGGAAGCAATTGTTATAAACATTTCTCCCAATAAGTTGGTATCATACGAGGGTGGCAGCTAAAATTGTCGCTCTTAAAGGCTGTTATTCATTTAATTGAAAATAAATTCTCTTAGATTGCGAATTAATGGGATTCTTTGGTTATTATAATACCAAGAAATAAAACCCTTTAAGGCTGGGTTTTTTGAGATCTCAGTTAAACTGGGCTTAGTTAATCCGCCAACAGATTTTTTTTTACAAACTTTTGGGGGATCATCCTATTTTTGCTTAAAATATTGATCTTTAATTAAGTCATAAAAAAAAAACAGACACACTTTGCCAGAAAAAATAACATTTATGCCCGATTTTTGGGATCTCAGTTAAACGAGGTTTAGTTAATCTGAAAACTGATTTTTGCCGCTATTATCAAGTTTTTATATAAAATATTTCCTTAATGAAATAATAAAAAAAAAATCGCAGTTTGCTGGAAAGATCAGAGTTTCAGACTTCGCTAAACTAGGTTTAAACTTAAACCAGCTCACAAAAACCCGACCTAAATGAAAATGGAATACGAGTTTTAAAACAAAATTTCAAATCTAAATAGATTTTTATGCAAACAACCATCAATGTTTACAGTCCTATAAAAAGAAAATAAATGGTAATTATGGAACCACCCTCGTATAAACATATAAAAACGTTAACTTAGAGAAAACCCTTTATGTCTATGTTGATCATTTTTAAATCAAGGCTTTTTTTCACTTCTTCTACTATTTACTCTAGATGTTTGCCACATCGGCCTCGGTGGCAGTTGTGGTGGTTTTATTTTTAAAAGGGTTTTCATTTCAAATTTAATCGTTTTGATAACATTTTAACAACATTTTCTAACATTTTTACTATTACCAAATTTTTTTTTGCGCTCTTGTCCATGTATTTTCCTTGTCTTTTTTCGTTTTGCTTCTTCTTTAAAGTGTTTTAGGCATTTAAGCCATAATTTTTCTCGTTGGCCAAACAAAAGTAGCCACATGTGGTCGTTGTTATTATGAGTGCCGGTAGTGTAGGTATAATGTTGCCTGATTGTAAATGAGTGAGTGCGAAATTTTGTGTGTCTTATTGAGGAGGTGATGACAGTCAAGCGTTTTTTTCCTGTTTTTTTTGTTTTTTGTTTGAAGGGTTAAGAAAAGTATTAATTTGTTTAAGACGCGTGCGTACCAGGCATGTAAATGTTCAAATATTTATTGCCTCGTTTATTAAGTTCTTTTTCTTTTTTTTTTGGTTCTTGCAAAAGGGATTACTTGATTCTGTGTGCGTGTGTGTGTGTGTGTGATAGTTTGTAAAATATGTTTGTGTAAAGATAAAATTAAAATTTTCTTTAAATATTCATAAATTTTTAAGATAGTTTTCTATAGTTTGTTTTAAGTTAAATTTGCCATGTGGGTTTATTTGGCTTAAACTTGTAAAGAACTATTCTGATAAATCAATAAGAATAAATCTTTTTATGTCAACAAATGATTGCAAATAATGACTTTATTCAAAGCAAAAAGTGCTAGTGATTAAAAAACAATTCGATTGATTTTGAGTTCGATTTTTTAAGAGTATTAATTAATTAAATATTAAATTTTTTCTTAAAAAAAAAACACTTATTTTTACTAATTCAAGGATAAAAAATAAATATAGAAAAAAATAGTTATTAAATAGATCCCTATATTTTATATATTTAATGTATTCCAAAATAAAATGTAAGTCAATATTTTAAACTCTAGACAAGAGCATGATTCAAATGAATCAGCTTCAACCATAATTTTTTGTAAATTAAAAGAAATCACACTTTTGGGAATCGCAAATAGAATCGCCATGATTAATATTCCCGCCCTTAATCTTTCTTTGAGTTGCGGCATGCCCCTCAAAAATTGCTTTGATGTTCGTAATGAAATTAAACACAAAATCAAATTGAGTCATCTTCTGTTGACAAAAAAAAGAAAAAAAAAAAAGAAGAAAAGTTCTTTAAGTGAAGTTTGTCCATCAAGACAACGCGACAGCCGGTTGTAAAATGAGCCATTGCTTTCAGGCAATTCACTTGCAATGCACCTTGATGTATTTGCATGAACATATACACCTGGCTTTAATATGTATTTAGCAAATATGTGTGGAAATATGCGCAATTGTGCAAATTATTATCACTTGTAAATGTCTGTTTACGAGTATTTAAGTGATTGAAATATATAAGACATTTTGTAGTCATAAGATTTAAAAAAAAATTTTTTTTCGAAGAGTTCTCACTAAATTGAAGAATTCTCACTAAAGGGGGCGGGGAACTATTATATTGTTCTTTAGAGCTTGGATTAGTTCTTCTTCTTTTTCTTTCCCTTGACCACTCATTACGTTCATTTCCCAAAACAAAACCATGTTATCCCTCGGATCTTAAAATATCTCCATGCCAAATTTCATCTATAAAGGTAATAGAGAGACAGACAGAGTTACTTTCATATATATTATATTAGTAAGGAAAAAAGTGCTAGTCATTATAAAAAGTGCAAGTCATTATAAAAAGTGCAAGTTGTCATAACAAGTGCAACACATCTGAAAAAGTGCAAGTCATTATGAAAAGTGCAAGTCATCATAAAAAGTGCAAGTCATCATAAAAAGTGCAATTTTTTATGAAAAATGCAGGTCTTCATGAAAAATGCAAGTCATTATAAAAAGTGCAAGTCATTATGAAAAATGCAGGTCATTATAAAAAGTGCAAATCATAGTGCAACTCATCATAAAAAGTGCAAGTCATTACGAAAAATGCAAGTCATTATAAAAAAGGTGCAAGTCATTACAAAAAGTGCAAATCATCATAAAAAGAGCAAGTCATCATATAAAAAGTGCAAGTCATTATAAAAAGTGCAACTCACTTTGAAAAATGCAAGTCATAGTGCAAGTCATCATAAAAAGTGCAAGTTGTTACGAAAAATGCAAGTCGTCATAAAAAATGCAAGTCATTACAAAAAGTGCAAATCATCATAAAAAGTGCAAGTCATCATAAAAAGTGCAAGTCATTATAAAAAGTGAAAGTCATTATGAAAAATGCAAGTCTTAGTGCAAGTCATCATAAAAAGTGCAAGTCATTATGGAAAATGCAAATCATCATGAAAAGTGCAAGTCATTATAATAAGTGCAAGTCACTTTGAAAAATGCAAGTCAAAGTGCAAGGCGCCATAAGAAGTGCAAGTCATTATGAAAAATGCAGGTCATTATCAAAAGTGCGAGTCATTACAAAAAGTGCAAATCATAGTGCAAGTCATCATAAAAAGTGCAAGTCATTACGAAAAATGCAAGTTATTAAAAAAAAGGTGCAAGTCATTACAAATAGTGCAAATCATCATAAAAAGAGCAACTCATCATATAAAAAGTGCAAGTCACTTTGAAAAATGCAAATCATAGTGCAAGTCATCATAAAAAGTGCAAGTTATTACGAAAAATGAAAGTCATTATAAAAAAGTACAAAAAGTGCAAATCATCATAAAAAGTGCAAGTCATTATAAAAAGTGCAAGTCATTATGAAAAATGCAAGTCTTAGTGCAAGTCATTATGAAAAATGCAAGTCTTAGTGCAAGTCATCATAAAAAGTGCAAGCCATAATGAAAAATGCAAGTCATTATAAAAAGTGCAAGTCATTACGAAAAACGGAAGCTTATGCGCTTTTAGCAGCGTCTATGAAGTATTAAATTTCTTAGTTATCAGTTTAAAATGTTCATTGTTATCATTTTCCTAACTTAATATTTTCTTAAAAATGTTTATTTATATCTGCCCTTTTTACATAATAACTTTATAGCAATTGATCGATGTACATTAAAATGCATTAAAGCACTAAAATTTATGACGTCCTACTTCTGCAGCTAAGATTCATTAGCCTGTCATTATGTCTAGTTGCATGTTGCTCTAACAGCAATTGTTAAATTTATTAAAAACATATTTTCTCACAGAAAAAAAAAATTAAACCAATGGCCGAGTGATTGGTGGCATTTCGCCAAATAAGGTTTAGGTAAATCTACTGGAAAATATTTGCAAAATTTGTGTTACTAGAACAATTTTATGGGTACGACCATGGAATATTTAACTATTTGCAATAAAAAACGATTTACATAAGTACGATTTGTTTTTGTCAATATTTCTTCCAATAACATAAAAATATTTAAGAAAAAATAAATCCTTTAGTTTCCTCTACCAAAATTTATCTACAACAACTTTCTACAATTTTGTGTGGGTGTCTGTTAGAATGCCCCTTATCAGATTTACACCCGACAATCACACATAATTTTACTGCCCTAATCAATTGCCAATAATTTTATCTTATTGCCATAAAGTAAACATATACTTAACGTGGACCATTCAATTTGTTTACTTTTATAAATATTTCTAGACGGAGTTTTTAAATGGAAGAAATAACCATAATGCGAGTGTTTGGCATATTTTGGCAAGAACTTTAGATTTGTTTGAATTCTAGGTTAAAAAGTATTAACTTTATGTTAAAAAAAATTTTTTTTTTTGTTTAAATTGAAGTTTTTGTTGAAGGCATTCCTCTCGTTGTTGTTGTTGATGGAGTTTTTTAATCTTGTGTTATATATCTCATTTCATTTGAAGTGGTGCCACAACAGGGTCTTGTTATGTATCAGAGATGGAAAATACGCTGCCATTGTAATAGCTGAGATGAAAACAGCAGGGTCTTGAGAGAAGGCATAACAATTCTTTAACATTTTTTACATATGTATATCTAAAACATGAATATAATTCACTGATTGCAGTCTGCCTACTGGAAACCACAGAACTATTTCCATTTTTTTTTTTAATTTCCCCAGTGTGCAGTGCGTAAGAAATTGTAAATAGATATTTAAAATAAATGAAATTGTAATAAAATATGTTGTAGAAAAATCAAATATGCTCTATAAATTCCAAAAATACTGCAAAATTATTATTTTTCTAAAATATGCTAAAATATGCAAAAATATGGTCCAAGAAATCGGTGTCAAAAGTCATGAAAATCTCTAAAATTTATAAATATGTTCATTCTAACTGCCTTGATTGCTCCCCAAAAAAATATGCAAAAATATGCTTTAATAAATCGATGCCAAAAATGATAAAAACCTCTAAAATGGATAAATATGTTCATTCTAACTGCATTGGATGCTCCTAAAAAAATATGCAAAAATATGCAAGAATATGCTTTAACAAATCGATGCCAAAAGTCATAAAAATCTCTAAAACGGATAAATATGTTAATTCTAACTGCCTTGATTGCTCCTTAAAAACATATGCATTTGCATATTTATAAATTCCCTTGTAATTTATTATGGCATCAATTAAATCATACATTGTCTTAATGTCAGTGATCAACATTATGATTTCATATTTATTACGCCCGATTTTTCTCTCAGTGTAAGTGTAATTTTTAGTTAAAACATAATGCATTAAATGAAAGGTTCCAAGTCGATCCACATTCTGCTGTATGAAATGCCTTAAATTTTAAGCATTTAAATTCTGATGATTTTTTTATTATTGAAAGTTTGCAGGCATTTTAGTATTTGTTTGTTCGTCGTTCTCGTTGCTGTCGGCCAACAAAAGTGTTGAAAGCAACAACTTTATAAAGATTGACAGACAGGAAAGTATTAATTCCAACAAGAATACCCTCAATAATAATTTGATGAAAAATTTAAAAGAAAATAACTTTAAACGTTTTTTATGAAGACCATAAATGTTAACAACATGTTGGTTCTTAAAATTGTCATTTTAGAGTGCCAATAAAATAACGGAGAAATCTTTTTTTTTCTTCATTATTATTTTAAATTTATTTAAATATTTTCCATAATTTCAAATTAAAGCCTGATTATTGTGTTGGTGTGTCGTATAACTGAACCAGAAGAAAAAAAAATATGTATTTAAATCAAAATTTCTAAATTGTTTGCTTTCAACACTTGCAATATTTGAACATTTTTATAGGTCAATAGGATTGAAGAAATTGTTTTTTTTGGATGTGGGGCAAACTTTTAATAATGTTTAAGTACTTGATGCACAGTAAATCACAAAACTTTTTGTGCCAAAGCTTAGTACGATGTGACTATATTATACAGAACATTTTTGCTGTTCAAATTCTTCTTAGTCATATTTATTTACAACTTTTGCAATACTGCTGCACACTGTTAGATATTTCGCTTTAAAATTTAACAAACATTTTTGTTTGAGTCGTTTCCTCCATGTATTTGCTGCGGTTTTTTAATGTCGCACGTGACCCCGAAATTTACATCTAGTCGAATCACATAGTTTCTTCGAATACATTCTTTCTTTTTATTAGTTGTGCTCTCATAACTTTTTTTTTTCTAAGTTTTATACAGTACGATGTCGCACGTGACCAACTTCATTTGTATATAGTTTCCCAAGATCATTCATTATTTCCTCAAAATAGTACTCTAAAAGACCAGGGGGCCAAATTACCGCATCCGATATCGTTCGAAATTTCAATACAATTGAAATGGAAATTTCGGTCGCTAACGAATGCCGTAATTTAGCTCCCAGGTGTTTATCTACTACATGATATTTTATTTTTCGTTATATCCAACTATTTGTTTTTCTATTTTACATATAATTAAAATTGATAGACTAAAATTCTTGACGTGTTATAACAGCATCAGTTTAATAAATTACACAGTAGAATAGTGTCAATTTCGAAAGCCGCTGCACTTTCATGTGCATTTTCGTTTATCATTCTGCTGTTTAAATTAGAAATAAAAATTGTTACTGATTTTCTCTTCTCCTTAAGAATAGTGATCATGTCTTTCTGAATTTATTATGACTAGCAGAATATAACTCTTCATGAAAATCGTATCTCTATATAGTTCAGCAAGAAATTTTTTTAATTTAAATTGTATAAAATATTTGTGTTTCATCAGTTTTCTGCATGTATTTTACAATGTCGCACGTGACACAGAAATATGAAATTTTCGAATTTACATCTAGTCGAATCACATAGTATCTTCGTATACATTCTTTATTTTTATTATTTGTGCTCTCATAACTTTTTCTTCAAGTTTTATACAGTAAAATGTCGCACGTGAACAACTTTATAAAGATTCCTAACAAGTAGTACTTTAAAACAGTACGTGCATTTGTTTCTATAATTTATTTATATAAAAATCGTCTCTATTTTTACGCCTTTGATGTCGCACGTGACAAACTTTTTAAAATTTTCTAAAAACTAGTACTTTACCATGTGTATTTGTTTCCATAATTCATTTATATAAAAATTGTCTCTAATTTTAGGCCTTTAATGTCGCACGTGACCAACGTTGCATCTTTATAATTATATGTATGAATGTATTCCAGTAGGGTATTTTAACCCCCATATTCATAAAAAAATAAAACGTATTTGAAATCTGTTTTAAGAAAATTTTGTATGAAAAAATTTGATTAAAATACATTTCAAACTCATTTTAAATTTTATGAATACCGGAGTAATTTTTTTAAATATGACACTAATTAATTATTGAATTTTTGATGAGTTTTCTGCATGCACTTTCGATGCACTAGTGATATAGCAAATATTCTATTTATTTACATGTTGCACGTGACATGGAAATGTGAGACAAAATTTTTAGTTATACACCATTGCATAGAGTACAAAGATTCTATTTCAACTCTTTGTACTTTCAGAAAGTTTTAGAGAACCAAATTCCATATATTTTCTAATTTTTTTCAGGAAAAAAAGCAAAACAAAGCAGAACATGCAAAGAAATGTCTGAATTAAAAAAGTTGCCCTTTTGTGACTTTGCATTTGAGTATCTCGATTTTTTGTTTAATTGTTTATAATTTTATGTTTTTCTATGAAAATATGTTTCCCAGAACTTTTCCTTTATTTAGTGGAAAGGCCCTTATTTATTTTAATTAAAAAAAAGAAATCAAGACAACCACACTTTGACCCAGTACTCCTGTGACTGTTACAATTAAATTTTAACCCTGTGATAAATTTTTTCGCTGCTTTTAAAAATAACAGCAAACCTTCAGTGAGAACATAAAAATCATGCAAAAATTGCACTAGTTTTTGGATAGACAACAAAAAAAACCGATTTTCTTATCTTGTAACTGGGAAACATTTATTTTTCCTCTAATAATGTTTTCATATGAAAGGTTACGACCATCACTGCCTTGCACCACCCACCATTATGGCATGCGATCGCTTTGTGTGTGTGTGTGTGTGTTTGATTTTTAAGTTAAAAGCCCCGTAAAACAACGTTTATTCCAACATTAACTTTGACCTTGTTGATTGGACAGTTTTGTTGTTTCCTCTTGTGATTGTGTGTTACGCCAAACCATTTTAAGGCAATAGTTTTGCTTTTCCATTTTTGCCTTCTTTTTTTTTGCTTCTAATGTTCTAAGTTTAAATGTTTTGTGCTCAAGCCAAGCAATAATTTTTGGCCAGAACAAACTGTTTCTTATTTTTGTCTTGCCAATAACGGTTTGTGTGTGTTTTTTGTTGTGGGGGTCTTTTTAATTGTCAAAGTCATTGCAAAGTTCTTAAACGTGTCTCTCTTACGAAGCCGATCAGCAACATCAATGCTGATGAGCTGGCTTCCTCATGAATGAAACAACAAACACGAAATGAAAAAAAAAAAATAATAATGAAAAATACGCCAGAGGACTTATTAACTCTGCATAAAATTTATGTTCAATAGTTGAGTTCAGTTTTGCTAAAAATGATGTAAAACCAGGCAAATTAAAAGCAACAACAACAAAAAACATAGAATTTGCTAAAGTTCAAGGATCTCATTCATTTTGGTAGTAGAACATACGAGTGCGCGTTTGTTTGCTAGTCATACTCTAACTGCCATGATTTTCTTTTTTCTGTTTGTTTTGTTGCAGCGACTTTTGGTATCAGCATAAGGCCAAAGCATGCTCAAGCGGCCTTATCGTTGGCTGGCTGGCTGATTCTATGTGGACATATTTCATAATATGTGTTTTTTTTTGTTTGTCTCCTGCTTTATTTTGTCCCAAGCTTTTGTTATTTCTGTTTTGGTTTTCTGTACTGTCATTGTTGTTGTTAGTTTTGATAGCTATTGCAGTTGCTGTTGTTGTTATTATGACATGTTGGAAGTTGTTGCTGTTTGTTTTTCTATTTTATGGCACGAGACTTTGGTCACATTACGGTCTATACGTTGACTTGACTGTTATTTATTCAGTTGCCAAAGAATTTTTTGGCAAAACATTATAACACATATTGACATTGTGGACACAGTGGGACGATTTCGTTTCAACTGCTTTCATTTTATGCTTGAAAATTCATTCTGTGGCCCAATAGTCAAGATAGAATTAAAAAAAAAAACCTTAAGCCATAAATGTTTTACTTAAAAATGTTTTTATACAATTTGTTTCAAAAAGTTTTAATAAAAAAAAATTCCATAAAGAATGTTTTATCGAAAAATATGGCCAAACAATTTTTATTTATGCCAAATTTTATTTTTAAATTTTCGCCAAAATATTTTTTCTCAAATAGTTTTTGTACCAAAAAGAATTACATATTTTTAATGCAATTTTTTCCAATAAATTTTAGCCACAAAATTCATAAAAAATATGTTATTAAAAAATGTGTTTACAAAATTTAAATTTTTTTTTTAAATTTCTTCAAAACAATTTTTTTTCAAATATTTGTTTAATAAAAATTAATATCGGGAAATTTTCTTTTCAAAAATTTTTATTTCACCTAAAATATTTTTTACACTAAATTTTTTTATTTTTTTGACTAAATTTTATTTATTTTTGGTTTCGGTAAAATTTTTGGTACTTTTGTTTGAAATTTTTTTTATTAAAGTTTTATATAAAATAATTAACTATTAAGTTCTTTAGACAAAAAAAAATTTGTGGGAAAACATATTCTTATTAAAATTTGATATAAAATAATTAACCATTAAGTTCTTTAAACAAAAAAAATTAAAAAAAAAAAAAATTTCCCCAAAAAATTTTTTTTCATAAAAAAAAATTATTTTCTTTAAATATATTTCACAAAAACTGTTTTCATCTAAATATTTTTTTCGTCATACAGTGATTTGACCAAAAATTCTTTCCAAAATTGTTTAGAACTTTTTTCTTTTGAAATTTATTCAAGATATATTTGATATGAAAAAATATTTAGATGAAAATAGTTTTTGTGAAAAATATTTAGAGAAAATAAATTTAGTTGTGAAAAAAAATTTGTCCCCAAAAATTTTTTTTCACAAAAAAATTTATTTTCTCTAAATATTTTTCACAAAAACTATTTTTTCAGCAAATATTTTTTTCGTCATACAGTGATTTGATCAAAAATTCTTTCCAAAATGTAAATTTTTTGCAAAATTTTTTTCTTTTGAAATTTTTGTCACCAAAAATTTTTTTTCTCTAAGTTTTTATTACAAAAATTTGTTTATTTACATTTGAAAAAAATGTCATTTGCCATATTATGTACAAAAATTAAAGAAAATTTTGACCTTGAAAGTTTTTTCCACAAAAAAAAAAAAAAAATACATATAAAAATGTTTCGGCTACCGTAAATATTTTTTGAGTGCAATATAAGTAATTAAACATATTTTTTTTTAATTTTGAAGCATCTTTTAAATTTTGAAGCATTTTTTAAACCATTTTTTAATTAAAAATTTTTTTTTACATTTTCAGCCCCACTGTGCATAACTGAGTGTATTTAAAATGTAAGTACTTTAAAATAAATATTTTAAAAAGTCAAACCATTTAACGGTTTCTAAGTAAATATTGTCAAAATTGTTGAGTCATAGTAGATACACATTGCACTGACACTTATTTTGTCAGCTAAATACAGTAAACACTTGCAAAAGTGACGACAGTAAAATGGTTAAAGAAATTCATATTTTTTATACAGTGAATTGTGTACAGAAAAATTCATTTTAAGTAATTTTTCTCTCGAATTTCATTAATATATATTTCACTATATGCTATATAATTCTCATTCAGTTGGCTTAAGTTTTTCATCATAAATAATCTTCTAAGTCATACTACTTACCGTAAGCATTACTATGCAGCAGTTAGGCACATATGTAATAACAATTATTTAAACATTTTGCTAATTTGTATAAAAATGTTTTTGAACTTTTCGTGAACCTGCTTTTTATATTAAATGCACACAAGTTGACAAAATTTACTAAGTAGTCGTATGTATGCGCTACAAGCAGAAATGAGAACGACTTGATTATTCCCTTAACAAATGTTTACAACCATTTGTTGTAGCTATTTTGTGCAACTGGGACTGGCAACGCAAAAGAAATTTATATCAATTCATGTACGTACAACAAATAAGATATTGTTGCTGTTGTAACAAAAGTTGTTAACTAGTTAGATTGTTATCCCTTGTTAAAAGCCAAGAGTCATGTACAATCAAAAACTAAAAGTAGGTAAACTACACGACAATGACGCCACTAACTTTAAGACGTTTCAGTTTATCGTCAGCCACGTCAGACACGGAATGCCAAGACAGTCGGTCGCATTCAACGTTGTGCTGGCAAAATAAATTAAAAACTTGAAAGCAAACCCATATTTCATCACTTTGCCAAGATTTGAAAAAACATGGTTATACTCCCGCTGCAACCAACCCCTTAAGGCGTCGCTAGTGTGCAACATATTACTTTTATGGCCGTATGTGACTTTAATGTGCGAAGATTGTTCGCATATGAATGACTTGGATATTTAATTGTTGTAACAAGTAGTTCTGCTCTACAACAGACTGGAGACACCGACAGTAGGTGGAGCTCTATATGACTCTTTCTGCCATAAATAGTCGTACCATTGAGGCTAAAATATTAAAAGCATGAATATGTTGCAACTAGAAAAAAATGGGCTTTAATTTTTCTGGCAATTGCAAAATGTATTATTGACAGTGTGAATGTATGTGTGTATGCAAATGTAAATGACAATGCAACTATTTTCTATCTATATATTTTTTTCATTATTATGACATGATCCATTTAGTTTGTTTTTGAGTAGATTGTAGTTTTCTTTATTGCCACGATTTTACTTACGTGCACAAAATTGTTTCAGTTTCTTGTTGAAATTAGAGGAAAAGCTACTAAATATGTGAAATAGTTACGAAAAGGGCTTGGAAAATTATTTAAATATTTTAATACTTAAAGACTTAAGTAAACACAGAATAATTAAATTAAGCAACTAATTTAATAAAAATTTGAAGCCAGATATTTTAATTCTGTTTGCACTCCTTAAGAAAAGGTGCCATCATATTCAAATTATCAATTATCGATAGCTCATTTGCAGAAGTTGCTTTTAAAACAATTGCACACTCAAAAAATTTAGTTTTCAAAAGCAGAACTTCACAAAAAAATTAAAAAAAAAATACTAAAAAATTAAGTATTAAATTTTAAACTACCTTTTAAAATTGCTTAAAAAATTTTAGGTGGCTTTAAAAAGTACTTTTAAAAGATGTTGTTGATGAAAATAGTCTCTTAAGGAATTTAGAGAAAAGGTGCCTGAAACACATATTTAAAAAAAGTACATTTTGAAAAGTAAAAATAATATTTATAAAAAGTACTTTTTAAAAGAAAGTACATATTTAAATCCCCTAAGAAAGTACATATTTCAATTGTATCTTCTTAAAAAAGTGCCTTTAAAAAAGTTCGCCTTTTAAAAAGTACTTTATAAAAACTCTACTTTTTGAGGCAGTACTTTTTAAGAAAAAACAACTTCTCGAAGACCACTTTTTAAAAAAGTACCTTTTGAAAAAGTACCTTTTGAAAAAGTGCCTTTTGAAAATGTACCTTTTGAAAAAGTGCCTTTTGAAAAAGTGCCTTTGAAAATGTACCTTTTGAAAAAGTCCCTTTTGAAAAAAAATACCTTTTAAAAAGTACGTTTTAAGAAAGCACCTTTTAAGAAAGTACCTTTTAAGAAAGTACCTTTTGAAAAAGTACCTTTTGAGAAAGTCCCTTTTAAAAAGTACGTTTTAAGAAAGTACCTTTTAATAATGTATAAGAAAGTACCTTTTAAGAAAGTACCTTTTTTAAAAAAAAGTACTTTTTAAGAAAATACCTTTTAAGAAAATACCTCTTAAGAAAGTTCCTTTTAAGAAAGTACCTTTTGAAAGAGTACATTTTAAGAAAGTACATTTTAAGAAAGTACCTATTAAGAAAGTACTTTTCAAGAAAGTATCTGTTAAGAAATTTCTCTTTAAGAAAGTTTTTTTTTAAAAAAGTACCTTTTAAAAAAGTACCTTTTAAAAAAGTACCTTTTAAAAAAGTACCTTTTAAAAAGTACGTTTTAAGAAAGGGCCTTTTAAGAAAATAAAGAGTTTCTTTTAAAAAAGTACTTTTTAATTTTTAAGAATGTACTTTTTGAGAACACACTTTATTAAAAGGTACCTTTTTAAATTGTACTTTTTGGAAAATATATTTTTAATGTACACATTTCTCGTAAATTAAAACCGTAGGATCATTTTGAGTGGCAGTCGTGATGTTGCACTTAGCGATCAGCAGATGTCCTATTATGCAAATGAAAGAGAATTCCAATGCAAGTTTTTGGAAAGTTTGATTAAAAAAACATATAATGCGTTCTAATAAAGTTTGAGCAGTCTGGTTAATTCAAGCTAGAAATTTTATTTCTGAATATTGTGTTCAACTTAATACCAAAAATTATTTCTGTCGATCTGTGTAACATTAGTAATATCTTCATTTCAAGGCAAACAATTAAGTGCAAAATTTACATCAAGCGTATCCATTGATCTTTATTGCAGATTTCTCACATTTTTGTTCTTGTTTAGCTTTCAACAAAAAAAAAAAAAACAAAAAAAAAAAGAATTGTGCCATATTTTTTTCCAAGCACTTAAAGAAGAAGAAAAAGTACCAGCAACTTTTATTTTTCAATTTCCAAGACATCCGAATATTAAATCTACAAGTCGAAAGTAACCCACTGGTATTTGGGCTGTTTTCTTAATGAGTTTCTTCTGCTTTTTTTTTCGCAGGATTATAGGTCAATTTGTAAAAAACAAATAATTTCATTTATTAATTTACCTAAAAGACAATATATAAATTTTTTTTGAAACCAAAGCCGCCTATTAAAACAGCGAAATTTTGTCAAAACACATGTTTTGCGGCCAAGAATTTTACGAGAATTTTTTTAATTGTTTTTCTTCTTATTTTACACTTAACAAATGGGGACATTTAAACAAAAGTGAATTTTATGGAAAAAATAAAGAAAACAAAAACTTTTTTTTATGATTATTTAAATGAAAAAATAAATATTTTTTTTTCATAAAGAAAATATTAATGGGCAAAAGTTGATGGTGGTGTGAACAAAAAGCATTTAATAAAAATGTACTTGCAGAATGGTTGTGCTTGAATGGACAAATAAATTAAACAAAAATTGTTGTAAAAAGTGATTAAATGATTAGTCATGCCTAAAAAAATATTGTTCTTTTTTTTCTTTTTTTTGCAGCAATAAGTTTTCTTTTGTCTGTAGTGAACTGCAGCAAAATGGTGTTACAATGAGTGCAGGCGGTTGCTGTTTTTAATTCAAAGTGTTATTAACAAAAGGGAAATAATATTCTAGATAAATTTAATAAATTTAAAGAACTTTAGAGGTGGTTAAATTCAAAACCTTCCTCGTATATCAAATCTTATTAAAATGCTCAATTAAAATTTCATTTTTGTTAAAAACAGAATATGTTTGTGCCGTGTAATACGTGTAGTGCAAGCAATAAAACTAAATTTAATTGTTAGTTTTTTTCATTTGTTGCTGTTGCTGCTGTTGTTGCAGTTGTTGTTTTTGGGTTTTGTGTTAATTATATTTTGTTGCACTTGAACAAGATACGAGTACATAAAAAATTATTTCACACCAAATTCTTCAAGATTGACTCACGTTTGTTCACAAAAACAGAATGTCTGAACAATTGCTTAATCTTCAATTTATCAATTTAACTTAAAAGAATAACTGAAGCAACAACAACAGCAACAACAAAACTTAACTATTAAATTAAACGTCTTGCATGAGATTTATGGTTAACAAATTTTCTGTTAACATTTCTAAAAAAGAAAAAAAAATGTTGAAGGACGTTTGTTGGTACATAAAGTTTTTACTCCACTTTGTTTAAATTTTTTATTATTAAATCCGGCTTTAGTTGGTTAATTTATTTTAAGTTATTTGTTGTAACAAAATTCCGATCATGTGAAAATTTTTAAAGGAATGAAATGGAACTATAGGAAAGGCAAAGAAGTGGCAATTTAAAATCTCCTTAAGTCCCGTTTCACACCCGTCAACTTTTGCTGACATGAATTGAAACAGAAAGAAATAGAAACATA
Source organism: Linnaemya tessellans (assembly GCA_951800035.1). Classification (NCBI taxonomy): domain Eukaryota; kingdom Metazoa; phylum Arthropoda; class Insecta; order Diptera; family Tachinidae; genus Linnaemya; species Linnaemya tessellans. The sequence goes on along the minus strand of OX637534.1, from coordinate 119,951,028 downwards.
TACTATTTTGAAACCATCTCCTTCTGGCTCACAGAAAAATCAAAAGTTGAGCAGCAAAAGCTGAAGTGTGTGAAGCGGCACTAAATCTACTTGTGGTTTTGAAATCTGTTGCCATGCACAGCCATCAGTCGTTAGAACATTATTTTTATATATTTTATTTTGTACAGTGTAACTAATAATTAAGGGGTTTGTTTTTTAAAATGCATCTCTTGGCAATTTAAATTGCAATAATAAAACACATTAGAAAAATTTTATGTGCTTTTATTAATTTTTTTCAATTTCCGCCTTTTTCTTTGTTGCAAAATAATTTGTGTTTTTTTTCACCATAAAATTTCTGATGGCAATTCTTTGTTAAGCTTTTAGTTTTTTTTGTGTGTTTTATTAATTAAAATTGTTAATTAAAATAATTAATTATAATTTTAATTAAAATGATTCATCATTGATTCTTAATGATGAATCTTTTTAAGGAATGAACTAATTAGCTTGTTGAAGTAATTAGGGGTTTCTCTGTTGCATATCGTTATCTGAAATGTAAAATGCCCTATAAAATATTTTCATAATTTTACCGGAACTGGAAATGTCAGACACTACTCCCTCAGTCCTACTTCCCATAACCAACTTTCCTATTTCGGGCTCAATTCATCGATCACATATATAGGGGTCATCCCCTGAGTGCTGGTCCAAGACAAAAAAAAAATTGCCAGAAAGTGAAAACTTCAATGTTAATTCCAATATAATTCTACAAAAAACAAGTAAAAACGTTATATTCGACCGGGTCGAATCTTAAATACCCTCCAAATATTTAGTAAGTGAATTTAAAATGTTTAACTTGATGGAACAGAGTTCCTTTATATAATATCGTACGTCAACCCCCATTAAAGGGGGCGGGGTTCAAAAATAGACAATATCATGTTTTCCACAGACGAACGTATGGGCATTGCTAGACCGTCTTAAACTTCATCACTAATCAAGAATATATGTACATATTTACTTTATAGGGTCCAATTCTCTTTGGAGGGTATAACAACTGTATTTTGGCGGGGTCGCTCTGGCAAGGGCTGTGGGGGAAATATTTCACCTTTGTCATAAAACTCTAAAAATAAATGCTTGGGATAATTATACAAAATTAAAATTTCTTTTTTTTGATAGGGTCATTTAGAGGGCAAAGGGGGAGAGGGGGTAGGCCAGAAACAGGTAGACATAAAACTCTAAAAATAAATGCTTGGGATGATTTTACACACAATTAAAAAAAATTTTATTTATTTTTAATAGGGTCATTTAGCGGGAAAAGGGGGAGGAGGGGGTAGGGCAGCAACAGGCAGTCATAAAACTCTAAAGATAAAAAGATAAATGCTTGGGATGATTACATACAAAATTTAAAAAAAATTTTTTTTTTGGTAGGGTCATTTAGGGGGCAAAGAAGAGGAGGGGGTAGGGCAGAAATCGGCAGTCATAAAACTCTAAAAATAAATGCTTGGGATGATTATATACAAAATTTAAAATTTTTATTTTTTTTTTGGTAGGGTCATTTAGGGAGCGAAGGGGAAGGAGGGGGTAGGGTAGAGTAGTACCAGGTTTCGTCTCAGTTTCGTCATTAATAAAGCTTAAAAATGTTATTTTCAAGGAATGTAGGCCTAAGTTAAACAATTTGTTAAATTTTTCTGCTATTTTTGCCTATAATAACGCCCACTAAAGTGGGCGGGGTCAAAAAATATTTGTATTTTATTTTATGGCTCCAAGTTTAAGGCGTTGGACCATATTTGACATAAAAATATATCATTTGCTTAACAAAATAACCAAAAAACTTTAAAAATTATGTTGTTTTTTCTGGGTTGGTTTAGTAGTTCTTCTTAGGGGAACTTTTTTCCCTCTTGGGGAACTTTTTTCCCTCTTGCCCGGAATGACAAAGTGAATATACCCTCCAAATTCTTTTTTGGAGGGTATAAAAGTCGCTATTCTGGATTAAATTTTATTTTGTAGTAATTATTTTTATAAAATACAAAGCAAAATTGTAAAAAATAAGGAATTTTCAGTTTTAGATGACGATATATTTAAAAGAGCAATTCCTTGAAACAGTGGCCAAATTCAAAGTTTCAAAAACTCACACTGGATGATGCCATTTTCTCAGTGTCTTTGCCCATCATCGTGTTGTGTCTGGTAGTGCCCCGTTAAAACAATTGAATTACATTTTATAAAAATTTTCAATAGTTTTGCTTTTATGCTCGTATTTTTAATCAACTTGAGGTTTCAAAATTTATTTTTATTTCATTTCTTTAGCCATGAATAATATTCGCAATTAGATCAGAAAGTATATCATTATTTTTAACCACAGGATATATATAATTTTTGTGCGAGTGTATTTTAAACCTTTAAGGACCGCAACTGGAAAAAAAATTATCATAATAGGCGTGGCACATCCTGCCAATTTGTATTCAAAAATTATTTATTTATTTTTTTTTTTTTATTACAAATTCATTTATTAATAAAATAATAAAAAAGCATTTGCAGACATGCAGATTCGAACTTAAGCCCGTTGAAAAAATTTACAATTTACATAAGAAAGTTCGACTAATAAAAATTCATACATAATTTAAAAAATTATTTATACTTTTTAATTTTAATTATTGTCGCAGGCTTACAAAACACTTGTAACTTGTCGCACGTGACTTTTCGCACGTGACTTTTCGCACGTGACAATTCTTACATGACTTTTAGCATGTGACTTGTCGCACGTGGCATTTAGCACAAGACAATTCCCGCTTGAATTTTCGTATGTGACTTTTCGCACGTGACAATTCTTACATGACTTTTAGCATGTGACTTGTCGCACGTGACATTTAGCACAAGACAATTCCCGCTTGAATTTTCGTATGTGACTTTTCGCACGTGACAGTTCTTACGTGAATTTTCGCATGCGGCTTGTCGCACGTGACAGTTCTTACGTGAATTTTCGCATGCGACTTGTCGCACGTGACATTTCGTACGAGACAATTCTCACTTAAATTTTCGTATGTGAGTTTTCCCACGTGACAATTTTTAAGTGACTTTTCGCACGTGACAGCTCTTACGTGAATTTTCGCATGTGACTTGTCGATCGCGACGTTGCGCACGTGGCAATTCTCGCTTAAATTTTCTTATGTGACTTTTCGCACGTAACAATTCTTAAGTGACCTGTCGCACGTGACTTGTCGCTAGTGACATTTCGAACGTAACAATTCTTAAGTGACCTGTCGCACGTGACTTGTCGCTAGTGATATTTCGAACTTGACTTGTGAGATGCGATATTGTGCACGTCACATGTGGCACTTTTTTTTTAGTTGAAACATAAACTGTGACTAGCGGTCGTCGTCATAAGAAAATTCTTGTGGTATTTGTTAGAGATGTGCAAATGCCGCGTGTTTTCGGGTGCCTCTGTGACTGAATGCTAGCCTGTCAGTACAATGGTCGTGGGTTCGATTCTAGCCCGCCGGAGATTCTGGGTATTTTCCGCAGACAAGCAAATCGCTTCACGGGCTGTGTTTGTTATCAATAGAAAAAAAGTGTCACGCATGATTCACTCGTGAATCACATGAATCATGATTATATATTAATAAAATCGCGCATGCATGTGTGACCGTGATTCAAAAATTTAGAAGCATGCGTGACGGTGCGTAATTTTAAACACATATAATATTTACACACACAGCACTGAAGATAAGTTTTTTAATTTTTTTTTAATACCAAGGAAAATATTTATACACGATTTTACACAAGATCGTGGGCGACTTTGCAAAATTGTTACCATCATGCCGGAAAATAAGTGATGAAAAATAATGCGTTTGTTAGCGTGCGTAATCGTGAGCGCCTTAAAAAATATTTTACTTTACTGATCGTGCATGATCGTGAGCTTAATTTTACTCACGCGTACATCTCTGGTATTTGTGTTCAAGGTGGTTTTTTTTTTGGATAAAAGCATATTTTTCTATAAAAATATTAAATTCTTAATGAATGAAATATTCTTGTCACCACAATGGGTTAATAATTATAAAAATATCAAACACTTGCAATAACATTTTAAACAATCACTCTGACTTTAGTGATTAATAAGATCGCCATGAAGCCCTTCGTTACAATTTTACAGATTTTAGTTTATTTCCTTTTGTATAAAATGGATCAAGTCCAAAGTCAAAATAATCGTTTATGGATGGAAATAGATAAGGAATTATTTCTGGTGGAGCCGGAGGGCAAAGTGAGTTAAAGAAAAATTAAATAAAAAAAAAAATTAAAAATAATTCAATATTTGCTTCAAGTTCTCTTGGAAACAGGCGGCGGCAGAGTGCAAAAAATCACACTCGAATCTGATCGAGCCCAGGGGGGACTACGACTATGCAAATCTCAAAGATGCTATTAAATACAATTTCCGTAAGTGACTAAAATCCCCTTTTGCGGGAAATAAAGAAAAGAAATCTATTTTTGTAACTTAAAGAAAACTACGCCAGCTTCTGGACCAACAGCCAGGTGGAACGGGCAAACATTTTCCATCATATCGGTTTGGGCAGGGAAAAACACAATCGCCAAAAATGTAACAAATTCGATAATTCTTCTAGTTTTAAATTTGCCCCCGACAATTGTGACAAAGAATTGGGTTTTATTTGCGAGAAGCCGCTATTGCAGGGCCACTCTACCTTCAATACCAACAACATGATGTATTTTGTGCAGCCTCAGCCAGAAGTATTATTTGAGCTAAAATAGTGATCGGATTCAACAACATGAAACTAAACTTTTGCTATAAAATTTTGAAAAAAAAATTATCAAAATTATTTCTTAAAACAGTTTACTTTCATAATTGTGAATCTGTGCACGTAATTAAATTGTTGAAGTGATGATGAAAAAAAATTTAATTTTCAGTTTACCTGCTCTGAAGCGTACGATCAGTGCCAGAAACGGCAAATGTCCATGGTGGTGCTTAAGGATCACGCCCATAACAAACTGCTGAAGGACTATGTGTTCTTCAACTTCGGTTCAAGTGTTAATTTTTGGTTCGGCTACAACAACGAGACCCACTACAGTTGCGCCACCCCCTTAAGAGGTGAACAGTTAAATAACAATTCCAAATTTGGTTTTATTTGTCAAAGCACCCTCTTGAAGTCTCATGGCTTAACTATGCGCCATATGATTTTATTAATTTTCGTGGCGATAGCGGCTTTTCTAGCCGCTACTGTTTTTATAATTTTGAAATGTTTTTGCTCCAAAAAGGGCGAAAGTTTTAGTTTGCCAGAAGCATATTTTTCCGAAGAGATTAAAATATAGAAATCCAGTGAAAATGTTGAATTTTTAAATATTGTGGAATAAAGGGATTTTGAAAATAAACTGAAAAAATTCCGGTTACTTTAATAATTTTATCTATTTTTGTTTGCTTAAATATTTAAAGGAGTTCTTAAAAATTGCTGTTGGCTTTCTAGTGAGATATAGGGTCCGTACGAATATTGTCCTTTAAAGCGTCAATTGTCTCTGGCTTGTCGGCGTAACACTTGTCTTTGACGGCATCCCACAAACAATAGTCCAACGGTGACAAATCGCAGCTCCGAGGTGGCCAAACGACTTCAGGGGCCAAATTACCGCATTCGATATCGAGCGAAATTTCCATACAATTTAAATACAAATTTCGTTCGATATCGAATGCCGTAATTTGCCTCCAGCTCTGCGGCTGATAATGCGATCTTCAAAAACAGGACGCAAAACATCGAGTGCAGCTTCGGCTGTGTGGCACGTAGCGCCGTCCTGTTGAAACCAAATGTTGCCAATATCCTCCTCTTCAATTTTTGTGAACAAAAATTCGTTCAACATGGCGCGATAACGATCGCCATTGACTGTAACGGCCACTCTTTCCACATTTTCGAAGAAAAATGGCCCAATTATGCCTCTGCACCAAAATCCGCACCAAACAGTGACTCGTTTTGGGTGCGTCGGCTTTTCAATGTATGCGTGCGGGTTTTCTGTGCCCCAAATGCGACAATTTTGCTTGTTTGCACACCCGCCAAGAGCAAAATGAGCTTCATCTGAAAAGATGATTTTTTTTTTGGCAAAATCGGCATCTTCTGTAAGTCGATCGCAGGCCCATATTTCCCAGTGTAGTTCAAGCGTATACACAACCGTATTCGTTCAGCGGAAGGATAAAACTAATTATCTGTCAAATCAGACATCAGCTAAGTGTTACTATTCACGAAATAAGCACTAGTTGAAAAAAAAACGTTAGATGGCGGACCCTTTATATATATTCTTGATCATTGGTGAAATCTAAGACGATCTGAGCATGTCCGTACGTCCGTCCGTCTGTGGAATTCACGATTCAGTCCAAACGAAAAGAGTCAGACTCTTGAAATTTGGTATAAATATATCTTTAAGCATAGCACAGGCTGAGTTCGGTGATGGGCTAAATCGGGGAGGAGGGAAAAAAAGTTCCCCTAAGAAAAACTAAATTAATCTCTAAAAAACAACATAATTTTAAAAATTTCTTTTTGTAATTTTGTTAAGCAAATGATATAATTTTATGTCAAAGAAGACCCAACTCGTTAAACTTGGAGCCATAAAATTAAAAAAAAATTTGGACCTCGCCCCCTTTAGTGGGCGTTATTATATGCAAAAATAGTGTAAAAATTTAACAAACAGTTTTACTTAAGACTACATCCCTTAAAAATAACATTTTTAAGCTTTAATGACGAAGCTGAGACGTAACCTGGTACTACTCTGCCCTATCCCCTCCTCCCCCTTTACCCCCTAAATGAGCCTATACGAATTTTTTTTTAAATTCTGTATTTAATTATCCCAAACATTTATTTTTAGAGTTTTATGACAAAGGTGAAATGTCTCCCCCACGGCCCCTGCCAGAGCGACCATAAATATATTTTTATTCCAACAGGTTATATAAGCAATATTTATCATATCAAATTAATCAATTAAAATTCTTCGGCATAAATTAATCGATTAAAATTAATCGAATAATATTATTCGACTAGTTTTGTTTGATTAATTTTATTTGTTGCATATTTTCCAAATAATACTCTTCGAATAAAATTAATCGATTAGTATTATTGAATAAAATAATCGATTATTATTATTATTCGAAATTAAATATTCACTCGCTAAAAATTTTAAGAAAAATTCGATTACAAAAATTTTATCTTAGTAAATTTTATTCGAATAAATTTTATTCGGATAACTTTTATTCGAATAAATTTTATTCGGATAACTTTAATTCGAATAAATTTTATTCGGATAACTTTTATTCGAATAAATTTTATTGCTTTTTTGTTTTCTTTTGTTTTTTTTTTTCTTGTTTGAATTTAAGGAATTCAACTCGTCAAAAGGAGATGCCTTTGCGTAGTGTTTGTTATCAATAAAAATTTAATACTAATCAATGTGTATGTATGTATGTGCCAAAAAATTTACATTAATTACGAAATCAATCGAATAGAGAAAATTTTAATCTTATGACAAAGGTGAAATGTCTCCCCCACGGCCCCTGTCAGAGCGACCCCGCCAAAATACAGTTTTAATACCCTCCAAAGAGAATTGGACCCCATAAAGTAAATATATTCTTGATCTGTGGTGAAGTCTAAGACGGTCTAGCAATGCCTATACGTTTGTCTGTGGAAAACATGATATAGTCTATTTTTGGACCTCGCCCCCTTTAGAGGGCGTTGACGTACGATATTATATGCAAAAATAGTGTAAATATTGAATAATTTGTATTCCTTAAGCCTATAAGAAGCTGAGATGTTCTCTGATCTTGCAGAGGTGAAACGTCTCTCCACGGCCTCCCTTCCCGGAATGAGTCTCTCAAAATAGAGATTTAAAATTGGCTACAGAGATGTCTTAAAGGAACTCTGCCCCACCAAGTTAAACATTTTAAATTCACTTACTAAATATTTGGAGGGTATTTAAGATTCGACCCGGTCGAATATAACGTTTTTACTTGTTGATATTGTCTTGAAGTGACGTTGACAATTAGTTACGGAATAAGGGGGAATAAGATATGAAAAATAAAAATTTATATTCATTATTTTTTTGTTTTATATCCAAAAATAAGACAATCTTAAAAAATATTATGGAAATAATATTAAAAAAATTATTTATTTACTAAAAAATATTTTTAGAAGTCTGGGTGTGCAACAGAAGATGATACTGCCACGTTAAAAAAAGAACAAAATAATCGGATTGAATTTAAAAAAAATTACAATAGCATTAAAAAGTAATGAATTATACAATATTCCAGCACATCATCATAATTGTTAGATTGTGGATCACAATATTCGTGAACAGCATTTATGCCGATTTCATATTCCGTGCCATTTTTGTAGCGTAGGGTGCCACCAGAAAGGCGACCCTTGCATATAAGACCCAGCAAAGTGTCACACTTTTCCTCATTATAAAGATCCTCAGGTGATAATTTGTAGCAGGCGTTGCTGGTCTTCGACTGTTGGAATTGCTTGTAATGATGATTATCATACGTCCAAAGTGATGAGAAATTTCCTTAAAAAAACCATATATTATTTATTTAGAATTCCTCAAGAAAAATCCTTACTGTCGTCTTACCATAAATTTTAGAAATATCTGCAAACAAATCCTGTGTTTCCGATGTCATTATGGTGTACATCATGTCCTTGTGCCGGCAAAACGTTTGAGTTTCCCCAGAGGTGAACTTTAAACAATAACAAAAAAATACTTTTAGCAAAAATCTTTCATATTTTATTTTATTTATTTTTTTGCATTCCAAATTTACTTTAGTTTCCATTTCAATGTAATAGAAATAATTGCCCTGCAAAAACCATTTGATGGGTTTGCTGTTGTTTCCACTTTGCATTGAATCAATAACAAATAAAATTATGGCCACAAAAAACCGCAATTGCATTTTTCTAATTTTAATTTTGTTCTTTTACAATTTTCCCGCTCGAAATGCTTTTAAGATATTAGCTTTTAATACTAACAATTAATGCAACTTTTTATGTCCGGATGATGTTGGATATGAATAAAATTGTGGACTGCGAAATGTTATAAATAGATCTACAGTTCCATAAAATAAATTTTTTTATTGTGGTCAGCTTTGAGGCTTGAAGTAATAAAGTTTGTGGGCTATTAATTGTTATATATATTATTTATTTTAGTTTTAGCTACTAAAAAATTTTGTGGTCAAATCAAAAAATCTTCTAGCCTTCTAGGGTTAAAGTTCAAGAAAGGTTTTTACAGTAGGAATTCAATTAAAAAGAAAAATAATTTCTTATTGAAATTTTTTCAAATAATATTAGTATAATTTTTTTTAAATCTAAACTTTTTTTAACAGGACATATTTTGGAACATGTTTTCTCCGTTTTAGGAATTCAGGTATTTAAATAGCGAAAATGGTAAATATTAAATTGTCATATTTTAGTAAAGTAATCAGCTTTAAAAATGTATTCCAATATTATATTTTTTCGCTAAAATTTTTTTTATAAATTTGTATGTGTGCTTTAAAATTTTATATAAAAATATTTTTTTTTCCAACAGGTTATATAAGCAATATTTATCATATCAAATTAATCAATTAAAATTCTTCGGCATAAATTAATCGATTAAAATTAATCGAATAATTTTATTCGATTAGTTTTGTTTGATTAATTTTATTTGATACATAATTTTCTAATAATACTCTTCGAATAAAATTAATCGATTAGTAATATTGAATAAAATTAATCGATTATTATTATTCGAAATTAAATATTCACTCGCTAAAAATTTTAAGAAAAATTCAATTACAAAAATTTTATCTTAGTAAATTTTATTCGAATAAATTTTATTCGGATAACTTTTATTCGAATAAATTTTATTGCTTATTTGTTTTATTTTGTTTTTTTTTCTTGTTTGAATTCAAGGAATTCAACTCATATTCACTCGCTAAAAATTTTAAGAAAAATTCGATTACAAAAATTTTATCTTATTACATTTTATTCGAATAAATTTTATTCGGATAACTTTTATTCGAATAAATTTTATTCGGATAACTTTTATTCGAATAATTTTTATTCGGATAACTTTTATTCGAATAAATTTTATTCGGATAACTTTTATTCGAATAAATTTTATTGCTTTTTTGTTTTTTTTTGTTTTTTTTTTTCTTGTTTGAATTCAAGGAATTCAACTCATCAAAAGGAGTTTGTAAGAAGTGATCATGCTTTTGCGTAGTGTTATCAATAAAAATTTAATACTACTAATCAATGTATTGTATGTGTGTGCTAAAAAATTTACATTAATTACGAAATCAATCGAATAGAGAAAATTTTAATCTGATTTAAAATTCTCGAAAACTTTGCACTGAAAGCGCATCTACAGCACCCTTCCCCGTTGGCACTATAGTAAAACTTTGCTGGCGAAGGATAAAATGGCTACATCAATTCCTCTGCTCATCATCAATGCTTTCCTGTACAGCGGCTACAGCATCTTCAGTGCGCACTGTTCGGCGTCTCAAGGGGATGCACATGATCAGTAACAGTAAATGTGGCCCGAAAACGATCTATTGTTCTTCGAATTAGCCGCTCTGAAGGACGATTATGTACCGCCATAAAATGGAAGCACCATGAGTTTGACGAATAGAATAATTACTTTGATTAAAAATTTCAACAATTTGCTCGCGTTGCTCTGGTGTTGTGACACTCTGAAAAAACACGATTTATTATAAATATAACAAAGGAAAATTAATTTTAATTAAAAGCTTTAAAAAAAGCAACAACATATTTTTATTGCACTTGTGCTCCTGTCTATAGCATAATTTAAAAAAAATCGGGAAATATTTTTCATTGCCTTTGTCCGCCTAAACTAAGACTTTAGGCATCTTCCGCTTATTTAAAATCATTTATACACGTGTATAGTTGTAGATATATTTTTGCAAATACTTCACTTTTAATTTATATTACAATTCTATTAAACAGGCATTTAGGCCATCATTATTAATTTCTTTGGCATGAGGATCACAAAATTTTTTTATGTCTTCGCTTTGCGCCCGTTCCACTGAATTCTGATACAACAAGGCAGCTGATTTCATGCGCAGTTTGCATATGAAGCCTAATTTTTCGGAACAAATTTTTGGTTTAAATTGTCCCTCATGGGTGTCCAGTGCAAAACATGAGCGTATCTTCAAATGCTTATTTAAAATATTATTAAAATATTCATTGTTAAAAGTCCATAATCCAGCGAAATCTCCTTTTGAAAGTAAAACAATTTTAATATAAATTAATTATTTGTCTGTCTCAAGTTCTACTTGCCATATGCTGCCCTTAATTGTGGCAACAACTTTTCAGCATTTGCTATTGATATAGTGTAAATCATTCCTTGCCTCAGGCACTCTGTTTGTGTGTAATTCGAAGTGAACTAAAATATTACATAGTGTGAGAAAGAGAGACAGAGATAGAAAGACAGTTTATAAAAAGCCTTATTAATAGTTAAAAGTTTACTCACTTTCTGCTCGACATTGACATAATAAATATAATTATCATCCATAAACCATGGAGGTGGAGGTTTCTCGCAATTGATCGTGTTTAATTTCAATATGAAAATCACAATTTCTATTAATAGTCGTATTTTAAAAATATGTTTCATTATTATCAGATCTCAGCTGTAAAACGAATGTTCACTTGTTCAGCTTTTAAATGAAAATGATGAAAGCAGTCATATAAATTAAAAAAAAATTTGCTCTTATTCGTGGGTGTGTGTGTGTGTCACTGACCACGCAAACAAAAATTACAATTGAGTTGATCATCTTACACTCGTAAAAGGGATGCAAGTGGTAACTTAATATCAATGGAACAGGAATAGCTGAGTGTGTAGGGACGGTATTTTTTTCTAGAATTATAATATTCTTTCAGACAGCTTCCCGCTCTAACGCACAGGATTTTGAAAAAAATAAAAATAAAAAAAGGGAAAATAATTCTGTAGACGGGCATACAATTTTTATTCATCAATATTTTCGACTAATTACTTGCACTTACCTGGAATATGATGCAATAAACTAAATGAGTTTCATATCTGAAATCCCCGCAATTCCCAAAGAAATTGTCAAAATCCCCAAATTGGGATTTTTTCATATCTTCTTGGTATTTTTTTTCTGTCAAAAAACAAAAGGCTTTTTTCTATATATTTTTTTTGTCAAAAAACAAATTACTTTTTTTGAGATCCCTATAATTCCCAAATAAATTGGCAAAATCCCGAATTGCAATTTTTTCATATCTTCTCTTAATTTTTTTTCTGTCAAAAACGAAAGACTTTTTCTAATTTTTTTGTCAAAAAACAAATTACTTTTTTTTGAGTTCCTTACAAGTCCCAAAAAAATTGTCAAAATCCCCAAATTGGGATTTTTTCATATCTTCTCGTAATATATTTTTTTGTAAAAAAACGAGAGACTTTCTAAATTTTTTTTGTCAAAAAACAAATTATTTTTTTTGAGTTCCTTACAATTCCCAAAAAAATTGTCAGAACCCCCAAATTGAATTTTTTTCTTATTATCTCGGTATTTTTTTCTGTCAAAAAACAGAAGACGTTTTTTCTATATGTTTTTTTTGTTAAAAAACAAATTACTTTTTTTGAGATCCTTACAATTTTCAAAGAAATTGTCAAAATCCCCAAATTGGGATTTTTTTCATACCTTCTCTGTATTTTTTTTCTGTCAGAAAAAAAGCAAAAAACAAATAATTTTTTTGAGACCCTTACAATTCCCAAAGAAATTGTGTAAATTCCCAAACGGGGATTTTTTCATATCTTTTCCGCATATATATTTTTTATATATTTTTGGCAGAAAAACAAATTACAATTGTTTTGGAGATCCCTACAATTCCCAAAAAATATATTTAAAATCCCCACATTGGGCATTTTCCTGTGCTTTTTCTGATTTTTTTTTATGTTTCCCTAGTATTTAAAACTACATTAGCCCTTCAATTGCCTTAAAAATTTTCTTGATTGCTGCCTTGAAATGAAAAAAAGCAGTCTTTTAACTTCATATTTCAAATAAAAATTTGGCAAAATTTATAAAAAAATGCTTTAAAGTGGCAGTTTCAAAATTATACGCATATATGGGCCATTGATTTTGTATGAAAATATTTTATTAACTTTGCATGAACTTGATTTAATTTTTTTTTAAATAATACAGTTTTTAAAACACCACAAATGCTTATTTCATATTTAAATATTTCTTTAAAAAATCCGTTTTATTTAATTTCTGAACTTAAGTGGCCAAAGAATAGGGTTTTTGACACCAAAATCCCTGTGTATGACCGCCTTAAAAAAAATTAGTATTTCAAAATTTATTCACTTCCGCTTGTATTATGAATATGTGAATGTATTCAAATACTTTCAAATATTGCATTGATGCCTAAAATTATGCCAACAGTTTTAACTTGGTTTTGCGCTTGTCACTCAAAGAGAATGAACACCATTGAAATTATTTATCATTTCCTTTAAAATTTACGAAATTCTCATTTGATCTTAAGATCTTGAGTGCTTTCAGAAAGCTTTTATTCTCTTAATTTCGTTAAAATGCAATTTCGAATTGCAGTAAAGTTGGGCTGAAAAACCACTCTCACTTTCAGTGTTTAGTTTTGCAGAGAGAACTTGAAACCAGATCAAAAGCATACAATATTTCCAATGCAGTTGTTTCTCAGGTAATTTTTTTGTCTTACTATTTATTATTATTACCTCTTACGGTTTGTATAAGCGAGTGTGCGGCTTATAGCTTTAAGTGCCGTTGGTCAAAAAGCCAACAACATTGACAACAACAAGAAAAAGCTGCTTATTGTTGCCTGTGTAATAAATGTTCATTTCTTTTTTGCTTAAGTTGTTTGTTCATTTCAGTTCGTTTTTATTATATTTTTCAGGCTTGATTTTCAACTTGTTTTTAAAAGTTTATTTAACTTGTCTTCTTGCGTTTCAGTTTCGAACAAAACGAAATACAAAATCAAAAATTAAACGGCAGCAACAACAGGCATTATTTCTTACTTCTTTTACAATTTTTATTGCTGTTATTTATTTACTTTTTTAATATTTTGTTGTTATTGTTGTTGTTGTTGTTGTATTTTGTGCCAAATTGGGTGTAACTTGCACATTTTATACAATATTATTAATATCATTAGTATTTGTATGCCCGCCATATCAAAATGTAGTCTTTTATCTGTTTGCATGTGCATACAGGAATGTATGTATGTGTGTGTGTGTGTGTGTGTGTTGGCAGATATGTTAATTTGTAATTCTATTTACATACGGACACACATATGGGCTTATTATAAATGTATTTCATTTCTTGAAATTGTATATATTTTTATGTCAGAGTTTCAACCAGTTTTAGTTTTCAGAATTTTATTTTCATAAATGTTATGGATTAAAATAATAAAGTTGCAGAAATATGAATATGGAGTGATATTTAAATTTGTAGAGAATAATGTAATGCAGCAGAATTTGGAAATAAAATAACACATTGAAAATTTAATATTAAAAAAATTAAATAATTCACATGATCAACGGCAGCACTGCAACATATAAAATTTAACTACGGCAACTTTAATGAGTTGATATCTTTTTATACTGGTACCGCCAGGTGGTGCAAATTCTATCACTTGACATTTTATTTAAAAAAAAATTTTTTATATGTATATGTAAGTTCTTTCTTCAAAATGGGGCCACTGAAAAAATCTATGAAAAATATTAAGTAAATTTTCATATACTCCATTCCCTACATCACAAATTTGAAGCACTTCGTGTTGTTTTACACCTGCAAAAAGTCGATGATGCAAATTTTGTACAATTTTATAGTATTTTGGTATACAATTTGAAAAGAAAACTGCAATAAAAAAATTAACATATGAGAATTTCCAGCAAAAGTTTCAACGGCACCACATCAAAAAATGTGCGCCAAAAATATGAAAAGGTTGGTCTAAGTTTGTTATTTCGCTTATAATTCTTATAATATTAATTTCTAACGCAATCTAGTATGTCTATTTTGAATTTTTATAGTTAAGGGAAATTTCGAAACTAAGTTCGAATTTTCGAAATTACTTTCGAATTTTCGAACATGACCTAAATATGAATTTTAAACCAAATGGTTAATAAAAATTTATTTTCTGTGGTTAAATATCAAAAATTTTAAATTTCATTGCACATATTCGTACTCGATTTCGAAAAACAAAATTACAGAATATGAAAAAAAAATGCAGAAATCCTAAAATTGCTAACTAAGTTCGAATTTTCGAAATTAATTTCGAATTTTCGAATATGACTTAAATATGAATTTTAAACCAAATGGTTTATAAAAATAAATTTTTTTTGTGGTATAATAACAAACATTTTAAATTTCATTTCATTTGAACTCAATTTCGAAATGAAATCCAGAAAATGAAAAAAAAATCCAAAAATCCTTTAAATTCTAGTATATGCGAGATAATTCAGTACATCGCATTCAAAACATAAAAATTCATATTAATCTAATATGGAAACGCCCACATTAATTAAATCATAATATTAAATAAGGCTAAATTTCACCCAACATATTTTATTTGCCCCGTCAGGTGCTTTAAAATAGAAAAATAAACGAAAAGAACGATTATAAGTTAATATGGCGTAATCAGTATCGAAGGCCGTTACGTTCTGCTATTTTAATGCTAATTTTCCTGTATTAATTTCGTAATAGAACTAATTTTAATTGATCATTTAAATGAAGCAACAAAAAGTAACTTCCAAATAAATTAATAAAAAGTTAAATTAACGAGCAAAAATGTAGGATTTAACACAAATAACTTTATAAAAAAAAACCATTGTAATAATGAGAAAATCGTTTTGCTTAAATCATTTTGCTGGCATGGGCTCAACTAATTCAAACGTTAGCCAAAATATAGATCTCCTAATGATTTTTTGTTTTGCTACTCCAAATATATTTAAGCCATTTAAAAGTATGTGCCTGGAATCCCGATTTGCTTATAAACAATATAATTTAGCAGCAAAACTAAGTCGCAGCCAAATTAAAGTCTCACTCTTGCTACATTTAATACGCACGCAAACCATTGATCTAATAACTGACCTTCAGTTGTCAAAAATTTAGCTGTTATTATTTTTCAGTCGTTATCACAATAGTCAATTATGATTTTGCAAAACTCAATTAATGTTTGACATGATACACCTTTGACCTTCATACAAAATATATTCGTGACTTGAAAAAGAAAAACATTCGTATTTTGAAATGGTTTCTTAATTCAACAGGTTGCAATTTTGTAAAGAGGAAAACTTTTGTTCCTCAACTGCATTTAATGTAATGATTTTTAATTGTTATTTGTATTTATTTGCACAGTTTTATTTAAACCAATTATTTCAAAATACTCGTTATAATTTTTAATTAAGTTGCCTTTTTCATAAATATTTACCTGTTGCTTTATTTGCATTTGCAACTTAAATTTTTGCTGGGGTTTTGTTCATTTCTGTAATTAATTTTAATTTTTGTGTATGCTTTTCATTGGCTTTTTAGCGCTTTTCTTGCTGTAGCCTTATTTTTTCTTTCTTTTAATTTGTTACGCCTGATTTAAGTCGTAATTTAAGCCTTAAATCGCTTAAGAAATACAGAGCTATCAACATCTTGTTATAATTTTCTTCATTGTTGCTGCTGCTGCCCATTTCGTATTGGTTTTATAATCGTTTTAAATGGCCACCAATTATCATAAACAAAATACAAGATAACAAGATTGCATATTACATAGATTTTTGAAAAGGAAATTTGGTTCAATTGATCAGTGTTTTTGTTTTGTTTTGCATATTACATAGATTTTTGAAAAGGAAATTTGGTTCAATTGATCAGTGTTTTTGTTTTGGCCACAAAATGGGGTATTCTTTGCTTCTGTTAAATAATTTAAACCGGAATTTATACAAAATAATAAAAATGTGAAAAATTTGATACATAGACGGTAGCCAAATTGAAAAATTTTGTAAAAATGTCTCTAAAAACTGTAAATGTGCCCCATAAACTCAAAAAATGCTCGCCAAAAATATAGAAAGATTGGCCTAGCTTTGCCAATTTCATATATTATTCTTATAATATTGATTTCTAATGCAATCTAGTATGTCCATTTTGAATTTTTATAGTTAAGGGAAATTTCGAAACTAAGTTCGAATTTTCGAAATTAATTTCGAATTTTCGAACATGACCTAAATATGAATTTTAAACCAAATGGTTCATAAAAATTTATTTTCTGTGGTAAAATATCAAAAATTTTAAATTTCATTGCACATATTCGTACTCGATTTCGAAAAACAAAATTACAGAATATGAAAAAAAATCCAGAAATCCTAAAATTTCTATTATTGGCGAGATAGTTCAGTACGTTGCATTCAACCCATACAAATTCATATTAATCTAATATGTGTTCGAAATAGTTTGATTTCAAATCGTGTAATTAAAAAAAAATATTATTCGATTTAAAAAAATATTATTCAATTTCAAGTTAGATTTCACCTTAACGTGCAATTTAAAGAAAATTTATTCCAACATTCTTTGTTTTGTGAAATTGAACAATTTCAAATCGTTCAATTTCCTTTACGTAGCAGAATGGGTGAGTACAAAAAGCTTTGAGTGTATATATTGGCCCCCCACGATGTGGAGCACTCGCAGGTGTAGAAGTTTCGGAAACGAAAATAGTGTTGCCAGAGGCGAACGCCGCGCATACATTAAGCACCAAGTCGTGCTGGAACTATTCAAACTAAATATTCTTTGGAATGAGATCACACAGCGACTGGTAGACGTTGGAATAATCCTGTAAGGCCCCTATGCTCCTTGCAGGAGCTCAGGTAATAAATATATATATATACCATATCCGTCGTAATATATCGTTATAGGAACGTGATCGACTTGATGCCCATAAACAAATAGCAGGAAATTTATAAAATTAAGCCAGTAGGGGTTTAATACGCGACCATTTTTGTTACATATTTACCCATTTATGCTCGAATTTATAAGTACAAGTGTGCATGTGTGTATGTTTGCATGTGTACTTGTATTTGTGTATGAATGCATTGTGTACCTTGTTCTACTAACACGTTGCATGTTGTTCGCTTCGGACTTTCGCCTCCAAGTGTACATAAATGATCTCTTGTTGTGGTTTGTTTGCAAATTTATAGTTAATTGGATTGCAAGGGGTTGGTTGGCAGTTGTTGTTGATGTAGTATTTGCTTAAGTCCATCTATGTACGAATATCTAATAACATTTTCAATGTGTAACAAAATTGCGTAAGACTTTTGTACTGAATAATTATTCAATTATTTCGATAAAATAAGTTTTGTGGTTTAAATCGGTTTCACCAATTACATTTTGGATGTTGATGGACCATAATTTTAGTTTGCTTTCTTTATAACAAAAAAGCAACTTGTCAATTTGTAAAACAAATGCAAACTGATTTGCTACACGAAAGACATAAAATCAAATAAATTGTTTTAATAGTTAAATGGTTTAATGTTTGTTCGAATCAATGCAAAAGCAAATTGAATAAAAAGATTAATATAACCAAATTAAGCAAATTTTTTTACAGTGCACACTAAAGAAGCTGTAGTCGCTGTATAGGACCAGCACTTAGGGAATGACCCCTAAATTCTGTTCTTAACTTTAATTTACATTTATTTTGTTTGTTCTATTATTTTTATTAAGCTCAAGGTGTTTTCATAAAATCACTAGCTTTTACCCGCGACTTTGTCCGCGAAGGATATGTGAAATTTCAGCTAATGTGTATGTTATGACAATGATGTGTTGTATTTTTACTGGATCAAAGTTTAAAACGTTCTTAGTTATCAGTTTGATAATTTCATATGTCTATACACATTTTCGACCATCCTTGACCACTCAATACGATCATTTGCAAAAACAAACACCATTCTATGTTATTTCCCGGATCTTAAACTATCTCTATGCCAAATTTCATCTAAATCGGTTCAGCGGTTTGAGCATGAAAAGGTAACAGACAGACAGAGAGATAAAGCTAATTTCATATACATATATTATATTAGTAAGGAAAAAGTGCAAGTCGTCATAAAAAGTGCAAGTCATCATAAGAAGTGCAAGTCATTATAAAAGTTTATAAAAAGTGCAACTCATTATAAAAAGCGCAAGTCATTATATAAAGTGTAAGTCATTATAAAAAGTGCAAGTCATTGTAAAAAGTGCAAGTCATCATAAAAAGTGCAAGTCTTTATAAAAAGTGCAATTCATTATAAAAAGTGCAAGTCATCATAAAAAGTGCAAGTCTTTATAAAAAGTGCAATTCATTATAAAAAGTGCAAGTCATTATAAAACGTGCAAGTCATCATAAAAAGTGCTAGTCATCATAAAAAGTACAAGTCATCATAAAAAGTGCAAGTCATTATAAAAAGTGCAAGTCATTATGAAAACTGCAAGTCACTTTAAAAGTGCAAGTCATCATAAAAAATGCAAGTAGTTATGAAAAGTTCAAGTCATCATAAAAAGTGCAAGTCTTTATAAAAAGTGCAATTCATTATAAAAAGTGCAAGTCATCATAAAAAGTGCAAGTCATCATAAAAAGTGCAAGTCTTTATAAAAAGTGCAATTCATTATAAAAAGTGCAAGTCATCATAAAAAGTGCAAGTCATTATGAAAACTGCAAGTCACTTTAAAAAGTGCAAGTCACTACAAAATGTGCAAGTAATTATGAAAAGTTCAAGTCATCATAAAAAGTGTAACTAATTTTGAAAAGTGGAAGTCATCATAAAAAGTGCAACTCATCATAAAAGTGCAAGTCATCATAAGTGCAAGTCACTTTAAAAAGTGCAAGTCATCATAAAAAATGCAAGTAGTTATGAAAAGTTCAAGTCATCATAAAAAGTGCAAGTCTTTATAAAAAGTGCAATTTATTATAAAAAGTGCAAGTCTTTATAAAAAGTGCAATTTATTATAAAAAGTGCAAGTCATTATGAAAAGTGCAAGTAATTTTAAAAGGTGCTCATACCAGCATGTATGAAGTTGGGTTTTTTTTATTTTATATGAAACTTGGCATTTGAGCATCAATATTTTGCATATTTATTTTACAAAGAATTTCTCAAATAAATAATTACAAAACAGCCGGTAATCGGAAACACAACATTCCTTAAACTCATTATTAAATCCAAATTAATTTTTAAAAATACGCACTTTATTTCAATTGCCTGTCCCGTCAGTTTCATGGATTATTTTTTGATGTTAATGTGTGTGTTTTTGTAAAGATCTCTCAAGTTCATATATTTTTCTGTTTCATTTCAGTTTATCATTGAAAAAAAAAAACTACAAAACAAATTACGAAGGCTGTTGCTGTTATTTTCTATTGCAAACACTTTGCACTTCTGTGCCCGCAGCTTGAGGGTAAGTTGACCTGAAACTTCTTTAGATTAAACAAGTCTTATCCTGTTAAGAAAATTTTCAATCATTTAATTATTTAGCAACGTTTCCATGCAAATAACTTTTGGCATGGCAAGTGAAAGGCATGAAGGCTATTGCATAATATATGCCATTAGTTTATGATCATTTTTTTTTTTAATTTTAAATTGCAACAAAACATCAGTACACACCCTCTATTAATTTGTATATATTTTTGCATTTAACAAAGACTTGAAAATTATTTGTTCAGGCAGCCGTAGCTGTGGCTAAATGTAAACGCCGCCAGTATCTTAAATTAGACTAAACATATAAATCGATATAAATATAAAAGCAGCAACCTACAAAAAAAGAAAAAAAAAAACTTAAACATGATAAAGAAATATGTATTCAAAAGACTAGACCGCAGTGTAGTCATACGGATATGAGTTGAGCTAATGCGGCTGGAGCTCAATGCATTATTGTCTCTGTGGTATATTTTTTTTTAATGTAAAATTTCAACAATTAAATATTACACAAAACAGCAAAACAATAGTAACGTGAATATTTATTATTGCCAAAAAATTACAAAAAAAAGAAATAAAAAAAAGCAATAAAGAAACGAAATCGAATATAAAAAGAACTATATTTCAAATAAGGGATGGCCTCGTGACTAACACTTTGTTCATGATCAGGCACTAGTGCTAAAAATTTTCCAACTCATTTCCAATTTAAAACTTAAAACACTTTACACTTTGCCACTTTTACAGAGTTTGCCACGCTCATGTGTGATCGTGAGCAGCCTGGGCCTACTCCAATTGGAAACGGTGGCAAATCGATAAAATTTTTAAAACTTTAAATATTTACTTTGAGCAGTTTGTGGCAATTGTTGTTGGCAAAATTGTGTAGAAACCAAAAGTAAAATTATACTGCAGCTGCAGAAAATGTAACAAAACTTCTAACACGAGTCATATGATCTTTTTTTTCCTACGTTCGTTATTTGTTTGTTGCTATTATTTTATTTGCTCAGATAGAGTGCACATTCACATACGTGGTGTTGCACTTATTTTATATAAGTTTTTGTCTAAATGACAAAAAGCAATTTCAAAGAAAACAAAAAAAAAGATTAGAAAACGAATACAAATTTTCATAAATGCATTTAAACGGGAGTAAATAAAACGTATGAAAAAATTTTTGGGGAAAAAAAAAGAAACTTTAAATGTTTACAAAACACGACAGGAAAACATTTAATTTGTGCCGAGTCTATGAAATTTTGTAATCTGTTGCATGGAAAGCAACTTGTATTGAAAGAATTGTAAATTAATGGTGGCTGTTTGTTTGCTTGTTTGTTTGTGTGTTGCGTTACGGATACCGACTGACTGGTGCGTGCTTTATTGTTGTTGCTGTTATGAGTAATAAAGCATTTTGTCAGGTTCTCGTCTTAAGTCTTTTGTTTTGTCGTTACAATCTTCCTGGGGCAAATAAATAAATTTTAAATTATTGTTGGCTGTTGCAGTTGTTAAAAGTTTTATGAGTTGTAATTTGTTATATAGGTTTTTTTCTCTTTTTCTTCTTCTTGTTGTTGTTGTTCTTATTTGATGTGAACAAATTTAAGGGAAGTGAATAATTTAAAGGAATTTGAATTAAGATTTATTTGTTTTTAAATCTCAGAGAGACTTGATAAATATTCCAAGGCACAAAGAAAAGTTAACATCAGTTTTTGTTATTCAACTTACACAGCAGAGCAGAACAGCTGTTTTCGAAAGCCGCAACACTTTCATCATCGGTGCTCATGTGTATTGTGTTTGTCACCACTTAAAGGAATTTATGTTGGAAACAAGAATGATAAAATAAAGATTACGCCAACAAGCTGAAATAAAAATACTTTTCTGCGCATGATGGGAACTCTGACGTCACTCAACATGTGTTGTGATTGGCTAATAAAATTCAGCTGGAGAACTATTATGTTGTATTGTACAAACAGGACAGTGGGGCAAATTGCGATTTTTCAAATTAAATTTGTTTGTTAATAAACAATTTTTAAAAATTATTTTACTTTCCACTTTTTTTTATTTGAAATTGTTCATTTATAGTTATTTCATATAAATATTGAACCCAAGTGCTAATTATTTTTCTTTTTTCCTCATTCAAAACAAATTTTTTTGCTTGCAATATATCAGCCATAACTTCCTTTGAGCTGCATTTCTTGGAAAACTATAAAATGAGACATGTTTGTTTGCTGTCACTTTGTTTGCAATTGCCCACTGCACATTTCATGCTTGCTTTTTTTGTTCTCTTTTCTCTTTAATTTAGGTTTTTTGTTTACAGTTTATGTGAGCTTTAAAAATCAAGTTTTAATAAGTTTTTTACACTTTAAGTTATTTAATAATTATTTTAATATATTTATTTTTAAATATAACACAATTTATTATAAAATATAACACAAAATTTGCACTTTCATAAATCCGATTTAATTTGCTTGTTGGAAATCTCTCTGAGTAAGTTGAAAATCTCTCTGAGTAAATTGAGTGAAGAGTTGCCAACTATAGCATAAAATATTAATTTTGTACGAGGAAGTATTAGTTTTTCATATATGAAACATTTGGCAATCTCTTCGAGGGAACAAATACGTCATCAAACGGTAAATCAGGCGCAAGGCGTAATCTTTTTTTTATCATTCTTGGTTGGAAATTCCTAAAAAGTTACGAATTTTTGTGTAAAAAACAATAATAAAAAAAATCAATGAGTGTTCGAACTCCCGGGCGATGTGTTAACACCTTTTCGTTTATTTATTTTATATTGAACCCACAAAAAACAAAGAGAATGCAAAGCAACAGACAAATGTATATACATACATACATACATTATTATGTTTGTACATAAGCTACATACGTTGCTGTCTTGCTATCTCATTTTTATATATGTACGTATAACCACGTCACTATTCTCTCTGCTATGCATAAGACAAAACCGAAGATCAACATAAAACACTTTTTTAATATTACTCCAAATTAATACTCCGAATTAAAACACTTAAATCTCCGCTCGCCGATATCGGATCGCTTTAATTTTTGGCCTAAACTCTTCGTCGAAACCCGCACTAGCGTTTTAATCCAAAAATTAATAAAATCGGCTATGAATTTCCGGAGAAAATCGCGTGGGAAAATTATATGAAAATCGCCCAATAATCACTTTCAATACCGACCGCCAAGCAACAACAACAAACAAAGAAACTCTTACACTTACACTTGCGTATGTATTGAAACTGATAGTTTACTGCCCTAGAGGCGCGCGTATAGATGTTAACACATCAAAAAACAAAAAAATCAAGTGGAAATAAAACAATTTGCGAACTGTTATTTCTGTGTTTTGTTTTTCAAATAGAAAAACTTAATAATTATCCAGCCTGTTTTTAGGATTTTTCAGCTCGTGATTTTCAATTTGATCACTTGATTAAAAAAAAAAATTTTTTTTTTGTAGGTATTTGTGAATAGTTTTATGAATCATTCCATAAAATAATACACTTGCATGCAATTGGAGTTGCGTTTTCCTATTTGCCTATTAAAAACCTTTGGCAATTCGAAATTCCGATTATCTTTTGAAATCAATTGTATTTCCTCACTTAACCGTTTACCTATAAAATTGTGTTACATGTTTTTTTTTCTACTTTCAAAAAAACTAATTAAATGCAAATAAATTTGAAATAGTTTTTTTTTATTAATAACTCAAAAATGCTCATGTGTTATATGTATGTGTGCAATTGGTTGTTATTATATTTTATAGTTTTGCAAAAGCAATTACCAGCTCTTTAAATAAGAAACACGAAACATGAAACCACGATTTTTTGTTTATTTTTTTTTTAGTTTTTAATGATAAAAAACACACAATCAAATTTTGAGCCAAATTTAAAATTATTAATCTTTTTTTGTTTCTTGCTTTTAACTTCTAAATTATCCAACTATTTATTGACTTGTTCGTTTTTTTTTTTTTTTTTGCAAAATTTGTTTTGCAGTTTAGATGTGATTGCAGATTTTTCTTTGTGGTGGTATTTGAGGTTTTTGCCTGGCAGCCAACGGGTGAGGGGGTGTAGTTACACACGAAATATTTGTTTGTTTCTTCAGCGGCTGCATAATAAATTTTAGCATACAATCATTAAATTAAATTATTATTCTGTTTGTCTTTGAACGCGTGCCAATTAAAGTTTGAAACATTGTAGCGGCAGAAATCGCAACCAATGAAATCGGAGAGTCAATCTTTTGGGGTTTTTGATAAATTTGATTTGAAGCCATTAGCTTTGGGATTTGTTATTTAATATTTATTATCATAAAATTTTTATTATTTTTTTTTGCTTGACTTTTGTTGCTATTTGATTAGTTTTTAATAACAAATTCGAGTGTTGCGCCCCCATTGTGTGTTATCATATATAATTTATATGCATATTCCAGCTGTAGATGCAGTGAGTTATATCGTTGATATTATTTTTAAATATAAATTGAGCTTTTAGCCTACTCATTTGAAAGACAAACAACATCAACATTCAAACATGTTGTTTCTTCTATTGCCACTAAAGGTGCGGAATTGTAAGATATATATATTTTTTTTACAGCAATAAATATTCAGCGTGGAAATGAGCAACCGCAACGGCACAACAACCAAAAAAAAAAGAATCATGAACACCGTGCTGCCCCCCAACGGTGCGTTAGTTGTTGAATTGTTTGCATTTAAGTCATCGTGTAACGCTTCTGTATGTGTGTTAAGCCAAACCTTTTTTTCTTTACCGCAAATGTAATTCAGGGTGTACGAAATATATATAAAAATGTGCTATAAGCAGTTGGCTTGATTAACACTAAGCGGCAGCATTTTTGTATTTATTCCTGGTATGCAATATAAGTAAAAGATATCGGCCCTTCCGTCCGTTACACAGTGGGGAATTTACTTTTGTTATTATTATTATTATTTTTTAAATTAAAATTTGTTCCATATTACTCACATTTCACTTAAAATTATAAAAATATATGTTTTAATTAAAGCTTTAAATAAAAATTATTGATACAAAATTTCCAATCAGTTGCCATGAAAGTCATAACATTTCATTTGATATTTAATTCACATGGTCAGCAGGTGTTTTTCTCTAAAATTCGTTATAGGCATCGTCTGGTGATGGCCCCAATTGTGCTGCACATCGCCTAATTTTTATGTCTTTGTTTTCAGCCACAGCCTTTTGTTGTTGCCGACTGTTGGAGTCCCATAACTAACCTGCAAAATGTTTTGTTCTATGGCCGAGACACACACACTTAGGAAAAAGACGTCGACATTCAAACACAGCCAACATTATTGGCCGATTATTATTATTAAAAAATAAGCGATACAACTATTCCACGCTTTTACGCAATATAACGCTCTTTTGCGGTCCAGTTCCAAATGTGACATATGACAAATTTCATATATTGCGATAGGATAATTAAATTCTCACCAACCTGTATGATCATGCCCAATAGAGCGTCTCGCCTTACAGGCAAAAAAAAAAAAAAGTTCTTCCTACACCATAATTCCCACAGAACTATTAACAAAAAGAAATATATATATTTTTTTGCCGAACGTAGGGCTTTAATTTTCTGATATTAGGGTGGCACATTAGGGTGGTAGGATGTAAGATCTGGTGGGTAAATACAAGAACAGTATATTTGAGGCCAATGGCTATTAAAGCAAAAAATTGGCCTCCTCAAGACAAAAACATCGACATATCACTTTTTGAGATCCGACAATAAATGTAGAAGATATCATGAAAAATGTATTTTGGCGACCCCTACTTTCGGCAAAAAAATAAAAAATATTTTTGAATTAAGATTCATTGGCTAATTGTTCGAAATTTTAATTTAAATCTCAGAAAGACATGATAAATATTCCAAGGCACAAAGGCAAGTCAACATCAGTTTTTGTTATTCAACTTACACAGCAGAGCAGAACAGCTGTTTTCGAAAGACGCAACCCTTTCAGCAATATAAATGTTCGTTAAAATTCTTACTACAAAAAAAATTTTTTTTTCGAAATCACCTTGCAACTTTGCTTTGTATTCGGTGGTGTACGGTGAACTTTTTTTTCGAGACGCTCTAATGCCCAACATTATTTTGTGGTACACTTTAAAATATTTTACCTTCTATCAATATTAATGAAATATAAATTAATTAAAAGGTATTTTTGCATAGAACTGCACAATATAAATATTTTTTTATAATTTCAAGCATAAAAATGTTTTAAATTTGCTTTGAAAAGTAACAATAAAAATATGTATATCTCTAGTTGCGAACAAAAATGTTGAGACATAAAAATAGATTCATCTGGCCGCTCAACACTATTCTTTCCTTTACACGAACGGGGGTAATCCCCGCAGTGCCGCTGTTACTTTAAAAACTTTCAATTGAAAAAAGGACTTGGAAAAGAATGTAAGAACATTCTGTTGTCAAGAATCGTTTTAAACATTGAAGAGTTTATGTGTATCAATTGCAACAAAATTTTTAATATCTCATTTTTTTTTAGCTAGTGTAACGTTTGAAGGCCTTGTCCTCAAAAAAAAAATTCCATTATTATATCAACACATTCACAGCACTAAAAACTATTGCCAACAATTCGAACTACAAATTCATTTTTATTAATTATTGTTGTTGCATTGAAATCTCCCCCACTGTGCTGTATTGCAGACATCACATCATTAAGTTTACATCGTTACAATAAAAGTTAAAGTCATACATCAACAATAGTGCTACCCCAGCCATTTACTTACAACCAGTAGTTTTCATTCCATATCATTTTATTACTTGCAGCAACACAATTATTATTTACCGCACGTAACCTTGAAGCAAAATTTCATTTGAATTTTTTTTCTTTCTTTTCTGATGTTTCTTCCTAAATAAACTTAATTTGAAAAAAAAAAATTAAAAATAAAAAAATTATACTTGATCATTTATTAAAAAAAATAATTGGTATTTTTAACATTTACTCATTCATTTCATTCATTCATGGCTTTTCAATTCTTAATATTTTTGTGTTGCTTTTGTTACTGCGATGTGTGTGTGTGAGTGATGGTTGGCGGTGCATGCGTCCTCTTTAGCCACTATACGCGTTTCTTGAATAATTTTATATGTTTACGATCAATAATATTAAATCTGGAGCATTTACGGTATTTATTATTTATTTACAATGTTTGTCTGTCTATTTATAACAC
The DNA here is from genome assembly GCA_951800035.1 of Linnaemya tessellans. Classification (NCBI taxonomy): domain Eukaryota; kingdom Metazoa; phylum Arthropoda; class Insecta; order Diptera; family Tachinidae; genus Linnaemya; species Linnaemya tessellans. The sequence continues at coordinate 119,923,441 of OX637534.1, read as the reverse complement.
AATATCTTGGTCAATTGTGCAGTAAATGTCGGCCAGTTGCGTTAAAGAATTTATTCTTTAATTCATTTAAAATTGCCTGATTATTTGTATCTCTTAGTATAAGAGCTGCTCAGTGATAAAAAGCGAATATGTAAGAAAATAAAATAATAGTTTTAAACAGTTTTAATGTGGTTTATCGAATAACTGAAATCGTGACGCACGCTACAGAAATTAATAATAGAACTTATTCTTTAATTCATTTGAAATTGCTTGATTTTTTGCATCTCTTAGTATCAGCGAATATGTAAGTAAACAAAATAATAATTTTAAACTCAAATCGTGACGCACTCTACAAAAATTAAAAATAGAATTTATTCTTTAATTCATTTAAAGCTGCTCAGTGATAAAAAGCGAATATGTAAGCAAATAAAATAAAAATTTCAAACAGTTTTAAAGTCGTTAATCGAATAACTCAAATCGTGACGCACGCTACAGAAATTAAAAATAGAATTTATTCTTTAATTCATTTAAAATTGCCTGATTTTTTGCATCGCTTAGTGTAACAGCAGCACAGTGATAATAAGCGAATATGTAAGCAAATAAAATAATAATTTTAAACTCAAATAGTGACGTACGCTACAGAAATTAATAATAGAATTTATTTTTTAATTCATTTAAAGCTGCTCAGTGATAAAAGACGAATAGTAAGAGAAAATAAAATTAAAATTTCAAACAGTTTTAATGTCGTTAATCGAATAACTCAAATCGTGACGCACGCTACAGAAATTAATAGGCACAACATATTTTTTTATTTTTATTGTAGAAGTTGTATTGTATTAGATAAATTTATTCCATTTATAATATACAAAAAAGTATTATCTTCCGTGACGTACGCTACAAGAATTAATACGACATATGAAGTGTTGCTTTTTGTTACTATACAATTTAAATTTCAGTATCTGTTGAAAATCAAATTTTAAAATTGATTTCACTATATGAGAAATAATCATAGCTGTGTGACGCACGCTACAGATATCAATATGTAGCGTTTTGTTAGCTTTTATTATATATTTTTAATTTTTTATGCTAAAAGGCAGTTTATAATATTTGTTTTCACTGTACCCACGACATTTTTATATTTTTGTGACGCACGTGACAACTCATGAAGCTGACAACTAATTTCTAGTCTTGCAAAATGGTAAAAAGTTAGGTTTTTTTGTTAAAATTGAACACCTAAAAAAAATTCTAATATTTTGGCTTACAATTTTCGAAGTTTCCAGAAGACTTGGCTTTGGCCACATTGAAATATTGCTGCGAAGTGATCATATGAATGTGATATATATATTTTTAATATTTGGAGATATTTTAATAACAATATGTACATCTACTTTTAATAATGAAATACTTAATATGTAATACCTTTGCAGACTGGCTTCTGCCATTATAATGATCTGATTTACTGACTCGTAATATGAACGGGCAGCATTGAATCAATCAATATGAATAAATAATAGAATGAAGCATAAATCAAAAATAAAGTAAGAAAAAAAAACAACTTTAATTAGATTTTTATGGCCATAATGATGATTTGGTATCAGCTCCCTTTCAGTGATACTACTGTTGGTTACACGAAACAGTTGCATTCATCAGGCCGAACAATGCGGCTACAAATTGTTTGAAATGTGTGCCAGTGTGCAGTGCAGTTAAAGTTGAATACCGTCAATCATTTGGTGGGTGAAGTTTTGTTTGTTGTGCCCTTTTTTTCTTCGTGAAACTTTTATCACAAATCTGTTGCCGCTGTGTTCAATTTGTTTTTGTTATGTTGTTGTTTTTTTTATCGCGGATTTGTTACCAACCTTTCAATTATTTTTTTATTATAGTTATTATATTTTTTTATTCAAATGTAATTAAATCTGCTTAATCTTTACATGACCTGTATTTTTAACACCTGATAAGAAATCAACAAAAAAAAAGTTGAAGGTTTTGTTTCTTTGATATATTTGGTACGAGTCTTTCGAAGAATTTAAAATTTTTATAACAGCCGACATGGTTTATTGTCAATTTGTAACGATATTGGGGATGTTTTTGTAAATAAAATATTAGAATTGATTTTGTTTGAGGATTATGAATTATCAATTTGGGTTATACGAGGTTTTTGAAAGTAAAATTTTTTTTAATTTGTAATTACAGTGGAACACAATGCGAATGTTATAATTGCAAAGCTTTTTGTTAAGCCAAATTACATGGTATTTAATATTTGTGCTTCCGAGAATAGTTTTAATTTAATTGACATGTCTGAAACGAAATCAATCATGTCATGGCATGTCATGTCAAGTTCTGATTACTTACAAAACGAAAATGTTGGTATTACTGGCGACCTTCTTCTGTTCTGTATTGCAGGCGGAATTTTATATTCGAAATTTAATAAGAATTTGTTACAAATTAATATTTATAGCCATAATACAATACCTTAACAAATTAAGAATATTTTTAATTCTCTTTTAATTTGATTTTACTTTTTTATTTATTGAAAAACAGATCATAAAATTTATAAGAATATTTTTAATTCTTTTTAATTTGAATTTACTTTTTTATTTATGGAAAAACGGATTATAAAATTTATTGAAAAATTTACAAAGATTATATTCCGTGACGCACGCTACCTTCATACAGAATTGTACGAATTAAAATATGGCTTCTTTCGAATGCACCATTTAGATATACCATATTTTTTTTGAAAAGCTAATTTTTAAAATTATAGCCATTTAAAAGATATTTTTTTAAACTAAAAATTAGTAAAACATTGGACATTTTTCATAGTTCTCGGAACGTTAGAGAATAATCCCTCTTATTCTGTAATTATATGTCGACGTCAACAATACGGCAATATCATAAACAGGACAGGGTTTCTTCACCAATTGCATGTTTATAACAGCCACTTGCTATTTTGTGGCCCTTAGAGAATAGTCTGAGGCCACCAGCAGAATTCAATTGTTTACCACAACGAGTATCTAAATACCAGTTTTTGATATTGTCTTGACGTTGCCATCGACAAATAGTTACAGAATAAGGAAAAATATTTTATTCGAAAATGATCTAGATTATTTAAAAAATTCCAAAGAGCAAACCACTTTTTTCTGGCCACGTTACTGAAATTATATGAATTTGCAAATACCGTCTTTAAATAAACTCAGCAAAATATCCTCTTTAAATGCCACAGGGAATTTTATTACAATTAAAATATCCATTTAGAAACTAAATTTCCCAGCATTGCATTGCCATTAACACTGGGAGAGCATTTGAGCCACACTACGCCATTTTTCCTTACCTTAGCAAATCGTTCTTTATTTCTCTAAATCAGCATTTACAATTTTAATCATATATTAACATATTTATTTAATCCATATATTAACATATCAATTAAGTAACAAACAAATATATGTTTAATTGAAACTATTTTCATTAATTAGAAGCAAATATTTTACTACAGCCAAAGATTTCTTAATCAAGAATCATACAATCAAGATTATGTTAATGCAGCCATGAATAGAATTAAAAATAAATTATGTAAAAAATAAATCAAATTAAAGCAGTAATCAATAGTTGGCTCGTGATAAAATGTTTTACTGTAAATTTATTAAAAGATTATGGAAGATTGGCCGGCCATAAATAACAACATCTAGACACCTCAAAAACACAAGGCTTATTCTCGAAATAAAAATTATATGAAAAATTGGAGTCCGTCAAAAATGGAAAATAAAATATTGTGCTAAAAATTTAGGTTTTTTCTACAATTTACGAATGTCAAAAATATATAAATACAAAAACTGAAATCATTCATTTCCACTTGTACCAAAAAAAAAAACAACTTTGTAATAAAGAAGATGATTTGTTTTCTGCAGCAACCTTGAATTTATGATATTTTTTTTGCAAATAAAATTTAAACCGGCCGTATGATAAAGATAGCGATTTTGTCTCAGAATATGTTAAAGTTCAAACTCAACATTGTTTTACGTGATACAGGGTGTTTTGCTCTCTAAATCAAATGAGAAGATTTTATTAATCACAATTCGACTACTCGACATTTACAGTTGAAATAGGACCGTTGAAATTTAAGACAAATAGCAAAGCGACTTGTCATATTTCACATTTATTTGTTGCACAACATATTTTAAAAGAACAACAACAAATTAGTTGTTTATTTCGAAACTTTTCTATGCTTACATTTATGTGTATGTACATATAGGCAAATAAAATTTTTTTTTTTAAATTTTATGTTAAACAAAATATATTTATGCATATCTACACAAAAATACCTTTTAAAACATATATGTTGCGTTAATTTTGGCCGACAATAAAATACCTTAAAGTGTACCACAAAAAATACGATTTTGGCTAATGAGCCTTAAAACAATTTGTGGGTACATCACAGATTAGTCGTACATGCATTTGTACTATAAAAAGGAAATCGCTATTCGTGGCTGCTTTAATACACAATTACAAACAATAGTTCAGAAAATAAAAATATCCCAATTCTCTGGTGTGTCATTTAATTCCAAAAATTGTTCCCAGTTCGAAATATCACCCTGTATTATTAATGCATGCCTCTTTGGTTTAAGTTTCATTTCTGGCAGAATACATAATGATGTTTTATCTGTTTGAAATTAAATTTGTGCCGCTTAAAGCTATACTGGTTCTTAAGAATTTAAGGCAAGTGATTAATTACTGATTGCACAGTGGGCTTAGTGGTTGACAAATAAAATATACCGAAAAAAACGGCGTAATAAATATTTTTAAATGAAAACCTAAATGAAGTCAATTTTTTATATTTTTTACAACAGTTTGTGCACTAAAACAAAGCATAGTTTTAAAATGAAATTTTCTAAAAAAAAATTATATAAATAAATCCTGCTTGACGAACGTTTCACTCATACGTGATTACGGTTTAATATATAACAACTTTTTAGGCTTTCCAAAAAAGATAGTACCAACTTATATAGTGCATTTACATGCATTGGGGAGTATTTTCAAAAATAATATTATGTAACGTGCATCACAATGTTGTGTGACGCATGTGACAAAAAACCAAATTAACTATCGCTTAAAATGTGATTATTTAGTTTTAAGTATTTTAAAGTGAAATTTTTGTCCAAGCAAATTTTATTGAAATTTCTGTGACGCATGCGACAAAAAAACCCAAGTAACTTTAAAGCTCAGCAAATTTTGCATAATAAAGCACACAAAATCACCAGCAGCCCTGTAAGAGTATTTTAAAATGAAATTAAATTTCTGTGACGCACGCTACATAACACACGTTACATTTCCATAACGGAATTAGCTATTAGCTTTCCCCATATGACTAATGATATAATGCATTAAATACATTTTTTTGACAACTCCAAGCGTGACGCATGCTACAGTAATTAATATACAATTTTTGTAGTTTTTATTTTAATTTGATTTTACTTTTTTATTTATGGAAAAACAGATTATAAAATTTATTGAAAATTTTACAAACATTATATTCCGTGACGCACGCTACTTTCATACAGAATTGTATGTACATAATATGGCTTTCGAACGCACCATTTAGATTAACGCTAAAGTTGTGACATGAACAACCATATTTTTTTTTTTGAAAAGCTAATTTTTAAAACTATAGCCATTTGAAAAATATGTTTTTTAAACTAAAAATTAGTAAAACATTGACATTTTTCATAGTTCTCGGAGCGTTAGGTCTTTAGCATGCATCTGAAATATTATTAGTTAATTCAATGTCCCACTGTGCACTTAATGCTTGCAAATAACTATATCGAGGTTATAACTTTGCGCTAAGGTTTTACCCTAAGTGGAGTTTTAAGGTTAAGAATTTACCACAAGTTAACAGAAATTTGTTCAAGCTGTGGATTTCGTTTTATTAAAATTACACTTTAACAGACTAGAAGTTCATTTTTTTGTGCTGAAATTTCAATGTGATTGAGCAAATGTCAAGTTAGTACCGGTTTCATGATGTATTTGATTTTTTGCTTTTTAACAAGTGAGCGATTATAAATCTTATAAAATATTTTATTTATCGATATTTAACAAAAAAAAACATAATTTTCACTTTTTTTTGCAGCCATAAAGGTTAAATAAACTTATCAAATATCAAGCAAAAATCACTAAAAGAAACCAATCAAAAGTTAATAAAATTATCTGGTTTTTTGGTTATTCTGCTTTAAGTTAAAAATAAAGTTTTATCTCTAATTTCGATAAAATCTTGAAAAAAAAATTCATGTTTTATTTAGAGTTGAATTTTTGCCACGACGAAACTTCCTCAACTGCAGTTTGGCCAATATTAATTCTTCGTTGGTTGACAGGTTTCGATGTGCTGCAGAAACAAAAAATTTTTGTTGTATTTCATTTTGATTGAGGAAGTTAATATACTTTTGAAAAATCAAATATTTTTTTATTAGTGACGAGCGAAAATTGCGTGATTTACGTGAATCAATCACATCCGAGGTTTTAACTAATTTTGAATAATATTTCCTGTCAATCACGTGGGTGTGATCAATTTACAAACAATTTTTTTTTAACAATCGGTTGTCAAATCCGGACTCCATTGGTGGCATGAAAATTTTCAAAATAAATATTTTTTTTTGCTTTTTTTTTTAATTGTAATTGAAAATTTTTATGTTTCAACTTTAAATTATGAATGATAATTTCCCAAATACGAGTACTTCAGCAGTTGGGCCATACGCGGTGCTTAAAGACCTTCAAACTGAATCTGTCTTGCCAAAATATATTTGTTTGTATGATTGCTGCACATGTCAAAAACTTGTCAGTTTCAAAGTCATATTTATTGTTATTAAAATCAGGTATCGCTGACTTCATTTTTTATATCTGTAAGTGTAATACATCACAAACATAATAAATAAACTGGTTCAGTTTTTCGAATTTTAAACATTTTAATAAGAATCTTTGAAAACCTGAACCAGCGATAACACACACGTGTTTTTGTTTTTTAATCACATAACCCCTTTCGTAGAACTGTTATTATTAAAAATCAGTTTTAAATATCCCGTTGGCATTTCTTTATTAAAAATCATACAAATAAATTACCTTAAAAAAAATTGCTCAATTCTTAAGCCTCATGGTATCGGTTCAAATTGTATTTGCGAAGAGAATTTCAAATAGAATTTATTCAACCAAATTCAAGTGCTTTGCAAAAAAAATTTGTTTTGAGAGATTTTATTTTGAAATTGTGTTCTCATATCGAGAGTTGTTTTTAGCTGCATGAGATAAAAGATAAAAATATTGTTGGCATGAATTTTTTTATTACCATCCGTTAGGTAATTTCTTGCGCTTTTTTTTTTAAATATGCTTTTCGACTCATTCGATCAGTCCAATTTATGGCTACTTTTTCTAATAAATGGTGGTTTGAATATTGGCTTCGAATGCTTTAACGAGCAGCTAAAAAACACAGGGTTACTTTTGAGAAAAATTGCCCTTTGAAAATGTAATTTTAAAGACTTATGAAAAAAAATTATTTTTTTTTTGCTTTTTAGAAAAAATAACTTCAAAACTAGTAAAAGGTGCTTGAGAATAAAATAGTGCTTTTTGAAAAAGTACCTTCTATATCTCCTTTTAAGAAAATCACTTTACAAAAAAGTTCCCTTTGAAATAGTACTTTTTGATCAAGTACCTCTTAACAAGTTGCTTTAAAAGAAGTATCTTTTAGGTAGCTCCTTTTAAGGAAAGTCCCTTACAAAAAGAGACTTTTAAAATAGTACTTTTCGATAAAGTAACAAGATAAAAAAGTACTTTACAAAAAATCCTGTTTAAAATAGTACTTTTCGAAAAAGTACCTTTTATATAAGCCCGTTTCAGAAAAGTGCTTTACAAAAAAATCCCCTTCGAAATAGCATTTTCGATAAAGAAACTTTTAACAAGTCCCTTTAAAAAGGTACTTTTCAAAAAATTTTGTTTAAAGTAGTTCTTTTCAAAAAAGTACCTGTACTTTTCAATAAAGTACCTCTTAACAAGTCGACTTAGAAAAAGTACTTTTCAAAAAATCCTGTTTAAAATAGTACTTTTCGAAAAAGTACCTTCTAGATAGCTCCTTTTAAGAAAAGTGCTTTACACAAAAATCCCCTTCGGAATAGCACTTTTCGATAAAGTACCTTTTAACAAGTAACATAATAAAGGTACTTTGCAAAAAAAAATTTAAATATTACTTTTCGAAAAAGTACCTGTTAAATAGTTCCTTTTAAAAAAAGTACTTTACCAAAATATCTTTTAAAATAGTACTTTTCGATAAAGTACCTCTTAACGAGTCCCTTTAAAAAAAATACTTTTTAAAAAATCCTGCATAAAATAGTACTTTTCGAAAAAGTACCTTTTAGATAACTACTTTTTAGAAAGGTACTTTGCAAAAAAAACTTTAAAATAGTACTTTTCGATAAAGTACCTTTTACTACGTCCCTTAGAAATAGTACTTTTCAAAAAATCATATTTAAAATAGTACTTTTCTTAAAAGTACCTTAACAATTCCCTTTAAAAAAAGTACTTTTCAAAAAATCCTTTAGGAATAGTACTTTTCGAAAAAGTACCTTACAGAAACGGGGTTTTTGAAAAAAATTATTATATTTTTATAAATATTTAATTTTATTTAATATAATTAATTATTGTTTTAAAAAAAGTACCTTTTAGTGGAAGAACGTACTCAAAAAAGTATTTTTTATAAAAAGTATTGTTTGAAAAAATTTATATTTCTAAAAAGTGTTATTTTAAAAAGTATCTTGGCAAGAAAATGCCTTTCAAAGTTTTAATTTATTTGAACAAAAGAGCCAATTTGTTTTTTATGTAAAAAACCATTATAATTTTTTATATTAAACAACAAATTGGCGTTTTTCTCAAATAAATCGAAAAGTTAAAAAATAAAAAGTGCAACAAAATTAGAACAACATTATGAAAATGGCTTTTAAATAACTCATCTACAAAAGAAAGCGGCCTTTAAAAAATTGGTTTTTTAAAAAGCCTTAACGGTCGCCTTTTTAATAGTAAATTTAAAAATATTGCTTAACAAAAACATTTTTTTTTTAGAAAACTGTCTTGTCTAGGGGATTATAAAGATTTTCTTAAAATGTAGATGATATCTTATAGAAAAAGTATGAGTAAATATGATGCGAGTTCATTTAAAAAAATTGCCTTTAAAAAATGCTAAATTCACTAGAATTTTTTAAATAGGGAATTTTTTTGAATGGCCTGAACTGGATTTTTTTTTTCTTTTTTGCTTTTGAGTGGCAGAAAAACACTTCAGATTTTTTCTCTGATTGAATAGCAGTTTTTGGTTCTAGTCTATTATAAAGATGCGCTTGGTTGCCTCGCTTTGAATGTCTTAAGAAAGGTCATGGTGAAGAAAGAAGACCGGTTGAGTCATCGAAAATTTTAATAAATCAATACTTGCTCATTCACTTACTGGTCATATGAAACACAAACACACACATACACACTCAAATACATCAGTCTTATTCATGGGCATTAACAGAAAGTGAAACTGTTGCATCTGCCATTAAATAATCAGTATTAATGCCACACAATACCGAAAGAAGTCTGATGAAGAATCTTCGCTGCACAGACTGTTGGGCCAATTCATGCATTCGCATAGACTTTAAAAACTTTTTGTGAATAAAAACTGTTCAACAGCTGCTCCAGCCTATTTCTTTTTCTGCACAATTTGTGTTAATGTGGCCGACGATTGTGCTTACGATGATGAAGAATTCTTTAAAATCTGCTAGAGCAGCTTTTTTTAAAGTCGTTTCTTTTCATTTCTTCCTTTCAACTTGTGGCTGCTGTTTGAAGTCTTGAAGGGTTTCTTGCAGCAGGTATTTCACTTGCACTTTTTTTTATAATTTTTTGCCACCAAAGCGCTCTCTCCCTTTTCTGGTTTCTTTCGCTGAGGTTGAAGACGATGATGATGATTGTATATGAATTGTGTTAGCAGGAAAGGTGTGTTTAAGTTATCGGGCATTAGTTATAGTGTTTTGTTGTTGTTGTTGTTGGTTAATTTCTTATAAGACTGGTTTTGTGTTTATGAGGTTTAAGGAAAGTTTATTACTCTGCTGTGACCTACTTTCCAGAATTCATAACATGGTTTCGTTTTAAGGCCAATACGGCTATAAAATAAAATGTTAAAGAAATATGGGTTAACGACAGGATAATGATGATATTATGCAATAAGGTAGAAGCATAAGAAGAAGCAGACACAATATTTATGGTCTGCTTCTTGGTTGTACTTACTGGCCATAGGAAATTTTTTATGGCTGATGGTCTTTGTAGACAAAATAATCCTGCAGCTGATTATAAAGAGCACCAACGCAGCCACTCTAAATATTTTCTGTTAATGAAATTAAATTAAAAACAATGTGTTACATTCTCCATCAATTATATGACACGTGGAGAAAATCACCGATGCACAGTGGGAGGAATTTGAAAAAGATGAAAGGGAAATAATTCTGCAGTTGCTAAACCGATAGTCCGATTGTAATAAAATTTGTTACGATATTTAAAGAGATGTTGCTGAGCTTAAATATAAATTTGGATTTAAATTTTTTTTTTATATCTTCAAAGAGACTCGAGTTAGGAGATCGCCCAGTGGGTCATCTCGAGGCCACGAAACATTCCAGCCTTTGATGTGACAAAGAAAAAACTATTCGCAAAAAAATGGTTTTATTTAAGAGCTATAAAAAATTTCGACTATAGATTTAGCAAAGATTGGCTTCCCATGATGCTGAAAATAAAAAAAAAAAATCGAAATTTCAGAAAATATTGTGATACTTATTTCTTAATTATAAAAAATTTTGCAATTTTGCAATTTTGCATATTTGTACTTATTTATAGGGTAATACTACAGTTATTACAGAAACCAAAGCGTTTAAAAAAAACCCCTATATTTGTTGCAAATATCAAGTTTAAGGACAGTTTCTTCAAATTCTTAGACGGCAATCAAAAATGTATTCAGGCCACCTTAAGACGGAATGTGTTCGTAAATATTTGCAAGAAAAAATATCTAACACAAGAAATACCGAGAAAATATTAAAAAAAATCACAGTTTTGTATTTTTTAAAATATTTTTTGGGAATTGCAGGGATTTCAAAAACAGGCCCCATTTGGTTTTCTGAAAAAAAAAAATATTGTGAAAATGTTACAAAATCCCAAATTTTTGATTTTCAAATTTATCTCTGGGAACTGCGGGGATTTTTAAAAAAGGGCGCATTGGGTTTTTTGAAAAAAAAAAAAAAAATAAAAAATTGTGAAAATGTTACAAAATCCCAAATTTGGGATTTTAAAATTTTCTTAGGGAATTGTGGGGTTTTCAAAAACAAGACGCATTTGCTTGTCTGATAAAAAAAATAAAATAAAAATGTGAAAGTATTACAAAGTCTCAACTTGGGATTTTCAAATTTTGCTTTGGGAATTGTGGGGATCTCAAAAACAAGCGTATTTGATTGTCTGATAAAAAAAATAAAATAAAAATGTGAAAGTATTACAAAATCCCAACTTGGGATTTTCTAATTTTGCTTTGGGAATTGTGGGGATCTCAAAAACACAAGCGTATTTGATTGTTTGACAAAAAAAATAAAATAAAAATAAAAAGGTTACAAAATCCCAACTTTGGGATTTTCTAATTTTTGTTGGGAATTTTGGGGATCTCAAAAACAGGCCGCATTTAGTTTTTTGACAAAACAAATATAAAAATGTGCAAATATTATAAAATCCCAACTTTGAGATTTTCTAATTTTTCTTTGGGATTTTCTAATGTTTCTTTGGGATTTTCTAATTTTTCTTTGGGAATTATGGGGATCTCGAAAACAGACCGCATTTAGTTTTATGACAAAACAAATATAAAAATGTGCAAATATTACAAAATACCAACTTTGGGATTTTCAAACTTTTTTTGGGAATTATGGGGATCCCAAAAAATGATTTCATTTAGTTTCTTCCTTTGTGCCTTAATTCAATTTAATATAAAAAAAATAAATTTTTTTGAATTTGTTTTTCTGTCAATAAAGAAAGAAATACGGAGAAACTACATATTTACAAATCCCAATTTCGGGATTTGAAAATATTCTTTGTTAGTATCACAAAATCTATTTGCAGTTGTTTCTCATCGCCTAAGTGGAAATTTTCAGTCAAAACATTGATAATGAAACACTTTATGGCACCCGTTTGCTAACAACTTTTTATAACTTTTTACAACCTTTTAAGATAATATATTCAGATATTATTTTCTTCTGAATTTTAAGTGGCAGAAATATTTAACTTTTATATAAATTTGTATTAAAAAAAAATAAACTGAAATAAAATAGAAATGAAATAAAATAGAACTGAAATAAAATATGGATTGTAGGTAAAAATATAAATTTAAACACAAAGATGTTGTTGGTGTTGTTTTCCAAGTAATTTTAATACACTTCTTTTTAGAAAAAAAAAGTATTTATATTGTGCAATTCTGCTTTAAAATACCTTTCACATCATGTTAATTTTATTAATATTGGTGAACGATGAGTTACTTACAAGTGTTCTACAAAAAAATGTATGGCAGATTTATTTACACGATTTACAAAAACCGATAACATTGAGCCCAAACAATACATTCAAAGTTTATTTGAAAGCTTTGGCCGGCTATAGAGTAAAATCAATTACACACACACACACATAATGAGAAGTACATAATTTAGTGTCACATAAGTGTTACATATCGAAAATAACTTCTGAAATTAACTCCTCTTTTTTTATTATTCAATATTTAATTAAGATAAAATTGCCTTTTCCGCCACTTCAGTGGTATTGAAATTATTACAAATTTCCCTATAGAACTGTTGCTTCAGATGTGGGAACAAACTTTATAATTAAATTGTATTGAAATTACTTGTCTTAAAAAGTTAAAGTTTATTTTCAAAACTATTCCATGTCCTCAAATGTATCGATAACAATATCGAGTTGCTCACTAAATTTGTTGAAGCATTAATAATAGAGATTGATCGCTTAAGGACACAAACACACGCACCCACACGGTTTCATTCATGTTGTCATCTGAAATTGGGGTTTTCTTTTCAAGAACTTGTCTGCTGGTATTTTATTCCGGCTGGTAGAAAAATAAATATATTTGAAAAATTGTTTGATTTACAGTGAAATCTAAACAATTAGAAATTGGATATTATTTTTGAATGTAATTAAATAATTTTAATGAAATGTTGTCACATTGAGACCACCCACCCGGCTGCCTATTTATCAGCTAAATGTATGCCTTTAATTGTGTTTATCTTGTCTTTAGATCAGTTTTCTTTTGTTTGGTGGTGTTGGCAAACAAAAGGCTGACATTGAATAATTTTGTAAAGCCCTTCAAAAAACATAAAAAATAAATAATCCAGCTTCCCGCTGTTTTTGCTCTAATATTAATTTTCTACGCTTTGTATGAATAACCGCATATGTCTGTTAATTAATCTTTCAAGTATTCTTTTCAGCAACATGATTATAAATCACAAAACTTTTCAGTTGAATATTTCGTAATAATAAAGCTTTTAATCAGTGACGTGCAAGTGGTTGATGGTTTTATTCATGTCACACGTGATTCTTGTGCCAACAAAAATCACTTGAGACACCTTCTGAATTCCTTGGCAGAGAAGTACTGAATTTCGCCACTCATCTTGTCCGATATATCTTTTATATTTTAGTGTTATATACGAGGTTTGTTCAAAAATACTTTTATATACCAAAAACAAGTTTAAATTCAGGAGAATTTCCAATAAATCAAGCCAAGACCGAAGTCTGTAGTTTTTCCGTACCAAATTTCTCATACAGGCACACGGACAGACAGATATAATTTATTCGACTTTGACATAAGGAGAAGAATATATATATTTTTTGGGGTCGCATATTAAAAGTGTGCAAATTACCTGCATCAATCATTTGTGCAGAACGATAAAAAATGCCCCATTGAAATGCTCTATTGGTGTTTGGCTGCAATAGATGAGCTCCTTAATATTTCGATGTATAAAATAAGAATTTTTAATGCAGCTGTTTTTCAATTATTTTCTCTCCCTTAAATCATCATTTTTTATTAAGTGTCGAATATTTGCATTTCTACCTATCAGGTGGGCCATCTATCGGTTTAAGTTTGAACCAGCGGTTATTTCGAATCTGGCAATGCTTATTTCATTCTATTCTCTCACAAAATTCAATATGTTATCCCCCATGATTGAAACGAATGAGAGCGACCAACAGTGCCCGTTATACACAAGTTTATTGCTACAGTTCGTAAAACTGGTTTCGTTGTTGATGCGCTCGTGCAGTGCGAACATCTTCCGAATGCCCCACATTTTCGTATTTTATCTCCCAGTTGTGTGCCATTTCCTTCTCGATCAAACCTGTTCAATAATGTCTCCACATATGCTTTCAGTCCTCAATAGAACCAACAAAACTCTCTAGGGAGAATTGCGAAATGTGATAAACGATAAGTTCGTAAATACCCAGCAGAACATGTCAGTAGTAAATCGGTAATAATTCTCTGTTGACTGTGTCGCCGGTACTGCTGACTAATTATGCCCCCGCCCACCGGCCAACGTTCTTTTCTTTTAACATTCAACATGTGCTTGTCATGGAGAAATAACTAGTGGCCTCAGAACTATGAACGGTGTGGTTCTTATGGCACTAGAGCATTTTACTAATTCTGGTCAACAATTTGGCAACTTTTTACCAGGGCTGTGGAGTCGGAGTCGAAGAGTCGGAGTTGCACTGTTTTTGCCGGAGTCGGAGTCGCTAAAAAAAGTCGCGACTCCGACTCCGACAAAGAATTTTTTAAATATTTTTCATAATAAAAATTCTCCGAATTTTTTTTTTTTTTAAATATTTTCTATTTTCAAATATTTGCCTTTTTATAGAAATTGACTTAATCTTTTTAATGAATTATTATTTAGTGCACCGATTTTGATCCATAATTGCATTTTTAATACATATTAATATTTATTCACAAAAACTCCTTTTTTCCACAAAAAAATAAAATTTTTGCAAAAAATTGCAAAATATAGTTTGATTATATTTTATGAGAAAGTTTTGAAATTTGCTTAAAACGGCAAAAAAAAATCAATGAAAAATATGTTTTTGTGAAAATTCTTTTTTAAAAATGCAATTATGATTCAAAATCGGTGCACTAAAATTTGTTTGTAAATTTTCTTTTCATGACCACTATTTTACCAAACAATACAGACATATGTATTTTGTAAAAAACAAACAACTTTTGATTCAGCTTTATTTTGTTATATTTATTTTTATGTTTTTTCTCGAAATCCCAAACTTCAATCGCGTTTAGAGGTCCATAAGTACCCTCAAAAAAAGTTGTTAAACATTTCTTGATTCAATTATCGGGATACCCTAAGGTCCATATACATTTAGCATTGGAGTTGAAGTCGGAGTCGGAGTCGGAGCCGTACTTTAAAAATTTCGGCGGCTGGAGTCGGAGTCGGAGTCGCAACTATTTTTTCACGACTCCACAGCCCTGCTTTTTACTACCAGATTTTCACACTGTAGTACCCTTAGAATTATTGACTGAGTGATTTTTATCTGTAGATTGACTATGGCTCCATTTATATTAACAAAAGTGTGAAGACGCTTCAGTCAGCGACACCTAAAGCCATTCGTTTCCACATGTTTTTGAACGTTTGTTGTTGTTTTTTGTTGTTGTATATTTTTGTACAATGAAACAATTTCAAATGCGTCTTATCGCGCACATAAAAACTAAATTATTTTAAAGTTCTTTGTTTTTTAATCTGGCAATTAGCTTTGAATGTTTTATTTTTAATAAAGTTTTTATTAAATTATTTTCTCTATGTGGCAGTAGAAAATAGCAAGAAATAATCTAAAAATGTTAAGAATAGCAAAAGAGGGCCCTGATAACACGATCTTAGGAGGCTCTTGTTAAGGTTTTTTTAATCTCATTTTGTTAGAAACGTTATTATCTGTGTTTATCTAATAAATCACAGTTTTTAAATAAACAAATTATATTAATGCTGTTTTTTGCTTGTAGTTTCATTAACAATTAATGAACTCCAAAAAATTCCAATTTTTAATGAATACATCATTAGGATTGAGTGCGTGAATTAAAAGGCTCTGGGCAAAATTTCCAATTTTCATATTTTCACCTTTTTTCTTTAAGCAAAACTCATATTAATAAAGAATTCGGTATGAAATCGAAGTTGTTCATATTTCAAATATTGAAGTCTTACAGAAAATATAAATTGTGATTTAAAGAAATTAGCATTCGTGTTGTTCATTTTGGCATGATTCTTAGACTTTGATCCATTTTTTTGTGTTTTTGTTTTTTGCAAACGTTTTAAATTTTGTTGGGCTCCTTTAAACACCAACAAAACAATTAGTAATTTTGCACGAACCATGATTATTTGTTTTTCGTCGTGTATAGAAAATGTGAAATCTAATTTCATTGAACTCCGGTTTTTTTCTGACAACTTTTATTTTTCTACTGCCCGTATTTTTTTTAAATGTTGGCTAATTGCTGGCGGGCCTAAAATGATAAATGAGTTTGACATTTAAATGATTTAATAAAAAAAATTTTTTTTTTATTTTAAAATATTTGAGGAACTTTTCCATTCATGCAGCGGATATCAATTCTAAACAAACAGTTCTTAAACTGATTTCCTAACAATTAAAATATTGCCAATGACGGCATAAGAAAAACATAAATTTTTCAAAGACTTTTTTGTTTGTTTCCTAATGAAATTGCACAGTAGGGCACAGAGCACAATTAACAGCCGAAATCTGCTTGTATATTATGCACCAGTAAATTGTCTATAAAAGATAAAATGTCAACGTGTTATTCACAAAAAAAAAGATTTTTAGTTTTTTTAATATCTCCGAAAATTTACCCGTCCGAACCGGATCGAATTCACAGAATATCTACGATTGAAGGAACCTTTTGAAACGCGATTATACTTACAGACACACACACACACACACTCACACACGCCTTTATGTCATAGTGACGGCTTCTCAGGGGTAGTCAGGAAAGCTTTCTAGGAACTCGAAACGTCGAGATCTGGTGAAAACTCGATTTTTTTTCAAAACGGATTAAAAGCAGTAATTTCCCACTTTTTTTTTATTTAAAATTTTCGTAGCGGCAAGTTAAAAACGAACATACTTTTTTTATAAAAAGTTGGAAAATAATTGAAAACACTTTCGTAGCAGTCGCCATAAAAATTTAAGGCGATGGTGATGTGATTGTGATCACTAGAGGAGTTTAATAGGACATCTTGCAATCATTGCAGACACTTTCTTTTGCTATAGAATACAACCGCCGATTGTCCGGGTCCCGAAATAATTTACAGAGAAAATTTGTTTTGCTAATTTTATTTTCAGAACAATTACATTTCAATGGTTGAGAAGAATAGAAGAATTTTTCATCCTGGAGCTGCAAAAGTTCAATTAGTTTCTTATAATCATGGATTATTCATTTTAGTTTTTATAATAAAGTTCACAAATGGATGGACTTGTACGAAAATAGCAGGATAACCTAGATCACAGCCACGTGGGTGTACCCCAGAACTCACGCCAATTAAGACTTTTTTACCATTCGCCTCCTGCACCAATGGTCCACCGGAGTCACCATCACAGGGTACAGCTCCACTTGCACCTATGGGACCAGTACAAATTTTATATGACGTCATAGTACGCGGGTAATCTTTTTTACAATCTGTATGACCGATTAATTTTACGAAACCCCATTGCAGGTTACGGGAAAGTATGTTTTCAGCGTCGGTGTAGCCCCAACCAGCAATAATAGCTCTTCTTTGGAAGTCAATTACGTCGCTTTCGCGTGGTAACGGAATTGGTCGAATGGAGGTAGTGAATTGTGTTATGACCGGAATTTTTATTAGGGCAATGTCGTTTGCAAGGATATCATCTTTATAATATGGGTGCCGAAAAAAGTTTTGAGGCGAAACGGTAAATGTCCATTCTGGTTGGCTGCGCAAATTGGCGCCCAGCAGTACTTTAATATTGGCAGCATTTTGTAAACAATGGGCTGCAGTCAATACCCAGTCTTCGTCGATTAAAGTTCCTCCACACCATGTATCCTTTTTATTTTTATATGTCGTTATAATACCGACTATATAGGGAAATTGGGCAGCGTTAGCATCCTGCCCATGGTAAATACGACCTCTTGGCATCACTTCATTCCGAGTTAAATTCGAACTGCAGGCAGCGTTTGAAATTAATGCCAAACAAACCGCGATTAAAAGTTTCATGTTCTCTTGTTGAATACCAGGCAAACTACTGATATTTTGCCAAATGAGCGCTTCCTTTTATATAGAAGTTTTCAAATGTAATTACACTAGACAACAAGTCTCGTCTTTTTCTGTTTTTCTCCTCATAATTTGCTGCTTGCAAAAAATAGTTGCAGGGCATATTCACTCTTTCATTCCGTGTGTAGTGCAGCGAAATATCCCTCTAAGACCCCATAAAGTATATATATTCGTGATCAGCGATTAAATCTAAGACGTCCGGCCGTCTGTGGAAATCACCATTCACTCCAAACGAAAATAGCCACACTCTTCAAATTTGGTATAGATATATCTTGAAGGATAGCACAGGTCAAGTTCGTATTTTTATGTCCAAGAAAGTCAGAGAAATGCATTGTTGGACCCCGAATCCTTTAGTGGGCGTTAAAGTAACTTATTAAATGCCAAAATAATGTAAATATAAATAAAGCTGATATGGTCGCTAATCTGTCTGGGCCCTACCCTCTCCCCCTCTTTATCCCCTAAATGACCCTAACAAATTTTTTTACATTAATAACCATAAAAATTGGGATTTTAGTGTTTCATGGCAAAAGGTGAGATGTGTACCCCACGGCCCTTCCGGGAGTGACTCCTACAAAATAGGTTTTATATATACTGAATACTTGGAAGGTATTTAAGACTCAAAGTGGTCGAATATAACGTTCTTACTTGTCACAACTATTTTCGCATGAGTGTGGAACAGGCAGTTAAATGCTGGAATTATTTTTTTTACTCTTAATCCGCCGTTGGCTAATCACAACAACTACAATTTAGTGTGGTTTCTTTTACTTGATGTGTTTTTGGTACATTTTATTTCACCCCTGCTCTTAGTGTTTTGGGAATAATTTGTTTGGGATCAAATCTTGCAATGGGAATAAACACCATTGCCTACAACTCGGTATTGTGAATATTTTGGTAGTAAATTTTGCTATTGTGAATTGTTTGGCGGTAATATTTGCTATTGCAAACAGCGCTGCATAAATAGTTTGTGTAAGACAAAAATAGCGTTTATCTGCATTTTGCGTAAGAAATGAATCTTTTTGGGGAATAATCGTAATTGACTTTGGTTTTTAAGCGGGTTTTTTTTTGTAAAAATAAAACCAAGCACGTGCATGACTAAAATAATATTTATAAATGTATTTGTATTTTTTTTTATTCTTGAACCGCCGTTGGCTATTCACAACAACTACAATTTAGTGTGGTTTCTTTTACTTGATGTGTTTTGGGTACATTTTAATTCACCCCTGCTCTTAGTGTTTTGGGATCAAATCTATGTTTATTCCCATTGCCTACAACTCGGTATTGTGAATATTTTGATAGTAAAATTTGCTATTGTGAATTGTTTGGCGGTAATATTTGCTATTGCAAACAGCGCTGCATATATTGTTTGTGTAAAAGAAAAATAGCGTTTATCTGAATTTTGCTTAAGAAATGAATATGTTTGGAGAAATATTTTGAAGCACGTGCATGACTAAAATAATATTTATAAATGTATTTGTATTTTTTTTATTCTGCTGGCCAGTGTTTTTCTCCGAATGATATCCTAGTCATGCGCGTAAACCAGTATCAGAGATAAGATAGAACTTTATTTATAATCACACGAGTAGATAAAATCCAGCATAATGATGTGGATAGACTCATAATCTGAAAATAAGTGATATTTTCAACCTTAACGCTAAAATTTAAAAAATTGGGTTGTTTGTGAGCAAATCGTGTATACTTGCTCCCCAGGCATCGCTTTCATGATTTGTTTGGGAGTAATAGTTTCCATTGTGTATTAACGAAAAACCTCCGGGAATGCGGGGTATTCGTTATTAATTTAATTTTCATAGTTCCTTAATTCTTACTGAAGCTTCTAGCAAAATGCATCATTAATAATAGATTTATTTTCGAATTATTTTCGAATTATTTGCTTTACAATAAAAATTATTTCACAAATAATACCGTTTCTAAGAAAATGAGACTAAAAAAAGCTTAACACGATCCTCCTAAGATCTTATTACCATGGCCCTCTTTGATTATTCTCAACATTCTGAGATAATTTCTTGTCATTTTCTACGGTCTGTATTTGCGTGAAAAATGCAAAAGGAGATCAGCGATAAGTTTGTAAATACCCAGCAGAACATGTCAGTAGTAAAACTGTAATAATTCTCTGTTGACTGTGTCACCGGTACTGCTGACTAATTATGCGCCCCCATTCTTTTTTTTCGTTTAACATTCAACATGTGCTTGCCATTGAGAAAGAACTAGTGGCCTCAGAACTATGAACGCTGTAGTTCTTATGGCACTAGAGCATTTTAGTAATTCTGGTCAACAATTTGGAAACTTTTTACTACTAGATTTTCACACTGTAGAATTATTGACTGAGTGATTTTTAGCTGTAGAATCACTATGGCTCCATTTATATTAACAAAAGTGCGAAGACCCTTTAGTCAGCGACACCTAAAGCCATTCGTTTCCACATGTTTATGTACGTTTTTATACCCTGCAAAAAAGAATTTGGAGGGTATATTCACTTTGTCATTCCGTTTGTAACGCATCGAAATATCCATCTCAGACCCCATAAAGTATATATATTCTTGATCAGTGATGAAATCTAAGACGATCTGAGCATGTCCGTCCGTCCGTCCGTCTGTGGAAATCACGATTCAGTCCAAACGAAAAGAGCTAGACTCTTGAAATTTGGTATAAATATATTTTGAAGGATAAAGCAGATTAAGTTCGGAGGTGGGCTAAATCGGGCAGGAGGGAAAAAAGTTCCCCTAAGAAGAACTAAACCAGCCCAGAAAAAAGAACATAATTTTTCAAGTTTTTTTTTATAATTTTGTTAAGCAAATGATACATTTTTATGTCAAATACGGTCCAACGCGATAAACTTGGAGCCATAAAATAAAAAAAAATTCTTTTTTGACCCCGCCCACTTCAGTTAGTTAGTATATTTTTGCATATAATAGCATGAAAATTTATCAAATAGTTTTACTTAAACCCACATTCCTTAAAAATAACATTTTTGAGGTTCAATGACGAAGCTGAGACGAAACCTGGTACTACTCTGCCCTAGCCCCTCCTCACGCTTCACCCCCTAAATGACCCGACCAACAAAAAAAAATGTTTTTAATTTTGTATACAATTATCCCGATCATTTATTTTTAGAGTTTTATGACTGCCGATTTCTGCCCTACCCCTTCCTCCTCCTCTGCCCCCTAAATGACCCTACCAAAGAAAAAACTAAAAAGTTTAATTTTGTATACAATTATCCCAAGGATTTATTTTTAGAGTTTTATGACTGCCGATTTCTGCCCTACCCCTTCCTCCCCTCTGCCACCTAAATGACCCTACCAAAAAAAATATATATTTTAATTTTGTATACAATTATCCCGATCATTTATTTTTGGAGTTTTATGACTGCCGATTTCTGCCCTACCCCTTCCTCCCCCTCTGCCCCCTAAATGACCCTACCAAAAAAAAAACTAAAAAGTTTAATTTTGTATACAATTATCCCGATCATTTATTTTTAGAGTTTTATGACTGCCGATTTCTGCCCTACCCCTTCCTCCCCCTGTGCCCCCTAAATGACCCTACCAAAAAAAATGTATATATTTTAATTTTGTATACAATTATCCCAAGCATTTATTTTTAGAGTTTTACGACAAAGGTGAAATGACTCCCCCACAGCCCTTGACAGAGCGACCCCGCCAAAATTCAGTTTTAATACCTTCCAAACGGAATTGAACCCCATAAAGTGTACATATATATTCTTGATCATTGATGAAGTCTAGGACGGTCTGGCAATGCCCATACGTTCGTCTGTGGAAAACATGACATTGTCTTTTTTTGAACACCATCCCCTTTAGTGGGCGTTGACATACGATATTATATAAAGGAAAAATATTGTGTTGAATTCTTCTGATCAGCATTAGTGCGTGGTTGTGTTAGTTGTTGTCAGCCTGTTTTCATGATGAAGGCATAGCGCTGGTCACTGAACATAAAAAGCAGAGTAACAGCGGCACCCTCCTTCGTCGGTTCTATTGCAAAAATTAGCCGGCGCAGTAAAAAGGTTGAAATAGCTACAAAAAAACTGTCTATCGTTACATCTTTCCTAATCTGTCCCCTCAATACTATCCCCTCGTTTTCAGTTCCGGCGCAATGCATTGCATATGTAGGGGTCATCGCCTGAGTGCTGGTCCTACTCCTAAAAAAAAAAGAGGAGCTCTGTCCCACCAAGTTAAACATTTTATATTCATTTACTAAATATTTGGAGGGTATTTAAGATTCGACCCGGTCGAATATAAAATTTTCACTTGTTTTTTTTTTTATATTTTTGTACAGTGAAACAATTTCAAATGCGTCTTATCGCGCACATAAAAACTAAATTATTTTAAAGTTCTTTGTTTTTTAAACTGGCAATTTACTTTGAATGTTGTTGTTTCAATAAAGTTTTTATTAAACTATTTTCTTTACGTGGCAGTAGAAAATAACAACAAATAATCCAAAAATGTTTAGAATAAGAAAAGAGGGCACTGATAACAAGATCTTAGGTGGCTCGTGTTAAGCTTTTCTAATCTCATTTCCTCAGAAACGATATTATCTGTATTCTGTGTTTATCTAACAAATCACACGTTTCAAATAAAACAAACTATTAGAGCTGTTTTTTGCTTGTAGTTTCATTAACAATTAATGAACTCCAAAAAATTCCAATTTTTAATGAATACATCATTAGGACAGAGTGGGCAGAATAAAAGGCTCTGGGCAAAATTTCCAATTTTCATATTAATGCTTTTCATCCAAGTTTTTTAAACCAAAACTCATATTAATAAAAAATTCGGTATGAAATCGAAGTTGTTAATATTTCAAATATTGAAGTCTTAGAGAAAATATAAATTGTGATTTAAAGAAATTAGCATTCGTGTTGTTCATGTTGGCATGATTCTTAGACTTTAATCCATTTTTTTGTGAATTTGTTTTTGCAAACGTTGGGCTCCTTTAAACACCAGCAAAACAATTAGTAATTTTGCACGAACCATGATTATTTGTTTTTCGTCGTGTATAGAAAATATGAAATCTAAATTCATTGAACTCCGGTTTTTTTTCTGACAACTTTTATTTTTCAAATTCTGTTGAAAATTTCATCTAATTTTATTTTATTATAGCCTCATGTTGGCTAATCGCTGGCGGGCCTAAAATGATAAATGAGTTTGACATTTAAATGATTTAATTAAAAAAAAAACTTTTTTTTATTTTAAAATATTTGAGGAACTTTTCCATTCCTGCAGCGGGTATCAATTCTAAACAAACAGTTCTTAAACTGATTTGCCAACAATTAAAATATTTCTAGTGACGGCATAAAAAAACATATATTTTTCAAAGACTTTTTTGTTTGTTTCCTAATGAAATTGCACAGTGGGGCACACAACACAATTAACTTGTATTTAATGCACTAGTAAATTGTCTATAAAAGGCAAAATCTCACTGTGTTATTCACAAAAAAGCACACACACGCACACGAAATTTTTGACCAAATTTTTTGGAAAGGGGTACGTCTGTGCAAAAATCAATTTTTTGATTGAAACAAAATTTGTTCCAAAATGGTGTTGATTTCTAATAAATAAGTGTTGAAAGGACAGACACACACACACACACACACGTGCCTATATGTCATAGTGACGGTTTCTCAGTGACGGTAGTCAGGAAATCTTTCTAGAAACTGAAAACGTCCAGATCTGGTGAAAACTCGGTTTTTCTTAAAACGGATTAAAGACCAGTAACTTCCCATTTTTTTTTTTAATTTAAAATTTTCGTAGCGGCAAGTTAAAAATGAAGATATTTTTTCTATAAAAAGTTAGAAAATAATTGAAAACACTCTCGTAGCAGCCGCCATAAAAATTTAAGGCGATGGTGATGTGATTGTGATCACTTATTACGGCGATAAATCACTAGAGGAGTTGAATACAACATCTTTTCTTCTTCTTGTTGGAAGAAGAAAAAACAAACTCTACACAGATTCTGGTATGTGAACAAAATTACCAACAATTTGTATAGAAGGGCAAAATCTGGGTGGCCTGAAAAATGCCAATGGAAGTCAATGGATGCCACAAAATGTTCACTAAACTTCCTTCCATCGGATAAGTTGCTGATGAAGATGGCGACAAATGATTTGAAAACGTTTTTGATTCGCACGATGCAATAAAATTGTGAATTTGAAATTCACTTTGAAGAAGAAAGAATGCAGACACAGACACTTTCTTTTGCTATAGAATACAACCGCCGATTGTCCGGGTCCCAAAATAATATACAGAGACAATTTGTTATGCAATTT
This sequence comes from Linnaemya tessellans, assembly GCA_951800035.1. NCBI lineage: Eukaryota > Metazoa > Arthropoda > Insecta > Diptera > Tachinidae > Linnaemya > Linnaemya tessellans. The sequence goes on along the minus strand of OX637534.1, from coordinate 119,898,814 downwards.
TTATTTTCAGAACAATTACATTTCAATGGTTGAGAAGAATAGAAGAATTTTTCATCCTGGAGCTGCAAAAGTTCAATTAGTTTCTTATAATCATGGATTATTCATTTTAGTTTTTATAATAAAGTTCACAAATGGATGGACTTGTACGAAAACAGCAGGATAACCTAGATCACAGCCACGTGGGTGAATCCCAGAACCTACGCCAATTAAGACTTTTTTACCATTCGCCTCCTGCACCAATGGTCCACCGGGGTCACCATCACAGGGTGCAGCTCCTCTTGCACCTATGGCACCAGTACAAATTTTATATGACGTCATAGCACGCGAGTAACTTTTTTTACAGTCTGTATGATCGATTAATTTTACGAAACCCCATTGCAGGTTACCGGAAAGTCCTTTTTTACCGGCGGTGTGGCCCCAACCAGCTATAATAGCTCTTCTTTGGAAGTCAATTACGTCCGTCTTGCGTGGCAACGCAATAGGTCGAATGGAGGTAGTGAATTGTGTTATGAACGGAATTTTTATTAGGGCAATGTCGTTTGCAAGGATATCATCTTTATAATCTGGGTGCCGAAAAAAGTTTTGAGGCGAAACGGTAAATGTCCGTGCTGGTTGGCTGCGCAAATTGGCGCCCAGCAGTACTTTAATATTGGCAGCATTTTGTAAACAATGGGCTGCAGTCAATACCCAGTCTTCGTCGATTAAAGTTCCTCCACACCATGTATCCTTTTTATTTTTATATGTCGTTATAATACCGACTATATAGGGAAATTGGGCAGCGTTAGCATCCTGCCCATGGTAAATACGACCTCTTGGGGTCACTTCATCCTGAGTTAAATTCAATCTGCAGGCAGCGTTTGAAATTAACGCCAAACTAAGCGCGATTAAAAGTTTCATGTTCTCTTGTTGAATACGAATCAAACTACTGATATTTTGCCAAATGAGCACTTTATTTTATATAGAAGTTTTCAAATGTAATTACACTAGACAACAAGTCTCGTCTTTTTCTGTTTTTCTCCTCATAATTTGCTGCTTGCAAAAAATAGTTGCAGGACATATTCACTCTTTCATTCCGTGTGTAGTGCAGCGAAATATCCCTCTAAGACCCCATAAAGTATATATATTCGTGATCAGCGATTAAATCTAAGACGTCCGGCCGTCTGTGGAAATCACCATTCACTCCAAACGAAAATAGCCACACTCTTCAAATTTGGTATAGATATATCTTGAAGGATAGCACAGGTCAAGTTCGTATTTTTATGTCCAAGAAAGTCAGAGAAATCCATTGTTGGACCCCGCCTCCTTTAGTGGGCGTTAAAGTAACATATTACATGGTAAAATAGTGTAAATATACATAAATTAAGCTGATATGGTCTCAAATCTGTCTCGGCCCTACCCTCTCCCCCTCTTTGTCCCCTAGATGACCCTAACAAATTTGTTTACATTAATAACCATAAAAATTGGGATTTTAGTGTTTCATGGCAAAAGGTGAGATGTCTACCCCACGGCCCTTCCGGGAGTGACTCCTACAAAATAGGTTTTATATATACTGAATACTTGGAAGGTATTTAAGACTCAAAGCGGTCGAATATAACGTTCTTACTTGTCACAACTATTTTCGCATGAGTGTGCAAAATTTTCGATTTGTGGAATAGGCAGTTAAATGCTGGTATTATATTTTTTACTCTTGAACCGCCGTTGGCTATTCACAACAACTACAATTTGGTGTGTTTTTCATTTTTGTGGTTTCTTTTACTTGATGTGTTTTGGGTACATTTTAATTCACCCCTGTTCTTAGTGTTTTGGGAATAAGTTGTTTGGGATCAAATCTTTGTTTATTCCCATTGCCTACAACTCGGTATTGTGAATATTTTGGTAGTAAATTTTGCTATTGTGAATTGTTTGGCGGTAATATTTGCTATTGCAAACAGCGCTGCATAAATAGTTTGTGTAAGACAAAAATAGCGTTTATCTGCATTTTGCGTAAGAAATGAATATTTTTGGGGAATAATCGTAATTGACTTTGGTTTTTAAGCGGGTTTTTTTTGTAAAAATAAAACCAAGCACGTGCATGGGTAAAATAATATTTATAAATTTGTATGTAGTAAGAATTTTAACGAACATTTTTATATTGCTATATTAAATTGAATTAAGATTCTATAGGCTAATTGTTCGAAATTTTAATTTTAAATCTCAGAAAGACATGATAAATATTCCAAGGCACAAAGGCAAGTCAACATCAGTTTTTGTTATTCAACTTACACAGCAGAGCAGAGCAGCTGTTTTCGAAACACGCAACCCTTTCATCATCAGTGCTCATGTGTATTGTGTTTGTCACCGCTTATTAGGTGGCTTAGTTGATTGTGATAACAGTCCCTATTTACACAAATTTTATTGTGAAAAAGGATACGAGAACTGTATCAAGCTGATGTTAACATGTTATTGTTATAATACCCGTGTTACCGTTTGATTATTTTTCTTCATGTCCCATTTTTCTGAATTTTTTATATATATAAATTTATTTGTATATTTTTTATGCTGCTGCCCAGTGTTTTTCTCCGAATAATTTCCCAGTTATGCGCGTAAACCAGTATCAGAGATAAGATAGAACTTTACTTATAATCACACGAGTAGATAAAATCTGATGATGTGGATAGACACATAATCTGAAAATGTGTGATATTTTCAACCTTAACGCTAAAGTTGAGAAAATTGGGTTGGTTGTGAGCAAACCGCGTTTTCTTGTTCCCCAGACGCCGCTATCGTCATTTGTTTGGGAGTAATAGTTTCGATTGTGTTTTAACGAAAAACCTCCGAGAATGCGGGGTATTCGTTATTAATTTAATTTTCATACTTCTTTGATTGTTACTAAAACTTCCACCAAAATACATCATTAATGATATTTTATTTTTGAATTATTTTAAAATGTACTGGGGATTTGGTTGAAATGCATCCATCTAGACATAATTGACCACACAACCAACAAAGTATTCTGTCTAATATTTTATCTTGAATTGTTCTTTACAATAAAAATTATTTCACAAATAATACCGTTTCTAAGAAAATGGGATTAAAACAAGCTTAACACGATCCTCCTAAGATCTTATTACCATGGCCCTCTTTTATTATTCCCAACATTCTGAGATAATTTCTAGTCATTTTCTACGGTCTGTATTTGCGTGAAAGATGCAAAAGGAGATCAGTGATAAGTTTGTAAATACCCAGTAAAACATGTCAGTAGTAAAACTGTACTAATTCTCTGTTGACTGTGTCGCCAGTAGTGCCGACTAATTATGCCCCCAGCCTCCGGCCAACGTTCTTTTCTTTTAACATTCAACATGTGCTTGCCATGGAGAAAGAACTAGTGGCCTCAGAACTATGAACGGTGTGGTTCTGATGGCACTAGAGCATTTTAGTAATTCTGGTCAACAATTTGGCAACTTTTTACTACTAGATTTTCACACTGTATTGCCCTTAGAATTATTGACTGAGTGATTTTTATCTGTAGATTCACTATGGCTCCATTTATATTAACAAAAGTGTGAAGACGCTTCAGTCAGCGACACCTAAAGTCATTCGTTGTTTTTCAAATGCGTCTAATCGCGCACATAAAAACTAAATTATTTTAAAGTTCTTTGTTTTTTAATCTGGCAATTAGCTTTGAATGTTTTAGTTTTAATAAAGTTTTTATTAAATTATTTTCTCTATGTGGCAGTAGAAAATATCTAAAAATGTTTAGAATAACAAAAGAGGGCCCTGATAACAATATCTTAGGTGGCTCTTGTTAAGCTTTTCTAAACCTTATTTTCTCAGAAATGATATTATCTGTATTCTGTGTTTATCTAACAAATCACTCGTTTTAAATAAAACAAACTATTAGAGCTGTTTTTTACTTGTAGTTTCATTAACAATTAATGAACTCCCAAAAATTCCAAATTTTAAAGAATACATCATTAGGACAGAGTGGGCGGAATAAAAGGCTCTGGGCAAAATTTCCAATTTTCATATTAATGCTTTTCACCTTTTGTTTTAAGCAAAACTCATATTAATAAAGAATTCGGTATGAAATCGAAGTTGTTAATATTTCAAATATTGAAGTCTTACAAAAAATATAAATTGTGATTTAAAGAAATTAGCATTCGTGTTGTTCATGTTGGCATGATTCTTAGGGCACTGCTACACGTTCAATTTATATTGAAAGCGATCCAGTATCGCGATATTTATTGAACGTGTAGCATGCAATATTGATGGATCGCGATCCATATCGCAGAATGGCCTAAAATATGAAATCCAGATCGTGGATCGCAGATCGCGTGATAAATATTGAACGTGTAGCATTTTCATGATATTATATCGCGATACGTTAACCCTTAATAGCCTACTGGTCCCGTTAGGAACCAACCAGTTATATGTTAATTTTTTCAGGTAAATAGAAATTGCGAAGAAAGTTGTAGAGTAAAATATGTTTAGAATTGCAAGTTTTATAACACTGATTTTTTTCCGTCCAAAAGAAAAAATCAGGCTATTAAGGGTTAATAAGAAGTGAAATAAAACAAATAAAATAAAAGACGCAGTGCAAAAAATTTATCAAATAAGAAGTAAAAAAGTTTATTACATTTGTGTAAAGTTTGTTTTAAAAGGATAATGGCAGAAGACGGCGAAAGCGAGTGGGTTCTGCCGGTGGAATCGGAATTAACGACAGAAAAAATTATTTTGAAAGACTTCATTTTTAATTTGGAGGCATTGCCGGATTTGTGGGACTCGTCCGTTGGCTAAAGCTTTTTTTTTTTTGGTTTTCTCGCCACATTTTTTTAATAAATGATCCGCACAGCACAAAAATAACGTAAATACTGACGCGATAAATATTGAACATGTAGCAGACGCTGGTGATCCATCAATCCATTAAAATGGATCGCGATCCAAATATCACAATATATATTGAACGTGTAGCAGTGAGTGCCCTTAGACTTTAATCCATTTTTTTGTGAATTTTTTTTTGCAAATTTTTTTAATTTTGTTGGGTTCCTTTAAACACCAACAAATCAGTTAGTAATTTTGGACAAAAAAAAGCTTTTGAAAAAAAGATTTTCAGTTTTTTTAATATCTCCGTAAAATTTACCGGTTCGAATCCTTCTCACTCGCATTCCCGGAGAGGATGGACTGGATGGAAAACTCCGCGAATCGTAGTAATGCAACCTTGGTTTTTACGGACGGCTCGATGATGGAAACTGGCACTGCTTTGGGGGTATTTTCCGAGGATCTCGGCCTTTCGGCATCGCTCAGGCTACCCGATACCTCGACAGTTTTCCAGACAGAGATTTATGCCATTACCGAGGCAGCATTAAGGAGGATTGATGGGGTCAGTCTGGAGGCATGAATTATTGGCGTTTGTGAAGATAGTCTGGCAGCAATTAGGGCCCTGGACTCGGGGATAATAAAGTCGAGATGTGTAATGGCATGCATTCAATCTCTGGCTCGACTTCAACGACATGACGTCAAGATAGTTTGGGTTCCAGGGCATGAAGGCATTCAGGGAATGCACAAGAGCGGTCTAGACCTTGGATGAAGCAGTGTCACGTAGGAATATTGACATTCACTCAGTTGAGCTGCTGGTGACAAGCAGGTGGTCAGGTATTAGCAGTTTGGGCTTTCCCCATGATGGTCGCTGCAGGAGCTGTTTCGATGGGGAAGAGGAGGAGTCAGCACAGCATTTCCTTTGTACCTGTCCAGCCCTGCAGGAGCGTAGGCTTAAACATCTAGGCTCAGGTATGCACCATTGGCTGCCCTGCCGGGCTTTGTGAGAAGTTCTAGGTGGCTCTCAGGAACCAGTACTTCGTTTTGAAAGGGTTGTGTAGGGTATAGTCCTCTGGGCATCACAATGGGCCTTTAATGGCCTCCGAGTGTTTTTCTCGCTTACTGCGGGCAGCCCTTCTAACCTAACCTGCTGGTGCGAAAACTCAATTTATTTCAAAACGGGTTAATTTCCCATTTTTTTTTAATTTAAAATATTCGTAGCGGCAAGTTAAGAATGAAGATATTTTTTCTATAAAAAGTTGGAAAATAATTCAAAACACTTTCGTAGCAGTCGCCATATAAATTTTAGGCGATGGTGATGTGATTGTGATCACTTATTACGGCGACAAATCACTAGAGGAGTTGAATACAACATTTTTTCTTCTTCTTGTTGGAAGAAGAAAAAACAAACTCTACACAGATTCTGGTATGTGAACAAAATTACCAACAATTTGTATAGAAGGGCAAAATCTGGGTGGCCTGAAAAATGCCAATGGAAGTCAATGGATGCCACAAAATGTTCACTAAACTTCCTTCCATCGGATAAGCAGCTGATGAAGATGGCGACAAATGATTTGAAAACTTTTTCGATTCGCACGATGCAATGAAATTGTGAATTTGAAATTAACTTTGAAGAAGAATGCAGACACAGACACTTTCTTTTGCTATAGAATACAACCGCCGATTGTCCGGGTCCCAAAATAATATACAGAGACAATTTGTTATGCAATTTTTATTTTCAGAACAATTACATTTCAATGGTTGAGAAGAATAGAAGAATTTTTCATCCTGGAGCTGCAAAAGTTCAATTACTTTTCATAGTTCTCATAATAAAGGGCAAATGTGGCTGGACTTTTACGAAAATAGCAGGATGACCTTGATCACAGCCATCTGCGTGACCCTCAGAAGCCACGCCAATTAAGACTTTTCTGCCATTCTCCTCCTGCAGCAATGGTCCACCGGAGTCACCATGACAGGTTGTAGCTCCACGTGCACCTATGGGACCAGCACAAATTTTATATGACGCCACATTATTATAAGTATTTTCACATTCTTTATTATATAGTAATTTTACGAAACCCCATTGCAGGTTACGGGAAAGTATGTTTTCAGCGCCGGTGTAGCCCCAACCAGCTATAATAGCTTTTTTTTTCAAGTCAATTGCGTAGCTTTTGCGTGGCAACGGAATTGGTCGAATAGAGACAGTGAATTTTATTATGATCGGAATTTTTATTAGGGCGATGTCGTTCTTAAAGATATGCCCATTATAATGTGGGTGCCGAAAAAAGTTTTGAGGCGAAACGGTAAATGTCCCTTCTGGTTGTCTGCGCAAATTGGCGCCCAGCAGTACTTTGATATTGGCAGCATTTTGTAAACAATGGGCTGCAGTCAATACCCAGTCGTCGTCGATTAAAGTTCCTCCACACCATGATTCCTTTTTATCTTTAAATACCGTTATAATACCGACTATATAGGGGAATTGGTCATCGTAAGCGCCCTCCCCATGGTAAATACGACCTCTTGGCATCACTTCATTCCGAGTTAAATTCGAACTGCAGGCAGCGTTTGAAATTAATGCCAAACAAAACGCGATTAAAAGTTTCATGTTCTCTTGTTGAATACAAAGCAAACTTCTGATATTTTGCCAAATGAGCGCTTCCTTTTATCTAGACGTTTTCAAATGTAATTACACTAGACAACAAGTCTCGTCTTTTTTTTCTCCTTATTATTTGCTGAATTGGAGGGCATGTTCACATTGCCATTCCGTTTGTAACGCAGCGAAATATCCATCTGAGACCCCATAAAGTGTGTATATTCTTGATCAGTGATGAAATCTAAGACCATCTGAACATGTCCGTTCGTCCGTCCGTCAGCCTGTGGAAATTCAGGATTCAGTCCAAACGAAAAGAGCCAGACCCTTGAAATTTGGTACAAATATATCTTGAAGGATACCATAGCTCAAGTTCGTAAATAGGCTAAATCGGGCAAGAGGGAAAGAAGTTCCCCTAAGAAGAACTAAACCAGCCCAGACAAAACAACATAATTTTTAAAGTTTTTTTGTAATTTTGTTAAGCAAATTGTATATTTTTATGTCAAAGAAAGTCCAACGCGTTAAATTTGGAGCCATAAAATAAATAAAAAATAATTTTTGGACCCCGCCCCCTTTAGTGGGCGTTATTATATGCAGAAATAGTGTAAAAATTTAACAAACAGTTTTACTTGAGCCTACATTCCTTAAAAATAAAATTTTTAAGCTGAGACGTAACCTGGTACTACTCTGCCCTACCCCGTCCTCCCCCTTTGACCCCTAAATGACCCTATCAAAAAAATTTTTTTTTTTTTTAATTTTGTATTTAATTATGCCAAACATTTATTTTTAGAGTTTTATGACAAAGGTGAAATGTCTCCCCCACGGCCCTTGCCAGAGCGAACCCGCCAAAATACAGTTTTAATACCCTCCAAAGAGAATTGGACCCCATAAAGTATGTATATATATTCCTGATCAGTAATGATCGTCTGTGAAAAACATGATATAGTCTATTTTTGGACCCGCCCCCTTTAGATGTCGCAAAGGAACTCTGTCCCACCCAGTTCAACATTTTAAATTTACTTACTAAATGTTTGGAGGGTATTTAAGATTCGACCCGGTCGAATATAACGTTTTTACTAGTTTAAACTGGCAATTTACTTTGAATGTTGTTGTTTTAATAAAGTTTTTTAAATTAAATTATTTTAAAGCTGGTTGTTTGTTAAACTGTTAATTTACTTTGAATGTTTTTGTTTCAATAAAGTTTTTATGGAATTATTTCCTTTATGCGGCAGTAGAAAATGACTAGAAATTATCTCAGAATGTTGAGAATAATAAAAGAGGGCCATGGTAATAAGATCTTAGGAGGATCGCGTTAAGCTTTTTTATACCCTCCAAAAAAGAATTTGGAGGGTATATTCACTTTGTCATTCCGTTTGTAACGCATCGAAATATCCATCTCAGACCCCATAAAGTATATATATTCTTGATCAGTGATGAAATCTAAGACGAACTGAGCATGTCCGTCCGTCCGTCTGTGGAAATCACGATTCAGTCCAAACGAAAAGAGCTAGACTCTTGAAATTTGGCATAAATATATTTTGAAGCTTAGAGCAGGTTAAGTTCGAAGATGGGCTAAATCGGGCAAGAGGGAAAAAAGTTCCCCTAAGAAGAACTAAACCAACCCAGAAAAAACAACATAATTTTTAAAGTTTTTTTGTTATTTTGTTAAGCAAATGATATATTTTTATGTCAAATACGGTCCAACGCCTTAAACTTGGAGCCATTAAATAAAATAAAAATATTTTGTTCACCCCGCCCACTTCAGTGGGCGTTATTATATTCAAAAATAGCTTAAAAATTTAACAAATTGTTTTACTTAAGCCTACATTCCTTAAAAATAACACTTTTAAGCTTTAATGACGAAGCCGAGATGAAACCTGGTACTACTCTGCCCTACCCCCTCCTTCCCCTTCGCCCCTAAATGACCCTACCAAAAAAAAAATTTTTTTTAAATTTTGTATATAATCATCCCTAGCATTTATCTTTAGAGTTTTATTACTGCCGATTTCTGCCCTAACCCCCCCCCCCCCCTTCTTCCTTTGCCCCCTAAATGACCCTACCAAAAAAAATTTTTTTTTTAAATTTTGTATATAATCATTCCAAGCATTTATCTTTAGAGTTTTATGACTGCCTGTTGCTGCCCTACCTCCTCCTCCCCCTTTGCCCGCTAAATGACCCTGTTAAAAATATATATACATTTTTTTTATTTTGTGTATAATCATCCCAAGCATTTATTTTTACAGTTTTATGTGTATCTGTTTCTGCCCTACCCCTCGACCCGGTCGAATATAACGTTTTTACTTGTTTAATCTCATTTTCTTAGAAACGGTATTATTTGTGAAATAATTTTTATTGTAAAGCACAATTCAAGATAAAATATTAGACATACTGCTTTGTTGGTTGTGTGGTCAATTATGTCCAGATGGATGCATTTCATCCCAATCCTCTGTAGATTTTAAAATAATTCGAAAATAAATCTATTATTAACGATGCAGTTTGCTAGAAATTTCAGTAACAATAAAAAAACTCTGATAATTAAATTATTGTTGAATATTTTGTGGCTTTCTTTAATACCGCGACTTCCCGTTGGTTTGTCGTTAATACACAATAGAAACTAAATATTACTTCCAAACAATTCACGATAGTGATTCGTTGGGAACGACTCGATTTCCTCAAAATTAGCGTTAAGCTTGAAAATATCACGTATTACGTTTTAATTTTCAGATTACGTGTGTTACCACATCATTATGCTGGATCTTATCTCTGATACTGGTTTCTGCGCAGAACTTGGAAATGATTTGGAGAAAAACACTGTACGGCAGGACAAAAAATAAATAAATAAATAAAAAAATATTTGTATATGTATAAAAAATACTTTGCAAAGTAAATTTGTAAAGTATGGGAGCACAGACTCTAGCAGGTAACTGAGACCGTATGTCGGGGATGTTGTTAACCCGTATTTTATCCAATACCGTAACTAACTGTACACGACTTATGTCTTCACAGCACCGTATGTTACGCGTAAATCTGTACGGTTATCTGAGGTATTGAAATTAACCGGTGCTGGTGAGAAGCGAAACTGTCGAAACAGAATAAACGATCAGTGATCTGACGGCAACTGCATATTGCCAACGAGGCTTGATGCTGGACTGATTCAGAGCTGTTTTGCGACTGTTCTATTTTCTTTTTACTCGCACTAAATTTCCACAAAGAAATGTGTGCTCAGATTGCTGCTTAGCGCATAAGTTTTAATGCAGTCGTTTGGGAATTTATTTAATGAAAAATGCGGAAACATTTTTTGGAATGGAAATTATATCCTGATTCGATTCAATTCGTTATCTTCGTATAACTTTCTCGACAGAAGAATTTTTCTTTATTTCGAGAGCGGCTTGGAAGTGGGAAAACGACCGGAGGATAAAATTGCTTTCTGTCCAAAATGTTCATGAGAGCATCGTGTTCACAATTCTTGAGGAGTTTGGAGCACGAAAATTCTTTAAAATTTCGATATAAATCAGCAATAATTGTCCAATTTCAATGGATACGGTAGAAACAATTTTTAAAACTATTGCACTCAATTCTTCTGACGATTTCTATTTGCGTGAAAAATGCAAAAGGAGATCAGTGATAAGTTTGTAAATACCCAGTAGAACATGTCAGTAGTAAAACTGTAATAATTCTCTGTTGACTGTGTCGCCAGTAGTGCCGACTAATTATGCCCCCAGCCACCGGCCAACGTTCTTTTCTTTTAACATTCCACATGTGCTTGTCATGGGGAAAGAACTAGTCGCCTCAGAACTATGAACGGTGTGGTTCTTATGGCACTAGATCATTTTAGTATTTCTGGTAAAAAATTTTGGAAACTTTTTACAATTTTAAATGCGTCTTATCGCGCACATAAAAACTAAATTATTTTAAAGTTCTTTGTTTTTTAAACTGGCAATTTACTTTGAATGTTGTTGTTTCAATAAAGTTTTTATTAAATTATTTTCTTTACGTGGCAGTAGAAAATAACAACAAATAATCCAAAAATGTTTAGAATAAGAAAAGAGGGCACTGATAACAAGATCTTAGGTGGCTCGTGTTAAGCTTTTCTAATCTCATTTCCTCAGAAACGATATTATCTGTATTCTGTGTTTATCTAACAAATCACACGTTTCAAATAAAACAAACTATTAGAGCTGTTTTTTGCTTGTAGTTTCATTAACAATTAATGAACTCGGAAAAATTCCAATTTTTAATGAATACATCATTAGGACAGAGTGGGCAGAATAAAAGGCTCTGGGCAAAATTTCCAATTTTCATATTAATGCTTTTCATCCAAGTTTTTTAAACCAAAACTCATATTAATAAAAAATTCGGTATGAAATCGAAGTTGTTAATATTTCAAATATTGAAGTCTTAGAGAAAATATAAATTGTGATTTAAAGAAATTAGCATTCGTGTTGTTCATGTTGGCATGATTCTTAGACTTTAATCCATTTTTTTGTGAATTTGTTTTTGCAAACGTTGGGCTCCTTTAAACACCAGCAAAACAATTAGTAATTTTGCACGAACCATGATTATTTGTTTTTCGTCGTGTATAGAAAATATGAACTCCATTGAACTCCGGTTTTTTTTCTGACAACTTTTATTTTTCAAATTCTGCTAAAAATTTCATCTAATTTTATTTTATTATAGCCTTATGTTGGCTAATAGCTGGCGGGCCTAAAATGATAAATGAGTTTGACATTTAAATGATTTAATTAAAAAAAAAACTTTTTTTTATTTTAAAATATTTGAGGAACTTTTCCACTCCTGCAGCGGGTATGAATTCTAAACAAACAGTTCTTAAACTGATTTGCCAACAATTAAAATAGTTCTAGTGACGGCATAAAAAAAACATAAATTTTTCAAAGACTTTTTTGCTTGTTTCCTAATGAAATTGCACAGTGGGGCACACAACACAATTAACTTGTATTTAATGCACTAGTAAATTGTCTATAAAAGGCAAAATCTCACTGTGTTATTCACAAAAAAGTACACACACGCACACGAAATTTTTGACCAAATTTTTTGGAAAGGGGTACGTCTGTGCAAAAATCAATTTTTTGATTGAAACAAAATTTGTTCCAAAATGGTGTTGATTTCTAATAAATAAGTGTTGAAAGGACAGACACACACACACACACACACACACACACACACGTGCCTATATGTCATAGTGACGGTTTCTCAGTGACGGTAGTCAGGAAATCTTTCTAGAAACTGAAAACGTCCAGATCTGGTGAAAACTCGGTTTTTCTTAAAACGGATTAAAGACCAGTAACTTCCCATTTTTTTTTTTAATTTAAAATTTTCGTAGCGGCAAGTTAAAAATGAAGATAGTTTTTCTATAACAAGTTGGAAAATAATTGAAAACACTCTCGTAGCAGCCGCCATAAAAATTTAAGGCGATGGTGATGTGATTGTGATCACTTATTACGGCGACCAATCACTAGAGGAGTTGAATACAACATCTTTTCTTCTTCTTGTTGGAAGAAGAAAAAACAAACTCTACACAGATTCTGGTATGTGAACAAAATTACCAACAATTTGTATAGAAGGGCAAAATCTGGGTGGCCTGAAAAATGCCAATGGAAGTCAATGGATGCCACAAAATGTTCACTAAACTTCCTTCCATCGGATAAGCAGCTGATGAAGATGGCGACAAATGATTTGAAAACTTTTTCGATTCGCACGATGCAATAAAATTGTGATTTTGAAATTAACTTTGAAGAAGAATGCAGACACAGACACTTTCTTTTGCTATAGAATACAACCGCCGATTGTCCGGGTCCCAAAATAATTCACAGAGACAATTTGTTATGCAATTTTTATTTTCAGAACAATTACATTTCAATGGTTGAGAAGAATAGAAGAATTTTTCATCCTGGAGCTGCAAAAGTTCAATTACTTTTCATAATTCCCATAATAAAGGGCAAATGTGGTTGGACTTTTAGGAAAACAGCAGGATGAACTAGATCGCCGCCATGTTTGTGTCTCCATAAACGCACGCCAATTAAAACATCTCTGCCATTCTTCTGCTGCACCAATGGTCCACCGGCGTCACGATTAGAGATTGTAGCTGCACTTGCACTTATGGGAACAGTACAAATTTTATATGACGTCGTATTAGTATTTTCACATTCTTTATGATGGACTAATTTTACGGAACCCAATTTCAGCATATCGTAAGGTTCGGTGGAGACCCAACCAGCTGTAATAGCTATTTTTTGGAAGTCAATTACGTCGGTTTCGCGTGGCAACGCAATTGGTTGAATAGAGGCAGTGAATTTTGTTATGGTTGGAATTTTTATTAGGCCAATGTTGTTCTTAACGATATGCCAATTATACAATGGGTGTGGAAAACCGTTTTGGGGCGAAACGGTTATTATCCGTTCAGGTTGTCCGCGAACTTTGGCGCCCAGCTGTACTTCGATTTCGTGAACATTTTGTAGACAATGGCCTGCAGTCAATATCCAGTCTTCGTCGATTAAAGTTCCTCCACACTTTGAAACAGTATAACTTTTATGTAGCGTTGAAACACTGGCTATATAGGGGAATTGTCCAAGCAAAAGACGACCTCTTGGGGTCACTTCATCCTGAGTTAAATTCAATCTGCAGGCAGCGTTTGAAATTAACGCCAAAATAAGCGCGATTAAAAGTTTCATGTTCTCTTGTTGAATACGAAGCAAACTACTGATATTTTGCCAAATGAGCACTTTATTTTATATAGAAGTTTTCAAATGCAATTACACTAGACAACAAGTCTCGTCTTTTTCAGTTTTTCTCCTCATAATTTGCTGCTTGCAAAAAATAGTTGCAGGGCATATTCACTCTTTCATTCCGTGTGTAGTGCAGCGAAATATCCCTCTAAGACCCCATAAAGTATATATATTCGTGATCAGCGATTAAATCTAAGACGTCCGGCCGTCTGTGGAAATCACCATTCACTCCAAACGAAAATAGCCACACTCTTAAAATTTGGTATAGATATATCTTGAAGGATAGCACAGGTCAAGTTCGTATTTTTATGTCCAAGAAAGTCAGAGAAATCCATTGTTGGACCCCGCCTCCTTTAGTGGGCGTTAAAGTAACATATTACATGGTAAAATAGTGTAAATATACATAAATTAAGCTGATATGGTCTCAAATCTGTCTCGGCCCTACCCTCTCCCCCTCTTTATCCCCTAAATGACCCTAACAAATTTGTTTACATTAATAACCATAAAAATTGTGTTTTATGGCAAAAAGTGAGATGTCTACCCCACGGCCCTTCCGGGAGTGACTCCTACAAAAAAGATTTTACATATACTGAATACTTGGAAGGCATTTAATTTTCGACCCGGTCGAATATAACGTTCTTACTTGTCACAACTATTTTCGCATGAGTGTGCAAAATTTTCGATTTGTGGAATAGGCAGTTAAATGCTGGTATTATATTTTTTACTCTTGAACCGCCGTTGGCTATTCACAACAACTACAATTTGGTGTGTTTTTCATTTTTGTGGTTTCTTTTACTTGATGTGTTTTGGGTACATTTTAATTCACCCCTGTTCTTAGTGTTTTGGGAATAAGTTGTTTGGGATCAAATCTTTGTTTATTCCCATTGCCTACAACTCGGTATTGTGAATATTTTGGTAGTAAATTTTGCTATTGTGAATTGTTTGGCGGTAATATTTGCTATTGCAAACAGCGCTGCATAAATAGTTTGTGTAAGACAAAAATAGCGTTTATCTGCATTTTGCGTAAGAAATGAATATTTTTGGGGAATAATCGTAATCGACTTTGGTTTTTAAGCGGGTTTATTTTTGCAAAAATAAAACCAAGCACGTGCATGACTAAAATAATATTTATAAATTTGTATGTAGTAAGAATTTTAACGAACATTTTTATATTGCTATATTAAATTGAATTAAGATTCTATAGGCTAATTGTTCGAAATTTTAATTTTAAATCTCAGAAAGACATGATAAATATTCCAAGGCACAAAGGCAAGTCAACATCAGTTTTTGTTATTCAACTTACACAGCAGAGCAGAGCAGCTGTTTTCGCAGCCCTTTCATCATCAGTGCTCATGTGTATTGTGTTTGTCACCGCTTATTAGGTGGCTTAGTTGATTGTGATAACACTCCCTATTTACACAAATTTTATTGTGAAAAAGGATACGAGAACTGTATCAAGCTGATGTTAACATGTTATTGTTATAATACCCGTGTTACCGTTTGATTATTTTTCTTCATGTCCCATTTTTCTTAATTTTTTTATATTTATAAATTTATTTGTATATTTTTTATGCTGCTGCCCAGTGTTTTTCTCCGAATAATTTCCCAGTTATGCGCGTAAACCAGTATCAGAGATAAGATAGAACTTTACTTATAATCACACGAGTAGATAAAATCTGATGATGTGGATAGACACATAATCTGAAAATGTGTGATATTTTCAACCTTAACGCTAAAGTTGAGAAAATTGGGTTGGTTGTGAGCAAACCGCGTTTTCTTGTTCCCCAGACGCCGCTATCGTCATTTGTTTGGGAGTAATAGTTTCGATTGTGTTTTAACGAAAAACCTCCGAGAATGCGGGGTATTCGTTATTAATTTAATTTTCATACTTCTTTGATTGTTACTGAAACTTCCACCAAAATACATCATTAATGATATTTTATTTTCGAATTATTTTAAAATGTACTGGGGATTTGGTTGAAATGCATCCATCTAGACATAATTGACCACACAACCAACAAAGTATTCTGTCTAATATTTTATCTTGAATTGTTCTTTACAATAAAAATTATTTCACAAATAATACCGTTTCTAAGAAAATGGGATTAAAACAAGCTTAACACGATCTTCCTAAGATCTTATTACCATGGCCCTCTTTTATTATTCCCAACATTCTGAGATAATTTCTAGTCATTTTCTACGATCTGTATTTGCGTGAAAATAGCAAAATGAGATCAGTGATAAGTTTGTAAATACCCAGTAAAACATGTCAGTAGTAAAACTGTACTAATTCTCTGTTGACTGTGTCGCCAGTAGTGCCGACTAATTATGCCCCCAGCCTCCGGCCAACGTTCTTTTCTTTTAACATTCTTTTAACAATGAAACAATTTCAAATGCGTCTTATCGCCCACATAAAAATTTAATTATTTTAAAGCTGGTTGTTTGTTAAACTGGCAATTTACTTTGAATGTTGTTGTTTTAATAAGGTTTTTTAGATTAAATTATTTTAAAGCTGGTTGTTTGTTAAACTGGTAATTTACTTTGAATGTTTTTGTTTCAATAAAGTTTTTATGGAACTATTTCCTTTATGCGGCAGTAGAAAATGACTAGAAATTATCTCAGAATGTTGAGAATAATAAAAGAGGGCCATGGTAATAAGATCTTAGGAGGATCGTGTTAAGCTTTTTTTAATCTCAATTTCTTAGAAACGGTATTATTTGTGAAATAATTTTTATTGTAAAGCACAATTCAAGATAAAATATTAGACATACTGCTTTGTTGGTTGTGTGGTCAATTATGTCCAGATGGATGCATTTCATCCCAATCCTCTGTAGATTTTAAAATAATTCGAAAATAAATCTATTATTAACGATGCAGTTTGCTAGAAATTTCAGTAACAATCAAAAAACTCTGATAATTAAATTATTGTTGAATATTTTGTGGCTTTCTTTAATACCCCGACTTCCCGTTGGTTTGTCGTTAATACACAATAGAAACTAAATATTACTTCCAAACAATTCACGATAGTGATTCGTTGGGAACGACGCAATTTCCTCAAAATTAGCCTTAAGGTTGAAAATATCACGTATTACGTTTTAATTTTCAGATTACGTGTGTTACCACATCATTATGCTGGATTTTATCTATGACTGTAAATAAAATTCTATCTTATCTCTGATACTGGTTTCTGCGCAGAACTTGGAAATGATTTGGAGAAGAACACTGGCCGGCAGCATAAAAAAATATACAAATACATTTGAAAGTACCTACATAAATATTATTTTAGTCATGCACGTGCTTGTTTTTTATTTTTGCAAAAATAAAACAACGGCAATTTCCATTATTCTCCAAAAATATTCATTTCTTAAGCAAAATGCAGATGAACGCTATTTATTTGATAAAAATCTGTATGATTTTCTCTTACACAAACTATTTATGCAGCGCTGTTCGCAATAGAAAACATTACTGCCAAACAATTCACAATAGCAAATTTTACTACCAAAATATTCACAATACCGAGTTGTAGGCAATGGGAATAAACAAAGATTTGATCCCAAAACACTAAGAGCAGGGGTGAATTAAAATGTACCCAAAACACATCAAGTAAAAGAAACCACACTAAATTGTAGTTGTTGTGAATAGCCAACGGCGGTTCAAGAGTAAAAAAAAAATAATTCCAGCATTTAACTGCCTGTTCCACACTCATGCGAAAATAGTTGTGACAAGTAAGAACGTTATATTCGACCGCTTTGAGTCTTAAATACCTTCCAAGTATTCAGTATATATAAAACCTTTTTTGTAGGAGTCACTCCCGGAAGGGCCGTGGGGTAGACATCTCACCTTATGTCATGAAACACTAAAATCCCAATTTTTATTGTTATTATTGTAAAAAAATTTGTTAGGGCCATTTAAGGGACAAAGAGGGGGAGAGGGTAGGGCCCAGACAGATTAGCGACCATATCAGCTTTATTTATATTTACATTATTTTGGCATTTAATAAGTTACTTTAACGCCCACTAAAGGAGGCGAGGTCCAACAATGAATTTCTCTGACTTTCTTGGACATAAAAATACGAACTGTATATATACCAAATTTGAAGAGTGTGGCTATTTTCGTTTGGAGTGAATGGTGATTTCCACAGACGGCCGGACGTCTTAGATTTAATCGCTGATCACGAATATATATACTTTATGGGGTCTTAGAGGGATATTTCGCTGCATTACACACGGAATGACTAGAGTGAATATGCCCTCCAATTCTTTTTTTGGAGGGTATAAAAAATCTAAAGCAAGCAGCAAATTATAAGGAGAAAAACAGAAAAAGAAGAAACTTGTTGTCTAGTGTAATTACATTTGAAAACTTCTATATAAAAGGAAGCGCTCATTTGGCAAAATATCAGAAGTTTGCTTTGTATTCAACAAGAAAACATGAAATTTTTAATCGCGCTTAGTTTGGCATTAATTTCGAACGCTGTCTGCAGTTCGAATTTAACTCGGCATGAAGTGATGCCAAGAGGTCGTATTTTGTGTGGACGGGATGCTTACGCTGGCCAAATCCCCTATATAGTCGGCATTAGAACAATACATCCAGATAAGACTAAATCATGGTGTGGAGGAACTTTAATCGACGAAAGCTGGATATTGACTGCAGCCCATTGTCTACTAAATGTTGCCGAAATTGAGGTACTGCTGGGCACCACTAATCGCCTAAAACCTCAAAAGAAATTAACCGTTTCGCCTGAAAATGTTTTTAAACACGACAAACATAATAGGAAAACCCAGAGAAACGACATTGGCCTAATAAAAATTCCACCCGTAGAATTCACTGCCACTATTCAAGCTATTCCGTTGCCACCCAAAAACTTCAAACTTGATTTAAGCAAAAACGTTTTAGTAGCTGGTTGGGGCTTCGACGAGACAAAGGAACTTTGCCCTATGCTGCAATGGAGTCTCCTAAAATTAATCGATAATGAAAGCTGTGAAGAAGTTTATGGTGATTATATAACGCCATTTAAAGTGTGTGCCGATACCACAGGTGGATCTGCAACCTGTAATGGTGACTCCGGTGGACCATTGGTGCTGGAGAAGGAAAAATACTTAATCGGCGTGGGTTCCCTGGTTTCCGATTCGGGCTGTGATGCAGGTGATCCTGCTATTTTCGTAAGAGTCGCACCACATTTGGGCTGGATTAGGCAAACTATGAAAACTAATTCATAATTATAAGAAACTAATTGAAAAAATTCGTCTATTCTTCTCAACCAATGAAATGTAAATTTCTGCAAATAAATAATGAATTTGTAAAATAAATTTTCTGTGTAAATTATTTTGGGACGCGGGCAATCAGCGGGTGGGTGTATTCTATAGCAAAAGAAAGTGTCTGTGTCTGCATTCTTCTTCAAAGTGAATTTCAAATTCACAATTTCATTGCATCGTGCGAATCGAAAAAGTTTTCAAATCATTTGTCGCCATCTTCATCAGCTGCTTATCCGATGGAAGGAAGTTTAGTGAACGTTTAGTGGCATCCATTGACTTCCATTGGCATTTTTCAGGCCACCCAGATTTTGCCCTTCTATACAAATTGTTGGTAATTTTGTTCACATACCAGAATCTGTGTAGAGTTTGTTTTTTCTTCTTCCAACAAGAAGAAGAAAAAATGTTGTATTCAACTCCTCTAGTGATTTGTCGCCGTAATAAGTGATCACAATCACATCACCATCGCCTTAAATATTTATGGCGACTGCTACGAAAGTGTTTTCAATTATTTTCCAACTTTTTATAAAAAAAATATCTTCATTCTTAACTGGCCGCTACGAAAATTTTAAATTAAAAAAAAAGTGGGAAATTAACCGGTTTTGAAAAAAATCGAGTTTTCACCAGATCTCGACGTTTTGAGTTCCTAGAAAGCATTTCTGACTACTCCTGAGAAGCCATCACTATGACATATAGGCATGTGTTTTTTTTTTATAGAACCGGAGGTGGTAACCTTCAAAAGATACTTATGTTCCATCATAAGCATGCACGATTCACCATGACTGGTGCCTACGTACTAAACCCACCCCCTGTTGCCTTCGACCACTCTGCCTCCGCGGGACTGCCGCTAGGTATTACTTCGCGGAGGGCTGGTTAGCGATTTCGCTTCATCTTATGAACGCTCGTTCGATCTCTGTCTTTCCAGGCATGTGTGTGTGTGTGTATGTGTAGGTATAGTCGCGTTTCAAAGGGTTCCTTCAAACTTAGACTTATTGTGAATTGGAACCGGTTCGGACCGTTAAATTTTCGGAAATATCAAAAAAAAACTGAAAATCTTTTTTTTTTTTTTAGAAAAAACTTTTAAACGACTTTTACGAATGACCCCCAAACCTAATTCCCTCTTGACAATCTTAAAACAAATCGAGCTTTACCAATCGGTTCGGTTCGGTTCAAAATCGTTCGCGAGATATCGTGAACGAAAAATTCGAAAAAAGCGAATTTTTCAGAAACACTCCAAAATTATATATGTGATGAATTTGTATTGTCGGTTCTTTCGAAGAAAAACATCGCGTGGAAATCGGCTGATCCACTCGGAAGTTATAGCAGTTCTTATGGCAGCACATATTAACTAGAGCATTCTGTAGTTCTCTTGGAACCATGGGCTGGGTAATATTTAAAGAATCGCACGTCGTCTATAATAAGTAAAAAAAACTAAGACTCTTTCTCGTCAAGGTCAGGCAACAGGTTCATCAACACTTGACTCAACATTTACCTTCGCAGTGTCTGTCTGCTCATGTTTACTTATCGATAAGGAACGTTTTTATTAATTTTACTTTTTTTACATGAAGCTCTTCCAAATGTGTCTTATCTTGCAAATAAATTAAATTACTAAATTATTTTAAAGTTCCTAGTTTTTTTTTGTAATCTAATTTACCTTGGATCCGTTTGCAAAAGCAAGAAACTAATAGTTTTTATTTATTCTTCTATTTATGATGACAAATTATCTAATACTGATAAAACACAGTCCTTGATTTAAAGTTATTTTTACATAATTTTGTTAGAAGCTAATTTATATGTGAAATACTACTTTTATAATAACGCGCAATTTAAAATAAAATGTTATTTCGTGCAGAACAAATGAATTCGGGAAAATTTAATTTCCGGGAATTCCCTGTACCCTAAAAATATTTCTTTAATATGTTTTTCAATTCTGATATTTACCAGGATCTTATAAATTTTTGTTTCGTTTCTAGCTTTACAGGGCGAAAAAAACCTGCCTGAATGGCAAACCCTATTTAACGCGGAATTATTCAAAGTCTAAGATAAAATAGCAAAGCAGCTACGCGTAAGTCATTGTAAGTTGCCTCATTGGCAACTACATACATATTTCAGTTGCAGCTTAATCGTTTACTCTCTTTTGAGAGTTTTGCGTCTCACTCGCACTTATTAATGTCTACACCTCAGATAACTGTATAGGTTAACGGCTCTTCTGAGGAATTACTCCGTGTTTAACTACGGTGCTGCTTCGTATATGAAGGCACAGGTCGTGTACAGTCAGCCACAGAAAGGGATCAAAATACGAGTCTCAATTACCCGTCGTCATCTGTGCAGCGATACTCCACAAAATTTAATGTGCAAAATATTTATGAAATAAGTAAATTATTATTAAGATAAAAATTTTTTATTCAGACTCAAGTTCAAATCTGCAAACTGCAAATAACTTCTTTTTTTAAAAATTTTTATTAAATTCCACATATTTTTATTAAAAGTAGAATATATAGAATATTTTTATTTTCTTAAAAACAATAGTTAAATAGTTGATATTCCTACTGACTAGTAGACACCCTAAAAAATAAATATTCTTAGTTTGATTTCATTTCTAAAAAAGAATGCAACATATTTTGCACTTTTCAATAAAAAAAAGGGCAATATTAAAGCATTTGGAAATATTGAATTTATTAGAAATTAATCTACCATCTCTTACGAAAAATAATTTTTATTTTAAAAATGCGTCCAGTTGTAGTTTCTTAGGAAAAGAGTGATAAAATGTTACATTTTTTTTTCAGAAAAGAAATCACCATTAAATATAAAAATAATATTGTTTAATTTTAATAAAAAAAAAAAACATTTTCTTGTTTCATTTTGTGCAAACACTTTGACATTTTGCCTTTTATAGACAATTTACTAGTGCATTAAATTCAAGCAGAGTTCAGCTGTTAATTTTCCTCTGTGCCCCACTAGGCAATTTCATTAGGCAACAACCAAAAAAGTCTTTGAAAAATTTATTTTTTTTATGCCGTCATTAGAAATATTTTAATTGTTGGCAAATCAGTTTAAGAACTGTTTGTTTAGAATTGATACCCGCTGCAGGAATGGAAGAGTTCCTCAAATATTTTAAAATAACAAAAAAAATTTTTATTAAATCATTTAAATGTCAAACTCATTTATCATTTTAGGCCCGCCAGCGATTAGCCAACATGAGGCTATAATAAAATAAAATTAGATGAAATTTTTAACAGAATTTGAAAAATAAAAGTTGTCAGAAAAAAACCGGAGTTCAATGAATTTAGATTTCACATTTTCTATACACGACGAAAAACAAATAATCATGGTTCGTGCAAAATTACTAATTGTTTTGCTGGTGTTTAAAGGAACCCAACAAAATTTCAAACGTTTGCAAAAAACAAAAACACAAAAAAAATGGCTTAAAGTCTTAAGAACCATGCCAACATGAACAACACGAATGCTAATTTTTGTAAATCACAATTTATATTTTCTGTAAGACTTCAATATTTGAAATATTAACAACTTCGATTTAATAGCGAATTCTTTATTAATATGAGTTTTGGTTTAAAGAACAAGATGAAAAGCATTAATAGGAAAAGTGGAAATTTTGCTTAGAACCTTTTATTTCGCCCCCACTCAATCCTAATGATGTATTCATTAAAAATTGGAATTTTTGGAGTTCATTAATTGTTAATGAAACTACAAGCAAAAAACAGCATTAATATAATTTGTTTATTTAAAAATTGTGACTTATTAGATAAACCGTTTCTAAGAAAATGAGATTTAAAAAAGCTTAACAAGAGCCTCCTAAGATCTTGTTACCATGGTCCTCTTTTATTATTCTCAACATTCTGAAATAACTTCTTGTCATTTTCTACTGCCATATAAACAATATAATTTAATAAACATTTTATTAGAACAAAAACATGCAAAGTAAACTACCAGTTTCATAAACAAACAACTTTAAAATAATTTAGTTTTTATGTGCACGATAAGACACACATTTGAAATTGTTTAATTGTATAAAATATACAAAAAAAAGACCTACATAAACTTGTGGAAACTAACTAGAGGGGGGAAACGGGACACAGGTGCCTCCCAGTCATCACTTATGCCGACTAAAGGGTCTTCATATTTCTGTTAATATAAATGGAACCATAGTGATTCTACAGATAAAATTCACTCAGTCAATATTTTTAAGGGCAATACAGTGTGCAAATCTAGTAGTAAATGGTTTCAAAATTGTTGACCAGAATCACCAAAATGCCCTAGTGAATATCCGGTTCGGGGACTGGCAATAAATTTATTTAGTAAATGTTTGAAGAAAATTCCGTTTTAAATTATATTTCAAAATTAAATTGATATTTATGAATGCGGCAGTCAATTGGCTTAAACATTTCTAATATTTTTAGTTTTTCTTTTTCCATTTACTTTAATTTATTTTATAATTTATGTACCGCCGTATTCATAAAAAATGTTATGCTTAGAATCTGTTTATTTTATAAATTTTGTATAAAAATTTTTTTATAGAGTTTTTATTGCTCAATAAATTTAGGAAATACTCTCCATAATTTTTATGAAATTTTTTTTTTTATTTTTTTATTTAACACATTGTTGTCACAATACTATTATATATAAATCATCTCCATAATTTTTATAATACAAACTTTTTGAAAAAATATTCTTTCATATTCTTTCAGAACAGAGTGGAATCTATGGAACTCATATGCCATCTGTTCGGAAAAGTACAAGGTCAGCCCCATCCATAATAATTAAATTTTTTAAATGCACTTCCTTATCTCTTATCAGCTCTTCTGTCTAGTCTTGATAAATGGAATAAAATCGACTCCAATAGGCATTTCCTTTTACGTGAGGCAGCTGTTGCAGCTTTTTGAATGGCATCGGAATAGGAAGATCAGTATTTTTGGTTGCACTACTTCGTTGCAAGCAATACATAACGAGGCAACCGTAAAGGCTACCAAAAAAAATATAAAAAATTTATTATAGAATCACATATTTCTTTATTCCTTCAACATTTTGTTGTAAGAATTTAAAAACAAAATTTTATAAAACAAAATAAAAGCATAAATCCTCTTCATTTGCCCTTTCTTCACTGGTTGACTTGCCTTTACTTTGTGTTTGTTGTTTTTACAATACCCTTGCCTTTCACATTACCTTGGCATAGTTTTAGGCATATCACATGGAAAATATTCGAAGCACCCTGTAGCCATTTTTCGACTAACAGGCTGACCCCAATACTTTGCCCGGCCTGAGAGTATGCTTTGAAATTTTTTTGTTGAAAAAAAATTGGAAAAGCACCCTTGCTGCTTTTTCTGGCATTCTGGGTGCCTGGTATTTCACATGAATTTGTAAATTGTACAAAAAAATTGCGTGACGTCAGACAGCATGCGCGTGCATGAAGTAAATTTTGTTGATTGATTCAATCAATGCAATAGAGGAGAACAACTTGATTTTACTTACATTTTCAAACAAAATTAAAGCTTTTTAAGATGAAATGAGAAAAATTAATATGTAAATAATTAAAAAAACTTTTTATTTACATATATTTTATTAAAAATTTAATTTTTACAATAAATAATTTTTTTTATTTTCCTTTTACAAATAAATAATTCTTGATGAATAAAATTAACTATGGCCTAAATAAATTGCTATTATACACTTATAGGGTGGATGTAATTAATGCCTCATGGATATTTTTGAATTTTTCCTGGAACAGCAGACATCCTTTCATCCTGCAAAGAAAAATAATTACATTTATAAGTGTTTTTTTTTCAAATACATTAATAAGTGTTTTTTAATATATACTTTATCTATTAATAGAATATACAATAATTTAGATATAAATAATATACACACATACGAGGTCTGTTCAAAAATAAGGTTAGTTTTAATTTTTCTCAAACAATATTTGTTTATTCATTAATTTTAATTTGATTCTCATCAAAGTATTCCCCCTCCGTAATCATAGACTTGAGCCAGTGTTCTTCCAAATCGAAGCAGTTCCCATATGCAATTTTCTCCCCATTTGTTGTAAAATGCTGTCGTTTCATGGAGTTTCTCGGAAACAGAAAAAAGTCGAAGGAGGCTAAATCTGTTGAATATGGTGGCTGAGGCAGGATTACCGCATTGCTTTTGTTTCTGAGATGGCTGCTGCCACGGGTGAGTCATTATTTATTTTATTTTATGAATTTATTGTGTCTTATGCATTTTTGGTAAAGAAATTGATGTCCCATGTTAAGCATGACACGTCTTTTGGAGCTGCTGAAAGAGTTGTCTCCAAAAGCGAAGAAAGTCAAACTTAAATTTGCATAAAGGTTTTTTAGCGCATGCCAGAAGAGTTTTCCGCGTTACAGAAGATACTCAATTCTTGTTTATATATGTATATATATATATATATATATATATATATATATATATATATATATATATATATATATATATATATATATATATGTATATATTGCAAAAAAGAATATGGAGGGTATATTCACTTTGTCATTCCGTTTCTAACGCAGCGAAATATCCTTCTGAGACCCCATATATATATATATATATATATATATATATATATTCTTGATTAGTCATGAAATCTAAGACGATCTGAACATGTCCATCCGTCCGTCCGTCCGCCTGTGGAAATCACGATTCAGTGCAAACGAAAAGTGCCAGTCTCTTGAAGTTTGGTATAAATATATCTTGAAGGATAGCACAGGGGTAAGCCCGGAAATGGGCTAAATCGGACAAGAAGGAAAAAAGTTCCCCTAAGAAGAACTAAACCAACCTCTAAAAAACAACATAATTTTTAAAGTTTTTTTTGTAATTTTTTTAATCAAATGATACATTTTTATGTCTAAGAAAGTCCAACGCGTTAAATTTGGAACCATAAAAAGAAAAATAAAAATTTTTGGACCCCACCCCCTTTAGTGGGCGTTATTATAGGCAAAAAGAGTGTACAAATTTAACACATTATTTTACTTGAGCCTACATTCTTTAAAAATAAAATTTTTAAGCTTTAATGGCAAAGCTAAAACGTAACCTGGTACTACTCTGCCCTACCCCCTCCTCCCTCTTTGCCCCCTAAATGAACCTATAAAAAAATTTTTTTTTTTTTAATTTTGTATTTAATTATGCCAAACATTTATTTTTAGAGTTTTATGACAAAGGTGAAATGTCTCCCCCTTAGCCCTTGCCAGAGCGACACCGACAAAATATAGTTTTAGTGCCCTCACAAAAGAATTGGACTCCATAAACTAAATATAAATGTTCTTGATCAGTAATGATTTAGTCTATTTTTGGACCCCGCCCCCTTAAGTAGGCGTTGACGTACAATATTATATAAAGGAACTCTATCCCACCAAGTTAAACATTTTAAATTTACTTACTAAATATTTGGAGGGTATTTAAGATTCGACGCGGTCGAATGTAACGTTTTTACTTGTTTATTTTATTTTATGAATTTATTGTGTTTTATGCATTTTTTGGTAAAGAAATTGATGTCCCAAGTTAATCATGACACTTCTTTTGGAGCTGCTGGAAGAGGTGTCTTCAAAACCGAATCAAGTCAAACTTAAATTTGCATAAAAGTTTTTTGGCGCATGCAAGTAGAGTTTTCTGCGTTACGGAAGAAACTCAATCCTTATTTTTATATATATATTTTCTTCCTTTTGCCGGTGGTTCTAATAAACACACCATTCTCGTTTAATTAAACGATAACTTGTAATTGCAAATAAATAAATAAATTAATTAGTTTAAAGGAGCCCAACAAAATTTAAAACGTTTGCAAAAAACAAAAACACAAAAAAATGGATTAAAGTCTAAGAATCATGCCAACATGAACAACACGAATGCTAATTTTTGTAAATCACAATTTATATTTTCTGTAAGACTTCAATATTTGAAATATTAACAACTTCGATTTCATACCGCATTCTTTATTAATATGAGTTTTGGTTTAAAAAACAAGATGAAAAGCATTAATAGGAAAATTGGAAATTTTGCCCAGAGCCTTTTAATTCACGCACTCTGTCCTATTGATGTACTCATTAAAAATTGGAATTTTTTAGAGTTCATTAATTGTTAATGAAACTACAAGCAATAAACAGCATTAATATAATTTGTTTATTTAAAAATTGTGACTTATTAGATAAACCGTTTCTAAGAAAATGACATTTAAAAAAGCTTAACAAGAGCCTCCTAAGATCTTGTTACCATGGTCCGCTTTTAATATTCTAACATTCTGAAATAACTTCTTGTCATTTCCTACTGCCATATAAACAATATAATTTAATAAACATTTTATTAGAACAAAAACATTCAAAGTAAACTACCTGTTTCATAAACAAACAACTTTAAAATAATTTAGTTTTTATGTGCACCATAAGACACATTTGTTTCTAATCTAATCTAAATATGAGGGAAAAAATTTTCCCCTCCCATCAGTTCAAATACTTGGTTTTTATTTTATATTTTCTCTCCTAATTGACTTATTGTATTCCAACTGACATTTGCAAATAAATAAATACAGTTATTAAACTGTAAACTTAAACTGGTTTTCGTTTTTTTACTTTTTCCAGAATTTTTGTTTTTTTTTGCCACAATTTCTTACATTCAATTTAATGCCCCCTTTTTCCTGCAATAATTTTGTTGGAAACAATTTGAAGGTCGCAGTGACGGCAAAAGCAGTCGATGAGATGAGTTTGGAAATTAAACAACGACGAAATATATCAATAACAATCAAAAAATTTGAAAAGATTTTATTAAAAAAAAAACAATAAAAATTCACTTGCAATTCGTTTTACTTAAATTGATCTGGTTTATTAACAAACAAACCAAAAAAAAGAAATGCATTTTTACATTTTATTTACAGAAGAAAAATAAAGTGTGGGCACATGATTTTGTTTGAAATTGGTTCAGCTTTTTCAATCAAATCATCAATACTTATCTTTTTATAATTATTATTATTTCTTTTTAATAAAATTAGTTTCTTATAAATTGTAAATTGCTGTCGAAATTTGCATAAAAATGCAATTAAATCATGTGCAAGAAACTGAACATTTTTTCTGAAATGATTTGCAGTGGTTTTTATGAAAACATGTTTTAACATGAAAAAAATATTTCAAATTAATTTAGTTGAGGTAAGCAAGCGGCTACTTGGAATATATATATATTTTTTTTTTCTCTCATTAATGTCACAAGTGAATGATCAGAAAAAACGTGATTTACAGAGATGGTCAAAATATAAGCAAGTGAAGCTACAATTTAAATGACCGCTGGCTGCTCTCTATTTGAAAATCATTTTAATTTAATTGACAATGAAAATGAATAGACAATTTTGTGTGGCCAGGAAATAAACTATTTGGTATTTTATAAGATCTGTTTAATTTTTTAAAATTTTTTACATTCATTTTTTCCTCTGAAAGTTTCTTTTAAATCTCTCTTTTGAAGGGAATAATTTCGCGATGTTTGTTCATTGATTTTCCTCTAACTCCTGACCTGGCAAATAAATATCATATCAGCTACAAAAGAATACTTCTTTTTTAACTCTACTGTATATTTTTAGTCCTCCGATTCCGCATGGTGTTTAAAAAATGTATCTCTTTGCCAGAAGTTAATTAATTTTTTTCTTTTTTGCCTAAAACAGGCGCGTTATGAAAAACCAGATTGTGATTATTTTTCTAAAGCGTTAACGAAATCAATAACGCAAGATAAAATTGTGAGGCCTATTTAAAATGCTTTTAACGCATTTGCTCTAAATAAGTTTATTTAACCAACAAAAACAAACAGAAAAAACAATTAATTAACTCGGCAAGAAAACATGAACTTTGTTTTGTTTTACAATTTTTTCCATTAAATATTACTAAATTTAAATTTCACAAGATTTTTGTGTTTTTATTTTTTTAATTTTTATTAAACACACAAGACAAGAAAAAACGTACAATTAATGCGGTTTTTAACATAAAAACCAAATAATTTGTTAACTGAGGGTCACTCCTCAACCGCTACTTTTAATTTATTTTTCATTAAAATTAAATATATTGAGAAAATATTTAGCACAAGAAATTAAAAACAAAAATTAAACAAAAATTAAATAAACATTTTATTTCAAATTCCTTTCCTTAATTTTGGAAGCCTGAAATTTGGTCAACCACACGGCGCAGTCCGTTAGTATGCAGCATAAGTGAGAACAATTTATTTACTTGTGTTAAATAAAAAGTTCTAAAATCTGTTTTCAGTTTCGCTTTAAGCGTGATAATAAAAAAATTTCAAAAAATGGCATAGACAATATTTTCGAAAACTTTTTTGAAATTAATCCGTTTTAATTTTTAACTAGAATATTAGGCTAGATATTAAACAAAAATAAGAGATTACTTCTATGATCACCAAAACACATGCTAAAACAAACAAATAACTAATATTTTCAAATAAAAAGTAAATTAAATTGTGCTTATTAATTTTTGTAGCGTGCGTCACGAATTCAGTTCTCCCAAAAATTTCAAATTGTTACTTTATTATCTTTTATTTTCGCTACTCCATAGGGACAATTATGCATGTATTTAAATTTTCTTTACTTTTTTTTATTTTTTAAATTTTTTTTTGTCAAAATCAAGTTTTTAAAAATTTTAAATTTTTTCTAATAACTACATTTTATAAGTAATTTCAAAAGTAAAGAAGTTTTGCTTCATTTAAATGCTTAATGTGCATGTATTTTAAAAAAGTCCTGCTTTTTTATAAAAAAGGACCTTTTGCCAAAATCAACTCTTTTTTATATAGAATTATCATCGGCTCTTGATCTCTTTCACCAGAAGAAATGGAAAATTTCATGCAAAAAATTTTTTTCTACAAAAATGGTATAAATCCAGCTTAAGAAACCCGTTCTAATGCTATTTTTGGTAGAACTCAAATTGTGACGCACGATACAGAAATTTCTATGCAGAATAATTTTTGATTTATTTTTATTGACCTTATCAGTTTATTGTAATATTTATCAAGCTTGTGGTCGTTTTTTATAATATATTATTTCTTATAATTTTTATTCGATATTTCGTTAACAGCTTGTTAACATCTTCAGGAAATAAAAATTATTAATTTTTATTTCCTGAAGATGTTAACAAGCTGTTAACGAAATATCGAATAAAAATTATAAGAAATAATATATTATAAAAAACGACCACAAGCTTGATAAATATTACAACAGAATAATTTTTGTTTTTTTTTTTACTAAATTTTTTTTATCAGCTGCAAAATTACGTAAACAATTGATTCTAAATTTCATTCTATTGGCAATATAAAAATAACTTAAATTTTTTACATATTTTTTATAAATTATAACTAAATTTATTTATAGCCATTTGATAAAATTGTCAGGAAAAAGAAATAAAAAATTTATTTAAAAAAACAAAAATTGCTTTTCCCGTGACGCACGTTACAATCCATAGACATGATATTTAATATCTAGTTGCAATCTTTTATATATTTTAATTTTATGCAAAAATTTCATTTTGCCACAAAAAGTCCCTTTTTCATAGAAAAAGCCTATTTTTTTATAGAAAAAGTCACTTTAAAAAAACAAAAAGTCCCTTTTTTATAGAAAAAGTATAAAATTGAGAATATTTTAATGAAGAAAAGTAAGGCTTTCGATCAATTTACATAAACACTTAAAAAAATTTATATGAAAACAAAAATAATTTTCCAAAACATTAAAATTTTGCCTTTTAAATGTTTCAAATTTAAAAAAATAAAATAAAAGCAAAGTGAGTAAAAATATTTTAAAATTTATTTTTGTTTACATATAAACGGCACTAACACCAAGTGATTTACAAATTTAAAGCCTTATGTTTGTTTTGAATGTCATCTGTAGGCAGTTAAGAGATTAATGAAAAACAATTGAAACAACCCCTGTTTTTGAGGGCAACAGGATTGCCTTACAAAATACCCCAAATCCCCTAAATACAAAATGCAAGCATTTAATTTAGTTTCTAGTGAATTGTTAAAAAAATCATATTAAATTGTATGACTTTTAATATTTTTTTAATTAAAATATGTATATTAACAAACATTTTGTTGCTGAACAACAAACAAAACAAAAGACTCAAGCCACGAACTTGTATGTTGTTTAAAAAAATTTTTAATTTTATATAAAAAGTATCATATGAGTATTGGAAAGAAAAAACTCTCAGAAAAAAGTAAATATTTTTCTTAACAATTACAACTTGATTGTTGGCCAATTCAATTAATCTTGCTGATACCTTCAACAACAAAAGAGATGCAAACAACAAAGTTGCAATCACAAGTACTCGTACGAGTACTTTTCTCACCACACGGTGAGTTCTACACCCAGCAAATCATTACAGTTACTCGATCAAAATTCACATACATAGAAACACAGCATGGAAATAATTCAAAATATTGAGCACTTTTTGAAAACATTTTCTGCTCAGCTTGAAAATATAAACTTGAATAGAAATTTTAAATAAAACAGACCTCGATTTAAAAAAAATAACAACGAAAATTCATTCCGGTGTTTTATTAAAAATATTTTTGGGTCTTCCATGCGACAGGATTTCTTTGAATTGTTACTGATTGTCCGTCATGTCACGCCAACTTTGGTCTCTAGCCAAACCTGTTTACGCAATGTACCATTGAAAATAACAGCGCACTAAATCAATCTACGCAAAGTCATTGCCAATAACAAATTTCGCTGGGTTATTTTTAATTTATTTTATGAAAATATGTTCACACGTTTAGTTATATTTTATGGGTTTCATTGTTACTTTTTGTCAATCGTATGCGAATTGTTTGCTTATTGATTATTTAATATTTGCAACCATAGAAATATTTATATATATTTTTTTTCAAATAATGATTTATGTTTGTTAAATAAGAAACTCGCTGCAAAAAAAAAGAAATAATAATAATAAATAATGATGAAATACATTTTAATTAAGAACAATAATATATGTGATCATTGCATTCTTTGCAGGCATCTAAACTGCATCATTTAAAATAACAATTTTATCATAAAAATTTAAACGTATTTATTTATTTAGTTAATCAAATAAATCAAAAATGTAACACCCGGCACACTTTGATAAATCTTTGGTTTATTAGGGTCACATTAAAATATATCATGAAAATGTTCTATTCCGTTTGGAAGTGGAACTTATTTCTCTTTTAATTTTATTATTTTTTTTTTAGAAAATGAAAAAAGAAAAATGTTTCGAAATAAAATAATTTTTAATTTCATTCACGGAAAAGTGACTTTTTATAAAATTAGCTTTTTGTTAAAAAAAAAAACACTTCTTGTATGATAAATCGCCTTTTTCTATGAAAAAGAAAATTTTTCTATGAAAAAGGCAAGTTTTCTATGAAAAAGGCAATTGTTCTATGAAAAACGCAATTTTTCTATGGAAAAGATAATTTTTCTATGAAAAAGGCAAGTTTTCTATGAAAAAGGCAAGATTTCTATGAAAAAAATCACTTTTTCTATGAAAAAGACCATTTTTCTATGAAAAAGGCAAGTTTTCTATGAAAAAGGCACTTTTTCTATGAACAAGAAAATTTTTCTATGAAAAAGGCAAGTTTTCTATGAAAAAGGCAATTGTTCTATGAAAAACGCAATTTTTCTATGAAAAAGGCACTTTTTCCATGAAAAGGGTACTTTTTTAATGAAAAAGGCACTTTTTCCATGAAAAGGGTACTTTTTCTATGAAAAAAGCAGTTTTTCCATGAAAAGGGTACTTTTTCTATGAAAAAGGCACTTTTTGTGTCAAAAGAAAGTTTTTGCACTTTTTCTAAGAAAAATGGACTTTTTGTGGCAAAAGAAAATTTGTGCACGAAAAGTATTTTTTTTTATAAAATTAAGAAAACGACATCTTGTATAAAAAACCGACTTTTTCTATAAAAAAATGACTTTTTGTGGAAGAAGTGAATTTTTGAACGAAAAGTAATTGTTTTATAAAAAGTGACTTTTTGTTTAAAAAGCGATTTCTTTTTATATAGAAAAGTGACTTTTTCTATGAAAAAGGGAGTTTTTGTGGCAAATGAAAATTTTGCACTTTTTCTACGAAAAAAGGACTTTTTGTGGCAAAAGGAAATTTTTGAAAGAAAAGTATTTTTTTATAAAATTAGCTTAAGAAAACGACATCTTGTATGAAAAACCGAATTTTTCTATAAAAAGAGAGAATTGTTGAACGAAAAGTAATTGTTTTAGAAAAAGTGACTTCTTGTTCAAAAAGCGATTTGTTTTTTTTTTTTGGCACGTTGACAACAACATTGTTAGAATCAATTTATTAGATTACGAGTACCTTTGAAATTTAAACGTTCTCATTGAAAAAGTTATTTTCCCATGACAATTGCAAATAGACGTTTCCATAATATTGACCCATTAAACAATTCTCATAGACATGAACGTTTAAATGGCCTACAATTGCGCTTACAAGCAGACACATTTTGACGACATGCATTCATTCAATTAGTGCACAAGAAATAAAAACCGCACCTTTTTGTTGAAAAACTCATTTGAACGGGAATTTTCTTTATAAATTACAACGAAGACAAATATTTTTGCGTTTACAGCGAATAATTTGAAATTGTGGGATGATTAATAAAAATAAACTTAATTTTAAATTCATAAAAAACAAATTGGTAACCAAAAAAAAAAAAAAAAAAAATATTTTACTTTGATTGATTTACGAGAAGAAGCCAATAAGTCTGCGTAATAACAGACAAGAAGCACTAAAGGAATTCTAAACGAAATATGTT
Source organism: Linnaemya tessellans (assembly GCA_951800035.1). Lineage (NCBI taxonomy): Eukaryota > Metazoa > Arthropoda > Insecta > Diptera > Tachinidae > Linnaemya > Linnaemya tessellans. Next base: position 119,864,651 of record OX637534.1, on the reverse strand, counting down.
TGTCAAATGTCATGTAGAACCACTTTTGTTATTATTATATTGTTGTAGCCATTTTATCCTTCCCCAGGAAAGTTTTACTATAGTGCCAACGGGGAAGGGTGGTGTAGATGCGCTTTCAGTGCTAAGTTTTATAAAATTTTAAATCAGATTGAAATTTTCTCTATTCGATTGATTTCGTAATTAATGTAAATTTTTTAGCACACACATAAAATACATTGATTAGAAGTATTATATTTTTATTGATAACAAACACTACGCAAAGGCATCTCCTTTTGATGAGTTGAATTACTCGAATTCAAACAAGAAAAAACAAAAAAGGAATAAAATTTATTTGAATAAAACGTATCCGAATAAAATTTATTCGAATAAAACGTATCCGAATAAAATTTATTCGAATAAAACGTATCCGAATAAAATTTATTCAAATAAACTTTACTAAGATACAATTTTTGTAATCGAAATTTTTCCAAAAATTTTTAGCGAGTAAATATTTTTTTCGAATAATAATAATAATAATAATCGATTAATTTTATTCGATAATACTAATCGATTAATTTTATTCGAAGAGTATTATTTAAAATATATTTATCAAATAAAGTTAATCAAACAATATTACTCGCATAAAATTATTCGCTTAATTTTAATCGATTAATTTTAATCGATTAATTTTTGTCGAAGAATTTTAATTGATTAGTTTCATATGATAAATATTGCTATATATAGCATGAAATTTTTAAATCAAATCATAAGATTAATTAAACATATCCTATAGGATTTATAAAGCATGTTTTTAGCGTGTCACAACACCAGAGCAACTCGTGCAAATTGTTGAAATTTTTTAACAAATTTTGCAGAGATGTGAAGCGCTTAAAATAAGGAGTATTTTTCTATATTTTGCAAGGACTTTAGATACTCCTCATACAATTATTAAAAAAAAATATATATATTTTGTTTGCCCCTGCATTTTAGTTAAAATAATCTAGTTTTGTTTGTAAAAATTCTCAATTCTTATAATTATTGCATAAATGGTTTCAAAATTAACTAGTAATTAACTGGTTTACGCGATTAGAGTTACTTCTTGAAATAAAATACATTTAAACTTTTAACAAAAATCGTTCACTAAGACTAAAAGAGAGTTGGCGGAAGAATACAAACAATTTAAATGAAGTAAAACTCTTAAATTTCAGTATTAAAGAGCACAATTTCTTAAAGAAATCCCAGTTTTTTCGGCAAAGCTTTAATTCAAGCTTTTGTGCACTGCAAGTTATGAGAAAAATGAGAAAAAAATAGAAATCTGTTTTAGCAAAAAAAAAATTAATAAATAACAAGATATTGGAAAAAATTTATACTAGACTTAAACACCTACCAACAACGGTATACCAGACGGGCAACCAGGCAGTCAGACAGGCAATCAGTCACTCCAGCAAGCTGTTGGTCATGCAGCCAAGCAAGTTAAACGAAAATATGAACAAATGAATTTGTATGATAAAATGGCCAAAAACAAAATACCAGCACATAGTAAACTTAGCTTATATACACACACACATAAACACACACTTACACAGCTAGACATAAACTGCAGCCAACCACTTCAAAGCACAAGACGAATGAACAAAAGACAAACGTGAAATGGAATGTTTGCTCACAAGTAAAAGAAGCAGGCGCACAAACAGGCCAAAAAGAGTTAAACAAAGTGGCCAAGACACAACGAACGGCGGTGAGCGGCTAAATGGTTTCAAGTCATGATTTTAGTTGAGTCGCGTAAGTCATTGAGTGCGTTTGGTTTGTTAAAAGTAATTTCGTTCAAATTGGTGTTAGTGACAAAAATTGTATGGCAATTTACAAAAAATTCAAGCAGAAAATTTCAATTTTCCTATAAAAAAAAAATTATTTTCCAAATTATGGAAAAAAGTTAAAAAGAAAAGTTAAACAATACTTTTAATGAATTTACAAAATTTATATAAAAGAAAATTTTAACAAAAAGTAAGCTTAAGCCAACACAAAAAATAATTAAATTAAAATATACAAAAATAAATTTGATTAAAAATTAAATCACATTTAATTAATAAATTAAATTTCCATGTACGATTTTGAAATCGAAAAAAACCGTTTCAATTTGTTGGCTTAAACAGAATATGCAGTTATTTTCCCAATCAATTTTTTCCCCGAGCTTTTCATTTTCCAAAGAAAAACCTGTTGCCTGGTGAGCAGAGGACGGACTGCCTATTGCTCTTTTAGCGGCTGTTGCAACCCAAATCATTTACCACCACCATTCTCTTGCTTTAACTGCAAGGAAAATAAAAACAACTTTTAATAAAAAGTGAAATTAATTTGTTTTGTAAACTTTATGTGCACAAAAAACCCCAAAACAGCGTTTAAAATTGACTAGCAGAAAACAATAAAAATGAAACATTAAAAATTCGAAGAAAAAAAAAAAGAATTACAAAAATAAACGCCGATTGATAAAATCTTTCAGTGTTTTTTTTTTTAAATAACTATAACGTGAAAATAATTCAGCAAAACTAGTGGAAAAATCTAATTTTTTTGTGACATTTTTCTTTTTAAAGAGAAAATATTAAATTTTAGAAAATTGCTAATGTGAAAGAATTCAGAATATTAATTCAGGCATAGTTACACTGTACAACAAAAAAATAAAGTTCTGGCAAAAGGTTAAACAATTTATACATGTCTGGGTATTTTTAAACTTCACTTGTAAATTTTCTTTAATTTTTGTTTGTTTTTATTTAAAGTTTTCTTTTTCAAAATTAGTTTATAGTGAAGCAGCATACAATATCACGTAGCCCTGAATTTTTGCTGTAAATTGTGCTAAGCAGTTGCTTGTAAAATATTAAAAAAAACAACATTTTCATTAAACGCTTTAACCCTAGAATTCTTTACTATAGGGGTCTTTTTTGTTCCTTTCATGGAAAAGATATAGAAACTACCCCAGAAATCTCGCCCATTTGGAATCGGAATTATTGCTGTAAATTGTGCTGAGCAGTTGTTTCTAAAATATTTAAAAAAAAATATTTTTATTAAACCGTTTAACCCTAGAACTCCTCACTATAGCGGCCATTTCTGTTTTTTTCTTGCAAAAGACATAAAAACTACCCCAGAAATCCAGCGCATTTGGAATCTGAATTTTTGCTGTAAATTGTGATGAGCAGTTGTTTCTAAAATAGTTAAAAAAAATATTTTTATTAAACCGTTTGACCCCAGAACTCTTCTCTATAGGGGTATTTTTTGTTCCTTTAATGGAAAAGACATAAAAACTACCCCCAGAAATCCAGCCCGTCTCTAATCTGAATTTTTGCTGTAAGTTGTGCTGAGCAGTTGTTTCTAAAATATTAAAAAAAAACATTTTTATTAAACGCTTTAACCCTAGACCTCTTCACTATTGGGGCCATTTTTGTCTTTTTCATGGAAAAGACATAAAAACTATCCCAGAAATCCAGAACAATTGGAATTTGAATTTTTGCTGTGAGTTTTGCTGAGGAGTTATTTTTAAAATACTAAGAAAAACATTTTTATTTAAATGGTTTAACCCTAGAACTCCTCACTATTATAGGGGCCATTTTTGTCTTTTTCTTGCAAAAGACATAAAAACTACCCCAGAAATCCAGCCCATTTGGAATCGGAATTATTGCTGTAAATTGTACTGAGCACTTACTTGTAAAATATTAAAAAAAAAACATTTTCATTAAACCCTTTAACCCTAGAACTCCACACTATAGATGTAATTTTTGTCTTTTTCATGGAAAAGGCACAAAAACTACACCAGAAATCCAGCCCATTTAGAATCTAGTAGTTGCCTTTGGTTTTCTTTCAAAAACAAACAATACCTTAGTGCTAGGGACCGAACCCACAATCTCTGTACTAATAGATATGGCAGCCACATTGACATCCAGTAAATGAAATCTTCTAAATTGTGTGCCATTAAATACTACTATGAGAAGGAGTAAAAGTTAAGTTTATCATTGAATTATAAAAAGGAGTTAAAATTCTAAATGACACTCAATTCACACAATGATTTTTACAAGTTCTTTGAAACAAGATTCTTTATTAATTTTTATGGCCAATTGGTGTATAGGAAATTAATAAAAATAAAATTTCTAATGTGTGCCAAGAAATACATGAACCGAAACAACGAGAACCCAAATTACGATTAATTTCCTATACCACCAATTGGCCATAAAAATAAATAAAGAATCTTGTTTCCAAGAACTTGTAAAAATCATTGTGTGATTTCTTGGCACACATTAGAAATTTTATTTCATTTCATTTTTAATTGCAACAATAGGTTTTTGCATTATAAAAGCATATAGGAGTTTTAAATTTTTTCATAAAAAAAATAAGAGTATAAAAATAGTAAAAAAAAACATCAACTTTGAAATCATGGAAAAAAGTCACCGTGTGAATGTATGCGTATAAGTTATAAATAAAATCTCAAATAATCATGATTTTCAATTCAGCATACGAATACATTTCAAATAAAAACTTATATTTGACTGCTAGTAATTTTTTTTAATAAAAAATATAAATAAATTAAAAAAACATCTCACAATAATTATAGCAATTAGTAAAACATAAAATTTTAAAAATTATTTAACAATAATTCTAAAAATATATTAAGAAACATTAATTTTTATTCTCAAAACAGAGTTAAACAGAAACTCATAATCTGGATTATTTCGCAAATAAATAAATACCCCAAATCTTCAGAGATTTTCAACTTAAATATTTTGAAGCCAATATTTTGAATTAAGACAAAAAAAAACAACAAAATAAAGGTGAGTTTAACAAAATGAAAAAAGAACTATTTTCAAATTTTATTACACAATAAGTTTATGGCAGTTTCCCTTTTTGTTTTTCAATATCTCACCCCACTGTGCATAGCAAGGAAACTACAACAATCAAATATTAAGGCTTTTTTTCAATAACTCACGTTAAATTAAGGCAGAGAATTGTATTTTATTTCATTTTAATTTCTTTTGCGCAAAATTGATTCCAAAAAAAAATCAGACACGGAACTCGCTTATAAATTAATTATAATGAATAGAAATTATTTTACATATTTTTGCAATATTAAAAAATGTAGCGTTTCACGCACTGAGATGCCTAAAATTCTGGCCAAATTTTGTGTGCCTTATTTTCAAATCGGCTTAGTAGAAGCAGCTTAAAAAAAACCTATTTAAATTTAATTCTTAAAAATAGTTGAATTTTAAAATGATTTTGAAAGAATGTATTCTTTTTCAGTCGTTCTATCTAATATTTAATTATTCAATGGCAAAAGCCGATTAAAATATGAATTTGCCAATATGAAGTTGAAAGGCTTAATAATGGAATATATAGAACCATGAATCTTTCAATGCATGATCGAACATGCTTACGAAAATACAATTTTTTAAATTTTAATACATATAATAACGCCCACTAAAGGGGCGGGGTACAAAAATTAAGTTTTTTATTTTATAGCTCCAAGTTTAATGCGTTGAACCTTTTTTGACATAAAAATATATCATTTGCTCAACAAAATTACGAAAAAAAAACTTTAAAAATTATGTTGTTTTTTAGAGGTTGGTTTAGTTCTTCTTAGGGGAACTTTTTTTCCTCTGGGGCGATTCAGCTCATTTCCGAACTTCAACTGTGCTATTCTTCAAGATATATTTGTACCTAGTTTTAAGGATCTGGCTCCTTTCGTTTGGACTGAATAGTGATTTCCACAGGCGGACGGACGGATATGGCTAGATCGTCTTAGATTTCATCACTGATCAAGAATATATATACTTTGTAGGGTCTTAGAGGAATATTTCGCTGCGTTACAAACGGAATGACAAACTAAATATAACCTCCAATTCTTTTTTTGAAGGGTATAAAAAGAATTTATTTCCAAAACATCATTCTTTCAATTAATTGTGTAATTGAATCAGTTGCTCAGGAGCTCACAGACAAAATATTCTACTTTTTTTCTTTATTACAAAATTAGTATTTTAATAAGAGAATATATAATTTTCAAACTCCAATATGCCAACTGATTGAATCTAGGGTTTTAGCAACAAAAAAAAAAAAATCGCAATTCAAGTGATAAAACTATGAGCCAAAAAATTTCATGTGCCCGTTAATTGGCTAAAGCCATATGGAAAACAAGCAGAGCATAAATTTAAAAAAAAATCAAAGAAATATATTCATGAAATTCCTGTACGCAAATTTTAAAGAAAATCGAAAAAAACCATGTCTTCCATAAACTAGATTCCGATTATAATTTATGCACTCATGCATACAATTTCATTTTGGCCACTAAAGAAATCAATAGTTAAATCATGGCTTTTTAACACATAAACACGATAAAAAAACCCAGCAAACCAAGAAATACATTTGTAAATAATATATTCAGTTAATAAAATTAAAAAAAAAAAAAAAAGACAAACTAAAAAAATTTTGTTTTAATGAATTTTGATTAAAAACAAATTTCGACAAAATTATAAAACGTGAATATTTCTTATAAATTTAGGGGGAAAAAATATGACTTAAAAAGACAAAAATAAATAAATGTTAAACACACAGTCTGTCAGTCAGTCAGTCAGTCAGTTAGCAGATGCTAGTGTTTTGTTAGAGAACAAGAGTACACAACAACAAAACAAAAGACTTAAGAGACAAACCTTTAAATATTATTAGCTAATAATTTCATTTATTTCTTTTTTGACGCTGTGCTTTGCTTTTCTTTATTGCTTCTTTTTTTTCTTCTTCTTCTTCTTTTAATTTAACAAAAACAAACAACAGCCGTGTTATTAATATGTATGTATTAATTTAACAATAACCTTGATTAAAACAGCAACAGCAAAAAACATCTGAACTGGTATTATAGTTTTATCCGTCTCATTTTAATAGGAATTTGATTGAAAGATTATGCGCTTTTTTACACAATTTGTTTTTAATAAAAAAAAAAGTAAAGTGTTATTATAACTCAAGCATTTCCTAGATTTTTTTGGCTGGGTATGAGTTTGAAGTCGTATTAAAGTCTTAAAATGCATTTTTATTGGCAATGCACCCTATTTAATTCAACATCAGTGTAAGCATAAATAATTTTTTTTTTTTTTTGAGAACATTTAAATTTCGTTTTCATTCATTTCAGTTTTCATTACTTAACAAAACAATAGCATCAGTAATCAACCATTAAGTAATAATCTGTCTACTGTTGTAATCATCGTGCAACAAAAGCTGTTTTGGTTTTTTCTCCATTTTTTTTTTTGTCATATAAAGAAAAGCCAGTAGGTGTTTGTGACAATTGTGACTTTAAGCTAAACTAGAGGTGTAGATGTGGAATAGCACTTAGCTGACGAGTGTAAGGGAATGTAATTTTTAAACATACTCTCGCACTAAAAAAGGAAAGGAAAGACAAATGATGCATCATGAGACAGACAGACAGACAGACAGTCGTATGAATATACAACTCACATCCAATGCACTGCAGAGGCATGTTAAAAGTGAAGATGATGATTCTCAGCTTTCGTTTTTTTTTTGTCGCGCAAAAATTTTTATTTTTATTTAATGTTTCTGCTGATGATGCAGTCAAAAATTTTAGCAAAATAGTAATAAAAAAATAGTGTTTAAAATAAATGTAGGTGGCAATTTACAAATTTTCTCAGCATGTCTATGAAGATAAATAAATAAATAAAATTAATCATAAAACAGAAAAAAATATACAGCAATAAATAAAAATTACATGTAGAAAAGAAAACATATTGCAAACCATATAGGAAAAAATTAAAATAATTTTAAAAAAGTATTATTGATTTACTTAATAAAAAATTTAATTGAAAAAGTCTAAAGGCAAAACCGTTGTGTTAGCATCAGGGGCCAAATTACGTCATTCGATTACCATCGAAATTTCAATACATTTTAAATGGAATTTTCGATCGATATCGAATGCCGTAATTTGCCCCCAGGTTGATACAGTTCTCGTATGCAATTTCCTAATAAAATGCGTTTAAATAGGAACTGTTATCACTATTAAACTAAGCCACCTAATAAGTGGTGACAATCGCAATACTCATGATGAGCACTGATGATAAAAGTGTGGCGGCTTTCGAAAACAGCTGTTCTGCTCTGCTGTGTAAGTTGAATAAATAAAAAGTGATGTTGGCTTTCCTTTGTGCCTTGGAATAATTATCATGTCTTTCTGAATTTAAAACAAAAAATTTCGAACAATTACTGCCTATTTATTTATTTGAAACAAAAACAGTTTATAAAATTTTGTTCTTGTTTTAAATATCATTGTACGAAAGAAAGAATTCATTCGACAATGAGAAATAGGCAGTTAGCATATAAATCTTCTATAATTCAATTTGAAACCGTTCAGCTTGCAGAATTTCATATGGAAGGACTTACTGAAAGAGGATCATAATTAAAATAATCTGTGACAGGTGCCAGCTCTCTCCTCAGCGTACTTGTTTAATGGCACTTAATGTAAATCAAATCTGTTTTACATTCTGTATCAAAAATATATTTTCCCCTCTTGGTGTTGTTGGCAAACACGTTTTATATTAAATAGCCACAAATAAAGTATTTGAATTTTAAATGTGTTGGAGTTTATTTTAAATAATAGTCAACATTTGATTGCCATAAAATTAATTCAATTTATTTTTATTATTCTATTAATCGAAAACGATTCTCTGTTTCAGTCTTTTCCTTGTGTTCAACAAAAAATAAAATTTTTCACAATATTTTGAATATGTAAATTTTATTATTGAGATAACCATGCCTTTATTCGACTCAAGTTCAAATCTGCAATTTGCAAATTATTTTAAATAATATTCCACAAAAACTTGAATTTAATAAAAATTCATAAAAAAAAATTATTTGCAGATGGCAGATTTGAACTTGAGTCCAATAAAGGAATTCTTATCTCAATAGTATTCAAAAAAAAATTTTTTTTTTCTACAATTTGGGAAAGTTGTCATTTTAAAAGTCACAAGATATCTTGTGGCCTCATGGAACAGACAATTAATTGATTAAGACAATTAATTAATTAAATAATTAATTAAACAATTAATTAACCAATTAATTATATAATTAATTAAAAAATTAATTAAATAATTAATTAAACAATTTATTAAATACTTAATTAAATAATAATTTAAATAATTACTTAAATAATTAATTAAACAATTAATTAAACAAATAATTATATAATTAATTAAAAAATTAATTAAATATTTAATTAAATAATTAATGAAATAATTAATTAAATAATAATTTAAATAATTACTTAAATAATTAATTAAACAATTAATTAAACAAATAATTATATAATTAATTAAAAAATTAATTAAATAATTAATTAAACAATTAATTAAATAATTAATTACATAATAATTTAAATAATTACTTAAATAATTAATTAAACAATTAATTAAACAAATAATTATATAATTAATTAAAAAATTAATTAAATAATTAATTAAACAATTAAAAAATTAATCAAATAATTAATTAAATAATTAATTACCAAATTAAATAACTAATTAATTAATTAAGTTCCTATAATTTTCAAATATGCAGAGAGCTACTTATTGCGTAATTTAGCACTGCTTTCCATAAAATTATATATGAAACAACAACCTTCAATTCCATAAAAAAAATTAATTGGCAAATGAACCTTTCGATTGAACTCACCGCTAACCCAGGTGGCCAAATGGCGGAAATCACTTTAAAGCAAAAATAAAACAGAACTAATTCCATTTCCTTTAAAAACAAATATAAAACAATCACATATATTTTTTTCAACTTAAAGTTCTATATCTCTCAAAAACCCCTTTTATGTTATCTCGTATTTAAATACAAATCAGTTTTGACTACGTCAAAAGCCAACAAATAATCTTAGTTGTCCCACGTCAATAAGGAAAAACCAGCACGCGCACACACACTCATATAAATAACATGAATTTTATTACTTTTTTTTTAAATTAGACTGTATCAAAGAGCATAAATTAGTTCTGCAAACTGGTTTAAAGTTTTAATGAAGTGTTTAAAATGTTTAGCTTTTAATACACTCCTTTATATATTAAACTGGCAGTTTGTTAAACAAATTGATTAAAAGCCAGCAAATGAAGAAATACTAGTGTTAGTATTAATAAGTTTTTTTTTATATTTACGATGCCAAGCAAATCAGGAGCTTAACAAAATATTAAAACATATTTAAAAGCCACTGGGCTATTAATAAAACAGCAAAGAAAAATTTTTATTAAAATTTTTTAGTTACTCATATTTCCAACTAACAGTCAAGGCGGGTTTTTGTTACACCTTTTGCGCCTTCACATAACATTCGATTTGCACGAAGGATATACCATTTTAAAGGTTTTTACTGGCAGATGAGCACAATATATATCTTGTTTAAATCTTATAAAGATTGTATAAGTTACAAGCATTTCAAGTTGTTAGTCATAAATGTGTAAAAAAAAAAAATATTATAAAATATGCTTTTTTGTTCAAGCAATTTATCTTTCCAATGAGATATAATATAACAGTTTCTTTTCGTTGCCTTCAGTCCGGAAACAATGTCAAGTGCAGTTTTGATTTTTTTGGAAAAAAACAGCAGGATTAAAATTAAAATATTCCGTTAAACAACAACTCGTTTTATAGTGTTTGGCGCTAATTTTACTATTTTAAAATATTTTTATTCTATACTTTTTACACCCAAAATAATTGATTTGCTACACACAGACCAAGCAACCTCAAGTTATAAACGAAAGGATCAAAAACTTTACTTATGCAAAGAAATTTATTTAAAATTCCCTGACATCTTCATATCAGCTAAAAGTAGATATTTTCTAAAAAAAATTGGTGCCGTTGGATATTCATTAAAATTCAAAGGATTCCAAAATGTTTTCTTCTATTGCATCTGGTCTATGTATTGATTTTTCTGTTTGACTCTTTTTTAAACCTGATTTACATTTATTACAACAACAAAGATTGCATCTAAATAAATATTATGCAAAAATAGGAAGACAGCAATCAAATTGTTTTCTATGTTTTCCTTTTCTTTGGTAAAAAAAAATCAAAAATCACTTAAATATTAAAATCTCAATTTCATTGCAATTACATGTTTTTTTTCTATTAATATTTTCATAAAACTTTCAATTTTCTTAATTAAGGTTTTCATTAAGCTCCAGCGTTTTGTTGTACAAAAAACTACAAAACTTTTAAACTTTTTTTGCGTGTCTATTCATGTTCATTTCGACCTCCAATCAGTACTTTTTTAAGGTTTTCTTAAATTTATTTGTTTTCATTTTTTGTTTTCTATTTTTGTTTTCTTTTTTTGGCATATCATTTTCGTAAAGCATTTAGGTTTATTGCATAATGTTTGCTGTTGTTGTTGTTATTGTTGTTGCCATTGTTGCTGTTTCTCTACTGTGTTTAATTATGCTAACTGTTTATTAATGAAGAAGTGTTAGTCGCTGTAGTCAAGTATTTAGTTTTAACTGGTTGTGGGTTGGTGCTTTTCCGCACACTGTGCAAATTTTTTTAATTACCAAGGAAGCAGCCAACAATGTTGTGAAGACTCAGTCATACAAATTTGAATAACAACAACTTAATTTGAAATATTTTAAGGACTAAATTCTTTTTACAAAAAGAAGCCAATTTCATTTAATTTCATTTAGTACTTTTGCAAATATACAATAGAAACTTTCTAAAAAATTGTACTTTTTATGAAAAGTAGTATGCAAAAGGAGCTTTGAATACAAGTAAGTTGTTTACGTTGTATAAATGCCACTTCAATAAAAAGTTCTCTTTTTAAATTTTAGTTTAGCTAAAAGGTATTTTTACAGATAGTACTTTTTATAAAACATATGTTGTACAAAGAGTAATTTTTAAAATCCTTAACTTATTTGGATCCATTGCCACAACCGTAACCAATATTTACTTTTCTTTAAATCTTTATATATGTTTCTTATATTTGGGTTCCTTTCCTTGAAACGACTCCTATTTTAAAACACTTTTGTGCAACACTGTTAAATGATCGGAAACGGATACACTACCCTACCCATGTGGCAAATTCGACAAAGCGATAGAGCATAAACGTCATACCTACTATAAAAAGTAGGTTTCTTTTTGTGAAATTCACTTTTTATAAAAGGTATTTTTTTATAAAAGATTCTTTTTCTGAAAGATAATGCTTATAAAAAGAATTTATTGTAAAAGGTACTTTTTATAAAAGGTACTTTTTATAAAAGGTCCTTTTTATAAAAGTACTTTTTATAAAAGGTACTTTTATAAAAGGTACTTTTTATAAAAAAACTTTTTATAAAAGCTCCTTTTTATAGAAGGTACATTTTATAAAAGGTACATTTTATAAAAGGTACAATTTATAAAAGGTACTTTTTATAAAAAGTACTTATTGAGAAAGCATTGAAAAAGAATTTATTGTAAAAGGTACTTTTTATAAAGGGTACCTTTTATAAAAGGCACTTTTTATAAAAGGTACTTTTTATAAAAGGTACTTATTATAAAAGGTAAATTTTATAAAAAGTACTTTTTATAAAAGGTACTTTCTTTAAAGGGTACCTTTTATAAAAGGCACTTTTTGTAAAAGGTACTTTTTGTAAAGGGTACCTTTTATAAAAGGCACTTTTTATAAAAGGTACTTTTTATAAAAGGTACTTTTTATAAAAGATACTTTTTATAATAAGTACATTTTATAAAAGGTACTTTTTATAAAAGGTACTTTTTATAAAAGCAACTTTTTATAAAAGGTACTTTTTATAAAAGGTACTTTTTATAAAATGTACTTTTTATAAAAGGTACTTTTTATAAAAGGTACTTTTTATAAAAGATACTTTTTATAAAAGGTATTTTTTATAAAAGGTACTTTTTATAAAAAGTACTTCTTACACAAAGTATTTTTTATAAAAAGTACTTTTTATATTAGCTACTTTTTAATATAGTACCTTACATAAATGTACTTTTAAAAAAACGGTTTTTTTATATAAGGTATTTTTCATAAAATATACTTTTTATATAAAGAACTTTTTGTAAAAAGTACTTACATATTACATACAGTTATTTCTTATAAAACTTTTTATAAAAAGTACTTTCTATAAGTACTTTCTATGGAAGGCACTTTTTATACCATGTGATTTTAACAAATAAAGTATTAACTGTCGTATTCGAGGATTGTTTGAAAATTATGTTCTGAAGTTCATTTGAAATCTACGTTATTTTTATGAATACAGCAGTATAAATATAAATTTCATATATAATTAAATTATATATGAAATTAGAGAGTAATTTATTAAATCAATTTTTACTCACTTCAAATTTAATTCCTTATGTACGAGTATCCATTGATGCCATAGTTTTTTGAAGAACCTAAAATAAAGATAAAAAATTCACAATTGAAATATTATTAACGAATTAGTTATTTTAAATATCTGACTACCTGTCATTTTGCTTTTTAACAATCACACTATAAAAATAAAAATAAAAACTCATTACAGCAACGGAAAATCTTTTTTGTTATTTTTTGTTTTTTTTTTCATACAAAAAGTAAACAAGTACAAAAAAAATCATGCCAAAGTATTTAAATGTTGAATAAATTTATCTTCAAGTACCACAAAAGTTTTGTACTTCATAGAAACTTATTTCGTGTTGTCTAAAATACAATTGCCACGCATTTAGAATTTTGTAAATAACTTTTTGTTTGTTTCGTTTTTCGTTTTCTAACCATTTAACTGTTTAATAGAGTTTTATTTAGTTTTCGAAAACACACAAAACTACACTCTAAAGAATTCTAATTAGACGAATCAATGGAATTGCAAGTATAAAAAAAAACAACAACAATAATGGCCATGCTGATGGTGCAAGTCTAGTATGTAAAGGTACAGACAGAATGGCCAAAGCAGTGGCAGTAGCTGTTTACTTGAGTTGCGCTGGTGTGGTGTGGTGTGGTTTGGCATGGTGTGGTTGGTATTGCCTGCCCTGTGTGGCATGAATGACTGAATGACTTTGAGTGGTTAGATTTTCTGGTAGTATTACAAGGCGAAACAATGTTATCAAATGTTATTAATCTTTTTTGGGAGCTTTTTTTTATGAAACTTGAAAGCAAAACAGTAGTTAGTGAATGTGAAACGGTGCGCTAGAGTAAAAAGTGTATTTTTATGTTTGTTCTTATGCAAAATAATAGAACTTTTAAATTGTTATCAGATCTTTTGGTTTTAACAAGACATTAAATTATGCATTTATAAGTAAAGTGAATATAATGGAGTGGATTTTGGCCAACGAGGGATACCAAAGCGAGCAAAATGCTTTAATTAGATTAAACAAAGTGGTTTTTGGGGAAAACTATTAAAACGGTTATTTGCAGCATTTAAAAGGGATTAGACGTTGAACTTTTGTTACCAAAGAACATTTGATGACAAGATTTTAATTTTAATTTGCATTTTGAGGAGGATTATGCTTTTCTGAGAATTTGCTTTCATATGATATTATAAGCAATTTAAATAAAATATTTATTATTTAATTTTTTTCATTGAAAATTAGCCTTTTCAAACAAAATTTTATTTTCTAATGCATTATTTTATACGACTTTCAACTATGCAAATAAATTCAAACTAACGTATGGGCTTTCCGAAGCCCATAATTTTTTAGAAAAAAAAATTCATTCCGAATTAATTTTTTTTTTTTTTGTAAAATTTTTTTTGTAAAAATTTTTAAAAAATTTTTTTTTTTTTGGAAAAATTGCTAACAATTTGTAAGTTTTTCGAACTGATTAATATAAATTAAAGATACATGAGCAGCTGAAATCGCTTCAATATACTTGTTGTCCTCATCCGTCATAAAAACTTCATTGGCTCCGTGACAACACAATACTTTTGAAAAAGTTGCCTAAATTAGATGCAAATAATAACAATACAAATTTTACGTGATACTGTTAAGCAAACATATTAGGTGGAAAAATATCAATAGAATAAAAATATTATAGCAACGTTTAGTTGAAGATCTTCAGTGACTTGTTAGTGTACCAGCAATTAATACACTTCCACAAACATTTCTGTGAAATGCATACAAATTTATGAAAAAGTTTTTAATGTAATATATATAACATTAAAAAACAATACAAAGTCTATAAGAAAATTCCCAACAAAACTGGTGTTTCGCCCAGGACGGCAATAAAACCAAATTAAAATGTGACATTAAGCAAAATTTACATTTTGTATAGACAATTTGAAGAAGTTGTAGGCAACTTAATGGTTTTAACAGTCAATTTTGTTGCTTTTTTTCTATTAACATCATGCCTCGGTTTTCATTGACTGACTGACCAGTAATAAAATTTAAAAAATTTTAAAACATAAAAATTAATTAATTTTTATGACAAATTAATTTAGATAAATAACCACTTCCTATTTGGAATTACAGTAAAAATAGAACAGACATTTTATTGATATTAAAACTGCTTGAAAAAGCGGCCTATGGTAAAATTTCCATGCCAAACACCTGATTATGTAAATACAGTGGAGTGTAAAATATTGCAATGATTTGGAAATAATTTGCTACAGTGTTTTTTAACGCGAGTCAAGCACTCCCTAGACCCTCGTACACGTTTTTCCAAAAACCAGAATCCGTCACGCTTTTGTTTTCTACTTGCAAGAAAAATTCTCAATGATTTTGAACAAAAAAGAAGCAGATAAATTCTTCAATTGTCTTATATACATATAAATAAGCCACACATTTGTGGTACACTTTTAATTGTCTTATCCTCAACCAATCTTAATGCAACTTATGTCGTTTAAAAGGTATATTGATGTAGATATGCACAGTATATATAATATCATATATAAATACTCCATACATTTTTTTGTGGTACACTTTTTAGTATTTTGTAGTTCACTATTATTGATGAAATATATATGCTTTAAAAGATATTTTGATATGCATATGCACAATATAAATAATGTTGTATATAAATAAAACAAGGAAATATATTTTTAATACCAATGAAAGGGTTGTTATTGCAAAGAAAATTTTATGAAATTAATATTTAAATGTGATTTCTGCCATGTGTCGGCCACGGCTGGCGCATAGAAGGCGCAATCTGGCACACCAATTTTCAACAACTGAAAAAAAAAAAATCTTCCATAAGGAAGATTTTGCCGGCTGCAGAAAACTTTAGACTCCTCAAAGTTTGTTTCTTAAGTCTTTTGTTTTTAACAGGCATGCAAGGAAATAAATACAGGGGGCAAATTACAGCATTCGATATCGATCGAAAATTCCATTTAAATTGTATTGAAATTTCGATCGATATCGAATGCCGTAATTTGGCCCCAGCTCGTATGCCAGCCGTTTCATTAATCCAAAAGCATTTTGCTTTTATGTTTTTAAAGGCTTGCAAAAAAAGGAATTTATCAAAACAAATTTCCTTAATTAAAAATTATTAATAAAATTATTTGAACACAATATGCAACCACTTGCATAAATTGCAAATTTGTTGTCTTATTATATGAAATAGTAAAAACCTTGATGGTGCTAGCGCTTTTTCTCTTAATTTTGACAATTATCTTTGATTTAAAATTTTCGCTGTTAAAGAAATGCGTGTCTGGCAGATATTAAAAAAGACCAAATTGAAAGCAAACTTACTTTTTTTTAAATTTAATTTAATAGTTGTAGTTGTTGAAAACTATCGACATAATTTATGCAGTTTTGTTTTCTATTTTTTTTTCCTAAATGGTAATTTATATGGTTTTAGGTAGAAATGAAGAAACTGAAAATCAAAAATGATTGATTACACAAACGTTGTTGTTGAACTTTTTTTCTTAAAATAATATTTTTTTTAATTTTTTGCATTAATTATCCATTTTGTGTTGCATCATTAAATAAGTTTTTGTTTACGTATTCGTGTAATTTATTTTTTTGCTCAACAACAGATGCAATAAAGTTCATTGTTGTTGCATTGTGTAAAACATTTCCTAAATATGTAAATATTTTGCTTTTAGCTTCTTGCGCCTTTAGGGCTGAGTGTAACTTCATTTTCAATGTTATATAACAAAAGCCACATCCAGAAAAAACCAAATATGTTTTCTTAATTATTTATTAATTTTATATTTAAATTTCCACTTCCGATTTTTGTTGTTGTTCAAGCGTTGAAGAAGTTTTGCTCTGGATAAGATGCTCTACCATTCATTCATTCATTCATGGTTTTTTGCCTTCTTTGTTTGTTGATTTCCAAAAAAAAGCAAAACAGAAATTTGCATGAAATGTTTCTATTGTTCGTGAACTTTAACCCAACATTTGTACATTTACTTGTTGCTTTTATAGTCATGTTGCAAAAACAAAAATATTTTATTACGTTCCATATGTTGCACAGCTGTTTATACATGCCAACATTTATATGGCTTTTTATATTATTATTATTAACATTTTCACGCTCTTGTTAAGCCCCATATAAAAGTTAAGGTGTCCAAACATAAAACATTGAGGTGATTATTATATTTTAAATTTTATAAAATATATATTCACACATATGAATATCTCCAAAAAGGAACAACTAAAATTATTTAACATAAAAGCAGCTTCTGCCAAATGTAAAACAATATATTAGGAAAGGTGGTATATGGTACTTTTTACAGAAAGTTATTTTTGTAAAAGGTACGTTTTATCAGATATAACTGCTTTAAAAGTTACTTTTTATGACAGGTACCTTTTGAAAAAGGTACTTTCTATAGAAGGTACTTTTTATAGAAAGTAATTTTTATAAAAGATAGTTTTCATAAAATGTACTGCTTATGAAAGGTACTTTTTATATAAGCTACTTTTTATAAAAGGTAATTTTTATAAAATGTACTTTTTATAAAAAAGACTTTATAAAAGGTACTTTTCATAAAAGGTACTTTTTATAAAAGGTACTTTTTATAAAGGGTACTTTTTGTTAAAGGTACTTTTTATAAAGGTACTTTTTATATAAAGCACTTTTTATATAAAGTACTTTTTACGAAAGGTACTTTTTATAAAAACTACATTTTATACAAGGTACTTTTTATAAAACGTACTTTTTACGAAAGGTACTTTACATAAAAGTTTTCTTTTATAAAAGGTAACTTTTATAAACAGTAACTTTTAGAGAAGGTACTTTTTAAAATAGGTATTTTTAACAAAAACAAGGTATTTTTGATAAAAAGTAGTTTTTATAAAAGGCACTTTTCACAACGGTACTTTTTATAAAATGTACTTTTAATAAAAGGTACTTTTAATAAAAGGTACTTTTAATAAAAGGTACTTTTAATAAAAGGTACTTTTTGTAAAAGGTAGTTTTTATGAAAGGTACTTTTTTTAAATGGCACTTTTCATGAAAGGTACTTTATACAAAAGGTCCTTTTTATAAAAGGTAATTTTTATAAAAGGTACTTTTTATAAAAGGTACTTTTTATAAAAAATACTTTTTAGAAAAGGTACTTTTTAAAAAAAGTACTTTTTAGAAAAGGTACTTTTTATAAAAAGTACTTTTCATAAAAGGTACTTTTTATAAAAGGTATTTTTTACAACAGATACTCTTAGTAGAAAGCACTTTTTATAAAATTTAACTTTGATTAAAATGGAATTTTTATTAAAATGACTTTTATACCTTCTATAGAAGGTAGTTTTTATAGAAGGTACTTTTTATTAAAAGTACTTTCTATAATAGATATATTTCATAAAATACGTTTCTGTGAATATTTACTTTTTATACAAAATATTTGCTATAGACGAAAGTTTTTATTTACAGCACTTTTTACACAACCTCTTTTTATACAGAATAATCTCCACAAAAAAAGTACTTTTGAAAAAAAAGAAAATTTTTCTAATAAGAACACATTTCACATAAAATTTTTTTTTATGAAAATTACTTTTTGTAGTGAAGCACTTTTCACGAGAAGTACATTCTATGAAAAATAACTGATAAAAGTTTCATATCTTGCAATTACAATAGCAACCTTTTATAAAAAAAATTTCTATAAAAAGTTCCTTTTCATAAAAACAATTTTTCACAAAGGCTCATTGAATAAATACTACATTTTATACCAATTTTCCATTATTATTTTAATTTTTTAGAAAGAGGAATTTGTAAAAATCCCTAATACCAAAACTGCGTTCGTCATGATTTTCCAAAAACTTATTGATGTACCTCCGTATCTTGTTTAATATATGGTGCTGGCCCAAAACCGTTTTACATAAAATTTGTTATAAATAAATCACGATTCTGTTAAACAGAAGACAAAAACTTTGTAAGACAATATTTATGATGTAAGTTAATTTTTTTAAATCGTGATAAAAAATGTCATAAATTAAGTTTTTTTTTTGTTTGTATCTTAAGTATTTAAATGAAAGTAAAATGTACGATGTACGTTGTTTAGCATTTCATCAGTATTTTTGGTTGTTGCTGTTGTTGTTGTTGTTGGGCCTTTACAACTAATGGCAGATTAAATGAAATTCAAACTACATATTCATGTGTATGTGTGCATGTGTGCTTAGATAGTCGTAATATATTACGAAACAGTTTTTGTGTGAAAAGATTTTCTTTTATTTGAAAATAAAAATAGTTAATTTTGTAAACGTTATTTTTTCGATTTTTAAATCGTTGTATTCATTATTTTATATTATTTTCACAAATATGAAAAGATGAGCTTTTATTTATAAGCAACAACAAAATTTAATAAATTTTACGTAAAAACATTAAATATATGTTTTCTTTATTCAATCTTTTCTTTTGTATAAATATTTTCAATTTACACAATGTTTACTAATTTTATAAAAATTAACGGAGAAGAAAAGAAAATGTGTGTGTTTCAACAAAGGAAACTCGTTTATGGAAAACGAAAGGTTTTAACAGATTCCCATTTTGTTGCATTTACATTCAAAAACTTTTCTTTCGAAATATATTAATTGTTATTTCAAATCTATAAAAAAAAGAAATAATTGCTTTCGAAATTAAGTTTCATTTTATGTAAATGAGGCTATAAGATCTTTTTACAAAAACAATCCCTGCTGCCCCAAAAAATAATTTGAAATCCATTTTGTTTGAAAATTATGTTTTGCGACACACTTCAAGTGCTCAAAGCCTTTTTGCAACGTCTAAAATGAAAATTTTTCTTAAACAAAAACAAATTATTTGTGAACTATTTTTGCTTTGAGGGATTTTATTTTATATTATTTTTTTAATTGTCTTCCCAATTCAACTTTAAACGGTACAGAATAATAATTTTTTATGCATACGCCAGGGAGTATTTGTGAGAGTTTTTTATTTAAAAATGTTATTGGAATATCAGAAACTTTTCATTAAAGTATAAACGAAATTAAAGAAATATCGCATTTTAAAAAGCTCTTCTCTACTTTTTCCTATATAATTTTATGTCAGATGACATAAAAGTTAGTCATGACGAGTGACTGGCGCGTGGCTGATTAAAAACTTAGTGTGCTTGATTTTAAAACTTTAATTGTCGCGCTTCACATTAAATGGTTTCTGAAATCATTCCATGCCAGTCACTTCACATAGCGCGTGCGTGTTTGTTAATTAATTAATTTGTATAGAAGGTAACAGCCTCTGTTCTGAAAATTACTAATTACTTTGTATGAGGGCATCCTCATTTTTCCCTCCTATACCTTCTAGATTTTGTTGGAACCTGCCATTCACTGTAAGAGTTAGTCACATTAAATTTAGTAGGCCACACTGTTGTAGTTGTAAAGATATGAATCGATGTGCAAAATATAAGCGTTTGGCCCCACTGTGCAAAACTTAATATGCATTGTTGGTGAGAGTACTTGGGCACATCACAAATATTCGATTCCATATTTATGTTATAAGTGAATACGGAGTCCAACTCTCATGACCTTGGGTTTCATAGTCAGCCAAATAAGAATTTTTATTAAAGCAAAATTTCTGCTTAATTTCGAAATAATCAAGAAATTGTTTAAAAACTGTATTGAATAAAGTTTGTGTGTACTAACGCTCTTTTTATAAAAGGTACTGTTTAAAAAAGGTACTTTTTATAAAAGGTACTTTTTATAAAAGCTACTTTTTATGAAAAGTACTTTTTATAAAAGGTACTTTTTATAAAAGGTACTTTTTATAAAAGGCACTTTTTATAAAAACTACTT
This sequence comes from Linnaemya tessellans, assembly GCA_951800035.1. Classification (NCBI taxonomy): domain Eukaryota; kingdom Metazoa; phylum Arthropoda; class Insecta; order Diptera; family Tachinidae; genus Linnaemya; species Linnaemya tessellans. The sequence continues at coordinate 119,843,528 of OX637534.1, read as the reverse complement.
TTTATGAAAAGTACTTTTTATAAAAGGTACTTTTTATGAAAGGTACTTTTTATAAAAGGTACTTTTTATTAAAGGTCCTTTTTATAAAAGGTACTTTTTATAACAGGTACTTTTTATAAATGGTACTTTTTATAAAAGGTACTTTTTATAAAACCTACTTTTTATTAAAGGTACTTTTTGTGAAAGGTACTTTTTATAAAAGGTACTTTTTATAAAAGGTACTTTTTATAAAAGGTAATATTTAAAAAAGGTACTTTTTATTAAAGGTACTTTTTATAAAAGGTACTTTTTATAAAAGGTACTGTTAAAAAAAGGTACTTTTTATAAAATGTAATTTACATAAAAGGTACTTTTTATAAAAAGTACTTTTTATAAAAGGTACTTTTTATTAAAGGTACTTTTTATAAAACGTACTTTTTATGAAAAGTACTGTTTAAAAAATGTAAAATTTTTTGAAAGGTAGTTTTTATAAAAGGTACTTTTAATAAAAGGTACATTTTATAAAAAGTACTTTTTATAAAAGGTACTTTTTATAAAACGTACTTTTTATAAAAGGTAGTTTTTATAAAAGGTACTTTTCATAGAAGGTAGTTTTTATAAAAGGTACCTTTTTTAAAAGGTACTTTTTTTAAAAGGTAGTTTTTATTAAAGGTACTTTTTTATAAAAGGTACCTTTTTTAAAAGGTACTTTTTTATAAAATGTACCTTTTTTAAAAGGTACATTTTATAATAGGTAGTTTTTATTAAAGGTATTTTTTTATAAAAGGTACTTTTTTATAAAAGGTAGTTTTTATAAAACCTAATTTTTATAAAAGGTACAACGCTCAATTGTGGTGCACTGTTGCCATACATTTTTTTTATAAAAATCGTGTCTTTGAAATTTGAAGTATGTATTTTCATTTTGGCTGATGTATAGAACAATATCAATTGCCTAGAGCAAGTCTGCGCTTAATATGAACCTAAAGTCGACTTATTTTTAATAACTTAATTTATTTCAAAATTACTTTTTAATAGCGAGCAGAAAAAAAATTATTTCAGGTCTTGCAACAAAATATAAATATATTATGAATTAAATAAATATAATAACAATTCAAGCATAACAATTTTCATTTCTATTTATGGGGTTTTTTTCTTTTTGTTTTTAATTATTTATACATTTATTTACTTGTATAATAAAAACCATTTAATAGCAAAAATCCGTAAAAGAAGAAGAAAAACTAACTCAAATGGTTTAAAATGAAAACGAAAGCAAATTGTAATATTTTCTTTGCAATTTTTTATTTATATTGTTGTTGGTTTTGCTTTGATCTGTCTTGAATTTTTACAGGTTTTTTTTTGTTTTTGCTAAAGACACGACTGGTAGTGAGCGGTAGAAAGAAAAACAAATTTTCAGTTATTTGTTTTAGATAACGTTTTAAACGAAATCATTTACAAATTAAGTTTTTATGCGCTGTTTTTTACTCGGTTGTTTCAAAAATAGTTGTATGCATATGAAGAAACAAATAAATGTTTATTTATTTATATGTATCTTGCATTGAATGGTGCTTAAAAATGCGGAAAATATTTCGCTAATCAATCAGTTGAAATAAATATGGGAGAAAAAAATTAAATTAAACGAATTGTAACGAAGAAAATTAAAAGAAAATTAGCGGGAAACATTTGCTTAGCCCCGTTGGGGATCATAACACCAAAAGTTGTAGCAAAAAAAAAATTGTAAAACAGTAACAAGTACCAAAAAACAAAAGACTTAAGAAACATGCACTGTTTAAAATTAATAAATTAATTCTGTGGGACCTCCTGCTCTGTTGTTGATCTGTTTAATTCTTTTTCCTAAATTATACAGGAAATCATTAACTCTTTATTGCACATAAAAAATAAACGTGATCACTTAAGCAATCAACCAAAAACACATCTTGTTGACAACACATTTAGTTTAAATTAAAAAAACTGTTTTATTTTCAACAATTAGTTAAAATTAGATATAATCAATATGCGTCAAAGCGTGTTTAGTTTTTTTGAAACAAAGAAAATTTAAACGCTGCAGCAACCCCCACACATTGATTTTTCTAACCACAAACAAAAAATCGAAATATAACTCCAAATCGTATAAAAGGTGTAGGATTTTTAAAACCATTATTTAAGCCGACTTTGGTCACGATTTTCAAAACCTTCAAAATGTTTTAAATTATTTTAATAACAAAGACTTAGAAGTTTAACTTCATTATTCGTTTTATAAATTTATGGCTTAACATTTGTTTCAAAATCGTTTAGTTTTTTTTTAAGTAAAATATTTACACATTAAAGAAATTTACAAAATACGAGCAAATTTATTTGATTTCTTAAATCAAACATAATTTTTCATTCATCAAATAGTTTATCATTTGATTCCAATCACAAACACGTACAGGTGATTGACCGCAAAAATTTTTAAATGTACAACAACAACAAAATAAAAAAAATTATGTTTGTAAACGTTGTATTTTACACTGCTGCTGTTGTTGTTGTTGTCGTGCGGGCTTATTAAAGTGTAAAGGAGAAGAGAAAGAAACAAAATAAAAAGCTTTCATTTGCTAAAGTTACATTTCTTTTTAAATACACTTGGGCCTAGGAAAACGTTCATATATTAAATATAAAAATATAACAAAAATATCTTTATATAAAGTAAAATATAGCGTTAGACATTTTCAAATTATGTACGCATTTCTATTTTATTATTCGAACTTTCTGTGATCTGCAGTTTCGCAGATTTGAACTTAAGCCCGTTGAAAAAATTAGAATCCTGTAATACAATTTAGACCTTTTCTTAAGGAAAATTTTTTAACAGCGCAAAAATTATTTTATCAAACCCAGCACAGTGGGGTATTTTAACAACATAAAAATACAAAAAAAAAACTCTCATGTACTAAAAAGCAGAGTAACAGCACCCACCTTTGTCGGCCCTGTAGCAAAAATTAGCCGGCGAAGAAAAAGGTTGAAATAGCTACAAAAAAACTGTCTATCCTCCTCTCATCTTTCCTAATCTGTCCCCTCAATACTATCCCCTCGTTTTCAGTTCCGGCGCAATGCATTGCATATGTAGGGGCCATCCCCTGAGTGCTGGTCCTACTCCTAAAAAAAATAAAAATAAAAAAAAACATATTTTTTCCGAAATGCAAAAATTCTAAATTATGCCGTTCTTCAATTGAACAGCCGCCTGGCAAGACTTGGGTGTGTTTTTATGCATGCTGGAGCACAAATATTTAATACCACAGCCATAAATAAAGTCTAACAATGAACAATGCACATACTCCTGTATTCAAACACACAGACACACACATCTGTATGTATGTACTCGTATATGAAAGTATATGCCTATTTACCATGAACCACACACACACAGCCATCATTCACATATTTATATATTTTTTTCCATTATTTATTTGCTTTGAAGAGTGGGTATTATTTTATAAATATTTATTATTAACATTTTTATGTTTGTATGTGCTTGTCATAATAATCACTTCCCTTCTGTTTACGAGTGCAAATGTTCATGATTGATTTTGTTTTTCTTTCCAATGGGTGTGTGTGTATTTCTTTTTCTAATCGCTAAAGAATTTCTATTTTTCGCTAAATGCGTTTTTTATATTTTTTGTTTAAGTTTATAGCTATTTATTTTCTTTTTTTAGGTTTTCTAATATTTTTATTTATTATTTTTTATTTTATCCTTTTTAATGTTTCTTTTAATTTTATTTTTATAATTCTTTTATTTTCATTTTTTTAATTCTTTTATTTTCATTTTTTTAATTCTTTTATTTTCATTTTTTTAATTCTTTTATTTTCATTTTTTTAATTCTTTTATTTTCATTTTTTTAATTCTTTTTTTTAATTTTTTTAATTCTATTATTTTTATTTTTTTAATTCTTTTATTTTCATTTTTTTAATTCTTTTATTTTCATTTTTTTAATTCTTTCATTTTCATTTTTTTAATTCTTTTATTTTCATTTTTTTAATTCTTTTATTTTCATTTTTTTAATTCTTTTATTTTCATTTTTTTAATTCTTTTATTTTAATTTTTTTAATTCTTTTATTTTCATTTTTTTAATTCTTTTATTTTCATTTTTTTAATTCTTTTATTTTCATTTTTTTAATTCTTTTATTTTAATTTTTTTAATTCTTTTATTTTCATTTTTTTAATTCTTTTATTTTCATTTTTTTAATTCTTTTATTTTCATTTTTTTAATTCTTTTATTTTAATTTTTTTAAATCTTTTATTTTAATTTTTTAATTCTATTATTTTAATTTTTTTAATTCTTTTATTTTAATTTTCTATCTCTTTTTTTCAAGTCTGTTATTTTATGATTTTTTTTTAACTCTTTTATTTTATGACTTTTTTTAGCATTTTACGTTATTGTTAATTTTTTATTTTTTTTTTTTACTTTTTTAAACTCAACTTGCTCTTCTTAACCTGACCCCTGACCTAACCCAAACCTTATTTTAGCCATTAAAAATATGATAGATATTAACCCCGGTATTCATAAAATTTCAAATGAGTTTGAAATGTATTTTAATCAGATTTTTTCATAAAAAATTTTCTTAAAACAGATTTCAAATACGTTTTATTTTTTTATGAATATGGGGATAATTATATAATATATTAATGCTTTCTTGCAGGCCGAAATTTCTCTAAAACACACTTGAAATCAAATATGTAAGTTTTTTTTTTCATCATAATACATAAACTTTTTAAATGAATAACAATTTATGCATTTGAAAATAAACCAAAACTTTCTTTAAAAATATTTATGTATATTTAGTTCACAAACAGCTTTACAAACACTTTAAATTACATAAACTAACCCCTGATATATGATTTGAATTAAATATCACCCGTTTAACGGCTTTACAGCTTAACAACAATAACAAAGAGCATTTAGGCATGATTCCAGCAAAATAACTCAACTTTATTATGCATTCGAAACGAAATAGTAAATTATGCAAATTAGTTTTGAAAACTATTACAAAATGCCAAGATCGTTCCCACAACAAATGCTCACACCAAATACTCCTAGAGACAAGAGCTTGAAGAAAAACCAAACAAAGTCATATTGATAAATGAATTAAAATTAAAAACCCACCCAATAGTTATTAAAGTTAGCTGCGACTCCAAAAAAAAGCTACAAACGATTATAATCGTCATTAAATATAACATTTTGATAATTTTTTTGAACCACCCCCAAAAACATGCTGCATTTATTCAGCCATCCAGCCTTTCAACGAACCCAATCATCATTATGATGATCGTTCAAATCAAATCAAATCAAATGCCTCGTTTTGAAGAAAAAGTGTTAAAACTTTTCATATATTTTGATGGAAAAGTGTCACTAATTTCTACATCATTTAGTAAAAAATGACAGCCCTATTGCACCGGCGACGCACCTTTTTATTTATCATCACAGAAATGAGAAAACCACTACACTTCCACGTGTGTGTATTCATATCGTTGTGCATAGTAAAATAAAACTTTACTTAAAGCAAACTGCTCGTAAATAATATCTTTTCAAATCATTTCATAGTTAAATACACTTTCTGAATAATTATGAAGTGATATGAATGCTTTTGCCATCTTGGTGGTTGTTTTGTTAGTGGTAATTGATAACGATCCGATGAAGGAGAACAGGTTGAACGAAGACTTGACATTTTCATTGCGAGGTTCTTTGTATTTTTATATACGCTGCAAACATGATGCAATATGAGTATCATACACTGAGCGACAACAAAATGTTTGTTATTTAAGAAAAAAAATCAAAAAGTATTTAATTTAACCAATTAAATTTTTTTTATCTAAAACCATTAAGTGCTCGTAATAACTATTCAGAACGATTTAATCACAATCAATATTCCAACTAACAAGACAAAATTAACATCACTTAAGTTTTCAATATAAAAAGCAGAGCAACAATGTTTTCGAAAGCCGCTACATTTACTCTCACCACACAGTGGTGGATTTCGAAAACCAAAAACGAAATAATTTTGCAGTTTCTAAACGCGTAGACGGAGTGGCATAAAATTGCTTACAGTATTTAAGGAGGAGTTGTTGAATCTAAATTCATAGTTTGGATGTAATAACTTCAAAGGGGAGTGGAGTGAAGGGACTCCGAAGTTACTGAAAATTTAAGCGGATATTTAGATACTTTTAAAATGTTACTTTTTAAAAAATTAATATTTTCAAAAAGATACTTTTTAAAAACTACTATTAAAAGGGTACCTTTTGAAAAGTACTATTAGGAAGGTACTTTTTAAAAAGTACTCTTAAAATGATATGTTTTTAAAAAGAACATCTTTAGGTACTTAAAAAAGGTACTTTAAAAAAAGTACTTTTTAAAAGGTACTTTTAAACAGGTACTACTGAAAAGGTACCTTTGCAAAAAGTACTTCTTTAAAGGTACTATTTAAAAAGTATTTTAAAAAAGTGACTTTTTCAAAACACTGTTTATGTAGTACCTTTAAAGAAGTACTTTGTGCAAAAGTACCTTTTTAAAGCTACTTTTTAAAAAGTACTTTCAAAAAGGTACCTTTTAAAAAGTATTTTCAAATAAATATTTCTTAAAAGGTACTTTTATAAAGGTACTTTTAAAAAGGTACTTTTAAAAAGGTACTTTTAAAAAGGTACTTTTAAGAAGGTACTTTTGAAAAAGTACTTTAAAAAGGTACTTTTGCAAAAAGTACTTCTTTAAAGGTACTATATAAAAAGTATTTTCAAAAAGTCACTTTTTAAAAGGTACAATTAAAAAAGTACTTTTAAAAAGCTATTTTTGAAAAGGTACTTTTTTAAAATGTACTTTATTAAAGCTACTTTTTAAAAAGTACTATTGAAAAACTACTTTTTAAAAAATACCATTGAGACGCTACTTTTCAAAAAGTACCTTTAAAAAATTACTTTTTGAAAAGTACTGTTTAAAAAAGTACCTTTTTAAAAATACTACAAAAAGATGCCACAAAATTTGAAAATTCTCGGAAAAATCTGAATGTTTGTGAGATCCCCACAATTCCCAAATAAATTTTTCTAAATACCAAAATTGAGGTATTTTCGTTCAAATTTTCTTATTTTTCGCCAAACGCAGATCATTCTCTTGAAAATATTGGGCCTTAAGGGTGTTAAAAACTTTTCTTAAGTAAAGTCTCACAATTTAGGAAACGGGGAAAAATTTAACATGCATTTTTTTTTTATTTTAATTTTAAATACTATAATTTGAAATAAAATAATTTAGTTACAGTTCCGAATCAACAAAAGAAACAGAAACTGCTTTTATAGACAACAGAAATTTTCTAACGAAAATGTATTAACGAAATAAAAAAACTTATCGACAACAATAACTTTCCCCGCAAACTTATGCAAAACCCTCTTTCGAAGAAAAAAAGAATTGAAATTTATTAAATATATCTATTGTTAATGAGCATAAAAAAAATAAAAATATTTACTCTTTATATATCAAAAGGCAAAAAAAGAAAAAGACACCGTTGTTACTTATTTACCACCGTAATTCTTAATGACTGACTATCTGTCAGTCTTCAAAAGACTCAATCACTGTTATTTCTTTCAGCAACACACCACAAGCAAACTCCACTTTTGTGCAGAAACAAAAAAATCAAAATCAGAAAACGCCAGAAAGAAAAAAGGCAACAGCCCAAAAGACAAAAAAAAAAAATAGAAACGAATGTGTGTCTTAGCCAGCACTGCGGTCATTTAAGCAGAAACGTAGCGCTGGTATTTATTATGCAACTGACGTACCACGAATACCTGAAAATGACTCTTTTTTTCTCTTTTCAAATGACGGAAAAAAGAAGAGAAAAAATATATAAGCGATAAAAGTTTACAGAAAAATGTTCAACAAATGCCAGAATAAAGTTTTATGCTCTGGTATCGAACAATGTGTTAGTTAAAGCGTATATGTCTGTGTGTGAGCATTTGTATATCTCGTTAGTATGACAAAATTGTCTGACATTACGGTTTTAAGCCATTAGTCTATATCAACAGGTGATTTGGCAAAAGTTGCAAGAAGTATTTTTCAACAAAAAAAAAAACATACAAAATTATAGCGTAAGAATTATTGTTTCGTGCACACACACACGTATTTTTGTTTCTTTTGAGATTTTTATCACCTAAAAATTATGAGCTGGTTTAAGTATGCAACTCTGCTCTTTTGCCAAAGAAAAAAATATATTTTATGCCGAAAAAATATTTTCAGCTTAATGCATTTTATTTGTTTCATTTTCCATGAAATTTTGTGTTTTACGGCGGTAAAATATATTTTACAAAAGAGGGTTTGAAAATATACTTTTTCAAAATGTACTTTTTTAAAAAGTTCTTTTTTAAGAAGCACTTTTTCAAAAGGTACTTTTTCAGAAGGTACTTTTTCAAAAGGTACTTTTTCAAAAGGTACTTTTTCAAAAGGTACTTTTTCAAAAGGTACTTTTTCTGAAGGTACTTTTTCAAAAGGTACTTTTTCAAAAGGTACTTCTTCAAAAGGTTTAAAAAGTTCTTTTTTAAGAAGCACTTTTTCAAAAGGTACTTTTTCAGAAGGTACTTTTTGAAAAGGTACTTTTTCAAAAGGTACTTTTTCTGAAGGTACTTTTTCAAAAGGCACTTTTTCTAAAGGTACTTTTTCAAAAGGTACTTTTTCTAAAGGTACTTTTTCTAAAGGTACTTTTCCAAAAGGTACTTTTTCAAAAGGTACTTGTTCAAAATATACTTTTTCAAAATGTACTTTTTTAAAAAGTTATTTTTTAAAAAGTACTTTTTCAAAAGGTACTTTTTCAACAGGTACTTTTCAAAAGGTACTTATTCTAAAGGTACTTTTTCTAAAGGTACTTTTTCTAAAGGTACTTTTTCAAAAGGTACTCTTTTAAAAGGTACGTTTTTAGAAGGTACGTTTTTAAGTGGAACTTTTTAAAAAGATACTTTTTCAAAAAGTAAAATGTACTTCCTTACAAGGCATTTTTTTTTAAAGGCACGTTTTTTAAAAATACTTTTCTAAAAGGTACTCTTTTAAAAGCTAATTAATCTCTAAAGAGGTATGTTTCTTAATAGATATTAAAAAAATTACGTTTTATTGAGATATTTTTTATAAAAAAAAAATTTTATTAAGAGCACCTTTTCTAAAAAAAAAAAAAAACATTTTTAACAATGAACTTAAAAAAACGTATCATTTCAAGAATACTTTTTTTCAAAAGAGCACTTTTTGGCATAATTTTTTTCAATAAGTACTCAAAAGGTACTTTTTTAAAAAGATGTTTTTATTAATATGTACTAATTTAAAAGTATTTCCTTTAAAAGGTATTTATTACCTTTCTAAAGATCTTTTTTTTATAAAGTAATTTTTAGGAGAAACTTTTCCCTAAAGGAGTACCATCTTAAGACATACTTTTATTTAGATATTTTAAAACACACATTTTTTAAAATGCTCCATTTTTGCCAGAGAACTATTTAAATTGCAACTTTTTCAAAATTTTTGTAAGTTAACTTCAAGCTTAGCTATTTAATAAATTCCAGCACTGGGAAGCCGACATATGAAATGAAATATTTTTAGCAAAGTCCTCTTCGTTAAACAATGTTTGAGCAGTTCACGGCATTACTCATCATTAAGACGGAACAGAAAAAGGCAAAATAAAAATTCTACAAATTTAAATTTTTACAGAATAGTCATCGTCTTTAGCTCCCTTCCAGTGTATGTAAATAATCCTTTGTTCTTTTATGCATGTTTATTTAACAATTAAAAGAAGGAAATTAATAAAACCAACATAAACTCTTAAACGGCTAAATTCTGATAAAAAAGAGACACACTACACATTTAAAGAAAATAAATAAAAGTTAAATAAATAAATGCAAGTACCGCATTGTGTTGCTGAGGAATGCCACAAAAGAGACACTTTAACGTTTAAATAAAGTGTAAGAAACTTAAGAAATACTTTTCTTTAATATTTTTACCATAAAATATTTGCTTAATACTGGAAAACAGAAACTCGCAGAATTGCCTTCAAAATTTTCTTTTCATTAATTTCAAACATTTCTTCTTTTTTTCATAACACTCAATGTGCAGTATTTTAATTTCCTCATTTTAAAAGTCTTAAATCTTAAATTAATTTTCTTCACAGGAAATTGTTGCCAAATAGCCCAAAAATATTTCTTTTTCATTATTGATATCATTATATGAACGAGATGCCTATTTTGAAACTATTTTATTATTCAAATTAAACTTTTGGAAAGTTCAAAGCATTTTAGATAATAAATTCATGTTAAAATTTCCATATTTCCGTTTCCTAAAAGCAACACGAGCAAAGAGCTGTAGGATATTCAATAGAAAAAAAAACATTTATTTTTCTTTTATTTCATGTTCTATTTTAAAAGTTATTATGGTTTTAAAAAAAGAAAATATAAGATAGATTTTTCAAACTTTTCTTGAAGAAGCCACCGAAGATGTTGAGTTAAAGTTTAAAAGTCATGTACTAACCAAAGTTTATAATAATATATTCCCCTGCGAAACCACTTAGCATTTAATAAAAAAAAATCGAAAAGTATTCAAATATGCTTTAAAAAAGTCGGATATACCACTTACACTTCAAGAATATGCTGCGAATGTGTTCTTATGGCTAAACTAGGCCAAAAATACAGCAAATGTAGAAATATGCAAATATATGCAAAAATAGGCAAAAATATGCTTTAACAAAACGATGCCAAATTTTATAAAAAGCTCTAAAACGGATAAATAAATCGTTTCCGCCACCATTGGTCGCATAGGAAAAAACATGCTAATGCATATTTCCAGTTTTTTAGCATATGACTAGCAAACTGTTAACGCATAAAATTGCAAATTCAGCAAAAACCAAAATATGTTTCAAAAAGGACCAACATGAGCGTTAAGCTTGAAATAATAGTGCGAAAGGACACTATTTAATAGAATATGCAAAATAATACAGCAAAGCTTGATAATATATGCAAAAATATGCACTAAGAAATCGACGCCGAAACAAAAAAAATAACTTTTTTTGATAATTTCATTTCCTGTTTAACTTGTTCCAAATTGATTGATTTTATAAATTATAGAGATTTTATTATCATTTGATTTTGTGCATCATTTTATTTATTAGTTTTTTTCCCTTATTTACAGCACAATGGTTTCTAGAAGAAAAATACTCTCACGTTCTAGAGATGATCTGAATTTGGATCAGACATTTAGTCCACAAGAAGAGGAAGAAGATGTTTGGTATCAAAAAGATAAATTGTACAAAGTAAGTGATAAATAAACAATTCATTGTTTTAATTTCTTCTTTTTTTTTTAAATAATGAAAATTTTCTTTAGACAATTATTTGCACATTTTTTTGAAAATACCTCACAAATATCGTCGAATTTTATAACAGTTGCCAAGATTTAGTATAAAATGGTAAATTTGACAAACCATAATACAGGAAACCTTTTTCCTTTCATAATGTTATTGGCTTTATTTCTCATGGGCCTAAAAGTAAATAACTTTTTTTTTAATTATTTAAATGAGGATCAGTTTGAATAACTGGTGCCAATAATACTCAGTTCTTTTTTCGAGCATGCCAATTTTTCATAGTAAAGGCGCCATTTGATGAAATTTGATGCCATACTCGTACCATTTTAATCACTAGAATTTTATTTTTAAATATGTGATTAATGATTAAAAAACTTTACGATACATTTTGAAATACATCTTGTCATTGCAGCTCCAATAATATAAAACATTGTTGCATACATTTTTTATAATTAAATGTATTATTTAAATGAAACATCATCACAATAATCATAAAATAATTTGTCATCATTAACTGCAATAAGATTGTTAAGTCTTTGACAAATAAAAATGGCTAATCGTTTAACATTAACAATATTAATTAGAGCTAATGGGAAAAAAATCAACGAGACATGCAGCTGAAAAGAACAAAAAAAAAATATTTCAATGACAAAGTATTACAAATGATAAAAGCAAACAAGCAGCAACTACAAAGTATTCTGGGAAAAGAAAAATTTTGCAGAAGCTAAAAAAAACTTTTTTTAAAAAAGAATGACTCAACAGTCACACTTCAATTGTTCCCAAACGCTGATATTAAACCTTAAGAATATTTGTTTTTAAAAGAAGAAGAAAAGCATCAATAAAAAATAAAATAAAGTTTTCAAAACTAAAAGAATAACTACTCGAAAAAACTTTTTCGGATGAAAATTATTCGACTAAAAATTATGCGGCCATAAATTTTCGAAAAAAAATTATTAGACTAAAAATTATTCGACTAAAAATTATTCGACTAAAAATTATTCGACTAAAAATTATTCGACTAAAAATTATTCGAATAAAAATTATTCGACTAAAAACTATTCGACTTAATATTCGAATAAAAATTATTCGACTAAAAGTTGTTCGAATAAAAATTATTCGACTAAAAATTATTTGACTAAAAATTATTCGGCTAAAAATTATTCGACTATATATTCTTCGACTAAAAACTATTCGACTAAAAACTGTTCGAATAAAAATTATTCGACTAAAAATTATTTGACTAAAAATTATTCGACTAAAAATTATTCGACTAAAAATTTTTTGACTAAAAATTATTCGGCTAAAAATTATTCGAATAAAAATTGTTCGACTGAATATTATTCGACTAAAAACTATTCGACTAAATATTCGAATAAAAATTATTCGACTAAAAATTATTTGACTAAAAATTATTCGGCTAAAAATTGTTCGAATAAAAATTATTCGACTAAAAATTATTTGATTAAAAATTATTCGACTAAAAATTGTTCGAAAAAAAAATTATTCGACTAAAAATTATTTTTTCACAGTTTTTAAATAAAATTTTACTAAATTTTTCAAAATATATTATACGAATAAAAATTATTCATATAACATTATCGAAACATCTTCATACACACCAAAAGTAGTGAAATATAAAATGTTATAAACAACAATCTATATTACAAAATTGTTTCACTTATTTAAATATTGTTGAAAAAATTGTTTCCAAACTATTTAAAACAATGTAAAAAAATATTCGTATTCTCGTAAATGTCTTAATATAAAAACTATTGAATAAGATATTAATTTGTTTAATATCTTTACGTAAAAATTAATTGGTCACATCAAATTATTCATAGGACATCATATGAATAAACAACCTACACCAATAAAAATATTTTAATTGAAACTATTTGACTCAATATTGTTACGAGTATAATAGGTAGATATTATTTCCACAAAATTATTCGTGTATAAATTAATCGAATAAAATCATAATAATATTAAAAAAATAAAATTAAAATAAACGATGTCGTATACATATATTTTATTTGTATATAAATACCTTTCAAAACAAGAGGGCTTAACACAAACAAAAGACTTAAGACACATACTTGAGTGTTTATTTCAAAAAGATTTCAAACTAAGAAAAGGGTAGAGATAAAGACAAAAAAAATTAAACGTATTAATAACAGTTTTAATGATTTCTTAAAACAACTATTGTAGCATTTATGTTTTAAGCAAAAAAAAAAAAAAACTGAAAAAAATCAATAATTATAATAACGCTCGTCAATAAATAATCATTGACCCATTTATTTTGTTTGTTTAATTTCTTGTCAAGTATTCTTGACACACAAAAAAGCAAACAAACGCAATAAACGCAATAAGACCTTAAAACATTAAACATGTCGATTGGAAAAGGCAGCGTTTACCTTTAAAAATATTTTTGAAAAGTTGTAGTTGTTTATTGACAAAAACCGCACACACTATAGGCCAATTGCATTAATTACCGTTAGGTTTCCAGTTAAAATAAACTTGGCTTTATTTTATTCATACACACTCATTTTGTATGCCTGTCTATCCGCTCAACTGTGGTTTGACGTTCAATGCGTATCTCCAAGTATTATTTATTTTACACTTGTAATTGTCAACCAAAACACATACGGACGTACAACATTCTCATGCCTCCAGCAAATGCCAACGAAAAACAACTTATTTTCTTTCAGCCAAAAGACACCAACACCAACTCCAGCCAAAAAAAAAAAAAAATACAATAAGTAAAGAAAAAAACATTGAGGTTGTTTATAATTTTTGTCATACAAAGTTGAATAAAACAAACGCATTGAAATCATCATTTGGCAAAAACAATTATGGAATTTAATAGAATTAATGGCCACTTTCATTAACTAATAAATAAAAACGGGCTATAAGCCAAAATGAATTTTGGCGCTTAAATATATATATCAGCGTTTTATATGTATTCAAACGATTTGTATTTTAAAAAATAAAAATAAAATTGTTTTACACTCGAGAGATCGAAAGTATAAAAATTCGGCAATTGGGCAATACATATAAAAATACCATCAATAACATTTTATATTACTAAAACTGTATTGAACGTTACTTCGACATATATGACTAAGATTTGTAAAACTTTATTGAATGTTACTTAAACAAAATTTACATATGTACATGTTTAAGATTTGGATTTAAGTGTGGTAAAGTGAATGTTACCCCAGTGCATATACTTTATGTTACTCAAACTGCATTGAACGTTACCCACAGATTTTTTTCATTAAACCAATTAAAGCTCCTTTAAAACTATGCAATTTCAATTACTGTAGAAACAATTTGTAGTGGGTTTGGAGCATTCTTACAAAAATGTGTTGAACGTTACTTTGTTAAAATTGTTATGAATGACTAAGATTGTGAAGCTTCTTTAAAACTATCCAATTTCAATTACTGTTGAAGCAATTTGTAGTGGGTTTTGGAACATTCTTACATATATGTGTTGAACGTTACTTTGTTAAAATTGCTATAAATGATTAAGATTTTTAATTTAGGACGAAAACATAAAACTAGTGCAAATATTTTGTACTAATATTGAACTGTATTGAACATTACCCAAAATATTTTTTTTATTTTAACTTATTGAACATCCTTTAGGAATAATCAATTGTTGTGTGAATTGTTAGTGAATTTTAGAAAAATTCTTACAAAAAAGTACTGAACGTTACTTAAAAAAATTTTTTTTTTTGTATATTATTAAGCTTTGGGTTTTAGGATGGTAAAGAGAACATACGACTAACGCACATATTTTTTAATACTGAAACTGTATTGAATGTTACCTATTCATTGAGTTAATTGAAGTTCTTTCAGGAACATCAATTTCAATTGTGGATGCATTTTTTTAAAACGACTGCAATAAATTTGGTGTGCACTATTACGGTTTGGGTTTTAAGATATTCAAAGACAAATTAACTAACGCTCGATAAAGCACGTCCTAAACCATTTTTTTTTTTTTTTTTTTGTTAAAGAATTATGGTAAAAATTTATTTTGTAGTTCGGTACTTATGATTAAGTATTTGGTGAAAATATCTATTAAGAACTTGAAAATAGAGTAACGTTCAACACATACAAATTTTTTCACCAAAATGAAAATTACATTATTTTACTATTATGTTTTTTTATTTATTTTCTTTGCAATTTTTAAAATTGTTTATTTGTTAATGTTAAAATGACAATCAGCCTTAAGTTTTTTTTCTCTAGATCTCTTGTTTGTAAACCTGGCCATTTTTATACTTCCGCGACAACTGTGTGAATCTTTTTCATTTCGGTTTTAGTTTATTTGCAAGTTTAACGAAATCTACCGTAAAAGAGGCATATCAAATTTTAAGCTTTGCCATAAATTCAATAATCAATTAACCATAAATTATTAGTCTGTCGATCATAAACATCACTCAATGTCTTTAAATATCTCTGCTCTTGCATTTGCCGTCCTTATACAGCAGAATGTCAAAAGTTCAATTTTGAAATGCCATTTAGTTTCATATACGAAAAGTAAGCGTTCATAGAATTGCACAAGAAAGCTGCAATGATCTGATCGTGCTGAAGTGTAAAACACAAAACTAAATAACATTTAGGAATGACTAAATTATATGTTTGCATTTAGCAGGTAAATTAATGTTTTGTTCAAACTGCTAATAGCTTGAATAATCCGTAGCTGACTGTAGGTGCTAATGAATGTCATTTATAAACTTTGAAATTTCATTGTTAAATTTGTTTAAAAATAAACAATTCAATGTTTAATAATAAACAATTAAGGTGCACAAAATATTTTAAGGGAAGCAAGGGAAAGTATTAATATTTTAGAATTTTTTTTTAACATTGAGAAAAGCGAAATGAGTAGTTTAGGGTTAAAATGATCAATACAAATGTCAGACATTTAATGAAATAGTGAAATCGTTTTGAAAATTATATGGAAGACAGCAACAGCAACAACAATAATAATACTAAAATTAAAACATGCACTTGCATGTTGCCAATAGACTTTACGTTTTTCAAGTGTTTTGATTAATTATCAACTCTTACTTTCTTCATAATTGATGACAATGATGTCATACGCTTGATTTGATTTCTTTTCTATTTTCTTTTTGTTTTTTACTGTGTAAAATTTTTAATGATGCATTTTGTAACTCAAAGTTAAAACTATCATTAAATAAAAATTTAAATCTATAATTGTGTAGATAATTAGCGAAAATTGTAGATAAAAAAATGAAAGTTAAACTTAAACTTTAAATGATCGCACATTCATGAACCAAAAATATTGGATCAGAAAAAGTTTGTAAAGATGAAAAAACTCATTTTCAACATGTGCCAATAAATCTACGAAGTGGGCAGATACGATCTCTCAGATAAAAAATTACTTACATCACTATCAGTCACACTTGTGTTAAACTGGTTCTATTCAAGCTTTGAATACTTTTACAATAATTATGGTACAACGAATTCTTATTGCGATATTGTGTTGTTATTAATTGATGAAATTATTATTATTAATGGCTGGAATTATTAATTTAATATTAATGTATAGAATTATTAATATTAATATCGTTCAAATTACAAAAATCGTTAGTTTCTTGCACGACCTAAGATTCAACGTGTTAAAAACTTCCCTTAGAAAGCTTTTTATGTTTAAAGTTCGCAATGACCTTGTGCTAGTGGAATAATGTAGCCGAAAACAAGAAGAAGATCGCTTAATGAGAAAAACAATTATGCGATTAAAGACATTTATGCTAATGTGAAAAAACTCCATTTTATATTCACATCAATATTTTTTAACTAAAATTATTTGAAATTAATTTATCCGAATAATTTATTAAAGAATATTATATCCATTAAATTATCCCCATAAAAATCATTCAAATGAAATTATTCTCATAAGTATATAAAAAATACTCGATTAAACTTAGTTTGAGTAAGAATTTATTCAAACTGAGTAAAATTATGCGAATTAAATCATTTAAATAAAATTATACAAAAAAAAAATCAATTATTAGTTTATTTGAATATTATTCAAGAAAAGAAATACATTCGAAAAAAATATTCGAATATTAGTCGAATAAAATTATTTGAATACTATTGGAATAAAGTTAATCGAACATCAATCAAATAAAATATTTTGGAAATTATGCAAACAAAGTTATTCAAATATTATTTAAATTAAATTATTCGAATATTACTCGAATAAATCTCAAATATAATTATTCGAATATTATTCGAATAAAACTTGAATAAAATTATTCCAATATTATTCGAATAATATTATTCGAATACAATTATTTGAATAAAACTATTTAAATATTATACCAATAAAGTTATTCGAATTAAACTAGCCGAATAAAACCAGGTTACTAATATTATTCTAACAAGAGTTATGCTCGCAATATTAGAATAAAAGTCATTAAAATAGTCGAATTACAAGTTCGAATTGGAAATTGGAATAAAGTTAATCGAACATTACTGAAATAGAAATTTTCGGAAATTATTCAAATATTATTTGAATTAAATATTATTCGAACAAAATTATTCGAATAAAATTATTCGAATAAAAATATTCAAATATTATTCTAATTAAATTAACCGAATAAAATCGTTTTACTAATATCATCCTAACAAGAGTTATGCTAGTATTGTTAGAATAAAAATCAGTTGAATAAATTTGCTTTTAAAAATATGCAATCGAGCAAAAATTTTAGTTTAAAATGTTTTTATATAAAATAAGATTTAAAAAAATTTTATTAATATCAAAAAAATCAATATCAAAAACTTCTTATTATTAGTACTTTTGCATAAAATTATTCTTATACTAAATAGTCAACTAAAAAGTTCGAATAAAATGATCTGTTTATTATTATTATATTTTTAATAACTATTGTATGATTTTCCTTAATATTCTTTTAAATTATTGCTTTTGTCACTACAACTATTTAAAGTGGCAACAACAACTACATTAACAACAAATAGTGTTAATGTAACATACTTTTTTCAACGTTTTACTTTTCCTTTCAAACTAAACTGGCTTTTAGCAATAAAATTATAAAAAAAAAACATTAAAAACGCAACAAGAAAAAAAAACAAATCTGGCAAAGCAGCAAATCTGGTTGTTGGCTGTAAAATTTTGCAATAAACGAAAGTTGTTTTTTTATATATTTTTTTATTAACTTGGCTGCTTTGTAATGTTACAGTGGTCTCCTTTAAATTAACGTGTTTTATTGAATGTTGTTGCTGCTCATTTGTGAGCGACTTATTTTCCACAAGAGTTGGCGTTTAACGTCAAATCTCTAATATATCAGACCAGTTTTGGTAATTTGCAATTAGCCAGTCATAATATATTTCTACTTTTATATGCACTACTGAGACTTGTGTAGCTGGAGTTTGACGTTTTATTAAAATGTTTAGTTAAATGAAAATTTTTGCATAAAATAATAGTTAGAATATTTAATATAAAGCAATAAATTAAGTTAAATCAATTTAAATGGAAAATTTATGTACAGAATAAACATATTTGCCTGACTTAAATTTGAAAAGACCTCGCGCGTATGGCTTCGAAAACAAGCAGAAAATTTATTATAAAATATATTTATGCCAATATGCTGGAAAAGATAGTTTCATATGCTCATGAAATTTTTTCTAATTAAAATAATTCAAAGTTAATTTATTCGAATAAAATTATTGAAAAATACCGTATCGCTAAATTTATGCCAAGAATGTGACTTTAATAAGTTTATAGCAAATATTTTTTAATAAAATAATTTTAAAAGAGTTTATAGACAAAATTAAGCTAATTTGCCATTTGAATAATACCACACGAATAATATTAATCGAATAAAATTATTCGTATGATAGTATTCGAATAAAATTATTAGTATAATAGTATGGGAATAAAATTTTTTAAAAAACTTATAAAAAAATAGCATTCCAAGAAATTAGTTTGAAAAATATTATTTGAATAAAAATATTCGAAAAAAGGTTATTCGAATAATATTTTTCGAAAAATTTGAAAAAAATTATTCGAAAAATATTTTTCGAGTAAAATTATTCGAAAAATATTGGAATAAAATTATTCGAAAAATATTGGAATAAAATTATTCGAAAAATATTGGAATAAAGTTATTCAAAAAATATTCGAATAAAATTATTCGATGTTATTCGAACAAAATTATTCGTCTGATAGTATTCGATTAAAATTATTCGTATGATAATATTGTAATAAAATTGTTAAAAAAATATTCGACGAAAATAGTTCGAAAAATAATTCGAAAAATATTCGAATAAAAACATTCAAAATATATTAATCGAATGAAATTATTCGAAAAATATTCTTCGAATAAAACATTTAGAACAATAAAAAAGTTTTGGAATAAAATTATTCGCAAAATATTGGAATAAAATTATTCGATATTATTCGAACAAAATTATTCGTCTGATAGTAATATTATAATAAATAATATTTTAATAAAATTGTTAAAAAATATTCGCCGAAAATAGTTCGAAAAATAATTAAAAAATATTCGAATAAAAACATTTAAAATATATTAATCGTATGAAATTATTCGAAAAATATTCTTCGAATAAAACATTTAGAAAAATAAAAAAATTTTTGGAATAAAATTATTCGAAAAATATTGGAATAAAATTATTCGAATAAAATTGTTCGATATTTTTCGAAATTATTCATATGATAGTATTCGAATAAAATTATTCGTATGACAGTATTCGAATAAAGTTATTCGTATGAAAATATTGTAATAAAATTGTTAAAAAAAATATTCGAAGGAAATAATTCGAAAAATATATTTGAATAAAATTTTTCGAAAAATAAAAAAAAATTCGAATACAATTATTTGAAATATATTAGAAGAAAATTATTCCAAAAATATTTGAATAAAATTATTCGAATATATTATATTACTTTGTTTGAATAATGTTATCAGAATAGTATTATTTGAATAGCATTGCTCGAATGATATTATTCGAATAATTTTATGGGAAAAAATATGTTCGAATATAATTAATCGAATAATATTAATCGAATATAGTTGTTCGAATAATATTAATCGAATAAAATCATTTACGTGAAATTAAAAAAAAAAACTTATTTTTACTCCATATAATCAATCTCCCACAATTTAATCGTAAAACTAATAAAATCCTAAAAACTATTTAATATCTTTAAGCGATTGTCATTTGGCCTTTGGTTTTTAATATAAAATTGTTATTGTGAATTTGATTTTCAATTTAATCCGATCTTTTACACAATTTTTTGTTTTTCTTTTCTATTCAGTTTCATTATATAGGGCTTTTCCCATGACAATTTAACATTTCTTAATATTATAGCGATGTTTTGCACTCTTTTCTTGTTTTTTTTTTTTTTATTTTATTTTTGCCAAAAAGCTGTAAAACAGTTTCAAGCAAAAAAAACTCCAAACAAAAGTTTTCCTTTGCAACCTTTTGTTCAACTTATATTATTTTGCTGCGGCTATTATGCCTCTCAGCTGAAAATCAAAATGAAGTGAAAAAAACGACATAATCAAATGAAAACATAAAAAAAATCTTAAGATTAAGCAATAATTGCTTTAGTAATACAATTTTTTATACTCGTATATGAAAAAAGTAGTTGTGTTCAGATAAAAGGAAATAAACTGAAAAATATAAAGCAAAACTGATTTTGTCATTGTGCTTTTGTTTGCGGCAACAGTTTCTTTTCGATTGTTTATAATTTTCTTTAACAAAAAGTTTTTTATTTGTGGGAGCATTAATAAATTTTGTGACAAACAATATGCCAGTAATAGTTTACAAATCTACAATAGAGTACAAAAGTAAAGCGTTAACTGAAAAGTAATTTTGGGTAATATTTTAAAAAAATAAAATATTTAAGGGAAATAAATTTTGTTTTTCCATGCAAATTCTTTGAAAAAACTCATAGAATATTTTTAAATTCTTCTGATTTCTTGGCCTCTTTTTAATTATTATTATATTCTGCTACTTTTAAGCTTAAAGTCTCTTTATTTTAATTTAATTCTTAATTTCAATATTTCGTCACTCCTTTGTGTGACTTCTTCAGGAAATTAATTGATTAATTGATGATTGCCTATTGCCCTTTTTCCATTCAGTTGGCGATATGTATGATAGTTTATAATAAATTTATTATAAATAAGAATAAATTTCAATTTTGTTATTCTTTCAATATAAATTCCCAAAATGGAAATTTTTATTTTATTTGTAAAGTCTTCCAGTAACTTCATTTTATTTTTATTTTAGTTTTTTTTTTTTCAATTAACATATTAAAATTTTTTGGAAATTTTATCATAAAATTTTCATTTACAGGTTTTAATAAAATTCTTTCGATATAGAATAAAATTCAATATTTATTGAAAGCTTATTTTTTGAAAATAATTTTTTAAATTGCCAAAAAAAAAAGCTTTCCGGAAAAACGTATTTTAATTTCAAAAAAATTTTAGAAATAAATTCTGAAGGAAAAAATTTTGAGAAATTTACAGCAAAAATTTCGTTAATTAAAAGTTGCTGGCGGCAAAAAGCCTTAAACGTCATTGGCTTCATGCTCGTGCATGTAACCGAGAAGTCACAAAATATTTTTCTTTTTTTTTTTTTGTAAATTTATTAACTTGTTTCTGAGCAAAAGTTTAGTCACTTGTAACGGCATTTAAGCATCATTAAATTGTTGCCTAATTAAAGACAAAGCAAACAACAACAACAATAACAACAACAACTATAAATCAACTATCGAAAATTGTCTATAAATTGAACACAAACAAAAAAATATTATTTAAACGTCATTTTGTCAAAAGATACGTTTGCTAACGCAATTGCTGCAATAATTGTTTTGTTAAACATCGACATCCGTTTAAGCCGAACACTGAATGTGTTTTTCTTAATATATTTTCAAAAGCAAATATTTGTAAGCTCAAATATTTGTATTTATATTTTGTAGTAGACGAACAGACAGACGGATGGATGAACGGACGGACGTGTAAAGCACGTTTATAGATCAATCGTTTTTAATTTCAAGATTGTAGATTTTGGCCTGTTCCTTTTGTTATAAAATGCTATTTAACACTTTTTTTATCTTTTATTTAACTTTTTTTTTTAAATTACAAAAAAAAAATTTATATAAAAAAGGGTTAGTTGAAAACCACCACTAATTTAAAGTTTACACTTGGAAATGTTGCTGTCGTTGTTGTTGCTGCTGCTGCCGTTCGGTTTACTTCTCTTCCTAACGTTTCAACAAAAATGTTGTTGAACTTTTAAAGTCACGATTTTTATAACTCGCAGCACATGAGTATTTTTCTTCTTCTATGTTTTCGTAAATTTTTAGATTTTTTTATTTTATTTTTTTTTTATTTGCAATATTTTTTCTAGCACGCTTTTTGAGCGATTGGCAGATGCGCCTTTAAATGTTTTATGTTTTTTTTTTTTTGCTGGGAGCTGGTTGTATTTGCAGCCAGAAAAACTTGTGTAAAATTGTAAAATGTTGACTATAAAATGTTGACATTTATTACTTGTGCTTAAGATTTGTTTAAACAAAAAAAACAAAATTGTTGTGTAAGATTTGTTCAATTATTTTTTCTTCGCTTAGTTCAGTTTTCAATAGCAAAAGCTTTTAAGGTGCATGTATTTCATTTTGCTTTAATATCTATACGCATTTAGCGAGGAGTAGAAAATATTTTAGAATTGGGTCAAGTTGTTTTAAAAGAATTTAACATGAGCAAGTTGTATGTCTGAGCGTAGGATTATCAAATTGCTTAAGAAGTTTCAGTTCAGCTGAAAATATCCAGTGAAGAGAGACATTTTAGCAATTTAAAGATCAACTGGCAACATAGAACATCCAGTTTCAGAAACAAGCTGAACAGGTGAAAAATTTTAAAGGCGGAAATTTATAAAAAACAGTTTTCAACTGAACAAAAAAATTAATTACATGAAGTTTGTTGGGCAACAAGTAGCGCTAAATTACACAATGGGGGATTTTGGGGGAAAAAAATTAAAATAATTCTGCAGTTTTCAAGCGATTAGCTCGATTTTAACAAGTGCAGTAATAAATAAAACGTCTGAACAAGTATTAAAGGAGTCTAAACACACTCATAAAAAATCTAAAACAAGAAGAAGTTAAAAAAATTATTTAACAATTTTTATAGGCTAAAAACTCTCACTTACCTGAATAATGATGTAATTAATGTGCAGTTAAAGAAATTAGATTTATTTTTGAGTTCCCCACAATTCCCAAAAAAAATTCAAAATCCCCTCATTAACATTTTTTAGTACTTGTTTAGAATTTTTCTTACTCTTGACGGAAGAAATGAGATTTATTTGAGATCTCCACGATTCCCAAAAAAAAAATTCGAAATCTCCTCATTCAGATTTTTTTAGTATTTGTGCAGAATGTTTCATATTTTTCGCGAAGGAAATGAGATTTATTTCTGAGATCCCCACATTTCCCTAAAAAAAAATCAAAATCTCCTCATTAGGACTTTTCTGGCATTTGTGTAGAATATTTCAATTTTTTGGCGTAAGAAATGAGATTTATTTCCGAGATTTCCAAAATTCCAAAAAACAAAAAATTTTTAAATCCACCTTTTGAGGTGTTTTAGTATTTGTGTAGAATTTTCCGTAGTTTTCGGGGAAGAAATGAAATTTATTTCCTATATTTCCGCAATTCCCAAAAAAAATTCAAAATCACCCCATTGGGATTTTTTAGTATTGTTGTAGAATTTTTCGTAGCTTTCGCGTAAGAAATGATATGTATTTTTGAATTTTTCTTAGTTTTGCCTTAAGAAAGGAGATTTATTTGAGATCCCCACAATTCCCAAAAAAATTTTAAAATCCCTCCAATGGGATTTTTAGTATTCCTGTAGAATGTTTTGTAGTTTTCTCGTAAGAAATTACATTTATTTCTGTCATCCCCATAATTCCCAAAAACTTTTCAAAATCCCCCTCATTGGTATTTTTAGTATTT
Organism: Linnaemya tessellans; assembly: GCA_951800035.1. Lineage (NCBI taxonomy): Eukaryota > Metazoa > Arthropoda > Insecta > Diptera > Tachinidae > Linnaemya > Linnaemya tessellans. Next base: position 119,819,200 of record OX637534.1, on the reverse strand, counting down.
TTGTATAGAATTTTTCGTAGTTTTCAGGCAATAAATATAACTTATTTCTGAGATTTCCACAATTCCCAAACAAAATTTCAAAATCCCGCCTACTGGGATTTTCTAGTATTTGTGTAGAATTTTTCATAGCTTTCGCGGGAACTCATAAATTCAGTGATCCTGACTATTGTAGCTGTGAAGATATGAATTGATTCATGAAAAAAAAAACGTTTGACCCCACTGTGCACTCTTCACAAACATCAAATAATATAAAAATTTCTCAATATCAATTCAAAAATAAATATTGAAATTATTAATTGGCATAATGCCTTGTTTTTATGGCATAACAAAATTTAGCAATCACGCCAATAAAGTGGCAAGTTAAAAGCTTAATAAAAACAAATCTATGAATTATTTAAAATCCATGATTTATAACCTTAAAAACTATTTAAGAAACCAAAATAAAAAACAAAAGCCCACCAACTCTCCGAAAAAAATCAACTTAAAACATGTTTTACCAATTTAGTGTTTAAAAAAATTTATTAATATTAATGCGAGTAGCATATTAACGTAAAATAATTACATATTCCACACATAAAAGGTTTTAATTTTGCACATATTAAACCGGATTTCTTTAACATGTTTTCAAAATATTTAATTTAAGCAAAAATGTTGTTAATATTCTTGTAATCCAAAGGCAAATTGTCAAATCGGTGATCAAATATATGCCGCGAATATTTCTTCTAAGTTAAACTTTGATATTTAAGCCACAAACTTGAACAAGAAGATGTTCGTTAATATTTTCATTTATTTATTTGTTTTCTTGTTCATCTTAAAAACCTGCATACAAATATCGGCAATAAAATATAATATATAATGTGATGCTTAAAAGCCTATTGCTAAGACTTCGCATAAACTAAAAACATAGTATTTGTGGATCTTCTTCAAGAGATCCATAAAATTACATAAGCAGTGTTTGAGAAAAGACAATAAGAAGTAGTACGTGTGTGTGTGTGTATGTGTGTGTTAGCATATCACTTTGTGTCCTAGTGTTACAGTCTTGTATAGTTGTTTAATATTTAAAACACATTTAACATTTAAGTCAGCATATGAAATAAATATTTATTTATACAGACATGCAGAAAACTTGTGTGAGGGGTGTTCCATTTCTGTTCCATTTTTGTTCTATTCTGCCTAAGACACACTTTTGCAGGGCAATTTTTTTACTCAAGTACATACAGGAGAATATGAAAATTGGGATTTTTTTACCTGTAGTGGTCCACTGTGTTTGCTAAAAGTATTTATAACCTAAATTTGACAAAAAGCAACATTTTCCTGTAAAAAGTTGTTGCAAATACATCTACCTCGTATTTATAAAGATTAAAAAGGTGCAAGCAAAAAACAAATCCCGCATAAATAATGATTACAAAATTTTTTATTATAAAACTTTTAAAATTGAGCTATTTTTATAGCAAATAGCAAGCTTAAGATCGTTTGGCTAAAAATTTTAAAACTTCTAAAAAATTTCAATTATGTGATTTTCAAATGTTTTTGTGGAATTTTGGACATTTAAGAAAAGATATTTTCAACAAAATTGTCCGAGTGCAGCTAAAAATAAGAAAAATGCAGCCGAAATACTTTAAATTCTAAATTATGGGATTTTGAAAAAAAAATTGGGAATTGAGGGATCTTGAAAACAGATCGGATTTATATTACTTTGCATATCAAGAATGTTTTTTTAAATATTTTCAAAAAAATTTTCTGCGTTTTCAAAAAAAATTTCAATTATGGGATTTTGAAATGTTTTTGGGAATTTATGAAAAAATATTTTCAACAAAATTGTCCGAGTGCAGCTAAAAATAAGAAAAATACAGCCAAAATACCAAAAAAATTAATTACGGGATTTTGAAAAACAATTTGGGAATTGGGGGATCTTAAAAACAGATAGCATTTATATTTCTTTCCATCTTAAAAACGTTTTCTTAAATATTTTCAACAAAATTATATCCGTTCAGCTAAAACTAAGAAAAATACAGCCGAAATATTAAAAAATAAAAATGAGATTTTGAAAAAAAATTTGGGAATTGGGGGATCTTAAAAACCGATCACATTTATATTTCTTTTCATCTTAAGGACATTTTTTTTTAAATATTTTCAACAAAATTATCTGCCTTCAGCTAAAAATAACAAAACTACAGCAGAAATACTAAAAAATAACTGTAATGTGATTTTAAAAAAAATTTTGTAAATGGAGGGATCTTAAAAACAAATCGCATTTACATCTTTTTTAAAGTCGGTTTCTTAAATATTTTTGACAAAATTATTTATGTTCTGCTAAAATTAAGAAAAATACAGCCGAAATACTAAAATATGAAATAAAGGTGATTTTTAAAAAATTTGGGAATTGGGGGATCTTAAAAACCGATCACATTTATATTTCTTTCCATCTTAAGGACGTTTTTTTAAATATATTCAATAAAATTAGCTGCATTCAACTAAAAGTAAGAAAAATACAGCCAAAATATTAAAAAATAAAAATAATGAGATTTAAAAAAAAAAATATTGGGAATTGAGGGATCTTAAAAACTGATCGCATCTATATTTCTTTCCATCTTAAGGAAGTTTTTTTAAATATTTTCAACAAAATTAGCTGCGTTCAACTAAAAATAAGGAAGAAAAACAGCCGAAATACTAAAAAATCAAGATAGTGGGATTTTGAAAAAAAATTTGGGAATTGAGTGATTTTAAAAACAGATCGCATTTATATATATACATTTTTTAATCTTAATGACCATTCCATAAATACTTTCAACAAAATTAACCGCGTTCAACTAAAAATACGAAAGAAAAACAGCCGAAATACTAAAAAATCAAAATAATGGGATTTTGAAAAAAAATGGGAATTGAGAGATTTTAAAAACAGATCGCATTTATATTTCTTTTCATCTTAAACACGTTTTCTTAAATACTTTCATATAAATTAACTACGTTCTGATTCTGAAAGTATTTTTGGGAATTTCTTTATAAAGATTCCAATTTAAAGGTAATTTTTGAATTCTCGTATGTGAATTTGAGCCAGAACTTAATAATTAAATTGATCATAAGATCACATAATAAAATACAGATCAAGAGCCAAGAAATTTCTTTTTAATGAAAAAAATTAACCTGAAAATAAGAATATTTCTGGTATTTTGATTGCTGGAAGTTGGCTAGAACTTTCAATCATTTGGGAACAACTACAACATATAAAACTCCCCACATGTTTATAAATATGCACAATATTACAACAACAGCAACAGCGACAGTTGGAAATATTTTCTCATGTATGTGAATCTTCATTGTTTATATTCTAGTTGTTGTTGTTGTTTTTTTTTTTTTCTTATTATAATAATACATTTTATTGTTTTGTTACAATTAAAGCTTCTTATGGTGCAGTTCTACAAGTTTTAGCATTTTTTATTATTATTTTATAGTTGTGCTATTCAACAATGAAACCCAAAATGGGTTTCTTTCGTTTTTTTTTTTTTTTTTTGTTTATTTAATCAATTGTAGCTTTAAGTTGACTCGATAGGAACCGTAAGTGATATCAAGAACATGTTTCTTGTTTAATAAAAATTCTGTTATTTTAACAAGTTTTTAAATTAAAAATTTTTTCAATTTATACAAAACACCAAAATAGCATAAAACAAAACAAGCACACTTGGTTAAAATATAGTTATGAAATTATGCAGTTTTTTTTTCTAAAGGTTAACTAGTTTCCTTTTGTTATAAGTGATTTGAAAAAGCAACGACACACACACACACAAACGATTTATTTAAGTTATTTCATACATATTATGATTAAAACAAATGTTTAATAATATAAAAAAATATGAATGGTAAAAACTGCAGCAAAAACTGTGAGAAAATATAAGTTTAAATTTAATACCAAGTCACAGAGTTCGAAAACGGAATTTATGGTTCGGAATTAGAAATTATTTTATTATTTTATTATTTTATAGAGTAAAAGTCGTCATATTAAATTTAGAAAGACATGATCAAACATGCCGAGGAGCAGGCAAAAGTCAAGACAGCAAAGCAGATTGTTGCTGTTTTCAAAAGCCGCTACACTTTCGTAATTGCTACTCATTTTAGCAGCAGTTTTACTTTTTTAGTTTTCTAAATAAAAAATAACGGATACGAAATGAATTCCGAATTTGTGGGGCAAAATGGAATTCTTGGCATATTTTTTTTTAACATAAACTGTAAACGGTAGAGCAAATTTTTTTTATAGAAATTTAAACATGAATTTCAATAAACTGATATCGCTAGATTTTTTTTTAATTTCCAGTCTTCTAAAGGCATTTTCCCATTGATAAGCAACTCCTTATTTAACGATTTTCACAAAAAAAATATTTCAGCGCCTTTTACCCTTTTTACTGAACATTAATTTCATAAAGAAAAATTTGCCGTTTGGCTCCTTTTGTTTATATTTTCTCGCCGTTTGTTGAAAAATATAAAAATTCAAGCACAAAAAGCGATTTAATTTGTTGCATCAGACACGTTTGTCGCTTCAGTCTTTTGTTTTGTAACAAACAATTATTATAATAAACAACACCAGAAACCGAAACAATTGTTTTGTTATTACTTATTGTTTGCTAGCATTCATTTAACATTAAATCCTTAACGCTGCTGCCTTGTTGTTACAACTTATGCGCAGAATAATAACAAAAAGTTTAACATTTAATTAAAATTTTCTTTTCATGTTCATTGTACTCAAGTCTTTTGTTTCGTTTTGTGCAAATTAAAGCATCATTTAAATAAAGCTGAGCAAATCTGGGCAAACATTTATGTGTGTCATTTTAAGCAAATAATGGCAAAAGTAAAACAAATTAGAATTTATTTTGTTTGAAACGACTTTGCAAACTATAGCAGGACGAACTGGCCACAAAGTTGTACCGCCCGTATCTCGAAAACCAGTGAACGTATTTTGATAAAATTTCGCACTGGCTTAATTTTAGCTCAAATTATAACTGAAAACGCAGTATATAAACATAAACAAGAAAAAAAATTTTTTGACCAAAAAAAGGATGGCCTTTGAAATTTGAGAAAAAAAAATTTTAAAAAAATTTCTGAAAAAATATCAACTAAAGCCTTTAGAATATTTAAGAATTTTAGTGCGATCAACATTTTTAAGAGTTGTGGACCAATTTTTAAAACTATAACAGGACGAAGTGGCCACAAAGTTGCGTGTTTTGAAAAACAGTGGACGTATTTTGATGAAATTTCGCACTGGCTTAATGTTAGCTAAAATTATAACTGAAAATTCAATAAATAATCATAGACAAGAAAAAAATTTGTTTGACCAAAAAAAAAGATGGACTACAGTCTTTGTAATTTTTGCTAAATGAAAAAGTGTTGCGGCCGGCGAAAACAACGTATTTTAATATTGTCAATATTAATGTGTTTCTATTTTCATTTTGTATTCTCTTGCTAATAATAAAACTAAAAAACTAAAAAAAAAAAATTTTTCTTGTCAACTAAAAAATTCAACTAAATTAAGAATTGCAATCAACAAATTTAAAGCTGGCAGGAAAATTCCATCTACTATATCAAAAGCGGCAATTTGACCCCTGGTTTAATAACTCTCAATTGAAATAAAATAAAGCGCAAAAAAACATTAAGCAAAAATAATTACAAAAATTTATTAATTTATTAATAATCCATTTGCTCATATTGCCACACATAAAAATTCCTTTAGCAGCAAAAAGAAAAAAAATTTACCAAAAGTAACAGAAATAATTAAATAAAAAGCTTAAGGTTACAATCTAAAAATAGTTTGGGTCTTAAGTCTTTCGTTTTATGAAAGTGCTCATTATTCGTGTCTTAAGTAATTTCCTTTCGTTTTTGTTGTTTAAACGCCACCACCACCCCCGAAAACCCTTTAAAATAATACAAACAAAACTTTCAAATATTTTTGGCAAATTTAGATTTTTGTTCACAATATGATGCAACCATTCATTCATTCAGGCAGTCTGTGTTATACTCGCAATTTGTTTACTTTTATTTTTATTTACGTTTGAAATTATGTTTTGCCATTATTTGCATTTTAGCCTTACAGCCAGCAGTTTTTTTTTTATAAAAGTATTAAACCGCACAGAAGTGAAATAAAAACGAAACTATAACACAAGCTTAAGTAAAGCTTAAAGTCTATTTACTTGTATAATAAATACTCGTAGCAGTAAGAAACAAACAAACAAAACAATTTATATAAATAAGAAAAAAAATTAAATAGAAATAATTTTGCAAGGTCGTTTACTTAATTGTAGCAGAAGGAGAGAGAGAAAAATTAGATTTTGTTTTCTTAATATGAAGTTAAAGCTTGCAACGACTATTAAATTAATACACATACTCGTGCAATAGGGTGGCTTGTACAGTGTGTGGTTTGTTAGAAGTTTAACTCGTGCGCCTACTGAAACTTTGTCACAAAATAAAGGCGACTGTTTTCAAATGGTCATTATTTGTTCGCATCTGCAAGCAAAGGACTGCTTTCACCAGACTGCATTTAACGTCCTTTTACAGGGGGGTGCTAGAGGTGCCTCGTAACTTTCAGGTACAAGTTTTTTCTAAGACACGAATCCATCGCGCTTTTGTTTTCTACTAGCAAGAGAAACTCTTAATAATTTTAAAGAAAGAAAAAAAACAGCAGATAAATTCTTCAATTATCTTATATATAAATATGCCACATATTTGTGGTACACTTTTAATTGTCTTATCGTCCACCCATCTTAATGAAACTTATGTCGTTTGAAAGGTATTTCAATGTAGATATGCACAGTAGATATAACATCACATGTAAATACTTCACACATTTTTTGTGGTACACTTTTTAGTAGTTTATAGTTCACTATTATTGATGAAACATGTATGCTTTAAAAGATATTTTGGTGTACATATGCACAATATAAATAATATTACATATATAAATACTTCAAACATATTTTTGTGGTACTCTTTTAAGTATATTTTCGTTTACCAATATTAATGAAACTTATGTCGTTTAAAAGGTATTTTGATGTAGATATGCACAGTATATATAATGTCATATATAAATACTCCACACTTTTTTTGTGGTACACTTTTTAGTATTTTGTAGTTCACTATTATAGATGAAACATATACTTTTTAAAAGATATTTTGATGTGCATATGCACAAAATAAATTATGTTGTATTTAAATAAAGGGTGCTTTTTATAGAGTGTCACAAGTTTAAATCTTAAAAAAACAAATAAATATATTTTTAATAATAATGAAATGATCGTTATTGGAAAGATGAATTTTATGAAATTAATGTTTAAATATGATTTCTGCCAAGTGGCCCGCCATGGCTGGCGAGTAGAAGGCGCAATCTGGAGCATAAATTTTCAACAACAAAAATAAATCTTCCATAAAGTTGCTGAAAACGGTGACGAATTGATTGATTAAGATAATCTAAGAAGCTACAGCTTCTTCAGAGCGCTCTGTTCGTCATCTCATGGGATGCACATGATCAGTAATAGTAAATGTGGTCCGAAAATGATCTATTGTTCTTCGAATTAGCCGCTTTGAAGGATGATTATGTACCGCCATAAAATGCAAGAAATGCACAATGAGTTTGACAAATAGAAGAATTATTTTGATGAAAAAATTCAATAATAAATAATGACCAAATTGGCAACTAATCCGCCATGTTTTTTTTTTATAATGATCAAATTATGACAACTAATCCTCACTAAAATTGATATTATTCGAATTTCAAAATTATTTCAGATATAAGTGGCTTCCTCAGCCACAATTTCCAGGTAGTGGCATATGTGTACTCAGCCCCGTTTTTTTATAATGATCAAATTATGACAACTAGTCAGCACCGTTTTTTTTATAATGATCAAATTACAAAAACGAATCCCCAATAAAATTGATATTATTCGAATTTCAAAATTATTTCAGATATAAGAATTTTTGTACCAGAAAGAGTGCTTCCTCAGCCACAATTTTCGGGTATTCATTATTTGCAGGCATCGCTCTAGTGTTGTGACACTCTAAATACAACACGATTTACTACAAACGTACTTTTGTGGTACTCTTTGAAGTATACTATCGTTCACCAATATTAATAAAATGTATATTGTTTAAAAGGTATTTTGTTGTAGATAAGCACAGTGTATATAATGTTATACATGAGTGCTCCAAACATTTTTTTGTAGTACACTTTTTAGTATCTTATCGTCCACCAATATTAATGAAACTTATATGCTTTAAAAGGTATTTTAGTGTAGATATGCACAATATGTACATTTTTCTCAAAAATTTTTAAAAAATTAATAACATACGCATACACACAAATAGATATAAATATATGTTCAAAAAATCTCTGAATCTGTATTTTTTTTTTTCTTGAGCAGTAGTTTTTGCTGTTTTCTTAAAATGCGTGCAGAGTGTAAGAAATAAAAAGAAATATTACAATTCATTTGCCATTTTCTTCTTAAATATTTTTTCTTAAATTTCAATTTACAAAAAGATTTGCTTAAGCCCAATTGCAATAGAAATTTATTTTAACTATAAATAACAAGTGGTAAAATTTTGACCACCAGCCAATCCAGATTTATATAAATGATGCAATTGAAGATATTTTTAGCCACAATCCCCAAAATAAAGTTTTTAGAAATTAAATTTACTACATCTGGCTGCTAGATAAAACTCCACATATAAAAAAAATCCCTCTATATAAAATTATTCAACAAGAAAAAGCTTTTAATTCTGTAACAATACAAACGGCTAGAAAACACCACAATAAAACAGAAAAACTATGCAAGAAAATCATAAAAAACAAAATAATGAAAGTGAAATCTATTTAACATTTTAAATACAAAATGACCCGACGGCGGTCAGTCTAAAGCTTTTAGAAAAATATTTTACAAAAAATTAATTTTTTTTTAATGTAACAAAAAGAAAGTGAATTTCCAGGAGTGACAACTTTTAACTCTTTTTTTTCTGTTTGTCTTGCAGGAGCACATACAAGAGGTTCTGGACAAATGGACCCAAATCGATGATGAAATTTGGGCTAAAGTAATTGTCTTTGAACGTAACCGCCGTGTGGCCAAAGCATATGCCAGAGCACCAGTATTAACCATAAACGGTTCGGACGATGGCTTTGATGGCATGAGGTAATAATAAAAACCATTTACACTTTCTGGTGCGAGTATTAAAATTAATTTTTGGTATTAAAAGAAAAACTGGCCGGCCGTTGTTTGGTAATAAAATAGACTTTTAATTTTGTTTTCAATTGTTTACCCTTGACCCAGAAACTACAATGGCTGCAAGATAGCACAGAGACTGACTGTTGCTACTAAATACAGCCAATTATTTATGTTTAAAAACAAAATTAAAGCTAATAAATTAAAAAGAAACACCTCCGACACAACGCATCATTATGATGTTTCTGTACGTGACGGCTACACCAGCCAAACATCATCAATATCACTCACCTTCTTTTTTTTTTTGTTATTTTTTTTTTTTTTTAATTAACTAGAAAACAAAGTATTTCTTTTTGTTTTTTTATCAAAAACCACTCAACATCTGAGAAGGAAAAAAACCACTTAATAATTGAGCCAATCATAGACAATTTAAGTCATCACTAGACACCACAGCAGAACCATAAATTTTGTCTTTATGTTTTTATTACATGACAAGACAAATATTTACAACATATTATTAGAGCTTTCAAAAGATTTCATTGATTGAGAATGAGAAACATAAAACCCTTTAGAAATAATTATATAGTTGTTTAAGCAAACTCAGTGTGATAACCTTAACATTTTAAGATGATTTCATAACCTAGAAATCAAAAACAGAAACTGATTAAATCCAGTAGTTTGAAGCAAACATTTTACTACACAATTGTTGCAAAATTTACATTTTTTAATGACAGTTTTTAAATATGCTTTTACGGTTTTTTAATACAAAAATTTATAAAAAAAAATAATTTTTAAAATGCACTTTTCTACATTTATTAATCAGTCCATTCGCAAATAATAATTTCTGGCAAAAAATTTGCCCCTTTTTCCATTTCTTTTATTAGGAACTAATTTCCTCCTGAAATTTCCCAAATTTCCTGTTATGGGGAGAAAAAGTAGGTGTTCTCAATGCATTTCACTGACTATTTCACAATGTCGAATGAATTCGTTCTTTCGTAAAATATATTTGAAACAAAAACAAAATTTTATAAATTGTAATTTTTTTTCCTAAAAATATTTCAATTTTACAAAAGAGCAATGTTGCCAATATTTTTATAAAACACAATTTAAATAAATAAATATTTTAAACTATTTATTTTTTAAGTCGGAATAAAGTGCAAGTGCGAAAAAGTTAATTTTTCAAGGGGTAGTTGCATATTTTAAAATATAATTTTTCAAAAGGCATTTTGTAGAAATAAAGGAACATATTTTAAAATAACTTTTTCAAAAGGCAATATTTTAGAAATACTTTCTCAAAGGGTAAAAGGTGCACATTTTAAAATGTAATTTTTCAAAAGGCATTTTTTAGAAATACTTTCTTAAAGGGTCCATATTTTAAAATATAGTTTTTCAAAGGGCATTTTTTAGAAATAAAGGGAGCATTTTTAATAAATATTTTTTCAAAAGGCATATTTTTAAAAACACTTTCTTAAAGGGTGCATATTTTAGAATATATTTTTTAAAAAGGCATTTTTTAGAAATACTTTCTCGAAGGGTAAAAGGTGCATATTTTAAAATATAATTTTTCAAAAGGCATATTTTTAGAAATAAAGGGAGCATTTTTAAGATATATTTTTGAAAAAGGCATTTTTTAGAAATACTTCCTCAAAGGGTAAAAGGTGCATATTTTAAAATATAATTTTCATTGCATTGCATTTTTTGGATATAAAGGGAGCATTTCTTAAAATATAATTTTTCGAAGGGTATTTTTTAGAAATACTTTCTTGAAGAGTAAAGGCATTTTGTAGAAATAAAGGAAGCATATTTTAAAATATATTTTTTAAAAAGGCATTTTTTATAAATATTATCTTAAAGGGTAAAGGGTGAATATTTTAAAATAGAATTTTTCGAAAGGCATTTTTTAGAAATAAGGGAAGCATATTTCAAAATATATTTTTTAAAAGGGCATTTTTTAGAAACACTTTCTTAAAGGTTAAAGGGAGCATATTTTAAAATATATTTTTTCAAAAGGAATTTTTATAGAAATAAAGGAAGCATATTTTAAAATATATTTTTTTAAAGGGCATTCTTTCAGAAATACTCCCTCTAAAGAATAAAGGGTGCATATTTTAAAATATAATTTTCATTGCATTGCATTTTTTTGATATAAAGGGAGCATTTTTTAACATATAATTTTTCAAAAGGTATTTTTTAGAAATACTTTCTTAAAGGGTAAAGGCATTTTTTTGAAATAAAGGGAACATTTTTAAAATATATTTTTTCAAAAGGCATATTTTTAGAAGCACTTTCTTAAAGGGTAAAGGGAGCATATTTTAAAATATATTTTTTTAAAAGGAATTTTTTAGAAATACTTTCTTAAAGGGTAAAGGGTGCATATTTTAAAATATAATTTTCATTGCATTGCATATTTTGGATATAAAGGGAGCATTTTTTAAAATATAATTTTTCAAAAGGCATTTTTTATAAATTCTTTATTGAAGGGTAAAGAAATTTTTTAGAAATAAAGGAAGCATATTTTAAAATATATTTTTTAAAAAGGCATTTTTTAGAAATACTTTCATAAAGGGAGCATATTTTAAAATATATTTTGTCAAAAGGAATTTTTTAGAAATAAAGGAAGCATATTTTAAAATATACTCGTATTTTTGCAAAAGGCATTTTTTTTGGAATTCTTTGTTAAAGGGTAAATAAAGGGAGCATATTTTAAAGCATAATTTTTCAAAAAACATTTTTATTACAAAAAACCTGTTTTTTGATTGCACTTTTAAAAATGTAATTTTTTATGATACTGTTTTGAAAGGACATTTTTGTGCCCTATGAAAGAAGATATTTGTTATATGTATTTAATTTTTTAAATTTGCTTTTTTAAAACGAGTTTTTTTTTAATTTTATTTTATTTTTTTGTTTTTGTTTTTGTTTTTAAGATGATTATTTGGCAAGTACTTCTGGGTGAAGATATTTTTATGCCCTTTGGTACTTTTTAAATGTATTTTTTTTTGTAGTTTTGGACACTTTTAAACGCACACTTTTAATAAGAAAATTACTGATTTTTTTAAAGGGAATTTTTCATATTAAATAATTTTTTTAAAGCTATTCTCTGAAATTTTTAGCTTTCGAAACGTAACTTTGAATAAAATATTTATAAAAATGGATTTTTCAAAATGAATTTTTACAGCCTAATTTATAAAAGAAATATTTAATTAATAATTTTGCATGAAAAGTAAACTGTTATAAATGGGGAAATTTTTATTTAAATTAGTCCTTTAAAACTCAAACCTTTGCATAGTTTTACAGCCTAGTTTATAAAAAAAAATAATTTAATTAATAATTTTGTATGAAAATTCAACTGTTTTAAATGGGAAATTTTTTTTAATTAGTGTTTTAAAATGTATACCTTTAAATAGTTTTGAAAAGCCCTTATTTGATGGTACTTTTCCTATGCAGACTTTTGCTTTTCTAAATTTTCCAAATCTTTTGCTTCCGTTTGTCAACTTCTATTGACATTCTAAATGGCATATTTTTGTTCAAAGACTGTCTTTTTAATTTGACATCAAATTGTTTCCCTCAACCCATCACATACACGTATGTATTTGTTTGAACTTTTGCGTGAACAAAAGAAACCGAAACAGAAAAAAAATTATATATTTATTTGCTAGCAAATTTCAGCAAAAAAAAAACAAAGAAATTGAATTAAGCACGTTTACATCTTGTATTCAGAGATATCAACTTGACAAAATGTCACAACTTAAACAAAAAAAAAATGAATTAAAAAAGGAAAAACTTCAAAATTCATTTGAAACTACAGCAAATTGCAAAGTACAAGAACATGAGTGACTGACTGACTTACCCATTTTGAAGTGAAACGTAAGGAGCTGCTTCCCTTTTTTTTTTTTTTGCTTTTTAGCTGATTGTCGTTGTTGTACGAGTAGATGAAATGAAATGCAAATCATGTTTTGGGAAACGGCACACAAAATGACGATGATGATAATGGGAATGGAGTTAAAGAAGATGCTCTGGGTTTCCTTTAGTCGTTTGTTGTTAGTGTTTTATTGTTTTAGTTTTCGTCTAAAGTATGCCAAGTCATAATGTAAAGTACACTCACTCGCTCACTGTATTCGTAGATACATTACAACAAGATGCAAAACAGATGATATGATGGCATGTTTTTGTTGTTGCTACATTTTGGCTTCTTATTGCTGCCTGCTACTTCTTCGTCTTCGTCTTGTTATTATGCTTCTGCTTCTGCTTCTTTTGTTTGCTGCCATTGTTGCAGTCTTTAAATAGCGAAAGTCAAACGTGACGAGGTCATTGTAATCATCATCTTAAACGCGATAGTTTATATATTTAAATTTATGATGAATTTCTGTTGTTAAATCTTTTGTAACTCTTCGTCTCTGGTGTTTGCAATTTTCTTCCCTTCTTTTTTTTTCTTCTTCATCGGAAATCATAACAAGTGCTTGTTACCTACCAGAGTTCAATATTAACAGTGGGCCATAGCGAAAGAGGCAGGCGGCAGACCTGCAAAAATAAATAAAGCAAAGAAAAAAAAACTCTGTTAAATCAGGTGCTAAAATGTTAATTTGAAAATTAAATAGAGTTTGAAAAGGTCAATATTTAATCAGCAGAAAAGAGGGCCATTAACAAGCCAAGTATCAATTTATTTAATCTGCCACACAATTTGTTAGTGCCAAGTAGGTGTCTTAAGTCTTTTGATTTTGCACACCCTCATTTCACATTTTTCACTTTTATTCGACAAGATTTTATGATTATCAAATTAATTATCATTAAACCAAAACAACATTTACTTTTTTTTTATTTTTCTTTCATTCACTTTAACATTTCGCCTTTGAAGGCCTGTCTGTCTAATTAATGCTTGTCTATAGCAAATTTGCATTTTTTTTTTTTGTTATAGCAGAGCAGGCAAGAATGATTTTTTTCATTTTTATAGAAACTCAACAGATAAACAAAAAGGGAGAAAACTATTAAACATAAATTAAATCAACACTTTTGCTTCATATTGTGCCAGCACAAACGACTGGGAAACAATCCTCCACACATGCTGTCCTTTCAACAGCAGCCACTGAATTGCTCGACTACTGTTTAAGTGTGCGTGAGTGTCACTGACAGATTTAATTAATAGACATTTAAATGTTAATGTTGGCTTAGGAGTTGGAGTTTGTGGTAGAAGTTGGCAAAGCAGACAAAAAAAGAACTTCTTTGGCCATTTCATGCTTCGCTTAACGATCCTTTTATGCAAATTATAAATGATGTCTTGCTGTTAGTCATTTGACTGGTTGAGTTTAATCGCTGGGCCATTTATATCATGTTTATTGACTTTGTCAAATACTAATTAAATTACAAAATTTGCGACAAGATTAAAACAACAATAAAAATATGTTGTTTTTTTTAACACATAGGGATTTTGGTAAAATAAAAGAGCCTGGCTATTCAAGCATCATGTCAGGGATTCTCAAATTAATATTAGTTTTATAATCCCTTTCGCAACAAGTACATTTTATAAGTACTTTTCACGACAAGTACCTTTTATAAAAACTAATTTTCAGAAAACCTATTTGTTTAATAAACAGCTTTTTACCAAAAATATTATTTAAAAAAAAGTATTTATTAAAAAAAGTACTTTTAAGAAAAGTAGCTTCCAAAAAGTACCTTTTAAAAAAGTACATTTTAAAAAAGTACTTTTTAAAAGAGTACCTTTTAAAAAAGTACCTTCCAAAAAGTACCATTTAAAAAAGTACCTCCCAAAAAGTACCTTTAAAAAGGTACCATTTAAAAAAGTACCTTTTAAAAAAATACCTTTTAAAAAAGTACCTTTTAAAAAAGTACATTTTAAAAGAGTACCTTTTAAAAAAGTACCTTCCAAAAAGTACCTTTCAAAAAATTACCTTTTAAAAAAGTACCTCCCAAAAAGTACCTTTTAAAAAGGTACCTTTCAAAAAATTATCGTTTTAGGAAATACCTCTTAAAAAAGTACTTTTAAAAAGGTACCGTTTTGAAAAAGCACCGCTCCAAAAAGTACCATTTAAAAAGTGCCTTTCCAAATAGTAGCTTTTCATACATAATTTTTCAAAATAACATTTTTAATTAAATATACATACATACATATGTATTTTTAACAAAATTTTTTTTTCAGAATTTTTTTTTTAATTATATATTGTAAATTAGTACCTTTTTAAAAAACTGACTTCAAAAACAATCATTTTACGCCTAACATAATTTTTCTTAATTAATAAATTTTATCCAATCACCGACATGGTCGCAGTAAATTTTAAAAAAGTACCCTTTAATGAATATCCCTTTCACAACAATTACATTTTATAAGTACTTTTCATAACAAGTACTTTTTATAAAAACAAATTTTCAGAAAACTTATTTTTTTGTGAAGAAATATATTTTTACCAAGAAATATGTATGTACTTTTTAGAAAAAAGTACTTTTCAGAAAAGTACCTTGCAAAAAGTACCTTTCAAAAAAGTACCTGTCGGAAAGTACCTTTCAAAATCGCATCTTTTAAAGAAATACCTCTCAAAAGAGTACTTTTTAAAAAAGTACCTCTTTGAAAAAGTACCGCTTCACAAAGTACCATTTAATAAAGGCCTTTTAAAATAGTACCTTTTAATGCATAACTTTTAAAAATAAACTTTTCTAAACAAATATATGTATTTTTAACAAAAATTGTCTTATAAGAAAATGTTTTTTTAAATATTTTTCGTAAATTAGTACGTTTTTAAAAAAACTAACTTGAAAAACAATTGTTTTTTTAATAATAATAAATAATTTTGAATAATACAAAAAAAAATAAATATATATGAATAGATGTATTTATACCCTTGCTGACAAGAAAAAAAAACATTTAAAAAAATCATTTAAGCAATTTGCTTGAAAAACATCCTTCTTAAGTGGCGCCACGAAAATAAGCAAAACCATTATTTTATTAAAATTTGAAATAGTAAATTATTACTAAAAAAAATTATTAAGACCGTGGGCGTCATTTGTTATAAATTCGAAAACGTTTTAAAATATATCATGATTTTATTGCCAATACAGTTTAATATATTGGCTGGGGTCTTAACCGAAATATACTTATAAATAAATAAAATAAAGCCTGACACTTTGTCAATTGTTGATCGATAGTACAAATCCGAAAACTATACACAGACTAAAAAAAAGAATTAAATAAAATTTGTGCAATCGAATTTTTTGTTTCTTATTATTTATCATTCTGGTCACCAATTTTAACCGCAATGAAATGGAGTGTCTTAGAAAAAGCCAAAAGAGCACCACCACAATTCAAGGAGTGCCAACCAAAGTTCTTTTATTGCAACAACAACAATCAAATTGTGTTAACATGCACACGGACAATAAGACAGAAATAAAAATATAGCAAAAATATAGGTTAAACTTAAGCTATTTAGCAAAGCAATACGAGTACGCGGTGAGCAAAATTTATTGTTTGCAGAAAAAACAAAACCAAATTCATGTAAATGGGATTAAATTAGCATTTAAATGGGTTGGGGAAGTCAAGAATACGATGGGAACAATTTTAAATAAAATTAAGCACATGCACAGACATACAGAGAAGATGTAAATATGTTTTCGGCTACTGGCTCCATGTTTTTGAATTTAATGGCGGAGTGAAATCGCAATAATTGTTTTGGGCAGCAGACCGCAAATAAAGCTCATAAATTATTATTTTAAGGAAGTATTTAAGTAAAAAAAGTGTACCATCTATCCAGAGCAATATCCAGCCTTCATGTGCGCCGACTTGCACAGAAGACCACGTCCTTATTACCATTCCGAAAATACCTCTTGCTACAGAAAGTTTTATTAAAATTTCTGTCAGAAAATATTGTCTTAACAAAGTAAATATTTAAAAAAAATGAATTTTAAAATTGAGATCTTCTTCAAAAAAGCTACAAGAATAGGTTATATAAAAATAGTTCTTACAAAAGAAAAAGGAAAAATAATTTTTACAAAAACTCCATTTAGACAAAAATACCTTTTAGGAAAAAGTACTTTTAGCAAAAAATACCTCTTATAAAAAAGAACATTTTATAAAAAAGTATCTTTTATAAAAAAATACCTTTTATAAAAAAGAACCTTTTATAAAACACTTCCTTTAATACTTTTCACAAAAGGTACATTTTACAAGTAGTAAGTACCTTTTTTAAAAGTATATTTTACGAAAAGTACCTTTAGAGAAAAGTACCATTTACGAAAAAGTACTATTAGCGAAAAGTAATTTTTAAGAAAAGTACCTTGTACGAGAAGTACTTTCACCGAAAAGTACCTGTTACGAAAAGTTCCCGTTACGAAAGGTACCTTAAGTGAAAAATACCTTCACCGAAAAGTTCCTGTTACGAAAAGTTCCTGTTACGAAAAGTACCTTAAGGAAAAGTACATTTTTAAAAGCTACTTTTGTAAAAGCTTCCTTTGTGAAAACTAATTTTGTAAAAGGTACTTTTTGTAAAATGTACTTTTTGTAAAAGGTACTTTTTGTAAAAAGTACTTTCTGTAAAAGTTAGTATTGTAAAAAGTACGTCTTTTAAAAAGTATTTTTTGTAAAATGTACTTTTTGTAAAAGGTACTTTTTATAAAATGTACTTTTTGTGAAAGTTACTTTTATAAAGTTACTTTTTGTAATAGGTACTTTTTGTAAAAGGTACTTTTTGTAAAGGTACTTTTTGTAAAAAGTACTTTTTGTAAAAAGTACTTTTTGTAAAAAGTACTTTCTCTAAAAGTTACTACTGTAAAAATACGTTTGTTAAAAAGTAGTTTTTGTAAAAGGTACCTTTTGTACAAGGTTCTTTTATAAAAGGTACTTTTTGTAAATTTACTTTTGTAAAAGGTACTTTTTGTAAAAGTTAATTTTGTGAAAGTTACCTTTTGTAAAAAGTACTTTTTTTACAAACGACTTTTTGTAAAAAGCACTTTTTTAAAAAAGACTTTCTGTAAGATATTTTTGGCCATATCAACTAAAAACTACTTTTCGAACAGCACCTTCATGAAAAAATTTCTGTTCTGATGAAAACTCAATTTCCAAACAACGGATCACTAGTATTTTTAAACACCGGGCTGTTAAAAAGTTAAATATTTCAAATTAGTTGTATGTTATACCAAAATGATGCCCTCGAAATACCAATAGATTTTTCTTATGAATCATAAAAATATGTTTTGAATATTTTTCCAAAGAAAAATTCGGCAAAACATTATGATTTCCAACCTACATGCTGGTCAAGCGCATTAAAAATATAAATGATACAAAACAACGTATGTGTTGATTTACGGGTGTTATTAAAAGTTTAAGTGGCTGACATAAAATATATTTTGCATAAGAATTCTGTGCTTTTATGATCTTAATTTATTAAAAATATAACAACAACGCTGTTATGCAGTAATATTTTTTTCAAATTTTTTTCTCTGAACATTTAAATTCGTGTGTTAGAAGACAACAAAGCAAAAAAGCCAACAACAACCGCATCAAGATATGCCACACCAAAAGCCATGGCAATACGACGACAATATCATCGCCGCCATATGCCGTTTAAGATATTTTGACATGTAACATTTAAGTTTGAAACAGACATGCATGCGCACGCTCTTAATGGGAACAAGTATTAGATTTATTTACTGAGCAAGAATTTGGCATGCAATCATAGTTGGCGGTGCAATTTCACGTAACATAGACTATCTAACGAGCACTTTTCAGTACAATGAACTGATTGAACGATTGAACAATGAAGGACTTGTTTTATGCAAAATATAAGGATAGGAAATATTTCCTTAAATTTAAAGTATAACGTACAACCAAAAAGCATGCATGTGCATGCATTTCTAATAAAATTTAAGAAGTTTTTCAAACTACTTTTCACAAAAACACTTTTACTTTTAGTAGTCGCAGTGCAAAAAGAGTATTTTTTTAACTGAATAAAAAAGTTTAAAATAAAATCTCCCAAAATATGTTGTAGTTTGTACTAAAAAAACGGACAGAATTCACAAAAAAAAAGAGAGCTCAACGAAGCAGAAACCTGCTGCAAACCACACCATGACTTCATTATTTAATACAGACTTGTTTAGTACAAAATATAAAAAATGCAATCATACAATGTTTTCCACAGTTACAGTAGAGGATTATGCGAGTGCAACGGTTGCAAGGTCATCCACTGTTTCAATTTTATTTTATTTTTATAATTTTGGTTTTTGTTTCAATGTTTGCTTTTTTCTTGTGCATATAGACGACGATGGTCGTTCGGTTGGTTATTTATTTTTTTTTTTGTATATTAAGAGGCGCTGTTATTAACATGACTCCTCTATATAAAGACATTAAACATATATATTTATAATGAGGCACACACACATACATTCGAGTTTGTGGTATATTTACAACGCCTTTTGTCTATACGAATGCACGAGTATATAGATATTCGTATGTATGCATGTGAGTATATAAAACAGCATTTTTGTGGTTTTTATATTTAACACAAATTTTTCAAGTCAAACGAGCTGAAATCAATATTTAAAAATCTTTATTTTAATAAGATTTTTTTCTGCTTAAAACTTGTTTATAATTATGAAATTCAGAATGGAGTATTGACATTTTGCAATCATTTTAAATTCGATTTTTGTTTTAATAATGTTTTTTTAAAGGAACATTTTCGAAATGAAAAAGTAAATTAAAAAAATACATTTCTTATATGCACTTATTTTAACTGCACTGTTTTCAAATAAACGCTTTTAAAGCTGCTTTTTGTAAAAGACATTTTATAAGCTGCTTTTTCAAATTAATTCTTAAATTAATTTTTTATTTTAATAGAAATTTTGTTGATGTACTTTTGAAAAGCCACTTCTTTAAAATTTACTTTTGTTAAAAGGAACTTTTCTAAGAAGTACTTTTTTCGAAGGTACTTTTTTAAAGTACTTTTTTAAATGGTACTTTTCTTAAACCGAACTCTTAAAAGGTACTTCTTTAAAAGGTACTTTTTTAAACGGTACTTTTTTAAACGGTACTTTTTTAAAAGGTAATTTTTTAAAAGGTACTTTTTAAAAGGTACTTTTTTAAAAGGAGCTTTTTTTAATAAGTACTTTTTTAAAAGGTATTTTTTTTAAAGTTACTTTTTTAAAAGTTACTTTTTTAAAAGGTACCTTCTTAAAATTAACTTTTTTAAAAGGTACTTTTTTAAAAGTTACTTTTTTAAAAGGTACTTTTTTAAAAGGTACTTATTTAAAAAGTATATTTTTAAAAGGTACTTTTTTAAAAGTTACTTTTTTAAAAGGTACTTTTTTAAAAGGTACTTTTTTAAAAGGTACTTTTTTAAAAGGTACTTTTGTAAAAAGTACTTTTTTAAAAGGTACTATTTTAAAAGGAGCTTTTTTTAATAAGAACTTTTCTAAAAGGTATTTTTTTTAAAGTTACTTTGTTAAAAGGTATTTTTATTAAAAGTTACTTTTTTAAAAGGCACTTTCTTAAAATTTACTTTATTAAAAGGTACTTTTTTAAAAGTTACTTTTTTAAAAGGTACTTTTTTAAAAGGTACTTATTTAAAAGGTACATTTTTAAAAGGTACTTTTTTAAAAGTTACTTTTTTAAAAGGTACTTTTGTGAAAGGTACTTTTTTTAAAAGTTACTTTTGTAAAAGGTACTTTTTTTAAAAGGTACTTTTGTAAAAATTACTTTTAAATTATGTATGAATTTTTATTAGTCGAACTTTTTTCTTATGTAAATTGTTAATTTTTCAACGGGCTTAAGTTCGAATCTGCATGACTGCAAATTACTATTTTTTTTTTTTGTTATTTTATTAATAAATGAATTTGTTTAAATTCTATTTATTATTTTATATTAAGATTGGAATATTAAGAATATTTTCAATAAAATAACAAAAAAAAATAATTTGCAGTCATGCAGATTCGAACTTAAGCCCGTTGAAAAATTAAAAATTTACATAAGAAAAAAGTTCGACTAATAAAAATTCATACATAATTTAAAACATTGCGGGGGCACGCGCACTTGTTCAAAGTAAATTGACAACTAAATTCAATTACTTGAACATAAATAACAAAGAAGCTTTACCTATCAGCAGTCGATGGCTCTGGAAAAAGCAAAAAGAGATATTGGAATATTGGGAATATTAATCGTCAGGGTTGGGGAATTTCGTACTAACCAAAATGTAATAACTTAATAATATGAATGTGATAACTTCTCATATTCAATTTTCGTTAAAATATTGGTTAAATAGTTGATATTCCTACTAACTAGCACCACTTGCAAAAGTGGAAAAATTGAACAAAGAACGCTGATGAGATGGCGTAGCGGCCTCGAAATCAGTACTGATCCGTTCTGCTGGTTTGATGATTATTGAAAATATTCTTAATATTCCAATCTTAATATAAAATAATAAATAGAATTTAAACAAATTCATTTATTAATAAAATAACAAAAAAAAATAATTTGCAGTCATGCAGATTCGAACTTAAGCCCGTTGAAAAATTAACAAAAAGTACTTTTTTAAAAGGTACTTTTTTACAATATACTTTTTGAAAGGTAGTTTTAAAAAAGGAACTTTTTTAAAACTGCCAAGTTCTTGCACAAAAAAATTTGTATGGATCTGTTTTTTGCAGTTGCAATCATTTTTGATATTCTTTTTTAAAGAAAAATCATATCATAATTATTATAAATTGTTTTTCTTTATTTTTTACAGAATTGGTTTATGTGGTTTTGACAATCCCATGCGAGATCAAAAAACTGAAGAACTAAAAAAACATATTGGCCAGGTGAGTGAACAACGAGTACAAATATGATCTTTTATCTTTTACCTCCAAATCAGCATAGATTCACAACCTTATAAATATTTTATAATTAATTATTTAAATTGTACATAAATGTCTGAAGAACGTTTAAGAAAAGTAAAAATAAGCACAAACGCACGATATTAATATTGCAGATAAGCAGATGCGCATCCAGGGAGAAGTAAAACACAATATATTGTGCCACCCATAAAAAATAGTCGAGTAAAAATCATTTATTTCAATTAAATTGCTAAAATAAATTGAAAAAATTATAGGTGGCATTAAAAAATCACCCACCAGCAGTTACTAACAAATAAATAAAGTAAATATTGTTATTTGCAAACGAAACAAAAAAAACTACACCCACTCCTTAGAATGATTGTGGCAAAATAATGACCAGTTTGTAAGTTGGTTGGTTAAAATAGTGAAATAAATCAAAATTTTCGTCACCCAGAGAATTAATTGTTGATATTACAAACAAAAAAGATTTGCAAAATTTTAAAGCATTAAAGAACTTTTAATCTAACTGCAGCCTTAAAAGAAGCCAATATTAATCTTTGACACCATGAGTAAGCCGCGGCTCATATGGTCAGCCAAAAGAGTCAGCAAAGCGGCTGGCATTTAAACAAAAAATATATACATATATTAATAACAAATTTTTTTAAACAAAAGTCATGAGAGTTTAACTCATGGGAATGCAAACAAAAACAAAATTCGTATCCAGTCTCGTAACGTAGTCACCACAAGCTTTAATGTTACGTAATAAATAATTCAATTTGATAAATTGTCTGCAGTTTTTTTTTTGTTTCATTGTTTCAAGGAAACACAGAAACGTTTATATTTGTCAGCTTCATATGTTTTAAGTTTTTTTTTTCGTTCAGATAAAGAAAATTCCAATTTATTTCTGAATTTTTAAAGACTTGATTAAGTAATTGAGATTGAAAGATCTTCAGATCAAGCATTTTGGTTACAAGAAATGCAGTCAATTTATTTGAAATTTATTAGCGGGGACTCACAAGAACAAAAGAGGTGTGAAAAGTTTTTTGAGCTGAATATAAATAAATCGGTTTTAATTATTATTACTTTTTTTGCCGAATTTTAAGATTTCTTAAGCGAGAATATTTCAGACAAGAAGCAATTAAGATTTTATTTAATTATATTTTCGTTATAACATATTTTGACAATAATATGGTCTGACTACAACCATATAATGCTAATTTGATTGCTCTTAGATAATAATTACTGTCTCCATCTCCATGATTATTCTTTACGTTTGATTGCATTTGTTTTGTGAATTATTCTTGCAGGGTGTCAAAATAAAAATGGATGACGCTGGCAACATATTGATAAGACGTTATGCGAAGAGTAACGTTTATGTTAAAAGTACAGCCAGCAACCAGAATGAAGAAACGTCCATAGGTGCCGATATACTAAAACTACCAAATCAGGCATTGGAAAGTGAAAAAATAGTCAAAGTAAGTACTTACAAAAAAAATTCCCAGCAAACATTTTTGCTTAAGGAACACAACTATAGCTATAAATTGAGTTTTTTTTGGAAAATGTAATATCTGGTGAATACGATGGCTTTCGCTTGATTATGGTGTTGTTTTGGCCCAAAAAAAATTACGAACAAGAAATGACAGCTGAGCAGGTGCCAGCCATATCGGAATGAAAAAGTACTTTCTAAATAAAGTATTTTTCCAAAAAGTACTTTTCCCAAACAATTTATTTTCCTAAAAAAACTTTTACAAAAAGTACTTTTGTCAAAAAAGGACTTTTCCCAAAATTACCTTTACTAAAAGTACTTTTCTCAAAAAAAATACTAATAAGTACTTTTCCAAAAAGTACTTTTGCCAAAAAAAAAAAATAATTCTTCCAAAAAAGTACTTTTCACAAAAAAGTACTTTTCCCAAAAAAGTACTTTTCCCGAAAAATGACTTTTCCCAAAAAAATAATTTTCTGAAAAAGTACTCTTTCCTAAAGTGCCTTTACAAAAAATACTTTTCCTAAAAAAGTGCTTTTCCAAAAAGTGCATTCCCAATAAAGCACTTTTCCCAAACAAATTATTCTACTAAAAAAACTTTTACAAAAACTACTTTTACAAAAACTACTTTTACAAAAACTACTTTTACAAAAACTACTTTTGTCAAAAATGGACTTTTCCCAAAAGTACCTTTACAAAAAGTACTTTTCTCAAAAAAATACTTTTGCCTAATATGTACTTTTCCAAAAAGTACTTCTCCCAAAAAATTAATTCGCACAAAAAAGTACTTTTCCCAAGAAAGTACTTTTCACAAAAAAGTACTTTTCCCATGAAAGTACTTTTCACAAAAAAGTACTTTTTCCAAAAGCCCCTTTACAAAAACTACTTTTTCCAAAAGTCCCTTTACAAAAACTACTTTTCCTAAAAAAAGTACTTTTCCAAAAGGTGCATTCCCAATAAAATTCTTCCCAAACAAATTATTTTCCTAAAAAAACTACTTTAAAAAAAGTACTTTTGTCAAAAAGTACTTTTGTCAAAAAGTACTTCTTCCAAAAAAGTACTTTTTTCAAAAAAGTAATTTTTCAATAAAGTACTTTTCCAAAAAGTCCTTTTCCATATCGGAATTCAAAAGTCCTGAATTGGTTTCCCAAATTTTTCCAAACATTAAACAATTGATTATAAAAAATTCAAATGAAGAAAGCCCATAACTAAGTTGACGTTAAGAACAGCAAAAGCTCTCTCATGTTGTAATTTTTATTTTCTTTGGTTCTGTTCATAAAACGTATGAAATGAAATTAAAATCGTTAAAAGAAAGGGTGCCAAAAAGTGGCAGAATCAGAAAAAACAGTGCGAAAATAAAATAGATTCTATCCTGCGTCTGTACAATTTTCTATGTAGGACAATTCTGTTTGATCCTTAAAAAACCATTATATTGTCAGAGTTTCATTTCCCCCTAAAAAGTATCAAAAAATACTTGTCTTGTGGTGTCAAATGGCCTTCAACAAATTTATTTATTAAATAATTGAAATTGTTTTTCTTTCAGTTATTTGATATGAAAAAATTTCAATCAAATGTTAATCGTGAACTGAGACGAGCCTATCCAGATCGGCGTCGTTTGGAAACACAATGTTTGTCAGCGGTAGCGTTTGTCAAATCCGAAAGTGACATACTGGAATGTCCCATATGGGTATTGATTGTGAACGTTGTTGCAATGGATATGCTGAAATCTAAATTGCCACCAGGTAAGTTGCACTCAGAGAAATTATTTTGTATTTCTAATTCCCACAATAAGAAATAAATACTAAGTGATTTTATACACACAATCGCCAGTGTATGGTAATGACAGCCTATGATGCATGTAATTGTTTTTCTTTTTTTTTTGTTTTGTTTTGTTTGTTGTGATTTGTGATAATGTTTTGTTTTGTGTTGCATTGAATGTTGTGGCACAAAGAACATTATCATCATGTACAGAAATATGTAAAATAGATTTTGTTTTAGAGCTTTAGTTTGATTTGTTTCTTTTTTTTTTTTGTTAATTTTTTTGTTTCGTTTGAGTTTTTGAAAAACAATGAAAAACAAGTACAAGGTTGAAGACATATTGTTTGTTGGTTTATTTGTTTTCTATGAAGAAGATTTTTATCAATTAGAAACATCAAAACAATAAACACACACACACACATTCACATGTTCATTATGAACTGTTGTTGTTGTTGTGTGCAATTGCAATCATATAGAAAATGATGAATTTGTTGAATTGATTGTTTCGGAAATAAAGTTAAGGTCACAAGATCATCAAATAAAATTGAAAAATTGACCATAAATTTCAACAACAACAACAAAAAATACACAAATGAATTAAGAAAAATATCGACACACTTTTTTTTGCAAACTTTTTATGATTTTTGTTATTTTTCAATTTAGAAAAAACAAAAAAGAATTTATCTGAGCGGAATGGAAGTTTTCCTGAAAATTTGCCATTTTTGTCAAGTAAAATAAATTGTACACTTTAAAAAGTCAATTGGCTACCCAACAAACTTTCATTATTGGGGTCATGCGAATAGGGTCGATTTTAACGGCCTTCGCACAGTGACGTAATTTAAAAAATAAAGTCTATATAATTTCTAATCGGGCTGGCCGATTGTAACTAAATTGTATCTAACATGTGAAAATATGAGTTCAGATTTTGTTTTGGCTTTAAAAAATTTTTATAGAATTTTGAATTTTATGGCAAAAAAGAATTTCGTTTAATATTCTGAATGGTTTGCTAATTTTTTGTAATTGTTTTTTTTTTGTTTTTTTTTTTTAAGGAAAAGATAAACAAAAGCCAGAAAACCAGGAAATACCGAGAGAGAAAATCTTTTTTTTTTATTACAATCTAATTCGACTTTATGTTTGCTGGGTTACAGTAGAACATTTTCCCTTTTCTGCAAAAATTCAAAGCTTTCATTTTCAAATGTCATTTCATGTTTGAACATGAATTGTAACATTTGGCTTTGAATTAAAACCGCCAATTGTTGTGTCAATAACAAAAAATAAGAAATCTAAATGAAAAAAATTCTACAATATTATAAATGTAAAATGTTATAGAAAATAGCAAGAATTTGCATATTTTGAAAAAGAGAAAAAAAAGGAAAAAATAAAAATAGTAAAGCTTAGACCGACCGCAATCATATTTCAGTGAATAATTGAGAACAATAACTTAAAAATCTTGGCAACATATGAAACGCATAATACGCAGCAGCAGTACAAACAAATAAAAATCCTCAATAAAAAGAAAAAAGAAATCGTAACAAAACTCACAATCAAATTTAGTTTGCCAAACAATAAGAATCCTCTTCCTTCCCATGCAACAAAAGTAATTGATTTATTTTTAAATTCATTTCATATTCATTTGTTTAATATATTGTTTGCCGTGTTTCCAATTCTAGTGCAACGTCCAATTGTGGATATTAAGAATCGCCCTAGAATACCGATACCAGATGAGGATCCCTACAGTGTGGCGGGTAATGGCAGTGGCGGCAGTTCTGGTAGCTCTGGTTTTGGTGCAAGTGCAATGAGTAGTATGATGTCTTTGCAACAGCAGCAACAACTACTGCAACAGCAGCAACAGCAAGCGCAAAGTATGACAAGTAATAATAGCAACAACAATGGCAGCACTGGCATCACTACAAATGGCAACGGCATCAGTGGCAACAATACATTGCAACATTTGAATAATGGCATGGTGGCCGGTATTAATGGCAATGGCCATGTTGCAGCCGCCAGAGAACAATTGATACTGCAATCGCAACAATTGGCTCATAAACGCAGTGAGAAACCACCGAAATTGCCACCAAGAGATAATATCTATGGACATGATATACCCAAGGTAAGTATTTCATATGGAACATGTTACTAAAGTGGAAGATTTGCCAGTCTTCAGCGTTTAATTAAAAATTTAAATTCGTGTAAAGTCATAAAATCTAACCTTAAAGTAGCTGGATGCAGACCTTCGTCTCCTCTTCCTTCTCTCTATTGTAAAGCTAATTAAAAAAAATACTTCTTTCAAAAGCACGTTGATGAAAGTATTATTTCCTTTTTTTATATTTTGCGGGCCAGTTTTCCAGTTAGTGCTAAAGGGCTCTTTTTCATAAATGATAAATTATTATCTTTTCCATAAATCACTTTTTGACAATTATAAAATTTGTGGTTTCACTAAAAAGCAAATTTCGCAAAAAGTACTTTAGCCAAAAATTATTTTAGCCAAAAGTAATATTTCCAAAAAAAAAAAATATTGTTCCAAAAAAGTACTTTTCTCAAAAAATAGTACTTTTCCAAAAAGTACTTTTCCAAAAAGTACTTTTCCCAAAAAAAGTACTTTTCCAAAAAGTAATTTTCCAAAAAGTACTTTTACAAAAACTACTTTTACAAAAACTACTTTTACAAAAACTACTTTTACAAAAAGTACGTTTGCCAAAAACGGACTTCCCAAAAAAGTACTTTTGTGAAATAAGTAATTTTCCAAAAAAGTACTTCTACCAAAAAGTATTTCTCCCAAAAATTACGTTTCCCAAAAACAT
Organism: Linnaemya tessellans; assembly: GCA_951800035.1. Taxonomy (NCBI): domain Eukaryota; kingdom Metazoa; phylum Arthropoda; class Insecta; order Diptera; family Tachinidae; genus Linnaemya; species Linnaemya tessellans. Next base: position 119,791,166 of record OX637534.1, on the reverse strand, counting down.
ACTTTTCCCAATAAAGTACTTTTCGGAAACAAATTATTTTCCTACAAAAGTACTTTTCCAAAAAGTACTTTTCCAAAAAGTACTTTTCCAAAAAGTACTTTTCCAAAAAGTACTTTTCCAAAAAGTACTTTTCCAAAAAGTACTTTTCCAAAAAGTACTTTTCTAAAAAGTACTTTTACAAAAACTACTTTTACAAAAACTACTTTTACAAAAATATTTTTACAAAAATTACGTTTGCCAAAAAAGTACTTCCCAAAAAAGTACTTTTGTGAAATAAGTAATTTTCCAAAAAGTACTTCTCCCAAAAAGTATTTTTCCCAAAAATTACGTTTCCCAAAAAACTACTTTTCCCAAAAAAGTACTTTTCCAAAAAGTACTTTCCCAATAAAGTACTATTTCCAAAAAAAAAAAATTTCCTAAAAAACTACTTTTACAAAAACTACTTTTGCAAAAACTATTTTTGCCAAAAGTACTTTTGTCAAAATAGGACTTTTACCAAAAGTTCCTTCACAAAAAGTACTTTTCCCAAAAAAGTACTTTTTCTAAATGTATTTTTAAAAGCAATTTTTTCCCAAAAGTACTTTCAAAACTTATTTTTCTAACACGAAAAACCACTGCATGCACAAGTACTTTCTAGAAAAAATTATTTTTCCTAAAAAGAAAGTAATTTTTCCAATTAATGCTAGAGTTAATGTCGACGCCGTTGACGGCGTTTCAACGCCGAAAAAGTTGAAATAGATTGAACTTTTACGGCGTTGCAACGCGTTGAGATTAACTGCTCCCATACAATTTCATACGATTCAACTTTTTTTTTTGACATTTGACGCCGTCGACGACGTCGACATTAACTCTAGCATAAAAGTATATGTTCTACAGGAATTTTTATAATAAGTGACACCTTCAAAATATTATCGTTCCCATACAAACATTTTATAAAAGATGCATGAAGAATTAGTTTTTTCCTTAGTACTTTTGTTTAATGTTTAAAGAAATTTTTTTTAAATGCTACTTAAGAAAATAATTTTTTTAAAAAGAACTTTTAAAATGACAATTTTAATAATTAGTAGCAACATAATTTAGGCAGTTAAGAAAAGAGAACATGTTTGAAACTTTATTTATTAAAAAAGAAACAAGAATGTAAATATCAAAAGTCAATTTCGCATTTTTAAATTTTAGCTACACCATTTACGTTGGCTTAAAATTTGTTTTAAAAAAATAGACCTTAAAAATGTGCATCTATTTCAAAATATTCCATTTTTTTTTTATTTTGAAAAACTTGTTTTTGAAAATGTTGAAATAATACGTAAATAGCTTAAGTATCTTTTTCTGCAGCATTAAATTATTTTATGCAACATGTCACTTTTAACAGGTTCTATTTTATGAAATACAAGATATCACAAAATCTTCAAAGAAAAACAACTTGCTTATAAAAAACAAAAGAGTTAGGCAACAAACTTGTTCAAGTTTTTTTCCAGAATTGAAATCATATTACAATTTCATTACAACAAAAATGTTGGTATAATAATATTGTTTTCATAATATTCATTACATTTCGTAAAAAAACTTAACGAGTTAGAAAAAAAAAGTTCAAAAGAAAAAAGTTGCATTAGCAACAACATTCTTTGCATATTAATTACACGCGATCTAACATTATCAAGTTATGATTTTGTTTCTTGTTTTTTTTTTTTCGCCGATTTAACCCCCACCAATAGTATTCAGTGGGTAAACACCCCAATATTAAAAAGTTATAGTATTTGAAAATTTAATTGCATGCCAGTGGATACTCACTCAAGTTGTTTGTTGGCAAAACAGACAAACAAAAATTGCAGTGTGTTTTTCAGTTAGAAGAAGCAGAAAAAATGCCATAACTATAACACTTAAGGCTTGAGACGTACTGCGAGCATTCATTCCATCAGCTTGCCAAATGCTGCTCATTGCCCAATGAAGCTTAAAGTTTTATTTATTACTATATTTTTATTACTAACTATTATTTTATTGTTTTATCATTATTATTATTATTGTTATTATTGGTGTGTTGCTTCGTTGCAATTCTTTTCATTTACTGTTTTGTTTAGTTTTCCAAGACTTGACGTGAGTTTTTGAAACAAGTGTTTTTTTATTTTTCTTTTGTGAGTTATTGGCAAGAAATTCCTAGTTTTAGTTCAATTGAATTAAAGCTGTTTGCTAGTAGTTTTCGTTTTTTAAACATTAACTATTCACATTAAAAATTTGATGTCGTAATATAATCATAGCAAAATTATTGATATAGATTATCCACCCAAATCTATGGAATTACTGGTCGTCTCCCGTAAAACCATATTTATTTAAAAAAAGTTTCATAAAATTTTTTTTAAATTGTAAAATTTCATAACTAATGTCCAACATTGGCACCTTTATTCACCATCATTTTCTTTCTAAGTTAAAATGAGCTTTAAAACCATCATTAACGCGCAAAATTTGGACTTTGAACGAACTTGAACTTTACTAATCGATTATAAAGAAGCCCGCAATATTAACGTGGAAAGAAGTATCCATTCCACTGTAGTGTTCAGGTATTTTAATTTTGCTGGGTTTTTTTTATAAAATAGTTAGCATTTAAGCCATATTTTAGTTATTCCCCGCGAAACAAAGTGGTTTGAAATAAATTTTTAATACATTTTTAAAACAAAATTGTTTAATACTGCATATTAAAACAAATATAAAATAACACTTATTTTAAAGCTGAAATTTCATGTACCAGATCGCAGTGTTAGAAACGGCAAAATTTTTATTACAAATTTTGGTTTCATTAAATGCATTATTAATTAATTATAAAAACTTTTCTTTCTCTTAAAATGTGTAACTTTGTATTATCAAATCGTAGCTGAAAACTGCCAGCAGTATTCACAAAAAAATAAAGTAGACTTGATCAACACTAAAATAAATTCTCTATGAAATTTTTACTTTAAAGCACACTTGAAGTACACATTAATTTTTGTGAATACAGCAGTGCATCTTCAGACAAAAAAGTGTAGCTTTCCACAAGAAAGTGTAACTTTTTACTAAAAAGGTGCAACTTTTTACAAAAAAATGTGCAACTTTATATAAAAAAGTGCAATTTTTTACAAAAAAGTGTAGATTTATATCAAAAAGTGGCATTTTATATTAAAAAATGTTATGTTATATTAACAAATTTTACTTTTTAAAAGGCATAACTTTTTACTAAAAACTGCAACTTTTTACTAATCAAAGTTCTTATAAAAAAAGTATAACTTAAGAGTAACTTTATATTAAAAGGTGTAACTTTTAACGAAAACTGTAAATTTTTAACAAAAATTTTAACTTTTTACCAAAAAGTGTAATTTTTTGCCAAAAAAATTTAATTTTTTACCAGAAAAGTGTAACTTTTTACCAAAAAAGTGTAAATTTTTACCAAAAAAGTGTAACTTTTTACCAAAAAGTGTAACTTTTTACCAAAAATTTAACTTTTTACCAAAAAATATAACTTTTTATAAAAAAAGTGAAACTTTTTACCAAAAAAGTGTAACTTCTTACAAAAAAGTATAACTTTTTACCAAAAAGGGTAACTTTTTACCAAAAAGTGTAACTTTTTACTAAAAAATTTAACTTTTCACTAAAAAGTATAACGTTTTACTAAAAAGTGCACATTTTTATTAGTAAGGGTAACTTTTTACTAAAAATTTAACTTTTTACTAAAACTTTAACTTTTGACGAAAAAAAATTTAACTTTGTACTATTAAGTATGTTTTGCTGAAAAGTGTAAATTTTTACTAAAAGGTACAACCTTTTACTGAAAGGTGCAACCTTTTACTAAAAGGTGCAACTTTTTACTAAAAGTGTAACTTGCTTTAAAAGTAAAATTGTATTGAAAATTTTAACTTAAAAAATCTTTAATTTTTCCACCTGCCTATAACAGATTTCAACTAATTTTTAAAATCTGCATGTACAGGCTATTTCTGCCAGGTGAAGAAAATACATATCGTCACTCAAAATCCAAAAAGGCGTATATAACAAAAAATTCAAACTGGACTTTTTAATTGATTATAATGTAAATTAACAGAAGTATTAATAGTTAAAAAAATTGGTTAAATAGTTGTTATTCGAAATTTTTTTTCGAAAATAATTTTTTTTAATCTAGTTTCAATAAAAAACATAAAGGATTTTAATTAAAATTTGTTTAATTTCTAATCCATTTCTTTTCTTTGCTTTCAGCCTGACTATGATGACATCAACGTGGATACACGCATTAAATTGTCACGTGGCAAATCGGATAAAGGCAAAGACAATAAAAAATACGGTAAGTTTTATTTACTTATACACACGCATACGGAGGAGTCCTGCGAAGCGAACGAATGAGGGGTACGTACTCGTTTTGGGATTAAAATATAGATACCTTCAACTTATATGTTGTTTAAAGGGATTTAAGTGTACTTTTGAATATTATTGAACATAATTTTTTAACAAGTATTTGTTGCCAAAATTATGTGACGAACGCTACAAAAATGATGAAAAAAGGGGAGAATTTTTGCATACACGAAATTATAAGAAAATTTAATAACAATTGCAAAGAATTTTAATGCAATTTTTGAGAAAACATAAATAGTGACGCACGCTACAAAAATTAATATGCAAATTTTTGCTTACTTTTTGTTTTAGAATTTTAATTTTGTATATAGTGAAAAGCAGGAAATAAAAATGATTTAAAATATTTGCCGTGACGCACGCTACAACTCAATTTTAATCTTAGCAAAGTGGTAAACAAATAGAAGAGAATTGCATTAATTAAAATATTATTAAATGAACAACAAAAAATATTTTTTTTCATAAGATTAAAAGATCTGAGATGGGGTAATAATTGTTGGTGTTAATGATCAGCGAAATAAATATTTTTTGTTGTATTTAGGAAATTATATATCTCGTCAAATACTGTATTAACAAAATTAAGTTGTATTAATGAAAAAAAAAATGGTTTGTGAACTACTCGTATTACTGGCTTTTTAATATATTTTAAAATTTTCGTAATTATTACAAAAGTTAGAAGAGAAATATAGAGAGTACAGCTCTGCTTTTTCACAAAAATCGGCTTTTATACATCAAGATCAATTTATTTTATTTTTTTTTTTGTTAAAACTATTTAAACGTAATAGTTTAAAGCTGAAATTGTTTAACACACGCTTTAAATGTAATTCTTTCAAATAACATCTCTTGCCAGCACTCCCTTTAAACATGTGCCATTTTAAAAATTAAATAGAATGTACTTCCATAAATACGTTGCATTAACATTTAGTATAAAAATGATAAACAATTGCAAAACTTTATGATTTTAGCGTCTGTCATCGTTTCGAATTTTTGCATTTTCATTCGACAATTTATTGAAAAATTGTGCCACATGTTGCACAAGTACTTGCAGCATGTCATTCTCTGTTGTTAAATCTCCTTCAAAACATGATTTCCCATTTCAAATCCCATTATAATATGATTTAACAAAAAAAAAAATAAAGCAAAAAGCAAAAGTACATAAACCATTTGAATGCAGTCAAAAATGGGCAAGACAAAATATGCATTCGTTTTGTGGCATGAATTTTGTGGAAAACTTAAAAGTAAATCTTGTGTAAATTTCGTGTGTAGTTTTTTTTTATTCATGTAATTTATATCTCTTTGACCATTAACAGTTCAACACAAGAGGCCAATCGTAATGAAAACTAAACAGCAACGAAAAAAAATATATATGAATGTTTTGGAAATATAATACAAGTTGTTGTTGTTGTCTTTATTATTATTTTTTTTGTATTTTTTTTTAGAGTAGAGGGAGTGATTGTTTTACTATTATTAAAAGTGAATGGCATTGGTGGTGGCATAATATTAAGAGACAATTCAATATGAAACAACATGAAATATTTAGAAGCAAGAATATTCTGCATTTATCTAAGATCTTTAGCTAAAATCGATGCATTCAAGCTCTACATATAAATTTCAATATGTATTCATATAAAGAAAATTGTTTGCAATTCTTTTCTCAAATAATTTACTTAAAATTACAAAATATATAGATTTCAAGTTTTCTTGAATATCGAATGAAAACCCGTCATATTAAATTATTTGTTATTGATGAATGTAAATTTTAATTTTTCGAACTTATTACTTTTATTATTAAGACTAGCTTTTACCCGCGACTTTGTCCGCGTAGAATATGTGAAATTTCGGCTAATGTGTATGTTATGTCAATGATGTGTTGTATTTTTACTGGATCAAAGTTTAAAACGTTCTTAGTTATCAGTTTAATAATTTCATATGTCTATACAAATTTTCGATCACCCTTGGCCACTCAATACGATCATTTCGAAAAACAAACACCGCCCTATGTTGTTCCCCGCATTTTAAACTATCTCTATGCTAAATTTCATCTAAATTGGTTCAACAATTCGAGCATGAAAAGGTAATAGACAGACAGAGAGACAGAGTTACTTTCATATTTGTTATATTAGTAAGGAAAAAAGTGCAAGCCATCATGAAAAGTGCAAGTTATTATAAAAAGTGCAAGTCATCATAAAAAGTGCGAGTCATTATAAAAAGTGCAAGTCATTATGAAAAGTGCAAATCATCATAAAAAGTGCAAGTCATTATAAAAAGTGCAAGTCGTTATAAAAAGTGCAAGTCATCATAAAAGTGCAAGTTATCATAAAAAGTGCAAGTCATTATAAAAAGTGCAAGTCATCATAAAAATTTCGGGTCATCATAAAAAATGCAAGTCACTATGAAAAGTGCAAGTCATTATAAAAAGTGCTGGTCATCATAAAAATTGTGGGTCATCATAAAAAATGCAAGTCATCATAAAAAATGCAAGTCATTATAAAAAGTGCAAGTCATCATAAAAAGTGCAAGTCATTATGAAAAGTGCAAGTCATCATAAAAAGTGCAAGTCATCATAAAAAATGCAAGTCATCATAAAAGTGCAAGTTATCATAAAAAGTGCAAGTCATTATGAAAAATGCAAGTCATCATAAAAAGTGCAAGTCATTATGAAAAGTGCAAGTCATCATAAAAAATGCAAGTCATCATAAAAAGTGCAAGTTATAAAAAGTCATTATAAAAAAATGCAAGTCAGTATGAAAAGTGCATCATAAAAAGTGCAAGTCGTCAAAAAAAGTGCAAATCATTATAAAAAAATGCAAGTCAGTATGAAAAGTGCATCATAAAAAGTGCAAGTTATTATGAAAAGTGCAAGTCATCATAAAAAGTGCAACTCATTATAAACAGACAGATAGACCGAGTTTCTTTCATATTCATTATATTATTAAGGATAAGAATTTTTATTTAGACTCAAGTTCAAATCTGCAAATTATTTTTTTAAGAATTTTTGTATGGAATAAAAATTCTTAAAATTTTGCAGATTGCAGATTTGAACTTGAGCCTGAATAAAAATTCATATCTTAATGATTAAATTCTTCTGGTTTCTTGACCTCTTTTTAATTATTATTGTATTCTGATATCAGAATACAATAATATCTTAATAATTATTTGTTATTCTTAATCTTGCTCCTCCCGCAAGCCCGCTACATGTCTTATTTCTTGAAGATTATTTAATGTATTTATAAAAAAAAGATTGCGGATTCGAAGGTCCAGATTTTCAAAAAAAAGTATTTTAATAGACTCTTTAAGTTCACATTATTTTTAAGCATACGACATTTAATGCAGTTGAAAATTTATATAGATCAAATTCAATGAATAAAATTTTATATTCTTCTTCCTTCCCATTTCCAGACGATCCTTACTATTGTGGCCTGCGAGCTCGCGTGCCCAATTTTGTGAAAACATCATCAAAGTCTGGTAAAGAGCAGCCAGCAGCACTTCAAAATGGCACAGCGGCTCAACAGCCGCACATGAATACATTAACAAACCAAAAGAAGACTTCGGTAATGATGCCCATGCATCCAACGATGCATCCACCACAGCCGCCACACATGCATCCTCATCACATCCAGCAACAACAAATGATGGCAGCCGTAGCAGCCCATGCTGTGGCTCAGCAACAGCAGCAGCAACATCATCCCATGCATCATCATCATGCACAACATGCGGCAGCAGCCCAGCAAATGTGGCAAACACGCAGCTATGAAAGTGGCATAGGTATTTATAATCATAGTGCAACATCGACAACGACGACAGCTGCAACAGCAGCAGCTACTGCTACGAACTTTAATACAGACTTACAACTGCAACATCACCATCACCACCACCAGAACCACAACCACCAACAGCAACAACAACAACTACTACCACCACCACCATTAGCACTACCACAACAACAGCAACAACAGTTACATCAGCCTCTCTTACAGCAATTACAGACGGCTTCCTCCAATTATTACCCTAGCACAAACGCTAGCAATAGTTCTTTCTATAACTATCTTGCACCCAATTACCAAGAGCACCTTCATCAACAGCAACAACAAATTGCCAAAAGCTCATCCACTTCTTCCAACTCTCTAACTACTCTTCCTCTTTCTAACGCTAGCAATCTCATACAGCCGACGCCACAACTACCAATCGGACACTTGACAAATACGACAAACGCCATTGCACCTTCAGCTTCCATACAATTGAGCACAAATCTGACATTCGCCACCAGTCCCCCCCTTGAAACGAAACCCAGTAATCATGAAAGTTTGTACGGACAGACAAGAAATTTAAATTATAAACAGATTCAAACACCTCCAGTGCCCACTCACAGTTCCCTACACAATCAGGGTCATCACCGCCATCACTCACACAATCCCCATCATCATCATCAGCATCAACATCAGCACCAACATCAACATCAGCACCAACACCAGCATCCGCATCCGCATCGTCGTTCCCGTCATCATGGCTCTTATGGCTGTTCCATGCATTCCTCTCACTCTTCCAAACGTTTCTCTGCCGGTGAATTTCACTTAAAGAACCCGCAAGAACCCCTCCTCTACGATGACTTCCAATACCGGCGGCCCAGGCATTTGCGCGTCTCGCGCCGATCCACATCCTCCAATGGCCCAATCGATAATAATTGCAATTGTGTTAGTTGTTATACGTTGGCTCCCCTCTTCGGAGCGCCCACACCCAAAAGACCGCCCCGCAGCTTAAGCCAGCAACAGCTGAGGCAACATCAACGTTTAAGTGGCGCCAAAAACCTTTACAACGGCAGCGATTCCAAGCGTGCCGGCTTAGTCAAGTGGTGCAGTGACAGTGATGTTTCGCTACTGGGCCGTGACGAGCCCGAGCACAGCGAGGGCACCGACGACTACCATAAAACCCATGCAAATCGCAAGACCCACTACTATGACCACAACGACTCCTTCAATTATGACGATTTCAATTTAGATCAAGACTTCGATATAGACAATTTCACTTTAACCCAATTGGACTACAAAAAGCAAATGCAAAAACCCAAGACGCAAAAGTTCAACGGTTATGCTGCTAGACATAAATATCCCACAACTAATGAGACACAACAACAACAGCAGCAGCAACAGCATTCACTGACAGACGACTATGACAAGGTGAGATCGCGACAAATACGATCACCCACACCCCAATTTAAAGAGAACAAGCCAAAAACTCTGCTAAAGAAAATGACCTCGTCCTCCTCCCCCTCGAACCTGCTAGCGATGCGTCACAAGTCCCAAAGCACAGAAAGTTTTTTCGAACAGCCCCCAGACGAGGGCACACTTTATTTTTATGGTGGCCGTAAGCGTATAGTAAAAGCGCCCTCTACCACCAACATTTACGATCGCGTTAGGAACCAAAAACGAGAACTTCTCAATAAACAGGCTAAAAAATACAATTCCCAATTAAATTTGCACAGTGATCAGCAGCAGCAGCAGCTGCAGCAGCATAAAATGCAGTTTGCAAAATCAAATGAAAGAAGTGATCATGACACATTAAGGCCCCTACTGCCACCGCCCTTATGGAGAGGGGCCAAGCGCATGAATCTCAAGGCCTCAGCCAATCAATTGCTGAATAATTATCACATTTTAGATCAAAATAACAATAGACCAGACGATACAATCAACAACAATAATCAGCAAAAAGCAACTGAAGAAACGAAACAGACGACGACGCCGACAAACCAAAACAAAGCTGGATTGACCCATAACGGTAACAGTAACAGTAACGTTAACAATAACAGTAACAGTAACGGTAACAGTAACAGCACACAGTACAGTGCCAAACTAACAGGCCACTTTAACAACTCCCTTCAATCACACAAACGCACTGAAAACGAAAAAACACAAGCGCAGCAGCAACAGCAGCAGCACCAGCAGCAAACGCCGGCACAGCAGAAACAACACCTGGAGCAACAACAGCACCAAACCCCGTTACGAATAACTCGCTCCTCTAGTCGCGTTGACCACTGTGACATGGAATCGATTTACGGTTATTTGAAACCACGCAAACCCCGAAGTTTAAGCATGAAGAAAATTCAAATACTCGATTATTAAACAAACAAAAAATCAATAGGAGGTTTGATCCTTTTATGATGTGCCAGAAAAAAACAAAATTTTCCCTAATTGTGCGTTTTGTTTTTTTTTTTTTATTAAATCGTAGTAGTTGGAGGTGTTTTTTTCTTTTTCCAATTAATTTGTTTTGTTTTTGTTTATATATCAATTAAATGCTGTAAATATTTTGCCAAAAGCTTTTAATTCCTAAATATTCCATTTATTAAAACATGTTTACCCTCGATTTTTTTCACCCATCATTTATTAATGGCCCCTGGACCGGGTATGAGAAACAAATTCGATATTGTTGCCTTTGTTTTGGAAAGGTTTTGCACTAACTATTCACCTTATTTAATATCATTTTATAAACATTTAAGAATATGACAAACTTTTATTTAAAGGAAAAAATGGTGAAAATGGCAGAAAAGTACTTTGGCTGAGGGAAAGTTCAATTTTACAAAAAAAAATAAATAAATAAATAAAAAAATTACATGATGGTAACAATTTTCTGCAGCTGCCTGTTGCCGAAAATACAATACGAGAATTTTTCTTTATAAAAAAAGTAGAGTTCGGGAAAATCCAAATCGCGATTCCAGAGCTGGAAAATTTAAACTTATTTTGGTGTATGAAACAAACAATGAAACACATTTTTTTTTTTGTCAACTAAAACTATTTTATGCTTCAGAAAGATTTAAATCGGTATTAAAAATCAAACAAAAAGACAATTCCAGGGTTGGACATTAAAACTCGTGTGCATAAAAGTAAGCAAATTAGAAAAAAAAAAATTTTTATAGTAAACATATTTTTTTAAGAAATTCATTCGTACTATAAATCAGAACAGCCAAAAAGACAGTCCCAGAGCTGGAAAATTGAAACTTATATATTTTTGGTATATGAAACAAAACAGGTGAAACTAATTGCTTTTTTTTGTCAACTAAAACTATTATATACATACTTCAGAAAGATTTAAATTGGTATTCAAAATAAATTTAAAAAGACAATTCCAGGGTTGGACAAATAAAACTGTTTTTGTACATAAAACTAACCAGCCTAGAAATATTTTTTTTCTTTGTATATTAAATATATTTCATGTTTTTGAAAAACATTTATTGACATTAGAAATCAGAAAGGCCAAAACGCCAGCTCCAGAGCTGGAAAATTAACAATTTTTTTTTTTGGAATATTAAAGTAACTAAATAGAAAAATATGTTAATCAAATATATTTTATATTTTACAAAGAAACAAATTAGTATTGAAAATTAAAAAGATCAAAACGAAGGTTGCAGGACTGTTGTTATTCTTAATTAATTACTATCAATTGTTAGCCTGAAGAAGATAGCCAGAGGATATCGAAATATTGAAAAATAAATATATAATAGTTCTTTAAAGTTATTATTTTATAAAAAAAAATACCTCAAACTCAATATTATTGAAAATTAAAAAAATCAAGGGCCAAAAAATGAAAACAATATATAGAATTATTATTCTTTAAAAATATATTACTTGAATAAAAGCGTACAAAATAATAATTATTTTGATAAAACCGTAAAGTTTAGTTTTAAAAATGCTTCAATATAAAATTAACAATGTTATACATATATCAATAATAAAATAATAATATTATTTCAATATTTTATGTTTAAAAATGCAGCATTTTAAAAACTAAAGCACAAAGTTTATGTTTTAAGCTTGTTTTTTGGTTCAGTGTACGCAAGTAGTTAAAAAAAATATCTTCCAAAGAAATAATTAAATTATAGCAAGTCTTCCCACACATACAGCCAAAGTTCTTTATATGTTTGTAAATAAGTATCTAAGTAAAATTGTTCAAAAACGTATTGGAAATATGTATGTCATATCCTTAATATTTTTTATGGACATTTCTGGACGTTTATATTTTAATAATTTATTAATATGAAAGAAAAATATGTAAAATGTTTCGTTATTAATAAAAACAACTTATCACTTTTCCCACCCACAGACGCTGATATTGTAGAGTCACCTTATAATCATATTTATGGACGTTTGCCTTTACCTACACGAGGTTATATACCAACTCCACGCAGCATGTACATTGGCGAATGGGATTGATGCAAATGGCCAAATAAAAATCAACTCAATCAGATGAAAAGAATTCAGTGGAACAAGCAAAACCGTTAAACATGAAGAAATAATAATAATTTAGTTTTAGTTTTACACAAATAAGAATTAAAGAAATATAAAAATTAATAAATTTAAGCAACCATTTATATTTTTTTGCTATTTGTAGAAAAAATAATCCTGTATTTGGAAGAGATTATTATTTTTGTTTTTGCCTACTATATGATAACAATAATAATAATAATAATAACGTAAAAGTAATTAATTATTCTTTTAATACAATCAAAAAAAAATAAATAAAACGCCATTAATTTTATAATCATCATTATTTCAATGTATAAAATTTCATAACTTTAAATATATAATACAAAAAAAAACAAATAATTAATTTTAAGCTAATTTAAGGAGCAAAATATTTAAAAAAAAATGATATGTTAGCAAGCAAATTCATTAATTAACTTTTGCAAAAAAAAAAAGTCATTTTTATATTTCCCTCCTTCTTCCTTCGATATGGGATTTTAGGTTAATAATTAAATATTTTCTGTTAGCATCAGTTATAGGCTGAGGAAAATTTTTAGAGTAAACGATTTGTCAAACACTGCCCTGGAAATGCTGAAGTTGCAATTATTTATTTCGAAACAGCTATAAGCAGCACTTTTTTTAATAAATAATTTAAAAAAAACTTTTTCGAAAGTCAATTGTGTATATTTTTCCAAAACTTTCTTTTTAAGCGGTACTTTTTATTAAAAAACACAAATTTCTTAGAACAACTGGCTACCGCCAGAATTCACTAGATATCAGTCTGCGCAACAAAAACATTTTAAATAAAAACAAAAAATTATAGACTTGGTTTTTGCTTTAAAAGTAATTGTGCGCCGCAGCGGCATCTAGTGGGACAATTGGGGTCCAAAGTACCGCATTCGATATCAATCGTAATTTCTATACAATTTATATAGATATTTCGTTGGGTATTGAATGCCCTAAATTGAGTCCAATGGAAAAATACTTTTTAGCGATCTTTTTTAAGTACTTTTTTAGGTTAACATTTTTTTAAAATTCTACTTTTCGAATCTCTATTTTTGATTTTTTTCTCGTATATTGCAAGTTTTTGTCACATTTTATTTTCCATATGTACCATTACGATTTAGGCTCTAATTTTGTAAATCGCTTCACGTTAGTGAAATTTATATTTATAAAAAAAAAATTATTAACAAGATGCTTGTAAAACAAAATGTTTGTATGAAAATTTTTCCTATTACCCTGTTATAAATCGGAAAAAATGTATATAAAATGCCTTTAAAATTTAATTTTGTTTCTTATACAATTCGTTCACTAAAATTCATTCCTTACTTTGCCTTTCAAAATGTTTAAAAATTTTATGAAATATTAAAGCAAACACTCTTTTTTCAAATAAAAAAATCCTTTTTTACAAAAAATCTTTTTCTCATATAAATTTCAACTTGCTGATGTGGTTTACGAAATCAAGCTCTTAATTTCTTTTATAGTTAGATTTTATATAATTAATGCTTTATTGTCTTCATTTCGTAACACAAAACGTTCCACATCTGTCGGAATGTTGAAGATTTTCAAAATTTAAATTGCCTGCCTGGGGGGATTACTGCGTACTTCGATTCGAATTAGAAAACTGTTCGAAACTCTATGCTATTAACATAGTAATTCGAAAGCATTTTCTTTCGAATAGAATTACGCAGTAGACCCCCTGGCTTCCACGATCGCACTGGTAATCGTTGTGTAGCAAAATTACATGCAAAACAAAATCAAATTCTAAAATTTTGTTTTTGTTTCAAATGTACTTGTTCGGCAGAAAGATATCTACTGACATCGTGGGCCAGGCAGGAGCGGTCAAATTACTGCATTCGATATCGATCAAAATTTCAATACAGTTCAAATGGGAATTTCGATTGATATCGAATGGCATAATTAGCAATGTTTCGCTTTAACAAGTGGAATCCCTATGTTTGCTTTATAAAATATATTGATTTTATTATAAAAAGAAAATCAACTAATAAATATTATTATAAATTTATATCTCTTTATTGTATGTATTGTACGCAATATCTATTTTATTTTTAAGTAAATTGAGGATTGATTATCTTTATCGAATAAAAATTTTTTACGTTCTATTTGAATTTATTTGTTTTCAAATGAGTATAGTAAATCGATTAAAATGTATCTTATTTTAAAAGAAAAATACATATTCGAAAATAAAAGTTATTTAATTTTGAAAAATAATTGTTTTTACGTTTAAAATTACTACAGATATGTAAACTGCTAACACGACACAATTTAGGTTATTCTTTAAGAATATCGTCGATACTGGAGACATTTTTTGCGACGTTACGTATAATTTGAAATACGGCACGAATTTTTTATGGTACACTTGTATGTGTCTTATCGCCCGCCAATACTAGTGAAACACATATGGCGCAAAAGGTATGTCTATGTAAATACACAGAATATAAATACTTTTTCTATAAAAAAGACCAGGCATGTGTATTTTGAATTAGGTCGATGGACGGAATTTTCTTGGTGATTTGCAGGCATATAAACATAATTAAACCGCAACAAAAATAACAAGTGTATAATAAATTTCCTGGGAGAATAACTGAAATAAATTGCATGAAACCCCGTACGAATGGTATATTAAAAACTTTCATAAAATTTCTTCTTTGATTCGTTACATTTTTCGGAGTTCTTATGTATTTTTTCCATTCGGTAAGTTACTAAAAAAAATTACAAAAGTTTTGATTGTAGCAATAACAAAATTATTTATATATTTTATGAAAAATTAATAATTTATTAACTGATTAATAATTTTAAAAAAAGTTTAGGTTTATTTCTCTGCGTAAACATTTGAAATTGTGTCATTGTTTACATGTAGTAGTCACCACCAAACCCTGGTGGTGGTAGATGATCAGGATTAGGATTTGGTCTTATGCTGCGTTCAGGTGGTCCGAAAGGATCAAAGCGGGGACGGGGACCTGGTCCAATACCGCTATTGTCGGGTCCTAAATGAAAATCTGGATGTGAGGGAAAGGGGAACAAATTTCCTGGACCACCACGACCCAAAGGATCTAAATCGCCACGACCAACAGGAAATCCAAATGGAGGAGCTTGTGACGATGCAGGATATAAGCTAAGCAAAATAAAAATAAATTAGCCAACAGAAACTAACACACACACACACACACAAAAGATAAATCTCACCCAAAGGGAGGAAGTCTAGGTTCTCCAATACGTAAACTATCCGGTCCTGGGTTAGTTGACGTTGCTGAAACACCGGTCGTTTGCGTTGTCACTGTTTTGCTAGTGCCAGCAAATACCTTTAATAAATTTTTTAACTTATTTCAACAATCATCACAAACAATTTTCATCATGCTTACCGGCTCTAATAATTCTTTGCGGTACCTATTGGCAAGTTCTGAAGCATTTGGTATCATTGTTTTTAAGTTTCCCTTTGTCGACTTTACCAAGTCTTCTGGATCTAAGCCAATATTGGAAACATTCCGACTTTTAACATCTAACAGTGTAATAATTAAGGATCCCTCTGTTCTAAGCCCCAAAAGAATATACAATAGTTTATTATGTGTGTACCGTAAAGCATAATTATTTTCATCAACGTTCCAGTTATTAGGTAGCAACTCTGAACCACCAACTTCTTCGTCTTCTGGCAAAGTTTTCTAAAGAACGGTGGTTTAATGGCTTCTAATACTTATAATATGCTTTTGTGTTTGCTTGTCAGGAGTAAATAGTTTTATATATCAGGCCAACATGGAACATTGGACAATATATTTTACTGAACGACCACAAAATCCAAAACTTGCATTGGAAACAATTTTTTATATTGACATTTGGCTAGATCTAAAAGGACTACAATGATCGTTCATTACTAAATAATAAAACCATTACACTCCCAACCTTAAAACAAGCATTTTTCTGGATTATTACTCACATCATCTCCAATACCTATGCATTCAAATTGGGAATGTTTGGTTAGAATAAAATGAGCTAGGGCAATAAGCAAGTCATCTTTTTTATTAACCACTCCTTCTATGCTTTTGCTGAGCAACTCCCATCCATAAAAGAAATCTTTTGATGTGGTACTCATGATATACTTATTTATTTGTTTGGTCTTTTGTTGAGATTGAAATTAGTAATAACTTTGTTTCAAGGAGAGATTTCACAACATTGAAGTAATTTATGCAGAATAATAGCGATTTCTACTGAAAAATTTTTAGCCGAGCATTTTTTTATTTTCCTTCAAATAATGAGCAGGTTGCCATACTTATTGTTATAACAGATTAATTCAGTTTAACCCTTCAACGGTATACATACATTCATCAATATCAGAGTAGGTATCAACATCAGGTGTGTACAAGACGTTGTGGTATACAAACACCGGATTAATTATACTTTGACTATTTGAATTAGCCCTACCAAAATGATGACGCATCATTATAGACGTCTAATTTGAAAAGCTAGATCAAAAAATATATAATAGTGACGCTTTTCCTAATTTTATGTTTCTATTTTCAAAACAAGGCAGGAAAGGGTGATTTCTGCATCGCCAGATTATGTCTTCCTTCCGAACGCTTCTGGCAACACTATTTCTTTGAGGAACTTACAGCATGGTGAAATATATACAAGGTGGTAGTACTACGGCAATAAATACAACATTACAATAACAATTGGATTTTTGTTTGTGTAAAGTCATGATCCACGTCAAAATTTATAGCAACAATACATATCAAAGTGCCACACACATGCACAATTACTAGCAACGCTCAAATATTCAAACACAACGAGTCGTTATTGTACACATAAACTTGACATCAATATAGCCAAGCAATGGAGTGGTAAAACATTTTCATCTGCCGTGGCGCTACCACCTTATATTTTCACCATTTTTAATTACAGTTTTCAGTGTGACCGCTGTTACAACACATATGCAATTTATAATATAGCTGACTACTTTACCACACAAATAGTGGAACTTATTTTGATTATTAATGTTTAATGCCACTTTTTGACCATTTTAATGGTCACCCTACTAATGCTAGTAACGTAGTAACTTTAAATTTGAGTAATGTGGAGTGTAAGACAATAATTTTAATAAAGTTAAAACGGTACTTGATAAACTTAGATTAAGGTTCGGGATTCCATTTTAATATACTTATGTGCAGATTTTTATACATATATGTATGTACCTATGCAAATAATAATAAATAAAACATATTTACCTTTGTAGAATAAAGCTGTTGAATACATACGTATGTATATTATTTTTCCTTACTAATTAATATTTTTTTGTATCAGATTGATATTTAAAATTGTAGAATGATAAAATATGTACATATGTATGTATCAGCTGTGCTAACAAAGCAACCTGGTCCTCGATTCGACTTATGCAAGTAGTCCATAGATTAGAATGAGGGACATAATTTATGACTTTTTTGGAGAAATGCATTAAACATTAGTATATACATAGGTAAATATAGCTATGTACATAAGTACATACACAGTGCTCGTTCGTAGACTTCCTTATATATGTACATATGCATGTATGTACATATGTACTTCTTGCACATCTATATTTACATATGTACTTGTTTTTATGTATTTCTGTATATGCATAGGTATACATGCATACTATATACATATATATGTATATATACATATATATATATATATACATACATATATATATATATATATATATATATATATATATATATATATATATATATATATATATATATGTATATATGTATGCATGTATGTATGTACATATTTACAAATGTACATCATTATGTAAATATTTATTTTATTTTCATATGTACCACTTAATTTCTACTTTCATCATGATAATATGTACCTAATATCCACAGTATGTAAATATACATACATATGCACATGTACTATATTTGTACATACATATGTTTATTAACCGATAACTCAGATTTTAGAACCAAGGACAAGGAGTTCACAGTAGTGATATGTTATATAGGTTTCGAGGGGGCCTACGATTAGTATGCTCGAATTATATAACAAATCTTATCTTGGATCGCACAAGGCTTTTGAAAATATCCGAATTTACATTTGCATAAAAATATTTAAACTTACCGAAAATCGGTTCCACTTTGCTGATATTCTGGATTACTATATCAACGATTCTAAAATCAAAATGGCGTCCGAATGTTTGACAGCAAACTGACGTTTTAACACATGCCTGCTCTTTTCTTTTATGAACGATACTAATTGCTCTTTTCCACTCATACGAAACCAAGCTAAACTAAACAACACGAACAAAAACGAGTAAAGCCGCCATATTGCCGATTGGCTGTAGAAAATATTTTTTTCGCGTACAAGACACACACACACTATTTTTTCATTCAGTAAAGGGGCAGAAAAGAAAAGTTTTGTGAAGAAACTATAAAGGATTTTTATTAAATTTTTCTTAATAAATTTAACTGAATTTCAATGCAGAATGTCAACAATAAAACAAAACAGTGTTGTGTGCTGTTAAAGAAAGACTAGTAAAAGCAAAAAGCAAGAAACGGGATTTTTTTTCATTTTTGACAAGCAAAAGAAAAAATTACAACAAGAAGTTATAGACACTTTTTGTTAATAGTGTGCGTTTTTTTTTGGAAGAAATTTATAAAGATTGTTTATAAATCAAGAGGAGGTAATTTAAAGTCGTTCAATAAAAGAAAGGTAACATTACTTACTACGATGGAATCCACAGGAGGAAGCTCCGGCTCCACAACTACGGCGGCGGCAATGCCATCACCGTCAGTTGGTGGCGAGACATGCAAAGGTAAGAACATGTGCATGTGTGTATGTTTATTATTTTTTTTAGTTTATTCACAAGTGATTTTGTTTAAAACCCGCCAAATGTCATTACTTAATATGACTACTTTTAGTTAACTATTTGTTTAACATTTTGTTTCTTACTAGCGTTTCTTACTGTTGCATGAATTAAATCTATTTCAGAAGCGGTTTAGTACCTTCTGCGTAGATGTGAAAGTTATTCGTATAACGAGTATTTTCGTTATGCGTTATTGGTTTGTAAATTGGCTAAGCTTTTTTGTGATTATTTCGATTCAATCATGAACATACTTCGTAAAGCTCATTTCGGAACACAAATCAAGCAAGAAACAATCTTTTGGAGCTTTAAAGCTTTTAGATACAGAAAACTTTCACAAAGCATACACATTTTAAAAGCTAGTGAACTTTAAACTTGTATTAAATTTATTATTAATATCTAGGTATGCAAATAAGTTCTCAATTAGAACTAGTTCCTAGGGTGCCCCATTCACTCAGAGGTAGCAAAAAATTATTTTATCTATAGAAAAAAAACATTCTCTTCTGGGCTTTATATAATACGATTCGAAAGAAAAGCTTTCGAATCTATATTAAAAACAATTATTTTCGTACAATTTCCGCTTCGATTCAAATTATATTATACTCCCCTATTACAAAAAGAGCTTTTGGAACGGCTCTTTCCCGTCTATCGATAGGCTCAGTATTATCCGCAAGCGTTATTATTTATATGTACACTTTATAAAGCTTCCTTTGAGTTAAACTTGTTAGTCTTCACTTTTAACCCAAGAAAAATTATTTTTAGCTAACAGCGGATAAATTAAATCGTTATTACAATTTCCAAATAAGCTTATCTATTAAAAACGCTTGTTATCGATGTCGCTAACGGTCAAAAATGACAGCCTTTGAACATCATATTTTTATTTTGTACTAGATGATTTTAAGTTATTATTATTACTCGGCCTCTCAAACATTAATGGCAACGTTTTTTAAAGGCGGGACTCGTGTTTGGACTGGCGCTACCATGTATAGTGGGGCATTTGAATATAGTCGAGGATTAGTTTAACAATTTCCTAATTAGATTTGCAAAGAAATTGTCATTCAGCAAATAGTGTTTGTAAGTTTTGATCTTGCAGAATTTTTGGTTTTCTAGTTACATCAAAGATAACAGAAATTACACAATTCGTATTAACATTTTTGTGTATCATTCAGCTGAATAACAACTTATTGCTTTAAATCAGGTATTATTTTAAAAAATTATATCATATTGCACTCTAAAAATATAGTTACATATACATAGTCATATCGTATGTATATATGTATGTACATATACATATGTCGCCATATTGAAAAAGTGAAACGTCAGCCCAAATTAAACTAACACATAGCATGAATGCATACGTTTAATAGCAACAGCCAGGGTAACGTATCTAAAACGTAACGCGACACAATTCATATGCATTTGTTGAATGATTAATATAAGTAGAATGTAATAGAATGAAAGAGCTGAGGCAAAAATAAGGGGAGAACTGATTAGCTCTGCCACCATTGCGAAAACTAGAAAATAGGCAAATATTTGTAGAAAATAAACATATCGACAGCTGAAACGAAAAACAATGTATCATCAAAAAAATAGTTTTTATTGATAACGCTGCCCTATATGTACGTTTGTGTACGATATATTATACATATATCTGCTATTACAAATAACCAAGATATACATAACTAAAATTCAAAATAACTTAGCATCAAGTGAATTTATTTTTTAAACGAAATAAGTTATGAAACGAATTAAAAAAATATTCTGCAGTCCCACGATGTCACTCGATATCGTTTTCGCATATAAATATATTTAAAACAAAAACAAAATTTTGAAATTTGTTTTTGTTTTAAATATATTTATATGAGAAAACGATATCGAGTAACATCGTGGGCCAGGCAGATTAGTTGAAGAATTGGTTTTTTTTATTCTTTGTGTACTTCAGGTTTCAGAATTTAATATTTGCTATGAAATTTTTTATTTGACATATTGTCATAATTATATATTAAATGAAATTTATTTGTTGATACTTTCAAAAACCATCTGAGAATTCACAATATACATACATATAACAATATAATTTAAAAGCCTACCATGATATATATTAATTAAAATTAAATAGTGCAAAAAAAATATTTTTTCCCCTTTTCGAAAGGGTAAAGTCGCAACCACATTCGTTTTCGATTTATTCCAACAGGAGGTAAATTATGGCATTCGATATCGATCAAAAATTGTATATAAAATGTATTGAAATTTTGATCGATATCGAATACCGCAATTTGGCCCCGGATTTCTCTTTAAAATTTAATACCTACATATAATTCCATTGAGTACTTTTCGATATGGGTGGGTATTTAAGCAACATCACACTTTATTAAATATATGCATAAATACATACTATAAGTTATTATAAGTTGTTTGGACTTTTGGCCCATAAATTGATTTGATTTATTTAGTATTATTTGTCTTCAAAATTCCAAATTTTATTAATGAGTTTTCTTCTCCCCCGCCCCAAAAAAAACATAAAAGTTTTTGCCTCTTCTCTATTTAAAGCCACGAACTTTGAATTTGATCCCAGTATTTCTGAAGAAGAAAGACGCTTTTACTTAAAAGCTTATCCAACTGTTGATGTTGTACGAGAACGAAGGACCCACTGTACAGTGTGTAAGATACACATCGGTACTGCACCTGTTCAGGAAAATGGCATTAAAATGCATCCTATATTGCGCGTAACCCATTGCAATAAATGTCATGATTTTTACAATAGTGGTGAATTTAGCAAAGGTGAGGATGGTTCGGAACTGTATTGCCGTTGGTGTGGACAAGGTGGCGAAGTATATTGTTGTTCCAGTTGCCCGTATGTCTTTTGCAAGTCATGCATTGTAAAGAACTTGTCGAAGGGTGTTGTTGCGGACATTGAGCAAAATGAAAATTGGAATTGTTTCAGTTGTGCTCCAAAAATATTGTGGCCACTTAGGGCACAACATTGGGCGCTCATGAATTATATAGAACAGCAAAAAATGTAAGTAGAAGAAGAGAAGACATCGCTGGTGTTTGCGCTTTCAATTATTATAATTGTGAATATGAAACCTGAATTATTTCTTAACTATTTAATAAATATTTATTGTATTATTGTTTCTTGCAGAGAAATTTATGCGCTTAATTTAAGTGAATCCGAGTTAAAGATTAATTTGGGAAAAGATCGAAGTAGGTGCTGTCGCTTAGCAAAGGCAAAATGCGGCAATATGTCGGATTCAATGGAAAGCTTAGACTCGGTGGCTTCAAAACGCAGCCACAGTAGCTCTTTCTCATCGAAAAAGCCTGCGAAGCACTCGGCAACACCTTCACCTCAGCATATGAATGCTGCAAAACGCCCAAAAAACAACGATGAAGTTGTCTGCACACCCGATTTACTCAGCATGCTCGAACCAGATTGTCAAATAACAGTACCACCCAAGTCCAACAGGCCAATGGGAACTCCATCGGCTTCCACACCGAAAATAATGTCAATACAACAGCCACAGTCTAATTATGGCTCAATGCATTCAACGCCTAAAAATTCAGCACCACCGCCACTAGTATTACGTAACACAGCTATTAAAATACGGCCGGCTGTAGCGCCTCCAGTTGTCAGGCGCACCATTATAGGTCCCCGGACACCTAATCCAGGAGGAAATGGCACTCCGGTCTATCACACTATCAATGGCTATCGCATTGACTTAAATTCGGCAGCCCAACAAGAGACCTTCCGTTTACCGAATGGCAAGCTCATACAAGTTAAACGACAAGGTCCACCAACACCACAAAATACTCCTCCGTCATCTGTTAATAATTGGCAACAAATGACGAGTCCTCAACCGCAAAGAGTAATACCGCAAACCATTGCTTCTCGGCCGGTGCAAATTACTCAGCATCCCTATAGTATCAGCGTGCAACAGCAGCAAGGTCAACATCCACAAGTAGTTCGCTATCATAACAATATAATGGGAACTACAACCATCAATCCGGTGCCTCACAATGGCACAACAATACAAGTTCTGAACGGCCAAGTCTCTTCGTCACCTCAAGTACAGCCCCAGCAGCAACAGCCGGTCCAGCAATCTGGTCCCATACGACCCATTATGCTGCGCCATGTCTTTCCCGACAATCCAATTGGCCAGGCTCGGTCTGGTTTACAGGATCAAGTGTTTAATGCCATGGAAATTTGTACTCATTTAACAAACAAGGTTCAAACTCTTACCAATTCAAATGCCTACAAGCAAGCGCGAAACTTTTTGGAAGTTAAGGAACTCTATATACATTTGTCCTATCTGCTGACTTACGCAATTGGACGCTTTAAGAGTTTACAAGATAAATGTTTGGGCGATATGCGCACGCTTGGCTTTGGGAACGATGCAGATTGTTTGGAAAATGGCCAACTAGCAGCTGGTAAGTTTAAGTGGCTGTTATTTAAAATTATTACACATTTGTGTTTTCTATCCATACCGCATGTTTATATATTTCATTTAATAATTATGATTTATTTCTACAATTCGGAATTGATATAATTGAGGTGTTTCACTCACTCGTGATTGATGTTAGGAAACGTGTGGCTTTACATTGATTTCATCAGATTATGTTGGTTGAAAGATTAAAAAGTTCAAAAGATAAGGTGAATTTTTAAATATTGGGTTTTTTATGTTGGCATCCTCGTCTCGAAAGTGTTTGTTGGTCACTAATAAAATTTGGATATGTTTTGCGTGTCCAGCAATTTTTGCTTTCGGGAAAAAGAATTTAATTATGTGCTCAAAAGCACCTGAAATGTTGACCATAGCATCCGCTGATGGCAGTCTCAGTCGAAGAAGGCCGAGAACATTTGAATGGCGAAGCTAAATAATAAATAAAATATTTTTTGAGAAAAATGAGAATTCATCTTATTTTTTGAACATACCTCGTATGTACGTGCATACGGATGTGACAGAGGAAATTATTATGATATTATTGAGCATGATATCAACTTTTGAAGAACTTTATTTTTTTTTGTTTTTATTTATTTATTTATTAAAATATACCTTTAAATAAATTTACAAGTTTAAGTTTTTTAATTTAATTTTTTTTTTAGTTTAAATGGGTGTTTAAAAATTTATGTTTTTATTTAATATTATTATTAAATAACTTTTTTATTTAATATTATTATTAAATAACTTTTTTATGTCACTTTTTCCTGACTGAATTTTGGCATATCACTTTAACTTATCTCGGAGATTTTCACAGCACTCTTATTTTTCTGAATAACTATTTTAAAACATATGACCCCAATTATCTAAAGTACTGCCTGTTCAAGAAGGTAGCAAACTGTGGTTCGATTGCACAAAAACAGTTAAAACGGTAACAAAAAGACGACTCTTGTTAAGACTAAGAATGATGCTGTTGACTAAAGTAGTTATAGTTAACACGAGACTATGAAACGGAGGGCCCCGGGGGGTTATTGTGTAATGCGATGCGAATGAAAAACCTTAACGCATTTGTATGCCAGTTACATTGAAATGCGAAAGTAATTCCTTTCGCATCGCATTACAGAATAACCCTCCTGAGTCCGACTCTACGCTCAATCATGAATGTTGTGTTGAATTCTTTCAATCAGCATTAGTGCATGGTTGTGGCAGTTGTTGTCAGCCTGTTTCAGTGATAAAGGCATAGCAGTGGTCACTGAACATAATTGGCAGCGACTGACACGATCATGTACTAAAAAGCAGAGCAATAATTATCCGGCGAGGTAAAAAGGTTGAAATAGCTACAACAAATTCTCTATTTCATCATCGTTCTTCATCTGTCCCCTTAATACTATTCCCTCCTTTCTAGTTCCGACGCAATGCATTGCATATATAGGGGTCATCCCTTGAGCGCTGGTGCGAGATAAAAAAATAAGCATTTTCTCAACATGTTGTAGGAGTTGTACCAGCAATAGCTGGTACGAGTAGCTTCCCCATAAACATGTTGCTAAACACGTTTTAATTTTTTTCTTTTGTATGAAAATAAAAAAAAAAGTATTTGCACAACACACAGCTTCTTGCAGAGATTGTCAATTGTGCTAATAGTTTTAAAATGTTGGTAATATATTAAAATTAATTGAAGTCTGCCAACAATTGCATTTTATAAATTTTAGTATTTTTTAAAGTATGTAGTTAGTGTTTTTTCACGTAATTTGTAGTTAAAATATTAAATCATTGTCTTAAGCCATTTTTCCAACACATGGACTTAAAATAAGTGCTTTTCAAAATAAAAATAAAATATATTTCAAAGTGTTGTGCTAAAGAAACTAATTTGTAAAACTACATTTTAATACCGGAATGTAAGTACTCTAGAAATAAAACAAGAATAAAACTATGAGTTTGTATTTCATTGACTTCCGGATAAATACTTGACGCGAGGGGAGACAACATGGACTTTGAAAACCAAATAAAAAAATTAAAAAAAAAAAAAAACGAAACTAAATTTATCAATGTTATTCATCAATAACGATACCTTTTTGTGGGTCCATGTGTTTTCTTTAATTTTCAAAAGAAATTGTAGTTTAAAAGAAAAAATGACTGAAGGCAATGAAATTAAACTCACAATTTTATTATTGTTTAATAAGAAATCGTATTATATTCTCTTTTATTTAAAGCCGTTGATTATGTTTGTTATGGTCAATTGGATGATGTGGATTTATTTAATACCGGATCGAATAGTTTCCACAATCAGGTATACGAGTATCGCAAAAGCTTACATGCCAATTTGAAAGAAGGTGAAGATGGTGCAAAGTCACCTTTGCCGCCCATATTTAGCCTGAGTCAAAGTAAATCGGAGGAACTAGATGATGAAGTGGATGGCGAGAATAGTTTATTGGAAGAACCGAAAGGTCTAAAAGGTCATTGGATGGAAGGTGGCGATGACTCGCCAATACCTCCCAACTATAATCAAGAAAATGAAGAACCCGATGAAAGTTGCTTGGACGATGACGACGAAGGCTATAACAGGAGCTCAACAAGGGGTCCTTATAATGATAGTTTAAATCAAGGTACCGAAGAATCTATGAAGAAAAATGAAGAGAATTATGCTTACGATCGAAAGCTAACACGTCTTGTATCGCAATATCCTTCGATATGGTGTACACGCCATCCCGACTATGGCAACTTTGAGGTTACACGCAAACAATGGCGTACAATAGCGTCACATTTCGGTGGCAAAGAACACATAAAATTACGATGGAAAAACATACGCAAACGTTTTGTGCGTATAGAAAAACGCATAGCCGAAGGAAAACGTTTCAATGGCCATTTTGATAAAGCTATGGCATTTTTGGCCAATCGAGACTTGGCCGAAGATCAATGGGTGCCGGTGGATTGTGGTGAAGATGATGGCGACACATTTAGTCGTTACAATCTGGATGCTATAGAACAATCGCTGCATCTGCAAGGCAAAGATGATTTGGTAGATCGGAGCAAGGATTATGAAAAAGAAGTTGATAGGGGCACATCACTGAGCATCCAAACAGCGATTAAGCCCATTGAAGTGGATGCTTTAGATATGAAAATTATCACGTTTGTTAAAAGTAATCCTGTATTATGGCGCAAATCTATGGATCCGGAAGCAGACAAAATAGACGAAGAAACCCGCAGGACGGTTTGGAAACAGTTACAAAGAAATTTGAACAGTAAGTTGCAAACATTTTAAATGCTGGCTTGTGTTGTAATTAAATTGAATTTGCATATTTTAGACGTAACCGTAGAGCAAATCAAGGACCGCTGGCAGCATTTATATGAAATGTATAAAACATTCCGTTTGAAAACCATTAAATCTATCGAAGATCGTTCTAATTTGGAACTTAAATATTCGAAATATTTGGCCAAACTTTATTTCCTTTACAAAATCGACGAAGATGAACTGAGAAACGAAAATAATGGCCTCTTCGAGGATTGTTTCGAGCTGGAGGATGAGGAAGATGGCGAAAATGATACCGAAGAGCAGGAGGATAGCGATGAGGAGCCCAAGAAGGAGGGGCACGCCAAACTGCAAGATATGCCGGATGATAAGGAATTTTTGATACAATTAGTAAAACTGGTGCGGCAGTATCCTGCCATCTGGGATACACAGCACGAGGATTATAATGACATTATGGTTCGTGATAACTACTGGCAGGAAATCAATCTTAAACTACAAAACTTTAAACGTAAATTGAAAAGCTTCTTTCTGTTAAACAATAGTTTTCTACACCATTTCCTTTCCTCATATTAATTCTATTGCAGGTGATGTCAAGTCTATAAAATTGCGCTGGCAGCTGGCTAAATACAGTTATTATCGATTTAAACGTGAAAAGGGTAGAGTTATGGAAAACAGCCGAATGGAACAATATTGCAGAAATTTACCAACAGACGAAATGAATTTTTTGGATTACTATTAAGCTCGCAAATTATAATTACGGATTTTGTATTTAATTTAGTTTTAGATTTATTTAAATTTAGACTTACATATTTTATATATGTAGATGTGCTTCAATAAACAACAATATAACGCGTTCTATCTTCAATGTTTGAAGCATATTTTAATATGTAGTTTTAAGAATTAAGATTTACATGTGTCATGACATTTTAATTATGCATCTTGCATATATACATACATACATACATACGTACTATTTAATTAACAATAAAACTACTTACTATCATCAAAATGGAAGACAATAATTTATTCTAATATGTTTCGAGTTTTCGAATGTGATTCAGGGTAATAATCTCCGCATTTCTTTGTTACCATTTAAATTCTAGATAAACAAGCCAGCGATGATGAAGATAACGAAATTGAAATTGTTGAACCTAAAACCGATTTGATTACTTTGGATTCTGATGAGGAGGAGCCAGCAGCGTCGTCGCCAAGTAAAACTCAACAGCAATTTGCTCAAGTCAAATCTCAATTAGCACATTCAAGTCCAAAGCACAATGCTGATATGAAAATAAAACCCGGCACATCGCCAGTACCAACACAATCGAATAGATCACTCCTGAAGACAACGGGTCCAACAGCAATTAGTGCCGCTCCCATGGAGGATAACATGGACCTAATGTCAATGGCTCAAAGTTTTCTGGCCAGTATGTTGGAAGTGGAAATTCAAGAAGGTCCCTTAAACTCCCCGGGATCAGATTCGTCCGGTCCGAAGAAACAGCCACGTAAAAAGCTAACCAACAAACCTAATCCCACATTGTTAAAGCAAAAAGCTCTAATGGAACGTGAACGTTTGGAGGAAATTAAGCGCAGTGATCAAAAGCTTAAAATGAAGTGTTCTGTTGAATTGAAAAAAGCCGAAGAAGAGTTTCCGTATGCAAAGGAAATGTTAGAGGCTAGATCTAAAGAAAAAGTAGAGATAGAAGAAGAAGAAGAAGAAGTTGAAAGCAAAGAAAATGATCAGGAAGAGGCGATAACAACAACAGATACAGATGAGAAGGAGGAAACAACTGCAAATGCGGTTGCAGAAAAAGAAGCCATTAACAGTTCCAACGAGTCGGGAGAAAGCACAACTAAGTTTTCTTTTAAAATTATTGAAGGAGCTGCTGGAAAAAGTGGCGAAAGTAGCGTGGAAGAGACAGATAGTTCCGGAAAAGAAGAATCTGTTGAAATTATAGTTGAAATCGCGGACAAATCAACAGAAGATATTGTGGAAAGTGAAGATGACAAAGATAAAGAGGGAGAAATGAAAGCAGATGATACTGATGGTGTAGCCAAATCAAAAGAACATTTAGATGCTCTAGAGGATGTAGTTTTGAAAAATGTGGCCGAAAATATCAAGAATAACGAAGAAACAGAACAGAGCAAAACATCAAATGGTTTAGCCAAAAAAGACCAGATACCAGAACAAATGGAAACTGAGGATGAAAGTCCATCTGCAGCCCCAGCTACGGATGTATCTATGGAAATTGATGAAAAAGAATCTCCACAAACAAACAGTGCTGGGTCGCAAGAGCTTGAAGCCAGCGATAGTAAATCAAATGAGTTGGAAGAATTAGAAGTAAATCACAAAATAGAACAAGAAGTATTAAAACTGCTAGAGGAGAATAGTGAAATAAATTGCGACAAAGAGGCTGAAAATAATGAACAGCAGCCAGTAACAAGTCCTGAAGACAAAAAAAATGTGGACGAATGTTCAAACACTAACAATGAGCACGAGTTAGCATCCTCATCTGCAGACACAGAGCAGCCAACAACTCCACAAAGAGAAAAAGAAAATGATGAAAAGATAGGAGATCATGATGATGATCTTCCTGTTAGCGAAGATAAACTTAATAATAAGGAACTTCCTACACAAATGGAAGAAGGTCTTCCCAGTAGCAGTGAACAGACAACTGACACACCTTTAACAGATGTGAAAGACACAACTACGTCGTCTAGCAATGGCACTGTTTAGAGCAGTTTTAATTCTTAATCAAGCTAAGAATCATGGCATAGTTTTTAATATTTAAAAAAGGTAAATGAAACAATGATGGATATTCTGGAAAGCACTTCGCAAAAATTCAAAAATTCTTTTAATTTAATGCGTCTCCCAGCCTTAAATATTTTAGCTTCTGTATGATGAACCCAATTGAATTGTTAAAATTTTTTCCCACACATTTTCCCCGGAATATCCACCATTAGAGCTACTTACTCAGCAATACATTAAATGTATGTACACATAATTTTATAATTTAGTAAGCTTATTTAAGTAAGATAAACAACCAACCACATATAACAGCAACTATTATGTTCTTATATAAATAGAAAAAAAAAAAGATCATTCATGACTTGTAGTCTAAGTGCTTTAAATTTTGGAAAGCAACCCATATTTTTATTTATTCTTAAACATGTGTTGTGACCATTTACAATCGGAAAGCCGTTTTTATTTGCTTATTAGAATTTATTTTCCGATCTGCATTTCCAATGGCAATATGATAGAAATACAAATTTTCCCATCAGATGGCATCTGCTGTGCAATGTACGGCTGACGTCATCTAACAGTAAAATATTGTATTTTTATCATTCTTCATGGCAATAATTTAAGTTTGATTCGAAATTTGTTCTCAATGCCGTTCCATTTACATTAAATCTTTCGATTTCACATCGTTAAACTGTATTTATGTCAGTTCGTCATATTTAAAATTAATTTGCATTAAAACGTAACTTCTTCTCATTTGTTTCATTTTGATTTAATTTATTGTAAATATGTACTTTCTTTTGTATCTTAATTTTGATATCTTAGCTATTTCTAGCTATTAAATGAATATTTTAAATCTTAAAATATACATACTGAGAATATTAATAAAGACTAATTTTAATATTTGAAAACTATAAATTTTTGTTAAATCTTATTTTTTGTCTCTTCTCCTTAAGTTTTATTGAAAGCTTCAAAGTAACCCAAGCAGGGTGCATGCTGGCAGGGTGTGATTTGTAGCACCGGAAATAAGTACATATTCGATTCTTCTGGTGCATAATTATAATCCACAAATCATAGACATCAATTATAATTTAAGCACTTTTGCACACGCAAAGTTTACTTTGCTGCCATAAATTTGTAGCTGTGAAAAGAAACGGCACACTTTGTTGTACACGCAAAGTTTTTTTTGTACTTCATTCCTCATTTATATGTACAGACACGATTCGAAATCGCTCAGCCAAATACGTGGCTATATCAAATCATTGGCGTTATTTTAAGCAGTTTACTTTGAATTCGGTAATAGATTATTTAATACAGTAGAACCTTGATTGATATTTTTAAAAATTCTTCTTTCTAAAAAGGTCTTCTTTTTAAATCGTTTATTTATTAAATAAAATTATTACAATTATTTATGGTCTTTATTTACAGAAGCAACTGAATAAATTTTCAGTTTCATTACATTTACACAAAAAATCATACCCGTTATTTCAAAATCGTTTAAAAAATTTTTATTTTCGTTCAAAATAACGAATATCATTTACTAAAACGCATGTTTAGTAATTAAATGGTTTCTATAAAATAGTCTAGCTATTAAAAAAATAATATAAGAGAAAGCTCATTAATAAGTCTGCAAATTCTGGTAGAAACACTGTCACACACGTAAAATAATAACTAAATCGGCATCAAATCTTCAAAAGCTGTCTCATGTCTTTTTTATTTTCCTTTGGTTTTAAGGTTATGTTTACAAAATGTATGAAATTAAATTAAAGTATGGTAACATCGTTGAGAGAATGAGTGCAGAAAAGTGAGAGCAATTCAGAAATTGAAAGACGTACTTTTTTCAGATTCCTTTGATCTTTGTTTTTTTTTTTTATCTCGGACCAGCACTCAGTGGATGAGTGCTACATATGCAATGCATTGCGGGCGGAACTAGAAAGGAGGGGATAGTATTGAGGAGATACATGAAGAAAGATGTGGAGATAGAGAATTTTTTTTAGCTTTTAGAACCTTTTTACTTCGTCGGCTAATTTTTGCTACAGGACCCACGAAATTAATAGACAGATAGAAACTCGTGTTTGTTTAGTTGATGTTTATATTGTAAAAAGTATCAAAAAGAAACGGAAAAATATCCAGGGGTGTTATTTATGATTTTGGCAAAAAAAAACCTTTTTTTAAAATCGAATTATATAATAACCCTCCAGTACAAATAGTTACTACACTCTTATATCTTCGGACCCCCTCTGTCAAACATGTCCTGTCTGCTTTCCAATTTCGCGTTGGGAAAAGGGGACAACATAAAATGAATCGCGACTGCTTTATCAGTCAAAAAATTCTAAACTCTTTTCCTTTTCGAACAGAAATTTGTCAAATTCTACAAAACAAATATATTCCACGAAAACAATCATACAATTTGGCTGTGAAAATAACGCCAAACCAATTCGAATGGGTTTGAATGAACAGACTGATTGTTAAATAGCACTCGTCTAACTTTTATAAAACTTTATTTTAACTCAAATTGGAATTATTACAAAAACTTACAAGCTTAATTAAAAACATGGCAGTTTCCTTTGAGGAACTTAAGTAAACCACTATTTTAAAAACAAACTTTAAAACTAGACTGTAGTTTTATTTGCGCATACCCACATATTTGGTCCAAATTCCTTTGGAATCGAAATATGGTTTATTGCGAGAGCATACAATCGAATCTTTAAATATACGGCAGTACTCCTCGGGAATAGCGTTGTTTTTATAGAGATTATAAAGGAACTCGTAGATCTGGAAGAGGAAATTCGTGCTTTGAATTTTCAACACAATAATAAAACTAAAGATATTTTACCTTAGGCTCTTGATCTTTCCAGAAGACATGATCACACAGAAATTGTAAACTTTCCGGAAATATTTGATTTCTTTCGACACGTTGTGTAGCCACTACATCCAAGTTTCCTAATAAGATTGCACAACCCGACAAAACATCTACCGACAATATGAATATATCCAATAGATACAAAGCTTTATCCAGTTTCTCCTTATTCGATGACTCCGCCAATAGTGCTTGTATCTGTATAAACATTTCCATAATCCAATTACAAGAATGTTCATCGTTATTGAAGGCATACAGTGTGGAAGATAAATGTCGAAAGAAAAATATATGCTCTTCTTTCCGTGTTGCATAGGCATCTATAATGGAATTGAACCACTTTAAGGGATTATTTAACTGGGTATTGTACAGTACCAAATACGATCGTATAATTGTGACTTTTTTCAGCTTTCCTATGGGTGTTTCCCACCAATTGGCAGGCGTTGTTAGACCTTCTATAGCATTTTGTGGCAAAACTGAAACAACTTCTGTGTATCGTTCAAAAAGCCGTGAGTCAATATCCATTGAATCCATATAACGCTCGACAATTAAGGTAAAGATATCCAGTACTTCCGGTATGTCACATTTTCCGGTGAATATATATTTAACACTGTCCATGAATTTCTCAAAAAGGCAACCCTCGTTAAAACCACTTAGTTGAGACTCCTTGAAACAATATACCGCCACTTTCTCAGCGAACATCTTCAATATAGTCAAACTAACACCATTCGATATTTCTGGCAGCAAGGAAAAAAGTAAGAGTAAATCTTCTTCAAAACAATTTGGCTCGAATTCAACTAGGAAATTTTCTAACAAACGGCGCGCCGTTCCAGAATGTAGCACCTGATTTTTGGCTATTAGAATACAATATTTTCTAGTATCGAACGACAAATGGAAGAAACTATGCAGAAAACTCCAATCCAGAGGTGGTATCGGTTTCGGAAATTTCTTCGATATGGCCCGCAATGCATTTGTTACCGCTATGGACTCCACCGCATGGTCTGCATAGCGCGATTGATTTACCAAATAGTTAACTACAGCCCTTAAAGGGCTTGAAGTATAGAGACCCTGTAATTTACGAGGTTCCGCTTTACCCTCGGGTAAACGATAAAGACCACCACGATATCCATTTATTTCTAAATATATGAAATGTGATATTAAATCGGCCGCTGCAGCTCCACATTCCGGTCGTATCTTTTGTAGCAGTTGTACCCACACCTCTCCTGGTATCATTTCCTGTTGCAAGTCCACAACTTCTCTGCCATCCGGGCCAGTATACTCTCTGGCTATATGCAGGTTTTGCCTAAATTGCGGTGGAATATGCTTTAAAGTCAATAACGTTCCGATTTCATAGTCTTTTAATGCTGCTAAAGCCTCTTTAACCATTTCGACATCGAAATCTGAACGACTTATTGTTATCCATAATTGATCTAAAGCTTCATCTACCAGCTGCTCAAATTCCAAGGTGGGAGTTTGCAGCAGTGGTACATGAGCAAAGAATCTGTATAAGGACTTTAAGGCACGTGGACGTTTTTCATGACGAAACTTATTACTTAATACGCGCCAAGTGGATGTTACATTAACCGTATGGCTATCGCAAAGGGCAACAATGGCGTCCAAAGCCAATGATGTTGCCAAGTCGCCAGATTCATCGGTACAAGTATTTAGGGTGTCTGACAGATGTGACACCAAATCGGAGCCATGTTGTGTCGGTCTGTAAGAGATTATTTTCCATTATGTAAGTACTTTCTTTTTATTTGACATTTTCAGGGTATGACTTTTATTAGATGTGCACGTTTAATGTTTTTTTTCATTTAATTTAACTTAATGATCTCAACTTAAGAAGAAACAAGAAAGAAAAACTCCATAAAAGGAAAATAAAAATACAACAGAGTTTTAAAAAAGCAATAAATCATTTTTCATTTAAAAAATTTGAGCAACAACCGACTCTAGACAGACAGATGGCTACACCAAAATAAAATAAGTAAACAACGGTACCACTAATATGTGGGGAGTATGGTTTAGCGGCTTTCACCCACCTTGCAGTTCAACTCACCAAAGTGGAAAATATTAAACAACGGTGTGTGGGGAGTATATGTTACAGGGTTTAACGCTCCTTACTATTAAACTCGGGTTTATTATTATTATTATTATTGTTGTATTTACAAAAATAAAATTATTGAAACAACATCCCTTGTCATGCGAGTAAAATATTTCCACCACAATGTATTTTTTGAATAGGTTTTGTGTTTAGAATATAAAATGTTTATCATTACTAAACTATTAAAGAAATGACCAATCATTTCAAAACTAAGATGATGTTAACACAAATTAAATCGCTGTGTTACCATTTAATTATTTTGTTTGTGCCCCAATTTCCTGAATACATATTTGTTCTGTTTAAATTAAGTCGGGAAGCTATTTTGAAACATACACATGCATTACAGTATTGAAGGTAAAAAAGATAAATTTTGTTCAAACATGATGTTACACGCAATTTTTCGCTATTTTTGTTGTTATAATACTTTTAATTTATAATAATTATACAAACATAAGAGATAACGAATGTGATTTGTGATTAACTCAAAAATATCGTATTTTTCAATGTTGGCGGAGAAAAATGTTTTAAATAATAGTTTGCTTTTAATGACTGTTCAAATAACTATAAACGGAATATTAAACACAACTAAGTAACAAAAATCATAAATAATATATAAACAAGTAACCAAAAATGCTTAGAATTTTATATGTGTTCGTTTTCATATTTTTAACTTTTGTTCCGATGTTTGAATGTTTAAATACGTATATCAATCTAAGAGTGCATTTAAAGTTTAAAAAAGGCTTGTACTTACTTTTCATAGCATATTTCACGTATGGCATAGGTTTTAGCAATTTCAAATTCCCATTTCTTGGTAGTGCCTTCCTTAAAGGGCAGCGATAGGAGTTTAATAAAAAATGGATATGTTCGGTTATCAATGCGCCACAAACGTAAATATAAATCCATGCAAAATGTTGAATTATCAGCACATAAATTGCGAATGGTATTTAATATCATCGGTATGTTATCCTAAAAATATTATGGAGGTAAATTAAGAACTAGCAAAAATCTTTAACGGCAACTTTCAAAAATATGTTTATATCTATAAAAAAATTTGTCAATTAAGCAGTTTATAAATATAAAATATTTTTATGAACTAGGCCTTTAGAATTGTATGCTCATAGGACTTTATAAGAATTAACTGCCAGTCCGTTCAAATATGAAGGATAATTTTTTTTCTTATTGATATATTGAAAAGAAACATGAAAAATGCAAGTTTGTTCCTGCACTCAAGCACGTTTACAGGAACGCACAGTAAGAATTTGTACAGTTACATTTAGAATCTAATAGAAACGTTATCAGAAAGTTATTTTCATTAATGGAAAAAAATAATAATTAATGAAATTAAAAACGAGATAAGAATTCCTTTATTAGACTTAAGTTCAAAACTGCAATCTGCAAATTATTTTTTTATGAATTTTTATTAAAGTTATTTTTATTAAGAGTGGAATATTAGAATATTTTTATAATCATCAAAATAGCAGAAAAAAATAAATAAATAAATAATTTGTAGATTGGAGATTTGAACTTGAGTCCCATAAAGGAATTCTTATCTCAATAATATAATTAATAAGATTTAATAAAAATTTACTTTCATATTTAAAAAAGATTTCATTGTGAAACATTTTTTATCTTCCCTAATTTTCTGAGAAATCCATAAACGGAATCAATTATTCGAAAAAAAGTAACCAATTTTTTGTAATGAAATATATTTTTAATTTCACCAGCTGATTCCATTTACATCAAAAATCATGTCATTCCGAAAAGTTGTTTCGTTTTTCGTTTTCTGTGGAACCAAAATACGGAATCATTTCAGTTTCCGAATGGAATTGAACTCTGTGACATGGCTGAGTATTGCAAATGGAATCGTATTCTGTGACATGGCTGCTTATTATGTATAAAATTACTAACTAATAACCGATCCAGCAAAAAAGGTTCTAAACTAAAGTACTATGAAAAAATACAAGCAACTCACCTTTGAAACACCGAAATTCGGCAAACCTCTTAGCAGTTCCATTTGCAATTCAGGATTATGTTCTCCTGCCAATTTAAAAATGTATGTCATAAGAAAATCATATGCAATATTATTATTGACTTTGATTATATCCAATATGACTTCATAGATCTTAAACCAACAATCGACGGAAGGTTCTCGTGATAGAAATAGTGCTCTCAAAAATAACTGCAAACGTTGACAAAATAAACTATTGGCTTTTACATTTAGGATATCGACGAATGTGAAAACATCTTTTACTTCGGAATCATCAAACGATTCCACCAGTTTAGCCAAATCAAATGCTAAAGCTATATCGGGATGTAAATTGCGTATAGCAACTGGTTCAAAATCTTTCGTAACAGTTGTATTCATTTTCAACGAGCCCTTTGCTACGTCCAGTATTTTACGTACAATTTGATGAGCTATGGCCAGACCATCTGCAGGTATAAATGCAGTCTGAGACATCCACTGGATGATACCATCAAGACACATGTTCAGAATGTATTGATGCCCACAGTTTTCCTGAACAACTATAAATGACAAAATGCGCATAAGATCTGGTAAATAGCTCGGCGTTAATAAATGTATACTCTCTGAGAGAAGTATTAACATGACATTATAATGGCTTTGAGTTTGCTCTCGTGTCGAGTGTAAAACTCTTAAAGTGCAATGTAAACTTGGCCTTGGATCAATGCCGAATTTGACTAAATGATTGATGACCAGTATTTGATAAATTGTCAATTCAAGCGATTGCTTGAAATCCTTTTGACTTAGGAAATGCTCTATGGCCTCGATAAGCAAAGTGCTGGTGAAGAGACAATTTTGTGAGCTGGTTATTTTACTCCATGATAAAACTTCCTGCATTAATTCTTTGGCTTCGTTGTTAATTTTACTCAACGTCAACAGGCCGGTCCAAATGGTTTTTGAGTCTGGTAGAGTTTGAGGATTACAGAGTATATAAAGATAAACTGGTCTCAGATATTCAATGCTGTAGTCTTTGATTCTGCAAAGAAAAAGAAATTAAAAAGTTGGCCTATACAGAGAAATATGTTACATATTCTACTTACTTTTTATCATGGTGATTACAAATGCCATTCATTTTATTGGCAACATCATTCATGTTCACCACGGGGTTTTGCAGCAACGTTATCATGGGATGTTGTTGAGTCTTTAAGCCAAAATGTGATTGAAATTTTTCATTATCCTTTAAAGTGGCAGCTTTTCTCTTCAAACTTAACAGCAAAAGGCTAACAATGCCCTCAGTTATTGTGGTATATTGAACAGCGCTGGAAATTTCAAATTAATTTGTTGTTTATTAAATTAAATTTATCATCTTCATGTTTACAAATTTTGTATGTAAGTTGTGTCCGTTTTAAAGATTAAATGAATTACAAGATTTTTCATATAAATTAAATCACGATTAAACTCATTACTGTGATTTCCTTTTCAGTTTCCCCTTTATTACGTGTATTTTTCTAAAAGCGGAAATATTGTTCAACTAATTTTGTGGCACGAAAAGAATTCCAGCCGATACCACCAATTTCTGGCACATGTAAATTTTTCCTTCTCTTATTCATTTCATGTGCAAATTAATTAAATACTTGAATCGCAGTCATGCAAAGATTTCTGTTAATATGGACACATATTTAATAACAAATTGCAGATTGAGGATGCAATAAATTAAACTCTATCGTTTGGTCAATTAATAAGGGGAGTGAGAAAACAAATGGTACGAAAAAAAAACGGAAAGTAAAATAAATTATGTAAATAATTATAACAAATCTTAAGTTTGAAGAATATTTAAATATTCAAATTAATAAATGGCAATAAAATAATTCTTGGAAACAGTCGGCCCAAAAATGCGTGGGGGAAGAAAAAAAAGTAAGTTGAATGTAGTATTTCAAAAAATTAGCTTTCAAAAATAACCAACATGGAAAGCATGGTGAACTATCTATATGGAATATCTAGAGTCAAATAGTTTACTTAGCGACCGCCAATCCACCATTTCCGTGAGAGCAAGGTAGTGACTCTGGATATTTCTTAAACATTTGCCAGAGTGTTGCACGGAGCAAAGAAACACTAAAACTCTTTGTGAAAACAATATAAAAAAACAAGAAACGTTTTTGTGTACTTTCTGCACAATCAGAATAGTGTACGCAACCTACTTAATACAGTGACCAAAACACAGAATAGGGGTTGCTTTTCTTTGTGGACAAACAGAACATTTCGTAGAATTTAGGCCTTATTCATAAAAAATATTTTTTGTTTATAAAAGGTTTATAAAACAGATTTCCATACAAAATTTTGTGTTATAAACCCATCATAAAGCAGACATATTTTTTATGCATAAGGCAGTTTGTGTATAACGTAACCACTATTTTATAATTTTAGGACGATGCGATATAACGCTACGTATTATTTCAATCCTATACCGGTGATAAGACACAATAGCCTATTAGTCTTAATTAAAATTAATAATTTTTCACATTTAAGTTATTTTAATATAAAAATGTAATTTAATTTTTTATAAATTTTTCGCCATGATTTTTGGGTTTTCCTTCAGGAAAATGTTAACAAATTATTATTATTTGTTTGTTTTTGAAGTAAAATATATGTATAATCAATTAGTTTTTTATAAATAATCAGTTATTGTTCACATTTTCCTGAAGAAGTTACAAAAAGGTGTCGAGCATATTAAATTAAATTAAATCTATGCATAAAAAACCTCAAGCTTAAAAAGTTATTAATAAAATTTGATGTCATTCCAGCT
Source organism: Linnaemya tessellans (assembly GCA_951800035.1). Taxonomy (NCBI): domain Eukaryota; kingdom Metazoa; phylum Arthropoda; class Insecta; order Diptera; family Tachinidae; genus Linnaemya; species Linnaemya tessellans. Next base: position 119,751,570 of record OX637534.1, on the reverse strand, counting down.
CATATCACCCAAAACTTAAACCTCAATCTAATGAATTAACTGAGGCAATAATTCAAAAAAAAAATTGTATATTTTTATCGTCTCAAACAGTATTTTACACCCATTAGGAGAGGTACAAATATTTTATTAGGGAAGAATTAATCATACGATGTTTTGTATAATTGTAAAAAAATACAAGATAAGCACATTTTTAATAATCACAGGAGAGCTACGCAGCCTCTACAATAACCGTTATACACCAACTCTGAACACTAACAAACAAACCCACATCTCTTTTAGAAGCGAAATTATTCAATTAAACAAATTTTATTTTAAAAGGCATTATTCAAATTTCAAAAATTCTTCAATTATTTGAAATGACCTTATAAAGAAACCACCCACTTCTCATTTTTCCATTTTTTTTTTTAATTTGTGAAAAAAGAAACGTTTCTTAAATGTACTTCATTTAAATAGTAAACATTTAAAAATCAACTGCTTGTTTCAAGGGCGTAAGATAAAAATCTATTAAGAAAAAATAAATAAAACAAGAAAAAAAGCGCCGAAAGGAAGAAAAGAGAGGGTAAAAACCGTTGCAGTGTGGAGTGAATAATTTATGGTTTGTTGAATTCTTTCATTCCATAAATCATTAAAATTCAAATGTTTTTATTTCAACATTTACTTGCGTATTTTCCTTTTATTTTCCGTTTGCCTTTTGTTGTTTCTTCACATTTTTAACACTGAACTTGATTAGTTTGTGTCTTTAATGTGGCAGGGACCTTCTAAGTTTTAATAAATTACAATACTTATTTACAATAGTCCTTGACTATAAACTTTAGTAACTTAAGTAAGTTGTAAAAAAGAAAACAATCTAAATCTAATTGCATAATAATAAATGGTTAAATTAAAAGCCGGCATTAATATAAAACGCATATTAGGACATTCGATGAGTTAAAGAAAAATGCTCTACTTTTTATAATGAATGGTTCTTTCTTCCAGAAAAATTATATATATTTGTTTGTTGGTTTTTTTCACTCTGTGGTGAAAATATAATAATTAGCATTTGCACGTGATGCAAAACAAACGATGAAATAATAATTAATGCAAGCAATAACTATTGGAGGAAAATGCTTGACTTGGTAAATGTAAAGAACTGCATATTTGTAACTATAACATGTTATAATTCATTGAGTGTATAGGTATATTGTCAATTAGAAAATAGTGTTGTTGGAAATACATTAAAAAGATTTTTAAATTGTAATATCATTGTAATTACATTGTATAATTGTAATTTCATATGTGCATACATACTGTACTCAAATTCGAAATCATATATGTACATATATCAATACCCCACACATTTTGTGGTACACTTTTAAGTGTCTTATCGTCTACCAATATTATCGAAACTTATATGGTTTAACAGGTATTTTTATATAGATGTACATAAAATAAAAACTATTTCCGAATTCTTAGCACAATAACGTATTTTACACATACATATACTCTCTGTATGAAAGTTTAAAAGTCTCTGCTTTATTTTTCATAACTGATAGAAGTGCCATAGGGCCCTCAAACCAACAAAAGGCGGAATTGTGCCACAATTTAACATCGCGGATATACGTCCTCATTTCTGCGTTGTGGTTGCCATATTTTTTACAAATAAAAATTACTTAAGCATAATTTTAGGAGGAGAAAAATAATTTTCTTAATTGGCTTTCGTCTGGTTCTAAATCTGGAATCTAGAGCAACAAATTAAATTGTATATACGGATTTAGAGCTATAAATCATATTTTCTCTGGACTGGATACTGTGTCTGCGCTATTAACCGGTGAACATCAGATTATTTTTATTATTTTTACTTTATTAATATTTATTATTTATTAATTTCATTGATATTTAACTGTTCAAACCTGATGCTCAAAGCACGTTCAAAGTACACCTTCCAGAATTTTTCTATCTATGTGCAATTATGAACATATTTTTAGTTGAAAAAAATGTTTAATCTCACTTTGTTTTTAGACTCTCGCAAATGAGAATTTTGTAAAAGCATTTAGAACCATCTTCAAGTATTCAAACGTTTAGAGTCAATACGAAATCAAAGACATTGCTATCATAATGTTTGATATAGCCGAAATCTACATTTTTACATGATTCATATTGTATGTATGTATGTAATTACAAATACGAAATGTGTGATTTCAAAATTTTACATGAACATCGAATAAACTAATTTTGCAATACATTTACGGTGTCTGGCCGTATATCAAGATAACAAAATAAAATATAAATCAGTATTGACCGATTAAAACATAACAATTTAGCTGAACGACCTACTTTAGATTGATCGTGGTGTTAAATAGTCTGCATTTAAAACTATTAACTCAGAAAAGCCAACGACCATTGTTGGTCAAGGTATGAGAAGTTGTGTAACGGCCCATTTTGTGTCTTTCATATGTTAGGCAAAATCTCCGTATGAAACATACCTATATCATGTTTTCATCATATGATGAAAAGCGCAAAATATATATATAGCTATTAGCAGCACTTGTTTGTTTTTTCTTTTGCTTTGATCTTTGTGGATCTTGTTAAATTAAAGTACGTGTTTTCTTTTAATTCATATTCGCTCATAAGGAACGAAATAAAAAAAGTAACGGGATTCTCGTCTGACTTTGTCAGAAGAAAAAGGAATATAAGTGAACGAGTGCAAGTAAAAAGGTGGTTCAGTCAGAGTCGAGTTTTGAGAAAGGAAAAGAACTGCAGCAACCAAAAACCTTTATTATAGACTATAAAATATATTGAAAAAATATTATAAATCGCATACGGCAAAGAAGTACAGTGAAATTTTGAGAAAGAAAATTTGTGTCGAATGTTGGCTAAATGAAATTAATATTATCCTGCTTTATAAGAAGTCATAAAATTTAATAAAACAGCAAATATATAAAATTTTAAGATTCTTGCAAAGAAGACAGCCACCCAATTTTTGTTAAAATTAACCGAAAAGAAATTAACCCAACGCAAACTACGCAAATGAAAAACGTAATTTAAATTGTTAACTGAAACAACCAAAAGAAAGTAACAAAACTTAAACTAAGCAAACGGAAAAACTAAATTAAATTGTTAATGGAAAGAACCAAACGAAATTAACAAAACTTAAACTAAGCAAACGAAAAACTAAATTAACGTGTTAGTTGAAACAATCAAAAAATTAAAAAGAAAGCAAACTAAGCAAACGAAAAACTAAATTAACGTGTTAGTTGAAACAAACAATCAAAAATTTAAAAAAGATCAAACTAAGCAAACGTAAAACAAAACCTAACCTAAATTGTTAATTGAAACAACCAAAAATTAAAAATTACAAAACTCAAACTACGAAAAAGAAAAAACTAACTTAAATTGTACAACTGTACTAAAATAGCTAACTGCGAGACCAAACTAACGGGAACCAGAAAAGTAACCGAAAACAAAAGTCAGTTATAAGATACCGAAGAAGAAAACAAAAACGGGAAAAAATTACGTACACGTGGAAATAAGAATTTCAGAAAAGAAACAGAAGTGAAACGAAACCGAAGAACCGTGGTACCCGTCAACAGAAAAAAAGGAATCGAAGCCGATATCTCTAAATTATATGTATATATATAAACATAAAATTTATTAATTCCCCCTTAATTCATATTGTTAAAAAACAAAAGAAAAAAAAAAAAAATCAAAAAGAAGAGAAAAAGAAAACCCCCCCCCAACTAACCTAAACCCCGTTTGTTATTATTATTATCATACCTATATATCTATATTGTAACAAGCCTGCCCACGTGCTATACGTTGTAATAGACAAAAACTTTGTCTTAAATTTTTAGTATTATTAATGAAGCAAGCAAAAACTCTTTCGTAAGGTTTGCTGGGAAACATTGTAGACAGCAATCATCGGTGAAGATTTTGTTTTTGTTTCACGCATAATATTGCTTGGTACATAGTCGTAGTACAACCACAAAATATTGAATAAAAATTCGGTTTCTTTCAATATTTTGGTGTTTACTCTTCCTTAATAAACTTTTGGGCACCCTTGTAATGTCAAAATTAAATAAGTAAATTTATACATTTTGTAAAGTATAACCATTGTAATATAAAAAAAAAAAAAAACAAATCTATATACTTGTGTAAACCGTCTTAACCCCAATAAAATAAACAATAATTATTGTATACAAACCAAACCAAGAAAAAAAAAAACTAATCTGTTAATTTCGAAAATAGTGAGAGCAAAAACAAAACAAAACAAAAGTGCAACTCTAACCCTAGCGGGCTTATAGGGTCGTTTTGTATTAATTTTCTTTTGCAGCCAATTTATCCGTACCTGTCATCACAATCCGGAGGCCTTCGCGAAACCTGATAGCAGAGTAAGGGTGAGTGAAAAACTTTACTTTTATACTTAATTGGGAATCTACCCACATTTTTAGAAGCCAAATTTGTTTGTTATCTTGCTCCCATTATATTCCCGTTAAACTACTATAACATCATTTATTTTGGGTTAAACCTTGTAAAACTAACCCATTCAAACTTGTATTTCACCTTATTCTCTTGTAGAAATTGTTTTTACTATGTATAGTAACCCTTTTCGCATTATTTTAAAAGCCAAAAACCATTGTATCAAATATCGTATAACATTTGTAATAGTACACTTGGTACTACCATCATTAACTTAAGTTTAAAAATCCTATAAATAAATACTAAAATGAACTGTTAAAAATTCTATTTTCTTTCTGAGGTTTGGTAGGGTAAGAAAGGGGAAAGTTTCGGGGTTCCTGGATACATATTTCAGTCACCAGGACCATTGGGAGGTAGGGTAAAGGACATGCTCGTCTACCACACCTGACGTAGCGTACCAACAGGGTACATTTCTACCGATAAGCTCTTCATCACATTATTCATTGTTCCACTTTTCAGTCTCCGTTGCCGTTTTAAATTCTTTGAATATTTAACTGTCTGTTAGTTAGCAGCCCCGCGTTAAAAAATAAATAAATAGGGAGTCTATAATAAATATACGACTCGTTGTTGCTGAATAAATCCACGATTATATGCCTTCTGAGGACCGAATCCCCCTATGCCGACTGTTAGCTACCAATTGTAAAATCAATGGCTCCCGTAGTCCTCCAAGACATCGTCGTCTTCCTATACCACCTAATATGTGTTTATTCATATTCCTTCAGCGCAATTCATATCCAACCTTTTAGATACCACCTAATATGTGTTTATACATATTCCTTCCGCCTTGTAGATTATAACATTTAAATAAACTATTCTCTGAATATTATCCTATGATCATTACAAATAATTTAGTTTGGATCAGAATTACAATTTTCCATTTTCCTTATATAATAAACTGGCTTCTGGTAAGTCATTAATATAATTATTTATATTTAAAATTGGTATATGACCAGTACATTATATAATAAACTGGCGGTGATAATTTAACGTGGATATGTCACAATGTAATAAAGTCCACCTCATATACCCTTCCATCTTTCCAGAATATTTCATAACATAAATAAACTGGCATGGGTTTCTTTATTTACAATAAAACCGTAACAAAAATAAACTGGCTTTATTTACATTTAATCATAACATAATAAACTGGGATATGTGAAGCATAACATTAAATAAACTGGCTTCTTTATTCCATTACATTAACTTAACAAAATAAACTGGCATTGACTTTATTACATGTGAACCATAACATATAAATAAACTGGCGCCCAACGTGGGGCCCAAAACAAAAGCCAACGTGGGGCCCAAAACAAAAGCCAACTTGGTGCAGGAAAGGGTTAAGCAATTTGCTGCCTGAATACTTAAATACATATTTCACTTTAAATATTTTTTTTTACAATTTAATGAGTAAATTCCATACTATGCGTTTGGATATTTGAAGTACAGTAGTATTATCGTATTTTCGGAGGAATAATAATCAGTCCTTTTATGGATTTTTCGTTTACTTGAATTTTAATCGAGTAAAACGACCTTTAAGCCAACTGGTTGTCTTTTCTACTGAACATGTGTGTATCGGTGTACCAAAATTTTCAAAAGCGTAAGATTGTGTATAGTACTATTGGTGTAGAGTCTATATAGTTGATTTTGCTCTTGGATAATAAATTCTAGGAAAAATAGATTCTTGCAAAGAAGCGAAAATCTATCCGAAGTTGTTGTCTCGGACAAGTTGTATCAGAACTTGAAAGAATTAATTGGTGAACTTGCGCATGAATAGTATTACACATAACCATAGTTAAATAGCCCAGTATTTGTAATCCCACTTATCGTAGTAGAACCTTATTTGTCAAATGATTTCAAATTTGTATGGAGATAGTAAAAGGAATCTTCTATGTAGTAACTCCTGGTAAAACAACTCGTTACAGAACTGATTTTGTTGAACAAATAAGATGTTAATGTATCCTAATAAATTGAATTAAGTACCCTTACCTACCAGCCTCAAAGAAAGAAAAATTTTGTTTACAGAGTGTATAATAATTTCATAAGCAATTAATTAAAATTTTGCGAGATAGAAATCGGAATTCTTTTTTTTCGCTAGTTAGCAAACCAAACACAAATATAAAACGTAGTGTTAATATAATAAATCTTATCGTCGGGATAAATATAATTAAATTCCGATAATTTTGAAAAAAAAAAAAATTTAATATATAAATAAGCAATTAACGAAGAAAGCAAAGTTAATATTAAAGTTAATACATTTGTATGGTGTAAGTAAATCCATAAATAGAGAAAACAAAAAAAAAAAAAAACAAAAAAATATCATCTTAAATAAATTTTGAAAAAAAAAAAACCTATAACATGTATAACTAATCAAATCATTCCTGAAAGAACAGGAAAAGAAAAAAAGACCAATTGTAAATTTGAATAATCAAGTAAACCGGAAATGTCACTTCCAAGAACTCCGCCTAATGAAGCCTCCGCGTCAACATCGTCGTCGGCAGGGGAAAATATTTGTAGTGTCTGTTCTACGGAAATGTCAGGAAAAGACCGTTGTCTTATAATCACAACTTGTAATCATAGTTTTCATCAAACTTGTATTGAAAATTATTTAGTTAACACGGCTCAATGTCCGATATGTAAAAAACCATGTGAGTTAGGTGATCTTAAAAGAATAAATTTTTCGCAACCAGACATTCAAACTAAGCAAGGTTTGAAAGGTCGTGGTCGTGGTACTTCAACTATGCCATATAATACTCGTAGTCAAACTAGGTCTTTGTTTCATGATAGTCGACGTAGCTTAGGAGAGAAGGATCAGGATGTTCCTGAAGAAGATGATTCAGAGGTAGCTCAGCCTTCTAGATCCCCTAGAGAAAATTTAAACACTCCTATTAACTATGATCAATTGAATCAATTGATAGAAACCACTATGGCTAGACTTTTGTCTAATTTTAATTTTGTGCCAGCGTCACAATCACAACCCAATCCTGTGACGAACGAAAGAAACCCAAATAATATGAATAATAATGCGAATCAATCGACTCGGTCACGTGAACAATCAAATAACCCTACTAGGCCAAATAATGTAAATTATGATCATAGAAGTCCTCTTAGATCATATACGCCTATTCGCTCAATGTCTAACACATCAGCATATAATCCTGACAAACTTACAGCTATAATCCAGAGTTGGAATATAAGATTTGAAGGATCCCCTACTGGTTTAACCGTAGATGAATTTTTATACCGCATCAATTCTTTGACTTTTGATAACTTTGAAGGAGACTTCGCTCCGATTCTAAAGAATTTAAATGTGCTTTTGCATGGTAAAGCCAAAGATTGGTATTGGAGATATAGAAAGCAAGTAAATATTATTACTTGGCAAGGTTTCAGTGATGCTATTAAGTGTCAATATAGAGATTTTAGGTCCTCGTTTGATATTATGGAAGAAATACGAAATAGAAAACAAAAAGTAGGTGAAACTTTTGATGCCTATTTCGATGTTATATCCTCGATCATGGATAGGTTGCCTTTGCCTATGTCCGAAATGGAACTTATAGGAATTTTGACAAGGAACCTTAGGCCAGAAATTCGCCAAGATATTCTCTATATTCCCATACATTCAATATCTCAGTTAAGAAAACTAGTACAGATGCGTGAAACATTTTGGAATGAAGAACATGTACGTAAAAATTTATTAGCTCGAATGCCCAATCATCCGATAGTAAGAAGACAAGTAGCTGGTTTAGATTTTGAAGAAGCCCACGAAGGATTAGTGTCAACTAACGAAGAAGTTAATGCCATCGAGGCCAAAGCAAAAATATATTACTGTTGGAATTGTGGTGATCCAGAACACTTTTGGTACGATTGTCTGAAGGATAGAACAATATTTGGTTACGGTTGCGGAGCAAAAGATACATACAAACCGCAATGTCAAAAATGTTCCAGTAAGAAATTCATTTTTTCAAAAAACTCGCAACTGAGTTCAAAAAACTAGAAACGCCCAAATCTGTCGTAAACTCTAGTCGTATAACTAGTAAGGATGAAGATAAGGAAGTTATTGTTTTGAAGCCAGAGACACCAAGCATAGTAACCGAGGAAAATCCCTCTAAAATAATTTTTCCTAGTCTACCATATCATGTTCGTTTACAGAATTACCTAGATAAGCGAAATAAAATTTTTAATGTTGATAATTTTCATCATACTATTAATAAGCCAAAAAGATCGACTCTTCGAATGAGAAAATTTTATAAGCTGCGTAAGCAATGTAGAAAATTTCTTATACACGCTATTATTAATAATCGTCAAGATAACCGTTTTTATGCGAAAGTTTCATTTTTAAATTTTTCCGAATTTGGACTCCTTGATACTGGTGCAAATATTTCTTGCATAGGTAGTGATTTAGCCCAGATAAACTTTTCAAATAACCCTCAGTTTCATAAATGTCGTTCAGTAGTAAAAACCGCTGATGGTCATTCCCAATCCGTTATTGGTTGGTTATCGGTTGAAATTACTTTTAAACACCAAAAGCGTTTATTAAATCTGTTTATAATTCCGTCAATCTCACAACGTCTCATATTAGGAATAGATTTTTGGAAAGCATTTAATTTGATTCCTAGTTCAATTGAATCCGCTGATATAATCGATCAAAGTAAATTAACCCAAGTCGCCTCTGCCATAATTGTAAACCCCTTACCCGAATTAGAATTAAAAAATCCTAGCAATTCTGAAATGCAGTCAGAAGAACTCGTGTTTCCGTTAACACCGACTCAACGTCAACAATTAGATACCGTAATAGCTTTATTTCCAAATTTTGAACAACAAGGTTTATCGCGAACCAGTCTAATTCAACACAATATTGATGTAGGAAATTCTAAACCCATAAAACAGAGATTCTACCCAGTTTCACCGGCTGTAGAAAATTTGATGTTTGCAGAAATAGATAGAATGTTAAGCCTGAACGTAATAGAACCGTCTCAATCCCCATGGAGTTCACCCATGCGTTTGGTAATTAAACCTAACAAAGTTCGTCTTTGTTTGGATGCTCGCAAACTTAATAGTGTAACCCTAAAGGATGCATATCCTCTTCCGTCTATTGAAGGTATATTTTCTAGACTTCCAAAAGCTAATATAATCACTAAGTTGGATTTAAAAGATGCTTATTGGCAGATAGGTTTGTCTGATTCAGCTAAACCGCTGACAGCGTTTACCATTCCAGGCCGTCCCTTATATCAATTTACAGTAATGCCATTCGGTCTCTGTAATGCGCCTTCTACTATGTGTAGATTAATTGACCAAATTATACCACCCGATTTACGATATTCCGTTTTCGGTTATTTAGATGATCTGATCATTGTATCCGAAGATTTCTCTTCACATTTATCTACTTTAGTTCGTCTAGCAGAAGAGTTTCGCAAAGCAAATCTAACATTAAACATTTCGAAAAGTAAATTTTGTGTTACTAAAGTTCCTTACTTAGGATATGTAATAGGTAATGGAGGTATTTCCACTGACCCTGAAAAGGTGAGTGCAATTGTTAATTGGCCAGTTCCTAGAACTATTAGACAAGTAAGAGGATTTTTAGGATTAGCAGGATGGTACCGCAGGTTTGTGGAAAATTTTTCTACGATCGTATTTCCTATTACGGAAGTTATTTCTAAGAAGCGAAAGTTTTGTTGGACAGATGAAGCTAATGCAGCGTTCAAAGAAATTAAAACACTACTTACTACTACTCCCGTACTAATTAACCCTGATTTTTCAAAGAAATTTTTTCTTCATTGCGATGCAAGTGATTTTGGGATAGGTGCAGTGCTAGTACAGCTGGATAGTGAAGAAGTAGAAAGACCTGTAGCATTCATGAGTAAGAAGTTGAATAGTGCACAACGAAACTACAGTGTAACCGAAAGAGAATGTTTAGCCGCAGTAGAAGCTGTGAATCGATTTCGTTGTTATCTTGAATTGCAAGAATTTGAGATCATAACTGACCATGCAAGTCTTATTTGGCTCTTACGTCAACCAGATTTGTCAGGAAGATTAGCCCGTTGGGTATTAAAATTACAAGCTTTTAATTTTACGATCAGTCATAGGAAAGGAAAGGAACATGTTGTCCCAGACGCATTGTCACGTTGTTATAATGGAGAAGTATCTGAATTAGATTTTTCGGAACCCGAGATTGATCTCGACTCTAAACACTTTTTTGATCAAGAATATTTGAATTTAAAACAGAAGATTCAAAGTGAATCAAGTAAATACCCTGATATCAAAGTTATGGATAGATTTGTTTATATTCGAACCGAACATAGCATCGGGGAGGAACGACAAGATCAATTTAATTGGAAACTTTGGATTCCAGAGAAATTACGACAAGAGGTCGTAAGAAGAGCCCATGATGAACCTATTAGAGCTCATGGAGGCATGGCTAAAACTATTAATTTGTTACGCCGTAATTTTTATTGGCCAGGACTAGTAAAGGACGTTAGAACATATGTAAGAAATTGTGAGGTGTGCAAGACTACTAAAGCCCCAAATAGAATTCTAAAACCTGAAATGGGAAAACAAACTTTTTCCTTTAGACCCTTTCAACGTCTATATATCGACCTTCTTGGACCATATCCACGTAGCAAATCGGGAAATATTGGACTCTTAATCGTTTTAGACCACATGTCAAAATTCCATTGGTTATTCCCATTGAAGAAATTCACCTCTAACATAATTCTAGAGCAATTACAGAAACAAATTTTTCATGTCTATGGTGTTCCTGAGACTATTGTTAGTGATAATGGTTCTCAATTCCGTGCGAACGATTTTAATGCATTTTTAACTAGTTATGGTATTCAGCATATGTATACGGCTGTGTACTCCCCTCAAAGTAATGCATCCGAACGTGTAAATAGATCGGTAATTGCAGCCATACGTGCTTATTTAAAGAATGATCAGCGTGGTTGGGATGAAAATTTATCTAAGATTAGCTGTGCGCTAAGAAATGCATATCATCAATCCATTCAGAATTCACCATATCAGGCCCTTTTTGGATTAGACATGATCACTCATGCTAGTTCCTATTCCTTGCTCAAGAACCTAAGAGTGCTTGATGAGCCTTTATATCCGCTTTCAAGAGATGATAATCTGCAACTTATTCGTACTGACATTCGAAACAATATTCGAAAGGCATATGAGATTAGTCGAAAACAATATAACCTTCGTTCTCGCCCGGTAAATTTTAGAGTAGGACAAGAATTATACCGTAGAAGCTTTGTGCAGAGCAATGCTGAAAAGAATTTCAATGCAAAATTGTCCCCGCTTTTCATAAAATGTAGAGTGAAAGAAAAACTCGGTTCTCATTATTATTTAATTGAAGATTTACAAGGTCGAACGGTCGGAACTTATCATGCTAAGGATTTACGCCCTTGACATAATAATTTTCTCTAGCCAATCCTGTTGTGAAAGTCACCATTATTGTCTAGTTTGTAACGGCCCATTTTGTGTCTTTCATATGTTAGGCAAAATCTCCGTATGAAACATACCTATATCATGTTTTCATCATATGATGAAAAGCGCAAAATATATATATAGCTATTAGCAGCACTTGTTTGTTTTTTCTTTTGCTTTGATCTTTGTGGATCTTGTTAAATTAAAGTACGTGTTTTCTTTTAATTCATATTCGCTCATAAGGAACGAAATAAAAAAAGTAACGGGATTCTCGTCTGACTTTGTCAGAAGAAAAAGGAATATAAGTGAACGAGTGCAAGTAAAAAGGTGGTTCAGTCAGAGTCGAGTTTTGAGAAAGGAAAAGAACTGCAGCAACCAAAAACCTTTATTATAGACTATAAAATATATTGAAAAAATATTATAAATCGCATACGGCAAAGAAGTACAGTGAAATTTTGAGAAAGAAAATTTGTGTCGAATGTTGGCTAAATGAAATTAATATTATCCTGCTTTATAAGAAGTCATAAAATTTAATAAAACAGCAAATATATAAAATTTTAAGATTCTTGCAAAGAAGACAGCCACCCAATTTTTGTTAAAATTAACCGAAAAGAAATTAACCCAACGCAAACTACGCAAATGAAAAACGTAATTTAAATTGTTAACTGAAACAACCAAAAGAAAGTAACAAAACTTAAACTAAGCAAACGGAAAAACTAAATTAAATTGTTAATGGAAAGAACCAAACGAAATTAACAAAACTTAAACTAAGCAAACGAAAAACTAAATTAACGTGTTAGTTGAAACAATCAAAAAATTAAAAAGAAAGCAAACTAAGCAAACGAAAAACTAAATTAACGTGTTAGTTGAAACAAACAATCAAAAATTTAAAAAAGATCAAACTAAGCAAACGTAAAACAAAACCTAACCTAAATTGTTAATTGAAACAACCAAAAATTAAAAATTACAAAACTCAAACTACGAAAAAGAAAAAACTAACTTAAATTGTACAACTGTACTAAAATAGCTAACTGCGAGACCAAACTAACGGGAACCAGAAAAGTAACCGAAAACAAAAGTCAGTTATAAGATACCGAAGAAGAAAACAAAAACGGGAAAAAATTACGTACACGTGGAAATAAGAATTTCAGAAAAGAAACAGAAGTGAAACGAAACCGAAGAACCGTGGTACCCGTCAACAGAAAAAAAGGAATCGAAGCCGATATCTCTAAATTATATGTATATATATAAACATAAAATTTATTAATTCCCCCTTAATTCATATTGTTAAAAAACAAAAGAAAAAAAAAAAAAATCAAAAAGAAGAGAAAAAGAAAACCCCCCCCCAACTAACCTAAACCCCGTTTGTTATTATTATTATCATACCTATATATCTATATTGTAACAAGCCTGCCCACGTGCTATACGTTGTAATAGACAAAAACTTTGTCTTAAATTTTTAGTATTATTAATGAAGCAAGCAAAAACTCTTTCGTAAGGTTTGCTGGGAAACATTGTAGACAGCAATCATCGGTGAAGATTTTGTTTTTGTTTCACGCATAATATTGCTTGGTACATAGTCGTAGTACAACCACAAAATATTGAATAAAAATTCGGTTTCTTTCAATATTTTGGTGTTTACTCTTCCTTAATAAACTTTTGGGCACCCTTGTAATGTCAAAATTAAATAAGTAAATTTATACATTTTGTAAAGTATAACCATTGTAATATAAAAAAAAAAAAAAACAAATCTATATACTTGTGTAAACCGTCTTAACCCCAATAAAATAAACAATAATTATTGTATACAAACCAAACCAAGAAAAAAAAAAACTAATCTGTTAATTTCGAAAATAGTGAGAGCAAAAACAAAACAAAACAAAAGTGCAACTCTAACCCTAGCGGGCTTATAGGGTCGTTTTGTATTAATTTTCTTTTGCAGCCAATTTATCCGTACCTGTCATCACAATCCGGAGGCCTTCGCGAAACCTGATAGCAGAGTAAGGGTGAGTGAAAAACTTTACTTTTATACTTAATTGGGAATCTACCCACATTTTTAGAAGCCAAATTTGTTTGTTATCTTGCTCCCATTATATTCCCGTTAAACTACTATAACATCATTTATTTTGGGTTAAACCTTGTAAAACTAACCCATTCAAACTTGTATTTCACCTTATTCTCTTGTAGAAATTGTTTTTACTATGTATAGTAACCCTTTTCGCATTATTTTAAAAGCCAAAAACCATTGTATCAAATATCGTATAACATTTGTAATAGTACACTTGGTACTACCATCATTAACTTAAGTTTAAAAATCCTATAAATAAATACTAAAATGAACTGTTAAAAATTCTATTTTCTTTCTGAGGTTTGGTAGGGTAAGAAAGGGGAAAGTTTCGGGGTTCCTGGATACATATTTCAGTCACCAGGACCATTGGGAGGTAGGGTAAAGGACATGCTCGTCTACCACACCTGACGTAGCGTACCAACAGGGTACATTTCTACCGATAAGCTCTTCATCACATTATTCATTGTTCCACTTTTCAGTCTCCGTTGCCGTTTTAAATTCTTTGAATATTTAACTGTCTGTTAGTTAGCAGCCCCGCGTTAAAAAATAAATAAATAGGGAGTCTATAATAAATATACGACTCGTTGTTGCTGAATAAATCCACGATTATATGCCTTCTGAGGACCGAATCCCCCTATGCCGACTGTTAGCTACCAATTGTAAAATCAATGGCTCCCGTAGTCCTCCAAGACATCGTCGTCTTCCTATACCACCTAATATGTGTTTATTCATATTCCTTCAGCGCAATTCATATCCAACCTTTTAGATACCACCTAATATGTGTTTATACATATTCCTTCCGCCTTGTAGATTATAACATTTAAATAAACTATTCTCTGAATATTATCCTATGATCATTACAAATAATTTAGTTTGGATCAGAATTACAATTTTCCATTTTCCTTATATAATAAACTGGCTTCTGGTAAGTCATTAATATAATTATTTATATTTAAAATTGGTATATGACCAGTACATTATATAATAAACTGGCGGTGATAATTTAACGTGGATATGTCACAATGTAATAAAGTCCACCTCATATACCCTTCCATCTTTCCAGAATATTTCATAACATAAATAAACTGGCATGGGTTTCTTTATTTACAATAAAACCGTAACAAAAATAAACTGGCTTTATTTACATTTAATCATAACATAATAAACTGGGATATGTGAAGCATAACATTAAATAAACTGGCTTCTTTATTCCATTACATTAACTTAACAAAATAAACTGGCATTGACTTTATTACATGTGAACCATAACAGTTGTTAAAAACGGAAACTTCAGCTATTAAACGTGACCGAAGTGGGAAGCTCCTAGTGTTCTACGTATGAAAATAAACTAAAACCACGATAGTGCAAAAATATATGTACATGCATTCATACATGCATGAAATCCTAAGAAACACCAACGAAGAGAACACAAATCGTAAAACGACTTTCAGACTGTATTCAACTATAAGAAATGAAATCGTTAATCTTGTATAAAATGCATGAGGAGCATGGTGTGCAACAGGAAATGTGAATGTAATTTATGTTGATTTTTATCCTTGAATCTATAAATTTTTTCAACATGAATTCGTTTGATTTGGTAAACAAGAAAACGTTTTTGTACTTACTTTGAATTTGGCAACATGGATATCAGCATGTTTAAAACTGTGGTTGCCTCCAGTTCACCTTGCTCCACCAAACGCACAAATGTCTGACAGCTCATAACACTTAATTGTACATTTTCTGATTTGCATTGTGTTTTTAAAAATTCAATTTCCTTAATATTATGCTCGGCCACTTTCTTACCACGGCTTTCAACAATTTTCTTAAATATTTTTTCCAAACATGATGAAAGCTTCACAACCGATGTAGTAGGTGTTATAGTTTTAAAGTCCTCCATGGAATTCCTTTAACAAGTTGTAAAGGAAGCCAGAATAACAAATTTTGCAGCAGTTAATAACAATTTTAGAAATTTTTATAGATTTATTACTTTTTTGTGTGTTTAGCCCAAAAACTAATTTCTGGTCTTCCTTATACATATACCTTTTTTGCCCGGTTCTACTTAGGTCTTACGTGTGTCAAGTGCTCTTGCTTCAACGTTTCTTTCGACAATGACTATAATTTCTATATTTTCTTTCCTTGTTCACTTACTTGCAACATAACCAGTCTATAGCGCAAGTCCTTTTTTATTACACAATTTCTTTTAAAGTAGCTACTGTTTATGTTTACAAATTTAGTTTGTTTGGAAAACTTTTAGGACTGAAACCAATGGTGCAATAATAATATTCAACAGTTGATGAATGCCCAACAAGAAGAAAACACAAAATGTGAAAGAAAAATCAAAATAGCGGCAGCTGTTAAATAACAACGAATGCCATAAAAGAGAATACCACCATCAGGGATGTAAAATTTGTAAAGTCTACCACTAGGTATGCTGATGGACTACACAATAATTATTTTTGGCTCGTGGAGACCATAACATTGCTTAGGACGTTACGTTGTTTTCTATTCACCGTGTGCGGCATTGAAGACAACTCAAAACTAAAATTAAGCTATGCACGCTACTTATTTTTACATTTTCCCAAAAACTGGGATATTATTTCTACACCCAGAAACAGATATAAGGAACTTGTGAAATGCCCCATTTTTGTAAGAAAATTCCAGTGTTGTTAAGCGCAGCAAAATTGTTTATTCTCATAACTAGTAGTCGGTTATAAAAAACCGCAACAAAAACCAAATAAAAGCGCACGTGAAAACAATTTTATTTACAAATTTCAACTCCCAAAAATATGGAAAACATTCAATTAACAGAGGACACTTTTACGACGCGAGAAAAATCTCTAACTGATGATGAGAAACAAAAACTTACAGAACAAAATAAAAGATTAATACCTGAATTTAAAGCAAGGCAATTGGATGTTCAAGCACAGAAACATTGGGATTTATTCTATAAACGGAATGAGACGCGTTTTTTTAAGGATAGAAGATGGACTACAAGAGAATTTCAAGAACTTTTACAAGAGGGCGAAATTGATCATACCACACAAGGCTGTAGAAAACTATTAGAAGTTGGTTGTGGTGTCGGAAATTTTGTGTTTCCTTTAATGGAAGAACTTGAATCGTTGGGCCAGCTTAACAACTATTTTTACGCCTGTGACTTTTCACCGAGAGCGGTTGATTTTGTGCGTGCTAACTCTAAATATGATGAAACAAAAATTAAAGCTTTTCAATGTGACATAACGACTGATGCGATACATGACCATATTCCACCAGACAGCTTAGATATTGTGTCCATGATCTTTGTGCTGTCCGCAATTACACCAGAGAAATTCGATAGCGTTATTAAAAATATGTACAAAGTTTTAAAACCTGGAGGTATTGCTCTTTTCCGAGACTATGGCCGTTATGATATGGCCCAATTAAGATTTAAATCGGGCCATAAAATTGCGGAGAACTTTTACATGCGTCAGGATGGCACGAGAAGCTATTACTTTGCTGAACAGGAACTAGCTAAATTGTTTACTGAAAACGGATTTACAATTATAACTAATTGTTATGTACATCGTCGTACGTTGAATGTTAAAGAGGGTATTGATGTTCCCAGAATATTCCTACAGGGCAAATTTAAGAAATTATGAATTTAAAAATAAATATATATGTATATTTTTATAATAACTTATTTTAAATAAGAAATAATTGTTTTCACATTTCAATTCATAATACATAGTATTAAAAGGCCCTAGAACTCATTAAGTAATTAATAAAGAAAAGTAAAAAATCAGTGCAAAAAATTTTTACTTTCTAATAGAAATATAAGTATTCTGGCTCCCATTTGTTAATGTTAATCAAGTTAATATTTTTGCATTTATTATTTGTTTTTATTGAAATATATGTATGTATAGATATATGTTGAGTTTTTTTTTTTTAATTTATATATAATAATAGTTTCTTTTTTACATTTTAAATTGTTAATAACATGTGTTTTATTTTATTTAACGTTCAATAAATACATTTATGATTTTCACAAGTCTCTTTCAAACTTTTATATATAATACATAATTTATATTTGGTTTTAATTTGTTCACACAGTTGTAGTTTTTTTTCTTTAATAATACACATTAATGTATTTATAAAATGATACCTATAGTTCAACTAGCTTACAGGACAAGGTTAACAACCAACACAATAACTATCTTAATAAATAACAGCTATTAACATAAGGGTTTAAAATTGCTCTTCTTTTATTTGAAAGTAGTGGGCATGCTGGTGTTCAAGCAGCTGTATTTATGAAAATTAAAGTTCTTAGTTATATTAAAAAAATTATTATCGATCGAGAGTGAAATCGGTTTTGCGATTTATTTTTCAAGAAAAACTTCATAAAATCTAACTGGAAGTAGAACGGAAACTTGTTGATTTTTGTTGTTTCTGCATTTCAAGCGATGAAATTGTATAGCAATTTGAAAAGTAGTCAAGAACATAGTCTTTTTTGCGATGAACTTTAATCGCCTGCGCTGCAGAATCACCAAATTTATTTAGAATTCAGTTTGTTTACATGGCTCTTGTAAGCGATTTGAGTCTTTGTTAAATAGTTTTTTATAAAAACGTATTAATGGGGGTATTGGTAAGGGTTGGATGTTTAAAAGAATACAAAGATTAAGATTACATATTTAAATAGTTGAATAAATTTTTATATTCACTTCGCAATGCAATCGCCTGCGAATGCTTTTTTGAAATATGCACAATCTTTTTTAATAATTCGAAATATATAATTTTGATAACTGTTCGAAAATGTATAATTATTAGCGAAGTTTACTATAATTGGTAAAAAAAATCAGCTTAAATAATTTTAATGTACACAAAAAGCAACATAACAATAAAATAGATATTAATATTAAATAAAAATCTGATTAAAATAAGAAAACAATTATGTATATCATGCACACCATTCTTCAGTATTTATATTAATTTATTTAAAGTGAATATTTTAAAAACTTCAATTGATTTTGTTAATTTATGTATACGAATGCCCTTTAATTAGTTTTTTATTTATTTATTTTTGTTAATATAAAATAAATATTTTGAATATTACACATAAGTAACAAGTGACAGGATTTAAAAAATAAACTAAGCATCTAGTTAAAAAATTATAAAGTAAACTATATTCGCAATTGTTTGTAAACAAAAGAAAAACACCAAATTTAATAACGCAAATAGCTATTTCGTGGATTTATTTTATTAGTTTGTTATTTTTAATAATGTTATTTTTTTTAATAAGTTCAACAATCTCATTTTTGCAACAAGTATTTTTTTTAATTAAAATTTAAACAAATGCACATACAAATGTATGAAATACTTTTATAATTCATTGGCACACTGGAATAAAAAGTGCTTTAAACTTAACATGTACGTGTGAGTATAAAAATAGCAATCGCAAATAATATGCTTTTCCACTCTTGAAAGAAAGAAAATATTTAACTAAATAAATTGTTATTTGCACCAATGTTTAAACAAACACAAAACTATAATAATAATTGTATGTAGTTATCAAACAGATAGAATAGAAATTTAATTATATTATAAGTAGCCTATGCCACTGGAAGCCTTAGAAAAACACTAGTCTACAAGCGAATCATTCGTTTTTACCCCCATAATACCGGTCGTTGCACCAAGTTGTGGTAGTTCAATACTGGAATCGAAACTTTTTGTAGTTAACAGGTCGCTACTGGTTAAAGACGTGGTGGTTGTTGTACTATTGTTATTGCTATTATTGGTTAAGCCACCTCCGCTACCGACACCACCACCTAGACCACCACTAACATTTGTTCCAGCTACTAAAGCACCACCATTCAAATCACTGTCAATGCTAAAACTGCCACTACCACTTTCATTGGCTAATAGCGATTGCATTGGTAACATTTCCATTGTATCCAATGATTCATAAGTCTTGCCCTTCACCGGTCCTGGACTCTTTTCAAACTCGGACGATGAGCTTTCCATTTGCAATTGCATAAGAGAATTACGTTGCATGTGTTTATCTAATTTTCGTTGCGGTGGTTTAGTACTACTATCTACATTATTTGTGGCAGAATTGCCATTTGTTTGGTGAGCGGCCGTTGTTGATTCGCTTACTTCTTTGTCTTTATCTTTCTCTTTGCCCTTAGTTTTCTTGAAACCTGCTATTAACGCTTTGTGAGCTTGGGCCTTGATGCCTTCCATACTGGGTCTTATAATGGAATTTCTGGAGCCCTGCTGTTGGCCCGATTCCTTGCCATCCTTGGCATTTTGTGTTTGTTCGGCAGTTTCTTCTGTAACACTTGCTAACTGTTGTGGAACCTGTTGCATTGTTAAATCTTGTACTTGTATTGGGATGTCATCTGGTAATTTTTTCGTACGGAATGATGCATTTGTTATCATTGACTTTGATACAGCGGTGGTAACAGTGTTGGTGGATGGCGTGAGAGCCACACTCAAGCCCATGGGACCATCACTTGGTTGGCCTGAGGGATTGGCATGCAAAGAATTACGTACCGCACTGGTAACTAATATTAACTCTGTATACAACTCAAAGCATGCTCTATTATGAATATCTTCCAGCGTTTGGATGGCCACAGTTCCAAAACCATTGAACATGGCAAAGTAAATTGCATGTACTAATTCCACGAGGAATGCTGAGGACAACGGAATGCGCGGAATCATGGATTTGGGCATAAGCGAAGGGTCCGAACTAAAAGCCATAATATATTAATTATAAAAGATAATCAATAAACAGCAGTCTTCGGAATGAATAAATAAATATTAAGTACATGAAATATGGTTGAAAAAAAGTTACATGAATTTTTATGGCAAATTTTGAAATATCAATCTTAATAAAGAATCTTTGAACTTTAAAAACTTTATTATTATCTAATATCTGGCTCCAAAATTAAATCTTCGTGAAATATATTTGCCAACATCCGACATTCGTAATGTATTATTGATTGATTTATAATCGCCCCAATAACCTGATTTAGTTTACTTACCCATATGAAATTCTATGAGCATGAGTTACTTTCGTATTCAATCCCTCTGTAACCAATTGTGATGAAACCCGACACAAATGTATAAGCGCTGACTTTTGCGTTAAGCTAACTTGTTGATTGTAGCAAAACAATAGTGCGGTCATTATACGCAGACGATTTTGGGCCGTTATTGCTTCTATGCGTGGATGTGGACCCCATTTGACTTCGCGATTGCAATTTTCTTCCCAACGCCGTAAGTCCGTCAAGGGTAAATTTTTTTCTTCGTGGTACACAGAGGCTTGAGCTAAAATTGGCATACGAAATTGCACCACCCGTTCACCACCCTCTTCGGTGGATACTTCCCCATTGTAAATGCAGATCAAGAGAGTTTCCAAGCTGCGTACACCTTTCTTATCACCACCAGCAACGGCATGCAGGTACGTGTAGATTAAAACAGGTATAAATTGTAAAGGGAACTTTTGTAATGACTTTTCCGTGCTGCGATAGAAGGCCAGCAATTGCTGGCAAATATCATGTACTAGTGATTCATGTCTTTGGCGATCATGTAAAATTGTAAAAATTGCTTCAGCTATTTCAGAATCACTGTCATGATCGTTCGCGAAATCTTTAACCTCTGAAGTTTGACCCTGTATGCGTTGAAAGTCTGTCAGCCAATCTTGGACTATTGATTCTGCCATTACTCAGCACTCTAGCAACTTCAACTATTTTACGCAATGTCAACGGTTTAAAAAATAGAAGGCAGTTTCGTTGACAAATATTTTATCTGTGCTTTTTTTAGCAATTGTAAATAGATTTTATTTTATTCTTTTCACTCGTAATTAATTGCAAAATTTTTTTTAAAATTTCTTGGACTGTTTAAGAAAAAATATAGTTGTTTTGACGTAATGTAGAATTTCTTTTCTCTTTTCTCACTTGTTTGATGTGTCAAAGTTTAAAGGGTATAGGGCACTCCGACCACTTAGAGATGCTATTACACATTTCATATGTTCACATCCGTTGTGTGTTTTCCCCTCACAAAATTTTCTATTTGAAAAACACATTTTGAATGGTATATTCCGTGCAGTTTCCTATTTTTTACGTTTTCTAAATGTTATAGTCCGACATTTTGCCAATTAAGTGGTTCGGTTTTGAATCCGAGCTGTGAAATAAATTATAAATGTTTTGATTTGTCATTTAACGCACAAACATATAAGTAAAAATAAATAAATAAATAAGTAACGCACAAACATATAAGTAAAAATATTTTTGTCAAAGCCATAAAAGAAGTGAATATTAACACAAAATATTCTCCATAATCTTGCCTAGATTCCCCGTTTCTGGTAGCTCTAGTACGAAAAATCTTTATTTAACAAGGTGTATCTAAGACCAGAAACATCGATATGTGAGTCGCCCAGTTAGTATGGCCCTATTTGTTCCAAAAATCGCTAAATCAAATAGAACTCACCACACATGTAAAACGTCCGATTGCAAATTTTCATTTTGACATTTATGTTCTACATTCCATACAATAATACTAATCACACGTCGACTTCTTCTTTTTCCCTTGCACAGTAGAATTAAATTTAATTAAGTTTGTATTAATTTTAAAATTTCGTTTCCTTTTATAAGTTGAATTAAAAATACTGTGAAAATGTCTACAAGAACTAATACAATTCAACACAATACCAGCGGCAGTGCCAAGTCTTATTCAATTAAAGAAATCTGCAATAGAGCTTTGACGGCAAAATCTGAATGGCCAGATAAGGTGACTTTCAATAATAAGTTTTATAAGTAAATGCTGGTGAAAAAATTAGCGCATATACATATTTGTATGTACAGCGTTATTGAACTTGAATAAGTTTAATTTTTTAAATTACATTTTCAAGTTATATTCTTCCTAAAAAATCGAAAATCCATTAATCACATGTCGTTACTAACCCAGATACATACATATGTACATGTATTGTGACCAGTCGAACACGCTCATAAATACTATCCTGATAATTTAACATCAATTATTCAGGGAAGGATAATGATAAATTGAAAACATTGTTATTCTAAAGGTATCGGTGTTAGTATGGTTTGGAGTGAAAAAACTTTGAATTCAAATGTATGCATCTACAAAAATTAAGATTAATATACATAAAGTTTATAGCACATTAACGCACAGGCATTTATTTGAAAGTTTTACTACAATTACGTTAAGCACTTTGTCTTGTGGATATCTAACTTTATATCTTATTCTAGGATGAATTTTTGGATGTCATCTACTGGTCGCGTCAAATTTTTGGCATAATTTTGGGAGTTATTTGGGGTATTGTACCACTAAAGGGATTTTTAGGTTTAGTATTGTAAGTAACAATACTTTGTATTTCGATCAATTTATTGTTATTAATTTTTTTATAGATTTGCCGGTATAAGCTGCTGTGTCGTCTACATATACGCCATTAATTTCCAGAATATAGATGAAGAAGCATATGGAGGTGCATGGGAATTAATTAAGGAAGGATTTATGACTTCGTTTGCGGGTTTCTTAGTAACGTGGATAATTTTCTACACTGGTCTTCATTATGATGTCATTATGGAAGCCAAAGGACGTTAGTTGTTCTATACACATATGCCAAAATCAAAGAAAAACTTAAGCAATTTAAATATATGTATATTACACTAGACAGTAAATGAATGATTCCTTACACAGCAAGCAAAAATATAACAAATTTAACGTCGATGTAAAATTTATGCTCAGTTATATTTTTGTGTCATACAAATGTGTTAAGTAATTGTTAGCTTTTACGAATTTGGAATTGTTTTGAAACTTAATGTAGCTAAAACGAACATTACTTCTCACGAAAAACTTTTTATTTTTCTATGAAAAATTTAGAGGAAATAAAATGGTTTATTTTAAAATAAAAATTGTTTATACTTATTCATCTTTGTATTGACCATCTTCAATTTACAGAAAACTAAAAATTACGCATAATATAATAAATCACTGTTCCATAGGAATTTCTTGTGATGCACTGTTATTGGTATTACCATTTTGTGCAGAACCATTTTGAAATAACACGAAATTATCTGGAATTTGTCCACTTTGCAAAATTTGTGACAGCCTTTCAACTTCTTGCAGGGAACTGGCACGTTTGATGGCATCTCTAATGCGTTGCAAATCATCAGGATTTGCAAATCTGCTGCCCGTACTACCCGTTGATTTTCCACTAGCTTCAGCTACGGCCGCCGCTGCAGCACTTAATTTTGATTTTTTGGCTATTTCTTTTAGCATATCTTTCCCTAGTTTGGAACGGAAGAAGTCTTGGGCCGCTTTACGATCTTTCTGTTTGATTTTTCTAAAATCCAATAAACGCAAATGTGGGAATTTATAAGCCATATACTCTCTGTAATAAGGTTTTGTAGACACCGGGTTCATAAGTAAACACACTGTGTCCAAATTCTTTAATTGAGCAAGAGGCTCCAAGTCGCCTAGTTCTTGCAAATTGTTGCCGCTTAATATTACTGAATTAAGGTTAGGTACAGATTCTTGAAGATCGTCTCCAATTCGAAGTATTCGGTTGTTATTTAGTAATAAACACCTTAGACGCGGTAAATAGGGTAGACCATCTAATTTCCTGAGATCGTTGTCGGACAAATCTATTGTATCAAACTGGTCAAGCGTGGCTCCCAAATTTTCAATTTGTGGAATTTTATAGCCTCGTAAATCCAACTCCCGCTCTCTGCAGGGGTTTATGAACTGCATTGACTGGTTTATAAGCTCAGGTGTGAGTTTTACCATTTTGATAGCTATTTATGGAGCACTTTGAAACAATATTATAACTTTTCTTTAACAATTTAACCGTATTTAAGAACTTTTGAGAAAAACAGCGTTCATTACAGTACATGCGAAATTCAATCACTAGGAACTGTTAACATAATATTGATGGATTTATCGGTGTTGTCAATTTATTTAGCTTTGTTTGATAATCGCTGGAATAAAATCATTTCAGAACGTGGAATTGCTTGCAATATGAGACGCGATAGAAATCAAATAAATAAAAGATTTTGATGATATATCTATATACTAATGGTGCATATATGTTGAGAGCAGACATTCACCAATATGGCTCTCTCTGCTTCAAAATATTTAATTTTCTAAAATCACACACACACATATATGTATGTATATGCATATTTATATACATATATATATATATATATATATATATATATATATATATATATATATATATATATATTCATAGAACTCGTACAATAAAACACATTTCATATTAATTTTTTATAATGTATTTCTAATTTTCTTTTTCGAAAAATTCAAAATTATTACATTGCGTTTGTTTTTGGGAGAGTGCTGTTTTTATGTTGTCTTAATCATTGTTACATTATTTTTAGTTTTAGTAAGAATACTTCCAAGTCGTTCTTTTTATAGTTTATTTTTATAACTGGTGGGGGCAGTTGGTTTATGTAATTGTTTTTAAGTTACTTTTATTTAAGTGTAATTTTTCCATAATTCATTACCTTTTTGTGTTTGTAATTTTATTTTAGAATTACATATTGGAAGAGTATAGTACAGCAACTGCGTAAACCACAGTTTTGGAAATATTTGTGCAGCGCATTTCAAGTAGAAAGTTCCAAAAACCATACAACTTTAATTTTTTTCAAACTTATTTTGTGGCTTATATGGTTACTGCACTAAACACCTCACTTGAATTGTTCTTACAATATAACTTTTAAAAAGTAAAATTAGAAAATTCGTTTGTTCTTTGCTAAATACTTGCTCTTACATTTTATTTTGTGCTACAAAAGAATAAAGTTTTCATTACAATTGAAGTAACGTACAATTTGATGTTCTTTTCTTCTTAATTTTTATAAATGGTTGCAAAAACTACTTCTACTGTAAATGGAATTGAAAGAAAAAAATTCAAGAGATTTTATTATTTATTGTATTGTTATTATTCATTATATCAAATATTTATTTACTCTCCTACTGCAACTTTGTTCTCGCAAGTCTAAATAATAAAAAATAATTGCTTCCTTTAAAGTATAGATTGCAATGTTCGACATAAATTACAATTTTGTATTCCATGGATACATTATGTGGCTGATGTGACATTTCCCAAATACGTAAATGCAGTCAACTATTTTTTATGTTAACTTTATTCGTTTAGCTAGATCCCAATATATATATATATATATATATATATATATATATATATATATATATATATATATATATAGTATTTGCCACATTCACCTTCGGTATTGGTTTTATTAAGCCTCAAGTAGTCAGTATCCGTTTCTTAGAAAGTTTCTGAAACTAGTCTTCAGATAATTTTTGAAATAATCTGAGGCACTTCTCGTTGTACATGTTATAAAAGTTGCGGAAGTAAGTTCTAAATTTGTTTTTTTTGTTGCTTTTTTTTGCTTTTTCTGGAAAAATTTGAAGCTAGACTTGTGAATATTCAATTGTTTTCATATGTCTACGTACACGCATATATAAAACAAAGTCTTACAAATTATTGGCACTTAATTGCAATTTTGAAACAAATATAATAGAATATTTGAATATCAGTTTTGCAAATATTTTAATAATGAATTATCTTGTTAATTAATTTATATTATAATTAAAATATATGTAGGCTTATAGAAAATGTACATAAATATATATTTTAATATAAAAAATTACGACAAGGGATTGTGAGGGCGAGGGTGATGAAGGGAATAGATTTATAAATTATAGTATAAAAATAGGTTTCATTGTTTATTTTATGTATATCGTTTTGTTTTAATACATTTTATAAATAATATATATGTATGTATGTATATTACAAAAATAATAATGGAATATTTTATTTAAATTAAAATTTTGTATACTTAAAATATCAAAGATTAAAAATAAAACATTGTAATATAAATCATACGCCATTGAAGAATAAAAGAAAATTGCACAGTTTTGGAAAACACCGTTTGTAAAAGCAAAATATTATTTATAATGAACCAAAAACTTAAGGCGTTCGTTCAAAAAAAAAGGAGTTTTTGTTTTTATGCATTTTGGTTTTAGGGAGATTGTTTTATAATTGTTGCTTTTATAAATCAACGACATCCTCTTTGGTATAATGTGTATCTCTAAAAGTCCGTCGTAGAGAGGATCGTTGTAGGCCTTCAACTAATGTCTCCTATAAAATAGAAATTCATATAATACAAATTTAGCTTAAAGTGATGTTTTATTTTTTTATAATTAAATCAACAAAAAAATATTATTTTGAATAAAAACAAAATTGTATTATAAAATATGACATGCACCTGTTAATATTTTGAATGTTAATTAAGTTTTCACAAAATTTAAGAAGAAAAACAAAAACAACATTAATAAGACAACAAAGACAAAATTAAGAAAACTCTATTAGATAAAATAAATTTGTAACTTTTTATTATACTATGGGTTAAGTTTTCGTTATTATTTTGGAAAAACACACATACATTAATGTAAATACACATACATTTATAACATGTAGTATAGTATACATAACACCGGTTTTGCATATCACTGATCAATGTCGACAATACGTAACCTATCTTTTAAAATAAAGTTTTGTTGGAAACGTAAAATACACAAGTTTTTCTTTACAAAGTAAAGGAATCGAAGAAAGGAAATTTTATTTGTGTTATTCTCTTATTTAAAAAAACATTCTCTTATTAAAAAACATTGAAATGTTATTAACGATAGTGCTGCAGAAAAAAGAAACAAATCTGAAGATTTGTTTCCTTTTTAGGTGACTGTAAAGAAGTCTGCACGTTCCTCTTTTACTTTGATATTAATGGTAAGGTACTGCGTTTCACCCAAAATTAAAATATTGTGGATTTACTTGTAGTTTACGCTAGATTTTTACAACAGCGCTGCCGCTAAAATTTACATTTATATAAATTTTGAATAAAATACTAAACAGTTTCCAACGTTTACACTGCTTTTTACTGAAAGTTATAAAATTTGATCTGGAAAGATGAAAAATTCAGAGATTAACCCCCTTATTCATAAAAATAACGAGAGGCTTATAAGAGTGTAATAGAGCAAATTTCATATGAAATTTCGTTTTATTACGCTGTTATTAGACACTCATAATTTTTATGAATAAGGGGCTAAGTAGTTATTTGACAAAAGCTTAACCGACATTTTGTTTTTTTTTTTTTATTAATTTCTTATTCAAGTTACAAAACTATTTATAATCCAAAAGAGCTAAGAAGAGCATTTTTAAAACACACTAAAGCGTTGTCACTTAAAATACAAAATATTGTAAATGATTAACACAAACTAAAAATATAATAAAGAAAATATACATTAATTAGTAACTAAGATGGGGGGCAAGGGTAGCAAAACATTTTCATATGCCAGCAGCACAATACTTTAACATAGTAGAAAAGCCAAAACATATGGGAATTTGGAGGCATAAAAATAGAGTTTTCCAATCAATGGAAATTTCATTTTAATGATGTTTAGGTATGTATGTATGTTTTACATTAACATTAAGCATTATAAAAAGCCCAGATCTACATAGATCAAAATATGCAGTTATGGTATGGTAATATGTAGTAGTAGCTAGCAAAAACGTTCAGCTGATAAAGATGATTGTTTTTTTTACATTATTGTCAAACCTCAAACATTGTTGATATTTCTTTGCCGGCAATTCGTTTTAAGACTGCGCCTGTTGCAGCACCTGCTGAGGGCGGTACGGTTTTATCGTTGGTTTCGTGGCGAAGTTCATTGTTTAAAAAATCATTTAACGATATCTTTTTGCTATTGCGTATATTTAATACTTCAGTGTTACCATTGTCAGTTATAATTGTCTTGCTAAGGCTTTCATTTGTTTCGCTGTTTAAACTAGTGGTTGTGACGATTTTCGAATGAGTTTCATTTGCAGAGGAGGATGATGACGACGACGATGATGATGATGACGACGATGATATTACTGTCGTGGAGGATGTCATTGAGGAAGTTTTGTTGCTATTGATATTATTACTGCTGTGGTTGCTTATTTTAGATATGGCCGATGTTGAGGACGATGTTAGTAACGATCGTGGTAATACTTGAGGTTTTAAAGGTAAATCTAAGGTTGATGATTTGTTGTTGTTGAAACAAATAATAAAAATTAAATAAAAAATAAAATGGGAAAAGAAATATTTAATAAAACAAACACAACTATGCAAAAATAAAGCAAAAAAAAAAAAAAAAATGATCAAGTAAATAGTATGATACATGTGAATAAAAATTTGCCCTAAAGCCTAGTACTCTGTTTAAAATCTCATGTGAAATTCTGACAGAACCCATACAAAAAATATTCAATCGAAATATTTGTGGAAAAATGTTGCTAAACTAGTACTCTGTTTTAATTATGAAAAACATGTGAAATAATATGAATGTTATTTATTTCGTACGATAATTTTTTGAAACTAAAAATCAGCACAAATAATATTAAACAATTTTGTGAAAAATTTTCTCCTTGAAAATGGAAAAAATAATTTCAATTAAAAAGGAAAAAACTGCAATCTCTGATGTTGCGCAACATTTTCCCCAAATTCAAACAGAGTTCTAGGCTTAAGATAGCATTTTTAATGTGCATTTAACAGTCTTCTAAATACAAAATATGTATATATAAAATATATACATATATATTTATTATACACATTATGTACATATATATAAAATTATTAAAATTAATTTTTTTATTAACCTATAGTTTTTAGCTTAGAAAAATTGACAGAGAAATGTGAAAAAGTATTTAAATTTGCTATTGTAGGTTTTTTCTTAACTAGTTAGTTTCTGAAATCTCGATAACGGACAAACTCGTGCCTTTAATGTCAATAAAAAAACCAGCTTGGGACTTGCGTTATACAAACTTAAAAAATACTCTAGAAAAAAGCCGTAACCCAAAATTAAAACTAACGCCTTAGCATCACTTTGAAAGAAATAATGAAATTTTTAAAGAAAACATCTAAAGCCACTAATAAGTATTGACGATTAAAGCATAAGGGCTTCCGAAAACAAAAGTCCTGCTATGCTGTGTCTGCATAATTAAGCTGATATTACGAATGAGCCAATCAATTAAGTTTTGTGTATCATGAAAAAATTTATGTTAAAGAATACGTCGCTGTTGGTGACAACTAAGGACATATCGCCAATGGTTCACATTATATTGTAATATGTGCTCTTTTTTCTCCTGTCACAAAAATTAAATAAATATTTGTGTTAAATTGTGGACACCGGAGAGTGATAGTCCAGCTACAGATTGTGAAAATGTTTTTTAAATTGCAGTGCTTGTATTTATGGCCATTTACTGTCTAGGCTTTTTTAAAGACATAAATTTAAATACACAAAATTGGGCATATGTATTTTTTAAAAGAAATTGTGCAAAAACAATTTAACTACAAAAAAATAATTAAAATAATAATAATAATTCTAATACTCTACTAAGAAACATGAACAACTTAATTTTATCTGTGAAAATTATTTTCAAACAATTATTTAACCATCGAAAAGTGTAATACTTTTTTTGCAACGTAAACAGTAACACTAAACTAAAACTTTAGCTAAATAATTTAACGCGTAACATACCTAAACGGTTCAGACCGGCTGCAAGTTCTCTTACAGATCTCTTTTCCAAGGCAGCACCTAAAAAAAAAACCAAAAAATTATTAGAAACAATTAAAATTAGTGTGGAAATATAGAATCTGGAAGATAATATCAAAGATATGTTAGTGAAAACATACCAGGTGTTATGCCTACAATACTACCACCACCAGAACCACCGTGAACTATGCCCGGACTCATGCCCACAACTGAACCACCACAATGACCAAAGGGCACAGCTTCAACTTCTACAAATAAGTTTTAATTTTAATAGCAATAGTCTACTTAAACTATAAGAGTGGATTTTTAGCCTCGATATCAGAGCTTTAGATAGTTTTTTTTTGTTTAATTAAATATGTATGTTGTAAGATTAGTTGATTATAGATCTAAAAACCCGCTCTCAAATAATTAAAGAGATTCAAGAGGATATTGTCTCGGTTCACAATCTCCTTGTGCATTTTTTTTATTTGAATTTGACAATAATAACAAACACGTACCTTCGTCCAATTTTTCTGGTGTGGTTTTGGTAGAATCTGTAGAGTTGATGTTTTGTGACTGCTTTGGTTCATTACCCACCACAGACCATGGACGTGGTTTCTGCAGAACAACGGGTGTACGCAAAATCCCATTACCAGTCTTAACAATGACACTTGCCGATTCCGTGTGACTTTTTATGGAATCGGTGCTCGGTGAACGAGTTTTATCTTCACGTCCCGAAGATGTTTTCATTAAGCGTTCAGCGTGATTGGGCAATGCGTCCATTCCATCGCCAGCTCCGCCACCTTCAGTGCGCATTTTAACAAGCGGCGACTTGCGACCCACCAAGGGCGAATACTTTTCTAAATTGTCTGTAGATCGGGAACGTGTTGCCCAGGCCGCTCCTCTCAACAGCGGCGAATTGCGTTCCAGTTTAATGGGTCTGCGCTCTTCTAATATCGGTGTGGTTTCTTCTGAAGTCATTTGATCGTTACCATTGCGACTCATCGTCGGACTGTCGACAAACGACAGGGAGCTGCATTCCTCTGATGTGGGTGATACTAAGGGTGTAAGGGTTGTTGGAGTTACCGAACCAGGTCGAAAGAATTGATCTAGACCCTCACCAATTTCTCTCGTTCCACCACTCTCCATGCCAACCAAGGGACGTGTGGGTGCACGTGTCTTGGCCCGTTTCGGACGCCCTTTGACTAGATGCTGCAATTGAAATGAAGCACTTGGCAGTTCTGTTATAGAATCACAACATTCATCGCCACCACCATCGTCCAAATCTATTCTACTATCGCTCGTACCATTATCACCATTCACTGACGAGTCACGTCTGGACATCTGCGATGTGGAGCGATGTGACGACGGTGACTCCAGCAAATCTGGTATGTGGCCCAAACTTAGATTTTCCACCACCGACTGAGGGCGCACCTTGCGTTGCGCTATCGAACGTCTTTTGTTGGGCATATGGGGTGTTGCCTAAATTTATATACATTTTAAAAATTATTAATATATTTCTTTATGCAAATTATCAGGTAAGTAGTATTAGTTATTAATGAAAGATGACTTTTTTTAAATTGTATTGAAAATGCATGCGTTGAAGAAATATGATGGCACGCAAACTGATTGTAATGAATAGACAGAAGGGGGGTGGGGCATTAATGCAAGATATTGAGAATGCATTTCGGTAAATAAATATGTATGTATATAAATTAATAATTATGTGTAAGTGTATATTAATGATTTTTTATAAAAAAATAAAGGTACTTAGCATATGCTAAAAAATAATTCAACCAAAACCTGCAATTGTTGTCAAGAAAATAAAATTATATAACTAAAAATATATATAAATACATATGTAAGTATCTATATACACATATATTTATGTATCCATGTATGTATGTATGTATGCATAAATTCAATAATTTTCAAGCATAAATACAGGAAGTAACAGGGGACTTTAATTATTTTAAATCAATGATAAAAACAATTATATTTGATATTTGAGATATATTACATGTATGTACATATTTACATACATACGGCTGTATGTATGCATGTACCCCTAACCAATTGAAAAAATTTTAAATATTTATATTTGATCCTGTAAAGACCATAAGGCCATAATCATATGTTCTTGATCTGTAAGACAAGATAAATATTCAAAATCAATTTAATTTTCCAACTTGGGCTGCAGAGCAGAACAAATGTTTTCGAAGGCCGCTACACCTTTTTGTTTAACAATATATTCAGTTGTCACAGAATTCAATTCAAACCACAAGTTTGGCTTAGGTAAAAATGAAATCAAAATTCGGAAAATAGGACATGAGGAAAATAATCAAACGGCAACACAGGGATAGATGTAATGTGGGTTCAGTATTGAACAGGGACCAAATTACGGCATTCGATATCGATCAAAATTTTAATACAATTTAAATGGAATTTGCCTCCAGTTCTCGTATACTATTTCATAATAAAATTTTTATAAATTAAAACTGTTATCACATTCAACTAAATACCCCCATAAGTGGTAATAAACAAAAATATACATGAGCAAGTGTAGCGGCCTTCGAAAACAGCTGTTCTGCTCAGTTGAGCACAACAGCAAAAAAATAATGTAAGTATTAAATATTGTTAATATTGCCAGGAAGCAAATATGTCTAACGATGGATGACAACATGCTGCTGAGGCATTTTGTATTATGCCATAGAGGGGTTACATTTGGGGCACAACTTTTTTTATTCCATATTATAAAATTAAATTTTTCATAAATACTTTGTTTATTATCTCAAGATTGTATTGAATTATACTGAATCATTGATTTAAAAAAACCTAAATATTTATACATAAATTAATAAATAAATGAATAATGATGCATTGTTTTTTTGTTTACCAAGACAAACTACTTACTAGGTTGAGATATTCCAATTTCTGTGGATTTTTTAAATTTATATTTTTTTTTCGAACATTTTTAAGGTGTAAAATTTTTGAATTTTGTTATAATTTTTTTTTTTCAAGTTTTATGTAGCGGATGAATAATGAATTTTTGTTTTAATTTGGTTTTTGTGGCGAAAAGAGAAGGGGAAAGACACATATTATAAATAAATAAATGAATATGTACGTAATGATTTTTTTTTAATAATATAATAAAATAAAGTAAATAAGGTAAAATAATATTAAATATATATAAATGTATGAATTTTTTTAAACAACATTAAAATTCACTAAGTGCATTCAATATTGACTTCCATTTTTGTATAAGAAAATTTACACAATTCCAATTGAGTTTGTTTTTTCTAAGTGTATGTATGTAATGATATTTTGTTTACTTTTTTTCCATGACTAAATGACAGTAGCTCTCTAAGAACGTTTATGTAAATAATGTTGCATGATATTTTGAATGTATGTGGCAGGTATTTATGTATGTAAAACTATCGAGTAAGTATATTTTTTATGTTTTTTTTATATATGATTTGTAATATGTATTATTGTAACCACAACGGTGGTTTAGAAGCAACACTTACAGTGGGTGATTCCAGTCCTAGTTTTGGTAGAATGGAACCACGACCTGGTCGTATGATTATGCCATCTGCATCCTGCAAAGATATTAACAAAGTTTTACTAATAGAAATATTGGAGGGAAAAACCAGAAATATGCAGTTGTGTGTTTTTTATTCAAAGCGTTGCACAGTGGAAAATTTTGAAAGAAAATAGAAATAAAAATAAAATGTTTCAAACAAAAAGTTCACACAACATTTTTATTTGCCAATGTTTTCGTTTAAAGTCCTCACTTAGATGGAAAATGGTGTAATTAATGTAATGAAAAACAAAGCAAATGAGATTCAATTCTGAGATACTCAAAACTACTTTTTGCATCTTTTATGCTAAAAATTTAAGAAAATGATTTATATGTTGTGCTTATGTACACAAAAATGTCTTTGAAACCGTATATAATGCATTATTTTTGGTGGACGATAAAATATTTAAAAGTGTACCACAAAAATATATCTATGTATGTGTGTGTAACCACTATTTAGTTTATGATGTAGCAAAATGAATCAAATTTTATTTTACTTTTCTATTTGCATTTGGTTAAGCTAATACAAATTTATTTAATATTTTTCTTGATTCCATTGTAATTATTTACTTTTGGATGAGATTGTTATAATAATATACAAAATCTACCATAAGAAATCGTGTGCCATTCTATATAATTGACAGTGAAGGTTTCTTCGTATTTATATTTATTTAAAGAAGTTATGAAATTAAATTAAATTAAATTAGAAACATTTTAATTTTTTAATATTTCTTAAAACACACTTTAACGTCATTCCTGTTTTACACTCAAACTCGGCAATACTTGTTCTGTGTGAAAGACCAAATTTTATTATGTAACAAAGGACCAAATAAATACATATGTACATATTTAAGACCATAATAAAAAAAATTAAGAAAATTAAAATTCCAACGTTCATTACTAACGCTAGTATAAAAAAACATTTTGATATTGATAAAAATTATATCTAATGTCTAATGATAACAGTAATGACATGTACGTACATATACATATATGTATATGCTAAGTATCTATGAAAGAAAATTTTAGCTAACATTTAAAGGCAGAGGGAAAAATATTCTATATATAAAAATAATAATTAACTACATAAATAAACAAGTAAGATTAATTTACAATATGAATAAAATTTAAGAAATGTAAATATGTAATTAGTAGGGAAATAAAACACATGCACATACACACGCGCGTTAAAAGTCATTGAAAGTACACTAATGCCTTGAAATTCACTACTACTTTCTTTTGTATTTGTAGTTTTGATAAAATTTTTTTTAAATATATGTAATAATATAATAGAATAATTTTAATATAAAAATTTTTATATTGGATATCTTATATATAAATTGGACATCTTATATAAATTCGCAGTACACTTTTAACTATTTTATCATCCACCAATACTGATGAAATATATGTATGTATATCATTTGATATACATATAAATTGTTGTATGTGGATATATTTTCGATGGCACAAAATTTATCAAACATATTTAGAGAGATCAACTCTGCCTAATACAATAATAAGCTTGTATAATTTGGAAACTTAGTCGACGAGTATGTTTTATTAGGAATTATTTTTGTCAACTACATTTTATTAAACAAAATTTTCTAAATCATAAAAACATTATTTACTTCTCTCCTTTTCAATTAGATAATATTAAAGCGAAAATTGAGGGTCAGGTGTTAAACAAAATAAGCAAAATATATTCTGCTATTAAGATAACAAAGTTTACATATGTTATATTTTTTAAAATTCTACTTATAAATGCTCAAAATACACACTTGTGTACAAATTCAAAATACACAGACGCACACACAGAGAGAAAACAATTTAAAAGCAACTAGTACTTACATGACTGGATTGACTGCGTACAATATCGGGCGTCTGTGGTTCATCGAACATCACGGAAGGCGAATCGGCTATACCCAGACCACGACGATAACGGGTTAGAGCCTCTAAGACTTCATCTGTAGCGCGATCAGAAATGGCAGCAGCCAATGATTGTTCGATTTCACTGGAATTTATCATAAAAAAAACACATTAAATGAATCATTTAATAACATTAAAACATGTTTTATAAAAAAAATTTTTAATACATAATAAATAATTAATTACTTGTTCAGATCGAACTTGATTTTTAAGTCTTCATCATCACTAACAACAACACTCTGTGCTTGAAAATTTGAAAATCTTTCAAAAACTTTACAGTTTGTTTGTTTATCTTCTTTAACGACGCCTGCATCTGTATTGATGACATTGAACTTTTTCTTAAACTCTTGTGTTAGCTGGAGATTTAAAAATTCTTTAAAATTGCCCTGTTGTTGTTGTCGTTTTACATTTAAATTTTCTTGAAATTCTGACGTTTGTTGCAGCTTAAAAATTTCTTTAATACTTTCATTTTGTTGTTGTGTATTTACATTATCCTTAAAATGTTCCTGAATGTCTTGACAAGTTTTTGGTTTGATTTCTATTTGCACATTTTCAGTTTGTAATAATTTTTCTCTTAAATCATTTTCAGTTCTATTATTATTTTTTAATATCACAGTTTGGAAATCATTAGTATCGGGTGCTATTTCATAGGTGGATGAACCAAAGCAACAACAACAAAACGTTTTACTAAAACGTCCCATCTTAACGAAATAAATTGAATTGAATTTTAATCTTGTAATAAGTGAAAATTGTATTTTATAAGGTTTGAAACTAGCGTTCAATTGACGATGCCATTTAAGTTTGTTTTGTATTGAAAGACTGATTGTGCAAAAATATGCGACGTTCCGTTCTCGTATGCACAGCCATACTTTAGCTTAAAAAGACAATTTTGTTGTGCCTTTTTGTACATTTATTGTATATTATTTGTTTTTTGTTTTGTTGTTTTTGTATTAAAAACTGAGAATAATATTTGTGGAAAAGTAATTCTTTTTTGTCGATTAGCTATAGTCAGCTTTTAAAGGAATGTACTCATTTAGGATTATTTGTATGTGATAATAATGAATATTTTTCACTGCCTACTGTGATATTCGGTTAATTTAATATTAACTATTTTCGATTATCGGTTAAATCTGTTAAATCCGATCGTTTAACGGATTAAACCATTTAAAAAAAGAATATGGAAATTAAATTTTTTGTAGAATGTTCAGTATACTGAACCAAACGTTGCATTATTAAACATAAAACATTAAAATAATGTTTTTTTATATTATTAATAAATAAAATTTTTAATTTTATATCGAACCAATTCTAAGACTAAAATGTATGCTTTCAAAATGGATGTTTTTTCTTTTTAAAACCATAATATTTCTTTTTTTTTTTCAAAATAGTTTAAGTTTCAAAAAATAAGAATGAAAATTTTTAAAATAAACATACACAAACTTAGTTCTATTTTAATATTAGCATTAAAAAATATTATTTCTTAACGAGTGTTTTACTCATATTAAAATACTTAATAAAAGGATATGAATAATTTATGGATTTTTATCCATATACGATTAACTGAATAGCTTAATTGCATTTGTATTTAAATTCATATACATATATGTATGTATGTATAAAGATTTAATCACTGAACAGCTCTGGCACTGAGAAAATATGTACTATGTGCAACAAATTTCTCGTTTCATTAATCTTATCAATTAAAGAGAAGAAAAGCCATAAAAACTAAATAAAAGTAAACACACACCGAATTTGTACAAAATTTTCATAACAATATGGTGAGTTTCATTTATTTTCTTTACATTAGATTAAATCCCTACAAAAACTTTATACAGATTGAAACAAATGTACGTATGAATACATTAACACATCGTGTGTGTGCTTTCTCTTAAACCGATATCTTTATGAATCATTTCACATGAAATAAGATTGAAATGAAAAAAAAATAAATAAAAAACAAACAAACTTAGTTTAATTGTTTGTATTGATAATTTATTATTTAGAATAATTTACAGAGTTTTAAGTGCTAGAGAAGAGAACAACAAAGAGAAAACCATACACATCTTTATCTAAAAAAGCGGGTTTTATGTTAGTAAATTGTGCACATCCATACAAACATACTTATGGTATGTACATTCACACATTCATACATAGATATGTATATAACTCAGTTGCATGTTGTGTGAACAAGTTTGTTTATTGAGATACATAGAATAAAAATATATCATGGTCATTCAGAATAGTTTAGCAAGATAAAGTTTCGTTCTGGTTTTTTTGTTCAATTCTTATAAATAAATCCATTCATAACATTCTGCTACAAGTAAAATCGTATATGTACAAAATGCATACAACGTTTTGTTAATCAATTAAGAGATTAATGCCCTCTTGTGTGTTTTTTAAATATTTCTTGATCACTTATTAATAAGAGTTCAAAGTGCAATATAACATTTTTGTTAACATCACTTTAGTACTGATACAGTTTTCGTGTAAAATTTTCTCATCAAATTTGTATACGAGTGAGTAAGAACAATTTTGACATTCAGCCACCCCATTTAACAAATTTTGTATACACATGAGTACTGATGATGAGAGTGTAGCAGTACGTCGCAAGTTGGAAAATTAACCTGATGTTGATTTTATTGTAATATTGATTATGCCTTTGAGCATATAAAAATAACCTTACCCTTACAATCTGAGCTGAATTTAAATATACCAATTGCAGTATTCTTGCAACATTTTTATACTTCTTGCATAATGTACAGGTTGTGGGTTATGAAAATTAGATTAATAATAAATTCAACTAAAGTGAACAAAAATATATAATAATAATGCTTTTTCCAATTTAAGAGAGCAATTCTGCTCTCTTAAACCTGTATTATCGACTAGACATGATTGTAGTTATTTTTATAATTCCCCTAAAAACTGAAACACTTACCTTATTTTGTTCATAATCTCACTACCAGCATTGTTAAGTAAACAACTCTGTAGAAAATCTTCGGGTATAACTAAACGTTCTCCCAAGATTTTGCGCAAATCTTGTATGACAACTTGATTACCCAACGTCTTGGGACATTGTTCGACACCTGTGCGTATCATTGTCTCTAAAGTCTCTTCCAAATAACTTTGTATGGTATAACTTAAATCACTAGCGATACGGGTAAGTTTTACCTCAACTGGATGTGTTTCACAACGTACGGCTTCTTGTAATTTTGGCATTAATTGTTTGCAATTTTCAGCATCTTCAATGAGACGCTGAACAGCTGACGACGAAGACGAATCATTGCTACTTTTAGCAATTGATATAGTATCTTGTGTTTCGGCCACAAGTTTGTCGACTAATTGATGGGTAGAAGAGAGCAAAAAACCGTGTTGTAAACGGAAAGCCTGGCCGGTGGTCCGTTTCAAGCCATTGCCATTACGCTGTAGAAGTTCTTGCATCTTACGCATTATCGTATCGGTTTTCTCGGGATGATTTTTCAAATGCGGTGCTATATCGAATACTGGAAATGGTATATGACGCATAGTGAAATTGTTTTCCAAAGCATATACAATGTCTGCATAACCCTGCAGAGTTATATTGTTCTTATCCATATAGATTGTACGTAATTTATTATTGATTTGTAATGCTTTGGCCAAAAGTCGGGCGCCCACATCTCCCATAAAATTACCAGATATATCTAATTTCTGTAAACTTTGATTGCTGCCCAAAGCGTTTATAAAATCATGAATATCATTTTTGAGCTTATTTTCCGACAACACCAGTTCGGCCAAGGGGAAATCATCTTTTTGTATCAGATTGACTAAAGCATCCATAACAGTGGGCACATGTTTTAGTTTCATGCCAGTTAAACTACGGCACATGTTGAGTGTGCGTATTGAGGGGTTCTTGGAGATAGCAAGTAGAACGGGAGCTAATTCAACGTCTAAATCTAAACAAATTAAAATTGAATATAAGATTATTTTTTTTTAAATTGCCACATTAGAGAAAATATGTTGTAATTACTTACTATTGTCACTTATGTCTAAACTTTGTAAAACTCGAACACCATGTATGCAAGATTCCAATACATGTGCACCCTGGGCACCTAAGACATTGCCACTTAAATCTAAGTACAGCCCAGCTGTCGACTCGTTGCACGCTAAGCCAAGTAGTAAATTTCTGAAAAGATGGAAAGAGTCAATTTCATTTTAAGCGATTTCAACAAGGAGTATTTTTTAATTCGGTCTCATGGTTGTTTGTTGTTTAAAGCTGCGCCATTTTAGTAAATTTTTGTTACGATTTTACCAATTCTACCTTAAGTCTGGCGGAAGATGACTATTTATTTATTATTATACCCTCCAAAAAAGAATTGGAGGGTATATTCACTTTGTCATTCCGTGTGTAACGCAGCGAAATACCCCTCTGAGACCCCATAAAGTATATATATTCTTGATCAGTGATGAAATCTAAGCCGATCTAGCCATGTCTGTCCGTCCGTCTGTGGAAATCACGATTCAGTCCAAACAAAAGGAGCCAGACCCTTGAAATTTGGTATAAAAACATTTTGAAGGATAGCCCGGGTTAAGTTCTTAAATGGGCTGAATCGAACCAGAGGGGAAAAAATTCCCCTAAGAAGAACTAAACCAACCTCTAAAAAACTACTTAATTTTCAAGTTTTTTTTTTAAATTTTGCCAAGCAAATGATATATTTTTATCCCAAAGAAGGTCCAAAGCATTAA
This sequence comes from Linnaemya tessellans, assembly GCA_951800035.1. Lineage (NCBI taxonomy): Eukaryota > Metazoa > Arthropoda > Insecta > Diptera > Tachinidae > Linnaemya > Linnaemya tessellans. The sequence goes on along the minus strand of OX637534.1, from coordinate 119,710,792 downwards.
AATTAGAGCTATAAAATTAAAAAAAAATTATTTTTGTTCCCCACCCCCTTTTAGTGGGCGTTATTATTGAAAGGATCTACCAATTTGCACAAAAATATGTTCTTTATTGTTTGAAGGTATACAAGCAAGTAAGTAGTTGAATTCAAAAAGTACAAAGATAAACTAAGAAAAGCAAAATGTGTGAGTTTGACAGTGTTGCATTGTAAGACAAGAGTTACCATCCCAACACTCCCCCTCAATGTACACTCTCAATCTGTAAGACAAATGAACTATTTCATTCCAAGCATCCCAACAAATTTTTCATGGCTAGCCTTGGGTAGATTCTTCGTGAAAAGATCGGCCAAATTCTGAGAGCTGCAACAATATGTTATTTCGATGTCACCATTTCTGTACGCATTCCGGACATAATGATATTTTATATCAATATGTTTGCTCCTTTGATGGTATACAGGATTTTTAACTAGATTCATAGCACTCAAATTATCTGCATTTATGATAATTGATGCTGGGCATTGGAGTCGCATTTCACCAAACAATTTTTTCAAAAACATGGCCTCCTTGGAGGTAGATGACAGCGCCATGTACTCTGCTTCAGTACTACTGAGTGCTACAGTCGATTGTTTTCTTGATTCGTAAGAAAAAACAGCTCCAGCAAACAAAAAAGCATATCCTGTATATGATTTCCTATCGGTGTTGTCTCCACCCCAGTCAGCATCTGTATAGCAATGTATTGGTTTCCCAGTCTTTCGATATTTCAGTCTTTTATTCTGTGTTGTGGATAAGTATCGTAGTAGTCTCTTTGCAGCTGACAAATGTTCCTCATGTGGATCCTTGTTCCTTTGTGATAATTTGCTGACTGAATGTAATATGTCAGGTCTTGTGTTGATGGCTATATACATAAGTGAGCCAATCAATGATTGGTATTTGGTTTGATCCACTCTCTTGCAGTTTTCTTCTTCACATTTTACTTGATATTTTGGGTCTAAAGGCGTTGCTATAGGTCGACAGGTCGATAAGTTATGTTGACGTAAAAGGTTATTTATCTGTGATCTCTGACAAATGGATATTTCTCCTGTATCTCCAATTCGATCCACTTCAAAACTTAAGAAGTATTTCACCGGACCCTTATCAACTATTTTAACTTGTTGAGCGATCAAACTTTTAACTTCTGTTAGTCTCTTATCTTCTGAACATGCTATTAGAAGATCATCGACATACACTGCAATTATTTCAATCGAATTTCCATTCCGTTTAACGTATACACAAGGCTCACTTTCACACGACCGGAATCCAATTCCTCTTAAAATATGATCCAATTGCAAATTCCAATTTCGGCCGGATTGTTTCAAGCCATAAAGTGCCTTTTTCAATTTCAGTACCATCTGAGGGTGAGATGAGTTTTCAAATTTTTTAGGTTGAGTCATGTAAACATCATCATCCAGCTCACTATTCAAATATGCGGTCGATACATCAATGTGATGTAGAAGTAGCTCATATTCAGCAGCAATAGCAAATATCATTCTGATAGTTTCGTAGCGCACTACCGGTGAGAAGGTCTCAGTATAATTAACGCCGTACTTCTGTGAGCAACCTTTCGCAACAAGCCTAGCCTTGAAACGTTCGACCTCACCATTTTCATCCCTTTTAATCGCAAAAACCCATCTGTTGGAAACGGCGCTTTGGCCAGCAGGAAGTTCCGTCAACTCCCAGGTGTCATTCTCAATTAATGCATTATACTCAGCTTTCATTGCACTCCACCATTCATTGCGGTGAGCGCCATTTAGTGCATCTTCAACATTTTCCGGAATCTGAACATTCCCATCTGAACACATCAAGCTTAAAGTATTATAAGTCTTCTTAGGTCTACCTCGGCAACCAGATCGTGTAATGTGTGGTCTACCTGGACCTCTGCAAGATCTTTCGTTAGCATAATCTTCCTCAGCTGACACAAACCCCTCAAACTCGCTACCACTATCAGACTTAATCGACCCGGGAACATCCTCAGAATCCTTAGAATCTGGTATAGGGGAAAGGTCCATAACAGTAGCCCCTTTCCCATCTTCATTATTTTCTGACATGTCCGGTAGAATAGGGAAATCTGTTGTGTCGACATGTTTATGCAAATTCTCGACAAAATAAACATCACGCCCAATGATGAGCTGTTGTGTGTCCCGATTATATAGCCGGTAAGCCTTGGAGGTATCTGAATAACCCACCATGGTGTATTCCCTTCCCCTAGGTTTAAATTTGCTTCTCTGACGCTTGTCTAACACGATAGCCGTGGAGCCAAATATCCGTAAGTGGCCCACAAAAGGTTTAATACCATAAAACTTCTCATATGGTGTCGAATTATATAACGCTCGAGTAGGAGATCTGTTCCGCAAATATGCTGCGGTATAAACTGCCTCTGCCCACAGATGTTCGCCGAGTTTTGCATCGATGAGCATACATCTAGCCATCTCAATTAACGTGCGGTTAAATCTCTCCGCGATACCATTTTGCTGTGGGGTATAAGGCACAGTCAATTGTCTCAATATACCATTTTCCTTTAAATAATTATCGAAGGCATTATTAACAAACTCGGTTCCATTGTCGCTTCTTATGATTTTAATTCTTCTATCTGTTTGTCTCTCAATCATTGTGTGGAATTCCCGAAACTTCAAAAATACTTCATCTTTGCTTCTCAAAAAATAAACGTGAACATAGCGAGTGTTATCATCGATAAAGGTCAGTAAGTACCTAGCGCCTCCAATTGATGACTTATTCATAGGGCCACAAACATCCGTATGAATAATTTGCAAAATTTCTGTAGCACGATTTTCCGAATTGCTAAATGGCTTCTGGGTACATTTACTTTTCATACATATTGAGCACTGCATATCTGATGGTATTGAAACATTCATTCCCCGTACCAATTGTTTGTTGACTAAGTCCCTCATACTGCCAAAATTAAGATGGCCATACCGTGAATGCCATTTCATCGATTCGTCAGATAATTTTCTCGAAAAAAATAGTTTGTTATTTTCTATTTCAAATACAAATAGATCACGTACCTTATTGGCACGAAGGACTATTCCTCCGTACCTATCCTTGACTTCTGCAACATCTCTGCCAAACACTACAGTATTTCCAAAACTCACAGTTTTAGATACGGAAACAAAATTACATTGTAGTCCCGGTACAAACAAAACATCCACTAATGTTATTTCGCTATTATCTACTGTCAAGCGAACTGTACCAATGCCTATGGCTTCCATGCAGTTATCACCAGCAAGTGCAATTGTTTCCTTATGATACTTAAAATCAATAAACATGTCTTGATTACAGCATAAATGCGACGACGCGCCGCTGTCAACACACCATGCATTCTTATGTAAAGCATTGTTGCTGCCCGTTGAAAATAACGAACTTTTCTTGTTGTAGCTATGGCGTTCTTTTTCTTCTTTCTCTTTATTGCGCTGTCCGCAATTAACGGCATAGTGGCCTCTTTGCTTACAGTTGTAGCATCTAACATTTCTTATGTTGCTGTTCTTGTTGTTCGCGTTGCTCGTTTGCGAGTTTCTGTTCTTTGAACTGTTATAATCACGCACCATAAATGCTTGTACAGTACCCTCCTCGTTTTTGTTCGCTTTTCTGCGCTCACCTTCCTCTATAAGTTTTACTTTTAAATTCGAAAGAGTGGGAAGTTCATCTCTCGACTCCAGAGCAACCACGAGAGGTTCATACGATCTTGGAAGACTAGCTAGGAGCATAATAATAAATAACTCCTCTTGAAGGGCAACTCCCGTCTCAGCCAGCTTCTCAACAATGGACGAAAAATTACACACATAACGTTGCACACATTCACCATCACCCATACGCAAGTTTAATATTTGCTTAAACAGCGTGACCTTACGCACTGGTCCCTTAGGACGATGAATTTCTTGTAGTATTTTCCAAGCATCTTTAGAGGTCTCACAATTCCTTACGTAACCAATCTGCATTGGCGTTAGGCTCAAAATTATTGTTGCTTTCGCCTTTTCGTCCTTAGCTTCCCATGCTGCAAGCGCCACTGCTGCCTCTGGCTTAGTGCCATTGCTTACCAAGGACCACAGCTCCTGATGAACCAGTATACTTTTCACTTGTATGCTCCACGAGTCATAATTGGACTCATCCAATTTCTCGATATTGAACAATGACGAGCTCATCTCTATGTTTACTAAATATCCTATTCAACACCACTTTATAATATCTTAATGCCTGGGCCCATAACCTATTGAAAGGATCTACCAATTTGCACAAAAATATGTTCTTTATTGTTTGAAGGTATACAAGCAAGTAAGTAGTTGAATTCAAAAAGTACAAAGATAAACTAAGAAAAGCAAAATGTGTGAGTTTGACAGTGTTGCATTGTAAGACAAGAGTTACCATCCCAACAGTTATTAATGCAAAAATAATGTAAATATTTAACAAATTCTATTACTTAAGCCTATATTCCTTAAAAATTAAATTTCTAAACTTCAATGACGAGGCTGAGACGGTTCCGTTCCTCCTCTGCGCCCTTTAGTGGGCGTTGAAGTTACATATTATATGAAAAAATAGTATAAATATTTAACAAATTGTATTCCTTAGGCTTCTACGACGAAGGTAATATGTTCTATGTTCTGTTCAGTGCCCTACCCTTGCCCACTAAATGACATTGCAAAAAAAAAAAAAAACAATTTTTTTTCTACACTTAACTACACCGAATACCATAAAAATGTAAATTTTAATAAAAATTAAAATAGAGTTTTTATTTAATAAATATTTGGGGGGTATTTCAGATTCGACCCGGTCGAATATAACGTTTTTACTTGTTTACAATCTAATATAATCTAATTTCTATATCTTGTTGCCGAATTTCGAATTTTTTGTATAAAAATATTTGAATAATAGTCTGTACTCACTTCAATGCTTCCATTGGCAGTTTACAACCGGCAATATTTAAATGCTTTAAACTTAAAGTACTGGTAAAAAATTGTTTGAACGATGGTGGTATTTCTTTGCCTTTCTTTGTGCTAAAATAATTATGTGAAACATTAAGATGAGCTAAATGCGTTGCACAACCGCGTAAGAGAGCACCAAATAACTGGAAAATAAAAATATAAAATTTAAATACAAACAATTCATTTGGCAATTGCAAAAAAACTTACATTCTCTAAAGTTATATCAGTCGAAGAGAGATCTAAATATTCTAAAACATTTGGTTGTGCTAAAAAATTATGTAAATTCTGCAACAAAATAAAACAATTAGTTAAAAAGCGTTGAACATTTTTTAAAATTATTATCATACAAATTCAACTTACTGTTATATCATCCTTCAGGCTGTTACCGCTTAAATCTAAATACGTTAGAGAATTTGAAATGCTTTGATTGAGCGACAGTGAATGTGACATTTGATTGACACCCTTGGAGGTAAGGCCACAATGAGCTAATGCCAATTTGCATAAACCTTTTGAGACTTTAGCTATGGGTCCCGCCAAATGTATTGCACCTGAAATAATTGATATGAAGACATTTTAGTTTTTTTGTTTTGTAAATGAAATGAAAATTAAGAAAACGAAAATGTTTAAACAAGCTTAACAAATATAATGTGATATTTGTTGTATGTATGCAAATATTGATTATATTGTATGATTGTATGATTTGATCATGCAAAACATTGAAAATCAATGGACACATCAAGATGGTAAAGAAAATGAGTTCTAAGTATGTATTGAACCATTGAGTACAAACAAATAGTTTATAAGCCAATAGAATTGTTAGAAATTTTGTTAGAAAGTTTCTTTTTGTTGGGCATTTGATATTTTTGTACCCGAACAGAATTAGTTTCTCAATCGATCAAACATAAATTTTTATTTAAAACATCAAAAGCGATTTGTTTTAAAACAATTAAGAAATAATTTAAGTAATTTTAATTTTGCAGTGAAAGTTTAATGTATTCTTAGAAACAATACTGCGCTGCATTTACAAATTCTGTATTACTGAAGACAAATTATATACGCAATTAAAATCGCCGTCACATAATACAGTATTAGCATCATTCCCTGTTATTCTGTAACAATTTGTCAACGTCACGTTGAGACAATACAAAATTAGAACACTTGTGCACTCTTTGTTTTTCGCAAACGATTATTTTCAGATGCCTCTTGCTATTTTTCACGCATTACAGAATAGTTAGAGGCTCTCGACACTAGTCGAGTGACTCGAAAAGTAGTTACAAAATAAGGGTATTGATTTTCTAATGCAGCGCAGTGTTTTTGTATTATTTGTATTCCTTTTTTATTTTGGGCCAACGTAATATGCTATTATAAGGACCGGCCATTGTTCTAGTTTCATTACAATTTTTTTCTACTTTGAGTTTTAATTAAGTACGAGTATGTGTTCATGATAATATGAGAAATATGTTTTACTAATATTGGAAAGAATTTATATGATAAGCCAATCAATAAATTTCATATAAAGCCATATAGTTTTCCCAAGGAAAATCGCTTTACTTTGTTTTGAAAAACTGAAAGAATTTGTGTGAAAACAGTTACGAGTATTGATTGATACGGAAAATGTTTTAACATGAATGTAAAGCAATAAATAAAGCACTAAACAAATGAATTGTGAATTGAACATTGAAACTGATTGATTATATTTGATAGCGTTTTTTTTTAATTTTTTTTTCTTGTTTGCTTTTTAAAGTTATCAAACCTTGAACAATATTTCCAAGTAGGGCGCATAAAAAGCTTGCTCCTACATGTTATTAAAGAAAATAAATATTGGGAAAAATAAAACATACGGAAGAAGAAAAAAAAGCAAGGAGGGTATAATTTTTGGTTTTGTATAATAATCGGTTTAAATGAATTGACAAGAAACAAAAAAGGTTAGCATTATATTATATTATAGACTGTTTAAAAATTTTACACAAGACTTTGTTGTTTAATACGTTGAGGTTTGGTACCAGTTTATTTGAAATTGATTAATTTGCCAGAAATAAAACAGAAAATATGGAAAATTTACCTTTATCCTCAATTATGTTATGACTTAAATCGATAGTACGTATTGCAGGATTGTTGTTTGTAATCACAGATACAGCCAATTTATGAAGAAAATCGGATCTGAAAAGAAGATTAATTGTAAAACAAATTTATATATATAAATAATGGGCTCGTATTATGGTTCTCGAGTCGAAATGAAAAGTTTGTATGAGATTTAAGAATAATACAATCTCATATGAACAAACTTATATATGTTTTTATATTCAAGTATTAATGTCAATTCAAAAAGATTTTATTATTACATTAAAAGTTATTTTTTTCAAAGAAGACATAATAGAAAAGAATTTTAATACATCTTCGAAATTTCGAACATAACTTCGAAATTTCGAAATTTTAAATTAGAGTCCAATAATAATTTCAGAGTCTTATCTGTCTTTTAAATTACGAATTTAGCATTTATATACATGTATGTTTGTATCAACATTTCCTCAACATACCTTAAACCTAAGGCTTCCAAATGCAACTCTTCGAGCCACATAGAACGCTTGAGCACATGTAATATACGTTCCAATGTTTCATTCGATAAACGCATATGCGAAGCTTTTAAGCCACGAAAAAATGTATTGTATTCCAAAGCCGATACAATGGCCATCAAGTCTCTGCAACAGTTCAAAATAACAATTCAATTAATTAGCTTTTCTCAATTATTAATATTAAAATACATACTTTGGTTCTAAATGATCAAAATCACGTAAGTTTAAAATTCTGGTATCGTGTGACAAATAAATCGTATCAATATCCCAAGCGACCTCTTCTCTATAGGGAACACCATGAAAATCACACATGCAGGCATATTGTGTACTAAACCCACCACAAGGGCCAACATTGCGGGGATCTGAAGGTCGAAATTCTTCTGAGAATATTGTTTCTCTCTCCGGTGGTTGTATATCAATCTGGAAAATAATAAAAAAAAAATTAAATGAATATATGAGCATTTACATTTTTTGGTTTCAAATGTATGGGAACAACAAAACGAAAAAAACAATTACTTAAAATATAAACCACTATTTAACATTGTTAAAAAGTTTTTAATTACTTTTTTTGAGTGTGTACATATTATTTTTCGTCTTGGCTGTCAGTATGGCTGGTTAAATGGCAACTTGAGAAGTTACTGACCTATGTTGAATGTTTATTACTTGTCTAACAAGAACAACAACTAAAATATACATACATTTATGCATATAAGTACATGCTCGTATACATCATGTGTGCATACATCTTCATATTAAGTAACTCAAATTTTATGTGTTTTAAAAAATATTCCCATATTTAAATACATACAAGGAAACTTAAGTTGTCATTTGATCTCATTAAAGTGAACTTGCAAGCTGCCGGCGGAGGAAAATATTTTTAACCATAATGTTGTGTCCTTCTGATCATACTAATGCGGCTAACAATTATTATAATTTTTATATATATATTCTTTCATTATTCTTACAAAAATCTTTCTTTTGTATCATATTTGATATTCTGGCGGCAAAATTTAAATACTTCACACCTATACAATTCATGTTTCGATTTGAAAGTGCATGTCTGTATGCACAAACAATTTGTAAATAATATGCATAACTTAGCAGCGAGTTCATTGCATTTATGTGAGTTTTGTAAACTATTTAACTGCAAGAAAAATTCATTGTCACGCGAAATATTCCGCAGCATAACAAATGAAACACTATGATTGTGGTTAAACTAAAAGCCTTACGTGCATACAAATATTGTATAATTTTCTCTTTAATGGAAATGTAAAAACGAAGATACGACTATGGAGGAAAGATGTATTTTTTACATTTTTATAGAGTAATTTAAAAAAAAATATATTGTATTTCTTATAAAGTTAAACAAATTAAATTTAAACTTTCCTTGATTTCTTTTGAAATTAAATTTTTTTTGCAACAGAAGTCATTACATTACATATGGAAAGTGAATTTAAAAAAGAGTAATGAATAATAGAACCATAAAATAAATGTATAATTAGTTATTTTCAACAGAAAATTAATTAATATGTAGTTTGTTTAACAATCAATTATCTTTTAAATAATGCACAATGGAGGAAGTTGTAAAAAAATAAAAAATATTAAAAATTTCACACTTTCAAATTATGTACGTGTGGCGAATAGTCTTAATTTTGGGATTTTAAAAACATTTTTGTTTTTTGGCTACTACATCATTTTCTTCCTAAATAATAAAAATTTTAGCTGCAAATTTTGATTAATAAAAATTTAGGTTTAACCTGTAGTTAACTAACTACTAGTTCTAGTTGATCTATAATTACGGTGACCATATTTTTCAACGAAAAAAAAACAGGACATTTAGAAATGTATAATATAATTTATATATTATATGCATAGCAGACTTATTTTTTTTTTTTTTTTTTAGGAGTAGGACCAGCACTCAGGGGATGACCCCTATATATGCAATGCATTGCGCCGGAACTGAAAACGAGGGGATAGTATTGGGGGGACAGATTAGGAAAGATGAGAAGATAGACAGTTGTTTTTTTTTTTTTTTTTTTTTTTTTTTTTTGTAGCTATTTCAACCTTTTACTTCGCCGGCTAATTTTTGCTACAGGGCCGACGAAGGTGGGTGCTGTTACGCTGCTTTTAGTACATGATAGTGTCGGTCGCTGTATTAATCTTTTTTAAAAAATAAAATATGCCCAGAACTTAAAATATGTCCAGAAAAATTACTGTTATTTGATAATAATTTCAGTCTATTTAATGATTATAATTTTTATTGGCTGGGTGATCATAACTTTCATTGTATTGATATTTATTTTTAGAAAATAAAACTTTTAATTTTGGAGTTTAAAGAAAAAAATTAATAATAAAACCAGGACAATAAAGAACAATTGAATTAAAAAATATGAACACTTTAACTTTTGTAATCTAAGAGGACATTGTGTACAAAAAAAGGATTGCCCTCTTAAAAAAGGGCGAATGGGCACCGTATCCATAACCTAAAAAGTTTTCCTTAGCATTAAATGTTTCCTAATTAAAAACGGCCGAATGCCAAAAAATTCTTAAACAATATCCCTTTTACTACTGTATAACATATTATGCTTGTTAAATTAGATCATGCTTATTAAATTAGAAAAATATTCTCAAGCATAAAGCAGAAATTTATGCAGAGTGTGATATTTGCAAAAAAAAAAAAAAAAGTTATGTATGTAGGTCTTTGTGTTAATGGAAAACTCCATGAACAGGTTTACATCTTCTTCTTTTTTTACAAAAAGCGAATGATACAGGAATTGCAGTCTCTGTAGTCTACAATTCTGAATTATGCAAAAAAGTAAATGAAAACAAATATGTTACACATACATATACATTCAGCAGTAACAGAAGGTAATAAATACACTTTTTTTATTCACTTGCTTACAAAGTTTCCTTATAATTTTCTTTGATGTTTGTTATACATTCTTACTAGAATATTTAATTGAACAAAGCAAAAATTTAATTTAAAGAACATTAAGTAAAAAAAAACTTCTTATTTATTAAAAATAATTATTGCGAAATGTTGGACATACTGAAACAAATAATTTCTTATGTAATGACATTTAATTAACCACCTATATAATTTTCTTTAATGTATGATGACTCTTCAAGAATACATATTAAGATGTGAACAAGAGGGGAAGTACAATTGTGGCAATTGAATATTAAATTTTCAAGTTAATTAGATTGTTTCGAAGAGACTATACATTCTAACACTGGATTATTTGATGACACAATGTGACAAAAAATATTTTTTCTGTGTAAATGAAGACATGAAGAATATAATTGGGCTTTATTACGGTTGCTGAAGCAACTAAAAGTTTGTGTGTATGTTTAAACTATTACAAGCTGTCGAGTCGACTCGACAACCGTAATAAGATGCAATGTTTTGAAATATTGCTTAATACATAAATATATATGTACGAGTATAGGTATTAGTGCAAGGATATTTTTTCAATTCAATAGGTTTGAAAGCTAAAATGGAGATATTACACGATTAAAGAAACGAGTTATGACTTGAAAATGACTTGGAAGAAAATTAGTTGTTGAATGAATTTATGCCTGTTACGTGAAGAGGAGAGTGTGATTTGAAAATTTATAATTTTTTTTAACTTAAGCCGCTAAATAGTTAAAAATGTCATAACGTACTAAAGGATATCACTGTGTTTGTCTAATGCAATTACACAATGGATATAAGCAAACTATTGTTTCATATTTTGCTGCTTTACACATGTAATGACAAATTCTTTTATGGGGGTTTAAATTAAGAAAAGTTTCACTCACCTTCCTTATAATATACTTTAAAGGAACTGTTGGAAATATCTGTTTTATGGCCGATGCTAAATCGGTTAAAATCACATCTGCATTCTGCAAAAGAAAATGTAATAAAATATTTATTAATCTATAATTTCTTCATAGATTTAATAAAATCAACTATACACTTACCGAGCTAAAGCTGCCCGCATCACCGGTTGTGGCGAAACTGTAGGGACGATCGTTGGTAATTATGGAGAAATGTGTAGGCTTTTTACTTTCTACCGCCTGTATGTCCAAATAATGGAAATGGCATTCAATCTGCAAAAATTATTTAAGCAGCAATAAATAAAAAAATAAACAATTTAATTCTATGCTTTAATTTGTATAAAAGTACCACCAACCTTTGTGGGAACTTTTGCAATAAGCAAATAAATACGAACTGGTGTAAAGACCTGAAAATAGAGAGAAAAAAAAATAGAAATAAGTAAACCATTGGCTGCGTTATTAAAAAAATCCAAAATGATTTCTTAAGTGCTATTAGCCGTAAAAAGTAACCTATTTTTTTTTTATTCATTAATATTTTGTTATATGCCTTTGAACTAAACATTCGCACAGCAGTTTTCCTCCAAAAATATTCGACACAGTGTTAAATGCATGGATGGATGGAGCAGAATTTTATAAAGTTTTTCCTTTAAATGGGGCAGTACTAAAAATTTAATTATTTATTTAATGTAAAAGAGAAATTGAAAAAAGCTTTAACAATAGATTTATTGTTTGCCAAAAAAAATAGAAGTCTTTTAGTGAAACTTAATTGTTCGTTTTGCAAAATAAATCTAAATATTTCAAATAATTTTTTTGTATGCAAGTGAAATATTAATTTCACTAGCGAATAAATCACAGAATTTTTAACACATAATTAAGATTGCAAAACGATAAAATAATTAATTAGATCGATAGGCAACAAGAAAAACCACATGATAGAGGGAGTGGGTGGGTATATTGAAATAAAATAAAACTTAATAGGCATGTTAAAAATCCAAAGTTGCGTGGTTTAATATCGAATGTTCATGTTAATCTGATCATCGATCTAACTCGCAACTAAGTATTTTATTTCAATTTCTAACAGACACACAGACAAATTGCAGACGTTTGAAGATTTGTTATTAAAACCACAAGAGTTTATTTATTGTTGCATGATATTTTCAAATTTCAGCATATCTGTTGTACGTAATTTACAGCAAGATATATGATCTTATTTATAAACATTAACACCCTCTTCGGCTTTAAATGTCTGCCGGTTTATTGGTGTAGACAGGCAAACAGACAGACAGACAGGCATACATACAAATATATGTACTTATGTACATGTAAGCATGTACATATATACCGGCATGGACAAATTGTATGTATGAATGATTTTCGGTTACGGCTGAAATCATCGTTAAAAAACAAAGCGGCTGGAGATTTCATAGTCCACGAACCAGGGTGAAATGAATTAATAATATGAAAAAAAAATACAATTTAAAGATTTTAGCGTGTGCGGTTGTATTCAATTAAAATATGTACATGCATACATATACACCATATACTAATTTTTAGCAAAAATTGTTGAATTTAAATAAAAACATGCACTTAAAAGTAACTTCAAGACAGAATTGCATCGTTTTTCCCCACCTATTGAAGTTTGACAGCTTTTTTCGCGCAAACACTTGTTTGAATTAACTGAACACAACACGTTTTCAGAGAACAACAAAATCAAATTGTTCTCTTTATCTAGTACAAAGGAAAACAAAAATAGAAAGTTGTTGTTGCTGCTTCTCAATTAATTTTAAAACGTTTTTTTTTGTCACCTTTATATTAGGAATTTATGAAAAAAGTGTATATTCTGCATATCTACATAAAAATACCTTGTAAAGAAAATAAGTTTCATTAATATGGGTGGACGATAAGATACTTAAAAGTGTACTGCAAAAATCTGTGGTCACAAGCAATAATAGCCAAGGTAGACTTAGGTCAATGTGAGCTATTTATGCTATCATATTCCACTAACAAACCTTTATATTTACGTAAAATCCCCATTTCTCTAACGATGTTCTTTAAAAAGTTATTAATAAAACATATTGACCTAGGTCGTAATGAGGCTTCATTGCAAGTGATTTAAAAAGCGATTTTTCTCTAAAGAATCATTTTCGACTTAGGCTATTATTGCTTGTGGCCACAGAAATATGCTTTAGTATCTGAGTATGTTTTTACTACTTCCATATTAAATTTAAAACGCTTTTTTGTCACTTTTAAGCTACGAATTTATGAAAAATAATTATATTCTGCATATCTATATAAAAATGCTTTGTAAAAAAAAATATAAGATACTTCAAGTTTGTTCACATCGGAGTTATTTTTTATGCTTAAATTCGTTCAACCGCAACGGAATAAAACTATTCCCATGAAATAGCTCGAATCAAATTCAACAAATATGGCATCACTAATATTTACTCCTGTGAATTATTTTGCGCAATGAATTCCTTACTTCCACCACCTCGTAATTAGGTTTTAACTTTTTCATATCAAACGATTGATATTTTTGTTTAAACTAAGAGATTAGAATATTAATACTACTAACATAAATAGATGTAATCAACTCCTCAATAATTGCGTTTGAGCTTTTAGCCAAAGACCGAAGTATAAAAATATGAACCGTTTTATTTCTCTCCTGAAAAGCTGTGTTTTTTAAGATACGAAGTTGAGAAAGTAAGGCATCGATTTATATTTAAGGTTAGAAAGAAAATTATATTTTATTAAAGCAGTATGAATAAGTTTTATTATTAAATAAGTTTTAGATAATAGTAATTGTATATCAAAAGGAGTGAAACCCTAAATAGGCTTTCCGCCGCAATACAAATATGTTTAAAGTCGGTTATCTAACAACAAGATGAAAATAAAAAGTTTTTAAAAAATGTTTTCTTATTATTCAAGGAGCATTTAGATTTCGACGAATTTATACGCAGACCATTCAAGGGCTCCCTTAGAGATGAACTCCATCATTATAGCTTCAATTCTTGTGTAGAATATTATTTTTGAATATGAATGTTTACATTAGCCGCCAGCTAAGTTAATATCTCCTAAGATTCTTTTTCTACCAAATATTTCTAGTAGTCGAATCTGTAGTGTCCTATGACACTCTTTAGTTCAACAAATTCACTTAAATCCACTTTCAATTATTCAAATGAAATTGAAGCTTGCTATTGAAATTAATTTCATTTATTATAGATATAATCCAGAAAAAAAACGCTGCATGCGAACACTGGTTTCAATAAAGTTGTAAATATTTGCAACAACAAATTGAAAATGAATCTGAAATTCACTTTGAATGAATAGTGGTGGAGCACTCGAGAATACTTAACAAAACTTTGGTTGCAACAAAACTTATTATTTCAAGCGAAACAATAGGCGGGCATTGGAAACACTTGAAATTGTACCAAGGCAAAAAAAGGAGCAAAGACAGTTTAAATGAAATGATAACATTTAGAGAATATATTATAAAATAATTTTTCTTTTGAATAGGAAATAAGAAAACTTATTTTCTTGACATGACACTCGTATAACGACCGAATGAAGACAGCAGTGCCTTTGCGTTTGATGTGAAAAAGTGAAGCAAATAAACTAGAAATAAAGTTGCATTTATTACTTTTTTTCAAGTTTAATTAAAAATTGTATAAAACGAAAATAAAGTTTTTTCTTTTCAAAACAGACATTAAGTTGAAATTCAACCCCCACAGAGAGCTAAATAAATTAATTGAATATAAAAAGCAAGAAAAATAAATGAAAATCCGTTCAATGGCATTTCTTATTGTTGCTTTTTTTTCTCCTTTTAAAACTTTAAATTTTAATTAAGCCAATTGTTGTAACTTGATATTCTTTTGTTTTATACTTTATTAATGGGTCTGAAAGTAAATACAGAACGAATGACTAAATAAAGATATTTTTTTAGTTGCTTGTAGCTGTTGTTTTTACTGCCATTTATTTTATGTCTTTTGTCATTTAACACCTGAATTCCTTCATTTTATTTATTTGTTTTTGTCTTACTCCTTTTTTATCTTTTTGTGAACACGTCCTGTTTGTGTAATGGATCATATGGCATGATATATAGGGTAATTTTTTTAATACGTTTAATAGTTTTAAAAATTGTATATTTACAATGAAACTACTCTGGGCTAAGTGAATTAAATATAAATGTATTTACCCCACGTAATTCAGATTAAAAAATCTCACATGAAATGAACTATATAAGCATAGTCTACTCTAGTTCCTCCGAAAGCTAGTCCAAGTAAATTTTTATGCTTAAATTCGTTCACCTGCAACGGGATAAAACTATTCCCATACAAAATCTGAGTTTCTGGTTTATTACGGTGAGTGTTTCCAAAATATACTTTTTGGGATCAAATTCAACAAATATGGCATCGCTAATATTTACTACCGTGAATTATTTTGCACAGTGAATTCATAACAAGTGTCAAAGGTAATGAGCAGAGAACTGGCTATTTATATTTAAGGTTAGAATATTTCGTTAAAGCATTATGAAAACATATTTAAAACAAGATTTTGTCTAATAAGAAATAAGACTATAAAATGAATTAATCCCACTAATTTAGGACAATATCAGCTTAAATGATATTTTAGCTTGTCTGGACAGGTCTTGATTTGTTAGTTTGCGCAGTACACAAAACGCGGTATAATACTGTTCTTTATTCTGTACACGATCAGCATCATGAAAACCTCGCGACAGGCTTTTATATCGTATGCTGTATTAAATTGTGGGCTTTGAATTAATTTACATTTGATTTGCTTATTTTTAGAGCATCCATGTTATTTTAATATATTAATACTCCCTACAATCTGCAAAGAAAATTTGAATTAGTGATAAGCACAATGAAATCTGTATTATTTAAATATGCCTGCGTTAAGGATAGTGGATTTGACTCATCTTCCATTTTAATTTTTTCCAAAGCCACAAAACGCACATAAACGCTATTTATTTCTTTAAAATCTGTATAAATATTTTCCATTCCGTTCTTATTAATCATTTATAAAGCACTCACAAATAATTCGCAATAGTAACTATTAATCCTAAATAATTCACAATAGAACCATTTAGTGCCAAAATATTTACGATACAGGTTTACTCCCAAACAACTCGTACACATAACATTCGCAAAAGGAATGAATAAATAATTCTAATAATATTTTAAAAATGTATGCGTTTTAAAAAACACCCGTTTATATATTTTTTATTTTTTTAATCTATTGTTGTTATTTGTATTTTCAAAAGATTACGGCATTTAACACTTGATTTAGTAATTGTTTAACAAATTAGCAAAATGGTTATGGGTACTAAAAAAAGGAAAAAGTTGTGTACGAGGATAATAATGAGAAGTGAAAAATTTTCCTGTTGTGAATACTGTGCAAGTTTAACAATTACACTTGACGAAAAGTTTCAATTACAACTACATGTCCTTTATAATTGAGCTGTGCCGAATTGTAAGTAATTGTAATTGAAATTAAGGACTATGCCTGATCAAAATTACATGTGATTGCACATAAAATTTTCTGATACCCGATTTCATATCATTATGGGTTTTCATAATTTCTATACCCCTCGAAATTTGCAATGAAAATGATATTCCCAATCAGTGTTGCCATAAGTGGGGGACATTTTTATAACTAATGCGTTTCTTCTATTTTAATGACAAAAATGCGCGGGGATTTTTGTAGGGGAAATTTTTTCAACGCGTAGGGAAAAATCGGATTTTTTTGCATGTATAGTTATTTTTTCGTGAAATCTACTGGCAACACTGTTCCCAATTGAAGCAGTAGTACTTGCGGCAGGGCCTTTAATCTTACTTACACCCTTTCAAATACATATTAAAAATTAAATAAATATACTATTTATGTATATTTCATTTAATTATTTGATTTACTTACCAGCACTCTGTTTTCTGTCTTGTCATTTTTTGTTTCCAATTTAACCATATATTTTACCAAGATTTTTGTATGACGACCCAATATAGATTTAACGCTTTCTGCAAAGAAATAAATTGTTCAAATTAAATATATGTATATAAAATTTTAATAAGCATATGATATAATATGTACATACACACACATGTGTATGTGTATATACATTTTCAAATAGATTTTGATCTTTCTGTGTTTGAGTTAACGATATGGAAATTGCATTATGTCATCAAATTTGAAAAAAAAATCTTAATACACAAACAGCTACACAAAACTACAGGCGATGTACATACTTCTTTATTATGTATAAATAAACATCCAAAAAAAAAATCAAAATTCAGCATTTGCAAAATATAAACAGGTATGATTTCCCTCGCAAGATTCATGCATGCATTCGTTTTAATGAAATGGATAAAAGCCAAAATTTAATAAAACACGTTTTCAGGTAAAAATGTTCCGTCTTCATAGTAAATACACATGCACACATACATAAACAGATGCACACGCCTGTTTAAATTCAAATATCCATAAAGAGAAAATTTGCAAAATTGAATTCAAATGCTTTTGAAAATAATAATAATCCTTCATAAACTTTTTTTATTTGCTAAACGTGCGATATTAATAAAGTACCAAATTTGACAAACATAAAATGCATGATAGACAATATTTGATGCATAATAGATACACAACAACCTAAAAACAACAACAAACGAAAAACTACAGGTAAAATTGTCTATCGTACAGTGAGTGACACTTATGTTGTGCTGTGATTTAAACTATAAAACCAGGGAACATGAATAAATATCAATATTTTTACTATTTCTTTGTTGTGAGTTGAAATTGTTGTTGTTTTTATACCAAAAAACAGAAAAGAATTGGACGGTATATTCACTTTGTCATTCCGTGTGCAACGCTCCGAAATATCCCTCTAAGACCCCCATATATTGTATGATTATTGATGAAATCTAAGACGATCTAACCATGTCCGTCCGTCCGTCTGTCTGTGGAATTCACGATTCAGTCCAAACGAAAACAACCAGACCTTTGAAATTTATTGTTGTTTTTTTAGAGGTTGGTTTAGTTTTCCTTAGGGGAATTTTTTCTCCTCTGACCCGATTCAGCCCATTTACGAAATTGACCTGTGCTCTCCTTCAAAATGTATCTTATAATAAATTTCAAAAATCTGGCTCTTTTAGTTTGGACTGAATCGTGATTTCTATAGACGGACGGGCGGACTAGAACGTCGTAGATTTCATCACTGATCATGAATATACATATATACTTTATGGGGGTATTAGAGGGTTATTTCGCTGCGTTACACAAGGACTGACAAAGTGAATATACCTTCCAATTCTTTTTTTGGAAGGTATAAAACAAATTAAATTGGATGTTGAGTGAAATTTCATATACTCAATTTATCTAAAAATACATATCACGAAAATGGGGAAAGCATGTAGATCGCCTAATAATCAAGTTGACCGCAAATTCCCAAAGAACAGCAACAAATTTATTCATATTGATATCATTTCTCAGTGAATTTCATATTAGAAAATGTTCACAGGGTTGCATATGTGGTGCACTTATTCATGCATATGCAACAATTATATACTAACGTGTGTAGTTGTGCATGTACGAGTGTGGGTATGGGACCAGAGAATATATAAAACGGAAATACAACTTTTTACTTTTTTTACAATTAATTAATAATGACATAATATTTAAATAAAAATTATTGTAGTGAAATAATATATGTATACAACAATAATTTAATGTGGTTTGTAGCTGTATTTATGAAACAAATGAGCACCACCGATCACAAGAGGAGCCAACCCGTTCATGTGCATACGATGTGCATATTTGCATAAATATTCAATTTAACCAATTTAAAACTGGATTATGATTGCATAAAATATTTAAAGATTTATTTTCAGAAAGTTGTGGTAAAACAACATACATGCGGGTTTTTTTTCAATTCTAAAATAGATAACTAAAACAAAATTTATTCGGATTTGTTTCAAGGTTTAAGTGTGTGAAGTTAACTGTTAGTTAAAGATTATGTTACAACGTAAAGAGTTACAGCATATTTACCTCGGAAGTTGAATATTTTCTGAGGTGAGATTTAGTTAAGTTTTTATATACAATAATATTTAATAGTTCCTCTTTGGAGAATTAATTATTTCGTCAAATTCCATACTCTTTACAATTAATCTTTTATTAAACATAATCCAATATATATTATGATCTTAGGGCGATTTCGGCCACAGCGAACATGCAATGCCACTGTACAAAGAGTGGTTACACTATTACCAAAAGCATGTCGAATCCCAGAAAAATATGAAATAAATATTTTCCCAATATTTTCGACTGGAAATTCTCACATGGATGGAATATAATGAAAAGAAAAAAAATATAGATGTGTTTCTCGGTATAACTATAGAAAGACATTTTAGAAAATATTTAACACACCTTTTTTTGAAAAAAAATACCTATAAACTCGACCTCTTCAATTTTAGCTTAAACTGTTTAGAATTATTTTGCTAAGCATTAAAAGTATTTAAACTACAACGAAAAAGTTTTTGCTAATCGGATAAGATTATCCCTCCTAGTTATATGGAAGGAGGCTCCCTTTTCCCCATACTCGGATGATGATAAATTTCGAAATTTATAACCCTAGACACAAACCAATTACGTTAACAGAGCTCTGTTAGCATGTTAACATAGCGCTGTTAAGCATACAAAATCCAAGTGTTTGTATTCCAAATGGAATAATGGCCACATTAACGGAACAGACAACCAGATCCATAGCTTGCATAATATATTAATACTTTGGTATAGATATGCCGATTAGCTTTGATTTTTTGTACACAAAAATTTTAAAATACTAGAGAAGATAAGCCAGGATCCTGGGAAAATGGGAATATACAGGCGGCTAAAAATAGTTTTATTTGGTAGCTCTTGTGGTCCTCTATTACGTCCAATGACCAAAGACCTTAACAGTTGGATTTTTCATAGATAAATTTGGATTTCATATTTGAAATTTCTCCAAAAGATGAATTTCTGGAAAATGGGAATATGTTTCGGCAATATGCATTACATGAGTAGCAGTCGTCTCCTGAGTGCCAGCCCAAGAAAAAAAAAACACTTTAATAAACATAAAATATTAATTATGAATATTGCAGAAATTATTTAACATTAAAAAAGCAGTTTCACCGAATTAATTTTAAGCACAATAACACTTTTTTTCTCCAAAAACTTTGAATTATTAAAAAAAAATTATAATTTTTGTGCTGTCGCCATTGAAAAATCATTTAATGAATTCAAACGCACGTCTGACAATTGCATCGCACAACAGTAAAGCTAAAGATTTATAGCGCACTGTCCCGATGATTTATTTGAAATATTCAATTTTAATTTTACAGGTGTGTTTTTTGTATACTAAATTAATTTATTACAGGCTACAAAACGAATAGATGTGTAAAGTAATTACAAATTTATGATTTGACTTTTTAATTTTTGCTTATGACGAACGAAGTAATCTGCACATTTACGGCTCATTGCTTGCTTTTTCCACAGAATGAATCTCCAGCACCAGCACCACCACCAAAAGCCATCACGCCACATTCACTAACGCAACCTTTGCCATGGTTCGTTCGTTCATACTGTCTGTCATTCACATAAAAGCCGCCTTTTTCTGAAGTCATTGTATTGGAGAGTTATGGGGCATAGAACACGATGGGAAGAAAAAGTAAATAAATGTATGACACATCCGCACATTATTTTTATTTTTGCCATTTTTGTAATTTTTTTTTTTGCAACATTTTAAAACTCGTGCTCTATTTCTTAGTGGATTTTTTTTTCGTTGAGCTGACAATTTTGACATGATGTTGGAGAATTACACAACATTTTCATGTTGTCATAAATTCCAACATCATAAACGACTGAACAAACGAGCAAGTGAACTCAGAAAGATTAGGGTTTTTCTAAAATTTATACTATACGAGGGCTGACACATAAGGTTACATAGAAGTGAACTCAGAAAGATTAGGGGTTTTCTAAAATTTATACTATACGAGGGCTGACACATAAGGTTACATAGAAGTGAACTCAGAAAGATTAGGGTTTTTCTAAAATTTATACTATACGAGGGCTGACACATAAGGTTACATAGAAGTACTGTTCAAGTGACAGTAACGTACTGGCGGAGAATGTTGTCGCAATGAGCTATTTTATTTATTTTAATTTAGTTTCCAGATCTACACTCCAATTTGGAAATTTTTATTAAAGAAATAGTAAATTTCATAAAATCTGAATTAAATAGGAGTACAGTTCATCAGTTTAGTGTACGATAAGCTATTTAAAAGTGTAGCACAAAACATGTGCGACATACATATTTATGTCAAAGACATACATTTCCATATCTCCTAAAGCAAATGATCAATGCTTTTTCTTCTATAATTCTCAATTGGTTTTTGAAAGTTTGTGCATAAGCTAAAAGGTTTTGCAATCTTTGGCAATTAGGTTGAAGTCTACTCATGATTTTATTTTTTGAACATTCTCAAACAATAGCCAGGGTTCCATCAAAATTTTCAAATACTTTTTGTACCCGCCTAAAAAGAATTGGAGGGTATATTCAATTTGCCATTCCCTCTGAGACCCCATAAAGTATATATATTCTTGATCAGTAATGAAATCTAAGACGATCTAGCCATGTCCGTCCGTCCGTTTGTGGAAATCACAATTCAGTTGAAATGAAAGGAGTCAGACCCTTGAAATTTGGTATAAATATATTTTGAGGGATAGCACAGGTCTAGTTCGTAAATGGGCTGAATCGGGAGAGAGGGGAAAAAGTTCCCCGAAAAAGACCTCTAAAAAAACTACAAAAAATAGTGTAAATATTTAACAAATTCTTAAATACATTCATAAAAAATTTAAATTTAAAGCTTTTATGACGAAACTGGGGTGTTCTCTGATCTTCCTCTGCCCTCCCCCACTTTTACCACCTAAATGACCCTATAAAAAAATTTTTTTTTCTTACATTAATAACCCTAAAAATTTACTTTTTAGAGTTTTATGGCAAAGGTGAGATGTCTCCCCCACGGCCCATCCCGGAGTGGCCCCGATAATATAGAGTTTTTATTTATTAAATATCTGAAGGGTATTTAAGATTCGAATATAACGAATCGTCATAGTTTTTGTTACTTGCTCCTTTTCGATCAGATAATACTCCACTTGCCCTCGTATGTTTTGTGACTAATGTGTAGCAGAAAGCAGCAGCCATCATTCTCCATCCACACAGCAATCAGCCATATAGAATTTTACATTTATTGGATTTTTTTTCCCTCTCATTTAATAGATTTAAAGGAACGAAAACTCATGGCTTACATATTCAGCAGCAGCACTAGTTGCAACTTATTATCAGTTTCAAGTTTTTGTTGTTCATTGACATTAGTTGAATGTATCTTACTGGCCGTCCGTCTGTCCGTCTGTCTGTCTGTCTTTCCGTCTATCGGCAAGTAACATTGTAGTTGGAGGGCTTACACCAACCATTTTATATGATACAATGAATTCTTATTGTTCTTTCTATTGTATTGCAGAACTATGATTTCTAGTTTTTTCTTCTACTTTTTCTGTGCTGTAAAGTTTATGCCACCAGTTTATTGATGACAATGAGGCTGCTGCCGGGGCTGCAAAATGGTATGTTGGAGTGTGTTTGGTATGATGATTATGTTCGCTTACCAAATGTCTGCAAAAATTTAGGTCACACTTGTATTCTTCTGCTCAAGCAAAAAAGCAAAGTAAATTCTTTATCTTGTACAAATTGATATTTTTAGTTTTTGCAACAGATTATATGTAGATACATTTCAATTGTATTCAAACGTTTGCAGCAATTCAATTATAGATTTTAAATGGAATTTTCTCTTTGCTCGATAACAAATTTAACAGCGTTAAGATACCTATTCTGCTGTAGGAGTTCATTGTCCTGGAATGTAGGCAATTCGATAATATTTATAGTGAAATAAGAGCGTTTAGAACAATATCGCAAATAGGGATGTTTTGCTTTTGTTTTATATTTAAAACTAATCAATTTATAAGAAAACAAGTAAACACATTATATTAAATATCCTCCAAATATTCAGCAAGTAAATTTAAAATGTTTAACTTAGTGGGACAGAGTTCCTTTAAGACATCTCTGTACCCAATTCTAAATCCCCATTTTGACAGAGCCATTCCGGGAAGGGCCGTGGGGAAGACATTTCACCTCTGCAAGATCAGGGGAACACCTCAGCTTGTTATAGGCTTAAGGAATACAAATTGTTCAATATTTACACTATTTTTGCATAGAATATCGTACGTCCAAAAATAGACAATATCATGTTTTCCACTAGAAAACATGATGATGACCGTCTTAGACCGCACCACTGATCAAGAATATATATACTTTATGGGGTCCAATTCTTTTTGGAGGTTATTAAAACTGTATTTTGTCGGGGTATCTGGCAAGGGCCGTGGGGAAGACATTTCACCTTTGTCATAAAACGCTAAGAATAAATGTTTACGATAATTTGAAACTCCTTTCAATACTTTTTTATTAGAAACAAACGCTTTTTGGGTAAAATTGGGTAAAATTGTGTTACAACCAAAAATTGATTTTTTGAAAAGTTGCACCCCTTTCCAAAAAAAAAAAAAATGGTAAAAATTTTTTTTGCTTAAATGCATGCGATTTAAGATTTTTCGAAAGTCTCTTCGCATTTGCAACTCCTTTCAATACTTAGTTATTAGAAATAAACGCCTTTTGGGTAAAATTGTGTTTCAACCAAAAAATTTATTTTTTGCAAAGAAAAAAAAATTGGTAAAAATTTTTTTTGCTTATATGCATGCGATTTAAGCTTTTTCGGAAGCTTCTTCGCATTTGAAACTCCTTTCAATACTCATTTATTACAAATAAACGCCTTTCGGTTAAAATTAGGTAAAATTGTGTTTGAACCAAAAATTTATTTTTTGCAAAGAGGCAAAATAAATGGTTAATTTTTTTTTTGCTTAAATGCATGCGATTTAAACTATTTCGGAAGCTTATTCGCATTTGAAACTCCTTTTAATACTCATTTAATACAAATAAACGCCTTTGGGGTAAAATTGTGTTTCAACCAAAATATTAATTTTTTCCAAAAAAAATTGGTAAAAAATTTTTTTTACTTAAATGCATGCGATTTAAGCTTTTTCGGAAGCTTATTCGCATTTGAAACTCCTTTCAATACTCATTTATTACAAATAAACGCCTTTTGGGTAAAATTATGTTTCAACCAAAAAATTAATTTTTTGCAAAAACCAAAACAATTGGTCTAAAATTTTTTTTAAACTTCTTTCAATACTCATTTATTACAAATAAACGCCTTTTGGGTAAAATTGGGTAAAATTGTGCTTCAACCAAAAAATTGATTTTTTGCAAAGAAAAAAATTGGTAAAATTTTTTTTTGCTAAATGCATGCGATTTAAGCTTTTTCGGAAGCTTCTTCGCATTTTAAACTCCTTTCAATACTCATTTATTACAAATAAACGCCTTTCGGGTAAAATTGTGTTTCAACCAAAAAATTAATTTTTTGCAAAAATCAAAACAATTGGTCAAAATTTTTTTTAAACTTCTTTCAATACTCATTTATTACAAATAAACGCCTTTTGGGTAAAATTGTGTTTCAACCAAAAAATTGATTTTTTGCAAAAACCAAAAAAATTGTTAAAAAAAATTTTTTTAAGCTTCTTTTAATACTCATTTATTACAAATAAACGCCTTTGGGGTAAAATTGTGTTTCAACCAAAAAATAGATTTTTTTGCAAAGGGGTCCCTGCCTTACACACGGAATGACTAAGTGAATATACCCTCCAATTCTTTTTTACAATATTTAAAATAATTAAGTTTTAAAGAATAGATTAAACCAAAGTTTCCATTAATATGTTTCTTAAAATATGTTTTAAACACAACTTAATTTGTTTTTTGTGAATACACGCCAGCATATATTTAATATCTTTTTCTGTCAGCTACACTATAAAAAAGAATTTTTATACATATACGTGAAATAATAATGTGCGACAAGTTCTTATACGACCCAAATACACTTTCAAAGCAACAACATTAAATATAAGTGAACCAACTAGGTGATGTTTTAATTTTATTTCTTATTTTCAAATTTTAAACGCATTCATAACGAAATGTAAACCCAGATACAAGAACAACAAGTCTGTGTATTCATGCAAAAATCCAAACAAGAATTTCTTACTTAAGTGGTCTGTGCAGAATGTAGAGTTAACAAAAAAAAAATAATAATAATAATAAAAACAGTTGAAGAAAAGTAAACTTAATGCACATATACTATTACTATAAACATAATTTACTTTTAGTGTTAATAGAGATAAAATTAAAATAACCATAGTCGTTTTATTCAAAAATGAAATGAATATCTTCATGTACACACAACTTAACAGATTTGGAAATAACTGGCTGAGAATTTTCGAAAGACATGAAGTTTAGTTGAGAAATCTTTTTATTTTTTTGCTATTTTTTCCGAGATGTTTTACAAATTTTTTTATAGAGGAATCAAAATCAAAAATTAATATAAAATAGTTCTATTTATTCCGCACTTAAATTTTAAATTATATTTAAATAGAAACTAAAGATTAATTTATTCTAAAAGTGTGTTTTGCAAATGCAACCTTGGGGCATCCATTATTGGTGAGTTACAAATCCGAAAAAAATGGCATTTAAGTGCGAATAAAATGTTGCTGATGTTATTTCTAGAATATAATTTACAAAAAACTCAAATTTATTTTATATTTTGCCATTTCCAGTTAATATTGAACAAAAAGTTTTGCTTTTTTCTGATGTTAAATAATAACCAAACAATACAAAAGTCAAATTGATTTCGAAAATTCGACTACAAAATTACTTATAACACAATGGAAACACTTCGACATAGTTTCCTCATATCAACTTAATTTGCTGATAATGGAAATGTATTATAATTTATAAAAAAAATATTTAAGGTTATTTCATAATTTTCTTTTATAGAAATTCGTCAAATACAATAATATAAAATATTTTTTATGAAATACATCTTTCGTCTGGTAACCTTATATTTAAATAAACGTCACGTATGTATTTTGTAGGATACACTAATCGTAAATTGCAAGATCTGTTGCTTTAAAAAAGAAATTTCAAGAACCAAAACCCAAATTTAATTTTTTTAAATTCACAAAATTACGCATTTTTTTCTGTTAAAAGAAAAGAAATCCCAGTTACTACATCACTAGAATAATCGTGCGTTGGCTGTTACATTTTGTATCTGATTTGTTGTGTTGTTAATCTTTGTGTAATTGTTGTTTGGTTTACTTTGGCTTATTTCTCTAGTTCGCTTTAGACTTGTATTAAATTGTGTTTTTTATTTCAGAGATTGTTGGCTGAATATGAAAAACTAGTTTTACTAAAAAGATTTTCCTTTTTGGCGACAAAAACTGGTGAAATTGTGTCACAAATCTATACGAGTAATACTTTTAACGACAAACAATTATAACACCAGCATTGCCAATAATAATCACAACAACAACAACAACGCACGAACAGCAACAACAGTAACAGCAAAACAATAGACAGACAGAAACTACTTAAATGACATTAATACGTTTTCCTTCACATGTAACTATTTATTCGAGTGCTTAATTTCCCCTCCTACTACGCCGCTTTAATTACGTGAAGAAACACTAAAATAAATTGTCAACTGCGTGTATTGAGCAAAATGCGTTTCTTAGTAACGAACGCTACCCGTGGTATTACTGAGGTGTGTAGTATTTGCTGTAACAGCAGCAGAAGTATGTGATTTTGTTTATTAAAATAGAAAGATACTTAAATGTTTGTTAGTCTTTATGTCTCAAATGTTGATTTTTTTTTGCTAAAAATACTAAATTACATTAGCCCTATTCACAATCTTGTGCAAATAGTCTTGCATCACTGCATTTGCAAAATAATTGTACTCTACACCAACAAAATACATTGAAAATGCTCTTAAATACTCTCTCAATTTGCAAATGCAATAATGCAAGAACATTTGGGAATAGGGCTATTGTATGTAAGTGATATGCACATCATACTGTTTTTTAGCAAAATTGGGTAAACAAATTTGGTTATTATTTACAGCCTGGTTTTCCAAAATCAATTAATTATTCCATCATAAAAAACAGGTAAGAACGGTATATTCCACCGGGTCGAATCTTAAATACCCTACAAATATTAAATAAATAAATTAAACATTTATATATTTACATACTTAGTATCATTAAATAAATCAAAAATTTATTTACAAGAAAGAATTTTAGTTTATATTGACTTTGCCATACCGCAGCGAAATATCCCTTTGAGACCCCATAAAGTATATTCTTAATCAGTGATGAATTCTAAGACGATCTGAGCATGTCCGTCCGTACGACTGTGGATATCACGATTCAGTCCAAACGAAAAGAGCCAGTACCTAGAAATTTAGTATAAATATATCTTGAAGGAAAGCACAGGTCGAGTTCGTTAATGGGCTGAATCGGGACTAGAGGGGAAGAAGTTCCCCTAAAAAGAAAGAAATATTTTTTTTTGTAATCTTGTTAAACAAATGATATATTTTTAAGTCAAAGAAGATCCAATATATTGAACTTGCAGCCACAAAATCAAAAAAAAATTATTTTTGGACTCCGCCTCCATTAGTGGGCGTTGCAAAAATTGTGTAAAAAATTTAAAAAATTGTACTACTTAAGCCTACATTCCTTAAAAATTACATTTTTAAGCTTTCATGAGGAAGCTGAAACGAACCTGATGCTCCTATGCCCTACCCCCTCCTCCCCTTTGCCCACTACATGACCCTATCGAAGAAAAAAAACATTTTTTACACTAAATTATCCCAAAAATAAATTTTTAGTGTTTTATGGCAAAGGTGAAACATTTACCCCACAGCCCTTGCCAGCGCGGCCCCGACAAGATACAGTTTAAATACTCTACGAAGAGAATTGGACCACATAAAGTATAGATGTTCTTGATCAGTGATGAAGTCTAAGACGATCT
Source organism: Linnaemya tessellans (assembly GCA_951800035.1). NCBI lineage: Eukaryota > Metazoa > Arthropoda > Insecta > Diptera > Tachinidae > Linnaemya > Linnaemya tessellans. Next base: position 119,682,377 of record OX637534.1, on the reverse strand, counting down.
AGTAATGCCTATAAGTCCGTCTATGGAAAACTTGGTATAGTGTAATTTTGGACCCCGCCCCCCTTAGTGGGCGTTGATACATATTATATGAAAAAAGTAGTGTAAATATTTAATAAATTGTATTCCTTAAACCTACATTTTTTTTAAATTTAAATTTATAAGCTTTTACGACGAAGGTAAAATGTTATCTGATCTTCCTTTGCCCTACTCCCCCACCCCCTTTGCCCCCTAAATGACGTTATCATAAAAAAAAATTTTTTTTCTAAACTTAACTATCCCGAAAATTTAGTTTTTAAGTTTTTAGGATTTAGGTGAGATGGCTCCCACATGGCCTTCCTCGGAGTGATCCTGTATAGAGTTTTAAAACTGGGCACAGAAATGTCTTAAAGGAACTGTGACCCAGCAGATTAAACATGTTTAACTTATCTCAGTCCTTTTATTGCACGTTGATATAAAATATTAATACATAAATTGCTGTTATGCTGACGGAAAGGTGTGTCAGTCATGCTCCTCTCAACACATTGGAAACGATCGTATTAAAATAAATTCTTTTCTTGTTTACTTAAGCCAAGTACCATAAAAATGTAAATATTAATAAGACGAAAAATAAAAATTTTATTTTCTAAATATTTGGAGGGTAATTTTTTTCTAGTTTGGTCCAGAAATGTGGCCAGTATTTCAATTGCAATACAAACACACGGATTTTTTTATGCTTAACAGCGCTATATTAACATGCTAACAGAGCTCTGTTAACGTACTTGGTTTGTGTCTAGGGTTATAAAATTCGAAAATTAGCTTCACACAGGTAAGATTCGACACGACCGAATTTAAAGTTTTTACTTGTTTTTAGTAAAAGAATTAAAATAATATTAAAAGGACCAAGAATAAATTGAAATATAAATTTCAATTCGAAAATATAATTTGAAATATTTAAAAAAATGGAATATTTAAGTTTCTATATTTTCAATATTTTAACCCACCAGCCAATAATTAAATTCAAACATTAGTTTTACTTGGATTTCACATAAACTGAGTACATTTAAAAATGTAATAATAGGAATACAAATTTATATTTCATAGTTTAATTGACTTTTATTTAACCCAAGACTCATAATGGAAATTTTTTTTCATATTCCTAAGAAATCCAGTACATCAAAAATAAAAATAAATTATAAATTAAGTAAATGCGTATGATTTTTTTTTTCTTCTTACTCATTTATAAAGAAAGAATTTGTGTACATTCGCAATTCTTAGCAATTACTGTTTTGTTAATTCCATTTTTATTAGTAAATAGACATGAATACTACAGAAAAATATTTAAAGAGTTAAATTAATTGTTGAGGTTTTTATTTTATTTGCATACACTTTGAATTGTAACAAAAGCAGTCATTTCACACAAACAATACTATAGATTAATACAGGGTGGCTCAGAAAGACCGAAGTGGTGTGAATTCCTTATAACTTTTTTATTATAATTTTTTTTTCTTTTCTTTTCAGTATTTTGTAAAGAAGACATGGACAATTTATAATGGAGCAATACACAACTGAACAACGTGCCCAAATCGTTGAAATTTACTTTTCAAATCAACGGTCCATTGTGTTGACTCAGCGTGCATACCGTCGTTTCGAGTAGAAGCAATTTTAATTGGCCTCCGCGTTCCCCGGATTTAACCGCTCCAGACTGTTTCCTTTGGGGTTATTTAAAAGGGAAAGTTTATGTTAATAAGCCTAGGACTAGTGAGGAATTACAAACCAATATTCGAGACGAAATTAACAACATAACACCGGAAGTTTTGCGAAAGGTCATGGAAAATGTGCTGGAAAGAGCACATTTGTGCGAAGCAGAAAATGGCCACCATTTGCGGGATATCATTTTTAACAACTAATCTAAAAATATTCCCTATAAATATACTGTATTTAAAAAACAAAAAATTAAAAAAAAATATGTCTTACATAAAAAGTTATAAGGAATTCACAGCACTTCGGTCTTTCGGAGCCACCCTGTACAAAAACTTTATTAAAAATATGTTTACATTTATTAAAGCATAATTTGGCTACATGAGTTTTAAAATTATTCCTGTATACATGAATTGTCTGATTTTTACACAACAATTTTAAAAAATTTTTTTCTCTGAAATATTTAAAAAACTCAACTTTCCATGGTCTGCGACCGAAATCGTTTAGTTTCAGCAATTCAATAAACATCTGTTAAAATGCTTTATATTGTATGGAAAAAATGTATTTAAACAGAACAACGAAAAATAACAATAACAATAATAATAATAATAAATAAATAACAATAAAAATACGTATAAATAAAACTTTGAAATGAGTGAACCATGACTCACTCACTCACTCATGAGCCGCTTAATTCTGATACAAGTAATGAAATGCAAAACATTGTTGAATACTATTGTCAAGGGAAATAATTATCAATGTAAAAATAAAAACAAATAACAATAACGATAAATTAATATTCTTAAAATGTAAGTATTTAAAAGCAGTTTGCACTGTTTATAAAATTAATTAAATGGCATATTTCTAAAAAAGGATGTTCATCTTTTATTGAAGCACAATCAATGTTATTATCAATACGTTTATTTCAAACAAGTGATTGCTAAAAGTGGGCGGCATATTAATGTCTTCTCAGCTTTTAAATGTAGTCGTATATACTATAATTAAAATGTTTCAATATCAAATTAATCTATAGAGATGTATGTTTGATGTTCTCATTCCTGAAAGGAGTCAATGGCTTAACCACACTTCATGTCACGAAGATGCTGACCAGGTCTGGTTCACTGACGGCTCCAAACAGGAAAATGGGGATACGGGGGCAGGGATATATGGCCCTAACTTTCAAAGGGCAATTGCCATGGGTAAATACCCTACGATCTTCCAAGCGGAGGTCTATGCCATATTCATATGTGCTAGGGAATGCTTGAGGAGAAGATGTAAGAATATTCGTATCTATCTGATGTCTGATAGCCAGGCAGCGCTCAAGGCCATAACCTCGTATGAGATCAGATCAGGGGTTGTTATGGACTGTGTTACATCGCTGATAGAACTGGGTGCTCAGAACAGGCTGACGTTATGCTGGGTGCCTGGCCATAAGGGCCACGCTGGGAACGAACGGGCTGACAGTCTGGCGAACAGAGGAGCTCATGGTAGATTCATAGGACCGGAACTGTTCTTTGGCATCTCAGGAGGATATGTCAAAGAACAGAATGACTCCTGGGCTTGAGTGGAGTTTAATCGCCACTGGAAAGCCCTTCACGGCCTAAGACAGCAAAACGTTTCAATACGTTATCTCGGAACAAATCCCAAAAATTCATGCTGATTATTAACGGGTTGGTTTACCGGACACTGCGGTCTCAGACGACTCCAGTTTACCATGGGCAATTCTGAGACCAAACTGTGTAGACTCTGCGGAGCAGAGGAGGAGATACCGGAGCACGTTCTCTGTGACTGTCCGGCAGTGGCGTCGTGCAGGAGGAGATTCCTCGGAGGCAATTTCATGACTCCAGGGGAGGTGTACGATATCTCACCGGGTAGAGTAATTGGCTTTATTCGCATCCTCAATCTACATCAGAGAACAATTGGACTGCACAAAAGATCCTTTGGGTCGCGGTGCTTATGGCCTCATATAATAATAATAATAATAATAATAATAATAATAATAATGTATGTATCGGGTGTTTTTATAGAGTGATACAAGTTTAAATCATAATAAAACATGGTAATATATTTTTGACATCAATGAAACGGTCTTTATTGGATAGAAAATTTTATGACATTAATGTTTAAATATGATTTCTGCCATGGCTGCAGTCTGGAACAGCAATATTCAACAACTAAAAAAAATCTTCCATAAAGTGGAAGGACACAAACTCCCCAGTTGCTGAGAACGGCGGCGAATTGATGGATTAGGAGCATCTTCAATGCTTTCCTGTACAGCGGCAACAGCTTCTCCAGTCCACATTATCACAGTAACAGTAAATGTTCTTCGAATTAGCCGCGCCGCTCTGAAGGACGATTGTGTACGCCATAAAATGGAAGAAGTGCACGACGAATAAAACAATTATTTTGATTAAAATTTTCAACAATTTGCACACGTTGCTCTGGTGTAAGTCGATCCATAATGAAACAAACTAAACCAAAAGCAACTATCAGCTGTTAAATGGGTGGTCAAATAAAGCAGTGATGCCAACTCAAAGTTGTATCACTCTATAAAAAACACCCTTTACATATCGCCACCGAAAATCCAAAAGACCATAACTGGCTTAAGAATGTCTAAGATGTCTTTGTTGATGAGCAATAAATTGTTGTTGCTACACACGCTTTGTAACCGAATGTGAAATTGTATATTTGCTAAAGATGCAAATTTACTACCAAGTGTGAGTACCCCTCCATTAAAAAATTTATTGAATATAGCACATATACTTTAACCTAAATTGCCAATTTTGCCAATTGAAATAAAATGATAACAAACACTTAAGCCAAAGGCTGGTTAAAAAAGAAATTAATTATGTCAATTGGTAATAAAAGTGAAAAAAAAGTTTAAGCGAACTACATTTAAAAGCAATTGAGTTGCACTCTAAAAGGTCTATTTAATTGTCACTTGAAAAATAAGATTTTTTTTTTCAATTTCCATTTACGTTGGGGACTCCCAAATTATTCTATAACGGCCCTCAAAAATCATTATTAATAATTCGTTGTTTTAGTACAAAATTATGTAAAGATGAAAGTTTTCTTGTACATAAATTTCAAGTACAAGGTGGGCCAAAAGAAATCACCCTATTGGAAGAAGCTCTTATTTTTGCAAATGGCGGTCAATGTCAAATCTGTTTTGACATTTGTGAACTAGACAGTTGTAGAATACAAGTGAACAAGCCATGGAGGGATACACTGCCCATCTCCGCAGTCTCGAGAACAAAGTGGACGATTTTTCGAACAAAATCATAATGAGCTATGAGGGTCATTTCCAGCTCAGCGGGTACGTGAATAAGCAAAACTATCGCTACTGGGGCACCGAAAATCCACGTGTGATGCACAAGGAGCCATTACAGCCGCTCAAAGTGACTGCATGGTGCGCTGTTCACGTGGGAGGAGTCATTGGGTGATTTCTTTTGGCCCACCTTGTAGAAGGAAAGTCTGAAAAGGTAATAAGAGGCCAAAACGATGCTAAAAAGTTTTATTTAAGAATATTTTCAGCTAAAAATTTTCGTTTAAATGCAATGTAAAGGAAGAAAAAAAATTCGATCTATTTCTGGGATACGCACAATCCCCAAAGAAATTTAAAGCATCCCAACATTGGAATTTTGCAATCCCCCTTATTCTGTAACAATTCGTCAACGTCACGACAAGACAATATCAAAACTAATACATCTAGCTATGTAATCTTTTTCCTCTACATTTAACTTGTTATTTTACAGGAACCATGTATAGGCCTTAGAGAATACTGCCATCCCTAAATACGGGCGGCAAGCGTTTTTTAGCTGTCAAAAGTTCTCATGTCCATACATTTTGTATGGAGCATACCGAAATAACGCGGCGGCAACGCTTTGCTATTGGAAAATCCGATTTTGACAGAGCGTTTTCTAATGAAGTTGGTTGCAAAAGAAGAGAATTGTAACCAGAGAAAAAGAGCAAAGATTTACAAAAGTGAAATATATAATAAAAGAAAAAATTTGTGCACTTCGTATTAGAAAATGGTGGTAAGAAAATATTTACAATATGATTATATACATACATATGTACATATGTACGTTTGTAATTTGTACAAAATTTCAATAACAAAATCACAAATGTCGTCCGTCCAGCTGTTAAAATAATCAGGGTTGTTTAATTTGTTTGTTTGATAACCCTGTTTTTATTGTTTTTTTTTACATAACGCTGCCGCTTTTGTTTAGGTATGGCATTTCAGCGTTAAAGCTCAGCGGAAAAAACGTTCCGCTTTCCGCCCGTATTTAGGTATGGCTGATAGTCAGAGACTATTTTTGATATTGCCTTGAGGTGACATTGACAAATAGTTACAGAATAAGGGAGAATATTTTTATCACACACCAAAAACATGATAATTGTTCTGCGAAAAAGTTTGTGAACCTCTACTTTAAACATTGAATTCCAATTGTACATTATTATTGGTTGTGCTCAAAGGAAAGTACAGAAAAACGACGTAGCAAAAGAATCCAGAAACAAGTTCCCCGTAGACAACAATTATCCACACAATCTTACGAACAAGTACTTCTTTCAGACTCCATCTCCAAGCAAAATGGCAGAAGAAATAAACGAACAAATCTTTCTTGCCATCCGTTGAGAAAAAAAAATGTTATAATAAAACGTATAAAAAATATATGTACGTACTTTGGTATGCATGTTCAATGTAGAACTGGGTTAATATTCAAATTAAATCAATTTTAATTTAAATAAAAAACAAATAATAAAAGCAAGTAACAAAAGACGGTCGGTCGGTCAGTATTTAGCAAACGAAAGAGAAAAGACACAAAGAAAGAGGTTTGCTGTCCAGTACATTCGAAAACTTTTATGGATTTCTTTTGTACACACACACACATTTTCAGCCATAAATTAATGGAATAAATTAAAAAGTAATAATTTTTGACATTTGAAAAAGAAATATGCTTGCAGCTATTGTTCTTTTAAAGCTTTCATTTAGTTTCACTTTTGTTTTTATCTGTGAGTTTGGGAACAAATCCCGCTCGCTACAAATTCTTTCAATTAATTTCGCCCATAAATCCATTTAGAAATAAACCTGATCTTCTATTTATTATTAATATGCCAAAGTGGCACGAATTAAAATTTTAAATTTAAAGAAATTCAGAAACCGATCTATAGCCTATAGACCGGTTTCTGAACCCTTTCTGCCCTATAAACTATAGGGCAAAGCGAGAGAGAGAGAGAAAGAAGAGAGAAAAATGGAGATTATTGCAGCTCTTATTTTATTTAATTTACAGCCATACCTATATACGGGCGGAAAGCGGAACGTTTTTATCCGCTGAGCTTTAACGCTGAAATGCCATACCTAAACAAAAGCGGCAGCGTTATGTAAAAAAACAATAAAAACAGGGTTATCAAACAAACAAATTAAACAACCCTGATTATTTTAACAGATGGACGGACGACATTTGTGATTTTGTTATTGAAATTTTGTACAAATTACAAACGTGCATACATATGTATGTATATAATCATATTGTAAATATTTTCTTACCACCATTTTCTAATACGAAGTGCACAAATTTTTTCTTTTATTATATATTTCACTTTTGTAAATCTTTGCTCTTTTTCTCTGGTTACAATTCTCTTCTTTTGCAACCAACTTCATTACAGTCCAACCTAAATTACGACGCAAAGCGCAACGTAATTTAGCGCTTAGCTTTTACGCTGAAATGAGTAACGTAAATTAAAGCGTTAACGTTGCGCCATAATCAGTAATGTTTACTCACTGTGTTTAATAAAAACTCTAATTAGAAATAAGATATAGAGATGAACACGCTAAATTGCCCTAAAAGTAGCTAAAGTTGCATCACTTAACATTTCAACAAAATAAACAAGAGTGCTTATTAGCGTTATTTCGGTATGCTCCATACAAAATGTATGGACATGAGAACTTTTGACAGCTAAAAAACGCTTGCCGCCCGTATTTAGGGATGGCAGTTAATATATAATATGCGCTCATAATTTCAAATTGCCAAAGAACTATTTTTCGATTTCAGCAGTGGACATAAATAAATTATCAGCATTTATTTATTGATAATGTAAACCTTTTTTTTTTTTTGCTATAAATGTCTTTTGATTTGAGTAAATAATAAGGCTAATCACTCTTCGTAGCAAACTGCTTTTGCAACGATTGCATATCTTGCATGTCTGTGATATATGCTGCAGTGGCCAATATGTACGGTATTCCACGAATATTTACTTTAAGCAAAAGCCAATATTATTTCGGGTAAATAAGCGGAAACCGCGATTGATCGAATACGCTTAAATACCCCAGTGAGGTATATATGCGACTATGTGCGTATATATAGAAAATTATTAAAATTTAAACAACTTAAGCATTATTTTGCAAATAATAATTCATATCATACATAAAATGCAAAGAAAGTTAAAAACTAAACTCATCAAAAGCAAAAGTAAACAAGACAATTGAGAACTTTATATTCGACCAGGTCGAATCTTAAATACCCTCCAAATGTTTAGTAAATAAAAACTATATTTTGTAGGGGTCACTACGGGAGGAGCCGTGGGGGAGGGAACTTACCTTTGCCATAAAACACTAAAAAGTTAATTCTTAGGATTATTAATGTAAAAAAAAAATTTTTTTTTATAGGTTCATTTAGGGCATAGAGCAGGGCAGAGGAAAATCAGAGACCATTCAGAAATGTATTTAAGAATTTGTTAAATATTTACTCTATTTATCCAATCCAATATGTTACTTCAACTCCCAATAAAGGGGGCGGATCCAAAAATCAATTCTTCTGACTTTCGGGCTCCACGATCAACGATTTGGACCTTCTTGGACATAAAAATATATCAAAAGACTTTAAAACTATATTGTTTTTTAGAGGCTGGTTTAGTTCTTCTTATGGAAAATTTTTCCCCTTTGGTCCGATTCAGCCCATTTACGAACTCAACCTGTGCTATCCTTCAATATATATATATATATATATATATATATATATATATATATATATATATATATATATATATATATATATATACCAAATTTGAAGTGTCTGGCTGATTTCGTTTGGACTGAATCATGATTTCCACAGACGGATGGACGGACATGACTAGACCGCCTTAGATTTCATTACTGATCAAGAATATATATACTTTATGGGGTCTTAGAGGGATAATTCAATGCGTTACACACGGAATGACAAAGTGAACGCACCCTTCAATTCTTTTTTGGAGGATACAACAAGTAAAAACGTTATATTCGACCGGGTCGAATCTTAAATACCCTCCAAATATTTAGTAAGTGAATTTAAAATGTTTAACTTGGTGGAACAGAGTTCCTTTATATAATATCGTACGTAAATGCCCACTAAAGGGGGCAAGGTTCAAAAATAGACAATATCATGTTTTCCACAGACGAACGTATGGGCATTGCTGGACCGTCTTAGACTTCATCACTGATCAAGAATATACATATTTACCTTATAGGGTCAAATTCTCTTTGGAGGGTATAAAAACTGTATTTTGGCGGGGTCGTTCTGGCAAGGGCTGTGAGGGAAACATTTCACCTTTGTCATAAAACTCTAAAAATAAATGGTTGGGATAATTATATACAAAATAAAATTTTATATATTTTTTTATAGGGTCATTTACGGGGCAAAGGGGGGAAGGGGGTAGGACAGAAATAGGCAGTCATAAAATTCTAAAAATAAATGCCTGGGATGATTATATACAAAATTAAAATTTCTTTTTCTTGATAGGGTCATTTAGCGGGCAAAGGGGGAGGAGGGGTTAGGACAGAAAGAGGTAGTCATAAAACTCTAAAAATAAATAAACTAGGAAATTAAATGGATAACGTTTAAAGGACAATTTATATTACGAGTTTTGTTTTAAAGGCAATTACTTGAATTGCGTAATTAAGCATATGGCAATTAAACGTTTAATTTTACTTGAAAAAAAAATAATGGAGGAATAAAAATGGGTATTTAAAAATCGTGCTAAATAAGCGGAAAGTTATTAAAGCATAGATTAATTAAACGGATTATGCGGTATGTATTTGAAATCCCAAATGAATTAATTAATAATTTACTAGCTGCCTGCTTAATAATGTCTCTCATGCTTTTCGCTAAAAGCATTTTAAATTTAAATAATTTTTACAAAACCCATAATATTATTTATAATTCTAAGAACTCGAAATAGTCCCCCCTTTATTGACTGATAAGATGAAAAAAGCAACTGTTTGTGTATATTTTTGATTTTGCAATTTATTATATGGCAAAAAAAAGGGTGCGGTTGAAATGCTTTATAAAAAGAATATAATTCAGTTCACTTATTAATAGGTAAAAGGCAAGGTAAAGTATGGATATATTTTTGTTACATACATACATACATTGATATTAATAAACATATTTACTTAATATTTGTTCACATGCAAAAATATTAAATAATTTGTTAATAAAGCATTTCTTTATTCATACGTCTGTATAGACGAGTATGTATGCAAGTACAGTGTGTGTACATTCCAAATGGGGCAGAAAGCCTACAAGAACTCATTTAAAGAAGTCATGTGTGTGTGTAAAAGCGTTTAATAAAACTGAGTTACTTTCATAGATGCACACATCCATACATACATACATACTACATATGTATATGAAGGTAAGTATATATTGTTATGTATTGATGTATATACTAGTTAATACATACACATAAAGCAACTTCATTTAATTTAGTGCTGTTTACAATAAATTTTTAAATATTTAAATGCAAATTCATTTAACACGCATGTATCAGGTGAGCCGTCTATCGGTTTAAATTTGAACTATCGGTTATTTCGAATCTGGCAATACTTACAATGTCATTCCATTCTGTCACAAAATTCAGTAAATTATCTCCACTGAACAAAATGAAACGATTTACGCTTCAGCAACGTTGGTATTTATTGGAAATTTATTTCCAAAACAAAATCGGTTGGTCGAAAATCGATTTTGCCAAAAAAAATAAATATCTTTTCGGATCAAGCTCATGCTACAACTTGCCACACATCTCATATGCCACAATCGATTTATGGCGTCAAACGTTCTTTGGCCGTTTAATTAATTAAAATGCGACTTGTCACTGTTGGACAATTTTCTGTAGGACGCCGTTAAAGACAAGTGTTATGCCAACAAACCAGAGACTATTGAGCATTTGACGTCCAACCGAGATACAACTTCATATATTCGACAAAATGCTCAAAAACTGTTCCCATCGAATGGGGTACTGTGAAGCCAGCCGCGGCAGCCATATGAATGAAATATTCTTCCTTCGCTAACAGGGAAAGGTGTGATCACAAAAAAATAGATAAAATCAATTTGGCAAAATTTCAAACCGTTTTTCTTTTATTGCATTTTTAAATTTAAACTTTTCAATGGCCCACCCTTTTGTATACAAGCGAACACAAGCGTATATACTCCACTAACCATGAATACCAGGGCTGGCAGCTACACCGATATTTTTCAAGCTCTCATTGAAAAACTAAAAACACTTGGCTACATACACATGTATGTATATGTGTGTTTTCTCTAACACTTCAAAAACAAACTAATAACATATTAAAGACTGACATGGTTTTAATAAATTCTGGTTTTAACGTTAAAATCTTTTTAACGTTTCGAATTGGTTTTAAGTATATAGATTTTATGAAATGCAACCTTGTTTTTGCCTGTGCTAAGTTGAGTGCTGCCAAGCTATATGTTGGAAACAGCTGGTATTGTTTATGTTAATAAACAGAACTTTCAGAATCCGCTTACGTTTTTTAATATAAAACAATTTGATTTCCAAGAAGTTCTTAACTTTATAGAAGTAGTTGCATAATCTTAAAATATTCATTCACAATGTAAAATAATTTCTATTTTAAAACGCATTGTACAACTTTTCCTTTTTTCCTTTAAACAAAAACATCTTTTGTACAGGATGTCAATTAAGTGTTGCAGCAATAGAGAACAAGTACAGCAACATATTCACACATTTCTGTGAGCAATTTAATTTATTTAGAACAAATTTATTATACTGCCGGTATGTTAAAACCACAATTCGCATTGTGAACACAAAATCGGCTGTTTTAGCGCTAAAACCAGGTTTTAGCTTTCAGTGTGAAAACACTATTACTCCCTTATTTAAAAAATATATTTTTGTTTTACAAATGCTTTATAAAACAAATTTTGTATGGAAATCTGTTGTATAAACCTTCAATTAAAAATTTCATTTATGAATAAGACCTTCCTTTATTAATTTTTTTCCGATTTAGAACAGGTTATTAGCACAAATTTGTTTTATAAGCCTTTTATTAATACTTTTGTTTTGTTTTTATAAAATAGGTTTTAATTGCTCATTTATTACGCAAATAATTCATTTTTACTTGTGAAATATAAAATAAAATGTCCAGTTTTCCATCACTGGCAGATACACTCATGCCTTAAATTTTATCTTTCTTACAATAGCAGGAAAAAAACATGTGAATAGATTACCTCTATCTTTAGTTTTAGTTACATCCAACACTTGTAACTCTATTATGCGGCGCAAATAATTACTTATGTGATTCATCAATTCTTTTGTATACATTTTGTTGTTGTTATAGCTTTTTTTGTTATTGTTTTTTTATGTTTAACAAATTTACACACTCAAGCACGTACTGATATATTTAATTGTACATAATTTTTTTTTTGTTTATCAATCTTATGTTAAAAACAAATAACAAATTAAACTCAGTTTATTCATAAATGGATGGAAAACATTTTTAATTTCTGCATGATTGAAAACAATTTTCTTTATTATGGTTGTTATTATTTTGTTTTTAAATATGTAGACGCAAAATAAGTTTACACACTGTGTACGCTAACGATAACTTGCACTGAATGACTAAGAAATCGCTCTTTGGAAAAATAAATTTTTATGTTTGATTAAAAACTTTTTTGAGTATTTTTTTATACACATTTTAACTGTTATCAGTAAAATGATATATATTTTCTTTTTCTATTTCTAATGGCAGCAAAAGAACAATAAGGAACAGCACGTATGGGAGAGACATAAAAACCTTCATTCATAACTGATAATAGATTCGAATATAAACGTCAAACTAAGAGATATAGTACTGCAAATAAACGTAAATAAGTTAAAGCACTTGGCTCATTTAAATTAAGAGAATTACTTGTATAGCTAATGGTGGTAACAATACAGCTAATTAAATTACTACAGGTACATATGAATACGTGGTAGGTGAACGCCACGTTGTAATAATTACAAACTTTTCATGGTGCCGTCCGATAAAACCCTATATGTAACTAAAAAGAAATTGCAACAATGGCTTATGTACATAAATAAGAGTTTCGACGCAATTTTACTGTTTATTCTATACTAGCTTTTACCAGAGGGTTTAATAATTTCATATGTTTATACAAATTTTTGATCACCCTTGACCACTCAATACGATCACTTCCAAAAACAAATACCACCGGATCTTAAACAATGTCTATGCGAAGTTTCATCTAATTCTGTTCAGCGGTTTAAGCATGAAGAGGTAACAAAAAACAGAGAGACAGAGTTACTTTCATATTTATTACATTAGTAAGGGAAAAAGTGCAAGCTATCATGAAAAGTACAAGTCATTATAAAAAGTGCAAGTCATCATAAAAAATTCAAGTCATCACAAAAAGTGCAAGTCATCACAAAAAGTGCAAGTAATCATAAAAACTGCAAGTCATTATAAAAAATGCAAGTCATTATAATAAGTGCAAGTCATCATAAAAAGTGCAAATCATCATGAAAAATGCAACTCATCATAAAAAATGCAAGTCATCATAAAAAAAGTGCAAGTAACTATAAAAAGTGCAAGTCATTATAAAAAGCGCAAGTCATTATAAAAAGTGTAAGTCATTATAAAAGTTTATAAAAAGTGCAAGTCATTAAAAAAAGTGCAAGTCATTATAAAAAGTGTAAGTCATTATAAAAAGTGCAAGTCATTATAAAAAGTGCAAGTCATCATAAAAAGTGCAAGTAACTACAAAAAGTGCAAGTCATTATAAAAAATTCAAGTCATTATAAAAAATGCAAGTCATCATAAAAAGTGCAAGTCATCATAAAAAGTGCAAGTCATTATGAAAACTTCAAGTCGTTATAAAAAGTGCAAGTCATCATAAAAATGCAAGTCATCATAAAAAGTGCAAGTCCTCATAAAAAGTGCAAGTCCTCATAAAAAGTGCAAAGTCCTCATAAAAAGTGCAAGTCATTATAAAAAATGCAAAGTCCTCATATAAAGAGCAAGTCATTATAAAAAATGCAAGTCATTATAAAAATTGCAAGTCATCATAAGAAGAGCAAGTCATTACGCAAAGTGCAAGTCATCATAAAAAGTGCTAGCCATTATAAAAAATGCAAGTCATTACAAAAAGTGCAAGTCACACACACTTCATGGCCTGTAAATTGAGCTTTCATGGCCTGTAAATATTTTCACAAACTCTATTCAGCTGTTCCAATAGTTGTGTGTGATAGAAGACACTCCCATGCCAACTCCTTAGTTGGCCACTTGGGCCAAAGTCCCTCCAAGATCATATACAAGATGATAAATATTATAAAATGCAGGAAGAATTAACATACGCTGTTTTGTGACTTTAGTTTATGAATTATATACTTAATATTGTGAAATAATTTTATTATAAACGCTCAACAAATTTATTAAACATGGATTTTAAAGATTTAAAACTTAAAAATACATTATTTTCAATAAGTTGCTTATGAGTAAAAAACGCCATATAATGTACAATAACAATTGTTAATAATTAAATAAATACATACACACATAAAAATGCATATACATTCATTTAAAATTTTATTTTGTTATCACATAAAGAATACAAGAGCACAGTAGTAGCAACAAAAATCCAATAAAATTGTTAACAAACAACCAAATTCTCTTTAAAGTTCAATGAAAATGCTTCACAGAAAATCCAACTAAAAAAATAAATTCATAAAAAAATTGTCATGAATAATTAATAAGAACAAGGTTATTGTACTTTTTCCGAACATAGACAAAAAAAAAACAACTTAAATGCTGTAAGTTGTAGTTACAACAAACACACATATAGATGCATACATATAAAACACACTAGTTGATGTTATTACTAAGAGAAGATGTATTCGTGCTGGTACTCTTACAATTATTATCACTAATCAACGTTGTCAACTTAGTGCTTTTTGCATTGTGTACTAGTACTTTTTACAGCGTAAAACAGCGTAGACTTTTATAAAAAAACGACACTAGCTTGCAGTTTCTTTTATGTTCTAATTTCTTGAATCTTGTGATTGTAGGTTCTAATTTTTTGAGCAAAATGGATTTTCTGATGTGTGTAAAGATAAATTTAAATTTATATTAGCGAAGACGCAAACCGAAAGTTGTACCAAACTTATTGTGCAGTTAACAGAGCTCTGCTAACCACTTAACATTTGGAGTAAAATTTGATTAAGTTCATTTAAAAGCCAAAATCCAGGAAGTACTGCCAGTTGTGTTCTGCCCAATTTAGTGAATAGAAATTATGACCCAAGAAATACTTAAGGTACGTTCACACTTATCAAATATTTGACCCGTAAAGCGTAACCACTAAATACTAATGAAAAATATTTTTGTTCAGATACGTGTTTATTAATAAAAACAGTTTCATACAAAACTTGTAAATAGTATCAGGATTCCAATATTATTGGAAAATTTTTAACTCAATAAATACTTTTTTGAATTAAAAAGTTTTTCACTAGCGTTTAGTGCTTACGCTTTTTTATTCAAATATTTCATAAGTGTGAACGTACCTTTAATAAATATATGTATACTTAAGAGATGTACTAAAAATATAAAAAATTAGTGGAAAAATGGGGATGGGTACACATATGCTACTATATACAAATAATGGCCCAGGGAGCCCTTTATATTGCAGAAAAAATTTTATATCTGAAATAATTTGTGAAATCGAGTAATACCAATTTTAAACAAATTGTTTAAAAAATTGAGCAAAATTAATTTTCTGGTGTTCTTTTTTTGTTGACTCTGGGGATGACCGCAACGTATGCAGTGTATTCTGCCGGAGGATAGATGAGAAGATAGATAATTTTTTGCAGATATTTTAACCTTTTACTTCAAAAAGCCATATCTAACATTTTGAAAGCTTTACAGAAGTATAAAACTTGATTGAATAAAAAATTGACGGTTGATGCACAATCTAACAATACCAGAAACAAAGTATCCACAAAGTTATTTACAGTTCAATTCATAATAACATTATAACAGTATTCTATGGCACTGGCAAGAAAAAAATCACAAAAATGGCATTCATAAATGTGTAATAGCCTATTAAACGATTTGTAACCTTTTGTGACATTTATAGAACGTTGCCACTATGAGCAAATTAAGTTGATTTGAGGAAATTATGTCGAAGTGTTTCCATTACGTTATAAATAATTTTGTAATCGAATTTTCCAAATCAATTTCAGTTTTTTATTCTTTGGTAATTTTTTAACATAAGAAAATAAGCAAAACTTTTGTGCAATATTAACTGGAAATGGCAACATATAAAGAAAATGTAGAAATATATAAAATAAAATTGAGTTTTTTGTAAATTATATTCTAGAAATAAACAGCAACATTTTATTCGTAGTTAAATGTCAATTTTTCGTATTTGTAACTCACCAATAATGCATGCCCCAAGGTTGCATTTGTAAGAAGTGCAGTCGCGCAGTGTTGCACAGACAAATTTCGAAATAAGTTAGAGCAAATTACTTGATTTGGGCAAATGAAATAATTTGGCCCAAATCACGTATATGGAAACGAACTATTAACATTGTTATTGCGGTCTTATTGCACAATCTTGCTGACATGTTCCATTCCCGTTCCCATTGAAACGGTTGGCAACTTTTTGCGAAACTTATTTATTGTTAATTTTTTCAACGGGCTTAAGTTCGAATCTGCATTACTGCAAATGATTTTTTATTATTATAAAAAATCATTGGAGTCATGCAGATTCGAACTTAAGCCCGTTGAAAAAATTAACAATTTACATAAGAAAGTTCGACTAATAAAAATTCATACATAATTTGAAGCTTATTTATTTTATTGCGGCCTTATTGCATAATCTATCTATAATTTCCTTCCCCTTCCCCTTCCCCTTCCCATTGATGTTTATTGTATATTTACCTTGTGATATATTTATTTTATAATATAATTTGTTAAGTTTGTGAATTTCCTCCCAAAAATTTTGTTATGGAAAATATTCACATGGGAATAATTGCTCTCGATAGAGATAAATGCGTTCGAATGGCCACTAAAAGTTTTAATCTGATTCATGGCACTGAGCGAATACCCTTGTTAATTAGTGCGCTAGAGTTTTTGATTTTAATTTAGAATTCTGGTTTTTTCGAATTAGATAAAGACGGCTTTGTTGACGTGTACCCATCAGCGTGTGGTATTGCTAAGACTGTCTTTGAAGTTATAGCGCTTCCAAATGGGAGTGCTTCTCATACAAATCATGCATGTGAATGCCAGCAGGTTTGGAAACGGAAGTATTGTTATCATTTGTTTCATTTTATGGTTAACAAAAATAAAGTCTTAATGCCTTCCTATCTCATAACTACGCTTTTTAGTACCTTTTTTTAAATTTTGTTTTCAACACTGTCACTGATTTATGATGTTCCTGATGACTGACTACTTAAAAATACACATAATTGTTATACTTTGTATATATGTATGTAGATACATATATAGATAAATACATACATACATACATACTAGCTAGATATTTATATACTTCAACAAAAATCGTCAGTTCTCTGACACTTTTATCATCTTGAGTTTATAAAAAGTAGTGATGAGCACTAGTCAGTCACCTAATTGAAAAGAGTCGCGCGCGTTTGTGAGTGAATTTTATATTTTCTTTTCTATTATTCATATCGGTCATATTATGCATGAACAATTCGTTTGTTCATCAATGCAAGTTTGCTCATGTTTCCATCTCTTGTTTACTTATTCATACGTACAGCAGTTTGAATTACTTGCATAAATGCATACTTACTTTTGTATGTATGTTTATGTTTACTTCATTATAAGCAGTAGTTGTTGACAATATACATACATATGTACGGTTACAATGTACATACATACATGGTATGTACATATGTATATACAGAAAAGTAGGCGTTCAATTACAAAAACAAATATAAACATTTGCAGAAGCAACTTTGTACTGGAGAATTAAACAAACAATAGAAGAAAATGATGACAATATTTGAAAAGTTTATCACCACTAGAATCCCCAATTATGAAAAAATTGTATGCACCACAGATATTTTAAGTAATGGAATCTTAAAAAAGTTATTGTGCTGAGCAAAGAGCAGTTTGATCATTAATTAAATATTGTGTCTTCAACTATAAATTGAGTAAATATTCAAATTGATCAAAAAACAAGAATTTTTCTTCAAACTGCTTTAAAAAGGATAGGCTGGATTGGATAATCTTAATACATAATTGCTAGTTTTCTCATTGTTGAGCTTTTCTTGCAATGGCATTTATTTGAATGTGGAATGCCCTCCCATGTCAAGGTAGTTTTATAATCCGTTATATTTGCTTTGCCATTTTGCAAAGTAAGTCAGCTGGGCAGCTGGGTAACCAGTTTCTTCAGTGCAATCGTTAATTACAGTATGAAAAATACATATTTGAAAAATTTGGTATTTATTGAAAAACAAGTAAGGACGTCGCATCTCAAAACTAATTTTTAGTGGTCACTCCGGGAGGGGCCTTGGAGGAGACATCTCACCTTTGGCATAAAACACTAAAAATTACATTTTGGGGTTATTAATGTATAACTTCTTTTTATAGGGTCATTTAGGGGACAAAAAGGAGGGCAAGGGTAGGGCAGAGGAAAATCAGAGCACATCTCAGCTTCGTCATAAAGGCATTAAAATTTACTATTGTATTCTGATATTTTTAAGCTTAACCCTAGAGTTAATGTCGACGTCGTTGACGGCGTTTCAACGCCGAAAAAGTTGAAACACATTGAACTTTTACGGCGGTGGAACGCGTTGAGATTAACTGCTCTCATACAATTTCATACGATTCAACTTTTTTTTTGACATTTGACGACGTCGACATTAACTCCAGGGTAAGGTCTCTTTATTTTAGTTTAATTTTTAATTTCAATATTTCGTCACTCTGCAAATATGTTGTTTGTGAAACAAAATTATTTGTCAACAAAAAAATTAAAATTTAAAATTTAATTTTTAAGGAATATAGGCTTAAATTATACAATATGTTAAATATTCACACTATTTTTCCATGTAATATGTTACTTCAACGCCCACTGAAAGGGGGGGGTCTAATTTTCTAGCTCTAAGTTCAACGCTTTGGACCTTCTTCGACATAAAAATATATCATTTGTTTAACAAAATTACAAACAAATTTTAAAAATTGTGTAGTTTTTTAGAGATTGGTTTAGTTCTCCTTAGGCAGAGGTCACGCAATGACCGGCAAAGCGGTGAGCGGCTGAGCAGTGAACGGCAGAGCGGCGAGTTTGAGCGGCAAGTGGCTCATTACTGAGCGTCATTTCTGAGCGGTTAGATGTTAAAATGTCATTGTCAAGAGAGGTTTGCTTAATGTTTTTACGCGAAAATCGTATTCATATTTACAAGAATTTAATGCGTTTAAGAAAAAAAAGAAGATTTGGTATTCATCCTATAAATCAAGCAAGGCGACATTACGGCGAATTTAACCATTTATATACAAATCTACGCAAATTTCCAATTTTATCGGTTATATATTTATTTTTAAAATTTGGCAATCTATTTTGCCATTATAACGGTCGGTTTTGTACCGATGAAATTACAAGCTCCGTATTCACTTTTGCCATGTTTACACTTCGCCGCTCAGAAATAAACTAAAAATTAGAACAAATTCTATTCTTGAGCGGCGCCGCTTAGCCGCTCACCGCTTTGTCGCTCATTGCGTGGCCTCGGCCTTAGGAGAACTTTTTCCCCTCTGACCCTATTTAGCCCATTTACTAACTTGACCTGTGCTATCCTTCAAAATATATATGTACCAAATTTCAAGTGTCTGGCTCTATTCGTTTAGAATGAATCGTGATTTCCACAGACGGACGAACGGACAAAGGCTAGATCGTCTTAGATGTCATCAGTTGATCAAGAACATACATATATACTTTATGGGGCCCCTTAGAGGGATATTTCGTTTCGTTACAAAGACAAAGTGAATATACCCTCCAATTTATTTATTTTGAAATTTCTTTTTATAAAAAAAGACATCATACTATGCCAGCTCTGCTCACTCATTCACACTTTTGTCTGACAAGACAAGTGTGTTAATCAGAAAGAGAGAGAAAAAGAGAACTCATATCCGTCGAGGACAATGACAACAGCCAAACGCAAGCGATGTAATGGATGGCTGGATGGATGAATGAATGGTATGTGCATGAAGGCAGAAAACAGCAGTAGGTGTGATTAAACAGCCTAGGTGACTGAAATAATTTCTCATTGTATGCGTTATGTTTGATGAAGTTAAACGATGTTACTGGCGATGATGATAATGGTGCCTGTGATGAAGTGACTATGATTGTGTCATGACTGCGTTGAACTCAATTTATATAATAATCATTTCCGTTTTACAGGATAATTAAATAATGGAAATTTTTTCCTAAACAGCAGAAAATTGCTATGAAATAGCAAAATATCTAAAACATTTATGAATAGAATAGTTTTACTAAATTTTACACAATGTTAAAAAATGTATGACATAAATTTGTTACAACAACAAATATGTATGTATCTACGTTTCTTCCTTCGCAATTAATCATGTTATTAACCACGAGCCGAGCATGAAGAAGCACATACACAGACTGCCCATAATATTGCTTTACATCTCCTTTAAAAACATTTTTAGCTAATAATTAATTATTCTACGCTTGTGGAGTAAATTCTTTAAAAATAAGAAATATTTTAATAAAAAGGGTGAGTGCTATTACATAAGTGCTCCAATATTCCTTAATTTTCTATTAAATTACAAAATATCAATTTCAATTGACAACTAAAATTAAAAGGGGTGAATATAACAATTAACAAAAGTACATAGATTTCTGCTGGTATTGCCTGCCGTCTTTCGTGGCAGTGGATATGTTGGCAACAAATCTTAATAAAATGTGACAAACAATCGCACAAATTGTAATATTATTGTCTGTTTATCCCTCCAGCAGTCTGTTAAGACATTCATTGATGCTCTTTTTAAAACTGATGCAACAAACAAGTGGTTCCATAAATAACTATATTAAAATAATAAATACAATGTAAGTAGCTGCCAGTGTTACAATTTTAGTACGCACATTATGTGGTATACATATGTTGTTGTATCAAGAGCACCACCATCTGATTATGCATATTTAAAAATAAATTTATTTAAAATTAAGGCCACTCGCATGTTTTAATAACGTACAACGGCCGGATTTTGTTCTTTCTTATTTTTTGTTAAATTATTTTTGTATTCATATTTATGTCTGTATGTGTGCAATACATTTACGTTTATATGTAATGATGCGCTCTATTGACCTCAATTCGCCCGTGTTGAAAATTTGTTTAACATAAAAAAAAGACATAAAAATGAATGTGTGCGTTAAACTTTGAAAAATATAAATTAATTTATATGTTGTAAAACAATAATATTATTCTTAAAAAAAATTTAAAAACAATAAATTACAAAATTTTGAAAAGATTTTATAACAGAAAATATTGAATGTTGCGATTCAATCAAGAACGCTTCATTCACAATTTTCTTTATTTATTTCTTGCAACAGTCAGAATAGTTGAAGCGACAATTTTAATAATTTTGTTTAAAAACTTTCGAAAAAGTTTAGCAATGTGAGTGATAACCAATAAGTTGAAAGTAATTATTTGCATTTAAATTCTATTTAATTACAACATTATATAATATTTGCTTTGTTCCTAGAAGTACATATATCTTTTTGAGTAAAACATTAAGATTTGTTTCACACCAGTAAAAATTACTTTCAGAATTAAAAGTACAATAAAATATGTTTCGTTGTCGCTACGAGTAATAGATAGAGATTTCAAATATTTTTCATTATGTTTAAAATTCCATAAACTTTCACTCTCACTGAAGTGAAATTCATTCCATTAAAAGCAAATAAAATTTTTTAAATAACCAACATAAATTTTGTCTCAGCCCATACCTCTGGACTTACAATTTATACCCTCTTACACAAACACAGAAATTTACATTCCTCAACTCTTCTCCTTTATATTTGCAAATATTCTTAATAGATATACATAAATAAAAAAACTTATTGCCATATAAAAATGCAGCATATTTTATAAAAATATTTCTTCCAATTCTAATGGACAAGTGCGGTCAACAATGTAATTTAAATAGGTTTGATCGTGGTTATACGATAAGTACCTATTTATGGATGGAATTTTTACATATTGTACATATTTGGTATTTCTTGTGTTATGTTATTTTCTGCAAAAAAGTGCAATATTTTTTGCACTTTTCAAAGAAAAGTTACAAAGTTATGCCTTTTGGATGCTGAATTTACTAGAAATTTTTTATATCATTCCTTAAGAAAATAAATTTTTTGTTTTAAAACTGAGTTCAAATAAGAAATTCTTAATTAAAGAAAACAACAGAAATGTGTTCCATGTTTATAGAAAAGAAAACAGCATTATTTGCCGTTTACATATTTAAACCCCCTTTTAGGCATCATGCAATTATTATTATATTCTAGATATAACTATTCGCATAATCGTGCATTCGAATAACGTAATGCCGAAAATAGTCTATGTAGTCGGAAACTGCACAATTCTCTTTTTTTAACTTAAATTTTATATTTTCCATTAACTACATAATATGTAGTACATATGTATGTATGTATGTATGTAAAACTCCTTTTAGACTTCATGCAGTTATTATTACATTTATTCGCATAATGGCGCATTCGAATAAAAATGCCGAAAACAGCATATGTAGGTCGGAAGCTGCACAATCGTTTTTCAATTAAATTTTAATAGGTAGGTACAAGAATACCTACTATTTTTATATACATATGTATATGTATGTATGTATGTACGTATGTAGATGGACAACAGATCAAAAATGCAAAGACACAAAAAAAAAATGCACAAACTAAAAGAGTAAAATTCGAAAAGTGCAACGATAAAAGTTAAAAATAAGGGTCAAAATATAATCAACGACAATACCATAGCGACATACACACACGCACACACATTAACTTCCCATATCCGAAGGAATTAACAAAAACTTCATGAAACATTACTCAATTGTATAGAGAGCAATAACAACAACACAACAATAATAAATGGATACAGAAGGATAAAAGTCATTGCTTATACACACACACACACAAACAACAGCAATAACAAAATGTGTAAAACAAAACAAAGGTGGAGGAGGTAGAAGAAAATAAAAGTTAAAAAGTAAACAGGAGAAGAAGTAAAATAGAAACCAAAACGCAGCATACACACTAAAAATTTTATGCAAATAATTATGTTGACAAGTTAATTGAATTGAAAAGGGATTTTTAAATGCATTTTATATAGCATGTACCCAATACACATACATATGTATGTATTTATGTACGTAATTTACTTATTATGAATGATAAATTAAGTTGAGATCAGTTATTTTTATTGTTTATAAGAAATAAAACTTACCATTCAAATCCTTTGTTAGCTGAGAACGAGTCGACATTTTGGAGTCGTTTTATGTGTCCTCTTTTTTCTATACAATTCAAGGGGAAAGTCTCGATTACGATGATGATGTTAATTACAGTTTAGTAATTAAGTTTTGATAATGAACATTCTTTTAAATAAAACTAGCAGTAATGAAGTTTAGCTCTTGTCATTAAGTGTGTGTGCTAGTGAGTTCTTTTATATTACTTTTCTTTATTTCTATTTTCTCGTTTAATATTTTAAGGTTAAAAAACAGGATTTTTGTATCTTTTTTATGGTTAAGAAGATGTAAAAGAAACTTGGTAAACACTTTTAGACATCAGACTGGCTTTTGTTGTATATTTTTCTTAGTTGAGCTCTTGTAACGAATTAAAATCGTTTTTCAATGCAGCCGCCGCCCGCCTTAATAATACACAATGTTTAAGCACCAGCCAGTAGAAAAGTCATCCAGAAACTTTTTCTTCACGAAAACAAGGTTTTTATTGTATCAAGGGTTTTAGTAACTGCATTTCACTTGTTTAAAACATTTTCATTTCCGCATATTTGATTGGAAAACTTATTATTTTTAATTGACTATTATTATGAAACACTTTTATTTTCAACTATATTTAAAAACAGCTTTTTAAAATTTTGCCAACAATTATTTCCACCCTCGCGATAAATCTCTTCTTTTGTATCTTTGTGATGATTTGCAAATAGAACAAATAAAAATATGAGAGTTGAATAAGACATAAAAAGACGGATATTAAAAGAAAAACACTTGACTGAACAACAATTAATTATACAAAACAATAAACAATTTATAAATTAAAACAAAATTAAATCGTGCTATATATTACAGGAAATTTCACTTTTTTTTTTTTGCAAAATTAACACAATTTTCTGTATAGCAAACACTTTTCCATCCGCCTAATTTTCCACAAATTCGCACCACGACGCCAGTTGAGAAACGACTGAACGTATAGAAGAGAGTGAAATGTCATTATTGTTTAATAATAATTAAGTTGGTATATTGCCAGATCGTTTAATAAAAATTCTGATTTATAGCTATATATCATTTGCTAAACAGAAGTATTTACACGCTTCATAGGCGTGTCCTGACAGATTTATACTATTCGTTTTATTCTAATTAATTGTGTGTTCTCCTAACATATATGTCTTTCAAGGTGGTAGTAACAAGATAACATCAATTATTCGATTGATTTTATGTGTCATGATAGTTTTTCACACAAATAGGAAATCAATAATATAACAGAATTCCGAAAACGTAACCTATACGCTTATACGTGCTCACAGCGCGCAAAGGCTGTCATAATATACCTATTAATAATAAAATATTTATCTGAAATTCTAACGGTTAATATATGTTTCTATCAATCAAATGTATGAAATTAATGTGGCAGCTTTATTGATATTGTTACTACTACAAAAACCAACGCTGTGAGTCTAGATTTTTTGCCACTTTTTGTTTTGATTAAACTTCGCATGAGAGCATAATGCAGGGCACACTGATACAGGTAGGAGCGATAGCCCATACGGTTATTTTGTTTTTGGGAGAAATTCTAATACAAACGTCAAAATTTCTTTACATATTTACATACATACAAAATATGTAAAAACAAACATGTATATTTTGTTTTTGTACTTTTTCGTTTTGCTTTGCTCTACACAATTAATTGTGACGTTTAAATTAGAATTCACAAAAACAAAATACATGTAGGTTTTTATTTTTGTAAAACCGCTCCTACCTGTATCAGTATGCCCTGGCATAATATATGGCATGTGAAATTTATTACAGCAGTAGCGGCCGTTCTAAACCAAATACTAATATACAAGAGGTGATATGTTCCATGGTGAATTATATAGAAGGTAGCAGTACTACGGTAAGAAATACTTCACAACAACGAAAGGAATTTTTGTGAATTTTACATTGAAACAAACAAAATTCTGCCATTTTATCTCCCTCCAGGGTCTCTAAAACTGCATATATTTGTGAATAAAGCCTTCAGGGAACGGGTTAAAGCAGTTTTTATACAGTACTTTGACAAGCTAATGTTTTTGTATGTGTATAGAGAATAATGTTGACACTTAGTGCTTGATCGCTTTATAAAACCACCTGTGTACTCCGAGTCACCTTATATTAATTCGTCTTGTTCTTTGGTATTTAAAGCTCTCTTTCTCTGTCAAACGCACTTATTTATAAATGCATACATTTTTATTCTATTCAACTTGTAGAGAAGTGTTATAACAAATTTAAGCATTGAGGCAAAATAATGGCTAATTTTAGCGCTTTAAATAAATTTTTTAAACTCCAACAAATTTTAAATAACAAACGTAAGTGGTGCAAGTTTTATTTTCTCTAAATACCTGGCTGTATTAAAGTAATTAAAGTGTGTTACAAAACTATTTCACAACTATAACAGAATAAATGATTAACTGTTTTGACATTTCTTTTACGCAAGTTGGTTTTGAAAGGGAGAGAGCGTAGTGAGTTTTTGCGCTGACATTTGGAACGGTATAATTTTTATTGCCGCGCGGTGCAAAGTTGCTTAAAATTAAAGTTCTTTAAATAATAGTTAAAATATTAAATCTGCATGAAATATAGCATTAAAATTTCATAGTTATTAAATAAATTAAATTGGTGAACAAAAAAAGCTAAGAATTATGAGTGATTTGAAGAAGCCTACCACAGATGACGGTGCCGAGCGCTTACTTGCCCTAATCAAACAGCTTGTTAAGGAAAAGCAATATGACGGTGTGGCCTTGTTGTTTACCAGCAGTAAGAAAGCGGAACGTAATTTGCAATACTTGCCAAAGATAGCAATGGATATATATCAAGATGTGTGCTTGGAAAATCTAAATGACAAAGCCAATCAAGAACACCCGGCATTGTATAGCTGTGCTGAAGAGTTGTTAAAGATTGTTGCCTCTTACGGACCAGCGGAAGAATTATTGCTCGAATTATTAGAACTGGTGGAGGAGAATAAGAGTGAATACGTTTTCACATCAGCTTTAAAAGCTTTACAAATCGTTCTGTTGCGACAAGGGGATGATAAGCCACGTGCCTTAGAATGGAGTTTAAATTCTATTTATATGCGATTTGAGGAATTTCCACTGCCAAATTGTTTGAAAGAAGACTATGACGCCAGCCAGCAACGGCTTTTAGAACAAAACGACCAAATACAAACTCTACTAATGCACTATATAACTGTGGGCTTATTCTACGATCCCCTACTAAATGTCATTTGTTCTCAACATCGAGGAGCAGATGAAATTTTCCGTCCTCTGGGCAAAACGAGACGTAATGTGCTATGCTGCTTTCTAATAGAGCTGCTGGGCAAACCTTTATCGCTTTTGGATCTCAGTAATAATGAAGATAGTAAAACTAATACTTATACTCTACAGTGTGCTGCGTCCGCTACTCAAGGAGCTACCAAATGTATTTCTGATCCACTATTCTTTTTGTCATTTGTAGAGTCCAGGGCACGTTTTAAAAGAGGCAAAGATGAAGGCAAGGGTGTTCATGAAGTCAGTACCAGCAACATATTTATTATAGATGCAAAATTACCTCTGGACTGTTTAGCCATATACTATTATATGATATTTGTGGGAAAAGTTGATATAGAACATGTTCCCTTAGTTTATCATCCAGTGTACATTTTGGAAACGTGCTTATATTTAATTTTTGAATTATTAGTACAGGATGAACCAGCATTGCATGAAAAGGCTTTATTGCTTATGCAAAAACTACTACAAAATCTACAGCACAATTTGATTTCAGTATCTTCGTTAGAACTAGAAATTCACAAATTAATCTGCGTTACAATTTGTAATCTCGTTGGCTATTCTGGCCATACACACATTCGCCAAATTGGTTTGAAGGTTTTGCGCCAATATATAATCAGTTTTGAAGATGAAGGCAAATACTTGATACTGAAAAATCTTTTGAAAAGTGTTAGTCATCATGGCATTGCAGGCTATTTAGCAACTTTGTATAAAGATTTAGTAGCGGAAGCATTGAAAGATCCTGTTGATATGCCCAATTGTTTTTGCGGCAATGATTTTCGCTACCTTCTCAACAATATTTGTCAACTACCCCAAGGCATTGAAACTGATCTTTTGGAAAATTGCGATAAAATTGTTTCTTCGCTTAATGCTTTGCGTTATTTTGCAATCAAAGATGTTGAAAATCGCACTGGCTTCTGGGATTTCGCAGCTGATATTGATTTATCGTATTTATCTTGTTTGAGAAAAGCTTTGGATTTCTCCGCAGCCCATTTTAAAGCTGAACTACATAGAATGGAATTGGGAATAAGTCAGCCACTTTTGAGTCAATTAAATCTATTGGACATTGATGTGGTTAATGATATTAAACAATCCAATATAGATTTTGAACTTGATCGGGAGAAAAAAACCAATATACTCAACCAAAATCTTTGTACATTTGATTTAATGCGTAGTTTATTGGCCAGAGCGTCCGAGTGTTTGCAAAATATTCCGGAAAGTATTAAAAGTAAAATGAACCAGAAACATGAAAAAAATATTGAAATTTTGTAAATAAAGAGATATTGAAAAATTTATTTAACTTGTTTTCTTTTGCGTGAAATTTTAAGGTATTTGTCTTACTTAAAAGTCTAAAATAAGAATAAAGCGTTTCGAGAGTTACTTAAGCATTTTTAGCATTCCAACAAATTTCTAAAATGCTATTTAATAAAATATACTAACAGTTAAAAAAAACACATTTTTTAAAACATTAATAAGACAATTGCATTGCAAAAGATGCGAAAGTTACCAAAAGCAACCAAAAATTAACATGCAAGTGCTAAATAGCTGATACCAATATTCAGACTAAACAAATTCGTGTTATATTTATTATACAGAAGGCAAATTAAATACCCCACTAATATACTCCACTATATTTACTGAATGTTTAGATGTACATCTAAGTCATCAATTTGCCTGCCGCACTTTAACAACAACAGTATCTGCAAAAAATCAACTAATCTGCCACAAAGAAAATAAACACAGCAAACCGCACTCACAACATGCGACCTTTAAGTTACAAATGCCACTAGACCACCGGTCATATTGTACAAAAGATATAAAAGAATCGCCAAAAAGTATTGAGGAATTCAGAGCTAGAGAAGAGAAACGAGAAGAAGAATTCGAGCAACAGCAGGAGACCAAAGGGCAACAAGATGAGGAGGCAAAAAAAGCAAAAGTTGATGCTATACGTACAAAAATTTTAGAAAGCGCCTTAAAGCATGTGCCCACTTTAGGTTGGAGCCGTAATGCTATAGTGCAAGGTGCCGAAGATGCTGGCTTTCCAAGTGTTGTTCATGGCATGTTTCCCGAGGGAGGATTTGATTTGGTCTCCTATTTCAATGGCAAATGTAATGAAGACCTATTGAAAATACTGCAAGAGGAAACTGAAAATGGCACTAAAGAAATTGGCAGTCCATTGGAATTTTTAGTACGTTTTGTTAGAATACGTTTGGAAATGATAGTGCCCTATAAAAGCCAATGGCCACAGGCTCTGGCTTTGATAGCCATGCCACAAAATGCTTCAACAGCTTTGGCACAAGTTCTAACACTAGTCGATGATATATGTTATTATTCGGGCGACCGTTCTATTGATGTAAGTTGGACTTTAGTGGTGGAGTATTTTGTTTGCATATTATGTGTACTTCATTTCTTCTGGCAGATACTCTCATAATTTTTTGTATTTTAATTTAATTATTTATTTTAATATTTATTAAGCTCGAGTCTGTTTTATAAAATATAAATATATATAATTTCAGTTTTATTTTATATTCAATATTTTTTTAACAATTTGTTAACATCATATTTAAAAATATATAATTTAAAATTCAATTTCCTATTACTTATTCCTGATGATATTAACAAATTGTTAACGAAATATTGAATAATAAAATAAAATTTAAATATTTTTTTATTATCCTCCAATATTTCGCTACCAACATAAAACAATAATCAAAAGGTTTCCAAGTTTTTTATATAAAAATTAAGTTGATCTTTTAAGCAAAAAATATAATATAAAAGTGAAATAATTTTATATAAAAAACGACCTCGAGTCTAATAAATAATAAAATAAAGGTCAAAAACTTAATAACAATTAATTTAATTTTTAATGATTATAATTTTTTTTCACATTTGTAACAGATGGAATAACGAAATTAAATGAAACAAATTTTAGCTTTTAATAAACTCTTATTAATGACAAATATTTTGGAAAAAAAAATATTTTCTTATAAGAAAATGCAAAGCGAAACATTTTCGATTCGCATTTCCTGCTCTTTTGTTACAAAAAACGCTTAATAAATTTTTTCTTAACAACATTTTACAACACTTACATTTAGCCATAACTAGTGCAACGTAAATCTATTATATATTTATTTCGATTAAAAATCGTTTTAATTTTAACCACAATTTTTTGTCCAGATTGCATGGTATACTAGACGCATTGGTCTGGCAACAATATTGAAAATGACCGAATTGTATATGATACAAGATGGTTCGCCAAATCACTCTAAAACTTGGGAATTCTTGGAAAATCGTATGGATGAAGCGATACAATTACAAATGGTTTTGCAACAAACTGAAGATGTTAAACATAAATTCCAAAGATCTTTTAACTCAGCCTTTATTACGGTACGTTATACTACATAGAAAACAGGAAATGTTTAATTTATATTTCTTAATGATATTCTTAATTTTTCTTCTTACAGGCACGTAATATTTTGGGTTTAAATTATAATAGACATTAGATTTTAAGTAATTAATTATTATCAACCTTCAACTTGTTTTTGTTAAAGTTTCTAAGCTAATCTTATCCAAAAAAAGAAAAAAAAATTAAAATAAAAAATTCAGTCCAAAGATTATAAAATTTCTGATATAATATATGTATTTTTTTTTAAGTTTTGGAAGCCAAAATATATATGTGGTCTTGCCTTAAGACTCCATTTATGGAACGGGTCATGTTGAACATATTTATTTTTATTTCTTATATATTTTAATAAAATGTTAATAAAACAATTTGGAGCCTAATTTTGTAAAATCACTTTGCGCTAGAGAAATTTACATGTAAAGCAAAATTTATTTGCAAAAGATATACAAATAGTTTTTCTTTTGCATATAATTTTTTTACCAAGCAAATGCGCAGAGATTCATGCTTTGCTTAACCTTTCAAATTTTTTAAAATTTTTACGAAAAACAAAAGCAAATAGAGTAAAAACAGCAAAGAGAATAAAATGTTTTGATATTTTTCACTAACGCCAAGTAACTTACACAATTAAGAACTTAATTAAACTTAAACGGAGTTTAAAAGTACTTTTAATTGGGGCACTGTGGAACAGCAAGTTATAGAAAATAATAAAAAATATATAAATGCCTTGAATTTTCCTCTTTAGCAAAATATTTAGGAAATAATCATCCTTAAAATGTTTGGCGTTTTCTGCCTTCACACTTTGTAATATATTAAAGAAAAGTTTTGCTTTTTGTCTTTAAGCTATTACAATTTATCGAATCTAAAGGCGTAAATTGCCAACTCAATAAGGATGAATTTTTTTTTTCAAATTGACAAGGGCTCAGTTTTGCTTTTAGCTACCACTTTGAAGAAAAATAATTCTAAATCTAGTCAAATATTTAAAAAATTACTGTTTACAAAAAACCATTTTAAACTTTGTAATTTAAAATTAATATTCTTTTGTTTACGTGTTTCATTTTTAACAAAAGTTTTATAATTGTATGACTATTAGGTTTCGCTTTATTAACTACAAAAATAAGTTTTTTATTTCATTTAAAGAATTGTCGCAGAACAAGCAGTAAATAATGAAAATAAAATCTTCGTGTGGAATTTTATATTGAAAGCAATAACAAATTTGAGTTTTTTATATTGTTGTTCCAATATAAAATCTCAAAAGATATGTTTTATTTTATTTACCAAAAGCATGGCGTTATTATCAAGAAGCTTAATATTAATATTTCTTATTATGATATTATAAACTAAGGAATTTTTTTACAAAAGTCAGTTAATTGTTTCTAATCACATAAACGAAAAAAAAAAAATTCAATTTGTTGTTGTCTTTATTTGAAAAAGCAGCTTTAAAAGGATAATTCATTAGACTTTAAGCAGATTTTTCAAGGCAATGTTTCCCGTGGTATATAAAATTTAGTCTGGTGACAAAAAATTAAAAACGATAGGGCTTATTGCAAACAAAAATGTACGTAAATAGTTGTAATCATATGATTGAGATACGTACTTATGTATGCACTTACGTACATGTTTTTTATTCCTAAATTTTAACTCCGGTATTCATAAAATTTAAAATGAGTTTGAAATGTATTTTAATCAAATTTTTTCATAAAAAATTTTCTTAAAACAGATTTCAAATACGTTTTATATTTTTATGAATACCGGGGTAATGGTTTAATTCATAATAAATATTTTCTGCTTATATTTCATAAATTTCTATAAAAAAATTTGTCACATCGGAATTTATAAACATAAACCTCCATATTTATAATAATTAAAACGAGTTTGAAATGTGTTTTAGTCCAAAGTTTTTCATACAAAATTTTCTTCAAAGAGATTTCAAATACATTTTATGGTTTTATAGATATGGGGTAAAATATTTTGTATAAATTAGACCTTAAAACGTTTGCCTTTCTACATCCTAATTTATAAAAAAAAGAAGTTTGATTCATTAGCCTATAAAATATAAGTTATAAAACAGATTTTTTTTTATAAATTAGGCCTTTAATGTTTAAAACTAAGAACCAATAAATATTTGTGTATATACAATTTACGTATTTGTGTATTCTTTAAATTAAACTAATTTTTATTTACAATGGTTTCAAATACGTTTCTTCGCCGGCGACATTTTGTATGCTGTAATAGAAAAAGAAAATTAATACTTATTTTTGGAATAAAATAGGCATACTATGATTGCAAGGATAAATATGATTTTGTGGTCATTAAAGATAATCGGGTGTTTGTTGAAAAAGGTGTGGTAAATTTCCATTGTTTGCATATTCCAATTTTATTACTAATCGGTATCTTACTAATAATAATAGTAATACTAAGATGTATTCTCTTTGTTTGATTAACTTTAACTAAAAATATGAAATTTAGTACAATTGCTGGTCTAAAAAAAAACTTCGGTTTAGAAAAACACGGGAATTTTAGAAAAGTTTGGCGATTTGATGGAATATTATTAATGCATTATCATTTACATAAATACCTTTCTAGCTTCTTGTTTGAGTTTTTATCCAGTTGAGAATAAATTGTCGGAGAATCACTTGGGCTATCAAGACAATTAAGCATCTCATCCAGTTTTTCTATGATGCTGTTAAATGTTGGCCTCACGACTGGTTCGGCATTCCAGCAGGAATACATTAAATCATATCTAATAATATAAATAAAAACACTTTGTTAGCAATTTATGGTAAAACAAACAAAATAAAAATATATAAAAAAAGAAAATAAAAAAAAAAAAATTCAAATTGAATTAAAAATTGTTTCTCTATTAAAGAATGATTACAAATTGTTCAAAATTTTGCCTAGTGTAACAAAGTGTGTAATTTTTTTACTCCAATTCAGATTTACCTATACGCTGAACGTTTTAATAGCAAATTCGGAAGGAGAGAAAAGCACTCCTTTTTTAAATTACTACCTTCTTAAATAATTTTCTATTTTAAACTGTTTTTTGGTTAATTTTTTTTTATTTTGCTTGTTGCATGACGTGCTTAATTAAAAATAATTGTACAAACTGCTGTAGGGGTTTGATGTTGTAAAACTGTTGTTGCTTATTTATGTGGAAATTATTGAGCAAATAAATGCTTTATACAAAATATACTTACAATGGCTGACTACAACCTTTAGGTTTCTCCATGCGATAACCACTTTTTAATAGATGTAGTAAACGGTTAGTAGGTATTGATGGATACGGTGTTGCACCAAGCGTAACAATTTCATATAATAGAATGCCATAGGACCATCTAAAGCGAACAGCAAACAGCTAATTAATTACATATAATTACATTTTTAATGCAGTTTTTAGTACAAATTTAATTCTTCAAACATTTAATTGTAATTTGATTGTCACAGTCAATTTATTAAACATGTGCTGTGTTTTTGTTGTGGGTTAAGGACGTCTACATGCCAGTCTTTCATTGACTGTTACAACAAATCATCAGTTGACTTCAATCTAATTTCAAAATAATAAAATCTCTTAGCTTATGCGTAAACTTTCAAAAACTAATTGAGAATTACACATGAAAAAGTATAAAATTCTTTGTAATTTTTAGAAAACACAAAAAATATCAAGTGGAATTTTCGTTCACGTGAAAGGGGAATTTAATTTTAGCATGAAATCATTGACGGTGAATTTTTTCATGATTGCAATTTTAGGGAAAAGGGAAAAATTATTCATGATAGGGGCGATTATCTAAGTTAAGCCATTTTCCCATTGATATTTTTAAGTATGAGTCAAATATTCGCAGAATGGCGATTACCAATACTTAAAATTGTCGAATATGAGCAAATTCGAATATAAAATATCCGCTTAACAATAATATTCACTCAATAATTAAGCGTAAACTTTTTTTGGCATAAGTATGTATGTATGTAAGTATGCACGTTATTTGCTTGTAGAACAAAGTGGGTGTTTGTGACATCTACTATTCAAATAACCATAAATGATTAATTAAAATGTTTATTAGCCCTTCATTGCAATACATCAATTCCTCTAATGCAATAAATCATTTCATTTAATTATGATTTTAAAATTTGGCATACTAATTTATTACATTTTATAGACGCTCTGAAGGACGATTATGTGCGCCATAAATTGGAAGTAGGGCACGATGAGTTTGACTAATAGAATAATTATTTAGATTCAAAATGACAACAATATGTACGCTCTGGTGTTGTGACACTCTAAAAGAACACACTTTATTTTTCTGTATGAAGTCCCTTTTCAAAATCGAGGACTTCTCAGTGAAGAAATATAAAAAGTTATTGAAAATAACTTTTTTTTTACTGGTGTCTTAAAGTATGCAAAACTCTTGTGTTGAGATATTAAAAAAAAAGAAAAAAGAAATTCGCATTAACGTTGCCTAATTACATATTCTGCAGTAATTCTACCCTCGAAATGTCAGCACTCATATCAGCTCTGAACATAAAATTCTTAAGCAATTTTTTCTTTTCTCATTTAAACTGATTTTTAGCTGACCGGTTTGTTTGTTTGCAGGACACACTGATACAGGTAGGAGCGATAGCCCATACGGTTATTTTGTTTTTGGGAGAAATTCTAATACAAACGTCAAAATTTCTTTACATATTTACATACATACAAAAAATGTAAAAACAAACATGTATATTTTGTTTTTGGACTTTTTCGTTTTGCTTTGCTCTACACAATTAATTGTGACGTTTAAATTAGAATTCACAAAAACAAAATACATGTAGGTTTTTATTTTTGTAAAACGGCTCCTACCTGTATCAGTATGCCCTGGTTTGTTTGTTTATCGTCTATTATTTTGTATTGAACTGTGAATTAAAAATATTATTTTTCTAAATTTTGTCATATTCATACATATATCAAATTTTGTTAGATTTTCTGTAAGCACACACAGCCACACACATAATGAATATTCGGGTTTACTTACACATCACTTTGGGTGGTATACACTTGATGAGTCATTGATTCTAGAGCCAGCCATTTAATGGGTAATTTTCCATTTCCGGTTTTCTTATACATATTTTCCTGATAAACATCACGGCTTAAACTAGAAATAAAAGAATTATAAAATTTATTAATAAATATTTGGTTGATCGGCTGACTATTTTATTGGTTGGAAAAAAACTCGCACAAAAATTGGTACAAAAACAATTTGTTTAAATGAATTTTGTAATTTAATCACGTGGTTAAAACCATATATATATATTTTTTTTAATTTATATTTTTAGCCGGAGTTACATTAAATATATTTACACCATGGCTTTTTCCATGAAATTGGTTTTGCTGAAACGTGTCCTTATTTGCTCATAAAATGTGTGAAGAAATTTTATGCCAATTATTTATTTTTCTTTACAAAATGCTTCTTCGCCACTGCTATTAACAAATAAAAAATTTCCACGTAGAAAATTTAAAAATAGTCACAGTGTGAATAGGGTGTTAGTTAATATTTATGTTTTGAGAAAATTTAATGATTTAATTCAAGGATATATTACATAAAAATTAACTTAAATTTAAGTTGCAAAAACAATAATCAAAGTGATGTTGGATGAATATTAATTTTTTAAATATATATATTTCATATTTCATATTTTAATTAATTTTTTTTAACAAACAACTTTTAAATTAATTTTTTAAAAAGTTACAGCAGTGTAGCAAATACACAGCAATTTAAGAACTCGGAACTTTCATTTATTTTGGCTTCATTGTGATATTTCCCCTTTTGTTGGCAAAAGGTATTAAGTCCAACTATACACTTACCCAAAGTCAGCTATTTTAATTGTCCTATCTGGAGCCACTAAAATATTACGTGCCGCCAAATCACGGTGTACAACTTTATTCTTCGCCAAAAACTCCTTTAATTAGAGACAACAAACACAATGGGATTTCATTAATGAAAAACGAACGGAAAAAACAAGAAAATATGGTGAAATAATATGACTTACCATGCCAACAGCCACCTGCCGGGCAATATTTAGCAAATCTCCACATGAAAGTGGCACCCGTTGAATATGATTTGTATTGCCCTCCATGTCACACTCATCAGTGTTTTTAATCGGTGCCGTCTTAGCGGCTTTTGGTGTGTGATGTTTAATTTGACGTCTCAATTTCGGCGATTGAACGCTCTTTTGTTTATTACGTAACTGATACTTATTGTCCGACGTCAGTTGCTTAAAATATGATTTATTTTCGACTGCTCCACTATATTTATTTGAGCTGTTGCAGTTCGCCTTTTCTTTCAGTTTGCAGTCACAGTCTTTAATTTGAATAGTTGTTGTCGTTGATTCCGTGCCAGCTTTACTAAAATGTTGCTCTTGCTCCTGCTGGCTTAATACGCATTCAAAGTCTACATTTTGCGTTGCAGCATCTGGCGAATCAATATTTGTTATGATTACATCAACGTTACATTTGCAAGAGTTTGTGCAAAAGCCATGGTAACCGTAGGATTTATTCTCTGCAGCAGGAGATAGAAGAATATTTGGTGTGGAGGTGTTGTGTGTTTTCATTTCTGTTGTTGCATTTACATCCTTAGCGTGTTGCAACAAGGGGGTATGTAATTTTACATGGCCAATGCCATTGTTGTTGTTCTGCGGTGTGTCTACATTTATTTCAGTGTATTTAGTTTTAAAATGTTCTATAACATCATCATTGACATCCTCAACTTTATCATCATGTTTTACACTATTTTTAGATTTTTCTGTTTCAGTTGGCTGTGACATCTTGACCAGTTGTAACTCCTGATTTTTGTTGTGTTCTTGATTTAATTCAATATATGCAATATTCGTTTCTATATACCGCTCTTTTATTTGAAGTTTATGCAAAAAATGCCACTCGTCTCTGAAATTGAAAAGCCATACACATATTTTATAAATTTTAATTGTAGAATCCCTTGTACCATATTTACACTATGAGTTTTTCATGAAGTTTGTTTATTGTTAACAGAAGAATAGGAAAAGCAAATTGAACGGAAACAAGTAAAAACGTTATATATTATAAAAATACTGTTCAAGGTTTTTGAAAAACTTCTACGTCTTCCATGAGCAGTTGAAAAAAGCGAAAAGTTTCATAAAAAA
The DNA here is from genome assembly GCA_951800035.1 of Linnaemya tessellans. Taxonomy (NCBI): domain Eukaryota; kingdom Metazoa; phylum Arthropoda; class Insecta; order Diptera; family Tachinidae; genus Linnaemya; species Linnaemya tessellans. The sequence continues at coordinate 119,645,065 of OX637534.1, read as the reverse complement.
GTTCATAGTATAAATACGGCTTGTAAATATTTTATGAAAGGTCAAGTGAATTAATTATTAGTTCTAATGAACTTCAGGTCAGTATACGCTATGGTCAGAATATAATTAGTAAACGTTGTTATTTAGTATAAAAATATTATAAAAAATGCTGTTACCTTAAAAAATTCAATAGGTTGCCGAAGCTGCAGTATTCAGTTATCAACATCATTTGGTTGCTGAAACGTGTACAATGACCAATAATGCCCACAATATTGGGATGCTTTTCAACAGATTTCATCACTTCAATCTCACGACGAAATGCGTATATGTCATCAGCAGATGGATGATCTGGCAAATAGTTTATATATTAAATAATTTGTTCGCTAATTTTTCTAATATGTATAATAGCTGAATATGTTCTGAGGTTTGCTTATTGAAATTAAAATTTTATGAACATGCAGTTCTTACATGTTTAGACATGTGCCTTAATTGAGGCAATTAAACTATAAATTGAGTTAAGGACTTTGGTGTTAATACATACACATCCCATTCAGTTTACTTAGTTATAATTTAACAAGTAAGAAAGTTTTGAATATTTGGTTGGTAAAAACTTGTACTATTTTACAACCAGCATTCCATGATATCCTCTTTTTTTTCAGAAATGCATTTATTAAATTAATTATTTAATAACTACACATATTCCATTAAAATTATATTAAATTTATTGAGCGTAAAATTTTAGCTGATATTTATTTTTTAATTTCATTTTCATAATACATATTTAATTTAATTATTGTACAGAATTTTCTGTTCACAAGGGCGCTTTGTTTCAATATATGAAACAATTAAGTCCTAATTGCACAATTTATTGATTGCTTTATTGCTAATTGTAAATTGAGTTCAATTAAGGCTGCATGCATTTCTTCATTAAGCGTTTAATATGTATGTCTGAACATGGCCTTAACTGAAATTTATTCATATAACGAAATTTGTGTATAAAAAAAAACTTTACTGTTTCACTGTTATTTACCTTTCAACATTTTAACAGCCACTTGCTGTGGGCTAGTCAATTTTCTGTCTTTATATAGGCCAAGTTTCACCAAGCCAAAAGCACCTTCACCTAAAACATGTTGAAGTATCAAATCGTTAAGATCGATTTCCATGTCATCATCGTACAGCATTTGTTCTTGGCCTTCTGTTTGATATGAAAGATCGTTTGGATTCGCTTTAAGATTTGCGGCGAAATCGAAACTATGTTTGGGATCAAGTGGTGCCTTTTTTTCAAGTTCCTGCATATAAGAAAATTTGAGAACATCAAAAAAGCGTACAAATTCTATTTTTAAAAAATATGGGATTAAGGAATATAACTTTTTACATATTTACACTATTTTTCCAAGTAACTGTGGCAGCGACTGACACTATCATGTACTAAAAGCAGAGTAACAGCACTCACCTTCGTCGGCTCTGTAGCAAAAATTAGCCGGCAAAGTAAAAGGTTGAAATAGCTACAAAAACAACTGTATATCTTCTCATCTTTCCTAATCTGTCCCCTCAATACTATCCCCTCGTTTTCAGTTCCGGCGCAATGCATTGCATATATAGGGGTCATCCCCTGAGTGCTGGACCAAGATTAAAAAAAACATGTTACTTCAACGCCCACTGAAGGGGTGGGGTTCAAAAATTGATTTTTCTGATTTTGGGGCCACAAGTTCAAAGCTTGGGACCTTTTTTGACATAAAACATATATAATTTCATTAACAAAAATCTTTAAAAATGATGTAGTTTTTTAGAGGTTGGTTTAGTTCTTCTTAGGGGAACTTTTTTCCCTTTAAGCCGATTCAGCCCATTTACGAACTTGACCTGTGCTATCCTTCAAAATGTATTTATCTATAACAAATTGCAATTGTCTGGCTGTTTTCGTTTGGGCTAAATCGTGATTTCCACAGATGGACGGACGGACATGGCTACATCGTCTTTGATTTCGTCACTGATCAAGAATATATATACTTTATGGGGTCTTAGAGAGATATTTCGCTGCTTTACTCAAGCCCCCTTATTCTGTAAGCATTTGTCGACGTCAACGTCAATATCATATAAAAAATAGGACAATTGCTTACATTTTTTCTTCATCGATTATGTATTCTTAAAGGCCTTTTGCTATTTTCTAGCCCTTAGAGAAAGTTCGAAGGACGTCATTTCCATTGAATTTATCCCCACAACGAGTAACCCATTTTTGATATCGTCTCGACATTGACATCGACAAAAATTTACAGAATAAGGGGTGCGGAATGACAAAGTAAAGATACCCTCCAATTCTTTGTTTTTGGAGGGCATAAAAAGGGCCAAGTCAATTAATACGGATTCAGGATTGTTGCCCGCATACTAAAGTTTGAGATACTCCTAATAAATCAACAACTATTCTCGCGACTGCAAATATTGAATATGAGACTTGAAAAATAGCAAAATTTAAACTTTAACGACGACCTTAATACAAATTATTAGTCACACATTCACAAACTACATACATACACACATATTAAGTTTTCTAATGTTTTATATATGTATATGATAAGTAGATACAGTTACACCAATTAGAAGAGCAATCAGTATTCCATCATTATGGGTGTGAATATGGATAAAATATTCTGTGTGTGTTAGTGAAATTTACCTCGAAATATTTACATCTTTCCTGGTAACGTTTCAGTTTTGCTCTGCGTTGGTAAATGATGAATATCGTCAAAGATAAAATTGCCACACAAAATATGGGTGCTAATATGACTGCAATCAATTTCACAAAAGGGTTCTTTTCTGAAAAACCAAACATATAAACAAAAATATAATAGCTAAGGAACTAAGTTATTTAGGTTACCAAGTACATAATCAAGAGTTAATGAAGTATAAAATTTTACAAACAAAATATGAGTAGTTGCAACTTGCTTCATATTAGGGGTATTCAGTTTTAATTTAAAAGAAAAATTACATATTTATTATGATTCATAGCACACAATTCCGATTTTAATTGCTTTTAATCCCATAAATTGTTGCATTAGAATAGCAGAACCGATAAAGTGAGTTTAACACGATCATTTCTTCGTTTCAATTGATATATCATATATCGTCAGCTAACACCCGAAGGTTCATAGCTGATAAAAATTTAAAATATTTTAACTTAAAAATATTTTTTTTCACTGATTATGATCTAATTAGAAAAAAATACATCATAATCAAACTAATTTAGTTTAAATTACCCCTCTTGGGGGTCAGGTGACGATATGTATGTGCATTTTTCAGGAGCAGCAATTGAGTTTGACGTGTAATAATTTTTTTAAAATTATTTAAAATTAAAATGAATAATTTTAAATCATTTTAATTTTATATAAAAAAAACAAAACAACAAAAAATTAATTTTGTTTCATAAACACAAATTTTTCCACATGAAATAAAATAATTAATTTCCTGCAGAAGTTACACAAAGGAATGACGAAATATTGAAAATTAATATATTTTAAATAAAAATAAAGGGACCTTAAAGGCTTAAAAGTATTAGAGTATAATAATAATTAAAAAGAGGTCAAGAAACCAGAAGAATTTTAATTATAATTAAAATCAATCGGATAATAATCCTGAAGAGAATATCCAGAGGATATCGAAATATTGATAAATAAATAAATAATAGTTTGAAAGTTATTATTTTATAAAAACAAGCCTCAAGCTCAATATTATTACTTAAATTAAAAAATTAAAGGCTAAAACAAATTAGAACAATATATTCCGGAAAACTATTTCCTTACTTGATAACTCAGGATACGGGAATGGACTCTGTGGCATATTTAGCTGTATTTTTTAGCCACTCTTACACCTATAAATTTTATGTGCATGATATCGCTGTCACATTCACTTGTAATTTTTAATTTATGTCAACATACACTTTATCAAGGTCCTACTGTACTTGGATAGCATGCATAATTAAACTTACCTGGCATATGCACCACAGTTTTTGTTATATCTGTGAAAGATGCTGTTGCATTTCCACCTCTCGTATACGCTGTAAGACTTACTTCGTAAAAAACACCATAAAAGTAGACTTGTGGTATGAAAAAGTTGTTAATATCCTGCAAAAGAAACCAAAATGATTTTTTTACTATGAATTTTTGGTTTAGATAGTGGAAATATATAAAGAACTATGCAACAGCAATAAAATTCAAAATAAAAATAGAAAGAAATATGTATACAATCCTTTACAGATGAATTTATTGCAATAGTAAAGAAAAAGAAAAGTTTTACATATTTTTTTCTAAAAAGAATTATACACACACTAAATGGTTTTCGCAATTAAATATATTACACATTAACATGCCATCAATATTTTATGTATTTTTGTGAAAAATGCACACATTGACTGTCTGTTCCACAATGCCATTAAATATCATTCGGTGGCATAATTATATTCAGAACAAAAATAAAAGTTTTAGTTTTGCTTTAATTCAAAATTCTATCACTTGAAAGTTGCACTTGAAATACATTTTTCTTGCACGAGTATCATATGAATATGTGATTCTTTATGCAAGAAAAGTCTACTGAATTTTAAGAAAAATAACAAATGACTTTTTAAATTTCCTGTTATTCGTTACACAACAAGTTTTAAGAAAAAACAAGTAAAAACGTTATATTCGACCGGGTCGAATCTTAAATACTCTCCAAATATATAGTAAATAAAAATTCTATTTTGTAGGGGTCACTCCGGCAGGGGCCGTGGGGGAGACATCTCCCCTTTGCCATAAAACACAAAAAAATAAATTTTTAGCGTTATTAAGCGTAAAAAAAAATATTTTTTTGATAGGGTCATTTGGGGTTAAAGGAGGTGTAGGGCAGAGGACGATCAGATAACGTCTCAGCTGCGTCATAAAGTCTTAATAATATAATTGTTAAGGCTTAAGTAATACAATTTGTCAAATTTTTACACAATTTTTTGCATATAATATCTTACGTCAAAACCCACTAAAGGGGGCGTGGTTCAAGAATTGATTTTTCTTATTTTATGACTCCAATTTCAACGCTTTGAACCTTCTTTGACATAAAAATATATGATTTGATTAATAAAGAAAAAACTTTAAAAATTATGTTGTTTTCTAAAGGTTGGTTTAGTTCTTCTTAGGGGAACGTTTTTCCCTCTGGCCCGACTTAGCCCATTTACGAACTTGGCCTGTGCTATCTTTCAAAATTTATTTGTTACAAATTTTAAGGGTCCGGCTCTTTTCGTTTGGACTGAATCATGAGATCCACAGACGGACGGACGGACATGCCACATCATCTTAGAATTCATCACTGATCAAGAATATATATACCTCATGGAGTCTTAGAAGGATATTTCGTTGCATTACATGAGGAGTGATAAAGTGAATATAAATTGAAATTCTTTTTTGGAGGGTATAAAAAAACACTTCTAATAGTCAATACGAAAAAGTACACAGACCTTTAAATTTTTTTATTTCTACGTGTACGTGTGCGTTTGCAACTAAAAAACTATATAGAAAAGTTTAGCATTTAGAAAAACTATTTTTACTGTGCAAATCTACATAAAAGTATCTTTTAAACCATATATATTTCATTAATATTGGTAAAAGATAAGATGCTTGAATGTGTACCACAAAAAATTTGAATCGTTATATATAGTAGAATTTGAGCGATATATAGTAAAATTATGTTAAATTCAAATGGCAAAAATAAATAATTGCTGATATTTCTTTGGCACGTCCATTTATTGATGCATTCAGGTGGAACAACTTGCAAGATTTGGTTCGCTATAGAAACAAACCCTGACTGCTGCCAGTATTTATAATCATGAAAGCGCAAAAAATTTCATATGCAATATAAAAACTAAAGAAATTAAATATGAAATGAATATCAAATTTGACTGTAGAGAAAATAAAAAGAAAAGAAGTTTAACGATTATTTACTACCTGTTTATGTATATATAAAATAAACATTTTCGTCTGGGAGATTATAAACTCAAATTTATGATTGCTTTAAATATAAAATCCCAAACAAAAATTTCAATTTTATTTACAAAAAGCAAGCATTTAAATTTTTTTTAATGTTTTCCATACTCGTGGCACTTAATCTTTTACGTTAATATGCAACGCAAACAATAACATATCCTTACAAGTATTTAAGCTTTTAATAACTTATATGATAAGAAATAAAGTTGTTTCATATATTAAACTCACTTGAAATTCTATCAGTAATATTTAAGTGAACAATTGCACAAAGAGAAAAAAAAACAACAATTCGAGAACATTTAAATCCACTTAAAAACACTCAATCAATATACAATAGATGAAATATGCTTACCTTAGATAATTGATAGCTTATTGCTTCCCCTTGTACTGACAAGTCCTGTACGCGCAGCGTGTAGTTGTCGGGTAAATGCGATGGTAATTGCCAGCTAATATTCAAGGAATAAACATGCAGATCAACAATGTTTTGTTCGATGTAGAGGTTTTGTGGAGTTTCAGGTGCTTTAGTAAAAAAATAAGATACAAAATGATGTGATTAACAGTGGAAATAAGTCATATGCAAACAAAATTAAGAACATTATATTGGACCGGGTCGAATCTAAACCCTTTACAGCGCCAACTGTTACTTTTAAATAAATTGTGTTTTAAATGATCAAACAAGAAAGAACGTTCTTAAATACCCTCCAAATGTTTAATAAATTAAAACTCTATTTTTTCGGGGTCACTCCGGGAGGGACCGTGGGGGAGACATCTCATTTTTGTTATAAAACACTAAAAAGTCTATTTTTGGGGTTATTAAGTGAAAAAAAACACAAGTTTTTTATAGGGTCATATAGGGGGCAAAGGTCAAACACATCTCAGCTTTGCCATGAAAGTTTGAAAATTTAATTTTTAAGGCAGTCATAACACTCTAAAAATAAATGCTTGGGATGATTATATACAAAATAAAAATACCATTTTTTTGATAGGGTCATTTAGGGAGCAAAGGGGGAGGAGGGGGTAGGGCAGAAACAGGCAGTCATAAAACTCTAAAAATAAATGCTTGGGATGATTACATACAAAATTAAAAAAAAGATTATTTTTTTTGGTAGGGTCATTTAGGGGATGAAGGGGGAGGAGGGGGCAGGGCAGAGGAGTACCAGGTATCGTCTTAGCTTCGTCATTAAAGCTTAAAAGTTTTATTTTTAAGGAATGTAGGCTTAAGTAAAACTATTTGTTAAACTTTTATGCTATTTTTGCATATAATAACGCCCACTAAAGTGGGCGGGGTCCACAAATAATTTTTTTTTAATTTTATGGCTCCATTTTAAGGCGTTGGACCGTATTTGAATATATCATTTGCTTAACAAAATAACCAAAAAACTTATGTTGTTTTTTCTGGTTTGGTTTAGTTCTTTTTAGGGGAACTTTTTTCCCCCTTGCCCGATTTAGCCCATGTCCGAACTTAACCTGCTCTAAGCTTTAAAATATATTTATACTAAATTTCAAGAGTCTAGCTCTTTTCGGTTGGACTGAATCGTGATTTCCACAGACGGACGGACGGACGGACATGCTCAGATCGTCTTAGATTTCATCACTGATCAAGAATATATATACTTTATGGGGTCTGAGATGGGTATTTCGATGCGTTACAAACGGAATGACAAAGTGAATATACCCTCCAAATTCTTTTTTAGAGGGTATAAAAATATATAATATTATATTGTTTTTTAGAGGCTGGCTTAGTTCTTCTTAGGTGAACTTTTTTCCCTCCGGCTCGGTTCAGCCCATTTACGAACTTGACCTGTGCTATCCTTCAAAATATATTTCTACCAAATTTCAAGGGTCTGACTCTTTTCGTTTGAACTGAATCATGATTTCCACAGACGGAATGACGGACATGCCTAGATCGTCTTAGATTTCCTATCTTATCTTTATGGGATCTCAGAGGAATATTTCGCTGTGTTACACACGGAATGACAAAGTGATTATACCCTCCAAATTTTATTTTATTTTTTTTTTGAAGGTATGAAAACTGTGCCGTCATTAATAATTGTATTGGCACATTTAATCGAATGCTATTTTTAATTCTTGCTTATCGTTAATAATTTATATTACATAAAAATAAATAAGAAATCCTGAGCTAAAAATAAATATTTCATAACAAACAACTAACCACAAATATTGAAATTATAATTATGCCACTCGACACATGACGGCACCGTAAATGTTTTCCAAAATAATTCACTTTCCCGCATACTTTTTGTGTTGCTGGCCCGTATGCCCACTTTATAAACCGATGAAAATGTTAGATTTTCCAATTGATGTTGGTAAAGTTGGCGTGGCTGCAAAAAGAAAAGAAAAATAATAATAAACATAAATTTAAAGAAGATTTATTAAAGAATTACAAGTAAAATAAACCGCACACGTTTAGTAATTGAAAGAAGCTAATACTTTATTGGCAATTTGTTTAAATTGAATTGAAAATTTGTTTTTATTGCCTAGACGGACGGATTTGTTATTATCAAACATGTTGCATACACATGGATGTGTGTATATTAGTTCTACCTTCTCTTAGTCATTTTCCTTAGGAGTCCATGCTGGCTCATAATAAGGATTTACTTGATTGTTGGTTTAAATTTATTTATTTTACATTAACATCGATATACATTAGGGTGTCCCAAACAAATTTTTTTTTCTGATTTTCATAGGTGCTCAATCAAAATTTAAAAGCTTATAGGGTAAAGTATTTTTGATTTTTTTTTTTTTAGAATTTTCGGAATAGGTTTAGAGGTCGCGCAAATGGAGTTTTCATAAAAAACCGGAGTTTTCGACCTTTTTTCTAACTTTACTCATAACTTGGTTAATAACCACGGTTTTCTACACTCCTGAGGAAACAGTTTTAAAGAAAAGTATGCAAGCTTTATTCCTGTGTGAAAAACTTACAAGTTTTGGATACCCTAAATTACAATTTTTTGTATTTTGTTCAAAAGTTTTCTAATAACGCTTTACAACTTTTCAAGTTTCAATGAAAATGAAAAAAAAAACCAATGATGCAGTTTGAAAGACGAATTAATTCTAATTAATATGAATAAAATAATTTTTAAATTTGATCTTAGCGTTCCTGAGTTATACCCGTTTTTAGCTTTATACCCAGTATATGTTAATATAAGCCAATCAACAAGAACTTTTCTATTTGATTCGTCGGTCAACTGAGTCAAAAATTGTTGTTATGTAAAATCGTATCGACAATATTATAGCGGAGAATACACATAAAATAGAAAATGGAAATAACGGCGGGTAACGATTTGGATCAATAAATGCCAGAAGTTAATGGCAGTTAGAACCCCAATGTTGTAATATTGCCAGATCTATTATTCATTCAATCCCTCAAGATATTGGGAAAAAATCCAACTGAGCCGCGGATTAAATTGAAATGAAATAATATTTTATTTATTCGCAGGAATCACCTTTAAATCCCAACTATAAAAATTTATCGAAATATACAATAATTATAACTGAAAAAAGGTATCACAATTTTTAAGGTACAAACTATAAAAATAATGTTACCCGGGAACTGTAGGACCAAACTCCATTTTTCTTTTATTTAATTGCTTAGAACTTGTCCGCCTTCAAAATGGCGTCACTTGTTTTTATACCTTTCATATAAATTTGAAAAGTAATAAACCGTTTTTTGCAGAATTTATTAAAAAATTACAAAAATACTTAATATGTGGAACAGTAATGGACAAAAATATTGTGGGTGATTGTTTTAGTTACACTGTGAATTTTGCCATCAAAATGCCTACTATGCACTTCTCATACTTGCACTTAGGCTTAGTAAAAATTTTAAATTGTTTGTTGATGATTGTTTTAGTCACGATTTATTTTTTTGTGCCACTCAGTGAATTCTGCCATCAAAATGCCTACTATGCACTTCTCATACTTGCACTTAGGCTCAGTAAAAATTTGAAATTGTTTGTTGATGATTGTTTTAGTTACGATTTATTTTTTTATGCCACAGTGTGAATTTTACCATCAAAATGCCTACTATGCACGTCTCATACTTGCACTTAGCCTCAGTAAAAATTTCAAATTATACAGTTTTATTTTCCCTTTGTTTTGCTAATTTTAAAGTTCAGTTTCAATTAGTGTGTTGTGCTTTTTTTAAAAAAAGAATATAATAAATTTTTACGGATTACAAAAAATTTACGACAACAGCCACTATGGACTCTTCAGGGGGACACCCTAATATACATCAATACCTCACTTTGCGTCGTTTCATTTTGTGTTTTTTCGAAGTTGCGTCGCTGCTGAATTATTACTAATTTTCACAGTGCGTCGTTAGAATTTCGAAGTTACATTGTTTTGGGTTCGAGTCTTTAATTATTTATTATTATTATTATTATTATTATTAAATTTTCTTGTTTTTTCTAAGATGGCAACGGCTTTTGTTTCTACATAATTGCGCCATGGCATCAAAACTCGGGGATTCCCTTGCTAACTGAAACCCAACGCAATTTTTATACCGTTTTATTTTCACTTTGTTTTGCTAGTTTTAAAGTTCAGTTTCAATTAGTGTGTTGTGATTTTTTGTTTTTAAAGAAAATAATAAATTTTTACGGATTACAAAAAATTTACGACAACAGCCACTATGGACTTATCACACGGTGATTGATTTCCTTATACGTGAAATCCAAAAGATGAGCAGCACAAGTTGAAGTGTGTAAGCCGAGACTAATTAAAATCATAAAATTTTTTTTCATGAATATTTTTAATACATATGCCCCAGATTATTGTTCAATTAATTTACAAATTATGTATTTATATAATTACATATAAATAAATAAATAAAGATTAAATGCTATAATTACGTATTTAGTAAACAAACAGAATTTCGAAAATGATCTTTGCTAATAAAAAGCATTTATTTGCAAAAGCATTTAAGTAAACGTGTCTAGTTACTAGACATACAGTCGGTTATTAAATCAATTAGGTAACGATTTTTTTCTTTGTTTGTTATATTTGCTATATTATTTAAATTATAATTTAAATGCTCATATGTTATTTATTTTCATTTGTGTAACCTTCACAACTTCTTTTATTGATTCATCACGATGCGGGCAGCTTTGGAAATTTTCGACTCGAAGTTCGCCATAAATTTAAAATTTATTTAATGTATTTTAATATTTTTTTAATTTTTTTCTGTTTATTCCGGCTTGAAAGTTGCTAAACTAAGAATTTAATTAATTGTTTGTTAAGCAGAATGACGTTTGCCTTTTGTGCTACTCGTATTCTCTCCGACGCCGTCGTTGAGTATTGGCATAATAATGCTTAATTAGTTTTGGAATAATAGTGTTTAATTAGTATTGTAATGCAAGTTTTTTTTTGTAAATAACTTTTACTGAAACTTTTAACTTTTTTGTAAATAACTTTTACTAAAACTTTTCAATGTGTGAATTAAAACTTTCATCAACAATTTATTATCATTGGCAACACAATAAATCGTCCAAACCGGAACACTAAAGGGGATGTACAAAAATAACATTTTCTACACTGGAGATGTTTTTGCAACTTTTGTTTTTGATTTTCATAGTTATTAAGGAAGTTTTAATTAAATTTATATACAAAAGAAGATTGATGCACCGCTAATTTTAAGTTTAAACTGCTCACAAAATTTGCAGATTTTTCTAAATGAACTTTCAAAAATTTATAAGAATCTGTAGCGTCATTTTATGTTATACAATAATTAATGTGTGTTTAACCTTGTCCACTTTCTTAATTATATGTTTGTTAATGAATTGTTGTGCACAGTTTTACTAGAGTATTTATTCACAACTGGCACGTAAGGAAATGTGGTTTGTCAATGGCAGCTCAAGTGCCTAATTCCAAGTGCCGGCAAACCACATACAAAAACAAAGGATGGCGAATTAAAGTTAAGCTGTTAACAAATAAGGGTGCTGTTAGCTGAAGTAGTAGAACATGAGACTATGAAGTGGAGGGTCCTGAGTTCAACCCCGCGCTGAGTCATGAATATTGTGTTGGATTCCTCTGATCAGCATTAGTGCATGGTTGTGTTAGTTGTTCAGTGATGAAGGCACAGCACTGGTCACTGAACATAATTGGCAGTGACTGACACTATCATGTACTAAAAAGCAGAGTAACAGCAGCATCCTCCTTCGTCGATCCTGTAGAAGTAAGAAGGTTTGAAGGTAGCTACAAAAAATGCTCTGTCTCCTTATCTTTCTTCATCTGTCCCCTCGTTTCTAGTACCCGCACAATGCACTGCATATGTAGGAGTCATCCCCTGAGTGCTGGTCCGAGATAAAAAAAAAATATATATATATACACACACCATTACCTCACTTTGCGTCGTGGTTACGTTCCAAAACGCGACTCAAAGTAAATTATGATTTTCTATAGCAAACCATGTGAAGATCGAAGATAGGTTACGAAAATACTACTTTTTCAAAAGAAAGTTGAACAAAGTAAACATTTGAAAAACAAAAATAATATAAAATTTTATTACATATGTACATAACAAACAAAATCAATTAAAACAAAATAAAATATTCAATTAATTTATAAAAAACAAAATAAAAATTTATCACTGTCTGATAAGTCCATTGTGGCTATTGGAAAAATATTTATTTACCTTTTTTGTAATTTTTGTATTATTCTCTTTTTTTTAATGCACAAACTGAACTTTAAAATTAGCAAAACAAAGTTAAAATAAAACTGTATCAAAATTGCGTTGGTTTTCAGTTAAAAAGGGAATCCCCGACTTTTGATGGCATGGCGCAATTATGTAGAAACAAAAGTCGTTGCCTTCTTTTAGGAAAAAAAAGAAAATTTAAAAAAAAAATCATAAATAATTAAACACTAGAACCCAAAACAACGCAACTTCGAAAATCTAACGACTCACAGTTAAAATTAGTAAGAATTCAGCAGCGACGCAAGTTCGAAAAAAAACGCAAAATGAAACGACGCAAAGCGAGGTATTGGTGTATGTATTTATATACAATGTACATTGTGCATACATACATACGAGTATTTTCGTTAGTATTAAAAATTCAAAAGAAAAAAAGCATTTATCTTCTGTTTTGACAGCGTGAATATTATACGAATTAAAAATCAGGCACGGTCATAAATTTTTGAATCACGTTTACGTACGCACGCGTGATATAAATAATTTATATCCACGATGTACATGAACCATGAGTGAATCACGGCTGACACGGAAAAATTACAGCATTTGCACTTCTCTAGATTTTTTTTCTTAATCCACAGTAAAGGCAGTCCTTTCATGGCTGTCCTTAATCTGGGGAAGAGAGAAAAATTGCAGAGCTCAAATCTATTGCATACGGTACCTAAGACACGTAAAATGCTATAAAAATTAAAAAAAAAATACTAATAAAAATTCACCTCATTTTTTGAATAGGACCTCGTATTACTTTGATGATTGTATGTTGCGGTCGTTTAAAACAATATGATATTCCCGTCTCAAATTTAATTTATTCTTTTTGTATTTAAATGAATTTAATTAAATTAAAGAAATTTAAACCAACCATACACTGCTCTCCATTAGAATAAGGCCAGTCAGTTTTAGTATTGATTTACTGATTTTCTCCCGATACATTTTTAAGCGCGATGAAAGAACACTTTGTATGAACATCATTAATCATTTAATTCCACCCCAATTAACAACACGAAAACTGTTTTGTTTCTCATGCCAATAAATTCATAAATTATGCACTAACTTTTCTTCTTCGAATTTTTTATCAAATCTGGGTGATACACTGCTTTCCATTAAAATAAGGCAGTGTTGTCAGATAATTTTTTTTTCTTCCCCCCAAAAAAATTTAGAATCCCCCTAGATTCTACACTTTTTCTTAAAAAAACCCCTAAAGCAGAAAAGTTTAAGTAGTAATTTGGTTTCATCATTCTTATCTCTATTAAATTTGAATTGAGGTACTATCATTCTTACGCGAAAAGCACGAAAACACCCAAATTTTTATTTATTTTATAAAAAGCCCCCCAAAAAATATTTCTGCAATCTGTCTTTCTTTTGTAAGAGACGGCTTGAGGAAGTCTGTTACGGGTACATGTACTTCTATTGTTTGGGATGCAAATTCAATATGTTTTTTCGTATTTTCTTTGCAATAAGGTCCCCTGTTAGCCACCATAATGCTTTTACAATATTTGCATAAAGCTTTGTAGTTGTCTCCCTGGACAGGGGCTAACCAATCTGAAATTTAATTTTGCATTTATTGTGTTTAAAACTTTATTTAAAAATACAATACCTTTAAACTGCTGATCTGCTTCCCACTCCTTTTTATATTTTTGTTTATATATGTTATCCTTTTTTGGCATATTGATAATAAATTGTAAAGATGGACAACTTTTTAAAATTTATATTCTGCAGTTGAAGGAAAACCAACAAAATTGATTTAACGAGAAAAATGTTTTAATGTTTGTATTTGCGTGATTACATTTCGATACAATATCTTCTACATGCTCAGTGGTTAAATTATGTACTATTATGCACCAAACTATAAATTCGAAAATCCCCTAAAAATCCCCTAAATAAAATTTTCTTACCCCCAAATTTCCCCCTAAAGAATATTAACCCCTAAATCTGCACCTAAATAGAAAAAAACCCTAAATCTAGGGGGAAAACCCCTAATCTGACAACACTGCCCCCAGGTGTTTTTAGTATGGATTTACTGATTTTCTTCTGATCAATTTTGCCGTGTTAAGTCTTCTTCTGCAATGATTTTAAAAATGTAACATCTTGAAATTTTTAACATTTGATGCATATATAAAAACGGTACCATTTTGCTTATTGGTACCTTTTGCTTAACATTTCATTAGAAAAAAAAATAAAAAGGAAATACAAATTTGCCGTTTCGACGACTTGTGTAAAAACTTATTTCTATTTCTATAATATAAACAAAAATATACCAATTGGTTATTAGCACAATAAAATACTTATATGTATTAGTTTTTGTACAAATTTTGTTAGGAGCTGTTATTCCGTTTTGCGGCCTTATTCTAAGCAAGAGGTACTAATCAGCAAAATAGTTTCTTTTTTATATCTGCCTCAAATGTTAAATTTTTTTTGTAAATATTACAGAAGCAGACTTGACATGGCAAAATTTATCAGAAGAAAATCAGTAAATCGCCTAGCCTTATTCTAATGGACAGCAGTGTACCACCCAGATTTAATAAAGGATTCGTAGAAGAAAAGTTTGTGAATAAAGCGAATTTATTGGCATGAGAAACAAAACTATTTTCCTGTTAATTGCTGTGGAATTAAATGATTAGTGATGTTCATACAATACGTTCGTTCTTTCTTTCATCGCATATAAAACATTTTTGTACACGGCAATCACTCATTCATACAAGTGCCGTTCACACACATTTTCCTGACATGCTGGATGACAATAACAAAAGAATTTAAAACAAATATGTGTGTTCAGTTTTTGTTTTGCTCCACTTTTCAATTTATATGAAATATATTAAAGACAATTTTCCCATTGACCGGCCATTCCACAAAACAATTAACATTCAAATTCTTGAGTGGTTCATTATAAATAATCCTTAGAATTGATTTCGTTATACAGATGTTTTGATTTGATTAAATAGAATGTAATTATGGCTTAACCTTTTAATCGTATATTCTTTTCAGATTCTGAGAAAAATACAAAACGTAATTTAAAGTATCGCTAAATATTTCAAATCGGCAGCAATAAAGTGCGGGGGGAGTAGTTTTGTATTGGCAGAATTGAAACAAAATATTTAAGATTAACATGTTTATTATTTAGTTATAGCATTCAGACAGACGACAGTTATATTTAGAAATAAAATAAATAGTGCTGAGAAAAGATGTGTTATTTTTTTTATTATTATTATTTGAGTTTATAATATTTACGTACGTATACACGACCATGTAAAAATATTTAAAAATTTAAAGGAATCTGGGGGCAAATTACGGCATTCGATATGGATCGAAATTTGTATTTAAATAGAAATTTCTATCGATACCGAATGCGGTAATTTGGCCCCAGATGGATGGAAATTTGTATTTAAATTGTATAGAAATTTCTATCGATATCGAATGCGGTAATTTGGCCCCAGATGGATCGAAATTTGTATTTAAATTGTATAGAAATTTCTATCGATATCGAATGCGGTAATTTGGCCCCAGATGGATCGAAATTTGTATTTAAATTGTATAGAAATTTCTATAGATATCGAATGCGGTAATTTGACCTCTGCTTTAACATTTGAAGTACGAGTATATTTAACTCCGCCTGTCCTAGGATGTTGAAATAATTAATTCTTTTGTACAATTATATTTAAAACAAAATCAGACCCATCAATTTTTTGCAGTGTAGTCTAATGTATAACAAAATAATTATACGCCTTCACTATCAATAATAATACAATTAAAATTTATTTCTATTTTTTTGTTTGCATGACACCAAAATGATTCAAGTCGGGGTGGGAGTTTGATTAATATTTCTTTTCGTTAGAAGAGAAATTCTTTAGTTTTTATTCATATTTAAAAATATTCTAGATAAATTGGTTTTTCGAATTTTAGGCATAATCTATAATCGAAGAGGTTTTATTATTTTACAAAAATGCGTATTTTTTTTATTAAAATTTCACACTAATTCGTTAGTTTGAAATTAACAAAAAAAAATTAATATAATTTGTAGGCCCTTCAAATACAATTGGAGGGTATATTCACTTTGTCATTCCGTGTGTAACGCAGTGAAGTATTCCTCTAAGACCCTATAAAGTATATATATATTCCTGATCAGTGATGAAATTTAAGACGATCCAGCCATGTCCGTCCGTCCATCTGTGGAAATCACGATTCAGTCTAAACGAAAAGAGCCAGAAAGAGCTTGAAATTTTGTATAAATATATTTGAAGGATAGCACAGGTCAAGTTCGTAAATGGGCTGAATCGGGCTAGAGGGAAAAAAGTTCCCCTAAGAAGAACTAAAGCAACCTCTAAAAAACAATATAATTTTTAACGTTTTT
Source organism: Linnaemya tessellans (assembly GCA_951800035.1). Taxonomy (NCBI): domain Eukaryota; kingdom Metazoa; phylum Arthropoda; class Insecta; order Diptera; family Tachinidae; genus Linnaemya; species Linnaemya tessellans. Next base: position 119,628,036 of record OX637534.1, on the reverse strand, counting down.
TTTTTTGTAATTGTGTTAAGCAAATGATATATTTTTATGTCCAAGAAGGAATAAGTCATAGAACTTGCAGCCAGAAAATCAGAAAAAATCATTTTTGGGCACCGCCCCCTTTAGTGGGCGTTGAACTAACACATCACATGAAAAAATAGTGTAAATATTTAACAAATTGTTAAATACATTCCTTAAAAATTGTATTTTAAGCTGAGATGCGCTCTGATCTTCCTCTGCCCTATCCTCCCTCCACCTTTGCCACCTAAATGGCCCTATGTTGGCTACTGATGTTGGGTTTCTTTGTGCCTTGGAATATTTATCATGTCTTTCTGAATTTTAAAAAAATTTTCGAACAATTAGCCTATAAATCTTAATTGAATTTAATATCAATAGCAATATGAATGTTCGATAAAAATACTCTCACATAATGTTAATTACGCAAACGTATGTTTTTGTTAAAAAATTAAAACCAATTGAAAATGTCTATAACAAAAAAAAAGGTGTTAAACGGCAAAGAATAATTTTTGCGAGAATATTCTACAATATATAGCCAGCCATTTTCGATACACATATCCATACACATTTATATATGTATGTAAGTATGCATTTGCAAGTACATACATATGAACACAAAATGATATGCCCAAATTTATTGATAACTGTTAATCAATTCACTTTTCCAGACATTTTCCATACAGACTTATGAACTTAACCCTTTTCTTTTAGTCTGCAGACAAAATTTGTAAATAAATAAAAAAAAAGCATGTTGATGCAAAAATAAACATGTTTGTGCAAAACACCCTTTGCTTAAGTGATAACGAACGATTCCCTTGAATCTGTATTTCCATTAACTGAAAAGCACACACATATGTACATACATACATGCACTTTTGTAAGTTCAAGCATGCATACAGACATACACACATACATACCATGCATAGCTGTGTATCTGTGGAATAAATAAAGTTTATATTATACAATACTTTTTAACGATTAACCGCTTTCAGAATCGATGATCTGTGGTGTAAGAGGAAGAAGAAGAAACTGCTAAATATGTTGAATACTATAAAAGGAGAATGTTTGTTCACTGCAATTAATAGTAATTTGAGAAAACTAGATGAGCAAAGTGCTTTTGGAATTGAAATTTTAGTGAAATATTTCTTGAAATAAAAAAATGAATAAATATTTGGTGGGTGCTGCAAATAAAAGTTGTGCTAAGAAATTGTGTTGTAATAAAGTTCCATTTCTTTTTAGGCGACACTTGTTGCTTTGGCGGCAATAAGCTGTACTGTTAGTGGTCTGCCTTATGGCGCCAAAGTAGCGACTTATGGAGGTGGTGGCGGAGGAGGTGGAGGCGGAGGCGGTGGAGGAGGAGGTGGTGGCTTTGGTCCAGGCGGCGGCGGTGGTGGTCCTAACGGTGGCCATGGCGGTGCTGGATTTGGTCCCGGAGGAGGTCATGGCGGAGCTGGGGGAGATTTCGGCCCAGGTGGTGGTGGAGGTTATGGTGGCGGTAAAGGCTTAGGCGGTGGTGGTGGTTTTGGCTCTGGCTCAGGTCTAGGTGGTGGTGGAGGAGGTTTTAGACCAGGTGGTGGTAGCAGTGGAGGCCATGGCGGTAGTTCGCTTTCTCCAGGAGGAGGATGTGGTGGAGGAAGTGGTTGTGGAGGAGGTGGTGGTAATGGTCTTGGTGGTGGCAGTGGACTTGGTGGGGGACATGGAGGAGGTGGCGGCAGTGGCCTTGGTGGAGGACGTGGAGGAGGTGGCGGAAATGGTCTTGGCGGTGGAAATGGCCTTGGGAGTGGACATGGAGGAGGTGGCGGAAATGGTCTTGGAGGCGGAAGTGGTCTTGGAGGCGGACATGGAGGAGGTGGCGGTAGTGGTCTTGGAGGCGGAAGTGGTCTTGGAGGCGGGCATGGAGGAGGTGGCGGTAGTGGTCTTGGCGGTGGCCATGGAGGTGGTCCAGGCGGTGGTTCAGGTGGAGGATTTGGACCAGGCGGTGGTGGCGGTCATGGTTCTGGTTCAGGTTTAGGTGGTGGTGGTGGTGGTGGTGGCGGATCTGGTTCTGGCTCTGGTCTAGGAGGAGGAGGTGGTGGATTTGGTCCTGGTGGTGGTTCAGGAGGCCATGGTGGCTCTGGATCTGCCGGTGGTCATGGTTCTGGTCTTGGAGGTGGTAGTGGTAGCGGCTTCGGAGGCGGTGGCGGTAGCGGATTTGGTGGTGGTCATGGTTTTAGCGGTGGTGGCGGTTATGGCGGCGGTGGTGGTGGTGGTTTTGGCGGTGGCTACGGTGGTGGTGGCGGTGGTGGTTATGGTGGTTATAAAAAACATGGCTACTAATCAAACTGATGTATTTAATACACTGTGATGTCATTTCTTGTACATTTTTTTTTTCAAGTAAATAAATTTTTTTTAATACTTATTCAATTTAATTTTAAAATTGGGCCATTTGTGACACTTTTGAATATTTAATGGCCCTGTGGCACTATATGGCACAGAGACAGGGGTAAACATATTAGCCCTATTCATAATCTTGTGCAAACAGTCTTGCATCACTGCATTTGCAAAATAATTGTACTCTGCACCAACAAAATACATTGAAAATGCTCTCAAACACTCTCTCAATTTGCAAATGCAAGATAATGCAAGACCATTTGCACAGGATTGTGAATTGGGCTATTAAATATTGGTGGATTAAAAACCGGACTATATTTCAATATTTTAGGAAGTTGGACAAACAAGTTTGATCAAACATTGAGTTGAAAGTCTTCACACTAAAATTTAAAAAGTTTGTGTGTGTTACTTACATTTCGGATTTCTAAGGGCTGCAAATCGTAATCTTCACTTTCCGGAGAAAAGCAGATGATATTGTAATGGCAAGTCATGTCTGTAAATACATATAGAATATTTTTACTTTTTATAACAACTTTTTATTGTCTTGTTTAGTTTATTTTGCTATATTTATTAAGCTCTTTGCTGGTTCGCTGTCAGTGTCAAAAACTGTTAACCACATATTGAAAGAAATTTATTTTCTTTAAATTAAATACAATTTTATAAAAGAAAAACCAACTCGAGCGTAATAAATATAGCAAAATATAATATTTACTATTAAAAAAGTAATATCATGACTTTTACAATATTATTCGAATTTTTAAGAAATGCTACTCCTTCTTTCAATATGAGTTGTCTTACTTAAGAACATTTAAAACAATTTTCAAATAACTTCACATACCTGCAGCCGGTTTCCATGTCAAAGTTGCTGTCAAATGCATTCTATTATGTTCGTCTTCGGTAAAGCGTGTAATTTTTATTTCCGTTACATTACCGGGCGTATAACTGCGACGCAGCGTCTTAAATTGTTGATGTTGTGCGATAACCGAATATTTGTTATTTGAATGCACCGCCAAAACGGAAATGTTGTAGGTGGTGTTGTACATGAGTTGATCAATGGTAAAGAATTCGTCATCAGACTGGTGAGAAAATTAATAAATTTGTTAGTGCAGACTTATATGTATGTATGTGTGTATGTATGCGTGCATGTGTGTATATGTAAGAGATGATTTGTTTGAGAATTCATATATTTTTAGGTTAAAGAAGGTTCAAAGCGTTGAACTAGGAGCCAGAAAATCAGACAAATTTCATTTTTGGACCACGCCCCCTTTAGTGGGCGTTGAACTAACATATCACATGGAAAAATAGTGTAAATATTTAACAAATTTTATAATTTAAGGCTACATTCGTTAAAAGTTTAATTTTAAAGCTTTTATGACGAAACTGAGATCTTCTCTGATCTGCCCTACCCACCCCCACCTTTATCCTATATATATGGCGCTATAAAAATTTTTTCTCTCTCTTAATAAAGCCCAAAAATTTACTTTTTAGTGTTTTATAGCAAAGGTGAGTTGTCTCACCCACGGCCCCTCCTAGAGTGGCCCCCAACAAAGACTTTTTATTTACTAAACATTTGGAGGGTATTTAAGATTCGACCCGGTCGAATATAACGTTCTTACTTGTTTTGTAATTTTATTAAGCAAATGATATATTTTTGTGTCAAAGAACGTTCCAAGCATTGAACTTGGAGTCAGAAAATTAGAAACATATTTTTTGTACCCCGCCCCCTTTAGTGGGCGTTGACGCAAAATATTATATGGAAAAGGAGACAGAATATTTAACATTGTATTCCTCCTTGCCCTCTAAATGACTCTATAAATTTTTTTTTTTTGCTAAACTTAATTCCCCCAAACATTTACTTTTGAAGTATTTACGACAAAAGTGAGATGCTTTTATTTTCAAACAGGAGTTTCAATTTTTCGAAAAAAAAAGTTAAAAACAAAACTATTTTGCTATATTTGAGAAATTGAATAAAATTTAAGTTCTTTAAACTAACAAAATATTTACAAGGCAGAAAACCAATTTAACTGCCACTTGGAATGGAAGCACCCATACTGGGTACTTTACGAAATGACGGTAGATATCATAATTAGTTTTGAACCATATGCAATAACAAAAAAACTAATTGAAATTAAATAGCTGATTCTAATTCGAAAGTTAACTGGATTGTTAAAATAAATCCAAGAACGTTGTGGAACTTGCGCGATTTGCATAAAAGCACGCACAAGTTTGATTAAAACCCCATTAACAGCATTGTTTAAAACTCTTTAACACCAATTATACTAAACGTTGAGTTAATGGAAAAAATAATTTAGAAAAAAAACACAATAGTTACACAATAAACAGTAAATTAAAATAAAAACAACTTAGTAATAATTCTTTCGCTGTATGAAATGCCAAAGGCCAAACTAATTTCTATTCAAATACTATTTATCTTTTCCATTATTTGTTTACGATTTTTAATCACATGACGTTGCATACAGACACATGCGATTACAAACACATCCTTAAAGCATTTTTATACATTTTTATAAGCGAATACAGTAGATTCATTCCAATTCCACTTACCAAATAAACACAAATTTTCTCTGCTCCATTTGCTAAATGAATTTTAATGACGAACACCGTTCCATATTCATGCTGATCCGGCTTTAAGTCATTGCTGCCGCGATTTGTGGTAATTGGTGATGGTGTTGAATTTAATTCGGCTTCAATTTCATTTAGCTGATTTGCATTAAGTTTTGACTTTCTATTTGGCTTGTGCAAATCAATTTTAAGATTCAAACTATTATCATCACGACAAATCAGATTTAAACTGTAGTTTTCATGAATTTGTTTGGGAGGCGGCAAATTGTAGCCGTCTGTCTCGTTTGTGCCACCAGCAGCGGCTGACGAACAATTGTCCAGACATATTTTCATTGACTGTGAATAGAAATTAAAACTAGACATTATTTATGTAAATATAAATAGATTTTTAATGTGTTAAGAATTTAAAAATAGAATAAAACCCAATTGAATTGTATAAAATTCAATAAAATTTATTTTATTTAACGATCAGCTATTTTCAATGGAATATTTGATAGTTTTAAATGATGAGGCCAAAAATAAAAGCAAACACGTGTGTTTTGCTGTCTTTTCAAAAAAAAAAATTTTCAACTATTTCTGCTACTAGAGAAGATTTTTGTTAAAAACAAACTTTATTCTGTCATATGCCGCAACTGATATTTAAAAAGTAAATGATCTTATCCACCAGATTTTAATAAACAAGTAAGAACGTTTGACCTGGTCGAATCTTAAATACCCTAAAAAATGTTTAGTAGATAAAAACTATATTTTGTAGGGGTCACTCCGTTAGAGGCAGGTGGGTGAGACATCTCACCTTTGCCATAAAACACCAAAAAGTCAATTTTTGGTGTTGTTAACTGAAAAAAATTTGTTTATAGGGTCATTTAGGGGGCAAAAGTGGGGGGAGGTTAGGGCAGAGGAAGATCCGTGCATATCTCAGCTTCGTCATTTCAAATTTAATTTTTAAGGAATGCAGCCTTAAATTATACAATTTGTCAAATATTTACACTATTTTTCCATGTAATATCTTACTCTAACCCCCACCAAAGGGGGCATGGTCCATAAATAGACTATATCGTGTTTTCCACAGACGGACGTACGGGCATTGCTAGATCGTCTTAGACTTCATCACTGATCAAGAATATGTATAGTTCATGGGGTCCAATTCTTTTTGTACTTTGTCGAGGAGGTCGCTCAGGCAAGGGCCGTGGGGGAGACATTTCACCTTTGCCATAAAACACTAAATATAAATTTTTGGGATAAATAAGTGTCAAAATTTATATATTTATTTTTCTTTTTTGATAGGGTCATCTGAGAAGCAAAGGGGAAGAGGGGGGGGGGGGGAAGGACAGAGGAGGATCAGGTTACGTCATGATTAAAAATTTTATTTTCAAGGAATGTAGATTCAAGTAATACAATTTGTTAAATTTTTACAATATTTTTCCATATAATAACGCCCACTCAAGGGGGCGGGGTGCAAAAATGGATTTTTCTGATTTTCTGGCTGCAAGTTCAATGCTTTATTCCTTCTTGGACATAAAAATATATGATTTGCTTCACAAAATTATAAAAAAAACTTTAGTTGTTTTTTAGAGGTTGATTTAGTTCTTCTTAGGGGAAATTTTTTCCCGATTCACGCCCTTTTAAAAACTTGACCTGTGCTATCCTTAAAAATTTATCTATACCAAATTCCAAGGCTGTGGTTCTTTTCATTTGGAGTGAATCATGATTTCCACAGACGGACGGACGGACATGGCTAGATCGTCTTAGATCTCATGACTGATCAAGAATATACAGGGTGGCGCAAAAGTAATCCTTCTATCAGAAAATGGCACAAAAATAACCTTCCGATGTTTTTTGGCTGTAATTTAAAAAAAAAAAATTAAAAACTTTGATTCTTCTTGTGGATTATTTTTATTTGGTCTTTTAATTTTTTTACATCAAGTCGAGAATATGATGTCATGTAAATGGCCGCCGCCACAGTTGATTGTCATTTGTCGCAAAATTTATAGCATATAGCTGATAGTAGGATTACTTTTGCGCCAGCCTGTATATAATTTATGGGATATTGAGCTGCGTTACACACGGAATGATAAAGTGAATATAACCTTCAATTCTTTTGTGGAGAGTATAAAAAAAAATTCATTCTAACACTATTTTTGTCTTGCAACCAAAAAAAGGCACCCGTTATATACAAACAACTTACCCGATTCATGTCCCCATGAATTGTAGACTCTGTTGGTGCAAAAACTTTTCTGGTTTCCAAACATTTGGCCACGCACACCTCCTGAGGCAGGTATTCCAAGTCAAATGAATGCAAATGTTTCTTAAAATCATTATTGTTTTGAAAGGTGGGCAGGCCCAAGTAAAACAATATCGAGTGGGTGTAGTAAAGCAACAACATGTCAGATTATTTTGTAACACTTTTAAAATCTTAACTAACGCCTAGAGAGTTAAAAACCGATATGTATAATATTTTATTGGATTAAGTGATTCTTGTAATTAAGTTTTTCTGGAGCAATTTTATACAATAAACAAGCAGCAAGCAGACACGGCTCTCCATAGGCTGCCGTGCGTGTACTTTGGCACTTTTTGCAATTGCACATTAATTTGCATGTAAATGATTTCGCATTTATTTGTGGTTTCATTTATAATTTTTTAACGTCATGTTGTTTGTTAAATAAAATCGATACAAAATATCACTCGTATAGATTTATTGTATTTTAAGATTATTATTTTTTATTTATTTTTGAGACAAACACACACACACACACATTTGCACCAACCTAAGCAGGGCATTTACTTCGGATAGTTCATTAAAACCACAAGGAGGCCCGTCTTTTGCACTTTGTTTTCTTAAAGCTTTTTTACTACACGTACGATTTAGTTTTTATTATATTTTTTTATTTTTTAATTTGGTTTTTCTTTCTTACATATTTAATTCCTTGTATCAGTGCGTTCGTTCACATTTCATTTCAAACTGTAGTTGAGTGTTGTAAACCCTTTGAGGTTCATTCCGATTTTGATCGAGTTTCCTAACGCTGCAAAACAAATGCTTCTCATTTTGTTAAGAAATTTTATTGTCGTATTTTATATTACATATTTCTTTTGTTGTTGTTGTTGTTGTTGTGAGTTTTATTTAAATCAGTGGATTGTCGTACAGCGGCTAGTTCATGTTTTTATGTATTTATTTCTTTGATTTTGTACCAAAAAAAATATATAAGTAATACAATATAATAATATTTAAAAAGATCAAGACGATTTGTGAATAGCCTACATAAAAATTGGTTGCTTACATTCTCATCCCCATATACAATTGTTGCATCAAAAATCTTGTATCCTATAGATTTTAATATGCAGTTGTGCAATATGATTATTTTAAAAAAAGTAATTTTATATAATTTTTATTAGAAAGTATTTAAAAAAAGGGCAAAAATAATCCCCCTTATTCTGTAACTATTTGTCGACATCAATTATAAGAAATTACCTTTTATTCGCTACTAAATATACTTTAAAAAATATGGAAAACGGTTGACCATAAAGGCCATCCCTGCAACTTTCTGCTAGTTTTAACCGCTAAAATTGGGATTATTTTAATTTCAAAACTGCTATAACTTTCGAATGAATCAGCCGATTCCCACGTGGTAAAAGGTGATTGATGTACTCCTTCGATGCCTATAAAAAGCATATATAATTTCGGAGTGTTTTGAAAAAATTCACTTTTTTTGAATTTTCGCTTCACGATATCTCACGAACGTGTGAACCGGTTGGTAGCGGTCGAAGTGGTTTTCCGATGTCAAGAGCTACGAAGTTTTTGGCAAAGCCTTTATTTAAAAAAAATTATTTTGAAAAAAAAAATTTGCCAGTTCTTGTGATATTTCCGAAAATGTACCGGTCCGAACCGGTTCGAATTCACAGAAAGTCAAAGTTTGAAGGAACTCCTTGAAACGCAGCTAGTTTGATTGGATTCGGTTCAAAAGTTATAAAAGGGTCAAATATTTACACACATGCACACACACACATACACACAGACACCTGTAGACATAGTGTCGCTTTCTCAGGAGTAGTCAGAAAAGCTTCGTAGGAACTCAAAACGTCGAGATCTGGTGAAACCTCGATATTTTCAAAACTGGCTAAAGCCAGTGTGTTTACGAGAGATGCCACTCATAAAACAGAAAATCGATGTGAAGACAAATAATTTTACTTTGTAAGATTAATATGCCAAGTGATTAGGTGAACTTAACATGAGCTCTTATTTCGGACAGAGTCCAGCAATGTGACATTTGACGGTAAACCGGCAAACGGCACAAGAATTGATACGAAATTTTCGTTAAGGTAGCAAACGGCAATTATTTGCATTTCATTTAATACTTCCTTCGTAAAGTAAAATAAAAATAAAAAAATTTATAAAAATGCAGAAATAATAAATTTATTTATACAAGCCAAACTGAACAAAAAGAAATCAATTAAATAAATACATTTAATATTGTTTTTTTTTAAATATATGTATTTTAAAAAGAATTTAAAAAAGAACACGTTGTACATTTGCATTTTTTTTTCTTTAAATACATATTAAGCCCATTTCCCCAAATATATATTTTTAATGGGGGGAATATTTCAAATGAATTTACTAAATTTTACGAATCAGAATTTTATTTGCTATCACAAATACATACACACATCTATTTATTTTGCCAGACAAAGGTTGATTTGTATTTATAAAAACAAAAATTCAACAACAGAACAAGAATTAAATTATTGTTATAAATAAGACTAGAATTTGCATACAACCGCGCAACTGAGAAAGTGCTGAAATTATTGAAACACATACTTACATATTTACATACGAGTACATAATTGTGTATGTACACACTCATGTCTGCATGAACACCGATGCGCCCTCTGAAAACAACCTTGTTATGGTATTTCGTGTATGTCGTAATGATTTCCCACATTAAATGTTTCTCCCGATCGCCTTAGATTTCATCACTGATTAAGAATATATGTTTACCTACGGAATGACAAAGTAAATATGCCCACCACAATTCTTTTTTGGAGGGTATAAAAATCGTAAAGAAAACATGCGTGCAACTACCAGAGATGTGATTAACATAAAAATGATCAGACTTTATTAATTAGTGATGATAATTAGCCAAGTGAATGAATGGACGATTTGGAAGAACGTATGTACTTGTGCACAAGAATGATAAAATAAAGATTACGCCTTGCGCATGATTTACCGTTTGATGACGTATTTAGTCCCTCGAAGAGATTGCCAAATGTTTCATATATGCAAAACTAATACTTCCCCGTACAAAATTAATGTTTTATGCTATATTTAGCAACTCTTCACTCAATTTACTCAGAGAGATTTCCAACAAGCAAATGAAATCGGATTTATGAAAGTGCAAGTTTTGTGTTATATTTTATAATAAACTGTATTAATTATTAAATAACTTAAAGTGTAAAAAACTTATTAAAACTTGATTTTTAAGGGTCATAAACTGTAAACAAAAAACCTAAATTAAAGAGAAAAGAGAACAAAAAGAGCAAGCATGAAATGTGCAGTGGGCAATTGCAAACAAAGTGACAGCAAAAAAACAAGTGAGAAATAATTGTGTTAAAATGTAATATTGTTATCAAAATTTTGTTTGTTTTCAAAAAAAGCTGTGTCATTTTATAGTTTTTCAAGAAATGAAGCTCAAAGGAAGTTATGGCTGATATTTTGCAAGCAAAAAAATTTGTTTTAAATGGGGAAAAAAGAAAAATAATTAGCACTTGGGTTCAATATTTACATATATAAAATAACTATAAATTAACAATTTCAAATAAAAACAAGTGGAAAAGAAAATTATTTTTTAAAATTATTTATTATCAAACAAATTTAATTTGAAAAATCGCAATTTGCCCCACTGTCCTGTCTTTACAATAACATAATAGTTCTCCAGCTGAATTGAATTAGCCAATCAGAACACATGTTGAGTGACGTCAGAGTTCCATCCAAGGCGAATTCATACAAGGTGGACTCATTTATGCAACTCTGTGTAAAATTTATTGAACTGTCAAATAAAATGCTTTGGAAAAAACAATAGCCACACACAAAAACAGTTCAATTTGACAGTTCAATAATTTTGCCTTGGTAACGGCTGATCACCAATTTCTGAACTAAGGCCACCTGGTATGAATTCGCCTTGGTTCCATCATGCGCAGAAAAGTAATTTTATTTCAGCTTGGCGTAATCTTTATTTTATCATTCTTGCTTGTGCATACATACTTATGTATGCCGACTAAAAGGGGCGGGGTCCAAAAATGGACTTTTCTGATTTTCTGCCTCCTTTGACATAAAAATATATCATTTGCCTAACAAAAAAAATTTTTGCAGGTTAGTTTAGTTTTTTTTAGGGAAACTTTTTTCCCCTGTGGTCCGATTCAGCCCATTTATGAACTTCACCTGTGCTATTATTCAAGATGTTTTTTTTTCGCTGTTTTATCCTTATCCTTCGTAGAATACTTTACAAAGTAAATTTGCAAAGTATTGGTGCACAGATGCCGACCGAGTGACTAAGACCATATGTCGGCGATGTTGTTAAGCGGTATATTTCCGTTACTGTGACTGACTGTACACGACCTATGCCTTCACATAGGAAGTAGCAACGTAGTTAACCACGAAATATTTCTCAGAAGAACTGTAAAACTATACAGTTATCTGAGGTGTTGAAATTAACTAGTGCAAGTGAGACGCAAAACTCTCGAAAGAGAGTAAACAATCAGTGGTCTGGCTGCACTTAAAATATAATTGCCAACGAGGCTTGATGTTGACTGACTCAGAGCTGCTTTGCGACTGTCCTTCAAGATGTATTTATACCAAATTTCACGGGCCAAATTTCACTTTCCGTTTGGATTTCCACAGACGGACGGACAGACACGGCTAGATCATCTTAGATTTCATCACTGATCACTAATATATATACTTTATGGGGTCTTAGAGGGATATTTCGTTGCGTGAAGATGCCCTCCAATTCTTTTTTCTAAGAGGACATAGTGTAAAAAAAAAGAAGTGTCCTCGTAAAAAAAGGACGAATGACTACCGTAGGTATACAACATCGTTCAAATGTCTGCCACGGCTTCTCTGCGTGGAGCACATCCGAAATGTTCCAAGTTTCCATGACTCTGGTGTGTAAATCAGGCTGCCGATGGCATAAGTTATTTTGCCCTTGAACACCTCTGTGCTTTGTGACTTATTCGCATACAATTGTTACTTACTGCCATCCCTAAATACGGGCGGCAAGCGTTTTTTAGCTGTCAAAAGTTCTCATGTCCATACATTTTGTATGGAGCATACCGAAATAACGCGGCGGCAACGCTGCGGCAACGCTTTGCTATTGGAAAATCCGATTTTAACAGAGCATTTTCTAATGAAGTTGGTTGCAAAAGAAGAGAATTGTAACCAGAGAAAAAGAGCAAAGATTTACAAAAGTGAAATAAATAATAAAAGAAAAAATTTGTGCACTTCGTATTAGAAAATGGTGGTAAGAAAATATTTACAATATGATTATATACATACATACATATGTATGCACGTTTGTAATTTGTACAAAATTTCAATAACAAAATCACGGACGACATTCCGTCCAGCTGTTAAAATAATCAGAGTTGTTTAATTTGTTTGTTTGATAACCCTGTTTTTATTGTTTTTTTACATAACGCTGCCGCTTTTGTTTAGGTATGGCATTTCAGCGTTAAAGCTCAGCGGAAAAAAAACGTTCCGCTTTCCGCCCGTATTTAGGTATGGCTGTTAAGAAAACTCCTACAAGAAAATCGCACGATACATTCATGAAGGTTGCCATACCCTCAAGACGCTTCTGCAGAATATCCAAAGTGGCAACCACATTTTGCTGGTGTCCCCGCCAAAAAAAAAAGTAATATGAACCGATAACGCCACATGCCACAATTCTCTCCGGAATGCATTGCACGGTTTTGGTTCTCAAATTGAACAAATTTGTTTGTTCGTGCACCCATTCATCTAGAAATGGGGCTCATCAATAAAAATAATTTTTCAATGAAAAATCGTGTGGTACGTTGACCGCACACAATTGCCTTTTCGATAAAAAAATTTTATTATTTGCACGTGTTGCTGATTGATATATCCGTCAATGGTAGAGCTGGCAAACTATCGATAGTACTATCGATAGTATCGATAGTTTTGTTTCCACTAGACTATCGATGGTTTTTTCTCGATAGCGATACTATCGCTGAAAAAATGTAATACCAAATCGACAAAAAATCGATAAAGTGGCGGCGGCTTCTATCTGACAACGATATCTAAGACGCAGTCAAAAATTAATAGATATGCTGCTCTTTGTAAACAAAAATTGTTGGGTTATCCAATAATTACAAAAAGTTATGTTTATAAGCAAATGTAAAACATATGTGATATATAAGTACAAAGTATTTATAGTGTACAAATTTGTTTTAGAAAATTGATCTCAAAATATTTTGTGAGAAATGAATTACAAATATTTTTCTATTTTTATGTTATGTTTTTTTTTTTGTTGTTTTTCTGTTATATTCGTTTTTTAATAAATGAAGTCTGAACCTTACTTCATATCGCTTAATATATCTAATAATCTTCTTTTATTGAAAATAAATGTATGTAAGTACATAATGTATTATTATCGATCATTTACTCAAATAACGTCATAACTCAAAAAATGTCACATGTCACATTTCATCTTTGTAAAAAATTCATGCAAATGATGTGTAAGCTCTCCTCTGGATAGAAGAAAACTTTTTTCTGTATCAATTGAGTTGTATGCAAATTGAAAACCTTAAACTTATTTTCTACAAAAATAGTTTTTTTGAGTTATGATGTTGTTTGAGTTATATGAAATGTTTTTAGAATGAAATTTAACATTCCTAAAAAAAATTCGATACTATCGATAGTATCGATAGTTTTCAGAAAACTATCGAAAATATCGAATGGCGTGACTATCGATAGTTTGCCAGCTCTAGTCAATGGTAATTTGGCCAAAACAGACTGAATAAATTACAAGTAATTTGACAGATGTAGGCTACAACAAGACCAACTGTCAAAAGTCCCGGTTGAAAAACCATTTATTGCTCTATTACCACAGAGTGCATTGTAAAGAGCATACAAAATAAATTGCAAGCTTTCTAGCAAAATAATTTCAATTGTACACACATCCATACATATACATGTACATGTACATATGTACATACATATTTACAAGCTATAATAATATTGATGTATTCAACAAATCACGCAGACACAAATTCGAGAACACGTGCAAGAGGTCGCATCGAAATTTATACCAGAAACACATTTTCATCATAAAGTGTCTGCGAAATGAATCGTATTGCGTTTGGAAATCATAGACACGGATTGGTACATATACATACATACTTACTATATTGTATGCATGCATGCATGTGTATGAATATGTATTTTGGATGTGAGACACACATTTTGAAAACATTCTAAACTCATGTGTTCTCTAATACTCGTTCTTATTGTGGTTTACCATGGAGTGATTTGATCCCGTTGTGTGCTCCAGCGTGATTATTATTAATAAATATGTATTTGTGATAACACATTATCCTATACAAAGGAATTATTATTAATTGAGTTGATTTTGTAATGATTTATTTTTAGGTTGATTTAATAATGTCTCATACTTCTATTGCATGATAAAAATTGCATGCGATGCTGTAAGAGTTTAGCAGTGAAACGAAATAATTTCTGCCACAAAAATTTAAGTGATTTTTATTTTTAGCATTAAATCTTGTAAAAGTTATGTGTGATATAAAGTGCAGTGTGGCCAGATTCTCAAAATTGTTGCAGCTAAATGTATATAAAACATGTAAGAACGTTGTATTCGATTGGGTCGAATCTTAAATACCCTCTAAATGTTTAGTAAATAAAAACCCTATTTTGTCGGGGTCTATAGCGGGAGGGGCCGTGGGAGAGACATCTCACCGTTGCCATAAAACACAAACAAGTCAATTTTTTATGTTATTAGGTTAGGTTAGATTAAAAAGGGCTGCGCGCAGTAAAGCGAGAAAAACACTCGGAGGCCATCAAAAGGCCCATTGTGATGCCCAGAGGACTATACCCTACACACTTCTCTCAAGACGAAGTGGTGGTTCCTGAGAACCACCCAGAACTTCTCACATAGCCCGCCAGGGCAGCCAGCGGAGCATCCCTGAGACAGTCAAGATTTCGCAGGAAACGAGAGCCTAGATGTCTAAGCCTACGCTCCTGCAGGGCCGGACAGTCACAAAGGAAATGCTGTACTGACTCCTCCTCCTCCTCCTCAGCGAAGCAGCTCCTGAAGCGGCCATCATGGGGAAAGCCCAAACGCTACGACATGTGCCCAATTGCACAGTGCCCCGCCAAGACCTCTACCAGGAGTGCCAACGGCTGTTTCCCAAAAAACAAAAGTTGCCTAGTCCTAGTTCTGCTAAGCGAGGGCCATAGAGTTTTGGAGACCCTACAGGTAGTAATACTTGACCACCTGCTTGTCACCTCCCTCCTTGCCCACCCCTGAAATCTGCCCAGCAGCTCAACTAAGGGAATGTCAATGTCCCTACGCGATACTGCTCTCGCGCATTCGTCCGCCATCTCATTCCCCTGAATGCCTTCATGCCCTGGAACCCAAACCACATTGACATCATGCCCCGTAAGTCTGGCCAGACATTGAATGCATGCCAGTACACATCTCGACTTTATCATCTCCGAGCCCAGGGCTCTAATTGCTGCCAGACTATCTACACAGATGTCAATAGTTCTTGCCTCCAAATTGAGCCCATCAATCCTTAATGCTGCCTCGGTAAAGGCATAAATCTCTGCTTGGAAAACTGTCGAGGTATCGGGTGGCCTGAGCGTTACCGAAAGGCCGAGACCCTCGGAAAATACCCCCGAACCAGTGCCAGTGTCCATCTTCGAGCCGTCCGTAAAAACCAAAGTTGCATTACTACGAGTCGCGGAGTTCTCCAGCCAGTCCTTCCTCTCCGGGAATGCGACTGAGAAGGATTTGTCGAAGCACATGACCGGAGTCATATAATCAGTCCGTCCCTAAAGGACCTGCCCTCCTACCTTTTGTAGGATAATGCCATGTCCTGTTTGATGTTATTAAGTGAAAAATAAATTTTTTTCCATAGGGTCATTTAGGGGACAAAGATCCAGCACATTTCAGCTTCGCCATGAAAGTTTTAAAATTTAATTTTTAAGGAATGTCGGCTTAAATTATACAATTTGTTAAATATTTACACTACTTTTCCATGTAATATGTTACTTCAACGCCCACTAAAGGGAGCGGGCGCCCAAAAATTTATCTGTTTTTACTCTCTGGCTGCAAGTTCTACGCTGTGGGCCGTCTTTGACATAAAAATATATAATTTGTTTAACAAAATTAAACAAAATTTATTGATTTAAAAATTATGTGATTTTTTAGAGGTTGGTTTAGTTCTTCGTAGAGGAACTTTTTCCTCTCTGGCCCGATTCAGCCCATTTACAAACTTGACCTGCACTATTTCTTTCAAAATATATGTATACCAAATTTCAAGAGTGTGGCTCTTTCGCCATGGCTAGATCGTCTTAGATTTCATCATTAAGCAAGAATATATATTATTTATGGGGTCTTAGAGAAATATTTTTCGCTGCGTTGCACACGGAATGATGAAGTGAATATACCCTCCAGTTCTTTTTTTTGTAGGGTATAAAAAATAATTTGCATATTCGGACTTGAGTCCAATTAAAGCATTCTTATCTCAATAATAAAATAATAATAATAAGTCCGACAAATAAAATTTACATTCATGTAAATTAACTTTGATTTTTGTTTGTTTATATTTTCTATTCAATTTGAATTAATGCCAAAATATTCATGTTCAATTCTGTTTGAGATATGTAAATACAATTTCTAATTAAACAAAATTTTATATTTGCACCAGCAAAGAGGATTTGAATACACAAGATGCCTTTTAATTTTTAACGTGATGTTTCTATTTTCATTATTATTCACACAAATTTCAAGTGCAGACCGACCACAAGTTTAAAAGCAACGAAGGAAATATTTTGATGGTTTTGTTGTTTTTTTTTATGAAATATAAAAATGTTGAAGGGGTACAAATATTAAATGAATACTAATTTTGTTTTCTTTTCTACAAACATGTAACACATTTTTACTTTTTCTCTACAAATTTAAACATAAATTCTGTTTTACAGCAAATATTTATTCTCTTAATGGATGCTAGATTCCTAGTTAATTCACTGTTTTCAAGAGACATGATATCCTTCTTTGAAAAGTGCACAAAATATTGAGTGCATTTTTTTTAGAAAACGAGTATAATATTAGTTTAAAATAGTTTTCTTTTGTCAAGAATGTAATATTTTTCAATACGTCATCTAAAATTATGCAGCAATATAAAGCCATATAAAATAAATCTGTTCTATTATTATAAATAAATTTAAGATTAATAGGCTAAATGTTCGAATATGCATTTATACCCTTCAAAAAAGAATTGGAAGGTATATTCACTTTGTCATTCTGTGTGTAACGCAGGGAAATATCTCTCTAAGACCCCAGAAAGTATATATGTAATATGTATATTCTTGGTCATTTGTTTAAATTTATAAATTCAGTTGTAACTGCCAAGTGCAGTCGGTATGCCAAAATTCACCATTTCTAACTGATTTCTATAAAAGAAATCAACATTTTTCTCGTTTGTAGAATTTACTCTTTAAGTTTAGAAAACTCACATCAAACGTTCAAATTGATACACTATTTATTACATTTTGTTTAACTATTTTTTTTTAAATTATGCCGGCTTTTGTTATTTAATTTTTTTTTTATTAAATTTTTATTTAACGATTTCAGCTGTTAAGACGATTTTTTCCGCTTCACTGTACGAATTGCTTCCGTTACCGCAAAAGAACTGATTTTCGGCTGTTTTATGTTTTGCTCAACAATTGTTAAAAATTTGCTTTACTTGGTTTCGTTGGCAGTAAGGAAATAAAAACGATTCTGCGCATTTGAAAGACGATAAAAATATGTAGTTAAAAATCAAACTGAGAAAACAATGCACATTTAATTAGCAAATAAAATGTTTAAGTTTCCATTAAATCGTAAACCAGCGGCCAAATTACGGCATTCGATATCGATCGAAATTTGTATTTAAATTGTATGGAAATTTCGATCGATAACGAATGCGGTAATTTGGCCCCAGAGTTCTGTGAATTTTCGCTTAATAGAAATTATTAAATTTTGATTGATTTCGTTACATATTCAGTTATGAAATTTTTATTTGACATATTGTTGTCACAATACTAGATATTTTAAATGAAATTTATTTGTTGGTGGTCAAGCAATGTCTATATGCATTTCATTGGTGCTTTACCAAATCATCAGTAGACAAATAAATTTCAGTTACATATTCAGTTTATAATTTCTATTAACACGTTGAGTAACTAACTACCTATTTTCCTAAGAATGTTCCTTTTATGAAAGTATTTGACTATATTCGCCTTGACGACTACTTCATACTTCCTAAAATATGTACATAATTGGAATTTTTATACACACCTACATAGATATGTATTTTCAAAATAATTTCATTTACAATACATATAATAATTATATATGGCACATTGCCAAAACAAGTTTGTTTACAAACGGAAAAGGAACATCATTCATATATTTTTCAATATAATATTACCTAATTTGTTGTTGTTCTTCAGAAAACAAAAGAAAATTTCGAAATGAAATCATTTTTAATTCCATTAGCTAATTCCTTTTCTGAGTATAATGATTTAAAAAACCGACTAAGTTCCGTTTCCGAACGTAATTGAACTCTGTGGTACAGCTGATTGTACTAAATTTGCCCGTTTTGTTAGTCACGCCCATAATACTGATTTTACACAGTGCCATCTTGCAGCAGCAAACTAAATTCACTGTGGTCAATTCGCCGCTAAACAATGAATGCCAGACACCAACCACATTTGGTTCTAACTTGAGAGGATATAAATTTAACAAGTTCCGCCATTTCAAAGCAAAAACAATTTATTAGCGCCCCTGGCGTACAGTCAATTTTGCCTTAGCACAGTCAACAATCCCCCTATTTTCAAGTACTTGTCTCAAATAACAGCAACTGGGTGTCCCACAAGTAATAAATAACAGCAAAGGCCACCACTTTAAGAATTTGTCATGACTTACAACCTATCCAACACGGTTAGAATCTTTCTAGGTTTAGTTCTAAATTACCACACACACACAAACACACACTGAATACAAAAGAATATTTATAGTATTGCTAATATATTGTTCTAATTTTGTAAGCTTTAATTTAAGTCCCCGTTTACACTTACAATTTTTGTTGCAGCAATTCTTGAGTATTTAGTGAGGAAGAGCGAAAAAGGAATATATATAATAATACATATGTATATGTATACAATATATATACCTATTTCAGCACTCTCACATAAAATCAGAATTGCTGCAGCAAAAGTTTCATAGTGTAAGCCGGGACTATGTAATAATATTTAGCATGAGGCTTCTTTTAATAAAATAATAACTTAATAAAACTTTATTTATTTATTTTCCAATATTTCGATATCCTGAAGGATATAAATTGATTAACAATAAAAAATTTTAAAATAATAGAATGTTAAATATTTTTGTTGTTTCATTTTTTATATAAAATTAAAAATATTTTATTTTTTTTTTCATTTTATACAAAAAAAAAAACAAGACAACAAAAATATTTAACATTCTCTAATGTTAAAATTTTGTTATTTTTAATCAATTATAATCAATTGTTATCCTGAGGAACATATCCAGAGTATATCGAAATATGTATTGAAAAATAAATAAATAATAGTTTTTAAAAGTTATTATTTTAGTAAAAAAAACCTCAAGTTCAATATTATTACTTAAATTTAGTATTTCGAGTTTCAAATAACAAGGAAAATTTTTTGTCACATATAACGTTAATTTCGAATACACACACACACATATATGTACATATATAAAGTTTTCCATATTACAAATATAACAATCAAAATATAGCAACAAGACAATTTAATCTTGAGATTCGCTATATTAACACTTGCAATTTGTCACGGCTAAAACCATGTAAACTTAGTCCCCAAGGTTAATGTTAAACAGCTCAATAATTGTCTAAGACAAATAAATAATTACACTTTGATTTGATTAAGTTTTATACTTTTGATTTTATTTATTAAAACTTTTAATTATTTTGCCGAACTTAAAGCTCTAACTGAAATTATTAAACTACATTTTTTTTAGAATAATCAATCAATGAAAAAATCTATAAAATGACAATACTGTACTTTTTAAGTATAGACCTACATATTAATAAAAATATAATACTAGCAACTTACACACATATTTACATATGTATGCATGTACACACATACATATGTATGTGTATGCAATGAGGGCTTCAGCTCGTTTTATCTATATATATTTGAAGTTTTTAAAAGCAAATTTGCAATCATTTCAAAACGCTTTTCCGATAAATCAATAACGAATTTTCTAGTAGCTACAAATTGCTTTTACAAAATTAGTGACAAATGTTTAATATAAAAAAAGGATACAACCATTGAAATTAGATGAGTATTGATTTAAGTTACAAAATAATAAATGCATGGGAGTTATACATATAAATACAGACATATTTTCTATGTAAGAATATAATACATTATTTATTCATTTCTTTTCATATTATTGGCATTTTGTTTTTAAATTCTTTTCAAAATTTTGAAAATATATTAGACACTCAAATGCATATTGTTTTAGATTTCGTTGGTTTTAGCGGTTACAGCACTGGCTGTACTATTTGTGGCTGTGGTGTAAACATGCATGCGAGCTTCATGTTCTTGCATGCAAAAACGCATTCGCTGCTCATGAATTTCGGTCATGAAACGTAATTTGAGTTCCTGCTCTTGTTGTTCAAAGCGTAGCTTTTGCTCATGCTCTTTGCGGGCATAGTCTATTTCAGATAAACGAGCCCTTTTTATAAGATCAAATAACTGCTTTTTATATTTTTCATCTAAACAAATTGGTGGAGAAAGAGGCGGAGTATTTGAGTTTGTTGTATTCATGGAAATTGCGTTATTGGTTGTCTTCGAATCGGTGGCATGATAATTTGCATTCGTATTAGACATTGATGTCAGCATAACTCCTGTGGTGGAGACGTCAGTTAGAGAGGATGATGATGTTGAAGTTTCACATTTTTGTCGCTTAATTTTTAAGCCTATGCCGCAACCTGAACTAGAACCTTCCTGCAACTTGGCACTCAACAAAGGACTCTTTTGTTTATTTTTCGGCATAGATTTTTTCTTTTTCATTCTCATATTGTTGGCTTCCATAAGCTGTTGTGGCTGGTAATCCATATGTTGTAATTCCGCTGAGTTGGGAGGTGATGGTAATGCCAAAGTGGATGTTGGTTGTGTATCTTCACTGTTGCTATGATTCATTAGGGCATTAGGCAAAGCGGCCAACGGTGTATCCTCCTCCTCATCGTCCATATCATCAGGCAATTCTTTTTTAATCGTATTCTGAATTGTCGAATTTCGTGTTTGACTGCGTGTTCCACCCATTACGGGTTCCTTTTGCATTTCCTCCATAAATTCCAACATGTGCAGGCCCTCTAGCGGAGTGGTGGCCTTTGGATGTTTTTGCTGATATTCTTTTTTGGCAGAGTTTTTCATACTACGCCACTGTACTTGTATTTGTTCCAAGGAGCGGTGGCGAAAATTCAATGAATTAAATCTGATAAAATTTTGTTTTTAGTCAATATTAATCACATACATACGTGGCTACATATGCATGTAATTATTTCTTTTCTTGCTTGAAATACTTAATTTAAAAAGCACTTACTGTTTGGTTACATGTAACCAAGCCATACGTTTTGACTTAATACTTTTAGCATCGACAGCTTTATTTTCCACAAAATCAACTTTGGGCTTTATAACCTCAACTAGAAGGCTCTGATTAAAAAGAGTTCGTTATGCGGTTTAACATTAAAGAAATATTATATCACATTATTTTATACAACAATTATGTTCAATTTAAAAAAAGCATTAAACATACATTAGCCACAAGCAAACTGAAAACGTAATTTGAATTGTTGATATGTATACATATGTAAATGTGTTGAAAAAATTATAAAAGCGAGTATGTGTAACAATAAAAAATATTTTCCCATTTCCAAAATCAAAATTATTAAAAAGCTTTGTGCAAACCAAATAATTAAAAGTATACACAAGCAAAAAATGTCTTTTAATAATAAATATGGATACATTTATACATGAACTGAAATCGACAAATAGATGAAACCGGTCTGTTACCAAAGTAAAATTGGCGTGTGATTACAGAAAATTGTTCCAAACTCAAATTTAGTTTGTTTATAACAATACTTGCATGTATGCTTATATAACATTTTATTAAAAAAAAATACTTCCACTTAAGCAACTTTTTTGGCAATTTGTACTAGAAAAATTTTAAGCCAAGAAGAGTGAAAAAAAATATTATATTTTAATAATAGTGTTTTTTAAACTGTGGACACAAACTAATTTCCCGTGAAGATGCAATACAATAGTTTGAAACGTTTGAAACTCGATATCCGTGTGAAATGGCGCTCATAAGAAGTACTTATAAGATAAATAGCACATTTTAGGAAGCAAAGGTATATCAAAGCAAGTAATGACTACAAATATATATGGAAGTCCTCGGATATACATATACATATGTAAAAACAAGGGAGATGGAAAGATAAGAAATAATTTTACAGCACATATTAATAAGAAAAGAATTAAATGTCTACATACAAAGGAAGTGGTCTAAATACATATATATGAAAGTATGTACTTACGTATCACATATGTATTTACATATATGCCTATGTATGTATCTAGATAGAGAGTTATTTCAGTTACAAATTCATTTTTTTAAGTTCCAGAGACCTATATATTTAAAGCGTAAGATTGTCTAAGCCAACTGCACCGTATATACATATGATTACTTCCATTTGCATACAGATATTTGCGTACTTATGTCTGCTATACATACTAATCGCTATATATACAAATATACATACATATATTTGTATTTGCCTACAAACGGATCTAAGTACATATAAGGAAATATATCCTGACCAAGGTTCTCTAATTTCAGTTGGCATTGTAATTAAATGCAGATAAAAACCACAATTAAACATATAAAGGAAATAAAAATGTATTTACAAATAACCATTAAGCATAAATAATGCATACAGAAGCTGTTATAAAAAAGGCACAGACAAAAAAGTACATTCACCAAACAAAAAATATAAAAAATAATAAGACACATGCAAAAGAAGAAAGTTTCTTAATTGAAATAACATGCACTCACCCTTTCCGCTTCTTCCCAATTGATAGAACGTTTCTTACGAACACCCTTCTTTTTGCCACCAGCAGTCGACTCTTCTTCAGTTTCAGCTGTATCGTTATCAACAACTGCACCATTATTACCTTCAACAGCGGCACTTCCACTACCTTCACCAACTTCCACATCTACTAATTTCGTGTCCATCTTATCTTTAATAAATCCGGTTAACGCAAGATCATCATCTTTTGTAGAATCTTCATCATCGTCTGGAGAATTTTCATAATCATCATCGTTTGCAGCGCCATTCTCTAATAAAATTTTTTGCGTTGACTCCACCTTTGACAGCTTTTGACCCAAAACGGAGGATATTTTAAGAGGCGTTACAATTGGACTCCCACTGGCGGGTTCATTTAACTTCATAGCAGCTTTGTTTATTTTTAAAAAATTATTATCACTTACAAACTTCACTTTGATTTAATAATTTTTTTTCTCAATTTCTTATTTTTGCAAGAAATTAAAACCGCAAAAATTTTCTACACCTAAAGGTTTTTTTTTTGTTTATATACGCTAAAAAATCGCGAAGACATTTGTTGTTTATCTTTTATATTCTCCTTCTTCTTTCAGTTCCCATTTTCTTTTGGAGCTTAACTTCCAGTGCTGTTACTGTTTGATAAAAGAAATCGCTGAATCGTACATTCGTATACATTTTGAGATAATGCATCAGAACTCCTATATCTCATATGTACCGTGTTCTATGGCTATTAGAGACCAATTATCCATTGTAAAAAAAATTGCTAGCTGATGCTATTCGACTACATTCTGTAATATATATTTATTAGAATAAAAGGTATACTAATATCGCGTTTGAATGTTTAAATATATATACTGGACGTTATATTCGCCATGATATCTAATGATGCTTAAAAGCTGTCCATATATAACATACAGAGAAGAATATATGGGATTAATGTCAATAGAGTATCATAGATTATAGCTTTACTCTGTGTTTAATATATCTTTGCATATAGCCCAGCAATTCCGGTAGAGTATTGTGTATTTAAAAGTTCACGATATATAAGTTTAAAATGTTTCTAACAGTTTCATTTTAAATGAACATCTGGCACCTCTAAATACATTATGACAGCTTTTTATCATACTGATTTATTACTTAATTTAGCAACAGTGAAATTTGATTAACCGAGTTTGTAAGTTCGCTGCTTTTTGTGCTGGAATTATTCAATAAAAAGTTTCATTGCTACAAGGAATTTTGAAGAAATATCCCTATCAAAAATAATGAAATAGTCATACATACATTGTCCGTGTAAAAAATTATAAGTAAAATCCGAAAAAGTCCGTAATTAAGAAATAAAAATTAAGGGTGTCGTCAAATCGAAAAATACCATTTACAAGAAAAATTCACCACAGCTATTTCTCTTTTGTATTTGGGGTAAAATCGATTCAACTGTCAGAATTTTTCCTACTGATTATCGATTTTGTGATAATAAAATAGTTTTTTCCTTTACAAATCTCTGTCTTTATAGTTGAATGTAAAAACAAGGCGATAAAACAAAAAGACGATTGCATATTTGTGATAAAATATCAAGAAAAGAGAAAGAAAGCGACACTTGTGCAGAAAAATGAATATAGATTTTGCTAAATTGTGCGGCAAGCATGGAGCAATTTATGAGGCTTACTATAAACAGGTAAAAGATGAACGTTTTGTAATAAGTAATTGTGAAGGAGAATGAAATTGATTTTCGCTCTGGTGATAATATAGATGGATCCTAAGGGTGCGGGCACCATAGAAGCAATGGCTGCAGCTAAGTTTTTAAAAAAGTCTGGCCTTAGCGATGTAGTTTTAAGCCGTGTTTGGGATTTATCAGATCCAAATGGAAAAGGTTACTTGGATAAGCCGGGATTTTACGTAGCCCTAAAATTGGTTTCTCTCGCCCAACATGGTCATGTCTACAACATGAATAATATTTACATGGATACAGAAAGGCCTCCCAAAGTGGTATGTCTATTAGAAACTAAAAATATAGAAAGAAATCGTGCAATTATTTTCCTATTAATATACTTTTAAGGGTGATATTCCTAAAATTATGCCACCTAGAGTACCCCCAGCCCCTGTAGCTGCTGGTGCAGCAAACACAGGAGATTGGTCCATAAGTGTTATTGATCGTCTAAAGTACGAACAATTATTTGAGTCGCTCAAACCTATAGGTGGCATGCTTCCGGGAAATAAAGTTAAGGGTGTACTTTTGGAGTCTAAATTACCCATGGATACTCTGGGCAAAATTTGGGATCTTGCCGATCAGGACAAAGATGGAAATTTGGATAAGCATGAATTCATAGTGGCCATGCATCTGGTATACAAAACGCTGGAAAAACGTACTGTGCCAGATATTTTGCCAGCCGAGTTGCGTAAACCCGGTGCAGGTCCACCACCCAAACCCGGTCCTCCTGTTATGCCACCACCCCCAGCTGTTGCTGGCGGCCCTAGAGCCCCCTCAAATGATGGTTTTGGCGACGGCGGGTTTGTAGCAAACTTTCCTAAAGACATTGCACCACCGCCAGCTATTCCTCTACCAGTCGCCGTACCACCGCCTATGCAACGTGTTCCTCCAGTTGGCGGACCTGCTACGGTGGCGCCACTCATATCCACAGATCCACTTATACCTATTGGTGCTCCTCCATCGGTAACCGCCAATGCCGATTGGGTTGTGACGCCTGACGATATGAATCGTTTTGAGGTTATGTTTAGAGATGCTGATCGAGACAAAGATGGACTTGTATCAGGTTTGGAGGTTAAAAATGTCTTCTTACAATCAGGTGTTCCACAAAAGATGTTGGCCCATATTTGGTAAGTTTGAAATCAATTGTTAGGATTTTGTCCGAAGTTGTTTTTATATTTTTATTTATTTATTCAACAAATTCAATTAATATAAAAAGCCAGAAGAATATAAAATAGCTAAATTCCTTAAAAACAAAAAAAATAAAATACAGATTATTACAATAAAACAAATGCATCACGAATGGTCGTTCATAAAGTTAAGATATATGTACGTACATATATACACGCACTTATGTAAATACATATAGATGATTTATTACGAAGACAGAATAAATAAATAAACGAACACTAGGAATGTGGAGGCTGTTGCTTAAAAATACGGACTGCATAAATATATACATATATATTTTTAACTTTATAACGATAATATAAAAACTAGTAATTTCAATGCATCCTAAACATTATTTCCCCAAATAGATATATTTTAATGTTTTAATTGACAGGGCACTCTGTGACACAAACCAATCGGGTAAATTAACTTTAGAACAATTCGCATTAGCTATGTGGATGGTGGAACGAAAACAAAAAGGCATTGATCCACCACAAGTTTTGAGTGCCAACATGGTTCCACCTTCAATGCGTAGCATTGTATCAGGCGTGGATGTGCAAGTAAGATCTTAAATATGCTTTTATAAAAAATATAAATGTATAACTAATATGAGTTGTTCAATTTGCAGGAATCTAAACCAACTTACACAAATCCAGAATTGGAAATGATATCGAAAGAAATTGAAGAATTGGCTAAAGAAAGACGTGCTTTAGAAACAGAAATTGCTCAAAAAGAAGCTGATATACGCATTAAAAATGGTGAAGTTAGAAGTTTGCAGGTAACAAACTTATACATCACAAATCTTGATAATAAAAAACTAACCATGTTTTCATTTCAGAGCGAGTTGGATACTTTGTCGGCTACTTTAAAACAACTAGAAAATCAACGTGGCGAGGCTCAAAAACGTTTAGATGATCTTAAAGCTCAGGTTAGTTTAAACAAACCACAAATACCTCTTTTTTTCATTGAAAGTAGTTTATTTATATGAATAAAAAGAAAATATACATATTTTGTTTTTGTTTTGTTTAATTTTTAATTATTGTTTTTTTTTATTTTTTATAATTTTTAAAACATAAAAAACGGGTGTGTTTTTTGTAAACAATATTGGATACAATCATGCTAAAAACTTATCTTCAATTTTGTCAATGAATTGTACACAAAACCCCTGTTTAAAACTTCCCAAAAACCAATTATACAATTAAAACAAATCAAAAAGGGCAATGAATATGAGATGTCCTTAGATAGTGTAAAACTAGATATTTCCCATATGAGAATTCAGGTTGGTTGTGTTGTATTCCTCTAAACCCATGTTATTATTTTAATTTATTTTGTATTAATTTGTATTAAATATATATAAAAATCGTACCCAAGTATAGTAATTTGTACATGTTTCTTTTCGTAAATCAGGCGTCTTCGAAACTTTAAATACCATTTTTTTGCTGTAGCTCTCGCATGTCATTAAAAATTCATAGTTTTGTGTAATTTAAGCTTAAATCTTAAATGTTTGTAAAACACTGTTCTGGAGTACAATCAGATAATAAGTTTTTTTATTCTTCTCTTTCTATTTTCTAGGTTAATAAAATCCGGGAACAATGTCAGAAGCAAGAAGATACAATTAATGAACAGGAGGGCGAATTAAATGCAAAACGTTCAGAACTACAAAAGCTTAAGGACGAAGAGAATTCTTTGCAAAAAGAATATGATGAAAATAATCGTGAATTACAAAAACTAACAAATCACTTACAAAATACACAATTACAAATAAGCTCAGTAAGTTTTTCGAAAAGCTAAAAAATTTATAAATGTGGTGAAATATTGAAAAAAATTTTTACTCTGGCACAAATCGATATTGAAAATACATTTATAGAAAATGCTAAAGCATTTAGTACAAAACTTACGACGTTACACCAACAAGAATAAAAGAATAAGAATAAAAATGAAAGTTATTTTTAAACCAAATAAAAAAGCAATTAACCATTTTAAATTGCAATGAATAAATTGTGAATAGTTTTAAAATTTTTTAATATACATTATCGAAGAACATCATATCCGAAAATTCGAAAAAATTGTCGATTTTATTTTCCGAATTTTTTGGTTATCTTACAAAATGAAACCAATTGCGGAAAATGCTTCTATAAAATGTATTTAAAAAAAGTAATATAAAAATCATTTTAGGAACCATATCATTATCATATGTTAGTTCTTTTTATAGAATAATTAAAACTATAAACCATTTCAGATTCGTTCTATGGTAACACAACTAATGGAAACCCAACGCCAAATGACTGATGCTCTACTTATGTGTCGGGCTGCCATTGAATCAGAAAATGCCGACTTACTGTCTGAGTATCAATTGAGAATCGATCCAGATTTTGACGAAGCACGCAAAATATTAGCAAAAGAAATAGAGATATCAAAAGAGGATCCATTTAATGAAAACAATGCAAGTTTAAACAAAAACAATGGCTTTACAACAAATGGCTTTGAAAGTGATCCCTTTTCGGGCAACACTGCAAAAAATACAGCGAAAGGAGGATTCGATGACAGCTTTAGTACCGGATTTGATGCCGGCTTTGATGCCTTTAGCAGCAGCGGCACAACGTCTGGTTTTGGACATACACAAAAGGATCCATTTGGCAGTGATGCATTTGCCAATAAAACAGAGGTGAATATACTATGTTCTATACATAAATTCGGTGCAACATGTATTCAATATTCAATCCAAATATTTTAAAATATGTACATTGCAGCCTGTGAAAGATAATTTTGATAGTGACCCTTTCGCTTCATTACACGCCCCAACTGGTCAGGGCCAAGTGCTAAGCCCCAATACACAACAAACTTCTACGACAACAGGTACCACCACTAAATCGGGTCCTCCTCCTAGACCGGAATCGCCTAGCCCAGCTTTACCGCCCAAGAAATCGAAGGCACCACCGCCAAGACCAGCACCACCCAGGCCTGTACAGGTTAGTTTCAATTCATCTCAGCACTTAAAATATTTTTCAACAAAATTTTGTTTGTACTTACAATTTTAGGCTCCTAATCGTCCGACACAGCCAGAAGGCTTTGGTTCATCTACAAATCCAGGTGGCTTTGCTGATTTCGCTGATTTTGACAATAAGGTTGGTAATTTTTCAGTACGTTGGGATCGGTGGTAATGCATGCACACCGCTTTTTTACAACAAAATTTTCTGTTCTTGTTATGTTTTCTTTTAAATTTTATTTTACTAACCGAAAAGTATAACATATTATTTACATTAGTTTGCAAATTATTGTTGATCTTACTTTTTATTTAAATATTCGGCTACTTTGGCATTTGATTTGATTTTTAATAAATTTATAATAAAAATGTAGTTCTTTTATTTATTTTTCAAAAGAATTCCATTAAATTAACCACCACCACCACCACCTTTTCATCTATTTAATTTCGTCTTCTCTTGGTAAACTAGTTTATATGCCCAAATGTTACTTTTTTATTTTTGACCTCTTAGGTGCTTTTTTTAACTCGAGACAAAACCATACTAACTGTATGCTTTAACATATTTTTCTACAAAAAATTCTATTTTCAGTGAACATCATAATATCGAATTACATATAAAATCTCTGTCTCTCTCTAACTCTCTTTCCACCTCAATTTATAAATACATATATAAAGAAAACGAAACATAAATTAATTTACAAATTAATTGTTTATTAATTAGCACACATAATGCAAAACAAATTTAAAATGTTGAAAGTGTTCTTTTTTCGTAATATGCTTTACAGCAAAATCAAAGCTAGGATGACATACGATATATAATATGTATACTGTAATTAAATTAATACTTAACAAGCAAATACTTAAATCACTAATCACTTTCTTAACATAAAGCTTTAAGAGATTTTCTTACTTTTTTATTTCATTTAATTTAATAAGTTAATAATACTTAAAGTTAAAGTTTACTTATGTGCCCAGCAGATGTGTAATCCTATAGTTGTTTCATGGTATAAAAGGCTAATTTTTATTTTAAAGCATATATTTGCTCTATATTTGTATAGAATTACCAATATTTTGATTTACAAAGCTTTCAGCAAGTAATATTAAAGTATAATGCCATATTTAAATGTTCAAGCTAATCTCTTTAAATAGTATTTTTGTATAAAAATACATAAAAAACACTCATGATTGGGGTTGAGTGCGTGTTGCGGCCTTGCAAAACATCAAGCGAAACTAATTAGTTATTCTTTTTATATTCCTTTCGTAATAAAAAATAATTTTAATGAATAATATTAATTAACGTACACCTCCAGCCCTTTTTAATACGTATTAAACAACCAGCTAGAATTTTAAAAAACTGTCTGTAGTTGATCTGCTGGGTTAAAATAATTAATTTTTCTTTTTAATTTCCTTTTTTGACTTTCCTTTAACCAAAGAATTTCTCCATAGTTAATTATTTACTATTAAGTTGTACGTTAAAACAAACATTTCAAAGTGACTTAACAATATTTAGCTAATAACAAATAATATACGCTAAACATTCTAATGATCTTTAATATTATACTTAATAACTAACATTAAAATAACTTAACAAAAATATACAAACATACATACTACATACATATTTAATATTTGTTCGCTTATATCTCTTCGTGTACCTAAGCATCTTAAATAAAAACTGTTCGTTAAATAATAATAATAATAATAATAACAATAACAATAATTATAACTAATACACACTTATATGTCAAATTCTCCTCCATATCATGCTGTTTATTTAATTGTTAATCCTTTACTTGGCAAGTTTTTTTCCTTTTCATTAGAATGCAAGTATATGTATTAATTAATTTGACTATTCCATCTTTTAAATACACATCAATTAGTTGTAACTTGCAAAATGAAATGAAATTTCATTGTTAATTGATCTCTACTCTCCGGTGAAATGTTCGATGTTTGAGTTTCTTGATTTGTTTTTTGGATATTGGCACTCGCTACCATGATAATTGGTTTCGGTTGCAGAATATATTCAGCAAAAATGATTTAACAATTGAAAAAAAATGCATTTATACACAATAAAATATGTAATTTCTTCACAAAACTACACATAATGTGTCTTGTTACGGTTTCGAATCAGCCAGTGCATTACAAACTGTAACAGAAAAAAAAAATCGAAAACTGTAACAGAAAAATGAAATCAGACGGTGTTTGCATATAAAATCCCCCTTATTCTGTAAATATTTGTCAACGTCACGTTAAGACCATAACAAAAATAGGACCGTTACATTCTGGTAGCGAGCAACAACTGATTACAACTGACGGCCTCTAACTATTTCTATAAGGGCAAGAAAATAATAAGAGGCTATTAAGAATAATTAAATGCCGAGAGGAAAAAATATCCACATCTTCCTCTGCCCTACCCTCCCTCCACCTTTTCGCCCTCTAAATGATGTAAACAAAAAAATTTTTTTATTTTTTTCACTTAATACCAAAAATTGACTTTTTAGTGTTTTATGGCAAAGGTGACATCTCACCTGTCGGGGTGACCCCTACAAAATAGAGTTTTTGGTTATTAAACGTTTGGATGGTATTTAAGATTCGACCCGTTCGAATATAACATTCTTACTTGTTGCTATTCCAACAGTCACAGTGTAGCTTTGATTTTATGGATAATTCATGCGATATTTTTCAGCCAAAATTAAAATTAAATAGTGTTTTAAAAACTAGTTATTTAAAAACAAAAACAACTGTAGTGTATGTCTTAACTGCCAAATTGCACATAAAAATTTTAAGAAATTCCTTTAGCCATAACCGGTTGTGTATAAACCGGTACGCAATATTATTCGATAAACGTTGCAACATATTTCGGTGCGTTATTAGAAATGTGTTATGCATAAACGAACAAATATACAATTTTTGATGCTTAAATATTTGTTTAATTTTACTATTAGAAAATTTTGGTTAAATCCGAACCTAAAGTATTTTTAAGTTTTAGCAAAATATTTCAATTAAAGCTACGTTTTTTTTTTAAATTAAATGTTAATGTATTAACAGTGTTATATCAGTGTTATATATGAAAAACACCATTTACTTACATACATACGTACATACTTATATTTATTCATACAACCATAGATTATCGACCAATAAACATAAAGTTCTAGTCCGTTAGTTAGAAAATATATTTGTTTGTTCCAAATGTGAAATCATATATAGAATTCGATATCAAAAGAATAACTTTGCTTATACAGTCGAACATGGTAAGAAGAAGCAATGCCTAAAAAAATACTAGGATAGAATAAGACTTTTAGTTTGTGTTCAGCAAATTTTGTTTATATCCGTATCTTGTTCACTTTTGTGTTGTTAATTGTTTCACGAGCTGTTGAATATATTTAGATATTTTTTCCCAATTATTATCTGCAGTTTTCACATAAGTGAAAATATTGAAAATTCCAAGCCCCTTATCCGCTACTGCACTTATATTCTGCCGAATTTACTTGTTTAAATATAATGTTTGCCTTGGTACTGCCAATTCAAGAACATTTTAAGTAAACTTAATACCAGCTAGACCAACGTGGCTCTTGCTTTCTCGTATTAAGTTGTTCGCGAAATATATTAGGAAAACTATAACAAAATAACTGCTGTTGCCATTCAAATTTTTATAAATTTTCGGCAAATACCGAGAATACAGTCTGCTGTACCGAATATTTGTGTTTCTTGTGAACACTTTGTGAACCGCTATGTCTGAATGGCCGCAATGTTGAATCAGAGCTTTCGATTCCTCCCTAAGAGTCTGGCTGTCTTTCACACACAAGCTAAATAGCTTTTCGACATGTGTTTCTTGAAAAGTTCTTCGCTTTTTTCCCAATTATGAGGTTGCAATCTAGTATCTTTTTTTTCATTTAAATCATTTACTTTCTATCCCGAATTTCATATTTGATTTCTATATAAAAAATTATTGAAATTATTCAGTATAGAAAATATAAAAATTAGATCAAATCAAAAAACAAAATATTCTTCAAAACAACACATTTAAATGTAATCTAATAAAAAGTAATAACTATTATTAACAAATACATATACATATGTTAATTCAACAATTGGAAAAAAATACAACAAATACATATTTCGTTATCACTTAAATTTTTGAGAAAAAAACTAGTTAAATTATAAAATAATAAAGCATCTCAATTTATGTAAAGAAAACATTTAAAAATAAAAAAATTTAAATTACATGAATAAATAAATACAAACATACATACATGCATATGTATAATTAAAAAATATATATCGTTTTAATGACAATCTTATGGAGAGTTTTTGGTCCTCCGATGAATTTTTATTAATCATGAGGTTTATTGTCGTTGGAAGTTTATAGATAAAATTACTAAGATGAAAAATTAGGTTCTTCTTAGTTCTTTAGCTTTATTTTTACTTAATACGACATCAAACCGCCTAGTCAAATTCGATTTAAAAGTATATATATTTTATAAAGTTTGAGGAAATGTCATAGATAGGGACTTTCTAAGGCGATCTCATTTTGCCACTGCTTGTATTTTTATGTATATTTTAGTTATATCCTATTTTTATTTGTTTCATTTTTTTTTATTGGTTTGTACTGGCTTGTCTATAAAATGGGTATGTAGTTCTATAAAATATTGCTCCTAAATGGCATCCAGCTCTACAATTAAGTAGTACATTAATTTATTTTATTTATTATTATTGTTCATTTTTTGTTATCTATAAATTCTATTATATTTTCTTATTAGTTTTGTAATGGCATTAATTTGTTTTATTATAATAATTTAACTGATCGTAAAACAAAAATTCGCTGAAGTGATAAATTCTGTTTTGCAGCTAATGATTTTCAACACCTGTGATATCTTACTTTTGTTTAGGAAAAGTACACTAAATGTAAAAATATAGCTTTAATATGGTTTCCATTACTCCCTTTCACACTTCGGTGTGAAATAGCTAGATAATTATGATCTCAACTAAATGCTGCTAATATATTAATATCACTAAAATTATTAATAACATTTTAAAATGGAAAACAATTTACATTTAAATTTTAAAATTTCATTAATATTGAGTAAATTAAAAGAATTATTGCAGCTGTAAATGATTAATAGTTAACACGATATTTTGTTATCCCTTTTAAGCTCGCCTTACACAACTGATTTTTACAGAAATACACTATTATAAATGTATTTATTTGCAGATGTGCTAAGCATATGTTCCTTTCAAATTGGTTCATTATTTTTCGAACCGTAATATTTTTATCTGCGTTGAATTGGTGGAATCGTAAAAAAATCATAAAACACAAGAGAGACGAGATTTCAATAACTAACACATGTTTGGTTGATTGTGTCATACCCTATTGTTAATTAATTGCTTAACAAAATAATATAAAATGAATCTTTTGTAACCTTTTTGTAAAATCAACAACCCCCCCTTGGAAAATTAAAACAGAAATCTAATATCATGGCTGTCTGTCGGATTTTCTAAAAACTATATAAAATTCTAAATCACTTCAACGAATTTGAAATAGTACATATTTTTATTTTTTATATATTTTAATATTTTAATTTATTTATCTAATTTTTTAATTTTAATTTAAACATGTAGGCTCCCATTTTACTACCGCCATTTGCACCCACAGTACCAACAAAAACACAAACACAAATTAATTTTAATAAGCTAAAAAACACCACAACATTAGCAACAACAATAACTCCAACATCGTCATCAACAACGTCATCTATATCATCATTGTCCACTACAAATTTATCATTATTTGATAATTTCACTTTGACACCGCCACCACCACCAACACCACCCATTCCTGCTAACGCTTCCAATTCATCATCGACGGCTTTCTTTAGTTCGACTACAGCATTGAATAAAGATACTTTAACGGAATTGTATAGTAAGACAAATGCAAGCATATCCACATCGGTCACCACCACCTCCACCAATTCAAACATAAATAATCATTTAACACGTTCCACTACACCACAACAGCAGGCCGCAACTACAGCCTCATCAAGTGCATCGAGCGCATTTGATGCATTTGGAACAACACAAACAACGACAACAACAACAACATTAGCAGGAAAGACAACAAATAAGGCGACAGACAATTTTAGTACAATCAAGTCCACATCGTCGATTATAACAGGTCCCACAGATTTCAAAGATGATCCATTTAAAGATTACCGCTATGAGGATCCATTTAACATTAAAGATCCCTTCGACGACGATGATGAGTTTCCAACAGATCCTGAAAAAGTATTTAAAGATGACGTCGTTGCTGCTTTAACTGGTAAGTTGAAAAGAAAACTAATTTCAAAAATCCTTTTACTTCCAATTAAATAAAATAAAAAATATCTGCAAACAGCTTTCAAAATTCATTTCATAAATTTCTGTCTTATCTTCTTTGTACTTCAGATGATAAACTGAAAACTGGTTTTAATAAAGACAACAATAATTTCTCGTTTGATTCTTCGAGTTCTTCAAATGCCTTTAGCTCGGCCAAATCACATTCTACTGTTAGCGCTGACTTCCTAAACCAATTCGATAGTTTTACACTCCATTCAAATCCAAGCCCAGTGCCTTCTCAATATTCTTCAACGTCATCTGCAGTAATGGGCACTGCGGGTTCTGATGTAAATGAAGCTGCTCCTGCAAAATCCAAAAGTAATGCTCCCATACCAATTGTTATTACAAAACCTACAGCCGCAACCTCATCAAGTTTATTTGAAAACTTTGCTGACTTTGATGATTTCTCAACAAAATCTAATACATCGACAATGGAGTCAAAGAAAAAATCAAGTGCAACGAAAACGGATACCTTCTTTGAGGCATTTAACGACAATTTCGACACAAGATCTAATAAAAGTTTGGACTCTAATTCTAACCAGCTAAAGAACACAACAAAATCTATATCATCTTTGGATGCATGTGATGCTTTTGGTAACATTTCCGATAAACACTATGCAGCATTTGATGCATTTGGTGACAATGTAAAGACATCAAACCAGCAAGTTGCTTCACTTTTTGATGCTTTTAACGATAACAATTTTGAAGACGATTTCTTTAAGTCTTCAAATCTGACAAAAGACACTTTCAATACGACTGTGAAAGAAACAAATCTGAATAATAACAAAACGAAATTAAATAAATCTCCCTTACCCTTTAATGATAATGATTTTGCAAAATTTGAAGCTTTTGGTTCAATAGATGAGAACAATTCAGCAACTAAAACAGCAAATCTTAATAACTTCATGCCGAAACTGAAACATTCTGTAACAAAAACTGATAATTTAATTAAAGTACAAAATAAATTAACAGTCAATGATATCGCTGATAAAACATCAGCTTCCAACTCTGAAAATGGTGCTAAATTGCCAGAGAAATTTGTAGCAGATTATTCCAAACCGGAAACATTTGATGATGATCTGCAAGAGGCCATTAAGCGCAGTATGATAGATCAATAATAAATCTATAAGTTATGCGTTGCGATACAACGCAAATAAACAAAATTAAATTAAATATTTATATAAAATACGTCTATAGCAATATACATATATGTATACTTAAAACTTTATTTAATCAATTCTCTTATGTGCAGTTTAGGTACAATTTTTTTCAAATTCGTGCTACTTTATTCTGTCCTGTTCTGTTCTGTTAAAACTATTGTGTTTACAGCGACAATAGAAAAAAACTCTTTCCAAGTCTAACCTTGTGTATTCTCTCGTATTGTTATTTAATTCCAAAATTATAGTGTTTATTATTACATGTTAATATGTATGTTATTATTAAATTAAAGTACGTGCATAAATAATTATTCCATTAAATCTTTTAGTAATGATTTTTTTGATTTTTTAAAAAAGAATTACAAAATATAAGAACAAAAGAAAATCTCGTTTTAAATATGAACTCAATTTATTTTTTATTTTTACATTTTCATTTCCATTATTTTCGAACTCAATGTATTATTTACGATATTATACATCATTAAAATTATTTTAAGTTATAACTATTGAATTAAAGTGTAATTTACATACAATAAATTCTTGTGTGGATATACATATGGTGAACAAAGTAGTTAAGGGCTGAGAAGTAAAGTTTGTTCATTTTTAACGACAATCGTTTATTTTTTATCACAAATGCTGCTTTTTTTAAATTCGGACCAGCACTCGGGGATGACCCCTACATATAGAATGCATTGCGCCAGAACTAGAAAGGGAGGGACATTATTGAGAGGATAGATGATGAAAGATGAGATTTTTTTGTGGCTGTTTCAACCTTTTACATCGCTGGCTAATTTTTTGTTCAGTGACGAGCGCTACGAGTGCGCCACTGAAACAGGTTGTGTTTTGAATGCGTGAATATTACACGTATTAAAAATCACGCACGCACGCGTGGTTTTAATAATTTATAATCACGATTCACGCGTGAATCATGCGTGACTCGAAAAATCACGACATTTGCACATCTCTACTAATTACATACAATTTCGAAAAGTTTTCTGTTCGAATCGAATTACCCAGTAAAACTGGATTCACCTAGATATTTCTTGTAATAATTTTTTATGACATTTTCCGTCTCTTAGTGAGGAAGACAAAGACGCTAAAACTAATATAAATTTAGTTTAATGGCTTTTGAAGATGACTCCCAGAATTACATAAGTCATGCATTATCATTCGCAATCGTGTTCCACTTTGACCCGCCTGCGTATGAAGTTGTTTCGTGGTTAGAAAAGTATGTAAATTGAAATAGATTTACTTTTTGTGTTTAATTTACAAAAATTTCAAAGTACATAGTTTGTATTGCCCATGATTATCTATTTATTGGCTGAAATGTTGATATAAAACAGTTAAGTTTCAACGAAAGTTTTAACAAATAATCAAACTGGCATTGAAAAACAGACTTTTATAACAATTTCCATGCAACAATTATAAAAAAATACTTTTTGTAGTCAAGCAAACAAAATCCAATGCAAAACTAGATTCATAATAATAAAAGTTAATATAAAAGCTTTTGAGTTGATCCTATTTTTTATAACAAAATACATGGATGCAATATTCATTGCAGTGTACACATACCTAGATAAATATGTCTAAGTATGTATATCAATTACTTTTAACGAACAGTTTTAAAGTTCAAATATAATAAAAAAGCACAATTGTACCGACTAATACTGCCATCCCCGATCACGATTAAATAAAAGCTTTTCCATACAACTTTAGATAAGCGATAGAAAGCTTTGAAACTAAAAGAGATCAACACTCTGCTGCTTACAATAACAACATCATCTAACTAAC
Organism: Linnaemya tessellans; assembly: GCA_951800035.1. Classification (NCBI taxonomy): domain Eukaryota; kingdom Metazoa; phylum Arthropoda; class Insecta; order Diptera; family Tachinidae; genus Linnaemya; species Linnaemya tessellans. The sequence goes on along the minus strand of OX637534.1, from coordinate 119,589,479 downwards.
TAACTAGAAGAGCTGCTTGCTACATTCAATTAAAACTAATATCAATTGCATATGGGGAAACAAGCCAGAAATATTATTACAGATTTAGTTCTCTAGAACCGATTGTATTAAAAAGGTGTTTGATTCTAAATAAGTTCGCAAAGCCAGTCCGTCGCTCGGATATTAAGTTAATAATTTTATTACATAAAAAAGGTAGGCTAATTAGATATAGAGATCAAAACAAAATGAAAGATAAAGATTTGAAAGAAACGAAAACAAAAAACTTTAAAGTAGTTTATAATTATATGAATGTATGTATGGATTTCTATTAAATTTTCTAAAACAAAAACTTGAACAAAACTGGGATCTACTTTGGTCGGCATTTAAAGCGTATTATTTAATTTGTTGATTGTTATTATTTTGCGATTGTTTTATTTTCATTTATTCACGGAATAGTGCGAATGCGAATGGAAAAGTTTAAATTAAATTGTGTATACAGATGTGATATTTAAAGTAGATATTCCTTAGAATAGACAATACGGCTACCTATATTGTACTAAATATTTTTTTATGTAAATATGTTTTTACTAACATCCCTAGCAGATATTCTTGCTAGATTTTCAATATCTAAAAGTCTGACATATATACTTGCATCCAAGAGGTATGTATATTATGTTGGTGTAAAAACTATTTACGTTGTTGATTTTTTATGTGTTACTTTAATAAAGCTAAAATATTTCTGTCTAAATTGAATCTTAAAAGTAAAAAACAAAACAGGCCCAAAAAGTAGATCACTTAAATTCGAAAAGAAATATACAAGTATGTAGTTGGAAATGTTAGAAAAGTTGTAAGAAAAATTTACACAAGCTCAGGGGAAATCTGAAAATGCCTAATAATTCTTTAAACGCGAAAATCGGAGCATGAATTTTAAAAAACCTTTGATAAATATTTTACGTTACCTGCATACAATGTAGCGTTTAGTTAACACAATGAAACTCTTAACGTAATTTATGAATTTTTCTTTTGAAAAGATTTTATGAATATTTATAATTTTATTATTTTGTTGAATGCTCTGTCTTTTATGAAATTAACTTTTATATTATTATTTTCGTTCGTTTTTTTCAATCATTTTCATTTTATAATAAATTTGTCCTATTATTTAAGATTTTACTGTTCCGTTTGTGTTCCACCCAATTTCATACACTCGAGTTTTGTGTTTTTATTCGGTCGGCGAGTGTACAGTGAACAGGTCATATATTTTCCCTTCTTATCAGCAAGTAATAGTTATCACCTAATTATCGAACGGCTTTCTTAACGAGTATGTATGTATGCATGTTTATACATATGAACGCATACCTATGAAAACCAACTATAATTAATTTTTTTTTTTATATAAACATTTTAATTAAATTTTATTAACTTATTTACCTTATTTTGTTATACTATTAATCATCAGTTAGCAAACTGTTGAAGAAATATTGAATGTAAATGAAAAAAATCGACTTCTTATCGTAATACACTCGTATGTATATAATTTATAAAAAATGGTATTTAAAAATTGTACAATAAATTAAAGTCTGCACTTTTGGGCATAACAGTTTGAAATTTTGTGAATAGGTGAAGATTTAATTCTTGTAAAAAAACATTTAGTTCTTGAGAGTTTATGAAAACACTCCAGTAAAATTAAATGGACTGACTCCAATAAACTGTTTTTTATAAATGAGTGGCTTCCATAAATTGTTTTCTATAAACTGTTTTCCATATACAGAAAAACTCGTCTTCATTTAAGTTTCAAGGACAACAAACTGTTCGTGGTGTCAGCGAGTTTCATGTAGCCGAGCCTTACTGTGTGTATGAAGTTCATCAAAGTAAAACAATCGTTTAACTAGTTTGTATACATTAAATGATTGATACAATATTAAGAACTTACAGAATTTTGAAATAGTTGGTTCACATACATATCTACATACTGCAACAAATATATACTACATACATACATACATGTAATTCAATGTGTATGCACATATATTGTATATTACATCTGTTGTATAAATGAATATTAATTTGATTGAATTAAAATATGTATTTTGATTCATTTACATGTGTATGCAGCCAATGTGTGTAAATTAAATTTGTGATATTTTCAATAGACCTTCCAGACGCCTACAAGTAGCAAGAAAAACTAAGTTTCAAATAAATTTAATATATTAATTACATACATACATACATATATATATATATATATATATATATATATATATATATATATCCATATATACATATATAATATCCATTTACATATACCATCGGGGATAAGTATTCAATTTGTGCTCCAGTTGGGAACTTCTTGAAAATTTTTGGAACTAATTGAGGTTTTCAGAATATCAAAATAGTAGCTAAAGCCCACTTTTTCGTATATTTATAGTTAAACAATAGTTATCATGACTAAACCTATTTTATATATGGCCACTTTGAGCCCACCCTCAAGAGCAGTTATGTTGACAGCCAAAGAGATTGGTTTGGAACTAGAATACAAGTAAGTTAAATATCTATATAAGTATGTATATGTAAATACATATGTATTTATACGTGCATATATGTATATTCTAATATTCTATATATGTATGTATACCTATTATAAATCAGAATATTTTTATATATCACATTTTTGGTTTTTTTGTTGTTATATTAGACCAATTAACCTACTTAAGGGTGAACATTTGACGCCAGATTTTATTAAAATGAATCCCCAACACACTATACCAACTCTAATCGATGGTGATGCTATAATTTACGATTCGCATGCTATATGTGCATATTTGGTGGAGAAATATGGTAAAGATGATAAATTGTATCCCAAGGACTTGGTGAAACGTGCTCAGGTCGATGCCCGTCTACATTTTGATTCTGGACATTTATTTGCTCGTTTACGATTCCTATATGAACCCATTCTATATACTGGTTCTACCGATTGTTCCATTGATAAAATTGCCTATATACAAAAATGTTGGGAAATTATGGAACAGTTTCTAAAAGATCATCCGTATGTTTGTGGTGAAGATTTGACTATTGCAGACTTTTGTTGCGTCGCAACAATAACTTCAGTAAATCAAGCAGCACCTATTGATGAGTTCAAATTTCCGAAATTGTTGGCATGGTTGAAGCGCATGTCTGAATTGTCATACTATAAGGAAACAAATGAAGAAGGTGCCGAAGAGTTAAAAACAGTTTTCAAAGAAAAATTGGCTGAAAATCGTGGTGCTAAATAAATCTAAGTGAAATAATTTAATAACATTTTAATAAATAGATTTATATTATTTAAATTTATATATAATTAGTGCTTCTGAATTTGGTCGAATAATAAAATATGTATGTGTAAATTCGAATGGCATTGGGCAAATTGTGACATTTGACACGGAACGCAATTTCAATCGGGTGCCAGGTATTTCAAATAGCGAGGTAATTCTTGTTAGGGATGTAAACTATGTAAATGTAGGTAAAAGCAAATATTTATCATCATATACAATTGCAAAATCACGATGGCAAAATTCTCTGCAGATCACTTTTTATTTACGTGATTTCCGATTAGTTGAGAAATTCGGTTTGTAATTTCAAAATATATGATTTGGAGAATTGTTAAATTAAGATGGTAGCACTGTTTTGATATAAAACTAATTACAGTTGACAGCATTGTGTAACGTGCAGCAAGCCACTTTCCAGCACTGTTATACTTTGTATTGTCTCTCATATACATTTGCCACCAGATTATCATGAGCCTCTTTAGCTCAGTGGCAGAGCACTGGTCTTGTAAACCAGGGGTCGTGAGTTCAATCCTCACAGGAGGCAATAAATTTTTTTCTTATGTATCAAAAAGTGTAATTCATGTAAGTTCAATTTTTTTTCCATTTTATAACAAATAATTCAATCTGAACTCGAACGATACTTCCCTAGAAGAATATAAATTATACTGCGTATTCAAACAAGTTTTTCTCTTATTGTATATATAATACATATTTAGTAAAAATAATTTGAACAACCAAGTGATTCCTTTAAGTTTAAAAAAATTACAAAGATTACCCGTCGGTCATCATGTAGCAATATTTATGTATTACCATATATTAATTATACTTAATTTGCATAGAGTTGGGCGATTGAAGAATACATGAACTTTCCTACGTGATGGCAAGGGTGTAATAAAATAAAACCCAATGTTATAAAATATAATTTTAATGTTATAAAATATAATTTTAATTTTTGTACAACTGAAAACTGAAAAATTTCTACTTTTATCCCACAGTGGATAGCCTTTTTTTATAATTTTTGTTGCTTAATGCATTGTTAATTTTATTGTATGTATTTTCTTATACTGTTATTAGTAACATTTTCTTTTTTTTATATAAAAATTCAATGTGCTTTTTTACTAACAAAACCAATATATTTATTTACATGAAGGTTTTTTTTTGTATTTGTTTTTATAAGAATTATATGTAATTGTTATATTTGAATATTTTAAATGTATCATTTCCTTTAACAAAAATATTTTTGTATGTTTGTATATAGTAAAATAAAAAGAACTTTTAAAAGCAAATAAATGGAATTGATAACTTTTTTATAAATGGTTTTTTTGTCAATTATAATATATAAATAAATATTGTGCGATTTTTAAATTTGATTTAAGAATGTTTGATATTTTAATCGGTTAAAACATTTATTATTTATTCAAATAATACGTCCATTTTTAATTTCTTTTTATACCGGATTTACGATTTATCAACTTTCCTTTAAATTTAATATTCTTATTTGTATTACTAACATACTATACTTAACAAATTTTACTTTAATTTTTAGTCCTGACCTCTAAGAAAATTCTTTAAACGCTCCGGCAATGGGAGTTTGTCAATATTTTGGGGCTTTATATTCAACAATATAGCATCACGACAAGCATTTTGTAGAGAAACAACTGGAATTTCAACGCAAATTATTTTCTATACTTTAGACTATTTATAATAAACTTACTGCCATATAACTGTATTATCCTTATTTGTTTTGTCGTACCATATACATCTATGACAACATGTAAAGGTGCTTTATCAAGCGGTATATCCTTAGTACAAGGTCCCTGATCAACACCATTGATTATGAAATGCATTTCACCTTTGGTTTCATCATATTCGGTTGGCACAAATACTACTCCTATGCGTGAACCCTTGTCCGTTAATAAAATACCAGGATTGCAATCGCCATTTCCACTCATGTCGGCCACAGATGGCCTTAAAAGTCGTTTTGGTACCATGCCCCTTGGCGTACGCACATACATCGAATCTCCTAATATCGTACCTGCGAAAAGAGTTATTTAAATTTTGCTTAATGACTTCATCTTTTTAAAAGAATATAAACTAGTGTAAAAATTGTTTATATATAAAGGATTGAAATCAATGTTGTTACCTTTATTAGCTACAGCAGAACTGGAACTTGCTTGACTGTCACCAGTTGAGGCACTAGGGACATCATAGCCAACACCAATAGAACCACCCTCTCCAAAATCACCTGGAAGTGAACGAGGGGGTAAGGAATGTGACTCCAATTTCGATATGGGGTAAATCCAACAAGTGCCTAAATTGGCTAAATCGGGTAGAGCAAACTGGGGCAACCCGACTTCCATTGTTCCCAAAACGTCAGGAACTAATTGCGTTAAGCCTAAACGCATGTGACCCGACCATCCATGTTCATTTTTTTCAATTTCTACAAGGAATATTTCACCCATCTGTAAGGGCTTTTCGGAAAATGTAACAGCATCGGCAAAGCTGGCATCACGGAATGCCACAGTATTATCATCACACAATATTATATTTGCGCCATGGTATGGATGAAACCTGGACAACTGACGTTTTGAAATTGCTGGTGTGTAATTTGTGGTTGCTACTGCACTAGATTCCGCTGCGGCATTTATGGTCGATGATGAATCGCTGGCAGCATCCATGGTTAATGAATTCGAGCCAGACACACTCGATCAATTTCTTGCTATTTAAAAAATTTTACAGCTTCTCAAACAATTAAATTCTATTATATTTATAAATTTTATACTCTTGTTCTTGTCACTTTCTTTTTATTATTATTATTATTATTATTATTAAGTGAAATATTGTTATTGGAAAGAATGTTCGAAGTTCAGAGTTCTATTTCAGCATCAATTAACATTTTTACCCGCAATAGACTTATATTAGGAGTTTTTAATGAATGTTGAATGATTTTAAACTTTTTCGTTTTTTACTAATTGTAATATTTTTTACAAGTTTTGTTTAGAACAAAACAAAATGAAAACAAATTTTTATGTGTTTACATTGTATCAACACCAAAACTTTTATGAGCTGCATTTCCAACTTGTCATTATTTTTTGTATACATCACTGTTCAGTAAATTCATTTCTGCCTTTTGCAAGTAGAACGGCATAAGTTGTAAATTTTGCCATGGTGAAACATACATAAGACGGCAGATGACAGTTTTTAGTTTTAGCTTTTTTAGTTGGCTACATTGATGTTAAGTTTTTGTGTACAACATGTGCTCCTTGTGTTTGCATATGTGAGCGTTGCTAGTAATTGTGCATGTGTGCAGCACTTTGATGTATTTTATTGCTATAGATTTTGACGTGGGTCATGAGTTTACACAAACAAAAATCCAATTGGTTGTTGTACTGTTGTATTTGTTACCGTACTACTGCCACCTTATAGATATTTCATCATGGATTGCACCAAGCATTACATATGAGATGGTTGGTTTTTGCATACTAGTGACATTACGATACGCTTAGCTAATTCCAACTTCAAAGCAGTTTTCTAATGATTGAGAAATCGCTGTATATATTTGTTGCAGACGTCAGTGCTTGTCAGCACTGGTAGTCAGTTTTGTAAAAGGGAAACAGCTGATTAGCAAGCTTTCATAACGTTGAATATCTAAAAATTGCTGATAATTTGTAAAATAAGGTAATTTTTCTTGAAAGAAATTGTAAAATAATTACAAAACAGTTTCTAAATTTCTATTACTCCAAACTTTTCCTATAAAGATGCGGGCTCCTTCGTGTGTTTTCGCTGCCAAACAAAGGGCCCGTGCGCCACAAAATGAGTCAAAGGTTCCCTTTCAGGAAATCCTTCCTCTACGTCTAAAGAACACTGTAAGTGGCAAAGCAGACTCCGGATCAGATGTTGCTTGTCTTCAAGAAATGACTGTTTTATTTGCATGTTTGAAAGATAATGAATTTGCTGAGAAATTCTGTTCGAAAGAAATAGCACAATTCCAGAAATGCTATAAGGTTCATCTGGACAATAAGCTTGCCACTAAAGCAACAATTAATAAAGGTATAGTAACACCTGGCAATAATTTAAATTATAAACAATTGAATAAATACATGAAACGGTTCCCGAATCCTAAGTAAGGTAGCACAAAACTCCAAGTCATTTGCATCATATAAAAATTGTTCTGTTGATTTAGCTTAATAAAAAAGACATGCTACATATTTACCTAAATGACTCGCACAATCTTGCTAATAAATCCATACTTGTTCTTAATAATGGAAATGTTTGAGAGAAGCGAGACCCCAAAAAATCAACCTGTGTCTCAGCTTGTGTGCAGAAGTGTCACATCGTTGATACTGTCTTGACGTTGGCAATTAGTTACTGAATAAGAAGAAAGTTGAGTTACAAACACATACAGGTATGTAATGAAAACCGATCTTTTTTTAAGCTGTTTAAAAACAAAATAACTTTCTAAAATCACACATCACATACCCTCTTTATTGCCAACTTTTTTTATAATAATTTTTCAATTGCCATACTCGTATCATTATTAATACACTACATCAGCATCCCCCAAGCCACCGGAAGAGGAACCGGGTGAAGATTGGCTTAAAACATTTAAATAACTGTTAGTACGACGGACAAGGCCAGTGCGTTGTTTAATTTCAAAAAGCTCAGATAATAAAGTCTGTTTTTCCCTTTCCAACATTGCAATGCGTTCACTCTTCAAGTGTCCCTCACTGGCCAATAAGCGATTCTGTTGACGTAAACGATCAGATACTGTTGTACCGCCGTTAACATTTGGACGATTTATGCCCGCTTTTATAGGTGTTCGTATAGCCAGATTAAAATGGTAAGGAAAACCTCCCCTTTCCCAGCATTCTGCTAAGGCGGTAAGACTTCTATTAACTTCCAAAACACGTGCTCTTTGGAAATTCAAGCGCTCTTGCTGAACTTCAGACCATTGTTCCTAAAACATTAAAAGCCTTGAATGAAATTAATTGCTAACCATTAATAAATTCCAATATTACCGCATTAGATGATCCCATGCGTCCTAAATATTTAATTTTTTCCTGTATATTAACAATTTGTTGCATATACCACTCCTGAGCCTTTTCTATTGAGCTTAAACCCAATAATAACACTTCTCTCTCCTCTTCGTATTGTTTAAGGCGTTTTAGCATATTGTAATCTATACCATTTTGCAAAGTATGCCTTCTCGGTTCTCTTCTCTTCGTGGTGGTTTTCTTTAGAGGCATACTTGTAAAATTGCCACTATCCGTGGCCGACGAGGAACCACCATCTGCGCTGCCACGGTAACCACATTGTTGCAAAAAATTGTTGCAGTTTTGCTTGTCCTTTAGATCCAATTCATTTCGCAATACACCCATTTGCCAATTTTGTAAGGCATGTCTTATTTCTGCCTTGTTAGAAGCACTTAAAATTCCTTTATTTCCCGTATTGGCATTTATAACCGATGCTCTGGGTGGTTTAGGAGGTGGAGGTGGGGAATTATAAGGCAATCTTACAACATTACCGGGGGTTGTTACGTCTCCTTCAGAATCTGGACTTAATTGTGGCAAACTTAAAGCTCTATGAGATGTGGAAATATTATGGGGTCTTACATTTGCTGACCAATGATTTGTGGGCAATGGATTTTCTATATCTAAAACTGGAGCTGATGGTGGTCTACCTGTTTTAATAGGCGGCTTATTCTTCCATCCTCCATTCTTTTCATTACTTACTGTATTCATATTGCCATTATTTGCCAAAGATTTTATTTGAACATTTTCATTTTGTCCATGAGTTTGACTTTGATTTCGTAATAAACACAATTTCAACCCAGCACAAAATCTTTCAAATGTCAATAGGCCACTAGGTGGAGTTACTTTGCGCAATGATTCCATAACACCTCTGGGTAAACCTTTACTGCCATCATCTTGCCAGCCCTTTTCAATATCTATGAACTTGACATAACCCGTCTGTTGATCGTCCAATATGTCGAATAATGTTTTCATTGACTGTACAAATGCCTTTGGAAGATCATCAAAAGCACTGCCACCGTGCGGTCCGGTATCGTTATTTACATTGTTCATATTATTTTGAATATTAATAGTTTGATTATTATTTAAAATTCCCATTACTATGTTCGTTTCGTTACATCGAAACATTGTAGTATGAGCTGGTGTTTACTGAAAGAAGAAATTAGATTTAATATGTAATTGCGAATTTACTAAGCAAGATCATTTAAATTTATTTGTTATATATTAGGAGATAGTTGAAGTTTCGTTTATTGACCGCAAGAGAGTTCTATCTTTAATATTAGAGCTACATATGCATGTCTGTGTGTATGCACATTTAGTTTTTGTTAATATCACTAATAATTTTTATTGCTATTATGTAAAACATACAATTTTTAGCAAGAATTCACACGAAATCTACTGAATATTAGTTACATTGTCTTTAATTATTGTATTTTTAGCAAGTGAATTCACAAAATTTATTCATGTGAAAAACTCAAGTGACTGCGAGTTGAAAAAAAGTCTCTTAAAGCTGGAGATTACAACAAATTTTTTAATTTATGACTTCTTTGCGTTATAAAATGTATGTCATATTCCCACGCAATGAAATACCAAGCAAAAATACAAATTAGCTATTCATACATACAAATGGATTAACATAAAATTAATATTAATAATACAATGATGATAACCTGAGACACGACATTTATTTGCTGTTTTGTTAAAAAAAACCCATTACGAAATTTCTAATTTTACTCTTAATTAAACTTTTACTGATACTCGTATTTAAATTCTTACAAAACAGGGAGATGTTACGTTGTCTGCTATTGGATTTCAATACTCAACTCGAAATACGTTCTATTGTGAATGGAGTTCAGTCGAAAAATTAAATATCGTATATTAAAAAATTAATTTCACTTTATGCTACTGAAATCTAACTTGAACTTAGATAGCGCAAAGACAGCTTGAGAATAATTTTTCTATATATGTAATTGAATCGTTTAAAATTATAACCTTTATTGTGACTTTTAAGGCTTCGTTTGTAAACAATTACAAATCAACTGGCAATTTATTTGTCAATCAGGCTATGGAGACTATAAAATAATTACTTGTTGAATAATAAAAATAAGAATTTTTGATTTCCATTAACACGAAAAACCGAGTACACGCTCTCCACAATGTGAGTAACGTTTTTTCTCTATCATCTGTAGGCAACGATAAATTTTGATTCAAAATTGAATGATATATAAAGGTCAAAATATGCTTGATAAGACGAAACATTTTATTTTAGGAATATATTTGTGAAAAGAAATTGTTTGAAATGTGCACATTTTTCAAAATAGACTTTTCGCGAAAAATAACTTGTTTGTTCTTGTAGAAAACAACAATTAAAAAAAATAATTTTTTTATCATTTTCGACTGTCTGTCTCTTTGTCTGCAATATGGCCACTTTATAAATATTTATTTATTTTTTGCTGTTTGTTTTTTTATCTGCAAGCCACATATATTTAAATTATGCTTGTTAATTATTCACTTATGCAGATGCACTTGCAGTGTAATTGATAAATTCCTTTAAACGATAACTTAAGTGTTATAATACTCAAAATTTAAAAACAAACATAAATACACATACACGCATATGATATAAGAGCCAAAACATGTTTGTTCGATTTTAAACAGAAAAAGACAGACTCTGACGAAGAAAACGAAAGACTGAAAAAACAAACCTGATTTGGTGTTTATGCACGAATACACAAACAAATACTTTTCTTATGCTGTCTTTTCCTTCAGATAATGCTGATGCTGTATGTTGTCTCTACACAGAGATTCGTGGAGTATATTTTTAGTTTATGCTGTTGATTTTGCCCTCTTGCATTGGAAATGTATTTGTTGATATTTGATTATTACATGCACATATAATGCAAGTATGTCTGTATTATTAATAGTTATAAAATGTTTTTTTTTTTTTTTTTGCTATTAGACGTTTGTTTGTGTAATCAAGCATTAAACATTTGCCACTAGTCTATTTTTCTGCTTGAAATTTTATATCTGGCACGTGTGAAAATGTATAACTTTTATTAACAAATTTTTGTTGAATTCTTAAGAATTTTGACCTGCTGCTTGTTAGTTGTTCAAACAACTATTTTCTAATGTAATAAAAAAAATTCTCATGAGTAATTCTTTACGTTTGAAAACTAGTAACTGTGGTTAATTAGTTGTTCTTAAAGAAAAAAAAAGTAACCTCTAAATAAACTTGGAAGGTTTTATGGGTTTTCCTTCTTGACTGCTTAACAGCTCTCCTCACACTGCACCCGGAATATCAAGATTAGAATTTTATTCCATCACTGAATATTCAACTTTATCCATTTTTTTAACTTCGTTCAAATTGCATTCTCGTTATAACTTTTTGAAATATGTAAGTACGTTCTGGCACTTTTTTTTATTTGCTGGTATGTATTAAAGTATATTTTTTTTTGTTTATTGACTAGTTATCTAGTTTTATAGGTTCCTTCCTAGTTTTTTTGTTGTTGTTTTGTTGGCCTATTGTTACTTTAGCCGCTTAAATGTATATACTGGCAGTAGTTTTCTTCAGTGGTTGTTTAAGCATTGTTTACGTGTGTTCTGCTTATTTGCTTTTTATGCACTAAACCGTTTTGTTGTATCTTAAAATTTTGTTGTTGTTTATTATCATGAGTTTCGGTTCGCCTCAAATGCTTATTGGACTTAAACAAATGTTGTGTTGTGTTTTGCTTATTTGCTTGTAAACCATTCCAACGTGTTGCATTGAATGACTTTCAAACATGTTTGTTATAATATTTTATACATTGAACTTCAATAATTGTGTTGATTAACTCTTATAGGGTAAATTTTTTGTTTTAACTGGTCTTAAATAAATAGGCTTTTTAAATAAAACGTTAGCTTGTCAAGCCTAATTTATATGGTTTGAAGAATGCACCACGTGACAGTTAATTATTATGTGAAAAAGTATCGTGTTTTACGATTTCACAAAATTTTAATTTCATAGTACCAAATTAGTTGTGGTAGTACAAATTCCTAATTGCACCAAAAAAAGTGCAATTGTATCTTGATCGGCCGTGATGTAATAAACAGGTGGCAGCGCTAGAACAACATACAACATAACAAAAAAGCAGTTTTTGTTTATGTAGTCATCGAAAACGTCAAAAATTCTCTTTATTCTTTAACTATTTGTCAATGTCACGTCAAGATATAACAAAAATAGGACTTCTGACAGCCTGTGAATACTCTCTAATATTCTTGCTAAATTGTGGGAATTTATTCAAAAATAATAATAACAAATAAATCTGTTCGTCAACATAATCCGCCTAGCGATTTCCTTTTCTCGATTCGAAAGCATCAACAAGACAAAGAAATTTGAGTACTGAAGACAATATTGTTTAAAAATATTTTTAAATTTCTTCTAATGATATTTGCTTTTTTATTTGTTATGTGGTCTAATGATATTAACTGAAACTAACAAGAAACTAACTAAGAAAAATGATCAAAAGATTTTTCTATAATAATTTGGAATGCTGCAAAACCGTTGCTTCTGTTCTAAGTGAAATAGAAAAACAAACAATTTACTGGAACAGTAAAAAACTTTAATGAAAATAAATTTTATTAAGAAAAAATATTTGAATGAAATATTTTGTTGGTAGTTATTTTCTGTGATATAAACAATTTCCTTATAGGATAAGCTAAAGAAATTAAAAATCAGTCATTAGATATAAAGTTCAAATCGATTTTCAATAAATATAAATAATTTTTTACTCTTAAAAAATATTGAAAACTAACGAAATTCAGACTCTTAAGAACCCCAGTGTTGAAAGTGCGCGCCAAAGTGTACAAGTAACTGGGATTGTAAGAATGGGAATTTCATGCAAAATAAACTCTTAAAAATAATCTAAAACTAATGAAATATTATTTAATAAAATTTATAAAATAAGCAAGGAATTGGCGAAATACAAATTTTTTTTTATATAAAATTCTGTTACACTTCAATTCCTTACAAATCAGCCACCGACTTTCTGCGTACATATTTGGCGAAATAATCGGGACGCCAACATTTACAGGAACCGGGAATCAGGAACCAATCGTAATATAAACGTACTTGAAAGCAACCAATTTCATCATGGCCGTCACAGTGTTGACTAAAATCACCCGAGCCAGTGGCAACACCATGATTAGCGCCGTCCGTAGCCACTCCGGCACGTTTCTGCAAATATTGTTGGTAGGCCTGGAAATCTTGTACAGAGGGCGCTGCTGTTGTAGTCGATGATACTGGCACCGTATCTTCAGCATTAGGATAGAAGATTTCCGCCACCAAGAGGCTAACCCAACGTGGTGACGACAAGCAACCACCATCTAAATAGTGGCAACGTGCTTGTATGCAACGTGTCACTTCCACAGTTTGGGTAAAATAGCCTTCGTAGGGAATTTGAACCACGTAGCGCCAAGAGCCTTGATAATTTTTAGCAAAAACTGGTGTGGCATATTCTACTTTAGCTGGACAAGGTGTGGGTGGACCTTCATAACGTATTGCACTAATTTCTTCACGTCGCTCGGCAGTTAGGGGAGCAGCTTGTGGCGTGGTTATGTCACCTTGAATGGCCTTGTAAATGGTACAGAATCTGAAAATGAACAAATAAGTCAATTATTCAGCCTAATTACCGCTGGCGTTTTTCGCCTTCAAGTTCGACAAATTGTAATAGATTACAAACTGTCGAATTTGAAGGCGAAAATCGCCAACCGTAATCAGGCTGATTCTCTGCCTGGCCCACGATGTCACTTGATATCGTTCTGCCGTGCAAATTCATTTAAAACAAAATTTTAGAAATCGTTTGTGTTTTAAATGTAATTGTACGGCAAAAAGACATCGATTGACATCCGGGGGCAGGTAATTAAATTCGGAGTTTATTGTCTTGTCTTAAAATTAATTATTTAATTCAAATTTCTCTTGTGGATACGCATGCGCTTCAAGTGATTGAAGGTCGATCGATGATCTCGCATGATCATGAGTATTTTTGTCCTCCAATCATTCATGAGTAAATTTTCTGCGTTATTTAATTTCTTTCCTAATGATCTTTCTCCTGATCGTGGCTAATTGTATTCTACACCCATGTGAACGTGAATGGCTGTGATTCATAAAATCAATGTATTGCATGACTGTGCATGATTAGGGTTTTTTTTACAAGACTGTGGGCGGTATCATGAGCAGCTTTTATACATGATCGCGGTCATTTACGTTCATATACGTTTAAATGTATTTACTTTTGTATCTAAATGTATCTTGGTATTCTTCTAATTTCTTCGATCCCCCTTATTCTGCAACTATTTGTCAATGTCACGTCAAGACAATATCAAAAATAAGCCACTTGCCTACTCCGTGTGGAGAACAGTTAACTGCTTCTGACACCCTGTGACTACTCCCTTAGGTCTTGAATATAGAATGAGGCTGTTAGAAATTGTCAAGTTCTGAAGAAAAGGGGGTATAGAAGTGTTCTATTTTAGATATTGGCTTGAGGTGACGTTGACAAATAGTTACAGAATAAGGGGGATTATATTTTTATGTTCTATTATTTTTTGAGCAAAAGTTCCACTTTATTTTATAACTTGTAACAACTTTTTTATTATTAGTCAATATTTCATTATTATAAATATTGGACAATAACAAAAACGTTGTTACAATTTTTTTATATAAAAATAAAGTGGAACTTTTGCTCAAAAAATAATAGAACATAAAAATAAATTTATCCTGTATGAAAAATTGTTACTGAGTATTTCGTATTGTTACGGGCTCTCTTAAACAAATAAGTTGAATTTTCAAATTTCCCGGGCCACGTGCCTCCAATTAGCGTACAGGAATCAAACACAGCATACCTGCTCAATTCATCTTTATCCTGTAAATGTTTGTCAATGTCATGTCTAGACAACGTAGAGAATAGAACACGTCTGTACTGTTTCTTTTGCATAACAGATCACAAGGATCAGGTAAGTGATCCTTGTGCTTGATATTGTCTTGACGTGACTTTGTCAAATAGTTATAGAATAAAGGGGTTTTCATATATTTTTTGTCCTTGTGTTAAGCAGGTGTGTACAACATTTTCATTGTGCAGGAATTACACAAATAAAGTAACGTTGCTTTTTAGTGTATTTCCTACAAAAACATTATTAGCGCTTGCGTATTTTAATTTTCTATAGCGCAGAAATTATATTTTCGAACACTGTTTCGAAATTTGTGTAATAAGAATTCTTAAAAAATCTTATGAGTTTTTAGTACCCTTTAGTTTTACCAATATTGTCTTGGGCAATACTTACAGCCCACCGCCGTCGCAAAATTTGCGCGGTTTTCGCTCCTCAGCTTCTTTTTGCTGCTTCTCCGAACGTTCCTCTTCATCAATGGCTGGATCGAAATAACCATAATTATGTGACTCTTCGACAGCTTCAGGCTTGGAAGCAACAGCTTCCCTTTTCGTTCTAACCGCATAATGGCGATCAATATTATTATTGTCGACAGTCTCCACAGGATCGTCTCGTATTATTTGTGTAACCTTGGGCAGAGTGTCGTCAGCCTTTAAAACTGGCAATGTCTTTGATAGAAACTTTAAAGTATGATTTCGTATCAATTCACTGAAATTACAAAAAATTGGCAATAATTAAAAAGATTTTGTAATAGTTTAGTTTTTCCTGCTTACAAGGGATATGGCTCTCCTAGAACATTTTGTCTCAAAGGATTCTTGGGTATTTGGCCCTTATTCAAATCACCGCATATATTATTAACTGATACAGCAGACTTTTTGCCATTTGCCACATTTTTGCAGTCCACATTGACGTGTGTGTAGGGTGGTGGTCTAACTTTGGGCGGTATGGCATTTGGCGACTCTACAAACGCATAATAACCTTCTGGCGGCTGTTCTTCATAATCAGTTTGAGCTTGTGATGTTACCAAAACAGACAGCAGAATAAATGAAAGTATTTTCTAAAATTAAACACAAACATTAAAAATATTATTTTTGTTTGTAATAATACTCAAGTACTCTCAACTGCTGAATTTCCCATTTTTTTCTCTTATTTTGCTTTTATGGCAACAATCTTTTCGTTTAGGTACGAATTATGTTTTTCTTCATGTTTAAAACAAATCAGCGAAAGTTTTTTTTTTTATAAATATTTTTTTAAGTGAATATTCAAAATCAAACAAACTGAGTGATGTTAAGCTTGTGTTTTCATGTATTTTTATTATTATCAAGTAATTAATAACAGACGTTTAACAGTTTCTACTAAGATGAAAACAAAAATAAAATATTTTCGTATACTAATTTAAATTTACTTTCACTTAAACAATTTCAATCTATCTTTAATAATAAATCATATTGAATAAATAAAATGTAGCTTTCTTGTTTTTTTTTTACAAAATCAGAGAAATTCTTCGAAATGGAATAACTTTAAAAATGTAAAGTTATAGGATTAAGGCAGGGTTTTTGCATTAATGGAATTTTTGGCTGGTAGTTTTTGTAGAAGGGCTCTTGGACTGCAAATGACAACTGGAAGTTGGGTTGCTAATTATTGTTTTTTTTTTTTGTTAGTGACCCCAAATCTTTTTTGCTTCGAATGGCCAGACAAAATAGTAACGAAAAATATTTTCATGAAATTGTTTATTCGACATATTGCCATAATTCTATTTTATCTGAGAATTTAAATATTATTTTATATAGTTAGATACTCCTTGATAGTGGCCAGCGTTGCCACCTCTCTTGATTTTGTTACGACAATGACAACCATAATAAGACTGAGAACGTATAATAATTAGCGGGGAAAGAAGACCCTGTTGAGCTTGTCAACAGATACTCCTTGATAGTGGCCAGCGTTGCCAACTCTCTTGATTTTGTCACGACAATGACAACCATAATAAGACAGAGAACGTATATGTACATATATGTTAAATATAAACATTGCTTAACAACAACAAATAAATTTCAAATAAGATAAATATATTCTTAAAAAAAAAATGATCAGTCATTTGATTGCTGTGCCACATGAACAAAATTTAATGAAGAACTCTCAAAAAAGTCGAGCAGAATTATCTTGGAAGCAGTAGAATTTAACATATACAAATATACACGGTTTTTTGCACGTACTCCGTCTTATTATGGTTGTCGTCGTCGTGACGAAGTAAAAAAAGGTGGCAACGCCGGCCACTATCAAGTGGTATGAAAATTATATAAAATAACATTTTCATTTCCTGATATGGTCATATCATCATATATCGAGTATTTAAAAAATTTCTGATATACGAGGTCTGTTAAAAAAAAACAACTCATTCAATTGACTATATTTTTATGCTGGTATGCTCGTTTCAAACACTTGTTCACAGTTTCGGCTATTTAGCATGTTTGTTAGTTTGTTTATGAGAGTCATGAAAGTTAGAAGTGTTTTCCGTGTTCGCCAGTTTTTTGCTGTCGAAAAAAAGTATCAAAGAATATGTGTAAAAATTGGCGAAAAAAATGGATCCAAGTGCTCAAAAGCACTTGACTGTGGAATATGAGACAGAAAAATATTCATAAGTGGTACAAGCTTTCCAAAGAAGGTCGAGAAGATGTGAATGGCGGCGCTCGTCCTGGACATCAATGTCAAGAAACTTTATGGTGAATCGTCAAATCACTGGAGCTGTTGAGGAGGTCTGTTATATTGGCTCATTACATGCAATTATATGAGAAATTTTGGGCATGCAGCGTGTGGCAGTGAAGATCGTTTCAAAATTGTTGACTTTTGCAAAGAAAAATAAAATTATTAAATTTTTGATTTGGCTTTCGGCGACTTTCCTGTTTCGTAGATTGAACAACTGAGGGAGCCCAAGGACATACCAAAACGGGCATAAGGGAACAGTTTCGAGGATTGTATAATATCAGAGGGGGATTTCTTTAAAGAGTACAAGGTAGAAATTGATGAATTAGTACATATTTTTTAAGGAAAAAAAAATATTTTATCTCTTCAATAAGAAGTTCTCCCTAAAAATATTAAAGAAAGTCCCTTATACTCTTGCCAGACTGCCTCTTGTGTTAAATTATAAAAACAGTCGATTTTGTAAAATATTTTCATTGAGCATATACATACAAACATACCTACATGCATTTGTATGTATTTCTGTACGTGTTCATATGTACTTCTTGTATGTAGTACTTGCTTTCTTTACAACTCTGATCTAAACGAAAAGAGAAATCTTGTAACAAAGATTATTTTATTTTATTATTTTTATTTTTTTTTGCTTTTCCCAAGTTTTTTCATTCAAACAAATTCTTTCTTATAATTGGTTTTTGCCTTTAAATGAAATTAAAAGTGACCCCTAGTGAGTTTTCGTAGTCGAGAGTGTTTTGGCCTTAAAACACAATCGCAGCTACCGAGTTTCATCTTACTTGTTCACATTTCTTTTGTGACCATTCAGTTGGTGGGAGTTTTAAATCAAGAAAGAACTTTCTCTTTCATTTTAATTTATTTATATTTCTTCAAAATTTCTAACTTAAAAATTGTAAGCAAAATAACAAACACACATACATACATACCGATTTAAAAATTTTTTTTAAAGCATCTGAATAAATAACATGTAGCCTAATTTTGAAAAGTTTGCCGCATGGCTAATTTTGGCTTAAAGCTTTGCATACTGAAATATGTAATAATAGACTCTAGCTTCCAATAAGCCAGTGTGAAAAAGATACAAAACAAGTTGTTGTTATTAAAAAAAACCAGACCACAATTGTGCCGCATAAATCAAGAGACCGAGCGAGCGTACGACCGACCAACCAACCAACCAACCAAACAATATCGATGACTGAGTGCTGACTGTATGCCAAGAAATTAGGTCAAGCAGTCCACATTCTTATAGGTGATTGTCAATTATTTACCATTCTACCGTTAAAGCCAGTAACAAATTAAATTAAATATTTAATAAAGCTGTGCGACACTAAAAAACCAAACAAATAGAACTACGACTACAATTTTAAAAGCAGAATTCTACATTTTTTTTTAGCAGCCAGCGGTAATTAAATAAAACCACGAAACGTATTGAAACATTTAAATATTTAATACAATAAAACAGAGAAATTTTGTTAAACAGAACAGAAATTAATTTTAAAGATTTTGTTATTTACGTTTTCAATAAATTGTAAACTCTCAGTCGGGGAAAAAAATCAGTTGTTATGAATCTTCCAGACAAACGACATGAAAATACATGATCGATTCTGTTTGTTATTTGGCAATTTTTGAAAATTTATAATTTTATTAGATGATATTTTTAAAGAACAAATAACGCCACATTTTCTACAGAATTTTTTAATATTAACCAGAATTTCCAAATATTTTTTTAACTTCCCGTTAAGAAAATTGAACATTTTCAAAAAATCGGCAAGTTACTGGTTTAACACCGTTTTAAAAAAAATCGAGTTTTCACCAGATCTCGACGCTTTGAGTTCCTAGGAAGCTTTCCCGACGACTACCGAGAAGCCGCCACAATGTATGTACTGTATGTGTGTGTGTGTGGTGTGTGTTTGTGTAAGTATGTGTATGTCTTTTGCGTGGAAGATTCATAACAACTGATTTTTTTCCTCGACTGAGAGTTTACAATTTATTGAAAACGTAAAATTAATTTCTGTTCTGTTTAACAAAATGTACTGTATGTGTGTGTGTGGTGTGTGTTTGTGTAAGTATTTGACCCTCTTATAACTTTTGAACGGCTGTACCGAATCGAACCAAACTAGTCGCGTTTCAAAGGGTTCCTTCAAACTTAGATTTCCTGTGAATTGGGACCGTTTCGGATATACATATATGTATGTATATAAAAAACTGAAAAAAAATTCATGTTTCAAAAGTGTTTTTTTAGAATAACTTGTAAACGGGTGTTCCGGTCGATTCCAAAAACAAATCAGCTCTTGACAATCAAAACACTTCCAAAACACTCCGAAATTATATACGTGATCAGTTAGTGTTGTCGATTCTTTTATAGACATCGCAGAATATAAACAACGATTTTATTTAACAGCTCTTGTTGCTAAAACTATCGACGTTGCGTTCAAATAAATTCACTCACATTCGAGTGCAAGCCTTAAACCCAAGGTTTTTGTTTATCATCCAAAATTATGTGACTCAAAATAGGCTATTAAACGAACATATCCTTGCATTGCCTAACATCTCTCAGCAAGTTGACCAAGAGGAACTCTTTTTTATACATATTACGAATGGAATTCATCATATACATACATACGCACATAATGTACCTCTAAACACTGCTTTTTTTAATGCCTAAAAAAATGTGGGCCAGAATATAAATGACCGCATAAAAAAAGTGTTCAAACAAATTAAAAATCTTCACGCTGAAAAGAAATATTTCAACAGAATAAATTGTGCTAAATTCGTAAAAAAATGTTCTAAATTTTTGTTGTTGGTTTTGTGTGTTCAAATTAACGGGAAAGTTGTTTGCATTTTGTTGTCATGCTTTTTTATTTTATAATTTTTTTTTTGTATGAATATAAAAATATTAAAAAACGTTCACTGAAGCATCACGAAAAAACATTCACAGCACATATGAATTTTTTAATGACTTTGTATTTTTGTTATTTTTATTCTATTTTTTTTTAATGAAAATAAGAATTCATTTAAATATTTCAGCTGTTGTTTTTTAAACGTACGAGGTTTGTTCAAAGTATAAGGAAATTTGTTATAATATTTTTTTTTTCAAAAAATATTTATTTATTAAATAAATTTTTATTTTGTGTTGGGTAAAGTTGCCCCTTAAGATGTAGCAGACTTGTGTCAGACCTTTTCTTAAACCTGGAAGAATTTCGGATGTGCTCTTAGTGATTTGATTACAAATCACCTTGTTTTGCGGGTCTCTCCAATTTCGGACCATGTTTGGTGGCCAAATACGCCAGCTGAGGCATGTTTTTAACCCTCATTAAATGGTGTTTTTTTTTATCAAAATTGAGTGATTTTGAATCGTAACTTTATTGTCACTCGCTTTATATCTCTGACTTAAGAAAAAAATTGCTTGGCATGAAGCAACTGATATGCTGACATTTTAATTTTAAAATTGCTATTATAACTTTCGAGTGGATCAGCCGATCCCCATGGATCGGAGGAAAATTAAATTTTTTGAATTTTTGGTTCACGATATCACGATAGCCGATTTTGATCCGGCTAGCAGCGCTCTACGTTGTTTTTTTGTTTTTGATTGTCAAGAGCTGATTAGTGTTTGGAACCCATTTACAAGTTATTCTAAAAAAATGACTTGAAAAAAAAAATTTCATTTTTTTTTTGTTATATCCGAAAATTAAACGGTTGAAGGAACTCTTTGAAACGCGACTAGTTTGGTTAGCTTCGGTTCACACGTTGAAGAGATATAAGCATGTCGCATACTTACACACACATACACACAGCCATAGTGACGGCTTCTCAGCACTAGTCAAGAAAGCTTCCTAGGAACTCGAAACATCGAGATCTGGCGAAAACATAATTTTTTCAAAACTGCGTAAAACCCATTTCACACTTTTTTGAAAATTTTAAATTTTCTTAGCGGGAAGTTAAAAAACGCCATTCGATAATACGTTGCCAGCGAAATGTGAACATTCGGCTTATTTTCTGAACACACCTCGTACATCCATTGCAAGTACGTGTGTATGTTTGAACACACATTAAGTTATTATAAAAACTTCAAAACTAGAAAGAAGAAACTGCTACCAACTTCTTCTTTTTTATAAAATTATATGTGCAACAACATTTTTTAATGTGTCTTCTATGTGTCTTGTTGTAAAAAGTAAACTGGTAAAAATAGCTGTAAATATTATTTAAAAAAAAAAAAAACAAAGAAAAAGACACTTGAAGAGATTTGAAGAACAGTTTTCATAACTCGATGTGGAAACATTAAAACAAGAACAAGTGTGCGCTTCCATTTGTTGTAACAAATAATTCGAATAATGCTGTGCTACAACATGTTCATCATGAAAATTGTGGAATTACCAATAAAAAGTAGGAAAATAATAGTGAAGCAACTTCTTTTTATTTATTTTTTATATTATTTTTTTCTTCTAATAAAGCTCAAAAAGCACGGTGGCATCAGCTACACGTAAGATTTATGAAAACTTAATTTATCACATATCACAGATGCGAACGTACATACATGTATGCTTAAGCACATACACATTCATATTTACATAGATATGTAGTATGTATGTTTGTACGTATGTATGTATATACTTGCTAAGAAAAATACAAGATGAACTACAAGAGAATGTGCCATAAAATTGCAAATGTGTCATGTATTTTGTAATAGGTGTCCCGAAATTTGATTCATCCTCTATTTATTATGGCAATCATGAAATACCAAATTTGACAGCTGTCAGTTTAGGTGTATTGAAAATTAAACACTATAAAAATATATTTCGTTATACGCTGTTTCACGTTTTACAGTGTTTCATGCTCAATCAGCTGATAACCATATGTGATTATTTTTGTCTAAATATGACTGTTTTGCGAAAATAGACATCGAAACAAGTTTGCTTCAAAATTTTATGCATTTTTATACTCTTCAAAAAACATTTGCAGGGTATATTCACTTTGTCATTCCGTGTGTAATGCAGCAAAGTATTCCTCTAAGAACCCATAAATTATATATATTCTAGATCAGTGATGAAATCTAGCCATGTTCGTCCGTCCGTCTGTAAAAATCATGATTCAGTCCAAAGAAAAGAGCTAAACCCTTAAAATTTGGCATAAATAAATTCTGAAGAATAGCACAGGTCAAGTTCGTAAATAGGCTGGAGCGGGCCAGAGGAGAAAAAGTTCCCCTAAGAAGAACTAAACCAACCTCTAAAAGACAATACAATTTTGAAGCTTTTTATAATTTTGTTAGGCAAATGATATGTTTTTATATCAAAGAAGTTTCAATCCTTTGAGCTTAAAGCCAAAAGCTCGAACGCTTCTTCGCATTTGAAACTCTTTTCAATACTCATTTATTAGAAATAAACACGTTTTGACTAAAATTGTGTTGCAACCAAAAAATTGAATTTTTGCAAAGGGGTACCCCTTTCCAAAAAATTGCCAAACATTCTTTTGCTTATATACGTAAGATGTAAGCTTTTTTGAAAGCTTCTTCGCATTTGAAACTCCTTTCAATAGTCATTTATTAAAAATAAACACGTTTTGGGTAAAATTGTGTTTCAACCAAGAAATTGATTTTTTGCAAAGAGGTACCCCTTTCGAAAAAAATTGGTCAACAAATTTTTTTGCTTAACTGCATAACATGTAAGCTTTTTCCAAAGCTTCTTCGCATTTGAAACGCCTTTCAATAGTCATTTATTAAAAATAAACACGTTTTGGGAAAAATTGTCTTTCAACCAAGAAATCGATTTTTTGCAAAGAGGTACCCCTTTCCAAAAAAATTGGCCAAAAATTGTTTTTGCTTAAATGCATAAGATGTAAGCTTTTTCGAAAGCTTCGTCGCATTTGCAACTCCTTTCAATAGTCATTTATTAGAAATAAACACGTTTTGGCTAAAATTGTTTTTCAGCCAAAAAATTGATTTTTTCCGAAAAAATTGCCAAACATTTTTTTTTGCTTATATCGTAAGATGTAAGCTTTTTCGAAAGCTTCTTCGCATTTGAACCGCCTTTCAATAGTCATTTATTAGAAATAAACACGCTTTGGGTAAAATTGTGTTTCAACCAAGAAATTGTTTTTTTGCAAGGAGGTACCCTTTGCCTTGACTTTATGTTTGTTGGGCATAAACATAAATTAAAAACTAAATAATAATAATAAATAAACGAACTGCATATGTCTATGTAGCGGAACATAAGTTAAACCTTTAGCTTAAAAGAGTTAATTCGCATTTAGAATGCGCTCGATTTGGTCGACCGCTCATCGTTCATAATAATATAAATTATTGCCTATAGGATAAATAAACGGCATGTCTTGCATACATGCGTGTGCATAGCCCTGTATATTTTTTGCTATTAAACTGACACCATTTCTTATATTAACTTTTATTCTATACATCTCCTTTCGTAAGGGTTAAGTGAACTGTTTTGAAGAAAAATAAGAAAAATTTTAATTTATAGAAATAAAGAAGTTTTCTTCGTCTTATTCTTCAGAAAGATTTTTATTTAGTAAATATTTTAAATTAATAAATTATTCATGCATTATTTGCAATATTTTTCATAAAAAATTCAAGCAATTACTTTACACCAAAACAAAAGACTTAAGACACGTAATTGATATTCATTGTGAATTACAGGAATGAAAGACTTAAAACACAAACTCTGTAGATTTTAGTAAAAATGTTTCTTTTAGCTTCCGAATTCTTTAAAACACCTACCAGCAGTAAACGGTATTCCATGGTATTTAATTTATTTCACTAATTTATTTTAGTTCTTTAATATTCAAATTATAAAAGTTGTTTTCTGGCTGACTTCAATTACAAAAAAATTTCACCGATTTTTATTTTCTTTTTTGTCGTTTATTTATTTATATGTATTCTTTTAGTTAATTTTTTTTATATGCATATCTGGATTTTAACACGATGTTCGAACAATTCTTATTACCATACTGGTGAAAAGTTGCAAAAGAACTGATTATGAAAAGCCATTGCTCTTAACTTGTTACCTTCTTGAGAGTGGTGTACAACAACACAACAACAATAACCACTCAACAATGGCAGAATGTGTAAAGATCTAAAGAAATTTACATTAAAGTTACCACAAAATAGCAGCAATAACAAAGAAAATATTCCAAAGCAAATACAGCATCTAACTTCGTCTCCGAAACATTAAATTTCTTTTGTTTTTGTTTTTTTTGTTGTGTCATTGAAACTCCAATGCCCATGATCTTGTTAAAACGTTTGAAGTTCTTGCACTCTTTTCAGTTTTGCGTGGTTTAACGCTTTTACTTGTGGACCTTCTTTGAGCTTTTGTTTTATTTATTGTTATTTTCTCTTGTTAAGCAGATTGGGAGAAGTGTAATGGTTTTGCTGCAAACTCATGTGAGTGCTTTTTGAGTTGCCCTTTCACTCAAATTCTTTTAAACACTTTCTTTTTATATAAATTGAGTGAAATTCTGTGATAATCTTTTAAAATGTTACAAAAACATTCAAGTTTTTAGGTCTTAATACATTTTATCGATTTTCTAATATAATAATATGCCGGTTTAACTTAGATGAAAATATTTAAGCTTACTACAAAATGTGATGAGTATCAAATGCACAATGGGGGAGTTTGAAAATAATTCTGCAGTTAGTAAACAGTTACACCGATTGTAATAAAATTTTGTACAATACAAAAGAAGGTGTTGTCGGGCTTAAGCTTAAAGATTGGATTTTCAGTCTTTTAACGAGGCAAAGGCACGGTACGGAAAAGTAGGCCACCCCGAGGTTAGGAAAAATTCGATCCTATGCCATAGTCTTCTTGATCTAATAAAAAGATTTTTAGCAGCTATATTTTTCTAACTATCTATAATTTCTTAATTATAAAAAATTTGTATACACATATACTTATTTAAAAAATTTACTTCTTTTAAAAATTTTCGACAGACAGATCGCAAGGCTGCAATCAATAACCTTTTTAGTGTTAAGGCCTGTTATGCTTTTAAATATTAAAAAAATATATCTGCATCTGACAGAAAATAACCAAAATACGGGGTAAACAGTAAAAAAATAAAATTTGGGATTTTAAAAAATGTCTATGGGAATTGAGGGGATCTCACAAATCAGTCCCATTTGCTCTTCTTTATATTACATTCAATACATCACGTTCCACTTAGGCGGGATTGGGGGATTTTAAAAACCTTCTTTGGGAATTTTGGGGATCTTAGAAAACAATCTCATTTGCTCTTCTTTAAGTTATATTCACTACATCACGTTTCACCTAGGTAGGATTTGGGGGTTTTGAATTCCTTTTTTGGGAATTGTGGGTATCTCAGAAACTACATCACGTTCCACCTAGGTGGGATTTGGGTGATTTTGAGTTCCTTCTTTGGGAATTGTGAGGAACTTACAAATTAATCTCATTTGTTATTCTTTATGTTACATTAACTACATTACGCTGCTCCTACGTGGAATTTGGGAATTTTGAATTTCTTCTTTGGGAATTGTCGGGATCTCTCAAAACAATCTCATTTGCTCTTCTCTATGCTACATGAACTACATCACGTTCCACCTAGGTGGAATTTTAGGGATTTTGTGTTCATTCTTTGGGAATTGTGGGGATCTTAGATATAAATCCCATTTGTTTTTCTTTCCATTATATTAATTACATAATTTTTCATCTAAGTGACAACTTTTTTAAAAAATATAACAATATTTAAAAAAAAATTTATAACAGAAAAATAATTTTTCTTTTTGCGCCAGTTTATTAAAATAAAATGAACAAAAATCAATGGATGAGGGAGGTGTCCCAGCTGGTTGCTGCAGGCTTGTAGTGAAATGCGTATATGTGCATCCCACCCACCCCCATCAATTAAATTATATCTGTTTTATTTATATTATGGGGTTATAAAATATTAATTCCAAGTAAATAGCATATTAAAAATTAAAATCACATTTTTTTCCTTTTCCCCAATTAATTTATTGTACATGTCTTGAATCAAACATGCATTAATAACATGTTTTTTTCTATCTTAAATCTACAAAATTTTAACACCATGCAACAAGGAAAATACCGAAAGTAACTATCGAATTCCAATTTCTGGGCGTGTTATAATTCTCTGACGGAACAAGTCAAAATTTCAAATGTCATAAATAGTTCTGGCCCTTACTTCTAGTCAAAACAAACTTGTGCAATGCTGTTGTTTGAAAATTATGTTTGAAAGCACACCTCAAGTAAAAATTAATTTTTATGAATGCAAAAACACGAAATGCTTGTTTATGTCTATGATATGGAAACAACGTTTTAAATTAAATTCAATAACACAGAATTGTTTAAGAATAAAAAAAAATATTAAAGTAAATAAAAAATTAAAATAAATAAAAAAATTTAAATAAAGAAAAAAAAATTAAAATAATAAATAAATATAAAAGACATTAAAAAATAAAACAAAAAATAAATAAATAAAAAAATAATAAAGTAATTTTCTATATTCCGATCTGAGGGCAAATTACGTCATCGAAATTTGTATACAAATTGTATCGAAATTTCGATCGATATCGAATGCGGTAATTTGGCCCCTGATAATTCCAAATCCATTGAGTACACAAAATAATTTATATTTGAATAAAAATAAAGGCGATTGGAATTAAATTATTTTTGTTGTATGTTATATCGAAATCGTTCTCAAGTTATGCTAAATTTGTTTAAAAGATTTAAAATGACTATTCAAATAATTTTATGAATTGTCATAAAAAAAATGTTTGTTGCATGGTGTAATTAATGTCCAGTCAGGGTTAGTGAATACTTATATTTCTAAGCTCTCCAATTGACCCTGCGCCTAAAAGAAAAATACAGGTGCCATCTTATACTTAGTCTGTTCGAATGATCATTTATTTTTCAAACATTTTCTTTATATTCGCTTGGAACATATCGAAGGAGTTGGGTGCTACACGTATCGATTGCATCGTCTTAAAAAAATTGTGTTTTATTTGCACAGCAGCAACAACATAAAATATAAGTGATACTAATACAACTCAAACCGGAAATTACATTTGTATTTAAAAAGTATACAATATTAACAAAAATCCTTTAATAAAAGCGAAAAAAAGTTTCATAGTAAAATATTGCGCTATCATCTAATCGATAACAAAAGAAATATGTAATAATTAGTACTTTACTCATATTGCCATAAGCATTAAATTTAATAACAACACTAGCCAACAACGTTTTACTTTAGTGTCTATTTGTTGTTGTAAAAGTTATAACCGATTAAAATACTTTCAAAACTGGCGGCAGTTCGTGTTTTAAGTGTAAGAATTTTGCAAATCTCTTTGCGTTAGTGAAATTTATGTGCCCACAAAATTTCAACTATTTTTACTTTCTTTGCTGCTATTTTTCTTAAATACTTTCAACATTTTAAAGGGCTTGTTTTAAGAGTTACACTCATTTCAGACAGCCTCATTAATGCAGTTCTGCAGATATAAAAAAATCAATAAATACTCTTTAAGGGGGGAAACCCCTTCCGTGTCACGAAGATTATATTGGAAGTTGCAGGTTGTTCAAGAAGTTGCCCATATTAAATTTAGAAAGTTTCACTGCTGGAATTGTAAAGATATGAATTGATCCCCAAGAAGAACTTTTGGTCCCACTGTGCGTTTTCTTGAAATTAATCTAAGAACACACTTAAAGTAAAATTTTGTTATCTAGTGTAATCGGAATATTTGAAACTGTAGAATACTTAGCTTTTTAGTCCAATTTTTGCAGTATTTCGAAGCATTTCAACAGCAAAAGTTATAAATAAATATTTCATCGACATCCGTGCAATTTCTCCTGGCGCCATGTTTGAAGACATTCAATTGATTTACATGAATGTGAAAATTCTAAAGTTCTGGTCTCTTTTGTATGACAAATCAGGGCGTCGTTATGTTTGCCTTATGCCAACAACATTTTTGGTTTTCACCCAATTCTATTACATGTTTATGACCAACGAGGGTATCGACGCCATAATACGAAATTCCTACATGTTGGTTTTATGGTTCAATACCATACTGCGCGCCTTCTTACTGATCCAGGATGGCAAGAAGTATGAAAGTTTAATAGCGAATTTGGAAAGACACTTTTACGCATTGAATGTGAGTTTGTTGGCAAGTTGAATATTTGAAAACTTTGAGATTTATGCACAGTTTGATTTATAGAAATCGAATGATTTGTATGTAAAATCTTTGCTGGAAGAGGTAAATTCTATGGGAAAAGTCATGTCGAAAGGGAATTTATTTCTCGGCCTTCTAACATGCATTGGCTTTGCCCTTTATCCCATATTTGCTGAAGATAAAGGTAAATTGAATTTATTAGCTGCTGAGGAATTATTCAAAATTTTCTTATTTTCTTTATTCGAGTTTTACCTTTTGGCAGTATGATTCCCGGTGTCAACGAATATCAGTCACCCTTCTATGAAATTTGGTATACACTGCAAATGATTATTACGCCCATGGGCTGTTGCATGTACATTCCCTATACCACTTTGATTGTTTCCTTCATCATGTTTGGCATTGTTTTGTGTAAAGCTCTGCAGCATCGTCTCAGCACTTTAAAGGACTGCAACAGAAATCACTTGTTAATATATGAGCGAGTTGTTGATTGTATTAGATTTCAGCAAGAAATTATTGAGTATAAATTGGCACTTTTCTATATATGTTTATTATATTTTCTTAATATGTTTATTCCAGATACATAGAAACGGTTAATGATCTGACAAATCTCATATTTATGCTGGAGTTTATAGCTTTCGGTACCTTGTTGTGTGCTTTATTGTTTCTCTTAATAATTGTAAGCCAGCTATTCGCTCATGTAGTATTTACGTTTTGAATTTTAATCGTTCTGAAATAGGTGGATTCCACAGCTCAGGCTATAATAGTGTGTGCCTATATAACCATGATATTGGCTCAGATATTTGCTTTATATTGGTATGCCAATGAATTAAAGGAGCAGGTGAGATTGAAGATATCATATAAACAAGTTTAAGTAATACACCCAATTCACATGATGATTGAAAAATCTAGTTTTATTTTTAGTGCTTTTTAAAAGCGTTTTCAGAAACCTTAGGCATTCATTCATACCATGATTTTTCTCCATGTTTTTATTTATTTTAATTCATTAATAATACTTATAGCCATAAGCTAATTATTTCTTTTATAAAACGAGAGAAAAAAAAAATGATTAGGAAATTGGGTGTAGAAAATCGAATCCAAAAATTCATAGTAGATTATGGGTGATTTTTTAGCTTTTGACTTTTAAAAATTTAAATAAAAAACAGAAAATTTGCAAAAGTAAATAAAATATTTATTTATTTATCATTTACTGTCCATTTACTTTTTAAAAATTATTTCCTATAAATGTTGCAAATCTAACAACCCTGTACCCATTGAGTCAAAAATGAGCTTCGTCGCACAAAAAAAATATATTTCATTCGCATTTTAGACATTAGACACCTGCCACATTGTTTTTTAAATGAAAAAATATTAAAAAAAATCACCTGTTAGGATTTAAGTCAAATGGTAACACTGGAATCTGAGTGAAATAACCTTAATTTAATTATGATTTAATGCTTATATTTAAATGCATCATGCTATTTTGTAAAAGGTGATAATAAATAATTCATTTTTACAATCACAAACGTTTTACTCAAAAAATATTTTGGATAAAATCACTATCTCGCAATTATTTTACTCAAATATTTTAGAATTTACAAATTGCTGCTGCTGCCTATGAAACTGATTGGTTCACATATCAAATTCCAGTACAAAAGCACATCAAACTATTGATTCTTAGAGCTCAAAAGCCTTGCTCAGTAAGAAACATATTATTTTTTAATACAAAAACTAAAAGTATTTCAAGCGCTCTCATTTGATTCGTTTTGCAGATAAAAGTGGGCAATATGTACCTTATGACCTTGGAATTATTTCAGTCTTTATTGAATGCGTCGTATTCTTATTTTACTCTATTGAAGAGAGTTTATGGTTAACAAGGAGATGCAGAAAATTTATTAACAATATAAACTTTAGAACTTTGTAGAGTAAGGTTAAAAAAAATTTCTAAATAAAAGACAGAGACTAATAAAAGTAGAGAAACAAATTTTCACATTTTGTTTTTTCTATATTTCGGCATTTTGGAATATTTTTTTCGGATTTTATGGGACTTTTCGATATACAACTTTTTTATATATAATTTTTTTTATTGATTATAATGTATTTTCATTAGTTTACATCATAATCAAACGATTACCAAGCCGTCAGTTAAATTTCCAGAATGAGATCCTGACAATTAAAAATGATGTTAAATATCTTGGTGTTTGCCTCGATAAGAAACTAAAATTCGGGAAACACATCGATGAAATCTGTAAAAAGTCTATGAAAACTATCAGAGCGTTGTGGCCACTTTTTAGTAAACGCTCAAGACTTAGCTTTAAGAATAAAAACTTACTATTTAAAAGCGTAATAAGACCAACTTTGACTTATGCAAGTCCTATTTGGTATAATGCAGCAAAAACACATTTGAAAAAACTACAAATTATCCAAAATAAATGTCTTAAAATAATAAACAACAAAAATTGGAGATATTCAACTCAACTTCTCCACCACGAAACTGGATATGAGCTAATTATTGATTTCATAAAAAAACTTAACAACAAATATCGCGAATCTATTCAAAATTCTCCTTATCAAATGATAAGAGAATGCATACAATTGGCCTAATTGCAGCTTTAAAACAGAAATTATTAAATTCAAAATGGCATGTATACATGTATTATCACCAGATAATTTCATGGTATACCTGTATATTTTGTAACTATCAGGCATGTTCCAGAAAAGTAAAAGTAAATGAAGTTGAATTTTTTAAATTTTTATTTTTGATTTTCTGCAAAACTAATAGTTTGCTGTTACATTTTTCAGTTAGAAATGAAAAATTATTTAAAAAGCATAAGGAAATTATAGCAAAAAAACTAACAATTTTGGATAAAATCAAAAATAAAAATTTAAAAAATTCAACTTCATTTACTTTTACTTTTCTGGAACATGCCTGTAAATTTTAATCTATTTTTCTTTTCATATAAAGGTTTTTCCTATTTTCCTTTAAATAATATCAAACTTGTTAATATTAAGTTTTTCTTTCGATTATCAATATTATTCGCTGTAGTATCTATAGATAAAATCTCGAAATTATAAATTTATATGCTAAGTATAAGATGTTAATAAAGATGAATTTATGAAATGAAATGACATCATAATCAAATGAAAAGGTCATATTTTGCAATTTTTGTTAGTTAAGAATTTTGGAAATCAAATTTTAAACCACAAAATATGTAATTTGGATTGTACATATTTAATTATTTAATAAAAAGTTCGGTTCCAAGATTAATTTAAGAAAATTCATTGTTTCCACTTTACTTTTAGAAAGAAACTCATTTAAAAACAAGTATTTTTAATAATATTTATTTTGTATTTCAAATGTACAACACATAAACATTTTTCTTATTTCTTATTTTCATCCAAACAAACACATCAATCAATAATTGCGACAAATTAGTGGTAAAAAATTACCAAGTATTAAAAAGGTTTAAATTTATAAAAAATTACAAAACGATTTATTATATGCAAGTCACAAGTACAATAAGCATATCGTGTGCTAAAATGCAAAGTCGTGCAAATAACAAAAAATTCAAATTAAAATTCTTTACTAATTATTGCCTGTCTAATCGAATAGTTTGTTACTTGTACAGTACTGCAATTTAGATAACGGTATGCATGTATGTACATATATGTATGTACTTATGTGTTCTTTTCTGTACAAAATTGTTTATTTCGTTTCAATTTTCTGATTTCAAATTATTCTTAGCTATTTAAAATTTTCAATTTACTAATTAAAAGGTTTTTATTTAATTGTTTCAGATTTTTTCATTTTAATTGTTAGAATATCTGAAATAAATTTTTTATTTTAATTTCAATAAATTGATAAATTTACTCTTCTTAGTGTATTGAGTTGTAATTAAAAGGAAATATTTTCGGATAAAAGTTCAAGATATCGGGTTTAGTTTGTAAGTAGGAGAACCATTTAAAAATAAACTTAAATGCAAAAGGGAACACTTATAACGGATTATAGTTATTTATTTAGCTTCTTTGGGGAAATATTAATCAAGCACGCAAAAATATAGCATACCTTAGGGCTGTGGTATTAATTTTAAATTCTTCGGCCTGAGCCCTGCTGTTGGTTTCTGCTCCTCTGTTATTCTTTGTTGTAACAACTTTTGTTGAATGAAAATTGTGGATGACGTCACAAAAACAAAGTGTAATAATGTATTCCTGCCTGGGGTGGTCCTCTCTTTTTTGTAATAAACAATAATTATTGAAATAAAACGTAAAATAATGTTGTATTTATATGTCGTGTTTTATTTGCCTTGTTCTTCTATTCAATTAGTTTAATTCAATTAAATACCATACATCATTAATTCTTTCCAATTTGTTTTCATTATTAATAGTATTTAGATACACTATAAAATTTCTGTTTGCTATCATTCATTTCTAATTATATGTATGTATGTATGTATGAACAATGAAAAACACACATTGTATGCGAGCAATCCTGTAATTTTGTTTTATCTGCTGTATCTTAATTAATCAAATATATGCTAGAAAAACAAGTTACGTATCTTCTTTTATGTTCTCATTATTATTTTTATATAATTTAATAATACTTCAAAAATAATTATACAGATTTATTATTAACTGGTATCAAGGAGCAACATGAAAATGTTTTTTTTTTTTTTTTTTTAATTTTTGTTAATTAATATTATTTGATATTATAAATATGTATAAGTTTTAACTTTATGCATAAATATATTGTATGCTTAATATTTTCTTTAAATTCTTGTATAAATCGTATAAACTTTTGTTTTCATTTTATTAAAGTCAACACATTTAACATTAAATATTGTTAGTTGGCTTACATTTAATTTTTTTTGTCCTCTCTTTTTAAAATTAATTTTAATACATGGTATTTATGTATAAAAACACATTTTTTTGCAACATTTTAATAGTTTTAAATGTATAAGTGTTTACTTTCTGTGTATAAATTTTTTTGCTTCTTATAAAGTAATAATTGTAAAGTAATTCTCGTAATGAGTCTGTCTTATGGTTAAAAGAAAAAAAAAAAATATTGTTTATAGTTTGTCGTTATTTAGATATATAAATAAATTATCTTTTCTGGGCTTAACAATTGAAGAATATACATATTTATTAAATTGTATCTCAATTTTTCGGCGAAACTGTTATTAATTTGTGTGGAGTAACGGGAGAGATCTGGAAATAAAAAAAATTAAGAATAATTAAGTACAATTAACAATTATTTGCGAAATATTAACTTTTAAAGTCAGAAGAAAAAAAATACTATTCATTCTGCTCACATTATTTATTTACACACATTTTAAGTTTGCTAGTAATAAAATGACACAATTCCATTGGGATTACAATAAGAATGGCTGCATGTTATAATACTCTCTTCTTTTAAATCGAAAAATGTTTATATCACAGAATAATGAGTGAAGCTTAAAGAACAACAGAATTTTTTTTATAATATTCTCCATAATATATATTATGAACCAAGAAACAAAATAATGAAATGCCTTTTACTTTTCGATTTGATTAACAAAATATCATTTCAATGTAAACTATAATTTAAAAACAAATCTAATAGACTGCCCTTGCAGTAAAAAGTTTAATAATTAAAAACTTACCCATAATGAACGACTACCCATAAATGTCGGATCGTCATCATCTTCCATTAGACTATGATGATGATGGCGATGGGCAGTATGGTGATGATGATGCTGCTGCTGATCCAAAAATATTAACGTATCTTTACTACAGATATTAACTGAATTTCTTAATACCGAAGATAACGTATCGCCACATTCCCGTAAACGATAATTGGAAGCTGTAGAGAAGGAATGTCGTAGATGTAGGGAATTATGTTGCGAAGCTACAGCAGTTGATGTCTGCATGGCATTTTCAACTGCTGAAACACTTGAGCGGCTGCCGTGCCAAGGTTGGCGGTACGTGGAGAAATGTCCCGCCAAAGCTGAACCAGTAATACTGCTGCTATTGCTTTTAAGGCTAGACGATAATAAATGCTCCTTTTCGTTTACGGTTGTAGCGGAATGAGTTTGAGAAAAGCCATTGAGTTTACTTTCTAAAACGTGGGCAGGCTCTTGAGAAACTGCTATAGAATTTTGTGAAGGAGATTGCGAGGATAATGATGAAGAAGACGTAGTTGAGGAAGAAGCAGGAGTCTTTTCTTTGTTTATTCCCTTCGTAGCTTCTCCATTAGTTATTAAAGGAGGTTTTGACTTTTCTTCCGCGCTGTAGCCATTAGTAAGTTGTATTGGATTAGTCATCAATATATCATTTAACTCTTTTGTTTCCAGTTCAACATCAAGTTTGCAATCCTCATCCATAGCAAATATTTCAGGGTTATGGTTTTCATTTTCCTTAATTTCCAGTTTATCTAGTCTATCCTCTAAAACGTCCATTTCTTCGTTAATGACATCATCTGCATCAGCATAATCCAGAAGTTTCTCCAAAGCATTCAAGTCACTTTCAGCGTTTGTAGTTTGAGCACAACTTGAAGCAATTGGTATTTCATCTTCGGTTATAAGTTGACCTAAAATGGGGGGGAGGAAAACATATAAATCACCCAAATTGATGGCTAAACTTTAGTCATTTAAACTTACCATTATTTTCTTTCTCTTGTATTTCCTCCGTTGCTTGCTTCGTAATGTCTAATTCTTTAGTGTCTGGCTTTTTCGGTTCGACTTCAATTTCATTACTGGTTTTCAATTTTACAGTGACATCATCTTTTTTAGTATTTTCTTCTGTATCGTGAGCTACTGGCGTTAATGAAGTTGCAACTGCAACTGGAGCTGGAGGGACAATACGCGAGACCCAATGATCACTTGAATTCGAACTGGAACCCGAGCATTCAGCATTTTCAGTGGTTCGTCTTTGATAAAACAACATGTAAGCCTCATTGTTGACTATTTCGTCGGGTAAAGACTCACTGGAGACTTTGGAGACACGCTGATCGTCAAACTTATACCACTGGCGATCATAAGGATTTTTACAGGCGGCAGTGTAATGACCGGTTTCCAAAGTATCACCTTGATGATAACACACGGCATACAGATCATATCGGGTTTCACGATTGTCACGAGAACTTAAGGTGGAAGAACGGGAATCGCCTGGTCTGGATTTTCGCCAGGGACTTGGACGGTTGAAATTGGAATTATTGCCTGTGTCCGTTGTTAGCGTATTGGAATATGTGTTATTGACTCCTCTGGCCAAATGTGGCGACATATCGAATGAATGTAGAGGAAAATTGACCATTGTAGTTAATTTTGCGGCATTAGCACCCTTGCCATGATGCTGCCGGAAACGTTTAAAGTGCACTACTAATATGTCGGGCAGAGACCATAGGCCTAAAGTTTTCACAACCGGTAAATATTCCTGGCAGTGTGGACAACGCCAGGCATCTTCTGCACTTAAAGTTTCAGCTTTGGTATAATGTTCCAGGCACTGCTCCAAAGTTAGAGCAGCCGTATCATTTGTCTTGTTGGCTAACAGACGTGGAACACTTTCATGTTCAACAATTTGATCGGAAAGATCGCTAAAATATGCCTCCGGCTCTCGCCATTCCAGCAACAGCTTGACATGTGTGGGCCCAGCTTCTGCTGATAAGACAGATAAAGCCAAGTCTATCATTTCGGTAAGTAAAGGATGTTCTACTTGTTCTATGAAAGTGTCTGGATCTGCTGAGGGATCTTGTAAACGAATTTGAAACATTTCAGTCAAGGGCGTGGCATAGGAAAACACTTCGGGTTTCAATACTGCGGACATTTCTTTTAGCAATTTCTTTTGCAATTCCGGATAAGAACAATCTCTGGGTATTTGCAAGCAAAATGGAGCACCAAATCGTTCTAAGGAAAACTTTTCTTTTTTCTCATTTTCTCCACATTCCAACTGCTTTTTCTTAACATTTGCCACCAGCACCAATAAATCGGCAGCTTGAGGATTATTTGTATTTGTCTGAGATGTTGTACCACCATTCGTTTTAGTATCTCTTTCCAAAGGTACTTCTATGCAATATATAGTATCAATGCCTTGCAAAGTATTCACTGGCTGTGTATCGTAAAAGACACGCAAAAACCCCTCTTTTTGTAAATCCAGCAATACCATGCGTTCGTTCGCTATACCGGTGTCCTTGTGCAATTGTTCTCTAACTGCCATTATGGGTGAACCGGCAGTGACTGTCAGACCCATACGAAGTTGTCGCGGCTGCTGAGTCAAATATACAACCGTAACAAAGATTGTCTGCTGCGTTAGCTGGGGCAATTGCACCGATATACAATGGAATGGATCGAATGTATTCGATTGTTTTTTACAGCGGGGGCAGGTCAACGATGAACGAAATTGAGCTTGAAATACGGCCTGCACAAACGAATTATTACAACGTATATGATTCGCCAAAGTTTCGGCAGCAATTATTTCATCTGGACGGCCATAGTTGTTCTGCGAATAAAAAAATTCGGTATAAGAATGCAATCAATATTCGATAAATTAGTTATAACTGTTAACAACTAATCTTTGCCAGAATATATTCACTAATTATCGTTTTGCTTTGTCATTTTGAAGAAAAAGACATGACTGCAAATGCAAACAACTATAATCATTTTGAATGCAGTGTCATTAATTATAATTCAGTGCTTTTTTATTGCAAAGAAAAAAACAAATAGAAATAAAACCAAATTTAAAACGATTACACATTTTTAAACCTACTTCGAGTACGCTTAATTCAATGGCGCCAACTCTTTTTATAGGGTAGCTCTTGTTTTCGAACAAAATTACCTTAACTAAAGATAAACTTTTTTCAATCTCCAAAGTCGTTTTTTTTATATGCATTTTTCTAAAAGACTACCTGCACTAGTTGTTTCTCCTGGTGTCTGCTTAATGTGGCACCCAGCAAGTTCCAGATACCGAGTTACCGAATACCGATAGCAATCGGTATAGGAAAATAAAAAAGCACTTGCATGAAGAAATAACTTTTCTCGATATCTTTTGCTATCGGCAGCAATGCAGTTAACAACGTAATCTTTTCTAAACAGTTTTATTCACCTTAACCTTAAATCCTGGAATCAGATTTAATTAAATAAAAAATTTTTCGGAGTTTAAATTTGAGTCTCCCTTTTATTATTTAATTGGGGAAATTAAATCCAAAAAATTTCTAAATATATTATACGATAAAAGTCTTGTCGGCTGAAAATTTAATTTTCTTCTGTTAAAGTCTCTATATTTTCAGACCTGTTAGGTTAGGTTAGCAGGTTGCTGGTGAAAGGAAAAACAGAGACCAGCCCACTTGGGTCCAATTATTTTGATCCCTTTGTGACACTTTCAGACCTGTTGCATAAAAATTTTCTGATAAAAAAGTATCTTTGGCTGGTTTTATTCTAAAAGTAGGCAAGTCATACAATCTGAGTTTTCATCAAATACCGAAAAATCTTTTCTAATGGACTGCCACAAGAATTCTGCAAAAGACTACAATTTCTTAATTTATGTTCGAATTTTAGGCAACATTTTCAATAAATTTCTAATTTATGTTACAATTTAAAAAAAAAAAACAAATTATGTAAAAATATTGATTTCGCAAATTATATAAAAATCCATTAATTAATTGTTCTTTTCAATCATCCTAAAAACTACTGTCACCTCGTCATTTTATATTCGGTTATATAAAATTCCCAACAAAGCATTTGTAGCGCCGCATAATTTTTACTGATTAAAAAAAAAAAGACAATTCAAATTACTTTTTATGACAACTTTAGAAATATATCTTTGAAATAAAAATTCTTAAAAGCAATAAAACTACTGACTCGAATAGATGTCTGTCTATTTTTATCTTATCACTTTTTGTAAATATTAAAAAGAGAATATTATCGCAAACAGAAAATATGTAAATAAAACAAGTTGCTTTTAGCAAAAGTAAAAATAAAATTCAAGTGCAATTTTTTACAACTCGTGTTAAAACATTTTCTTACAACAACAAGACTTGTTAATTTTCGTTAAATTTACATTTAACTATTAAGTGATATTCTCAAACACTCGACTCTTGTATCAGTAAGAGTATCAATATTTATTTAAAAACGTTTAATTGTGCCAAAAACAAGTAGTTGTTGTGCACTCACTTGTCATTTTAGATCGTAAGCAATCGGCAAGGTGCCAGGCAGTTGAATAAAAATTTCTCTTTTTACGTGAACAGTAAAATTATTTCATTTCATTTCATTTGGTTTCTTTTTGTTCTTCTTATTTGTATTTATTTTATAAAGAATTATTGATGTTATTTAACGTATTCTTATGAGTTGCGTCATTGAATTAAATAAATATAATTAAAAATGTTTAATGGTTGGAGTACTGAATTTGTATTTCTGCTAGATTTGCGTCAAGATAACAGCTTCTTAACTTATTTAACACAATTTTCAAGTGCAAAATCAGAATTAATTTTTTATTTCTACATAAAAAAAATCATGAAATGATAAGAACTGTTAAGAGGCTAACGAAATAATTTTTTTATTTAAAATTATTACATCAGGCGCCAAATTACCGCATTCGATATTGATCGAAATTTCAAAAGAATTTAAATGGAATTTTCTATCGCTATCGAATGTCCTAATTTGCCCCCGGTATTGAATTTTGATTTTATTTGAAATAAGAGTACAGGAAAGCCAGTACAATGTACTCAAAAATTTGTTCCGAAAAAAATTTTTTTTGGAAAAGACGAATTAAGTGTTTGACTGAACCCCTTTACAGTTCTATCGATCGTTATTTGTCAGGAATTTATATTTTTTACTAGATGTTTGGCGGCACTGTTTTTAAATATTTTTTTATTTTTGCTTGTTAGTTAAATTTTTTCTTATTCTATATCAAGTTATGTGGAATAACAATCTACATATTTGTTTCCACTATAATTATAATTTTATATGTTGCTGATACAAGCTTGTCGTATTCATTGTTAGTATTAGCTGTGCTAATTCCGAAAAAAATTAATAAATTTATTTTTAACGCCATAAACAGAATTAGCTCATGAGTATAGAAATGATTTCGTTTCAAAAATAGTTTAAACCTTTTATCTTCTGAAGAACCAAAATACACAAGGAATTCGGGTTTCGAATATAAATCAACTCTGTAATACAGCTGATGGCTTCAACTTTGCAGTCTTAGAGGCATCCACCTAATTTTTCGTTTTCAAACTTTAACCCTCTGCGACTGACGTGACTTTGTTGTTGCAAATCTACTGACGTGGTAGTACATTAGATACTATTTTGTCGGCTTATATTTTCCTAGTATCGTTTTGTATCGTTATGCTATATGTACTTTATTGGCATAAAATTCTATTTATTAATTTTTGTTTTTAGAATGAAGTTACATTAGCGAATTTTTTTAGTCGATATTTATATAATAGCGGGACAAAACTATATTTTATGTTTATTGGTGTCTGTTAGACGAGACGACAGAGGGTTAACAAAGAAACCAATAAAGCCTACTATTATCTATCTCACCAATGAGAAACAAATTTGCTTAAATTTGCTATTAAAATGACAACGCGTTTACACATACTTTTTGTTAAAAAATTAATTTTTAAAGAAGAAGAAAAATCCTTGTTTAACAAAAAGCAATTTGGATATGAAACCAAAACACATCAACGACATAATATATTTTTGCTGTAAGTTAAACAAATTGCGGTTTTGTATTAATAATTTACATGAAAAAAAAAATGTCGTGTGTATAGAAATCATATTACATTTATTGAAAAAGATATTCAATTAAAATTGCCAACGAATGAATTTCTTGCTACCAAAGTGTCATTACGCATTACGACACTATCACTAATAATCTGTTAGTCATACAACAAAAACTATTAGCTGTTTAATATAAACAAAAACTGAAAAAATATCAGTCAATCATAAAAACCTACACTTTCTTTATTTCTATTTCGATTTTCACACTTTTACTGCATGGCAAGGCAATAAATTGTCAATATAACGCTAACGAAGTTAGATTGTAATCATCATCTTCCTACCGTCTTAGTAACTATAATTTTGAGCTAGTGCATTTTGTTTAAGTTCGATTAGCATTCTTAGTACATATTGTGTGAAATGTTACATATTTATTTGCTTACTTACCTTCACACTTTTATAACGTCTTTTTGTTGCAGTATTTAAATCTTCATGAACTTTATCCAATAGCCAGAATAAGAATTCTTGAGCATCGTGCTGGGTTGAACTACGAAATTGTGATCCATAACGATCAACAACAGCCTAGGAGGAGGAGGAAAGAAAAACACACACACATACATACATATATGTACATATATTAACTATTAGCAACGTTAAATATGTGTTGAAATATTTTATATTTACCTTAAAACTAGTGCTATGATCACTTTCATTTTTACATGTCCACAATGCTTTTAGGACATTAGCCAATTGTTCTGTCAATTCACCTTTGGTACCAAATTTCCGTGAATTGATTTTGTTGCGGCGCTTTAAATCAGCCTGAAAAAAATATACATAAAATTAGTGGAAAAATAAATCATTTAAATATTTTTATAAAATAACTATTTTATCTGGTTTGTAGGGTATCCAAATAATCGCAAATTATCTTAGGATTAAAAATGTACATTTAATTACGATTAATCAAAAGAATATGCTGCCTACTGTCGCCTACGCGCTGTTTTTCATGCTGTTACCCGTAAAAAAGTTACTGGTCAGTTCTTTTTATTTTTTATAATTTTAATACTTGATTTTTTTAACCCCAAAAATATTCATTTGTGTGAAGATGAATTCACATTTATATTAGCGAAGACTCAAACCGAAAGTTGTACCAAACCTATTCTGCAGTTAACAGAGCTCTGTTAACCACAAACATTTAGAGTAAAATTTGATTAAGTTCATTTGGAAGCCAAAATCTAGGAACTGGAGCCAGTTCTGCCCAAACTAGTGAATAAATATTATGGCCCAAGAAATACTTAATAAATATATACTTAAGGGATGTACTAAAAATATAAAATATTGTAAAAATATTCATTTGATAAAAATATATTTTCCTGTAGAGGTTTTCGGTCATTGTGGGGAAATGGATATGGGTACACATACATATGCCACTGTATGCAAATGGTGGCCCAGGGAGGCCTTTATATTGCATTAAAAGTCGTATATCAATAATTTTGGAATTCGAATACATAATATAAATTTAAAAAAAAATTGGCTTGAGAGGAGTAGTGGTCATTATGGAAAAATGGAAATGGGTACACATATGCCACTGCACACAAATGGCGGCCCAGATGCATGAAAAAGGGTTATATCTGAAATAATATCAAATTCTTCTGGTTTCTTGACCTCTTTTTAATTATTATTGTATTCTGATATTTTTTAAGCTTAAGGTCTCCTTATTTTAATTTAATTTTTAATTTCAATATTTCGTCACTCCTTTGTGTGACTTCTTCAGGAAATAATATCGGAATTCGAATTAAAAAAATTTTGATAAAATTTTACTCCAAATGTTAAGTGGTTAACAGAGCTGTGTTAACTGCAGAATAGGTTTGGTACAACTTTCGGTTTGAGTCTTCGCTAATATAAATTTGAATTTATCTTCACACACATGAATATTCTTGGGGTTAAAAAAAATCAAGTATTAAAATTATAAAAAATAAAAGAACTGACTGAGTCTTCGCTAATATAAATTTAAATTTGTCTTTACACACATAAAATATTTATCATAAAATTTATGTACTGATAATGGAAGTGTAGCGACATCCGAAACACTTGTTGTTGTATTGATGGCAAGTTTTCTTACGTTATTGTTTAAAAACAATTCCGAATAATAAAATATTCAAATAATTATTAAAATGTAGAAAGACAAATAGTAGCTCCTACAGGTGTATAGCAATTGATGCTAAAATTTATAACCCTCATGTAACTAAAACAATTTTATTTCATCAATAAATAAATACCTTGTATTGATCCAAAACAAAATATTCTGCCAAAATGTCCGTGTGACTGAGACACTGTAAAACGGCATTCATAAAACAAGTGTTGCCATGATTTTTAAGACCCATTACACCAGGCGTTTGATCATTCGGCCACTGATAACCACTAATGGGCGGCACACGATCTGCGGTCGATGATATAGTGTGACCATTAGCTGTGGTTGCGGCATAAGGCTTATTAGACTGTAAAATAAAAACACAAAATAATTACAAACATGATGCAAATATTTTACAATTACAAAAACATTTTTTTGTGTTTGTTTATTAAAATTATTGCACAATAAAAATAAGGCAACGTTAGTTATCTATTTAAATCGAATTTCTTAAAGTATCTTAATAATTTTTAATCAAAATTAGCCTTCAGCATTTAGTTACTAAGAGAAAATAAAAAAATCCTTATGGCCATTGAATTGTATAAAGCATTGTTATTAGCAAAATACATACATATATGAAAAAAGAAATGGATAATATTATTTCTCATAATTTATATTTTTAGTCTCACACACAATTTAATATATCAAACACAAAATAAACTTTGTATGAAAAAGTTTAACCTCAGTTCAATTTTGTCTGGACAAAATATAAAATTAAACCAATTCAAGTTGAGAGTTGTTTGTAAAAAATATTTTATCTCTATCAAGAAGAGAGACGTCAAATTACATATGTGACGCGCAAAATAGAAAGGGACCTAAGTGTAAAAACCGGTTTTGTTCAGGAG
Source organism: Linnaemya tessellans (assembly GCA_951800035.1). Taxonomy (NCBI): domain Eukaryota; kingdom Metazoa; phylum Arthropoda; class Insecta; order Diptera; family Tachinidae; genus Linnaemya; species Linnaemya tessellans. The sequence continues at coordinate 119,545,690 of OX637534.1, read as the reverse complement.
AGCCATTTTAAAGATTTAAGATTTTTATCTTTGGAGTACCACCACTTCATAAAACGCGCATATCTCTGGGAGGGAACACTTTTGGGGCATGGGATCGGTCTCATTCGATGCTCTGATGTTGTCCACATAAAAAAAAAGTGAACAATTTTTTTTTACCCTTAGGTCCCTTTCTCTATGCGCTGTCACATATAAAAACAATGTTTGTCCGGAAAAAATTTTGTTCGAACAACATGGGTAAGTCCGTCTTTATTCTATAATAGTGTTTTCACAGCTAAACTTAAAGCATGTCATTGTGAAAATACTATAATTTTTCGAAAAGAAAATTTTAGAGTTTACGCTTTCGGAAACTATTTTTTGGAAAACCTGTAGTTGAAGTTGATTTTAATTAAAAATACAACAGAACAAAAAAAAACGATCAGTAACATATTTTTAAAGATGTGTTGCAATTCAAACTACAATTTCATGCAATTTTCTTTTACAATATTTTTGTGTTGTTGTTGTTATGGCATTTCTTATCTAAAATAAAATATCATTTTGTTAAATTGTGCATGTCTTTGTGCAAATGCAAACTGCTATCTAACAAGATCAAAAAAGCTTTTATTAGATGGCTTAGTTGAATGTGATAACGTTTTTTTTTTTTTAATTTTATTATGAAATTGCATACGAGAACTGTATTAAGCCCAAGGTAAAACACGCTAAATTCCAGTGTTTCCGTTTGTTTACTTTCTTCAGGTCCTATTTGTTGAATTTGTGCTGCAGTTTTACTGAAGGCAAACTTTTATGATTTGAATTTTTTATACTTATAATATTTTATGAGATTTTTAAAATTTTGTTTTTGTTTAAAATGTATTTGTACGAAAGAAAGAATGCATTCGACATTGTGAAATAGGTTATTAAATACATATGAACGCTACTTTCATTAAACAATTAATTAGCTTAAACAAAATTTTTTTATGCTTAATTTCTCATATTAAGAGTTTTTTGCTTCTCCTGTGAATTTCTTCTATGTAGCTTAGGGATTTTATTAATTCATATGACAATATGAATGGATTGATGTACATTCTCGAATTTTTTTTTCTATAAAAGATTATAGATTGTTTTTATAAAACCAAACATCGCTTTTAAAAGTGCTACAATTATTTCTTAATTTTTCTTACGAATTTTAGTTTAATACACGTAGAAACACTTTGTATTGCAGCAAATCCCTTTAATAACTTTTATATTTAATAAATATTATAAAGAACGCTACTCATTTAGCAAAACTTAATTTAATTTTATAAAAAAAAAATCTAAAGGTGAAAACCAAATATCACAAAGCATTGGATAAACCTTGTAGATGCCATAAATCAAGATTCGTGCAGTGTTTTAAGGTTTTAAAATATTGAACTTTATTTTTCTTTGTAGGTGCCCACAAAGTGTTAAGGCTTAAATCATTAGTTTTGGCTCAAACATCGCATACATACATACATACATATATGTGCATATGTATGTATACGTATGTATGTAGGTGTTTTCAAAACAAAGAAAAATGGAAGAAACAGTTACCCCAAAAAATAAAAAAATTATAAAAAATTGTGGGTTGGTGTTGTAACACAGTATGATTAAGAAAATGAAAAAGCCAAGTCTAAAGATAAAGAAAATAAATTATATATTTAAATTTATATTAAAAAATAGAAAAAATTAGCATTGACTTTCAATAAATTGCACGTATTATGTATGTATGTGTTTATATAAAGAAAACAGCAAAACTTAACTAAACAAATATTAAAAACATTTGAAAAAAGTACCTTTTTTCTACGCCAGCATCCGGTATAAAAAGGCACAATATCAATTAAATTCGTTTTCTCAGATATTGTAGACTTTATTTTTGTGAAATAAAAAATATTTATTTTAATTAATAGTATATGAAGTAAACAACAGTTTTTTTTGTAAGCAATTGACGAAAGTATGCTTTCAAAAGTAAATAAGAAAATATGTCATCATCTGTATGAGAAAAATTACCACCAAAACAATAAACGTAAATTTGTACTTGTATAAAAGTACAATAGAGACCTATAAATATTTTTACTTATTGACTAAATTGTTCAATTATTAATTGACATGAATGAAGGAACAACAAAAAAAAAATGAAATGAATGAATGACTGAGTGCGAGAGTAAGTGAATAAGTGAACGTCCGTTCGTGTCTGTATTAATTGTTTGTTATTCGGGTGTGACGTTTTCATGTGAAACATGTTGATTTTATTTTGTGCTTGTCTTTTTTTTTGTATCGCTTGTGAAAAGTATTTTAGATAAATGAATCAAAAAGTTCAAAACACTTTGACACCCTCAGTTAACAAAGTGTGCTTGAAGAAAACAAAAATCTGAAATATGCAAATCACAACATAATTTTCCCCCACTAGAATGAACACAAGTAGCAGTGAGTGTTTAATTATAGTTTGGAAAAATATTTAACAATAAACGAGGGGTTCAAAAAGAATGGACGGTCGATAAGTGTGCATATTTAGACTTAATTTCACATAGTATTGCCTGCCAGTGTTGCCAATTTAATTGTATGTTTCTGAACATATCATTTACGTCAAAATTCTTGGTAATAGCAAATAAACTTTACAAAATTTGAATTTCATTTTCTCATGAATTGCAAAGTAAAGGACACAAATTTCTGCCCTACTCTGCTGAAATACAAAAAACATTCATTATCTAGCGCTAGTGTATTAAAAAGTAAAAACTACAAATTTCTTTTATGAATGTTTTAGCCAATTAGAGTTGCAGTCATATTTGTTCTTCAAGAAAAATAATGTCAAATGGAAAAACAACTCATTTTCTACGGCTTTTATAAATCCGATAATAGAAAAAAAATTTACTTTAACATTTTAAATTATGTATGAATTTTTTATTAGTCGAACTTTTTCTTATGTAAATTGTTAATTTTTTAAAAAATTAACAATTTACTTTAACATTTTATTTAGAACTTTAAAATATTTCATACGACAATTGCAATCATTCTTACATCGCACAGTGGGGCGATTTCAAAAAAAATAATAAAAGCTGATCTTTCATGGCCTGTAAATATTTTTACAAACCCAATTCAGCTATTCCAATTGTTGTGTGTGATAGAAGACACTCTCATAATCATTTTTTATATGTTGGCAATGCATGCCAACTCCTTATTTAAACACTTGGGCCAAAATCCCTCCAAGATCACACACTTTCATGGGCTGTAAATATTTTTACAAACCCAATTCAGCTATTCCAATTGTTGCATGGATTTTTTTTTCAGTGTAGTTTATAATTATTAAATTTCAATTATATTATTTTGTTATCCTAAATCGTTTTCACTGTAAGCATATTAAGAATTTCCATTGATATTTATTTATATTTGCAACAAACTTGTTATTTAATAAATTGGAGCAAATGAAGTTAAATGAAACAAATAAATAAATTATTTGTTTTGAATGTTTGTTAGAAAATAAATGATTTCGTAAATACATTATGCAAGTTAGTTTTTCTCATGAAATTGAGGAAATAATTGAAATAAATTTATTAACTTGTAAAATGTATGCTACGATCTTCTAGCGTGCCCATGTTGTCTGTAGTATATGAGTGGCGTTTTTTCTGATTGTTTTTACATTTCACTTAAGAAAAATAAGTACAAAATGGGACAGTTTTAGCTCATTAAAAAACGGACACTAAAGTGGTGATATAGTGTGAAAAATCGGGTAATTTGTTGAAGAGTTGGATGGTTAAAATTTTCCACAAAAATATTTCTCAAAAAATTGCTGAAGACACGTTCTATCTAAAGTTAAGCATTCCAAGATTTCTTATTCTGATGCACACACCCTAAAATGAGTTTCAGGTGTAAACTTTCAAAACTCCAAAACAAGCATATAATTTTTGGGGATCCCACACGATAGAAACTCGGAATTTTAAAGAAAAAAAATTATTACACCGAATAATAAGGTGTAAATAATTAATTTCGGTGACTTGTTTATTTTTAGAGCTAATAGTGTTTTCACACTGAAAGTTAAAACCTGATTTTAGCGTCAAAAATATACACTGCAAATTGTGGTTTTAACAAGAGGCTGTATAATAAATATGTTCAAAATAAATTAAATCGCTCATAGAAATGTATGAATTTGTTGCTGTACTTGTTCTTTATTTTTAAAACACTTAATTGACCACCTGTACAACAGAAGTTTTTGTTTGAAGGAAAAAAGAAGTTTTACCATACGTTATAAAATAGAAATTCTTTTTCAGTTTGTGAATGAATATTTTGAAATTATGGAACTACCTAAACAAAGTGAAGGACTTCTTGGAAATCAAGTTGTTTTATATAAAATACGTAAATGAGTTCTGAAAGAAAAGATGCGCTTGTATAAACAATACCAGCTGTTTCCCATATATAACTTGGCAGCACTCAACTTAGCATAGTCAAAGACAAGGTTGCATTTCATAAAAGCTACTTAACACCAATTCGAAAGTGGTTTTATGTTGGTTTTAACAAAATCATTTTGTATGGTAAAATCAGCTTTTATCAGTTGATTTTAACGTTAAAACCTGAATTTATTAAAACCATGTCAGTGTAAAAACACTACAAGGAGTTCCTGATTTTAACACAGTGAAAATATTAGACGTACATACTTTCAATTGTTCAATATTTGCAATGTTAAGAAAAATATTTATGTTTCAAATTAAAATTAAATCATTTTGTTCATATCCATATAAACAACTTTGTTTGAGTTTATTTGAATTTTAATATTTAAAAATGGTATTTAAACAAAAAAACGCCTTCTTTTTATAATTTTTTTTTATGTCTGATGATTTGGTTTTAAATTTTTAATTACTTTAGAGATAAGTAAATAAATTTCATCCAAGGTTAGCAAAAACGTAACATGTGTATATTTACACTGTAGACATTTTAGCAACGTTTAATTTGTATCAAAGAATTGTATAAATAACAATGGCATTATAAAAGGGTTTATTGAACTTTCAGCGGTTAACAAATCTAATTTAATGAATATCATAAAAGTTGTAATTATGATGTCAGCGATTTAAACTACGCGGTTGCCGGGAGAAAAAAAAATAAATTCATTATGACTTTTTGTTTTAATGTTTCATGCTGTTCAGTGGTATATTCTGGATTTATTGAAACTTTTTTTTTTAATTATAGAGATGTTCAAATTAACATGTGTGTGAAGATAAATTTAAATTTATATTAGCGCAGACGCAAACCGAAAGTTGTACCAAACATATTCTGCAATTAACAGAGCTCTGTTAACCACTTAACATTTGGAGTAAAATTTGATTAAGTTCGTTTGGAAGCCAAAATCTAGGAACTGGAGCCCGTGCTACCCAAACTACTGAATAGAGATTATGGCCCAAGAAATACTTAATAAATATTTACTTAAAGGATGTACTGAAAATATGAAATATTGTAAAAGCACTCATTTGAAAAAATAAATATTTTCCTGGAGAAGTTTTCGTTCAGCCCAGGGTTGTTTAAAAAACATATCGTTCGTATGTTTTTTTTTATGAAAAAATACAACATTTATTCATTCTCAATTTCAGACGCATTTTTGAATTACAATAGGAAAAATTATAGCAACTGTTTTTTGTGCATTTTTAGATATTATCTTTAAAAAAACATAGAGCTATTCAGTTTCAAAATATTTTTTCATGTTTTTTTAAACACAATGAAATTAAAAATATTTTATTTTCATTAGAATTTGGATAAATAAAAATACAAACAATGCTTATGTCTTCCGTTCAATTGTTAAAAAAAATTTAATGCAGCTAATAAAAATATGTACGAGTATAAAAACCTGTTACAGCATTTTTTTTTTATATCTTTGTAAACTGGATTTATATACACACATACCTAGACACATTCATACATAGACGTACATATGAAATAATTAAAATTTATAAAAGAAAAAAATAATAATAACAATGTCTAAACAGAATGTGGAAATGCCGATTTTTTAGCTCTCAATTTTTGAGTCAAAACTATATTTGATTATTATTATTTTTTTTAATAATGCTGCACGTCATTAATACCAGATATCTATTGTGTGCTTTAAGCCACGATTAATTTATGTGTGTAAGTTATGTTTGTATGTGCAGTATTATACTTATAAATTGTATGTCAAAACTGCGGATGTTTCAAACAACCTTACACATATGCACTCACACATTCATAAAACCATATGTGGATGTGTATGTCAGTGTATGATTGGGTTAACACTTACACTAAATATTACATAAAGAATGTGTACAAATTAATTTTGTCAGTAACTAAATTATGTGCTAAAAACCATGCAGTTACAATAAGTAGATTAGCCAAATATTATAAAAACTCAATTTGAAATCTATTTAGAAAAATTTTCTATGAAAAGTTTTGAATAAAATACGTGTTTAACCCATTTTAAATTTTATTAATTATGGGGTTAAATATTTAAAAAGTAACAGCTAATATTTTTATATCTATTTAGATAATTAAATTTAAACATTGATAGGCAACCAAAAACCTATTTCATTAAAACACTTTTAGCAATTAAAATTGTTAATAACAACATGGATTTGTTAATTTGTCATGCTATAATTTTATATGCAGCTTTAAAACTCAAGTACCAAACTTTTATTGTGTTATTTTGTAGTACAAAACCATAAACTTGTAGTTTGTGTAATAATTTAATTTCTACAAAATTTTAGATTTCCTTTTAATATTGTTATTTTACAAAACAAGCTCAACATTTTTACAATTAAGGCCAGCAATTGCGTAAAATTGTAAATTTACCGTAAATTGTTTGATTTTTTACATTGATTTGAAACACTTTTTTTATTTTCCATTAAAAATGTATTTGCAAAAGTAAGAGTAACATCATTTTGTAAATATGTATGTTCGAAAAAAAAACGTGCTGGACAAAGATATACAAAATTAGCGTCAAGTATAGACAATCTGCTTTAAAAATAAAAATTTGAATCTTTTGTTTGCAATGTTAACAAAGCCTAATGAACACAAAAACATAAGTAAAAAAAATCTATGTGTACATAAAAACACAGCCATAAAAATTTACTTATACGAGCATATTAAAATTAAACAAAAACAAAAAACTTATAATAGAAAGTATAAAAAAGTAACACACGTGTACAAGTACTTAAATTCTTATAAAGACTATCAAACAAATTCAAAAGCAAACCTAAAGGTGTTTTTTGCAATTTGTACCCGTATGCTGCTGGCTGACTTCATGTTATTATAGTCAATGTGAAACTAAAAACATGACCGAATGTTAATTATTATAAAAAAAAAAGTAACGAAAATTAAGAGATTGGAAACATAAAAAATTAACAACGCTGTGGAACTCCAGATATGATCTTTCATAAAAAAAAAAAAATCGAAATAGATTTATACACTCCAGAGATCAGAGGCAACAACTTAAACAACTTTGAAGTCCATTAAAAACGCTTTAACTAAGAGAGTGTATGTTATTTGAAAGTAAAATAATATGTAGTTAATTTTATTGTATTACTCTTCCATTTTCATCGATAAAAGTGTATTTTCGACTTCTTCTTAATTAATAGTAACAATCCTTTGTATTATTTTCGTGTTCTACACATACAAGTGTAGAGTAATATAATTTTCATTTCGATGACATTAAAATTAAATTCCCTAAATGTCGGTTGCTACTGGTTCGGAATTGTACATAAAATAAATAAAAGCATTGTTATTTTTATTACCTTGGATTTTTTTTAATTAGGAATGATTTTCCCGCATCAAGTCGTTTTCGGCAATGTTTCATCTTTAGTGTTTTATTTTAGAAAATGATACTTTTCGAAACCGGTCTGTTTCCAAAGCAAATTCAACGTAAAGTGACGGAAAATCATTCCTAGTAATAAAATATTAACTTTTTCATTGATTAAAGAAATAAAATGATTCTAACATATTTTTCCCGATTTTTTTGAGCGAACTTGCGAATTTCATTGAAAGATGTTCCCAAAATGAACAGAATAAATTTAATTTATTTTCGTTAATATTTATTAAATAGTAAATTTTATTTTATAAAAAAAAAAATTTTTTTATAGGATCATTCCTTAATGCCTCCAGGACAAAGGCGGAGGAGAAGAGGGCAGACGAAGATCAGGCGAAGAAGAAGAAGTTTCATCATAAAAGCTTTAAAATTTAATTTTTAAGCAATGTATTTAAAAATTTGTCAAATATTCACACTATTTTTCCATGTAATGTGTTACTTCAACGCCCACTTAAGGAGGTGGGGTTCAAAAATGGATTTTTCTGATTTTCTGGTTGCAAGTTTAACGCTTTGGACCTTCTTTGACATAAAAATATATCATTTGCTTAACAAAAATACAAAAAAAAAATTTTAAATTGTGTTGTTTTTTAGAGGTTGGTTTAGTTGTTCTTAGGGGAACGTCCGATTTAGCCCATTTAAAAACTATCCTTCAAAATATATGAATACAAAATTTCAAGGGTCTGGCTCTTTTCGTTTGGACTGATCCATGATTTCCACAGACGGAAGGACATGGCTAGATATATACTTTATGGGGTCTCAGAGGGATATAGATGCTAAGTTAAGTATTGAATGAACCGCTGTTTCATTAAAATTCAAGGAATTTGTAACTCTTTGGCAAACACCAAAACCTATTAAGTTTCTTCCCATGGAATGTATTTTTAATATTCTTTTAAAAAATCGCTTTGTTGGCAAATTAAAAAGAGGGCGCCACACAAGATTGCAAACTCATTCCTTCGCTCGATTTAATGTTCGAAATAAATATAATTTAAATGAATTGTTTTGTCTGAGCGTATGAAAGAGTTCGGCCAAAACCTAGTCCAATGTGTAATTTGTATAAAAAATTATAGTTTTGCAATGACAAGCCAAATAAACCCACTTCCGTTAGAGCACTTTCTGGTCGTTTGTCGATCCATTTTCTTTATTATTCTGTCATTGTTTCAATTTATTTTTCTAGATAAGATTATTCTAACTATTGTAATATATCATCATCTACGCTTCCTCTTTGGCTTGAGAATACGTTTGTAAATGTGTATATACTTATAAATTTTTGCCGATCCCGAGTATATGAATATTCTTCTAATCTGGTGATTGTGCAAAAAAGAAAAATATTCCATTTCATCGTACATAAATTTAAAAAACAAAAAAAGCTGACGAACTTGCAGAAATATTCGCATAGTAAAAAATTTTCTTTTGTCGCGTAAGCGGATGGATGATGGCATACTCGCAAAAAATCTAATTTCGACTTTATTCAAAAATTATTCATTATGTATTTATAACAAATTTCATTGTTGCTTATTTCATTCATTCCCTCAATTCTATTCAATTAGTTTCATCTCAATTGATTTCACCTTGAAAAAGAATTTGAATGGAAGCTTAAAAATAAAAAGCAGCCGCAAAAATGTGAAATAGATTTTTAGCAAACAGCAACTGACTAAAATAGTCGAATAAAAAATAAGCGCATAAAATTTACAGAAATACACAAATAAAAAAAAACGATCATAAAACATTTTCATTTTGTTTACTTTTCATTTATTAAGACATTTTTTTATTATTCTATTTTTGGAAAAATTTTACAAAAAGTCTAAATATGGAATATTTTTATCTTTCAGCATATTTAAATGTACTTTTAAATTTAACAAAACAAACTTGAAATTACTTAAGCCAAAAACATTTTTAGGCAGGCAAAAAGTTCACTGGATTTTGATTTAATTTTTCATATATTTTGCCAAATGTCCGCAAAACTATGGGTTTTGTGTGCATGAAAATAAATACTTGCCAATTGGTAAATACGTCGACTAAAATTTTTAGGGCGTGACGAGTTGTCATGTCGACGAACGACGTTTAAATTTTTTACATTTTTTATAAAAAAAAAAAACATTATCAAATTAATGTATAATAATCATTAAATTGCCGAGAATTCGATATATCACGCTAAAATGGGGAAAACAGCAGCAATGAAGAGTTTGTTGCCATTTTGTGGTCTAATTTTCAAATATGTCAAATTGTTGTGATAACCGTCTACACATTAAATGTGTAAAGAGTTTGCAACACTGAGAAATATCGAAAATGCCATTTCTTATCACTAACACACACTATCCTGTTGGCTTGGGATGTCATTATACAAAATGGTATATTGTGTACGAAAAGAAAAGAAATAATAATAAATAAATAAAAGAAAACAACACGCGAGGTCGAATTCAATTTCACGATTTTTTTTTCAATTCGGACCACCGGTCAGGGGATGACCCCTAGATATGCAGTTCATTGGTATTGAGAGCCACTAATTGCGTAAATCACTCCGCATAAGGGATGCAGTAACAAATTTGTAATAATAAAAGTAAATTTTGTTTTGTGATTTACACAAGTGCATTTATGATAATTATTCTGATTTTGGTTTCCTTCTTTTCTGCGAATTTTTAAATTTTCGTAATTATTTTGTTTAAAATTTTTATTTTTTATTTTTTATTTTTTGAAGTTTTGATATAAAAAATAATTTTTTTTTCGAATTTCCGAAATTTTTCCGATTCGGTGAAAAAAAGGTGAAGAATAGAAATGTAAAATCAAATGTTAGTTCGGTAATTTATATTTAAAATAAAAGCGACGTTGCTTAATTACGCAATTAGAAAATTTATACATTTAATAAATTGAGTAATTAGTACTTAATTATTTCATATATTTAATCAAGTTCTCCAAGCAGCTATGAGTACGTTCAGTGAAAATAAAAATTGTATACAATAGTAAAACTAAATATTAAAAAAAAAATTAAATAAACAACTAATAAAATTTTAAACGAAAATACATGACTTTTTTCCAGAACATACTATCGCAATGAAATAGCAAAAGTTTTTACGAACAATACAACTAAAATATGTTTAGTTGCAAATTATAATTCAATAAAATGAATTGAATATGTTTTAACATATTTGTTTTATCATATTTAAAAAAATTTAAATACTTCAATATTGAAATCTCCCCCCAAAATTTAAACTTGGCAATGAACTTAAAAAACATTATGTTAGTGTTCGTGGCGTTGAAAGAGCGTCAAATATGTTAAAGTATGTCTTAGAAGCAAACACAAAGCTAAATTTTTATATTATGTGAATTTAATTAAATAATTTAATAATTGGGGACGAAAACATTATCGAATTGCGTGACCTCAACAATTTTATAAATACTGTCTGACCAGCCACTTGAGATAATTGTCTTCTCTTGTTTACTGATAATGATAATGTCGTATGTATTACGAATATTATATATAATTTTCTTTTTTTTTTAAGTATTATTTTTTATCAGAAATTAAGTGCCTATACCATGTCACTCCATAGATATGGTTCTATGCCACAATCACATATAAAACTAACTCAAATCTTTAATTGTGTTTTAAATACAATTATACGACAGAACGATAAACAGGGGCTTGAACTTGATGTTAACTACAGAAAGAAATGCTCAATTTAATTTAAAAGTTTTAATTAAAGAAACTGCTTGTACTTAAAATTAAGTTTGTTTTTAATACAATATTTTTACATTTCAATAGCGATGGCGCTTAAATTTGATGACACGATCCCGTTTTCTATTTTGTACAACAAAATTTAGCAAAAATCTTTAAGCTTAAACTTTTTATGCATTTTTTTCTTTCTGTGTATGTTTACAAGTGTGCCTATACAAATAATGAAAAGACAAATAAGTTTGCACAAATTGCAGGTTTTTTCCCCTTTTAAGCTACGGAAGTCACTACTATTAAAAATACATACAAATAAGACAAAACGTTTGAAAAATATATGTATGTATGTATGTATGTATATATAAAAAAATAACAGCATTAATGTTTTTTTGTTCAAAATCATTAACAATAAAATCAAAAGAGTATACACTGGTGAAATGTTAAGAGAAAATTGTTACAATAATAATGAATAACAAAAAATAGAAATAAAAAAAAGAGAAACTAGGTTTCCTGTCTAACAAGTTTTTCAAAAGTCCAACCAAAGCAGTTGTAATTGGCAGTGACACTACAGATCTAACTACACATGTATTCTTACAAAGCTTTGCATATGTTTCATACAAAATGGGAATACAAGCTGATGATGGCAGCATTGCACACTGGAGGCGGTGGTACGTTGGCCTATGAAAAAATGTTTATGGTACTGATTTTGTTTAACTGCAGAAAATATTATTTTAGGTAAATCAGAAGTATGTAGAAATACACATCACAATTCTTTTTCTTTTATGTAAAATTAAGAAAAATACTAATTTTATGCTAATTGTCTAAAATAATAAAGTTTTACCAGACCTGAGATTTGAGGTGTATCTGGCCAAGTCAAACACTTTAAGCAATTTATGGCCACTTAAACGATTTTTGCACCAAAATAGAAAACAATTATTTGAACATTGATAGAAATGAGAAATTTCAATGTGTGTGAAGATAAATTTAATTTTATATTAGCGAAGACACAAACCGAAAGTTGTAACAAACCTATTCTGCTGTTAACAGAGCTCTGTTAATTACTTAACATTTGGACTAAAGTTTGATTGATTTCATTTGGAAGCCAAAATCTAAGAACTGGAGCCAGTTCTGCCCAAACTAGTGAATAGAAATTATGGCCCAAGAAATATGTACATAATAAATACATACTTGTACTGAAAATATAAAATATTGCAAAAAAACATTCATATGTATGTAAAAAAAATTTTTCTTGGAGAGATTTCCGGTCATTGTGGGAAAATGGGGATGGCTACATATATGCCACTATATACAAATGGTAACCCAAGGAGCCCTTTATATTGCAGAAAAAGTCTTATATCTGAAATAGTTTTGGAAGTCGAATAATATCAATTTAAAAAAAATTGAAATCAAATTTTACTCCAAATGTTAAGTGGTTAACAGAACTCTGTTAACTGCAAAATAAGTTTGGTACAACTTTCGGTTTGCGTATTCGCTAATATAAATTGACATGTATCTGCCAACAAATGAAATTTCATCACGTCACTTTATACTGGATCTACATGGGGTGAAATTGCGTAGAGAACAAGTTAAACTTAAATCATACAATGAAAATGGTATGAGTTTTCATTGCAAGTCCATTTTTATCTCGCCCGTTCTTAGAAATTGCACAAAATCGACTTAACGAAATTTAAAAACCTTTTTGCACCGTTTTATTAAATTAACAAAAATTAATACGCAAAAAACATTTCTCAACCCATAGTACATTAAGAGACATACATAAATAATGTGCATAAAAAATTTGTAAAGTGTAAACAAAATGTCCCACAACAACATTAAGTACACGTAAGTACGACTGTAAACTAGTATGTCATGGTTTCTCCAAATAATAATAAAAAGTGCGGTGTGAACGCGTTGCCGTTTCGGCTATTGAATAGAAAATTTTCCAAGATTAATTTCTATAGGATTTACAGCATAATCTGGAAGCAGAATTTTTTTATTAATATTAGTTTTATGATTATTATTTTTCTGTTTCTTGAAAAATTATTTAAGGGGATATTAAGGACATTTCAGATTAATCGAAACAGGTAGAGGAGGGTGCTCACACTTTGCTACCCAGAATTACTACAGCAATCAAACATCTTTAAAATTAATCCAACTTAATTTTTAATGTAATATTAGACTACATACATATAAACATGTACGTATGTATGTATATAATTTTATGAAAATATTACTGGTATTTCTATGATCATAATACGAAAATTATTGTTAAATCCTAGCCCACCTCAAATCGTTTATTTTTAAATTGGCAACTTTTTCAAAAAGTGTGTGTTGTGACATGCAATGAAGTCGAAGGACGAATGAATGCAATAACGCATGATCCTTAGTCATAATAAAGTACTTATAACTCATTTGATTAATAATTTGGACAAAATGTAGCGTGCGTCACAAAAAGTTCATGGCTTTTGATAAAAATTGAACAAATTTTTTGGCTCCAAATTAGTTATTGTAGAATTCTGATTGGTTTTACCACAATTAGTCAACTACATTTCAACTTTCCAAGTTACTCCTATTTTATGCAGAGTGCGTCACACAACTTTCCATAAGTTTTTTTTTTAAACTTCAAATGATCTAATTTCTAAGAAAAATTCAAAAGTTTAGTGAAAACTGGAATCCTGTGGCTGTTGCGCTATTAGCCGACAGCTAAAGAACACGTAAATTGAAGCGAGTTCATGTATTAGACTTGACTTTGAAACTATTTATATATGTATATAAATTGCTTTTTGAAAATATGTATATAATGTACATTATTTTGTAGTTCATTAGAGCTAGACAACTATTATTATTTATTCTTTAAATTATCACATTTGCTTATTGCAACTAAGTAAAGAAGAAAAATAAATCATTTGTGGTAACGCTGAATGTAATAGACTCTTGTAGCGGCAGTATTTAAAACTGCAATACAAATAACAACAAATACAGTAGTGGCACACTACTAATGAAACGACGTTCTCAGGAAGGTTGTCTGGCCAACATGCAATGATATGACAAAAACACTTTTTAAAACATATTCACTGGTGTTGTTTGGCAATGGCAGTGGAAGTGGAAGTACGTACATGTGTACGCACATAGATACATATGTAGTTACTAATAAAACACAATAATGAACAAAATTTTTTTAATACATAATTATTAAAAACAGTATTTTTTTTTCTAAATATAGAAAAGCGTAGATTTTATAAGGCAATAATTGCCAGTGGTATGTTGCAATGTAACGTAAGGTGTAAAAACAAACAACACAAAAAATTATAAAATTGTTTAAAAATCAGATTTTTAAGGTAAAATTAAATTGTCACGCTTCCAGCAAAATATTTAACCTTAAACGTTACAAATATTTTCTATTATTGCATTATAATATTTTGAATGGAAACGAATAACTTGATAATTTATTTAAATATTCAAATGCTTTGAATAAACAAACAAATAATATTATATTCAATATTATTTTATTCGATTTTTTAAACACCTCAATCTAACTTTCCTCTTTGTGGTTGTTAAATTTGTAGCAAAGAAAAAAATGCATAGAAAAATAAAACATGTATACAATAAAAAAAATTGTGTATTACAGCAATTAAATTTTGTAAATGATTAGATCAGGAATTTCTATTTCTTCTCAACTCAAAACTGTTTAAAAACTATTAATTGCTTTAAGTGTAACTTTTTTCTGTATTTCCTTTTTTATAAGCAAAAGATTTCGAATATTAACCACATTTTTAGCACGTTTTGAATTTTCTATGATTACAATACAATAAAATATATATTTTTTTTGTCAACAAACATTACAATAATTGAATTCTTATCTTGAAATGAGAAAACTAGCTAGTTTTCCAACTTATTATATATGTATTTCTTTGTGCAACATATTCATAAAAAAAACATTCGCACACTTTCTGATTTACCTTAGAAAAGAACAGGTAAGCGAAAATGCAAAATATATGCAGCATTTTGCTCACAAAAGAAAACATCATTAGTAAATTTGCTTTTGGTCGTCAAGTGCAAAAATTTATTTTTATTTTCAACTTTCGCTTTTGTAGGGTGTATTTAAATTTTTATATATGACGAAGTTATCAATATGCTAAAAAAAACACATTACTGTCTCTAATCATTTGTAAACACCAATATATGATTTTATACGACATCACGTGTCAATAAAAAAAGTTGACAAAAATAGCAATATAAAGCAAGTGACTTAAAAAAACAAATAATGAATACTAAACGAAATGAACAACTTGATTCAACAAAGTAAATGTATGTATGAACATTACTGATATTTATATAAAGTGTATTTTTTTAATAGATGGGTTTACTATGACAAAAAGAAATTTAAATTTTCATTATTGCAAGAAGTTATATTTCGTGGAATATATGTAATATAATCAGCCTTGTTATTGTTGTGGTAGTAGTAACGAAATCGATTAGATGTGACAAATACGACTATTTGCAAGTGGCAAAAGAAGTCAAGGGTGCTCTTGGCTAATGAAGTTAACACTTAGGTCTCGTTTTGAGATGTGGATTAAGTTCAAACTTAGTTTAACAAAATTAAATTTTTTCTCATTATAGCCAAACATTTTGCAAAAAACTAAGCTCTGCTATCAAAATTTTGTATACATACTTGGTAATGGCGCCACAAATCTGTTTTTAGATTACCTAATTTTTTTGGAAAGGGTTACCTGTGCAAAAAATAAATTTTTTGGTTGAAACACAATTTTACCCAAAAGGCGTCTATTTGTAATAAATGAGTATTGAAAAAACTTTCAAATGCGAAGAAGCTTCCGAAAAAACTTAAATCGCATGCATTTAAGCAAAAAAAATTTTTTGACCAATTTTTTTGGAAAGGGGTACCTCTTTGCAAAAAATCAATTTTCGGTTGAAACACAATTTTAGCCAAAAGGCGTTTATTTCTAATAACTAAGTATTGAAAGGAGTTTCAAATGCGAAGAAGCTTCCGAAAAAGCTTAAGTCGCATGCATTTAAGCAAAAAAAAATTTTTACCAATTTTTTTGGAAGGGGTACCTCTTTGCAAAAAATCAATTTTCGGTTGAAACACAATTTTAGCCAAAAGGCGTTTATTTCTAATAACTAAGTATTGAAAGGAGTTTCAAATGCGAAGAAGCTTCCGAAAAAGCTTAAGTCGCATGCATTTAAGCAAAAAAAAATTTTGACCAATTTTTTTGGAAGGGGTACCTCTTTGCAAAAAATCAATTTTCGGTTGAAACACAATTTTAGCCAAAAGGCGTTTATTTCTAATAACTAAGTATTGAAAGGAGTTTCAAATGCGAAAAAGCTTAAATCGCATGCATTTAAGCAAAAAAAAATGTTGACCAATTTTTTTTGGAAAGGGTTACCTCCTTGCAAAAAATCTATTTTTTGGGTGAAACACAATTTAACCCAAAGGCGTTTATTTGTAATAAATGAGTATTGAAAGGAGATTCAGATGCGAAGATGCTTTCGAAAAAGCTTGAATAGAATGCATTTTAGCAAACAAATTTTTTTCCAAAGGGGTACATCTTGCCAAAAAATAAATTTTTTGGCTGAAACACAATTTTAGTCAAAACCGGTTTATTTCTAATAAATGAGTATTATATAGGCATTTTGGAATTCGAATATCAATAAAAAAATTTGTTTCAAAAAATTATGTAAGTAAGAAACATCATATGTAGGTTAGAAATCTAAATTGATACTGATTTTTCCTTGTTATTTGGAGTATTGCACATTTCTTTCTGAATTTTACGTTATGCCAATAATCAGTTTGTATTTAAAAAAAATAATAAACCCAAACATTTATAAATCAGTCTATAAACCATCTAGTATTTAACGTATTGATGTAAGTAAAGGTTTTTTATTTATAGTAACAAAAAGTGCGCGGGTATAATAAATATATAACACAATTTGTATAATAATAATTTAAAAAAAGTGACACGATAAATAATTAATGCAAAATCTTTGTTGATGTGTGTATTAATATAAATTTTAATGCAGTTGAGTTGTTAGTGATGATGACGATGTTGATGATGATCATTACTTTGGTGATTCATCAGAAAGGCACTTGATTTGTGACATAATAACAATAATGATATCAGTAAAAATTAAATTATATACAATCCCAATAAACAAATTTCGTTCAATGGAAATGGTATTATAACACTCACACACAAATGCAATTACATACATATATACATTCATACATAAATATATACATATATAAATATGTACACATTGATTTGTACGCTGAATTTAAAAACCGTTTTATTCGAAGCACTTTGTACCGATGAAAAATATTTGCATACACCATGATTTTTAATTATAATACAAAAATACATACTTGCGTATCTACTTCTATATCGTACGGTTCCCATTAATTGTGAAATTAAGTTGCAATAGTAGGTTTTCTAAATTAAATCATATTATTATGCCATACAACAGAAAGTTGTTTCGTATGTGATGTGACTTGCTGAAATCGAATACTTTCTAGTTTAAGAGATATAGTTCATATGAAAGCATTTGCAAGACATATCTTTAAATAAGTATAATAAAAAAGTCTTAAAAATTAATAATTTTTGAAAGCTTTGTTTAAATTACTAAAATACACTACACTACACATAGTAGACCGAAATTATTTTTAAGAATCGTAAAGATTAGAACCCCTCTTAAAGTATATTTTATTAATGACTGACTACGATTATAGGCCAATCACCCTTATGTTTTCATTTAAAAAATATTACTCTTTTGAAGACAGTTTTAAAAAGAGTTTATTATCACAAAATTTAAAATCTCTTTGTTTTTTGTTTGCAGCTTCATAATTTCTGATGTTATTTCTTTAAAGTTGTTTATGTTATTTTCAGTTGCTACACGTTGTTTTCTGTTTTTACTCTTTGTTTTTATATTTATGTTTTTGTAAAATTGTTGACAAAGAAATTTACAAACGCACACTTTCAGATAAACTAAAATAAAGGCATACATATTTGTCGCGTGATGTGTGTCATACTTTGCTCGCGGCTTTAGCTTCTTTCGACTGAAACAATTAACATAAAATAATTATACGAAAATAACAACAACATCAGCAAACATCGGAAAGTATTACATATGTTTATACACAGACATATATATGTATATATATATATATATATATATATATATATATATATATATATATATATATATATATATATACAATCACATTAAAGACAAACAGTGACATAAAGTATATTTTTGAACGCAGTACACATTTATGTAATTAAAAAACAAGCAACTTAATAAAGAGAATTTATAAGAATAGCTTTACATCGAGTCAAAAACAATGTATGATCATCAATTTAGTAGTATATAGTTCTAATATACAGTTTTGCCATCAAACTTGTAGAACATAATGCTAATATGTTCACAAAACTTCACATGAGTACTGATGATGGGAGTAGGACGGATTCCGAAAACAAAGTTGTTTTTAACTGATACGGGTTTTGGAAAATGAAATTCATGTTAATTTTTATTTGTTTCACATCTTTGCGAATATAAAAATATGTGCACCTTAGTCTAAAAATATTAACGGATTTAATATACATACATACATGTAAATATTCCTATATATGTATTTACATACATATATCCCAAAATATGGTTACAAAAATATTTATATTAAATTCCGTTGTTAAATCTTTCTATATATCACTTTACCCCAATTTAGGTTAGGTTAGGAAAAATGTTTCCGGCAAACTGGCGGGAGCACCGGTGCTATTTTTTTTTTGTTAATAAAGGATATTTAGTTAATAATCTGTGATTAGGCAAATAAGGTTGCCTACTTAGTTAAATTTGTATTGTTAAATTTATTCTTGGGGAATGAAATTATTTTAAATGCGATCTCTATTCTATTGTTTGGTTGGTTCAGCCAAGAATTGCATTTTTAATTTTTTTTTATATTGTACTTATGTATATCTTTTTAGATGTCACAGTTGTGCATTAATATAATTCAAAACAATAATAAGAACAAAATTTGTTAAGTATTTAATTTTGTGTGGAGTCTTAAGATGTAATTTTAAGGAAACATAAAATTAAAGTGTAATAATTGGCAATTTAAAATTTCATACATATTAGTACAAGTATATTAAGTAAATATATTTACATACATAGTATACACATATGTACATACAAAAGTGTTTATATATGTACATATGTATTTATCATTTTATTTTGTTATTGAAAATTTTAATAGTTTAATGCAAGTTGATGATGGACAAAAGTTAACGATTATGATTTTTTTTATTAGTTTAACCTCAAAATTAGAATCTAAATACATTAAATGCAGATTAGTTTCAGTTTTTAAACAAAGAGAAATTATTTTCAAGTTCTACGTTATTTGACTGGGCGCAGTAAAGTTTTAGACCTTTGCACCTGTTGATACTCTTGTGTCTTTTCGATATGCTAACAAAAATTAGTTTTTAAAAATAGGAACATTTGAAAAACTTTTCAATCAATTTTGCAATTCTCCATATGATTTGATTGAATGCTATATGCCACACATCTATAGTATATTTTATAATCATTTTTTAGAATCATTAAATACCTTCTTGACTTAAAATTCAATTCTTTAAGCAAAATCTTTGTAGCCATATTAATAAACATTAGGTTTGAATTTGAAATAAAATTAAATTGTATTGAAATTCTGTTTTAAAATGCATGCCAAAGCTAAATAAATTATTATTATGACGACTGTTACCGCTACTTTTTGACTTTGCTCTACTTAGCTAGTCTGGAAATTGCATTAATGAGGCATTAAATTAATTAGAAATTTTTAGCAGTGATTTAACCCTTGTATTACCATAATGAAGAACAAAACATTTATTTTATTTTTAGCAAATGTGTTACCAAAGCAAAATGGGTTTTGTAAAAATAAAACCAATATTTATTATACATACATTAATTATAATAAAATCATAGTTTATAAGTAATTAGTAATAGCTCATTATATTAGACTTGTAAATCGTATATGGCCCAATAGGGCTCGATTTAATTGAATTAATAAAGAAAGAAAGAAAGAATTAGTTCTACACAGTGAAGAAAATAATTGTACATATTTTGTTTATATTAGTTCAACGGCTGTATTTATGTATATACATACATATGTAAATGGTTGGCAGTTTTGGTTTAATATTCCACCTTCATTGAACGCTTATTCTTTCTAATAAACATAAATGTGTATCAACATGAGATTATATCAACTCAGACGTTTTAATGTTATCAAATCACACAACTAAAACTTTCACAAATGACCTTTTGCATTAAAATTTAATATTTTTTTAATATTATATTTTCCTATCAAATGCTACAAGATAAGATCAAAGTGAATAGGTGCGTTATTGTATCATTTCATGATTTGTTGCTCTTGTTACTTCTAAACCGACAAAGTCAACCAACTAAGGCTGCCATAAAGAAAGACGACATACTTGAAAATTACCGCAAATACTATGGACACAAATAAAAACCTAAGAATGTTGCATCTTTACTACAAAAGAAAAAGGAGGCAATATTTTTAAACAAAGAAACTCATAGAGACAAACTATAGTATATAAAAACTGTAAGAAGACACAGCGGCGACAAAAAATGCATGTACAATATATAAAAGACAAACTAGTAAAATAAAAATGATTAAGTTTAATAGGAATTTAATTGGAGGCAGTTGAAATGATAAAAATCTTTCCATTTACCATATTCCATAAGCGTATATGCATAAAACTAAATACATAACGACGACAAAAATTATTACAGACGTAGCTGAAGTTATCTGAAGAAACTAAAGGTTGGAAATTATTTAAGCGTTTTGGATTAAACGACTGTGATTTAAAATTAGTAAAAATGTAATAGCTATATTTCGGAATCAAGTTTAATATACTATAAAGCTTTTTTAAAATTTTAAAAATTTGTGGATTCAAGTTCTCAATGTTTAGAAATGATTAAAATATGTCGGCCCTTACAGCTTTGGTTTTATACTAATAGGTATTCATATCAATCTTTCGTTATTCTTTAGAAAGCGGGAAAACTTTTTTTTTTGCAATTTGCGTACACGGTATTATATTGCACCTCTACTTATTATTTTTTTATATTAAAAATTCTCTCTGCTCAGAATATTATTATGTCTTTCAATAGTACGTTTTTGCGGGAAAAACTCCTTCGTATCTCAAATCCGTAAAAAACCCATATACATACATACATACACACATAAGAACTGCTTTGTACCGTTATATTACAAAAAATTTCTCTCGCGCTTTATTACATTCTTGTTCCATACGCATGTAGTGTGCTAGAGGCGGTTGATGAGAAAGTGTCTAGTGTACTAACACGTCACTGAAATTTTGACAATAAGTCACGTCAGTCACAGAGGGTTAAAATGAACTTTTGAGATAAGTTTGAGCATCAACATATTTTAATCCACATTTTATAACAAACTAACTAAAAATGGAAAGTCTAGCTAAAAACGCACCTAAAACTAATATTTATAAGATATTTTACAATAAAAAGTAGCTTAAAAACTTTTCACTTTCAAAAGAAATTTATTCGAATGTCACTTAAGAATTTATTTGTCTACCACTTTGTTCACGCGACCAAAAAAGGCATTCTGATTTATGCCGGCCGGAGCCGACACGCACAAATGTTCTATTTATGTTATTCACCTCATAACTCAATTTATAAATCGATACGGAGTTATTTTATGTGATATCATCACATAAAACAAGTTTTTAGATAAGTGGTTAGAAAGCTTTGATTTCGATGTTTTATACGATTGCTCATCTATCTCGTAGGAATAAAAATCTTATTTACTAAACAAGCCTTCTTCAGAGGCAAGTTTTATAGCGATAATTAAAAATACTTATTAGAAAGATAAAGATGTTCTATAAATATGAACAACATATAAATTTTAATTTTTAAGATAAAAACAATTACAAATTAAATATTACATATGCAAATTACTTATGAAAAAAATAGGAAAAAAACTTACCGAAGTTGTCATGTTCTGTGCAATACGATTTAGAAATTTCCGAAATGATGAACGCCTAAAGACACGATTATTGCCATTGACACCGCCACTATTGCTAGCAACTGCCGGTAAAGTTGAAAATAATGATGCACCAGTCGGTAGGTTACAAGAATTTGAGAGGCTGGATACCCCATTAATTGTATTAGATTTTGTGGTGAATTTTTTGATTGAGCTTTTGGTGCCACTAGTATTTTCTTTTTCATCTTCATTTGATTGTTTGCTTGATTGAATTTGTTTTGCATTCTTGTGGTCTGTGGAAGTAATGCGAGTGGCGCTGTTGGTTGATGGTGCATAATTGTCATCGTTATCATTTAGTGACACGAAACTTCCAGCCCTTTCTCTTTTACCACCTACACATGATGACAAAGTGTAGGACTTTGTTATGGAAGAAAGGCCAGAAATACCACTTACTCCACCCTTTAGTTCTCCACCACCAGAATCCTGAGTTTTTCCCCCCATCTTATTTTCAGAGGAGCGGACGCCAGTTGTTTTTAATTTATGCGACCAACGAAAAGGATTTCTTGGCATTGAGAATGCACGACGAATTTTCTTTGCGGCATTTGTGGCCACTGAGGAAGCATCATTTGCTGGTATAATAACAACTTGTGGAGGTGGAGATGATTTCGGCAATGATTTGATGTTTTGTACCGTCACATCGTTAGATGTACATTCAGCTTCTACGTTAGTAGAGTGGGTGGTGCTGGTATTATTCGCTGTTGGTGTGACGGAAATCATGGTTTCCGCTATAGTTGTGTTAGTGTAAGGTTTTGTTTCTGAATTGGAGGTTTCTGAAACAGGGTCATTTGTATTGCAATTGACATTAACTGTATTTTCTGATTTATTCACAACAGTTTGTGTATTAGTAACCATTTTTTAGTTTATTTATTTAGTTTCTGCACAAAATTCAAAGCTTTTTCTTCGAACTTTTCGTATTTGCTTTAGATTTTTCTTCTTGTTTTTCAAACATACAAACACTCATATACAACTACTCTCTTTTATGTGTACTTTTCACTGAGGCGAGACACTTTTTTTTCTTTTTTTCCGCTATTTTTTTCCAATCTTCTAAAAAAAATACCGTACGTACTGTATTTTTTTACTTTCTCTTTTGAAATAAACTATATATTTCTTAAGCAAATCATTAATACACATATATTAACAATTTCATATTTTTCGATATAGAAGAATTATTTATCTATACTTTTTAAACTACATTTAGTTTTTCTAGGATTCGGTTTAATAGCTCGTATCTTTTAATCCGCAATTTTTTACACCCCGTTCAATAAGAAAATCACGAATGAAAACAAATTGAGCAAACACGTCAGAATTTGACAGCATTGAAAAGCTATATATGAAAGCTGCGGAGATTGAGGTGGAGTTTTGCTTGTAATATATAAAGTGAGTGGTTGCTGTGAAATAGTATATAGTATCCGGTATGAAGGTATATAAAATAGAGTAACTGTTATAATAAACGCAACGTAATTTAAAACCATTTTTAAATGTACAAACATGTAAATATATTCCATATTGCAATGTTGACGTAAATACACGTATATGCATGTAGGTTTTTTATGTAATAAAGTTAAAAATAATACTGATATTACTGGCTTGTAAGAATTCAGTGGCTTAAATTAAATATATAAATAAATACATAAAATAAAACTGATATGAATATGAACATACGTACTATGTGTATATGTTGTTTCCAAACTTTGCATTTTCATTTATTTAACTTATTTTTAATACATGTACATAAGTATTTAGTCTTTTGGCCAATACAAGTAATATAACAGAAAAAGTTTTTATACTAGGTAATATTAAGCTTTTGCAGTTTTTCCACTTTAGAGATGTTAAGTTTTTACTTAGGAATAGTTTTCACAAATCGCATTCCACTTAAAAATATACTTGCTCAAATTTCAACTCGTTCTAATCTGTCAGTCGTATCGGATTATCAACAGCTGCCCCTCTTCATACATGTATTTTATTTATTATTTGTTTTTATATTTTCTTTTTATATTATCTCGGTTTTTTACTCATTAAAACAAAATAATGAGAATTTTCGTTTAAAATATAAGATTACTTCTTCAACGTATAAATTCACAGACAAATGTCTATAGCACAATTAAAATAAGTTTGATTGTCTACGAGACGCTTTTAAATCTTAAAAACATTTTTTAACATTTCTGCAATAAATAATATTCGTACGTTAATATTGTGCGCATCAAAGTGATAAATTAGTGAAATTGACTAAACTATACGGAAAGCATTATAAAAACATTAAATAAAGAATTTTTGATATTATTTAATAAATCTTTAAAAAAGTGAGTATGAACACGTGCAGCTTTTATTACAGCCTGGTTTCGTAAAAATGTATGTATGTGTGCGGTTTACTCTTTCCATTCTGTTTGAAACTGTCCAAATGTAAAGCAACTAAAAATTTTTAAGTTTTTAAGTTCATTTTTATATGTGATCAATTCACAAGACTTAAATTTTTAAACAAATTTTATCATCAATTGACTTTTAACAAGTAAAAAGTAGTCCCTATCCCAAAAAGGGCGTAAAAAACCAAACTTGCCCATCAGTTATAGGCCAATAGGTATTTATTTTGAGTTTACTGAAGAAGGTCTTTGAAAAAATAAATCATAAACGAATAACAGATTTTGCAGAACAAAATGGTTTGATTAACCAACACAGTTGGGATTCCGTAAAAAACACTCCCGTACACCAACTAAAGATAGTTAATTTTATAGAAAATAATTGTTTTAGACATGGAAAAAGTCTTTGATACTATTTGGCACGATTGATTACTATTTAAGTTCGTTATTTTCAATTTTCCATTTTTTTTGTGATAAATTTTCCTCAAGTCTGCGTTATTAATAGATTATCTTAATTAATTACTAGTTTTAAGTGTTGTAGTACTTTTAAGTAAATTGTCATGCAGCGTACCTTATTAGCTTGTAAACGAAGGTATACGCATAGAAACAAAAACAAAACACCAAAATTCAGAAGTCTAGACGAATAATTTCAGTTGAAAATGTATAGGAAAAGCACCCCACTATTTTAGGGATTACAACATAAATTTTCTACTCAAGTCGAACGTATGAATTGGAGGAATTACATTTCTCAAGCTAATAATTCGAAAACGAAACTATTTGCACTTTCTTGAACTTTCAATTGCAGTTCAAGTTCAAACTAAAAATTCCCAATAAACAAACAAGATGACTATAATATTTTAAATGTCATTCTGAGTAGGCGTTTTTTATATGTATATTTAAAAATATTTTTTAAAATACAAGTTATATTTGTTTAATCCAGGTTTATTTAAAGCTTTATAAAATAGCGCGCTTGTACATGCGTACGTATGTATATAATTTAAATGTAAATTATTTTAGTGATAAGTACAGGGAATATTTTTAAATAGAGAAATCTTTTAGAACCGCTTTAAGCTGGTTTTGATATTTTTAATATAAGAAAAACAATAAAACAAATTGAGCCTTCGACCTCGTCTAAAGATGATTGTGATTTAATAAACATATTAACATATACTTATATATATGTACATACTTATGTATATACAAATTGTTAGTAAATGTATGTCTGTATTATGTTGATTTTTTTTTGTTCAAAACAATCAATCAAAAGGGTTTAAACTTTCAAAATGCTCATAATAATAGGAAAGAAATGATAACGGTCATTTGAACTAAAGCTTAAATACACTTCTAAAGACATTTGTTCAATAAAATCGGCCTTTATATGTTTTTTTATTCTAGAAATAAGAACTCTGCCACCCCCCTTACAGATCCGCTTAGCTAGTGTTTTAATTGTCAGATGTGTTTTACTTTTTAATCGCGTTGATACGATTTCAAAGCAGCTCAAACTGGTTTCAAAACCAGTTTATTGAATTTTGAACTTAAACGATTTATGACTTAAATGAATAAGTGTATAAGCAAATAAATATGAAGATAGAATGCACCATAAGGCAATTAATTATAGATGTAGGCTAAGGAGGTAATTATGAAGTTTTTAATTAATAAAAACAATGAACATTCTTGATTCATATAGTAAATAAACATTAAGCCGACCCTTCGTCCATATTTAAAATCTGTTTCAGAATTTAATTTGTTTATGTAAGGTGTGATACATTTTGAGCCGTTTCTAATGCCGTGTTTTAATTCCACTAAAATACCAAACATGCAAAAACAAAAATCATCATATCGCACCAGTTCCCAACACTGAAACATATGTTTAACTAGTTATTCACCTACTGCAACGGTATATCTCATACTTCCTGTATTAACCATACAACAAATACACCTTAAGCAGCTGTCTTTAAATTAAATAGTGGTGATTTGATTAATAAATAACAAAACACAATTTCGACACTTGCATTTGTTTTCATTAATTGTATATGGAAATTTTAGTACTGGAAAAACTATTTGAAGTCATCAGCGAATTTCTTAAATTTAATTTTTGCAACTTCTCTATTAAAACAAAATGGGTACACATGAAATGTAGACGACTCGTCGATGTTTGGAAACACAAAAGGAATAAAATATTAAGGGCTTCTTGACGACTTATAATTAAACACAAATTATAACCTGTAGGTATATTATATACATATTAAAATATTTGTAAATAGATTACAACTGTGTTTTATTTAATAAGTAAAACATATTTACCTCAAGTAGAAAATGTGCTTACGAAGATATTCTTCCATAAGTAACTAAAGCACATACGTATTGTATGCACGTATAAACATATATGCATACTTATGTGTGTACATATTTACGTATGTGTGTAGGTGAACAAAGTGTAAAAGTTGCCGCATTTATTTATTCGCTTTTTATTTAAAAAATCGTGTGATGAAGAATAATTTCTATTGGCAATTTAATAATATATGCACATGTGTGTATGTATGCAAGCACATTAGACATATAACTTTTTACAATTGCAGATTTTGAAATTGGTTATCTTTAAGAACTTCCGCATCAGGACACTATTGCTTTTCTAAAATGCGTGTATAAATTAAGGGAGTTCAATAAATTGGAAATAAATAAATAAAGTTATTTGATTAAATTAATAATATTCTAATTCAAAATTTTGTTAATTCCGTAACCTACTTCATAAGAAAGCAGTAACGAAAAAATTATTGTACAATCAAAGTAAATTGATTTTTTCAAATTAGAATTGATAAACAGCTTTGAAAATTCTAATACTAGCTTCATTTGATCAAAGTAGTAAAGAACGTGCATACTTTTGGGAGAAACAAATTCTCCAAATTTAATGTGACCTTAGGTTGGTGAAACAAGTTTGATCTACTACTTATTTTACCATGTAAAATTTAAAATGAGTTAAATTTAATTTCGAAGTGCAAGCACGGAATTAATATCGTCACGTTCGAAGTTTATGGCATGGCTGTATATTTTTCAAATTTCAGCTTAAAGTTGAATTTTAATTAAGAAAAAGTCACTCAAAAAACTTATTGCGTGGATTTTCTTTCACGATATTAAAATAAATCACGGTCATGTGTGCTTCGTGCCATTCGCTAGTTCATGTAATAAAACGGATATAGAGTAATTCAGATATTCGAATTACCTTAAAAATAGTGTTAAATTTATAATTTGTGATCGTCCTTCTACTGAGTGTGTCAATAAAAGAATTGGTTTGGAGAAAACTTCTAAGTAATAACACAATTTTTTCATTTTATTACAAATATTTTCGAAAAGTTTTTTAGTGTGAGCACGAACGTAAAATAACGATTTTTAATAACATTGTTCAACTAGTAACGATAAGTCGAAAATTTAGCTACTCTCCTAATGTGGATTTATATATATATATATATATATATATATATATATATATATATATATATATATACATATATATATATATATATATATACATATATATATATATATATATATATATATATATATATATATATATATATATATATATATATGTATCCATGACTTTTTATTTCTTTAATTCTTCCGCAAATATTGATAACGTATATTTTCTTAATTATACATTTGTGCTTATTACGTTATGTTATACTAAGGAAAACCAAGAGTACACAAATAAATGAATGAAAATTTTCAACTTACTGCAACTTCCCTATTTCCATTTTGCAACTAATTAATATTTTAAAATTAATTTTTTCTTATATAATTTAAGGTTTCATGTTTTATATATTTTTTCAAAATTCCAGAGTTTTCTATAACGATAGAATGTATTTTAGCCACATTTTACACAAACATTCAAATATTTTTAACAAAAGCTTTATATATTAATTTTGATTGTATGAGACCTACACTAAATGACAAACACTTTTGAAAATCTATTCATCTACTTTAAGATAAGAATAAAATATTTAATACAATACCCCAAATAAGACGACAAAGAGTAAAATGAGGTAAACAAATATTTTTTTTTTTACAGATTAGAAATCTAAAACAAACCAACAAACAACATGGATGCAACAACACCCTTAGTGCCTGATGGCGGATGGGGCTGGGTTATAGTAGCTGCTGTAGCCCTAATTAATGTAAGTTGTTTACCACAAGTTTAAAAAGTATAGAAAATTAAAGATTAAAATAAATTTACGTACATATAATACAAAATTCGGAATATTCAACAAGCAGATTCAGCAGTAAACATTATTTCACTATAATGTAAAATATTATATATTTTCAGATGACAAATCAGTCAATATTATCGGTATTTGGTTTGTTATTCGGCTCTCAACTGAAAGAGATGCAGCAGGAAACATTCACCGCTGCATTAATAACAAATATCAACAGCTTAGCCTTGAATTTTTCTGGTTTATTCATTGGTCCAGCCATTAAAAGTTTTAAGCCTCGTAATGTAGCATCTACGGGCTGTGTAATGGTCTCCTTCGGCTTAATGTTATGTGCTTTCGCCACTGAGGGCTGGCACTTTATTATAGGTTATGGAATTTTTGTAAGTTAAAAAATAGCATTCAAAATTTAAATATTATTAATAACTTTTTTCTCATTTTTATTAGGTGGGCATAGGCTTAGGTTTAATAGCTCCGTCAACATTTATGGCTATAAGTTCCTATTTCTCTACAAAACGTGGCAGAGCTGTAGGTGTATCTTTGGCTGGCGCTGGCTTGGGGCAAGTTTTCATACCGCATATAGTTAGAATATTTTTGGAACACTATGGCTTTCGTTTTGCTGTCATGGCCATGTCGTTGTTATCTTTGACAGGGGTAAATAAGTAGAAACACATAACTTCTAAAATTATGCTAAATTCTTTGTACTTGTTTTATAAAATATGTTGTAGTATATTGTTTTATTAATTTACTTTTATATTCGAACTGTTTTACTACAAAAGTATCATGCTTTAAAAATATGTAAACTAACAAACAATTGATATTTCATTCCTTTAGTTGATTGGAGCTTTTATGCTAAAACCGTTGAATACAGTAAAATACAATAACCGTCAACACCTGAAATTGATACTGGCAGATACCGAGAACCAACCTAAAAACGATTCTATAATGGAAATAAAAATAGAAAATGCCAACAACCCTGGTAATGTGAATAATTGCAAAGAAAAGTGCCGTGAAACGGATTTTCTGACGCAAACCAACAAAGTCTACAAAGAGTGTTCAGAAAAGCTTGAACAAAAACCGTCAGAAAAGTATTGCAATAAAATTTGGCAACGTTTAGTTCAGGCCATGGACTTGGAGTTGCTGAAAGATCCAACTTTTTGGAGTGTTATTATTGGCATGGCCTTAGTTTATACTTCAACAATTAACTTCACCATGGTCTTCCCCAGTTTTTTACAGGTAACTTTAAAGACTAACTGAAATATACGATAGAATATGTTAACTCCCTGTTTTTGTAAGCAAAATACAAATTTTTTTGGGCAAGACCAACCTTAGCGATAGCTAAAGGTGGGACATTACTTTTGCAAAAAGGATGTCTCTATCAATTCGCTGAAACTTAACATTTCCTTCTTAGCAAACAATTTTTTATTATTGTTTCAATATAAAAGCTCAAACGAAGTTAATTATTGATGTATTTTGTTTCGAAACACAGGTAGAAAGATTTTTTTCAAAGTTTATATCTACATACAAATTAGTAGGCATAATTTCTATCTAAATGTATTTTTTAGTACTCAGTGGGTTTTACAAAATCGACAACAGCAAGTTGTATGTCGATAATGGCTGGAGCAGATATCATTTGCCGCTTATTACTTCCTTGTATAACAGATAAACTAAAAATACCTTACCGTGTTATATTCTTATTAGGCACTGTGGGTCTGTTAATTTCCAGAGCTGGTAAGTTAAACATATTAATGATATGTGTGTATTTACATTCTTCATATTAAAATTTATAATTTTCTTTCAGCTCTTGCTGAATCTGTTGACCTTACCAGCATTGTAGTCATGTCAATTTTTACAGGAATGACCAAGTCGGCTACAGTCATAAATAATAACCTCACCATATCTGGCCACGTCAAACCAGAAAAGTTACCTGGTGGTTTGGGCTTAAATATGATATCTAAAGGTATTTTGGTCATAACAGTTGGCCAGTTATTGGGTTGGATAAGAGATATTACTGGTTCATACATTTTGTGTTTGCACGCGCAAAATGGTCTATTGCTGTTGGTCATTGTTGTATGGACTCCAGAAATCTTCTTCAGATATCGCAAATATTTAAAGGATAAAAGACTTGTGGAAAGACAACCAGACACTTTGGACATTGAACAACAACCACTACAAAGTGAAAAGTGTTAACCTTTAAGTGAAAAACAAAAAAAGTGTGTAGTCAAACGAATACATATTCATTTCCTGTCAATGAGTTATTACAAAAATATCCTTGATACAATGTCTGATATTTTTATATGTAATCTTAAGTATTAATAGTTTTTAAGCATTATTTTATAAGCCCACTGAACGTACATATATATATCTTTATATATATATATATATATATATATATATATATATATATATATGTGTGTGTATGTATATATACATATAAGGTGATATTTTCAATCTTGTATTTTTCAAGATTTTTATCTAATAAGTTTTACAAAATAAAATTAACAATTGTGCCAAATATTGAAATCAATATTTATTTTGGAATAGATTCTCTGAAGCATAAATTAAAAATATATATATTTCAGAGATTACTGTTCTTCACATAGGGCGTCTCCAGTTGATGTATTAAAGAAAACCTTGCGCTCAATACCCTCTCCAGTTATAATGCCAATACGAACTACGCCGCCTGAACTACCGTCGTGGTACATAGCATGTTTGACAGCTGGAAATGTAAAAAAGCGATTTGTTCTCAAACGTTTGTACGAAAAATATAATCACAACTTACCCTTTTTGACAAACTCTATACAGTCATCCTTCTTCATGTTTGGCTTGAAAAATTCACGCACAAAGCCATAAATATAACTAGAACCAGATCCACCAATTGTAACAGATTCACGTTTCAACATTCCACCCAAAGGAATAGAATACACTTGACCACCGTTCTTTTTATCCCAACCGGCGACAATAATACCAGCCAGCAATGAATCACGATAGTTATAGCAATAATTACGGAATTCTGAGGCAGCTTCAGCTACTAAAGGTTCTTCTCCGGTCTGATTTTCATGGTAGTTTAACGAGTAGGCAACTATATCTGCAATGGCTTGTGTATCAGCAGCTGAACCACTGCGGCAGCAATAAATTTTATCCGTAATACGGGTAAGTTTGTCGGTGACTCTGTTGGCTACATAAACACCAGTACTGGTACGAGAATCAGCACCAATAACCACGCCACCATCAAATTCAACAGCCATAATGGTAGTCTGCTCACAAACATTTTATTCAAATTGGTAAAATTCAGATTGTATATATTCAAACTTACACCAGTGCTGTGGGCAGCATCCATCCAATTGTTACCGAAAACCATATTTTGTTTTAAGAATTTTGTTACTATAATGAATATATAGTGTCGGCAAGTTTTTTTTGCCAAATGACTTGAATGTTTTTTGCTTCTTCTTATTGATTTTATCTAGGTATATAAAAGTGATAACCTGCAAGTCATTTTTATTTTACCAGACACAAAAAACTTTTGAAAAATTATTTTTTGCAGTCTGTGTTCACACCATGAAAGTCTTATTTTTAAGATTCATATTTATTCCTCTTTGAACTATCTTCGGCGTTCACACAATGAAAGTCTTATTGTTGGCGACGTATATGTTGTGCATAGTTGTGTGTAGGAATGTGTGCGTTACGAATGAGAATGCAAAACGTATCAACAGTACATCATAGAGTGTACTCGTTTCAGTTCCCCTCACCACTCTTGCCTATAAACTATCAATCTTAAAAATAAGACTTTCATGGTGTAAACACAGACATACGTTCTTTTCATGATATAGTCATTTCAAGTAAATCACACATGTTAATTCCCAAAGAGCAGTTCAGCAGACAAGTTTGATGACAAACCCGACAGTCTGGCAACATAATTTGTATATTCCTGTCAGTTTGAGAGTCATATTTTGTTTTCGATAAGGAACATAACCTTTTAATTTAAATTTGTTCATAGAGCACTTTAAAAACATTTTAAATAAAATGGCTAATATAGCCCTGAGTGAAGCAGAAAAGACATTTATCTTACATGGCGTAGAGGTTGTTTCACATTTTTTTTGTTTGCTATATATATTAACATCAATTACTTGAAATAGGACGATTTTCGTTGTGACGGTCGATCACGTCGTGATTATAGGCCAATGGAATTAGAATGTGAAGTGGTAAACAATGCTAGTGGCTCGGCTAGACTGCGTCTTGCCAATACCGATGTTTTAGTGGGTGTAAAATGTGAAATAGATAAACCATCACCCCTGTGGCCCAATCAGGGGAAAATTGAGTTCTTTGTGGATTGGTAAGTATGTGTGGCAGAATGCTATTCTAGTGTGTAATATGATATTACTTTAGTTCCGCAAATGCTACACCGGAATTTGAAGGACGAGGTGGTGAAGATTTGGCTCTGGAGTTGTCAGACACGTTAGCTAATGCCTACGAGTCACCACTGGCCTTTGATTTGAAGCCATTATGCATACTGCCGGGTCAACAGTGTTGGAAGTTATATGTTGACATCTTGGTACGTATCTAATAAAAGTTGCGTTTATATTATTGGTATTTAATGAAAATGTGGAAAAGATTTTAGAATGTGGCGGCAATTTGTTTGATGCTGTATCTCTGGCTGCCAAAGCAGCAATTTTTAATTGTAAAATACCCAAGGTAACGGCCGCTCTAATGGATGCAGGCGAGGCAGAACTCATTATAAGTGATGATCCATATGATTGCACACGCATAGCCATAGATAGTATACCCATATTGGTAACAGTTTGCAAAATTGGCGACTGCTGTGTAGTAGACCCATCAGCGGAGGAAGAAGAATGCAGTACAGCTAGTGTTGTTGTGGCAGCGTCAAAGCGTAATAATAAAAGTAAGAATTTATTGAAATTTTCCATCGCAAAGCAAAAAGTCTCTCACACAGCACTTGTTTATGACTTGCAAGTGCTATGTTGCCGAATGCATAATAATTTACTCTTGGTATAGTAAAATAAGCGTGGTCTAAAATTTAATTACTTTACAGATTATGTTTCCCACACACATACAGTAGGTGGTGGATCTCTACATAAGGATACCATGTATAATTGTTTAAAACTGGGTATAACAGCTGCGGATAATTTAAACGATGCCTTGGTAAAAGCTCTGAAGTTGGAACAAAATCGTGTGGGTTCGAAACGGAAAGAAACTGTTGGCTTTTTGAAATAACATAATTTTAGTTTTGTTATTTAAACCGATATATTTATTTTTAAGTTTGTTTTAAAAAATGTAAGTTCTTAATTGTAATTTCAACTTAACTTCTGAAATTTTTAAAGTTATCCACTTTTTACTATCACTTGATTAGTTTCTTTTTTTGGTTTGTTTGTTAGACGATGAGGACTTCTTTTCTTTTTCGGGTTGTTTCGGTGCCCCTCCACTGAAAAATGATGTAAACATTTCACTTATTTCTGGCATTTCGTTGTTCATTTTAGGAAATTGAATATTTTCCAGTTCTTTTTTAGTTTCAGGATCGTTAATCATCTTGGGGAGGACCAACAAAAGTAATAAAGGTAACACCATCATTAAGACCATGGGACTGAATAAGAAATCTGTGATCTAAAATTATATAAATAAAAAATAGATTAATCATTCCTTAAAATTAGCTGTAGTACATACCTTCCATTGCTCACGAGTTTGGAAATATTTAAATCTAGTTAAAGCTTTAAGTTTAAGTGGATATGGTACTTGAAGAATTTGCGAGGGCTGTACATAATTGACCTTGCGGGCACGGAATTTACCTTTGGGATTAATTTCTACTCTAATAGGTTCATAGAAATAGTCGGCATTGTACGTTTCAACAACATAGCTTCCCGATGGCACTGAACTTATTACAAAGCTTCCATCTTCTCTAATAAAACCTTTGTATTCGCCGCCGTTAATAGTCAGTACGGTTTCCGTTTGCCATTTATTATTTGGAATATTCCCGTTTTGGTTATAGCTCACACCCGGTTGTATTTCTGGTGGATAAACTTTGCCCTCTATTGTGTATAAACCAGAAATTTCTTCCTTTTAAAGAGATTCCAATTAATATTAAAAGAACAAAACATGCATATATGTTTCTTACTATTATGTCGTCTTGAATAACCATTTCAGCATGGGTTGAGCATAAGATTAGGTTTAAGACGAACAGCCATATTAACAACGTTTTTAGCATATTGTTGCACTTCTTTGAAATTTATGTTGCTTGGTTAAAAATAAATTGATATTCTATATTTCACAGAAATTTTCAACAAATTGACAATGTCACGAATTATCTCAAAGCGAATTAAATTCGCTGTGGTATTATGACATTTTATTTATAAAAGTGCTACCAAGTTTTGTCGTTATATTAGAATACGGCATTGTTTTCGTATTATGCACAATTTATTGCATATAAACGGAAATGAAAGATTAACGGATATGTATCACTTCAAAAAATGTTTGAGGCACTTTAAATATTTATTTATTTTACAAATTTTTAGAGATGCAAATCGTGATACGAACATGTAAATTAACAGATACGAACATGTAAATTAACAGAAACCGAAACATGTAAATTACTAAATAATGGAAATGTTCAATATCTCTTAAACTTAAAACAAATTCCAAAATTTTAACAAATTTCTTAACAACTACAAGTAGATAGAGAATATTTAAAAAGGCTAAACGAAATTATACCTATGAATTATTTTTTATTCAATATTAAATATTTAACTCTAGTACAACCAGAGTTGAAAATGAGAGTTAAGTTCTGTTGTTGTAATTTCAAGAAACAGTTGTATTGTTTTTAGTATTTGTATCAAAGTACTCTTTTTGCTTCTAACAAAAACCGCTAAACATTAAGTTTAAACATTTCAGTTTATGAAACTCTGTTCAGTTGAGTACGGTCTGGTGTAACCAACGGTTGGTTGTTAGGGTGCGGATATACAAACTAAACGGGCGCTTAAAACTCAGTGAAAAATTATTAAGCAGTAAACAAAACCCACAACAAATATATTTATTGAAAAGAAAAATTATTTATACGGATATATTAACATCAAGAAAAAGAAACAATTTCAACGATTTATATATTAAAAACGAAATTTATTTTATAAGAAGTGAGTGTCAAGGTGTTTTATTTGTATGTATTATTACTTTTAAAATATTTATGTCAACATTTTTTTCAGAAGTGCATTCCACTTGCAAGTTTTTTTTTAAACACACATCTTAAAAGAAAGTGTATTTTAATAAATCCATTTTGTCTGCGTTAATTTTACTTAGCAATGACAGCATTTGTATATTTGAGTTTTCTTTTAAGCAATTACACATGTTTTGATTCCAAAACATCGTAACACGTACGTTTACATACATATTCACATACTCGTATAAATGTAGATATGTATATACAACTATGCAAATGCTTTTGCTTTATGCCTCCCATATCAGACAAAGTGAAAACATGCCACATAAGACGAAATAAAACAAGAAAAAAAAAACATAAAGTTTAAACACAAAACAAATCAAGTTTTTTTTTAGATTTTTTACGACAACCGACCAATCGGCCATACATTCCAGCCAACTCAACTACCAACAACTTTACAAGCAAACAACCATCATCAATGACAACAAACACATAAACTTATATAGAGATTTTAATAAAAATAAGTGCTAAAAATATAAAACATAATAGTAAACAGTCATCACGCTCTAAGTATGGTGAGATAATTCAAAACCAAAAAAGAAGAAAAACAAAAATTCCCAAAAACTGGTTTTAAAGTTTTCATTGATGCTGTCAACCGCAAACTGTGTTGCTAACTTTGCGCTTTAGAGAAGGAAAATATAAGCAAATTTATTATATTGCAGAAATTAATTAATTCTGTTTTAAATTATTCAGTTAAATAAATAAACTCCATTTTAATTAAAATATATATTTAGAACGTTCTTTATAAAAATGAAAACGAAAGATCTTTGCGAAATAAAATCATTCAGATATCAAAGTGGAATTGTTTTTTCCATCTTATGTTTTTACATTCAATATTATTTTTTTTTCAAAACCTCTTTTTAAAAGGTTTATAAAACGAATTACCTTACAAAATTTGTGTTTGGTGATACACCCCTGGTAATTTTTAATTTGATTTTCATAAGTACAGCATTGGAAATAAATCTTGTATGAAAAAATTTAGCATTTTCTAACATTCGAAATCATGTTCGAATTTTCGTTTACACTCCAAAATTTCGTTTATCTTGTGGAATCTTTAAATCGTTTTGATATTGTAACTAAAATTAGTTTAGATGTTTTTTATTACTAAAAAAATTTTTTTTTTTACGATTTTTTTATGTTCTAGTTTTACTGTTTTTTTTTTGTAAATAAAATAAAAAATGTTAATTTTTTATCGGGCTTAAGTTCGAATCTTGCATGACTGCAAATTATTTTTTGTTATTTTTTTATTATTAATAAATGAATTTGTTTAAATTCTATTTATTATTTTATATTAAGATTGGAATATTAAGAATATTTTTAATAATCATCAAACCAGCAGAACGGATCAGTACTGATTTCGAGGCCGCTACGCCATCTCATCAGCGTTCTTTGTTCAATTTTTCCCACTTTT
Organism: Linnaemya tessellans; assembly: GCA_951800035.1. Lineage (NCBI taxonomy): Eukaryota > Metazoa > Arthropoda > Insecta > Diptera > Tachinidae > Linnaemya > Linnaemya tessellans. The sequence goes on along the minus strand of OX637534.1, from coordinate 119,507,923 downwards.
GCAAGTGGTGCTAGTTAGTAGGAATATCAACTATTTAACCAATATTTTAACGAAAATTGAATATGAGAAGTTATCACATTCATATTATTAAGTTATTACATTTTGGTTAGTACGAAATTCCCCAACCCTGACGATTAATATTCCAAATATTCCAATATCTCTTTTGCTTTTTCCAGAGCCATCGGCTGCTGATAGGTAAAGCTTCTTTGTTATTTATGTTCAAGTAATTGAATTTAGTTGTCAATTTACTTTGAACAAGTGCGCGTGCCCCCGCAATGTTTTAAATTATGTATGAATTTTTATTAGTCGAACTTTTTCTTATGTAAATTGTTAATTTTTTATCGGGCTTAAGTTCGAATCTTGCATGACTGCAAATTATTTTTTGTTATTTTTTTATTATTAATAAATGAATTTGTTTAAATTCTATTTATTATTTTATATTAAGATTGGAATATTAAGAATATTTTTAATAATCATCAAACCAGCAGAACGGATCAGTACTGATTTCGAGGCCGCTACGCCATCTCATCAGCGTTCTTTGTTCAATTTTTCCCACTTTTGCAAGTGGTGCTAGTTAGTAGGAATATCAACTATTTAACCAATATTTTAACGAAAATTGAATATGAGAAGTTATCACATTCATATTATTAAGTTATTACATTTTGGTTAGTACGAAATTCCCCAACCCTGACGATTAATATTCCAAATATTCCAATATCTCTTTTGCTTTTTCCAGAGCCATCGGCTGCTGATAGGTAAAGCTTCTTTGTTATTTATGTTCAAGTAATTGAATTTAGTTGTCAATTTACTTTGAACAAGTGCGCGTGCCCCCGCAATGTTTTAAATTATGTATGAATTTTTATTAGTCGAACTTTTTCTTATGTAAATTGTTAATTTTTTATCGGGCTTAAGTTCGAATCTTGCATGACTGCAAATTATTTTTTGTTATTTTTTTATTATTAATAAATGAATTTGTTTAAATTCTATTTATTATTTTATATTAAGATTGGAATATTAAGAATATTTTTAATAATCATCAAACCAGCAGAACGGATCAGTACTGATTTCGAGGCCGCTACGCCATCTCATCAGCGTTCTTTGTTCAATTTTTCCCACTTTTGCAAGTGGTGCTAGTTAGTAGGAATATCAACTATTTAACCAATATTTTAACGAAAATTGAATATGAGAAGTTATCACATTCATATTATTAAGTTATTACATTTTGGTTAGTACGAAATTCCCCAACCCTGACGATTAATATTCCAAATATTCCAATATCTCTTTTGCTTTTTCCAGAGCCATCGGCTGCTGATAGATGATTATTAAAAATATTCTTAATATTCCAATCTTAATATAAAATAATAAATAGAATTTAAACAAATTCATTTATTAATAATAAAAAAATAACAAAAAATAATTTGCAGTCATGCAAGATTCGAACTTAAGCCCGATAAAAAATTAACAATTTACATAAGAAAAAGTTCGACTAATAAAAATTCATACATAATTTAAAACATTGCGGGGGCACGCGCACTTGTTCAAAGTAAATTGACAACTAAATTCAATTACTTGAACATAAATAACAAAGAAGCTTTACCTATCAGCAGCCGATGGCTCTGGAAAAAGCAAAAGAGATATTGGAATATTTGGAATATTAATCGTCAGGGTTGGGGAATTTCGTACTAACCAAAATGTAATAACTTAATAATATGAATGTGATAACTTCTCATATTCAATTTTCGTTAAAATATTGGTTAAATAGTTGATATTCCTACTAACTAGCACCACTTGCAAAAGTGGGAAAAATTGAACAAAGAACGCTGATGAGATGGCGTAGCGGCCTCGAAATCAGTACTGATCCGTTCTGCTGGTTTGATGATTATTAAAAATATTCTTAATATTCCAATCTTAATATAAAATAATAAATAGAATTTAAACAAATTCATTTATTAATAATAAAAAAATAACAAAAAATAATTTGCAGTCATGCAAGATTCGAACTTAAGCCCGATAAAAAATTAACAATTTACATAAGAAAAAGTTCGACTAATAAAAATTCATAAAATAAAAAATGTTCGTTTGAGACTTTATATAGAAAACTGATACCCAAATTTTGTAAATTCTTTTGCGTTAATAAAATGTATAGGAAAACAAAAACAAATTGAACTTCATGCATTGCTTTGCCTTTTAAAATCTGTATGAAAAATAAAAGCAAAGAGAGTAAAAGTGTTGGAAATTTTGTTTCTGTGGACATACAAATTTCACTAATGCATTGATTTACAAAATTAACGCCTTAAATAGGGTTGCCATTTCCAATTTTAGAAAAGGAGGACAACGACCTTAAAAAAGGAGGACATTAGACTCAAAAAAGAGGACTCTTTTTTTGCCTAAAATTCAAGTATAAAAATCAAAAAAGTCAATAAAATATACAAAATTACTTATTTTTATTTAAAAAATTTATATTCATTTCAATACATCTCTATCACATTTTTTCAAATATTCATAAAGTGCTTGACAATTCATACAGTGATGCCAACGCTGTCACTGGCTCTTTCACAATTTCGAACGAAAACTGATTCGTACGAAATCTGTGTTATTTGTAAATTATTTTGGGCGTTTTGTTTTTAAAAATTTAGCTTGGCTGCTTATGAGCGAAAATGTAGCAGTTTTGATATTTTGAAAATGTAAAAGCAGCAAAAAGTAGGACAACCCCAGAGACTTGTTAAAAAAGTAGGAGGACGGACCCCGACGATCTAAAAAAGACGACGGTGTCCGGGGAAAAGAGGACGGATGGCAACCCTAGCCTTAAAGAAATTCGAATTTATTTATTGTTTTTTCAATATAAATATACCCACACGGAAATTTTTATTTTATTTATAAAAATTTAATTTTTAATATACAAAAGATTATGAATGTAAATTTTTATTTGTCGAACTTATTAATTCCTTTCTTTATTGGGCTCAAGTTCAAATCTGCCATCTGCAAATTATTTTATTATCGTTTTTTAAGAATTTTTATTAAATACAAGTTATTGTTATTAATAAAAATAAATTGAATTTAATAAAAATTTATAAAAAAAAAAAATTAAATAATTTGCAGATTTGAACTTGAGCCCAATAAAGGAATTCTCATCTTAATAATACAAAAAAAATTTTTTTTAAATTTCAAAAAGCGGATGGATATTTTCTGTGATTAAAAATGCAAAAATTGGTTATCGCAGTAAAATTATAAACAAAACAACTTCGCATACCAATTGAATATTTAAATTTGTTTATTATTTCAGTGTCATGCTTTCATGAAAATATTTTTTGGTAGTTAGTTGTTGTCTATTGTTTTTTGTTTTGTATTATTAATCTTAAATGTTTGCTATTGCTTTTATTACGTGTTTTTTTTTAATAAAACCCAACATCTATCTATCGGTATCAATAGTTGCAGAGCAGCCAACTTCCAGATGTGATGTGTGTTGGCTTTCGCACTGGTGGCACATGTTGTTTGTGTTTCTTTTCTTACTAGTATTTAAAAGTTGTTGGTTTTGATTTTGTAGCAGTTGTAAGCCGGGGTTTATTTAATAAAACCACTTTAAAATTTATAGATCAGGTATGGATCTGTACAAGTATTTGAGTATTAATTAAATTATAGAAACCAAAATGAATTCTTATTTAATGAAAGATAGTCTTGTGTTTTCCGTGGCAGTTTAACTTAAATTTATCTTTTTAAGTTGGAAATTAATATTTTTTTAAAATATATTCTGTATGGGTTATATAGATAAGATTAAAACTAATCACACCTTCCAGACTGAAAGACATTTATTAAGATTAGAAATGATAACATAGAAATATAATTGCATGTTCATATTTGCGTAGATACGGTGCGATCGAATATTTTCTGAAGAGACACTTGGACATATAAGCCGGCTAGAGAATGCGCATTATATGTATATTCATTTAATAATACACACTAAGATCGCAAAGTGGTCGAAATTTAATCAAGTGACATTTACAGTTAAAATAAATATTTAAACACAAATAGCTCTATCTTTAAATTAAGGCCACTGAAACTATCTATATTCTGCATAAATGCCTGAAAATGCCTTTTAAATCCTACATGATTAATCAATATTAATGGACGATAAAATACTTAAAAGTGTACTACAAAAAAGTGTGTGCTCAATTTATTCATAAATGAATGATTGAAATGAGCTACGAAGCAAGTGTTAAGTAATTTTATAATTTACATACTTTTGCCTTCCAAGTAGCGATACATTTGTCCAAAGCACAAGTGCATTGATTATTTTATTTACTATCTTTTGTCAAAATTTCAAGTGCCTGAAAACCCCACAATTATAATACTGCAAATAACAATTGATTTGTATTTTTTTTTGCTAATTGCAAAATCTATTTAATATTAAAATATTTCTAGTTACTTTCTAATCAGAGATATCAGAAAAGTGGCCCAAAGTAATATTTGTGTGTATGTGTAAAATTTGTTGTATGATTAATTTCGTTTGCTCGTTTTGATTATCATAGATTATTGTTCACACTTAATAACAAAAGTAATTAAAAATGCTTATAGTTATTTCTTGAAAATTGTAAAAATTATTCTTTTGATACATTTTAGAAATCTCTTTGTAGTCAATTTGTTCACACGAACGGGAAAATGAAATTGAAAAATTACAGAATTTTTTTTCAGATTTTCAGATTTTCAAGGAGTTGGGATAAGTGAAGCATGTTTCAGTTAAACGATTTTAAAAATGTTTAAAATCAGGCTACCGACTACACGACTACAGAAATAGAATGTGTTTATATGGCAATGATTATTTTCCCGTGTATAGGGCAGGTTGTTGTCTGTGCTACTTTTCCTATATACAAGGTGGGCCAAAAGAAATCACTCGATGACTCTTCCAGCGTGAATAGCGCACCATTTGTGGTTGCTGTTGGCTGAAGTAGTAGAACACGAGACTATGAAGCGGAGGGTCGTGAGTTCGAGCCCGCGCTGAGTCATGAAATATTGTGTTGAATTCTTCTAATCAGCATTAGTGCGTGGTTGTGTTAGTTGTTGCCAGCCTGTTTCAATGATGAAGGCATAGTCACTGGTCACTGAACATAATTGCCAGCGACTGACACTATCATTTACTAAAAAAGCAGAGGAACAGCAGCACCCTCCTTCGTCGGCCCTGTAGCAAAAATTAGCCGGCGAAGTAAAAGGTTGAAACAGCTACAAAAAAACTGTCTATCTTCTCATCTTTCCCAATCTGTCCCCTCAATACTATCCCCTCGTTTTCAGTTCCGGCGCAATGCATTGCATTTATAGGGGTCATCCCCTGAGTGCTGGTCTAAGATAAAAAAAACCATGCAGTCACTTTGAGCGGGTGTAATGGCTCCTCGTGAATTTTCGGTGCCCCAGAAGCGATAGTTTTGCTTGTTCATGTACCCGCTGAGGCGGAAATGAATCTCATCGCTCATTATGATTTTCGTCGAAAAATCGTCCACTTCGTCCTCGAGATTGAGGATGAGGAGTATATCGCTCCATGGCATGTTCACTTGTATTCTACATTTGTCTAGTTCACAAATGTCAAAACAGACTTGACATTGGCCGCCATTTGCAAAAATAAGAGCATCTTTCAATAGGTAGATTTCTTTTGGCACACCTTGTACTAAACACTAGTATTCTATTTCTGTAGTCGTCGTGTAGTGGGTAGCCTGCTGTCGTTAATGTGTTTAATTCATTATAAGCTCTTACAATTATATTTCAAATTAATAACAATAACTTTTTGCCAAAGTTTTTTAAATTTTCCCAAAATAACGATGGCGTATAATTTCCCCTTGAAATGGGTTCCCTTTAAATAGACCGTTTTTCGTTGAAGCGGATTTTCTTGAAAGTCGTTTCAAACTTTCAAAAGAAAAATATATATTTATATTGTCTGCTTATCGTGCTAATCGGAATTCGACTGTATGGGCAAAAAAACAAGTTATTATTATTTGACCCTAGGGGGCCTTCAATGAAATTATTTTTGTGCCTTAGTTTAAACTAAACATGAGATAACAAATAAATCATTAGCATTTACAATTTCATATTAATAAATATTATTGATTATTAAATTTCTAATAATGCAGGATATAAATATGGTTAATTGCTTGAATTGAAAATATATATATATATATATATATATATTAAATTATGTTGTGTCAGCAAATAAATATTTAAGACTTCTTCAGTACTGCACCAGTGTCTCAAGGGAAAAGAATTTCCCCAAAATTAATGTAATTTATTAGAACCAACTTCATGTCTCCTATTATGTTCAAGTGTATCTAAGATTCAGTACAGTCGAATACTTTAATTGTTATTAAATCGATTACAAAAAATGCCATCAGTTGCTTTTAATCTTACCGTTAAATTATTTTAGCGATAATCAGCCACTATGTTTTCAACTTAATAGATATGAATAACTTTTTCAGACTGCCTTTATCGTTTTTGTTATTTTTTTTTTGCAATCAAATCAATGCGTCACTTGAGTTAACAAATAATTAATTCTTTGTTATTAGCGAAACTTGCTCCAGATTATTGTGGGAAAAACCTTACTATCGGCATTAACATTTTTTTATACAATTATAAGTTCCAAGGAAATAAAAAATTGTGTGTGTGTGTGTGTGTGTGAATACAGAAATGCCATAAAATCTTGTGGTTTCCTATAAAAATTATTGGGTATTATTGATTCATAAAAGTTAAAATCGATTAAAATTATGTTTTTGTTTATTTTTGAAAAAAAAAAATTATATACAACTTAATTGTTGGTGATTAATATGAACTGTTTGGTAGTTCTTTTTTTTAAATGGGGACAGTCAATCACCTTTTTAATGATTTTTATTATTATAATTTTTTTTTGTCACAGGACACGCAACTTAAATGGTGTATAAAAATGTTTCTCGTAAATGAATGACGTGAAGGGAAGATAATGACCTACTGTTTAAAAATATGCTTTAGTTTAGGTCAGCACAAGTCTTATCATGGATCGAAATATGTACATATGTATGTATGTGTGTACATGTTGTTAGTAAAGGTCTGGCCAAAGAACTATGCTAGAGAATAATAGCCAAACTAACAGAAACAGTCCTGACATACTTAAGGTAAACGACAAGAGCTGCTTACCAATCAAGAAACGAAAAATTCTTTTAAGACAGACAGGCTATGTGTTGTATTTATATACAACATTTTTATGCGTTGTACGCATGTCTGAGGCAGTGATAAGATCGTGTATTGATTATGATTATATAAATTGTATTTTAGTTATGAAATTTTTATTTGACATATTGTTGTCACAAATACTATTTTAAATGAATTTTTTTTGTTGGTGGTCAAGTTTTTAACTTTTCAAAACTGTGATTAAAGTCTACCGATGATTTGGTAAAGCACCAATGAAATGCATATAGACATTGCTTGACCACCAACAAATAAATTTTATTTTAGTTTTTATCAAAAAATTAACAATTATTTTTTAATTAAATCATAAAACAATAAAACTCTTATAAGATTATTATACTAATCAAACAAACGTAATAACCGATATGATTGAGTTGAAAATCAGAATTATTTACTTTCGGCCAGTTTTGTGGAAAAATATGAACTGTGAAACCAACTGTCGATGATCACTATATTTATGATCTCGATATTATTGCAAATCTATTTATATATCTAAGAGTTGTGAAGAAATAATTTATTAAAAAATATATGGAAAACGTTTGACCTTAAAGACCATCCAATCGCTAAACTGCTATTATTTTTATTTTAAAACTGCTATAATTTTCTAACAGATCAGCTGATTCCCACACCTACCAGCTGATTGATGTAGATCTTCGATACCTATAAAGGAAATAAAGGAATTGATTATATATATAATTTCGGAGTGTTTTAAAGAATTCTTTTTTTTTGAAATTGTCCTTCAAGAAATTTTACGAACGCTCGAACCGATTTTGTCCCGTTTGGTAGCGCTCGACGTGGTTTTTAATAGTCAAGAGCTGATTACATTTTAAAAAGTTATTCTAAAAAATCACTTTAGAAATATTTTTTTTTTTAATTTTTAGTCTGAACCGATTCCAATTTACAGGGGATTAAAGTTTGAGGCAAACTTTGGAAGCGCGACTAGCTTTGGCTCGAATAGTAATTCATCAGATATATTATTTCAGAGTTTATTTTAATATATCACTTTTTTTTTAATTTTTTCGTTCACGAAATCTCGCGAATGAAAAATCTATTTTGACCCGGTTAGTAGCGCTCGACGTGTTTTTATATTGTTGAGAGCTGAATATTTTTGGGAATCGATCAAAAAGGCTTTTAAAAGTTATTTTAAAAAATCACTTTCGATTTTTGTTGATATTTCGTCGGCCCTGTAGCAAAAATTAGCCGGCGAAGTAAAAGGTTGAAAAAGCTACAAAAAAACTGTCTATCTTCTCATCTGTCCCCTTAATACTATTCCCTCGTTTTCAGTTCCGGCGCAATGCATTGCATATGTAGGGGTCATCCCCTGAGTGCTGGTCCTACTCCTAAAAAAAAAATCTACTGGTGCCAACCGGTTCCAATTCAGAAGAAATCGAGGTTTGAAAGAAACCTTTGGAATGCTACTAGTTCAAACATTAATTGATTAGATATATAATTTCAGAGTTTTCTTGAAAAAGAAAATCACATGTTTCGAATTTCGAATCAAACGATTTTGATCCGGGTGAATAGTTTTTGGAATCGATGGGTAAACCCGTTTAAAAGTTATTCTAAAAAAAGACACTTTTGAAAAAATATTGTTTTTCAGTTTTTTTGATATTTCCGTTAATGTACCGGTCGAAACCGGTTTCACAGGAAATTTAAGTTTGAAGGAATCCTTTGAAACGCGACTGTATTTGGTTGGATTCACATACTTACACACGTATACACATACGCACACACACGTACATACAGATATAGTGACAGCTTCTCAGGAGTAGTCAGCAAAATTTCTTAGGAGGTCAAAATGTCGAGATCTGGTGAAAACACTGGGCTAAAACCAGTACCTTCGCATTTTTTTTTTTTTTGAAAATTTTCTATTTTCTTAGAGGCAATTTAAAAAATGCTGACAGCTGATGATGGTCTTTTTCTTTTGTAAAACTGGTTAAAAATTAAGTCATTATCTTAACACTTCTCAAGTGTGACACGTTTTCATGCTTAAACGTCATACGATTTTTAACTGTTTTTAATGTCATTTACATTAAAAAAACTGTAATTTGAATTGACACACTTAAAACTTTCGATAAAAAATCGAAACTGCGTTTACACTTAAGAATGCATGAAGGGGAAGTACATACATACATACATATCTACTGTATTTATGTAAATTGTTTATGAAAAAAAAGATCATTAACATTTTGTTAATCAAAACCGTGAAAAAACAATAGAAACCTTAAACTAATTTATTTTGAAACAATGGTTTGACAAACTTACCGTCTTTAATTGAAAAAACTGAGCAGCCAAATTTTTGATGAGTTGCTAGCCATTGTTTTGTTGTTGTTGTTGTTGTTTGCATTGTTGTATAACAAAATTCTAAAGACTTTTTAGTTGAATGCGTTGTACGTTTTATGTGATTTTGGCCAAATTATTTCGAAAAAGTTGGCACGGCCGGCCAATGATCAAACACGCATTCCAAAATGTACATGTAAAACTACAAAATAAAGAAACAGACAAAAACACAAACTATAATTAATTTTTCAATCATATTTAAAATTATTGTTAAAGACAATTGAAATAAAATTATTAATTACAATTGTTATTTGGTAAAAAAGACTGTAAACTGAAGCTATTAAAACAAAAAGAAAAGAAAATTAAAAAAAAAAATATTCAAAACAGCCAAACAAACGTGTTAACGCTTAAGTCAGACAACTAAATTTCTTTTTTTTTAATTTCACTTTTTATATAAAAAAAAATAAACGCATATGAATTTTTAAATTCTGAAAAAGGCAAAAGAAGTGGAAAACATTAGAAAGCAATGGAATATTATTTAAATTTTATAATACATTCCCCATCCCCTGCCATTTATTTCAAAATATGAACCATAAACTGAAATATGCCGTGAAAAGCGGAAACAAATTTGAAACAAAACAGACAAAAATCATAACAACAAACACAACAGATCACAAATCTTAATTGTTTAATGTGTATAAATAAACAAAAGCTACAATTAGCTGCAATGCTAAAATGTTTAAGTGAATGTTAAAATACAATTTTATACGCTAAAGATTTTATAAAAGTTAAAAAGTAAAAAAAGCCAAGGTTTCAAAGTATTTAAAAAAAAAACTCAGTTTTTTTGGGCCAACGCCCTATAACACGAGAACTTAATAAAATATCAAGCTTACAAAAGGTATAAAGCAAAACGGCAACGCAATAATTATAATTTAAAACGAGAAAAAATTTCAAACTCTTTATTAACATTTTATGTTAATATATCAGAAATAAAAAAAAAAAATTAAAAAATTACTTTTATCTTGCAAACGCCGCTGCCATGGATTTCGGCTCAGGGTGCTAGCAAATGTTTGTACATACAAAATTTACAATTTCTTTGGCGGCAAGTACGCTGACCAACTATTCACTCTCATAGTGGACAGACAACATACTTTTTCTTAACTTTTTGCACACGTCACCTTTTATGTATCCTATTCTATCATTCATTTCATTTCATTCCAACCAACGTTCACATTTGATCACTATTTTCATTGTTTTATTTATATGTAAGAAACAAATATTTCAGCTTAGAATTTTGTATGTAAATTTGACGGCTTTAATAACAAAAAAAAATATATAATAATTAGTGGGAATTTTTTAATTCGTAAAAAAATTTGTTTCTAGTTTTGTAAATACTATTTAACTATAAACTACAAATCGTCTTTGTATTCTAATACACCTAAATAATTTTTTATGTATTTTTTTCTTAAATTTCATTTTAAATTTGTTTATTTTTATACCCTCCAAAAAAAAAACAGTAGGAGGTTATGCTGCGAAATATCCCTCTAAGATCCCCTAAAGTGTATATATTCTTGATCAGTGATGAAATCTAAGACGATCTAGCCATGTCCCTCCGCCCGTCTGTGGAAATCACAATTCAGTCCAAACGAAAAGAGCCAGACTCTTGATATTTGATATGAATATATTATAAAGGATAGCACAGGTCAGGTTCGTAAATGGGCTGAATCGGCTCAGAGGCAAAAAAATTCCCCTAAAAAGAACTAAACCAGCCTCTAAAAAACAACAAATCCAAAGCGTTCAACTTGGAGCCATAACATCAACAAAATCAGTTTTTGGACTCCGACCCGTTTAGAGGTCGATTGACTGGCGCGGGTTTTTTTTAGAATAACGGCTTTTCCCACGGATTCCATCAATTTTCCGATTCACAATAAAAAACCACGTCGATCGCTAGTAATCAGGTTAAAATTGATACACACGTTCGTGAGATATCGTGAAGCAAAAATTCGAAAAAAAGTGAATTTTTCAAAAAACTCCGAAATTTTATGTGATCAATTAGTGTTCTCGATTCTTTTATAGGTATCGAAAAACGACACGTGGGAGTCCGCTGATCCATACGAATTTTTATTTTTTTATTTTTTTTTAGGAGTAGGACCAGCACTCAGAGGATAACCCCTACATATGCAGTGCATTGCGCTGGAACTAGGAAAATAGGTTTTGGGAAGGAGGATAAAGGGAGTAGTGTCTGTGGATATTCGACTTGAACCCCCTCAAATTGTAAGTGGCGAAAGTATAGCAGTTTTGAAATTAAAATAATGAAATTTTTAGCGGTGGAAATTAGCAAATGATATATTTTTAAATCAAAGAAGGTCCAAAATATTCAACTTTAACAGCCAGAATATCAGAAAAGTACATTTTTTGACCCCGCCTCATTTAGTGGGCGTTGAAGTAACAAATTACATGCAAATATATTAAACCAATTTGTATTATTTAAGCCTTGATTCTTTAAAAATGAAATTTTTAAACTTTTTTAACGAAGCAGATCTTCGCTAGCCTATCCCTCTACCTACGTTTGGCCCCTAAATGATCCTATCAACAACGATTCATTAATTTAATGAAATGTAGCATTATAAAATAAAATATTTAAAATCACATATAACCGGACAAAAACAAGGCTGCACACAATTTTTTGTGGTACACTTTTAAGTTTGTCATCGTCCAGCATGAACGATAAACTATACCGGGGTTGAAAGGTATTTTAACAGAATATTTCAATGTTCTGGAAATATGATAAACAGTTATGGATTTAAAGTACAACAAAGTGTACATTGTTTTTATAAGGAATTAATGGTCACCGTACCTTTTACAAAAGCGATCATAACAACAAGCCTATTGCTGGTCTAGAAATATTATATTTTAGAAGGGTAATAAAATGTTATATGTGCGTACATGGAGTGTAGGTATTTAAAATAGAAAGTAAAACATTATATTATTATTAGTGTAGTCAACACAATATGTTTCTATAAAAATTTTAGGGGGGAAAAAACAATATAAGTTCCATAGAAATGAGACCCAACAACAAACGTATTTATTTTATCATGGGTGATTTTTATACAGCGATAGTTTATCTAAGAAATATGCTAACATGTGCGGAGAGATAGCAATTTATATGTATTTTAATAATTTTATAGCAAAAGCCAAATTATACGAAAAGGAGATATGGGCAATGCCGCTATAGAAGGTTCCTGACTTTAGACATTTTCATTTTGTGTCCATACAAAGAAAATTATTCAAATTGAATAATAAAACAAAATGTTTCGGCCAAAGAATTTATTTAAATTATTGGACCACGTTGTTAGATCAAAGCTGAAACAATTTTAACTTCCCGCTAAGAAAATTGAAAATTTTCAAATAATTGGAGCATAATCTTACTGCCCTTCCGGCGAGTTCGCAAGCTTTCGTTCGATCGAATGAAGAGTGTTTTCAAGGCAGATTTACCAGGTACTCTCAGTACCGCAGCTGTATATTGAAATTTGTTGAGCTACTGTCAAAAGTTTATATACAAGCCACATAAAATGTTTTTTTTTCTTAAATCTTCCTTGTTAATGATGCTTCATATTCCTTGATTTTGGCATTAGCTCTTCATTTTCTACCAACAAAATACGTGTGGTTTTTGGTGTTGTTTCATTGTTGTACTAGTAAGAGTACCTGGTAAATCTGCCTTGAGTGTTTTAAAAGCATTTAAAACGAAATAAATTTAGAAATTTTTTTTATATGTTATTTCTACGATTGAACGATAGCTTGCGACATCGTTGAACAGGCGGTTAATTATGTTGTCTTTTAATTGCTGCATGTAATTTAAATCATGTTTACATGCATATGAAGAGTGTTTAGATCAATTTGACATCAATAACTCAAAATCGATAAAAATTTACATGAAGTATTCATTAACAATATTTCTTGTAAAACGTAAAAACGTTTGTATATCAAATAACAAGAGAAGCTGATCAAACGTTATGGTCTAATTTGTTACACTTCTCATTGGAAGTGCTACCGTCCGACTAACAATTTTGTCAAATACGCTCTTAACAGACATTGCATTTAATTTTTTGCTTTCTGGTATTTTTCTAATTAAACCGTCAATTTCTCAAATTAAAGCAAAACATTGTATTTATACACACACACACACACAATTATTTATTTAATAAAATAGTAATAAAAATATTCAAGGTAAACAAGTTTCATACACAATTTTCTTTTCAAAACTAAAAAAAAAATCTTAACAACCATTTGTTTCTGATCTAAACAATAAACAATTTAATTCCTTTTCAAGCATTTGGTGGGAACTTTATGATTTTTTTATTGGCCATTTATTTAAAGAATTTAAATCTGCTTACAATTCTATTCATATATTATTGTAGGCATCGAAAGTCGTATATGATGATGCCATACTTTTGAAATAGTATATCGCCAGGATCAATGTCAGCCATAATTTCAAATAGCGCAAATTTTCTTCCTGCCTAGTATTCAAAATAATAACCCTTATCGTGTTTGGCATTTTTTGTCTTCAAATTCGACTATTTGTAATAGATTAAAGAAACATTTAGCTGTTTGTCTTTAAGCTACTACAAATTGGCGAATTTGAAGGCGAAAAACGCCAAACAAAATAAGGGTGAATAATGATGCCACTATACCAGGATGAATAGTAGAGAATACCAGTGTATCACATTTTTCTAATCTATTATAGCGCGTAGTTGTTTTAATTGCTGCCGGTTTTTCAACACAACAACAGCGACTTGAGACTGAGGTGTATTAAAGAGCAAATTACAGTACCCACTCTCCTTAATTGCCGCTTATTGTAAAATAATAAACAAAACGACTACTACTACACGTTCTCTCCCCAACATTATCAGGGGTCATTCCCTGAGCGTATGGGTTAAAATATCATGACTGGTTTGTTTTATGAATAATTTCAAAACACTTTGATTGTCTAATGACGATTATTCGCCAGCTCTCGCAACACAATTCGCTGGTATTAATCTTGCTTATTATATTTATTAGTCCCCTTTTACACACATCAGGTTTACTTGATCAGTTTTTCTTCAATTTTCTTTTGAACCTGCATTTACGTTCACACACAAAAGGGCATGTCAAGTTTCTCTTCATTGCCGAATATTCATTTAATATATTACGGATGATAAAACAAAAGAAAATATAAAAACTGACTAGTACCGTCAAGTCTGTACCCTTTTTCACGCTCTTCACCGCTCTCTCCCAAAACATCAAGACTTGACGAGTCAAAGCTGATGTGTGTGAAAGGGGACTTACTGAAGCAATTAACATTTTAACAGTGGTGAGACCTACTCAAGCTTGATTGTTTCCTAAGACAACTTATAACGATTAGGACACCATTTGAAAGGATTTGTGAAGCCGGTACCAGTGGTCCGACAATGTCAAGATATTTGCCAGATATTTAAAAAATATATTTTGTTTTCATGGTTAGATAAAATTTATCGACCATTTATTTGGTCCATAAAAGCTTTCAAGTGATGTAAATTTTCTCATAATAAATATTAAAATATGCAAAAATAGCAGCAATATAAATAACACACACAAACACACACACAATTGGTAAATTATAGGGTCCGCAATCTAGCGTTTTTTTTCAACTAGTGCTTATTTCGTGAATGGTAACACTTAGCTCATGTCTGATTTGACAGATAATTAGTTTTATCCTTCCGCTGAACGAATATGGTTGTGTATACGTTACGTTTTCGCTTCGCTAAGTGGGCCTGCGATCGACTTACAGAAGATGCCGATTTTGCCAAAAAAAAAATCATCTTCAGTCGCAAAGCAGCTCTGAGTCAGTTAACATCAAGCCTCGTTGGCAATTATTTTTTAAGTGCAGCCAGACCACTGATTGTTTACTCCCTTTCGAGAGTTTTGCGTCTCACTCGCACTAGTTAATTTCAACACCTCAGATAACTGTATAGTTTTACAGTTCTTCTGATGAATATTCCGTGGTTAACTACGTTGCTACTTCCTATGTGAAGGCATAGGTCGTGTACAGTCAGTCACAGTAACGGAAGAAAATACGGGTTAATAACATCGCCGGCATATGGTCGGAGTCACCCCGTCGGCATCTGTGCACCAAATACTTTGCAAATTTACTTTGTAAAATATTTCATTCAAACAAACAAACAAAATTATCTTTTCAGATGAAGCTCATTTTGATATTGGCGGGTATGTAAACAAGCAAAATTGTCGCATTTGGGGCACAGAAAACCCGCACGCATACAATGAAAAGCCGACGCACCCAAAACGAGTCACTGTTTGGTGCGGATGTTGGTCCAGAGGCATAATTGGGCCACTTTTCTTCGAAAATGAGCAAGGAGTGGCCAGTACCGTCAATGGCGATCGTTATCGGGCCATGCAGCCCGAATGAAATGAAATTATTTTCCATTATTAACCGGAAGGATTGTACTTTCAAATAAAAAAAGAAATTTGAGAAAATATTCAGTAGTTTTTTTTTTGTGGCAGTTAAAAAAAAAAGTTATTTGGCGGACCCTATATAAATCATTGTGTTCTAATATGATTGTGTGTTAGTGAATAGACGAGTATTTCTGAAATTAAGTTAAAATAGCTAATAAATATTTCATTGATCTTTCACAATATACTTTGTTGTATTGAACTTGAATATTTAATTGTTATGAAGTCATCCTCAATGCAAAAATATAAACTTGTATTCGTTTAAGAATTTTGTTATATTGAAAAAAAAAAACAACAACACTAACAACTCATTTGTAAGTAGGTGTTAAATTAAAACTGCTATAATTTTATTTTAACATGTAAAATTCGTTTTGCTTTTGATTTCCTACAAAACTTTTTAAGAATATGTTCAGGTATAAAAACTGGTTGGCTTACCAGCCATCTATGGAATTCCAAGTAATTTCAAGCTTAAAACATTCAAGTTATGGAAGTTATAAATTTTTCCGACGAATTAAAGTAAACTTTTTTAATAATATTGTTGATAATCACATTCCGCGAAATACTTTTGAACAAAATTTTTAAGCTCGTAAGTACTAAAAAGGTACCACATATCGTAACTCGATTCTGCAATAATTCTTGTAGTAATCAATAGAATATAATTAGACTGCGTTCTTTCATGAGGTTAATATCTGATTCGATCTCCTATTTTGACGAAACAGAAATGTGCATTAATATCAAAACGCACATAAAAATAGTATGGAAAACGGTTGACCATAAAGGCCATGCCTGCAACTTCCCGCTAATTTTAACCGCTAAAAATGGCATTATTTTAATTTCAAAACTGCTAAAACTTTCGAAAGGATCAGCCGATTCTCACGTGTCGTTTTTCGATACCTATAAAAGAATCGACAACACTAATTGATCACATATACAATTTCGGAGTGTTTGGAAAAGTTCACTCTTTTCGAACGTGTGAACCCATTTTAGCCCGGTTAGTAGCAATCGACGTGGTTTCTGATTGTCAATCGGAAAATTGATGGAAAGTTAATCTAGAAAAAAAACAACTTGCAAAAAAATAAAATAAATTTTAAGTTTATTTTTCATATTTCTCGAAATCTACTGCTCCGATCCGTTTCGAATTCACAGGAAATCGTGATTTAAAAGAAAGCATTGAAAGGCGATTAGCTTGGTTTGAACACTAATTGATCAGATACATATATAATTTCAGAGTTTTCTTTAAGAAATCGCTTTTTTAGAATTTTCATTCATCAACCGATTTGTACCCGATTGGCAGCTAACGACGTGATTTTTGACTGTCAAGAGCTGTTTAGTTAGGACTCGATCAGCAAGCAGTTTAAAAGTTATTCTAAAAAAAAAAAACACTTGAACAAATTTTTTTGCATTTTATTTCTTTTGATATTTCCGAAAATGTACCGGTTCGAACCGCTTCCAATTCACAGAAAATATAAGTCTGAAGGAACTCTTTGTAATGTTATAAGAGCGTCACATATTGACACACACATACATGCAGATATAGTGACGGCTTCTCAGCAGGAATTAGGAAAGCTTCCTAGAAGCTCAAATCGTCGAGATCTGGTGAAAACTTGATTTTCTCAAAACGGGGTAAAATCAGTAATTTCCCACTTTTTTTCTTCTAATTTTCAATTTTCTTAGTGGGAAGTTAAAAAATCAACTAAGCAATAGAGTTGCCGTTCAGTCGTGGGACTAACATCATTGTTGAAGCAACGAAAATGAAAACATCTACGAGGTCAGCTCTTTAATGATTCCCATAACGACTGTTAAGCTCACTTTTTGCTGGGCAGTTCAATATTTATTTACTGCAGTAAATAAAACAATTATGATTTATTTGTGAATAAACCGAAACACAATATTTTTCAAATATCCTCTACATCGTGTTCTCATTATTAGTTTTTTTTTAAGTTTAAACGAGTATTTAAAGGTTATAACACTGAAAAGTGAGTGTATTTTATGTACAATAAATGAATTCGATTCGTTTGCAACCTTGACTGAATGCTTTAATTCCATTATTTAATTTGATTTCAATTCAATCCGATATGTGACTCGACCATTTTAATATTCTCTTACTTTTTTTCCATAACATTCTCGTGCACATGTTTAAATTAAACTAAGTGATTCATTATTGCCTTTAATATGAGTAGAACGAAAGACAATTTCTCGCACACGCAAAATTAAAAGGAACTAAAAGATATTGCAAAATGTGCTGAACTAATGCTGCGAGCCATGAAAGTATTTCCATTGAATTGAATGAGGAACTTTTTAAATGTTAAACTGATTTAGTAAAATTGAATGCAAAAGTAATGATTCATTCATAAGAAACATGAAATATGCCATTTTTAAGTCATTTAACTTTTTGCTGTTTGCACTTATTTTTCATCATTTAAAAAGCGAAATGATGTAAAAGTTTTAAGTTATAAAATATTGATGGGCTAGTGAATTGCCATGAGGGCTCACGTCCACGAAATGTAATAAGTTAAAAAAAAAAATAAATACGTATTAATAAATTTTATAAAAATCAGTTTTTAAGTCATTTGTGTTAATAATGCCCTAGTTTTTGTTTAATTAGAATCGGGGAATGATCCCTACTCATGCGTATATTGTGCTGGAACTAGGAAAATTGTTTCTAGGAAGGAGGATAAAGGGATTAGTGCCTATTGAACATTCGATTTGAATTTCTCCATGTTATATACCACAGCAAAGACCTCTACAGGGAGTTTATTCCACATACGGGCAGTCGGGGCAAAAAACGAATTTTCCCTGTAGTGCGTACTGCCCGTTCACAGGCCAATCCCCGACATATGGATGTAATCGCAATGAAGAGCGTGGAGAAGTGCGCGTTTCGGGAAAGAGATACCTGATTTCATTGCAACACAATCCATTTTAGTAACGATTGATGCTCAAGTGAGTTATTAGAGTTGGCTACCCTACCCTCTCCAATGAGTTTCTTTGCCCTCTCCTGTACACGGTTGAGCAACTTCAAAATGGACTTTGAAGCACTGGATTTTTATGCCAAGAACAGCAACAGCTTCTGATTCCTCAATATCTCTACCACCCATGATTACAGATGAAGCAGCGTGATTGGGCATGCTTCGGCGTGTCTTGTTTTGATTTTGCAAATAAATTTTCACAACTTTGCCATTGCGTTATAATGTCATTCCCATGTGATTGAAACAAACAAATTACATACTAGCGATTATTCGTCATCCACGTGATCATGCATGATTCATGCCAATCACCTGGCCACAGACCATGTCTATTAGGAACCACCAGGCAACCACTAATAACGATCACAGCACCTGGTCTTTTTGTGTCTTTTTTTTTTTGAAGTGGTTGCAACTTGGAGACGTGAATTCATGTTACTCGTATCAAATACATTAAATAGTTGAAATGGTAGTGACTAAATGATAAAAGAAACATCATTTAGTTGCTAATTATAAATGTTTATATTTTCATTGTTTTCTCTTTCAAGTGGAAACGTTCAAACGAGTCTTGTTTTTTTTTCTTATTCTGCAAAAAGTAAATAATAATTAAGTTTTTACATAAAAATGCATAATGTTTTGCTGCAGTTTCAACAAGACCCTACAAATGTGTTAATTTTAAGTACAAATGAATTAAGAGCGAAAGAAATTTTGCTGCAGGAGGAAAAAAAATATTATTTCTGTGTTTGTTTATGTCATTATAAATAAATATAATTATAAGTATAAATATACTTATAATATAACTACAAAACGCATAGGGTGCAATATAAAACAATATAAAATTTTTAAAATCAGGTAGCAAATTACGGTTTTCGATACCGATCGAAATTTGTATTTATATTATATCGCGATTTTGCTCGATATCGAATGCGTTAATTTAAACCCTGATATCAACTACTCTCTGGCATAGGATCGAATATAAAACAAAATTTATTTTTTTTATCTGATATCAAATACTTTTTGGCATAATTTCGAAATATGTACAATTTCCACTGCAATAATATTTTAACCTTTACAATAATTACTTTTTTCTAATCATTTTAATATATTCAACCTAGAACTAGTTATTTTTAATTTAATTTTTTTTTATTAAAACTTGTAGTTTTTTTTTACACAATATTGGAACTCCAAACAGTAAGCCACTGATTTGTGTTCCATTAACAAGCAACCTATTTTATTTAATTATTTACTTACAAAATAAATGCATAAATAAATAAAGTTGTTTTTACATTTAGAATACCAGCGAACGGCAGCGTTCGATATCGTGGGACAGGCTGATGATTTCAGCAAAAAATAAAATAAAAAATTAACTAAAACAGTTCACTTCTTTTGCTGTTTAATTTAATTTTTTTTATAAAAAACTCCTTATCATTTCCACAAACATTTTTATATACATACTCGTTAACATTAACATTATTTCTACCTGCCACTTTTGTTGTTGTTGCTGTTTTTAACTTTTTACTTAACAAAAGAAGAAAATAAATTATAATTTTTGCAGACCCGGTTACACAGGCAGACAGACAGACAGACAGACAAACAAACAAGTCTCCATCTAATACAATTATTTATGCCATGTAATTATTACTTATGCACACGAAAATCTTAATTTAAAAATAAAAATTACTTTTTTGCGCGTTCGTTGTAACGTTTTTTTTTCATATTTTTTTAAACATTTATTGCGTTCTTGACTTCCATTGGATTTGATTTTATTACGATCATTTTATAGGGATATTATAAAATTTAACAAAGAGCCACAATTTATAAATACCAACACCGTAACGGTGGGTGTTTATGGCAATACGAGTTCATATGACATCTACAGCAGTTCAAGTATAAAGACTTTAAAATAAGAATTTAATAAGAAAATTAATAATAATTACTTGCATGCATTGACCCCTTTTATTTAAATTCTACTGTTTTTTTTTACAGCTTCAGTTTATGGCATTTAAGTAACATCAGCAAAAATACACAAATTAAGAGAGACAAAAAAAAAAAAGAAAAAACAATGGCTCAGTGTAGTTATGAAAATCATATAATATTCACAATATTTGTTGTTGTATTGCATTTGACAATATGGCTGCCACAGAGTGCTACACTACCACAAGGTGCACCGGAAACGATATGTGACACAATGTTGCCATTTCATGGTGGAGGGATTTTGCCATCGAATGCAGTGCCACCGTTTCGAATACAAACGTCAGCGGCCACAGTAGGCCAGGGTCAAACGCTGCGTGTTGATATCACCGGACTGCCAAGTGGTTTATCATTTGGTGGTTTTATGATACAAGCACGCAACAACAATCCACCAAATCAAATTGTAAGTATTTCTGCTACAAATTTATGAATCACAATTTAGATTTAAATAAGAGTTAAATACACATATCGTTACCTAAAATCCACAAGGCCGTAAGTGAAGAAAAAGCGCAAAATAGATTTTTCGATTGGTTACCATGTACTTCTTATTAACTTCCGAGGGCAGTTTGATAATTCCATGACTAGTTGTATGCAAATTTTCTGTTTTTCCCCAAACGCAGATTTTATTTTTCAACTTAATCTCTTTTTAGTTTAACATATTTAGTTTAGCATTTTTTCCAATTTTTTTATCCTTCCAAATAATAAGTTTTCTCAAGGTGCTCAAAATTCGATCTAAATTTCTTATCACACAGCCTTTTCTTTAGGTTTAAAAATAAAACATAAGGAGAACACGTAGTCAAATTTATGCATTTTTGCCCTACTAAATATACAAGTGTGCACTTGCGCACACCCTTGATCGTGTGGAATTATTTTTAAAATTTGATGTCGCTCAGTTGAGATGTCTGCAGCTTCACATATTGTCATTCTCCGATCGTCCAATATTATTCCAGGAATTTTATCGACGATTAGTGGCGTGATGACCTCTTTTGGATCAGCTGAACGTACGATCACTTGTGCTGGGACGACCACAAAGGAACCTCAGTAAACCAGATAGTAACCATGGAAACGGTGCAGAGTTTAAATAGTATTTCTGCGATAAAATAATCCTTAATCAACACACGAAATTCACTTTTTCCATGCATTTAATGGCTGTCAAACACAAAACTGATAAAAAATTTAACGCTAGTCTATTACTGGATGTTGATTGAATACAGCAGGGTTGCATTTAAAGCCAAGGAATTACCAAATAACCCTCGTACATTATAATAAATCAAAACGCCTTTTTAAATTTTTTTTTCTCAGTTACGACCTTTTGAATTTTATGCAACGATATATAATATTTAAGTATGCATATATAAATAATTTTTTAGATCGGCCAATTTAATCCCACCGAAGATGGCCTTTCCAAATTAATGAATTGTGAAAATTCTGTCAGAAATTCTGTAACTCATACCAGCACCGTGCCCAAAACCGAAATTAGTTTAGAGTGGCAGTCGCCCGTGGACTTTGAAGGTGAAATTGTGTTTAAGTAAGTTTTTTTATGTATCATATATGTACACATCGAATTTGTTCTTCTAAAGACAGTCATAAATATTATAAATTTTCTGCACAGGCAAATAATAAAAGTCAGAACGTTATATTGGACCAGGTCGAATCTTAAATACCCTCCAAATAGGAGCTGAGACACCTTTCCATCAGTATAAAAGCAATTTACTTTATTTTTGCAGATATTTTATATCAAAGCGCAAGAAACAGGAATGGGGAAAAATTAAAAATTTTTAACCTCCTGGGAAAGAGTTCCTTTAAGACATTTCTGTGTCCAATTTTCAAACTCTATTTTGACAAAGTTACTCCGGGAAGGGTTGTGGGAGAGACGTTTCACCAAATCTCGTAAAAACTCAAAAAGTAAGTTTTTGGGGGGGTTATCAAGTGTAGACATTTTTTTTGCTAGGGTCATTTAGGGGTCAAAGGTGAAACTGGCGGGAGTGTGTTTAGGGCAGAGGAAGATGAGAGAGCATCTTACCTTCATCGTTAAGGAATTTAGGCTTAAGTAATACAATTTGTTATATATTTACACATTTTTGCATATATCTTGCGTTAACGCCCACTAAAGGAGGCGGGGTTCAAAAATAGATTTTTTTTTTGATTTTCTGGCTGCAAGTTCAACGCTTTGGACCTTTTTTGACATAAAAATATATAATTTACTTAACAAAATTACAAAAATAATTTAAATATTATGTTGTTTTTCAGAGATTGATTTTGTTCTTCTTAGGGGAACTTTTTTCCCTCTAGCCCGATTCAGACTATTTACGAACTTAACCTGTGCTATACTTTAAGACATATTTATAGCAAGTTTCAAGCGTCTGGCTCTTTTCGTTTGGACTGAATCGTGATTTCCATAGACGGACGATAGATGGATTGATGGTTCTAGATTTCATCACCGATTATGGGGTCTTAGAGAGATAATTCGCTGCGTTACACACAGAATGACAAAATGAATATACCCTCTTATTCTCTTGTGGAGGGTATAAAAATCATTTTCCATATCACGAAAAAAGTTATAAAATGCATTTTATTATTTTTTTTACGAAGTTGTATAATATTTATTATACCATGGAAAATGATATAAGAATTTATGCAGTTGGCAGATATAACGAACACACACTTCGATTTTTTTTGTGAAAAGCAAAAATTAAACAATTTTCAGCGGACTGTCTTTACAGGAACTAGTGCGATATAAATAACCGAATTTTACTATATTTTACATATTTTTAATTATTTAGCTCAACTGTAGCTCAATCTTATGATACTTTTTGGGTGGGCTTACCGTCAGCGCCAGTGCGCGTAGTTAAACGTGATGTTGCTCAGCAGGGTCCCACTACACCAAGACCATCTTTTACGCCCAGTACTCGCACGCCTTATGTACCACAATATGTACCCTCCTCGCCGGCCCCAGTAGCTGATGACAGTTTCTATACTGAATGTGGCACGAGTAAAAATTGCTTCGGCAATAAAGATGGCTGCGTGAACAGCAAGTCGTGTGATTTCGTATCCGCTGTTAAAGTAAGAGGCGGAATTTATGAATTTGAAGTAAAATCGAGAGCAGGTAGAGCAATTTTTTACTTTTAAAAAAAAATTTAAAATTTACCATTAATTTTATATTCTTGTTTAGCCGAAGCTGCTTATGTTGCCGTGGGTATTTCCGAAGACAATCAAATGGGTGATGATTTGGTTATTGAGTGTATACCACAAAATGGCCAGATTTCAATGTATAGTTCCTTGACGTCAGGCAAACAGGCCGGCTATGGCGTTAGTCGCTCAGGAGTGGTATGTGGAATCTTGAATTTTTGCTGTTAAACATGTTTGTTAGCATTTTATTGTGTTGTAGCCCCAAAACACTGCCCGTTTGATAGAGGGTTCGTTTATAAACGGTGTTATTTACTGCAAAGTAGAACGAGATCCTGTTACTAAAGTGGGTAATCGTGTATTTGATTTACAAAATAATAAATACTATTTACTGATTGCGGCTGGCAAGGGGTTAAAGGGTAAGTTTTTCACTTACAACTAAAAGTTTATTAACTAAAATTCAGTGGCCAAATTACCGCATTTGATATGGATCGAAATTTCAATACAATTTATATAGAAATTTCGATCGATATCGAACGCCGTAATTTGGCCCCTGAATTAATTTCAAGGGTAAAAATTTTTTTATACAAAGAAGAGCTACAAAAATTTTTTTTCATATAAGAGACTTTGTAAGAAATCTGTCTGATAGTTAAACTGCAAGAAAACCAAAAACTTTTATAATGTTGACAGTTCTTAACTTAGAATAAAAATCTTAAAACAGTTGGCTGTCCGTGTAAAAAAAAGGAAAATTCCATGGAATTGCCTTTTCAGAAACTTGTAGTTACTTGATGTAGTATTTAAGAATTTGAACTCTAACAGAAAATACCACAGCAGAACAATACTGTTTTCAGAAGTGTCTACATTGCCATCATCAGTACTCACGGGTATATTTAGTTCTTAGCAATTTATGTTTCAAATATATTTCGTAGTTTTTTACCACCAGATCGCGCGATTGTGAAATCACACGCGTTTTGGACATCGCAAAAGTAGTTTTTTCATTTGCTATATTTTATAGTTGTATTCTACGTCTACAAAGAAAATATTTTAAAACAATTTTAATTGTTGATTTATTTTTATTGACCTTATTTTATTTTAATTATTAATCAATCTTGTGGTCGTTTTTTATATTATATTTTGTGTAATTTTCATTCGATATTTCGTTAACAGATTGCTAACATCTACAGGAAATAAAAATTATTTAATTTATGTTAACGAAATATCGAGTAAAAATTAGACGAAATAAAATTTTATAAAAAATGACCACAAGCTTGATTAATATTGGGCCTTATTTTTATTTATTATTACAATCTATTACAAACCATCGAGTCAATTCGAGAATGTTAATAAGACAGATTATAATAAATCAATTTTAATTTATCGAACCTATAGAACAGAACAGGGGCCAAATTACCGCATTCGATATCGATCGAAATTTCCATACAATTTAAATAAAAATTTCGTTCGATATCGAGTGCCGTAATTTGCCCCCAGGTCGGTTTTTAACAATTACTTTCGAATTGAATTACACAGTAACCCTCCCAGTACATCTGCCACACATATAGTCGGTAATAAATCCGATAAAATATTAAAAAGTTTTATTATATCCTGATATTTTTAAGCTTAAGGTCTCTTTATTTAAATTTAATTCTTAATTTCAATATTTCGTCACTCCTTTGTGTGACGAAATATTGAAATTAAGAATTAAATTTAAATAAAGAGACCTTAAGCTTAAAAATATCAGAATATAATAAGAAATAAAAAGAGGTCAAGAAACCAGAAGAATTTATTAAAAAGTTTTTATCATACCTTTTTTAAGTACCCTGCACAAGATAAAAAGTACGTCAATTACATATGTATTTGTGTGCGTGCATTCGTGTTGTTTAGTGTTTTAGTTTGACAAACAGTTTTTGTATAGTATTTAACCATGATTGACAAGGAAAATGTCTCTCTTAAAACGGCAATCACACGCCACATCGTCGTTGTCTCCAGATGAAGTTTATATCCAAAATATTTCTTCATAGTTTTAAAAACTCATTTCTTTTTTTAAACAGAAAATGGTGTCGGTTATCACAATCTTGGCCGCTTGCCTTCAAATAAGGCCATTAATTTGGCTCAAATAGAACAACTGGGAGCAGCTTCAACTTTGTTGCTTCGATTGCATGGCAGTTTCATGATAGCGGCCTGGATTGGTACAACATCGTTGGGTATTATTTTTGCCCGATACTTCAAACAGACTTGGGTGGGCAGTCAAATGTGTGGCAAAGATCAATGGTTTGCTGTAAGTGACAAATAAAAACTGCTTAAAATTGTGTTTAAAGAAATTTCAAAACATACTCATCTTTATTTAAGTGGCATCGTATTTGTATGGTGACCACTTGGTGTTTGACTATGGCCGCTTTTATTATTATTTTTGTGGAAATTGATGGCTGGTCCGGTGGCAGTAATCCACATGCTATTTTAGGTACTATTACAACGGTATTGTGCTTTATACAACCGATTGGTGCTTTATTTAGGCCAGGTCCAACTTCCAAAAATCGTCCCATCTTTAATTGGGTGCATTGGTTGGGCGGCAATTTAGCCCATTTACTGGCAAGTAAGTAGAGACATTTTCAGATATATTTAAATCTTTATTAAAAATATTTTATTTATTTCCTGCTAGTTGTTACCATATTCTTTGCGGTAAAATTGGCCAAAGCTGAGCTACCTGAGTGGCTAGACTGGATACTGGTGGCCTATGTAGCCTTCCATGTGATTGTGCATTTAATATACTCAGTAAGTAGGCAGACATTTTGATAATTCAATGCTTTAAGAAAATATATTATTTAAAAGGCGATATAAATTTCCCTCATTTAAAAAGTGCCGGCGAAATCCCGGTACTTTCCTTTAAATTAGAAATTTATAATCTTTTGCCTTTTAAATAATTTATTTTCTTTTTACCTTTTTGAATTTTTACAAAAAGTAATGTATGTACATATATTTTCAAAATTATTTTGTTAAGAATGAGAAGAGACTCAACCATTTGCCTGAGCTTCTCTAAAGGTTTACTCAGTAAACAATACAAAAAGCAGTTGTTTCGATTCTGATTAGAAAGTAAACATTTTGAAATTGTTGCTTAACAAACAGATTTATTTGTATTTCCCCGATTTAGTGTTAATTCATGTTCATCCCGTTTTATTCCTTGTATATAAAATTAACTGTAGTCCGTGATTTCGCTTTTATATGACTAAAAGATCAAAAATGAATTGTAAATATTTTATAAATAAATTTGACATAAAATCATTAGTTACTAATTTCCCCTTTCACTGTCCCCTCGTGCTGAACTCTTGTATACCAACCATTAATATAGATTTTCTTATGCATACAGATAGCAGGCTGTGCCTCGGACAAACAGCAGGTGCGACGTGTGAATGAATTCCAAATGGGTAATTTGGGCCATCATCATGGCATGCGTAACCAAATGAAAATGGAACGTAAAATGGATGCACCAGTAAGTACAAGTCTAAATCATTCAATAATAAAAAAAAGTATGTGAAAAATTTTGCGCTGAAAATATAAAGCAGTTTCTTGGTAGTTTTTCTGAATTACTTTTGCGAATTAGATAATTCCAATTCGAAAATGCTATGAAGCGTTTGTTAATAGAATTTGGCGATAAGTTTAATATCGAAAGAATATAGACAAATTTCGAATTTTCGTAACTTTTTTATGATTCTACGTTCTCATTAACAAAATCCGTGTTCTTAAGGCTTTTGACAGCTGGAATATTTTGGCGATAAATTTAATATCGAAAGAATATAACTAAACTTCGAATTTTCGTAACGCTTTTCCGATTCTACATTCTCATTAACAAAATCTGTTTTCTTAAGGCTTTTGACAGCTGGAATATTTTGGCAATAAGTTTAATATCGAAAGAAAATAGCCAAACTTCGAATTTTCGCAACTCATTAACAAAATCCATGTGCAGGTTCAATAAATTTTGTTCGACTTTTGAAAATTTGTTGAGGAGCTTAAATTTGTTTCGGTTTAGAGCTAAAAACAAATTAATAAATTGCGTTAGTGTAACACAAAAACACTCCTAAAGAATCTGTGACACTGCCGCTATGAATACTATTTTTTCTTCGAATTTGGAAAATTTCTGTTTGGAAACGGAATTAAGTGGTCATAATTTGGGGTTCCGAAGTACTTACAATTTTTTCAGCATTTTTATTACAAAATCAACAAAATATCAATTTTATATCTAGTCACACGGAAGTGTTCTTAATTGCAAGTAATTAACAGCGCACTTACCTTAAATGCATTTAAATATCGGTGTACATATTTTTTTTGATTAAATTGTCTTGAATTTTTTTTCCTTTTATTTCATTTCTTTTTGTATCGTTTTTGCAGTATGCTGGTTTCCGCAAAGGTTTGTTGGCTGTTTACATTGTGGTCTTGATATTATTCGTAGTGGCTTTAATAGTAATAGTGGCTTTAGCGCCAATTGGGGATACCTTTAACGAATTAAAATCAAAATTAAATTAAATTATTTTTTGTAACATATTAAGAAAACTAATTAAGTAACGTACAAAAGATTTAAAAGCAAATCTAAAAAAAAATAAGAAAAAACAAATTAAATGTAAAATCAGTTTATCTGTTTTTGGCTCAAAATATTTATAAGAAATAAATTCAACTAACCATAATGTTTAAGACTCCTTTAAAAGGAGCTAATTTGTAAATTGCATGTTACAGTGTATGTATGTTTACTTTTGCTTTCAACTTTCATTGTTTTTATTATTGTATATGTGTATTTCATTACTGTTGAAAATAAGTGCTACTCAATACTGTTTTTATTATTATTTTAATTAATTATATATTTATATGTATATTGAGTGTATTTACACTTGTAAAAACCATTTGTAAAGTATTAATAAAAAAAAAGAAGAAAATAAGAAAAGTTTTGGTTTTCAGTCCAACAATTGTATTGACTGATGTGAGTGCTTTTGTTTTTTTTCTGTTCAGTCGTTTATTGCCAAACAACATTTTATTGTATTTCCTTGTTAAGCCTTATTTTCTTGTAGTTGGGGGGGGCGAAATTTCTTACGCATACTTAAAATAACTTAAAACGACATCTTTTGACATTATATTTTTGACATAATATAATAGTTTTTTATTTTATTTATTTTTACTATTTAATTTAGTTTTTCTTTTATTTATTTACCAA
This sequence comes from Linnaemya tessellans, assembly GCA_951800035.1. Classification (NCBI taxonomy): domain Eukaryota; kingdom Metazoa; phylum Arthropoda; class Insecta; order Diptera; family Tachinidae; genus Linnaemya; species Linnaemya tessellans. Next base: position 119,478,706 of record OX637534.1, on the reverse strand, counting down.
AAAAAGTGTTTATTCTATTTTTATCATACTATTTTATTTCTTGAGGAATTTTCAATGTTTGTAATTCTGTTTGTGTATCAGATTGTATGTTGTTGTTTTATGACCTTTTGATGACATTAATCAAAGATATCCAATTGTTAAGGATACAAAATTTTAGGGGTTCCATGCTCGATTCATTGCGATATATTGTTGGTATGTATGTTAGTTTTCTTTAACTTGTATAGTTTATTCCTCATAATGCAGCAGTAATTACATTTATATGATATCAAATAATAATATTTATAAGCACTTGTTATGAATATTTCAGATGTATGATTTGAAAATGAATATGTTTAATGATTTTTGGGGTTTTTTGTTTTGGAGGAGGGAGAGATTAGGAGCCTTATTTTATTTAAATTGTTATGGTTTTGTTTGTGTCCATAAAAAGGAATTCAAAATCATCGCTCTTCTAATATGACCGTCTCCTGAGGATACAATTTTAATGCCTGCAGAGTTTGTTGGGCGTCAATTGAGGTTAAGTCTCTGCGTGGCCAACTTGAAATCAGTTTGAATTCATCAATTAGGAAACCGTTTGAAGCGACATAATTCAACAGATCCTATAACAAATAGAATACAAAAAAGTGTTAATCAATTTCTAATTGGAGAATATGTATTAGTACTTACTTGCAAATTATTGTTTGCATAAAATCTACGTTCTAAAAATTCTCCTGTTGGTTTACGCACACGAATTTTCGTGATATTTGATTCTGTTTCAGCTGGTTCTTTGGGTAATGATTGTTCAGCCTGTAAGAAAGAAAAAAAGAAGTCCAATATAAAAATTAACAAATTTTTATTATTACAATTGTTGGTCTTCGCCAAGAAGTTCTAATAAGCAGATAAACAGTGTCCTCCTAATTTTCAATTTTGTTTTTTCCTTATCAGATCTATATACATACTTGTATTAAAAGATAACTTTCTTAAGCAAACATGTTTGTTTGTAATTCTGTACTTCTAAACGTTTTCATGTTAACAATAAATTTCTTGTATAATTTAAGTTGACGACGCATTTTTTTCGATGTGCTATGTATGTAAATAACAGAAATTCGAGCAGTTCTAATTTCGAATCGAATGAAGGCAGTAATGCTTTAGCTCCATTAGCAAGGAAATTTTATCACCAACCCCGCAAATAATGAAAGTCTCTCATATAATGTGGCAGCACTGTAGCATACAGTGTGGTGAGTTTGAGTTATTTGCCTTTCAAGGGTATCCAATCACGCGCTTGCGTTTGTTATTTAAGCTTCTTAGATTGAATTAGGGAGAATACACATATATATTTAGTAACAAGCCTTTGAAAATTGCATATTTGCCACATTTTTCAATCTTTTCGTATTGATTTTGATTACAGTACCAAAAATTGTATCCGTTAAAGAATAATTTAGAAAACCGTTGCATGACAACACAACTGTTTTCAACATACAACAGTTTTCAAAGCGTGACCTTTATGATACAAATTCTTGAACATTAATAGACTTACTTACCACTACTCGAATGGATTCTCTTCTAGCATCTTCTTCGGCTTTTTCTGATTCTAAACGTTGACGTTCTGCAGCTAAAGCGGCTTCTTTTTGACGTTTAGCAGCTTCTTTGGCAATATCAGCTTGTAATGTTTCCTGATAAGCCATATCTTGTTCGGCTTTAACTTGATCGCGCGCAGCACGTGCATCTTCTTCGGCAATTTCAACTTGCAAATGTTCATTATACATTTCAACTGACTCCAAAAGACGAGATAATAAGTCATCCAAACCCACATTACCTTACGGAAGAGAATAATTGGATGCTAATTATACGATATTTGATACTTGAAAATAATAGATAAACTTACCATGAATCACAGATAGAATTTCGCATGATGTACGACCCGATAAACGACTTTTGCCAATTACCAATATCGAAGGTAATTTATCTATAGATATATTTCGCACAGTCATTGAGGCAGTATTGCTTATGCATCCAGTAACAGAGGATAAAAATCTAAAATGTCAGTTTTAATGTTTTTTACTATTTAATGCCAACGGAAGAAAGATCTACAAAATTGAAGAACTTACAAGTGTTTGTTACTTTCATGTGTTAAATCCCAGCCGTATATAACAAAGTTTTCAGCAAATGTCTGTAGAATGCTTTCATGTTTCATTAGACGATCGCAAAACACGTTGGTTAAAATACTTTCACCATGATGCAAATAAATTGCCAATAATTTTCGCTAAATGTCGTTTCAATGTTAGATTCATATTTTCTTTTAAAAATAATATATGTACTAACCTCTTTAGCTGGTTTGTGACAAGCCTCTTTTAAAGCATCTTCTAAACTGCCAGTGAAAAACATGGGACACGGTTCCCCAAATCGTTGTTTATAATTGTCCAGAAATTGCAAGGAGCCCGTTATCTCGCTATCTGTATTATTGGGTACTGTTTGGAAGAAATGTGTCCATATTATAATTCCGATTAATTTCAATAAATAACATGTATAAAACCTACTCAAATGTCTTGTTGTGGATTGCATTTGTGGAGGATCTGTGAAAAATTCTTCACATGCATTAAAATCTGAGGCATCTTCAAATTCATCGGCCGAACTATCGGTATCAATACCAACAGCGCTAAAATCATTTTATAAACACATTATTGAATAAGTTTCTTTTCGTTTAGTATAACTTTCTTATTCATAAAAATTGTGAGAGTCTAATAACAGCGTAATAAAACAAAATTTCATATGAAATTTGCTGTATTACACTCTTATAAGCCTCTCATAATTTTTATGAATAAGGAGGTAAGAATATATCAAACATACTTGGAACTTCTGGTAGTGGAAGATGAATTGTTAGTGTTATTCCGCATCTTATCAGCTGCATTACTGAGTATAAAATTATGGTTTACTTGTATGCCAGATTGCTGAAAGCCACAAAATGTAATGTAATTAAATGTATTGTGACAAATATTAAAATTCTTACCGCCAATGTTGTTTCATTATCGCAACCATGTGGCCAACCAGTCCATTCTTGATGTCTCACTGGAATTTCTGTTACATAATAAAGTTTCGTTTTTACATCCTCTATTGTAGTGCGCCCAGAGAAATTTAGTTCATGCCTTACGCCAGTGGGTTGTTGGACAATAGTAAGTATAAAATTCTTCTCTAATCGGCTAGATATCTCATCGCTAAAATATAAAATTACAGCAATATTAATATGTATTGTAAATTCAATCACTTGAAATCAAAATACTTTTCAAAATCCATATATCCATCTTCTGTTAAATCAATTAGTATTAATTCATTTTCTCCGGACAATCCCAAGCTGGATAATTGAGTTGTTGGGATTTGAGCAAGATTTAATTTAGCAGGCGGCCAGCCGCGTATTGCTTGTCGACAAATCGGTACTCCAGTTACATCATGAACTTTCTTTTTAAATTGTTCTGCAAAATAAAATATTTTCTATTACATTTTCTTCCGTACTCTTTATGATTTTAACTTACCAATGGTTGCTGTGGAGGGCAGTCGTACATCGTACACTTGTTGATCGAAATGTATATTAAATATAATTTGTCTTAACAATGAAGGTGCCGATGAGGATGATAACAGCGGCATTGAAGTTCTATTTTCGGCGATATCCATGTCAGAGAGATCGGTTAGATCTATGATGTCTGCATCTGATGACGTTGATGCAACTAAAAACGCATTAATATTTATATATAATTATTACAGTCATACTATTTCTTTTTGTATTATTACCCCCTTCTTCATAAAAATTATAAGAGGCTTATAAGAGTGTAATAGAGCAAATTTCATATGAAATTTTGTTTTATTACGCTGTTATGAGACTCTCATAATTTTTATGAATAAGGGGGTTACTGATTAGCTTTATGAGGTGATCTTAACACAAGAACGAAATTATTATCATATTATTTAGGAAGTTAATGTTATCGTGCAAGGGCATTTAACCCATTAGGAGCTATTATTATTTGCTATTAAATATGGGTAGTTATAACTAAACTAATCAAACTAAAATTTAGTTACTTGAAAATACTCATTACAGTGAATAATTAATATGTTTATCAACATACCCGGCACGAAAGCACTTTCAGCAGCGCTACTACCCAGATTATTTGTTGAAGCGTTTTTTAGCCAACGATTGCAATTTCTGGTTGATGTTCCAGCTACAGTGGAAAAATTATTTAAAGATGAGCTACTGCTGGCGTTACGAGCAAAAAGATTCGGTTCAGATCGCATAGAAGGTACAGAGGGGGGATCATCTTGCGGTATAACACGTTGTACAGCAGTCTAAACAAAGTAGTTACGATATTACCTATAGTTTAAGTTATAACTTTATGACAAACATACCATCAAGTCCCAATTGCACTCCTCCAGATGCGAAAAGGCTTCACCCACGTCATCTATACCAGTTATGCTCTATAAAAACAACAAAAAAAATTATAATTTTCGAAAAATAATTTCATTGTTTTAAATTTATACAACCTGAAAATTAGCCAATATTTCGTCTTTGTTTTCTGCCATGGTAGTAAATATTTCCGTTTTCTTGACTGCGTATAACGATGTTTCAGTGGTGGGGGGTGGTGGATGTAAAATAGAAAAACTACACTTGCTGCAACTCTACACTTTAGTCAATATTTCTTTGTGTTACTATTTATATATTTTAGTATCTTTATGAATAGTTGTTTATTTTATATTGGGAATTATATGTCTTAACAACTGTTTAGTTTATTTTTCCACTGATAATCATATATCCACACGCAGTTTTGCCAAAAGTCACCACTCACTTATTTGCTCACTAGACTTTTTCGTTTCGCAAACACTTGAAATGAAAACAATCAATTCTTCTGCAATTCCTGCACACGCCAGCCAACAACTCGTTTATGTTTTTCTTATAATTTACTCATCTGTGAATCAATATAATTAAAAAACATTTACAAACTTTTGCAATAACTCCCGAAAATGTCGATAATTTTTATGAGCATTTGAGAAACAGCAAAATGAAGAAAAAACAAAATTTCTTTGTTAAGTCACGCAAAGAGATGCCAGATGGTGGAAAATTATTCGATAATCAATCACATTGTGACAATTAACCCACAAGAGCATGATAAGCAAAATATAAAAATGCTGCCAAGTTTATTTTATTATTCTATATTGACAAATGAATATTACTTATTATATTACACAATGATATTGATTGAATAAGTAAACAAAATTCGTTAAGCGAACAAAATATTGGAAGCATATGTTTATGAAGTGAAATATAAAAGGATTTTGTATGCAAGCCTTTATGTATTTGCCATATATATAATAATTGCGTTCAATAAAATTTTAGTTTGTATAACATTTATACTAAATATATTTATTTCTATCGAGAAAAAACTGTCCACTATTATCTACCTACGTAGCGTCTCAGGTAAAATACACGGATATATTGTAAACAGGTAATATATGGTAGGATAACCAGGCACTTTGTTCGTGTAAAAATTTTCCATCTTGTGTTTACAATGCAAAATCAGCATTGTAAACAAACATCGGTAAAACGTAAGGAATATATATAGAGGTGGCCAAAACTGTAAACAACTTTCGACCCAATGGAAAATTTTTAATGCAAAAAATCGCCAGGAAAATATGTGTATTATTTTAATATGTATAAAGAAAATGTTGAGAATTTATCAGAATACAACAAAAACATTTAGGACTTGCTCGAATCATACTGAAAAATTATATTTTAATAACTGCAGTTACCCGTCGTTCTGTTCCCAGATCTTCTTTTTGTCAAAACCGTTATATGCACGTGTGACCTATTTTTTAAGCAGACCTTTTACTTTATTTTTATAAAAAACCAAAGTGAATCTTTTGATTGAATTTCAGAGCAAATTAAATAAGAAGATCAAAGATATTAAAATAACGTTAATCACACATTTACATATTATTCGATAGCAATAAAACAATATCTAGTATTTAAAATCCCATAGTGTATTTAATGGAATTTAGGAGATAACCAATTGGTGGTATGTTACAACTGTACGACCGAATAAATTTTTGTAAGCTGAGGCCGAACCTGAATTTTTTTTTGGATTTTTTTATACATATGAACATTAAAATATTATATACAAGATATACAATATGTATATCGGTTGGACCCCTTATGTACACTAATGCTTTAATTTTATTAAATTTTCCATTTTCAAATGAAAATAGTCATAGATTTTTTAAGTCCACAAGCTGCCTACGAAATTTCTAGGCAGTTGGAATGGAAAGTCCAGAGTTGTAAATATTTTTGAAAACGAAAATCGTAAAAATTGTGTTAAAAAAATTTCATTCATTTAATTATATCTTGTCAATAACACTTCATACCAGTTCTAAAGTAAACTAACTTTCAATGTTTAGAAAATTATGCACACTTCGAAGATTTATTGAAGTTGATTGGAACCTGCAAAGATTAATAACCAATTACTTTATTTCTCACATTTTCAATATGTTTTCCTTGATCTATTTAATGCAAACATTCGTTCTGATACTATGATTCTATTTAAAGACACGATTTAAATGACAAATTATAACAATTTATCATGATTTAGCAGAATGTAAATCAAATTGATTCACATAAAATAACAAACACAGGCACATATTGGCAGCAGTGACAGCATCATCAAAGACTGGCTGCTGCTATACAGACAAATCAGTTTCAATATGAAACAGCTGAAGAAGTTTAAATTGGAATGTTCATCTCACCAGAATACTAGTCCTTTCGCAGATTTATAAACGGAATGTTGATTTTAAAACAAACATTTTATTGTGTCCTTGTGTTGGCCATTTTTGGTTCACATATGATGACAGCGATAAGGATAACGCAAAAGACTATATCGAAAGGATTTCTGGTGCAAAGTATAATTAAATTATTGACCAAATTCGAAAAGAGCAATGATTTAAATGTCAATATTAAATTTACCGCCATTTTAAGTGAATTTTTAATAAAACGTAAGTGCTTTATTTGAATATTAAAAGAAAACTTTTAAACGAAACTGTGATTTCTCATCACTCCAAGAGAAACAACGTTATTACGAATCCAATCGCTATGAACAGCAGGCTTTTTATAAAATATTGCAAAAGTTAAATCGCATCATACGCCAAACAGAAGATGGCGATTTTGAAACTGTGCATAAGATAAGTGTGTAATTTTATTTTTCCACTAATTGTGTGTCCAAGCATTCTTTCTCTTAGTTTTAGATAATATATTTCAGAAAAACATAATGCTTATACCCCCGGTTCTAAAACAACGCCACATCGATACCCACTTTGAGTACAAGTCTTTGATTAAAGACTATGGAAAACTGGTGCGCCTTGGTAGTCCCAACATCACCCAGTCGGACGAGTGCTTGGCCACATTTGCTGCTTTGAATTCAAGTTGTTATGTGCCATCACCCTGCATAGAATTAATGGTTAGCGATTTGCCTACTTATGGTTATCAACGAATGCATCAGTAAGTTGAATAATTTTAATATAAAAAAAATATTTGAAATTTCCATAGAACAAATTTAACCGTAATTTATATAATAAAATCTAATATATCGCTTATCCATTTACTGAAAAAAGCACATAACTCGATATAAGTACATAAGATTTTTGACTTCATAATGAGCTAATTTAATACTTTTTTATTTTATTTGTACTATTTTGATTTTAATATATTTTTTGCTTCTCATTTTGTGGTGGAATTAATCGCTGTGTCGGATTTGTTTACTATTAAACAGCATATTTTTTTGCCATTTTGGAAGATATTAGAAAATTGTTAAAGAAGAATTTATACATATTATTATTAATTGATATGAAATTAACTATGCAAAAATTCATCCAAAAATGCATCCAAAAATTCAGGCTTAAAACTTTTTACTGCACTATTTTCTATTTAGAATATTTCACTTTCTTGTCGTGATTTACAAAATTAGGTTCTTAATTACGATCAGTCTCAAGCGCTCCATTGCAATAAATTAATAAAAAGCCCGAAAATATTTAAACAAAAATTCATTTTACTTACAAAAAAAAAATTGTTTAAGGGTTAAACGAAAAAACGACTGAAAAATACCGTGTATCGACCTCTTCGGTTGAGATACTAGAACACATTAAACATTAGAGAATTTTCAATATTTAAGCCAGCTTAAAGTGGCATGGCCACACATCAAACTGATGCTTCAAACTTGTGTATGTATGTGTTGGTAAAACTCTCTTTGGTAGTGAAAATCTAAATTGTTTTGATATTCTTCAAACTCACATCAAACCATACGTGTGAGTTTTTCTCACTAACACTATCAAAGAAAAGTTTGAAGCATCAGATCAGCGCACTTAAGCAATTCTTCGTCAAGTTTCGTTAAGTTTAATCTGATCGCACAAGCATTGCATTTGATTGATAACAAGGTACAGTTAAGCACAATATTGTCGTTAGTTGCCACACGATCCGATAAAATGTAAAATCACAAGATGGCCTCATTAAATAGAAAATAATTCCTGCATGGCGACAGTTTTATGAATCCAGGAGCACTCATTACAAAATGTTTTACACTTAAATCGATTCCAAAAACTAACCAGCTCTTGACAATAAAAAATCACGTCGATTGTTACTAACTGGGTCTAAATCGGTTGATGCGTTCGTGGGATATCGTGAACCGAAAATTCGAAAAAAAGTGAATTTTTCAAAACACTCCGAAATTGTATATGTGATCAATTAGTGTTCTCGATTTTTTATAGGTATCGAAGGACTACTTTAATCACCGCTTACCACGTGGTTATCGTTTTAAAATTAAAATAATAAAATTTTTAGCGCTTAAAATTAGCGGGAAGTTGCAGGGATGGCCTTTACGGTCAACCGTTTTCCATATTTTTTGACTTACAATTAAATTTTTGTGGCTATTTTAGATAAATTTTAATATAATCAAATAGTTGAGTTTAAAATTTTAACATAAACAATGAGTTGAGTTTAAAATTTTAACATAAACAATGAGTTGAGTTTAAAACTATTTTGTTTTTGTTGATTTATTTACCACGAATTAATCACCTCATTTTGTATTTTTGTTTTTTTTTTTATTAACACTTTAATCCAATTATTGCTGGATTGTGTAATATTTTTTGCATATTTATGCAATAACTAAAAATTTTAAATATTCTTGCTCTAACCTTTCAACTTGAGGCGATTTAAAAGATCAAAAGTGCATACACAATTGCACATTTCCATATGTATGTGTAATAATAGGTGTGCATAGTAAAGAAAACAAAACAAAACAAAAAATGCCTGTACATTTAAAACATTTTTTCGATTTGTTGGCAATTTAAATCACCAAGAAAAACTTATGACCCACATTTACCTATTCCATATCCTACATATTTATCTTTTTTTTTTTTTTTGCTTCTTCTAATTTTAATACTTGTATAATTGCACACATTGTAGACACATATTACATACGAGTAGAAACATATAAATGTAATCATATGTAAAATTTATTTTTGTCCTTATTATTTTTAGAGTTTTACTTTTATACGTCTTTATGCATCACATATGTGCACCGACGTTGGGAACACAAACAGCTTATGAAATTTTGGCAAGTCAGAAATGTACACAAGTTTATCGTGAACAAAATGTTCTACGTCATCTTAATATACCAGATGTTTACAGGGATTTATATTTGGAGCAGAGTAAGTAAACATTAGCAAAACGGAAACTTAAAAGAGCCTACTAAAAATTAAACAGTTGGGCACTTTTAAACGATTGCAAATATCAGGAACATCTTCTAAAATTATTATTATTATTATACTTTTTGCTAATTAATGCCAGGTGGTCAAAGAAGTTGTTTTTCGTTAGTAACTTTAACAGGGCAAAGGTTCTTTGTTTTTATTTTTCATATGAATTTTAAACATTTTGGAAGGCAAAACATGGCATGAATTTCTGTACGACACAAAATCAAATTTTAAAAAATTGTTTTTGTTTTCCATTATGTATGAATTTTTGTTTTGTTTTCCTATAAATATTATTAACGCTAAGTGATTAAGAAAATTAATATTTTGGCCCTTATTTTATCAAATGCCTAGCGTTTATATACTTTTAATGTGTTTTGTTTTTGTATTTGCAAATGGTTTTCCCCTTCAAAATTTATCAATGGCAAGCATTGCGTTTTAGAAAACACGGCCCTTAATTAGTTTTTCTCAGAAGTAATCATAAAACAATTATTATTTTAGTGCTTGTATTTGGGTCCTTGAGATTAACACATTTTTCTTTCTTTATTTTTCTTTTCAAATGTTTTTCGGGTTTTATTACCTTAATTAGTTTTTCGCAGAACTACTTAATGAACGGTCATTATACCAGTGATATTAATTAAGTCCCTAATTGTGGAACTTATGTGGACAGCAAAAGAAAACAAATAAGAACGTTATATTCCGCCGGTTTGAATCTTAAATACCCTCCAAATATTTAATAAATAAAAACTCTATTTTGTAGGGGTCACTCCGGGAGGGACCTTTACCATAAAAAACTAAAAAGTAAATTTTTAGGGTTATTAAGTGAATTTTTTTTTCCATAGTCATTTAGGGGGCAAGGGCGCTGTAACATTGGAGCACATCTCAGCTACATCACAAAGGCTTTAAAATTTAATTTTTGAAGAATTTAGGCTTAAATTATACAATTTCTTAAATGTTTGCACTATTTTTGCATGTAATATGTTACTTCAACGTCCACTAAAGGGCGTGGGGTCCAAAAATTAATTTTTCTAATTTTTTTTTTAAATAAAAGTTTTTTGACTTTCATCACTTTACTCATATTCTTTACATTTTCAGATGTTATTTGTGGTCTTTTCGGTTACGTTGAATTTATGAATTGGCACAATTTGGTAACAGTTTCTAATTGGCCACAAGAAAACGAATGCTTGTGCTTATTTTTAAATGGCGAAAGTAAAATTGATTGCAATTGCAACAATCACATCAATAGTTTGGTTCTTGTCTACTACATCAATGGATTTTTAATGTTGAACTAAAACAGATTGCCAGCTCTCGATTATGCTCGATGTATTCTATTATTCTATTATTAAAATGAAATGTGTAGTAAATGTATAACAGCTTAATTCTTTCAACTAATAAAAATTTAACAATATATATAATTTTGTTTTAATTGAGAAAAATATATTATTTTCTATAATAATAAATTATGAATATATTAATTTCATTTTATGATGAAATATGATGACTTGCACTTTTTATGATGACTTGCATTTTTTATAAGGACCTGCACTTTTCATAATGACTTGCACTTTTTATGATGACTTGCACTTTTTATAATGACTTGCACTTTTTATGATGACTTGCACTTTTTATGATGACTTGCACTTTTCATAATGACTTGCACTTTTTATGATGACTTGCACTTTTTATGATGACTTGCAGTTTTTATGATGACTTGCACTTTTTATGATGACTTGCACTTTTTATAATGACTTGCACTTTTTATGATGACTTGCACTTTTTATGATGACTTGCACTTTTTATAATGACTTGCACTTTTTATGATGACTTGCACTTTTTATGATGACTTGTTCTTTTTATAATGACTTGCACTTTTATGATGACTTGCACTTTTTATGATGACTTGCACTTTTCATAATGACTTGCACTTTTTATAATGACTTGCACATTTTATGATAACTTTAAATTTTTATAATGACTTGAATCTTTTATGATGGCTTGCACTTTTTATAATAACTTGCATTTTTCATAATGACTTGCGCTTTTTATGATGACTTGCACTTTTTATGATGACTTGCACTTTTTATAATGACTTGCACTTTTCATAATAACTTGCACTTTGTATAATGACTTGCACATTTTATGATAACTTTAAATTTTTATAATGACATGCATCTTTTATGATGACTTGCACTTTTTATAATAACTTGCATTTTTATACTGACTAGCACTTTTTACAATGACTTGCACTTTTTATAGCGACTTGCACTTTTTCCTTATTGATATGATAAATATGGAAGTAACTCTGTCTCTCTGTCTGTCTGTTTCTCATGTTCAAACCGCTGAACCGATTTAGATGAAATTTGGCATAGGTATGGTTTAATAGCCGAGGAATAACATAGGGTGGTTTTTGTTTTTGGAAATTATAGTGGTCAAGGGTGGTCGAAAGTTTATGTAGACATATAAAATTATGAAACTGATATAATAATAATAATAATAATAATAATAATAATAATAATAATAATAATAATAAATTATGCAAATTATGAACTTTTTAAATACTTTTCCTTCCATTTTATGTAAAGAATTTTATTTATTTTTTATTTCAAAATAACCAGACTTACTAAAAAAAATGGGTTTCTTTTTATTTATTGAAATCGAGTTATTTTTATGCAACAAGAAGTTATACAATTTTATTTAAGCAATTGAAAGCAGAAATTTTTAATTCCCATTTGAAAGAAGAAATCTAACGGTTTCAAAGGACACCAACTTCATTAAAATCAAAAGTCATTACGTTTTAAACGTGAAACCTACAACTTTTTTCTAAATTCTTATATAAACAATATAGAATGAGCCTTCATTTTATTCTATTCTAGATATTTAGTTCAGAGTTCATAAAATTTAATTTGTACTTGAATTTTGCTTGAAAAGAATCTTGTGGTATTTTTTATTAATACGTTAGTAAATCCTTAAAGAAATAGCTAATTTATTAAAAATATATGCTTTATTTGTTGTGGGTTAATTACCTCTATGTGATGCATAATTTATTAAACGCAGCCTGCTGGCAGTTTGTCTATTGCACCAGGTGCACAGTTTTTCTTGGAAAATAACATTTTAAAAGTCATGTAATTCATTTATATATTGGTTACAACTCAAAAAATTAATCATTAAATAATACATTTCACGTTCAAAAAATAAAAAAAATCATTATTTTTAAAAACGTTCATAACGTACAGAATATTTATTTAATCTCTTTTTTTTATGTTAATCATTACTGCTGTCGGGCGTATAAAAAACCAAATAAATAAATAAAATAAGACCTAAAGGATTATTTGAATTTGTTTTTTAAATTGTCATTTTGCTTTGCGAAAAAACAACCAACAAACAGAATAAAGACTCATTCGTATGTTAACAAACAAGTGGTAAGTAAATATTTACTTTTCCAGTATTTGTGCTGATGTTTCCATGTAGTTGTTGTGCATGTATGTAACTTTGAGTTTGTGTGCATGTTCGTCTACATCAGGTATGTGGCGCAGTAAATTAATGCCTCATTTGTTTTTATTTGCTACAAAAGCTCACATATAAAAAACAAACGAACATAGAAACTTACTCATGCAACATTATCGTTTTGCAACTAAATACAAATACATACACTGATCTAAAATTGCACACACACACACACACACATGCATGCATACAAGCACATATGGCCACTGTCATTGTTTTATTTGTACAAATTACCACAGTGGATCCGTTGAGAAGTTGCAAATGATGGGACAATGAAATGTAATAATTGCCGACAAATGGAGTGCACTCCGCTGGGAGTAGTGATTGGGTCATTTAATGCAGAGGAAACCACCATCCTTTAAAAGTGCAAAGCCTACAAAACATAATAATCAAGTCTGATGATACAGATGTGACGATCTTTCAGAAAACGGCTAGTCTTGCAGCTGGATGAGCTGTAAAAATACTTATTTAAAAATATTTGCTTGTTGTGGGTTAAACTAATATACAGGGTGGCGGAAAACTAATGATCCAATTTTTTTCTTACAGAAGTTTTTGCTAAATTAAAAAAAAAAATCGTTTTGAGCCACGGAATTATTTTTATGGATGTTTAAATTTTTTTTTGTTAAGTGGAAAAGACGATATCCGTTTGTCTCCTTTTTAACGCATTTCTGGTTATTTTCAGCGATATTTCCGGTGATAACTGTTCGCATTCCTCACGAACATTCTCTTTAAGGGGCACGTAGGTCTGAGTTTGCCCTTGCTTAATTTCAATTAATTCCAAATAAAGAGACCAGGAAGTCTGACATAGTCAAACCGAACCATCTTTCTGGATAAGCCAAATCTACAAACGGGAAGATTACAGGACCACAAAAAGTGTCCATCACAATATCTATTTTGGCACCAGTCATGCCTCTATATGCAAGTGACTGGAAGTGCGCCTTAGCAAACATGTTGAGGATGGATCTGGTACCTGTCGTATAGTACCTCAATTATGTTAATTGAGCCTCTTCTATGGCCAGTCCAAGTGTCGTGACAGGTTTGCTTCTTTCTGGGGTATACAAATCCACCTTATGATTTTTAGGAATTTTTTGTTAAATTAACTTGAGCCCAAATTTAAAATTTCTTTGTATACATTTGAAATTAAGAAATTTAAGAAATAAAAATAGAATGAAGAAAAATTAAAATTCTTTTTAATATTTCGGTATAGGGTGTTTTTTATAGAGTGACACAAGTTTAAATCATAATAAAACAAGGAAATATATTTTTAATACCAACGAAACGGGCTTCATTGGAAGAAAATCTAAGAAATGAAATTTATATTTTTTCTATTTATTTATTTCTCACTGCAAAGCTTAAAATTTTAGTTATAATTGAAATTAAAATTAAAATTTAAGCCCACTGTAAAATGTACATGTACACAAACATGCACATGCATGCACACACTGCCATTAAACATATAAATGTCTTAACCAGACATTGAGTGGCTTCAAATGAAACAAAAAACAAACACACGAAATAAAATCTCCCCAAAGTATAAAGAATGACCCCCAAATGTATGAATGAACTGTATGACAGAAACCCAGTACTACAGTTTTATGCACAAACACACCCACACACACACACACAAGTACTTACATGCATACAAACACCCAAGCAGACATTTAGGCAAACACAAGCGGGAATATTTTACTACCAGAATGTTGTTTTTGCTAATAATACACAAGAAGCAACAAAAAAAAAAAACAGAAAAAAAGAAACGTTTATAATTACAAATTGGTTGTTGTACAAAGGACACTCGTACCCCTGTACACGAGCAAACTCAAGCCCACACACTCAACACACACATACACATTCACGTGTAGCATGTAAAATAAGTGAAAATATCTTTATTAAAGTCTGCCTCTTAAATGATTGTTTTTTTGCTCGTATATTTTGCACGAATATGTTTTCTTTAACTTTTTGTGTTGTTTGTTTCTTTTTTTTTGTCTCTATTCGTCAGGTGTGGACAGACAGCTCAGACCAGAGTAGACTTGCCGGTGTGTATTTATGCAGCCAAACATTAGAAATTTAAAGCAACATTTTGAAGGGTAGGAATATTAAATGTAATACAGTGTATTGCGTATTATTGATACAATTTATCGGAAGTTAAAGCAGACATTGAAGGTGAGTCGGGAAGTATTGCAATATACAGTTTCTTTTGCCAGAAGTCATCATTGATTTGGCAATTTGGAAAGTTTTCAACACACGCATGTCCCTCATTGTATTCCAGGCTATTAAATTGTTTCAAATCATTGCATTTGGGAAATTCTTCATGAAGTCATAAAAGCATTAAACATTTTTTTTAAAGTTAATTAGCGGGAAAACATTTTAAGGTTTAGTGGAAGCAGAAGCAATAAATTAAATTCTTAGTCCATTCAGGAAAAAGTCGAAATTATAAATTTGATCCAACTGAACAAAATTCATGAAAGTGCCATAAATTTTATTTACTCCGATTTTTTTTAATACTCGTATATGGCGAAAATGAGTTATTACGAGGAAAAAAATAACTTTGTCCGAATACAACAGAATACAAAACCATTTTGGAAGCCCTCAAGAGAAACTGCTCGAGGCCTAAAAAGCAACAAACTTTGCACTATTGCTAGGTCGAAAAACTCCGAATCAAAGATTTTCCGATTTTTTAGATAATTTTGATTATGACTGAAATACACAAAGAACAGCATTAAATGTACAAATAATATATAGAAATTCGGAGAAATAAACGCAACTCCGAAAAAATTGGAGCTTTAAATATCAACAAAAAACCACAAAATTTTAAAATTTCATAAAAAATCGAAAGCACAATAATCGACGATACTCCGAAAAAAATTATATATTATCCGAATAGAAGACTAATCGATGGTAATGTTAATTTTATTCATTATAATTGCAAGCACACACAGAAACAAACAAAAAAATGTATAACTTCATTATAGAAACTAACAACTCCGAAAAATCGAAGTAACTCCGAAAGAATCTGAACATGAAACACACAAAAAACCTGCTACAAACAAAAATACATAACGTAATTAAATAAAGTAATAACTCCGAAATATCAAAGTAACTCCGAAAAAATCGGAACATGTAATTTCCACCAAAATTACGTAATTCCAGTTAACAGTTGTGCAAATATTTCGATGACATCAAAAATCTTACTACTCCGAAAAATTTTATATATTGTCTGAATCGAGGACTCACCGGTTTTTTTTTTCGGATTAGTATTTATTATAATTGCACATACACTGAAAACAGCATTATATATATAAATAAAAATTTTATATTAATTTATTATAGGAACTAAGAACTCGAATATATCCAAGTAACTCCGAAATAATCGGAAAATTAAATTTGCAAAACAATTATTGAATTATAGCAGAAGCTTGTAATTTCGCAAATAAATAGTAAACATAAAAATATATGAAACTCCGAAAATATATTCCGAAAATTCGATATTTAAACCGAAAATTCGGTGAAATCTAGAGTTCTTTAAAGAATACGTTAAATAATTCTTAACTACTGGCGACAATCTAAATTGTGGCGTCCTAGCAGACTTATAAGAGATTATTACGGCCTTCGTAATTTGAAAGAAGCAAATAAAACAGAGGAAGTTCGTATTCGGTAATTAAACCAAACAAAACAAACGATCGTTGGAATTTATATATATATAGTTTGTTTTAAGCAATTTTATGTCTTTAAACTTATTAATCAGCTGATTTGAAATTTGAAACAATATGTCTAGGGATTCTAAGAGAACTGGGGTTAAGTTGAGTGAAATGCGCATAGCAACTGACTGAAAAGCCGATATGCGATCACTGGGATTTGTTTTTATATATTAAGTTGACATAAACCTCACGATTAAATTAGAAGTTAAGCAAAAATCAATTTTAATTAAAATATTTTTATGTGGAGTCAGTCTGTTGAAGTTCCCTTCCCCTAAGCACCACAGATAATTTTTATATGGTGTTGTACTGTACTGTGTTACACATACGCATAGACGCACAAATGCACGTACTCTATCAGAGACCCCGGTAAGTATGCTTCATTGATTTGTCACATAAAATGTTAATTCAACTGCATTTTTTCCTGCTATTTTTTCCAATCAATATATTGTAAAAGAGGGAGAAAAAAGAAAAGAAAAATAAAACGCACACACCCACAAATAGCAAAGGACAAATATTAAAAAAAAAATAAAAAAGTACGGGTAATAAACACAGGTGAGCAGAACTATTCTATCGGCCACATGTAATTGTATAGGTTCCAAGTGTGAGTGTGTGTATGTGTGCGGAGCAAATTCGCTTCTGTTTATTTGCCTTTTGAGCGACCTTTGCTTGTAATTTAAACAAACAACTGAGATACTAGAACCCATTGTTGTTGTGTTTGTTACTGTTATTGTCGCTTTTATTGCACGAGTGTACGGGTACATAGTTTTATTGTTTATGGTGTTTTTAAAACGGAGTAAGCGCGTGTGTGTGTGTTCATGTTTGCTTTGTTGTCGCAATTGTATGTGCTGTTAGCTTTAGGTATTGTCTTTCATTTACCGATGACATTTGTTTGATAGTGCTTCTTTTCAGGCCTATATTTGCTTGTAAGTATGTGCTGTGAGGTTCAATTTTATTATTTTACTTTTCGCAAATGATTGGGTATGAAAAAAATAGCTCATACGTATCGTATGACCTGCCTGCCACATAAGATCATCTCACAAATATTTTTTTAATTTGATGTAATATTTCTATTTTCGTTATATTTTCCCCCTATAAACGCAAGTATTTGCTTTAACCGTTTGCCATTGAGTGTGGAAAGGAAGGTGCATACTTATGGGAACATGCAGAAAAGTAAACATGTCCTTAAATTTAAATGTATGTTGGAGAAAGAGTGATTTTTTTTACTGCTGCTTTATGGCTTAATTGAAATTTAGTGTTATTTTTGTTGTTTGCAGTCGTGTGTTTATTTCCACAGTAAATTTTACACTATCATAGTATTTTGAGTGTACATATGTATGTGTGTGTGTGTGTGTGATTGCGGCGATGTAAGTAAAAAGTCCTGTAGTAAAATTCTATGAAATCATTAGTGTTAAAGTTGATGTATGCGAATTCTTCTGGTTGCTTTTGGTTGTTGTTGCTGTTAAATTGTGGTTTACAAAAACAAACTAATGTTGTTGTAGCTGTTATATTTGTTTGTTTATTTGCTGTCCTTTCTCTAGTCGTAAATTTCTTTAGTACTCAAAAGAGTGGCCAGTCTACGGTTGCACAAACTAAATGATTTTACGTTCAAACTGAATTTTATTATGCAGCCACTGCTGTTGTTGTTATTGTTGTTGCAAAAAAAAACACTTGAAATCGTTCGAAAATGTGTAAACATGCGCATTTGCTATTTATTTATTTGAATGCTTATCATTATTAAAAACACAATTTATAAAAACTGACTCTCTAAAATTTATTTTATAGCTCTTTTATATGCATTTGTATTGTTACGGTTGTATGTGCCTTAAAATGCGTGTTGTGCTTTATAATGTGTGTATGTGTGTGTAAATGTGTGGAGAACGCTAAAGTGTTGCCATAGCAATTTTAATTTTTTTTGTAACTCCTTATATTTTATAAGCTAGTTTTTTAAAAGTACAGACGGTGGTGAGATTTGAAAGCACACACAAAAAAAACCTGCAATATACAGAATGTGTATAACTTCAGAAAAATCAAAGCAACTCCGAAAAATCAAAGTAACTCCGAAAAATCGAAATAGCTCCGAAAAATCGAAATAGCTACGAAAAATCGGAGTATTTCCGAAAAATCGAAGTAACTCCGAAAAATCGAAGTAACTCCGAAAAATCGAAGTAACTCCGAAAAATCGAAGTAACTCCGAAAAATCGAAGTAACTCCGAAAAATCGAAGTAACCCAGAAAAATCGAAGTAACCCCGAAAAATCGAAGTAACTCCGAAAAAATCGAAGTAACTCCGAAAAATCGAAACATGAAATATCCACCAAAATTACGTGATTCCAGTTAACAGTTAATTTAATCGATGACATTAAAAACGATACTCCGAAAAATTTTATATATTGTCTGAATCAAGGACTCACCGATTTTTTTTCAGATTAATGTTTATTATAATTGCATATACACTCAAAAGAGCATTATAAATGGTGTTTTTTATAGAGCAATACAACTTTGAGTTGGCATCACTGCTTTATTTATTTAAGAGCTGATGGTTGATTTTTGTTTAGTTTGCTTTGACATTTCATTATAAATCGACTTACACCAGAGCAACGCGTGCAAATTGTGGACATTTTTAATCAAAATAATGGTTCTGCTTGTCAAACTTATCGTGCACTTCAAAATTCATTCAAAATTTTATTTTCCGATGAAGCCCATTTTTGGTTGATTAGGTACGTAAATAAACAGAATTGTCGCATTTGGAGTGAAACACCATTAAATCCACAGAAACACCATTACATCCACAGAAAATTACTGTTTGGTGCGCTTTATGGGCTAGCGGAGTCATTGGCCCATGTGTTTTCAAAAACGATGATGGTCAGAATGTTACTGTCAATGGTGAATTTGTGAAAATTGGTGTTCTAGATGGCGCCTTGTACGCGCCAGCCGTGGCGGCCACATGACCGAAATCATATGTAAACATTAATGTCATAAAATTTTCTATGCAATAAAGGCCGTTTCATTGATATTAAAAATATATTACTATGATTTAAACTTGTATCACTCTATAAAAAAACACCCGATATATAAAAATTTTATATTAATTTATTATAGGAACTAAGAACGCGGATATATCAAAGGTAACCCCGAAATAATCGGAGAGTTAAATTTGTATAACAATTATCGAATTATAGCAGAATCTTATAATTTCGTAAATGAACAAATTGTAAACGAAATATTGAATAATAAAACAAAATTTAAATAATTGTTTATAAAGAACGACCTCGAGCTTAATAAATAATAAAATAAATTAAAAAATTTTTATATAAAAAGTTTGAAAATTATGAGAATTCCTTTATTGGACTCAAGTTCAAATCTGCAAATTATTTTTTTTAAGACTTTTTATTAAATTCAAGTTATTTTTATTAAGAGTGGAATATTAGAATATTTTAAATTCTCAAACCAGTCGAACGGATCAATACTCATCATCGGCGTCCTTGGCTCAACCTTCCACGATGGTACTAGACATTAAGAATATCAACTACTTAACAGATATTTTTAACGAAATAGAATATGAGAATATGAGGAACAACTAAAAAAGAAAAAATTTTAAAATATATACTAAAAGTTAAAGTTGTTTCCCTATAAATATTTTCAGCCTTTTGCATAACACACACATTGCAGTGAAGCAATTTTCCTTGCTCAGGAATTACATTTCGAACAGTTTATTTAAACAAGAAATTATAGAAAAAAACTGTACGTTTGACTAATGAAAACAATACATTTACCCTTCAATCGTCAAAGGTCTTATTATTCCTTCTAACATATAAATGATTGTTTTTGTTTTCTAACAAACCTCAATACAAAATATTATTGATAATAATTAAGTCTGACATTTGAAAGAGATACTTTGTGTTCGTGTGTGTGTGTTGGACTGTATGGCCATGCCAGTAAATTAAAGTGAGAGCGGGTGTATTGAGTTATTATTGTTATTAATTTAGCCTTAACGGTTGCCTCCTCTCTTTCAACACACATACTAGTGATGTGTGTTTGTGTGAGTGTGTGTGTGTTTGTTTCTTTTCTTTTAATATAAAAGAAGTATTTAATATCAGCTGTTGCCTTTAATGGCAACCCTACTAAAAAGGCAAAGCTGAGTCATAAAGAACAAACACAACAACAACAACAACAACACAAAGCATTGCCAGTTAAGGGTGGAAACGGTAGAGCAGGGAGGAGCAAAAGGAAATTTCAACAACATTAAATCTTAAAGGTAGAAGAAATGTTAAAGCAACAGCAATTTAGCTTAACGATTTTGGAATTTTAATTTCACCAAGTTATTGAAATGTTATATAATTTAATAGAAAATGTTGTTGGATTTTGGTATAAAATGCAGAGAAAAAAAATAAAACAAAGAAAAAAGAAAATGCAAATGTATGCAATCAAGTTACTATGACAACTTTAAATTACAAACAAAATAATCAAATATAATTTTTTTTAATGCTTTTACATTTTCTGAGACATTTTCAAACAGTTAGACTGAAACCAGTGGGTTCAAATTCCAGAGCACGGGACAGTACAGGAGTTTATTTTTGTAGCATTTAAATTTTTTATTTATCCGTCCTGGTTCTTCTCCCAAATTTACAAAAAATCAAAATTTATTATTGAGGGTTTTTTGGCTAGTTTTTTTTTCTTTGCAATTTTGGGAAAAGAATCAGCCCGAATAAAATTAAAAAATTTTTGTTAATCAACAAATTTCCAAAAATACATTTTTTATTATTCAATACTTTTGGCGTCATTTTTTGAATTTTTTTTGTTGTAATTCACTGTCTTAATATTTAGGGAAATTTTTATGAGGATATTTTTTTCATACACAGAGATTTTCGCCGGAACTTGAAAGCAGGGGACAGTTGAAGAAAGACGGGGAGATTGTTAATTTGTTGTAGCTGTTTTTTATTCTTTATTTCACTGGCGAATTTTTGAAATTTTTGCTAGTCTAGTAAAAATCATTGAAAAATTTTAATAAATTTTAATTAAATAAAAAATTAGACAAATATCATAAGCAGTAATTTTTTGGAATTTTAAAATTCAAATTATTCATATTTTACCGTGCTTTTTTTTATTTTCTTTTATTTTGGACCAGAACTCAGGGGATGACCCCCATTATATGCGATGCATTGCGCCGGAACTGAAAACCAGGGGATAGTATGGAGGGGACAGCTTAGGAAAGATGAGAAGACAGACAGTTGTTTTGTTAATATTTAATTAAAATTATTTGTGCAGCTAAAGACTTTAAAGGACACACTTCTGAGGTCCTAACTCCTCCTCCGCAACCATTTCATTATAACACAAGTCCATTTAGTAGCTTAGAAGTTCCATACTTACTGCCTCTTTTTTAATATCCGGTTAAAAAAAATTGAATATCTTCAAAAAATCAGGAAGTTACTGTTTCTACCCCGTTTTGAAAAAATCAAGTTTTCACCAGATTCCGACTTTTTGTGTTCCTAAGAAGCTTTCTCGACTACTCCCGAGAAGCCGTCGCTATGTCTGTATGTGTATGTGTGTGTGTAAGTATGTGACCTGTTTATAACTTTTATACAGCTGAACCGAATCGATTCGGTCTGGTAGATATTGAAAATAAAAGTTGATAAAATTTATATATAAAATGAAGAGGTTTTGTTATTTTGGAATTAGGTTAAAGTCTACTGATGATTTGGTGCAAGAACCAATGAAATGTAGGCATATAAACATACTTGACCACATAACAAACAAAAAGCACTAATTTAAAATGAAGCATAAAAAATTGTTTCATTATATAAAATAAAGGCAAGAAATTAATAAGAAATACAATTGCAGTAGTTTTTCCAACCCTGCTTTAGCTATTATACTGTTATTTCAAAGTGACAGTTGTTAAAAAATAACGGTAAACAGTTGTGTCTCAATAGAAGAGCCTGGCAAATTATACCGTAACATGAACTGAGCGAAAATTCTAGGAACATCAGGAGAGAGAAATTGTGACTGTAATTTCTTTGAGAAATCTATGCTTTTAGTCAGTTGTTAAAGTGAAATAACTGTTATTCGTTTTTCTCCCGTCAATTAGTGAAAACCATTACGCTGTTTCAATGTTTTTATAAAATATTAAAAAAAAAAATCTATTAAGCAATAACAACAGGAACGGTATAGCTATACCAGAAAAAAACAAGTGAATATAAAGAATAGTGAATTTTTTTTTTTTAAACATATAATCCTTTTCTAAGGCAAAAAAAATTTTTGCCCAGATAAAAACTTTTAAAAATTAAACAAATGAATACAGTTGATTATACAAAAGTTATTTTAACTATAGCTAAAATAATATTGAAAGAAGTTTAATTTTGTAAATAAGTTAAATAGTATTTTGGAAAAAAAGAAAAAAAATTTTTTTTTGTTTAACCTTTAGACAACGAAAATGTAAAGGGGATTAAAGCATGAAGAATCTAACATCAAAATTGTGTAAAACATAGAAAAGAAAGTGAGTAAATGAAAGCCAAAAATATATGCTTAAAATAAAAATAAAATTTAAACTTTTTCACTAAACAT
This sequence comes from Linnaemya tessellans, assembly GCA_951800035.1. NCBI lineage: Eukaryota > Metazoa > Arthropoda > Insecta > Diptera > Tachinidae > Linnaemya > Linnaemya tessellans. The sequence goes on along the minus strand of OX637534.1, from coordinate 119,455,200 downwards.
TGAGAGATTTCTTTTTTAAAGAACTATTAAGAAATTATTTTAGTTATTCTGCCCCTTGAATGTGTGAGGTTCTTGCTTATTTTTTGCTGTCTTTTTTTTTGTTGTATTCGTGTAAAAATATATCATGATGGTACCTATAAAAGGCCGAATATGAAGCATAAAAGGGAATAAGAAAGTAAAAGCTAACGATGATGATGTTTTTGTCAAAAGGAAAACGTGAAAAATACAACTTTTAACGGTTCTACGTACTTTACACACTTTCAGATGTAGATTTGTGTGCCAAAGTGTGCATGTATGCGTGTGTACTTGGCTATGAGTGTGTGTATGTGTGTGTATGAGTGACTACCAGTGTTACCAGGGTAAAAAACGAAAAGTAATAATTTCATTTTGAAAAAGTTACACTTTTTTACAAGAATAGTGTACACTTTTCTATAAGAAGCTGCACTTTTTAATGAAAAAATACGTTTTAAGATTGAATTCAATTAATGACTCATTAACTGCGTATTCAATAAGTTTAATAACAAATAAAATTTGTAATACAAGGAAAATTTATTTTCCATGTCTCTATTGCATAAATCAAAATTTGGCCGATGGCAAGAGTTTTATTGGCTTTCAGGACCACTGTGGTTTGCGGCTTATTCGCAGGCACCTCGCGAGTTAAGAAAACCTCACAGGGAAAATTCTAACCGGGTGGAATCGCACGGTATCAGTGACTAGTTTACATCAGCTCCACGTGAGCTCACCATGACCTCAAATCGCTAGTGCAGAATATCCCATGTGGCAGGAGCTGTCTGGCATGTAGTGTCACCCTGGTGCTCACATCATCCAATTCAGGCCAAAATATTTTGGTAGTCATCGACCTATAGAGCACGCAGTTGACAGTGATGGCCTGCACCACGTCCATCTCAAATATGAAATAGGGACCCATGATGTCGCTAGCACCAAACCCTGGCTTCTTCGGGATTCCTTGAACGATCCTGGATCTCGTTTGATTTGGTATCGTTTCAAGTTCGATAATTTTTTTTCTTGCTCAAGCAGCCTTTCATCCAGAAATAGAACTCATCTCGGGCGATAGTTTTTCGAAGAAAATTACGATCAGAATAGACTAAATAAATGACAATTAATTTCACAGATGTAGTTTGAACACAAGTCGCTATTGGAAGTCGTTTTACGATCGCTCGGGGGGCAAAGTTCGACGACTTGACATTTGCATGCACTTGTGTGCGATACAAGATATGGCTTTTCATATTTTATATTTTCTTTTAGCCGTTGCAGAACAGAGTTTGAGAGAAAAAGGAGTAGGTTATACATAAATTTTTTTTTTAGGAGCAGGACCAGCACTCAGGGGATGACCCCTATATATGCAATGCATTGCGCCGGAACTGAAAACGAGGGGATAGTATTGAGGGGACAGATTAGGAAAGATGAGAAGATAGACAGTTTTTTTTGTAGCTATTTCAACCTTTCACTTCGCCGGCTAATTTTTGCTACAGGGCCGACGGAGGTGGGTGCTGTTACTCTGTTTTTTTTAGTACATGATAGTGTCAGTCGCTGCCAATTATGTTCAGTGACCAGTGACTATGCGTTCATCATTGAAACAGGCTGGCAACAACTAACACAACCACGCACTAATGCTGATCAGCAGAATTCAACACAATATTTCATGACTCAGCGCGGGCTCGAATTCACGACCCTCCGCTTCATAGTGTCGTGTTCTACTACTTCAGCCAACAGCACCCACATTTGAACTTGTATACATGTGTGCTTCTTACAACTAAAAAATAAAAACGAATTACAAAAATGTTGTTGCTTCCTTTCTAACAGTTTTTAACAATCTAATGCAAAGAATTTGCACAAATATTTATATTCTGCTCATCCACACAAAAATACATTAAAGATAAATTAAATTTTACCAATAATAATAGACGTTTGGGTACTTAAAAGTGTACCACAAAAATATGAGTGGCAAAGTTATGCATAAGATTTAATTGTTTTTGCTTAAAATAATTTTCTAATTGCAAAGAAACCTTTAGCCAAGGAAATTCATTGTCTAAAAGATAAATCTTGAAAAGTTATTTATGAAACAATGTATGAGCATATCTTGGCACTGTAAATAGCAGCTTGAAAAAAAAACAGGAAAATATTTGATTAACAAACTTATTTTTATTATATTAAGATTAGACACACACGCAGACAATATTTCTTTAATGTAGTTCACTCGACAATCGCAATAAGTAGCTCTAAGTATTTGTTATTCGGTTTGAAAAAGGCCCAATTAAATAATACACTGATACACCCACACCGAAAATATTAAGTTCTTCTGCTGCTGCTGCTGTGTAATTATGATCGACAAAATTTTCTTCAATAATGCCAGGCAAGCACAGCAAGAGCAATTGCCTATTGAAAAGTAAACTCCGTAGTTATTTACAAAAGAATGTGTTGGTTGTAGTGGTGGTGGTGGTGGTGGTGTTGGCGTTTTATTTCCTTGTTAGTTTTGCTAAAGAAACCCACTCTTTTCAATTTAATATAAATCCATTTTGTACTATAGTTTTCATAAATCACTATGAATTTTCATTTATCAATCTTTATTTTTCCTGTCAGTCAAAATATTTGTATGTGTGTGAATGTTTGTGTATACCCGTAGTACTTTATATTTTTTTTATTATTTAATTCCCATGTGAGGCAAAAGAGAGAATATTTTCATTGTCCTTGCTTTCCCGTTCCGTTTTATGTGTATTTATTCTTTTCTTATTGCTTTATAAAAAAAAAGAAAATAAAAAGAAGAAGAAGCACAAAATCGTTGGTGTTAAAACAACAAATAATATGAAAAAAAAAATTAATATCAAACTGTTAAGCGAAAGAAGAAATCTTTTAACATCAATATTTTCACAGCATCTATTAAAAGATACAACAACAAAAAATAAAAGAAAGCCTTGATTTATTTTTCAATAAATTAATGACAATTAATGTTGGGAAATTATTCTTCAGTAATGAAATAAATTTAAAAATATTGCATAAGCTTTCTTCAAATTAAAGCATATTTTTGAATTTTTTACCAAGCAAAAGCTTTTCTGCACGCAAAGTGATTTACAAATTGGGTACTTAATAGGGTATTCATACGGATAACCGTTTAATCGTTATCCAATTAACTGATCGGTTAATTTCAAATTGGCTGTTTTCGATTAACGATTATCACGGTTAATTTTAATCGATTAATCGATTAACCGATGTAACAAAATTTGTAATTTTTTTTTAATTCTTGGTTTGTTTCCTATACAAAAATGATGCATTTATAAAATATGTTTTCATACCAACAAAGAAGGTGTTCATTTTAATCGGTCAAATGATAAACAGAATAAGTAAAAATGCAAGTGTGTCAAATGATTGCCACAGAAGAAGTTTTCAATAGTGAGAAAAACCATCTTTTGGGATATTATTCTTTAGTAATGAATTTAATTTAAAAGTATCGCATAATCTTTTCTTATATTAAAACATATTTTCGAATTTTTTTCCCAAGCAAAAGTATTCTTAATAGGGTATTCATTCGGTTAAGAGTTAATCGGTTAACCGTTTAATCGCTATTCGATAAACTGATCGGTAAATTTCAAATTGGCTATTAAACCGGTTAATTTTATTCGATTAATCGATTAAACCGGTTAATTTTAATCGATTAATCTATTACCGATTAAACCAGTTAATTTTAATTGCATAATTAATTTTAATTAATTTTAATCGATTTTAATCGATTTTAATCGTTAATCGATTAATCGATTAACGATTAAACCGGTTAATTTTAATCGATTAACCGATATAACAACGTTTTTAATTTTTTTTGTATTTTTAATTATTGGTTTGTCTCATACACAAAAATTATGCGTTTAGAAAATATGTTTTCAAACAAACAAAAAAGGTGTACGTTGTCATATCAAATGGTAAACAGCATAAGTAAAACGGGAAGGAGTTTGGTGCTGAGCTTTGCCAAGATGAGTCAAATAATGACCTGACAACACAAGAAATTCTCGTTAGTATAACACAAGCAATCTTTTAACCAAAGAAATTAAGTGTTAAAATTAAAAAAAATTAAACAAAACGGAACTCTAATGGCATAATGGCAGCTTTTTTAAGGACTGAGAAATTGGATACGGCGTATTATGAGTTGCTTTCGATGTCTCAATTATCTACGATAAATAAAAGAATTTTTTCCAAGTCAAGTTTTATGAAATCTAAACAAACTGACTTATTTATAAAACATATTTCCATTTTATAAAGTGTTTATTAAACAAATTTTGTACGGAAATGTGTTTTATAAATCTTTTATAAATTAAAAATATTTTAAGCCAAATTATTTTTCTAAAATAATATTTTATAAAACTTCCTTAAACTTCTTCTGAGTATTCTGAATTCTATTCTTTTTTTTTGTTAATTTTAGTACAAACATTGTTGTTATTGTTTTTTTTTCTTACTAATAAACTCCAAATAATAAATAATTTAAATAATTTTATTTATTAAATTACTTAATATAAAAGAAAAACTTTATTAATCGGTTAGCCGATTAACAACACAATTAAACCAAAACCTCGGTAAATTAACCGCGCGATTAACCGATTAAAGCAAATGAATAAATGAATACCCCAGTATTTTAAGGAATGCCAGAACAATAAATCATCAATAGGTATTATTTCCGTTTTAGCTTCTGGCAGCACCATCGATCAATATGAGAGTCTAAAATTCTTTGTAACAGAATTTACAAACATATTTTCCAATTATTTATTTATTAGAATATTTATTTGTGGTTTCGATAACTATGACACAGATTTTTGTTTAATGTTTTGCTAAAATATTTATTAGCTCATCTACTTAAAGTGTTCCATTAAGACTGTACTCGACTTTTGTTAACACGGCCAACATACTTGTCAGCCCTTATAACTATAAATTCTCTTCTATTAGTGATATGGGTACAAAATGTTTCTCTGCTCTGTAACTAAACTGTGGCCATTGAAATGTGCTTCGAAAGAAAACTGTTTTGTAATTTCCATTTCTTAAATAGCCAGCAGGTCAAAGTAGTTCACATACATTTTTGGTTTACTTAAATAAAAAGTAAAAGTTATTCACTTGCTTTCAAATGTACTCTTACATATTATTACATACATGTACACAGATGTATGTATGTGTGTGTGTGTGTGTGTGTGTTTGGTTGCAAATACAACCATCCATGCAAATAAATGTATTTAGGCTGACATGCCTAATTTGATTTTAAAAAAGAAAATCACCGGAATAATTGGCAAAAGCACAAAGTTGGCATTATTGTTAAGGTTTGGAGACTCAACCACCCGCTTTGCCAATTTCGTGTTTTTAGGAATTTATTTTATAAATTTAATTTTTTGCTGTTGCTTTTTCTTCTTTCTGCCATCACTTGCTCTCGTTCTATGGTCTTAATTCGTTTATAAGAATATAAATATTTGTATGTCTATTTTTTCATATTAGGGTTTAAGAGTTGTCAGAGTTTTTGATGTGCCTAAAAGGGGGGATAATACATTTTCACTTATAAATTTAAATTCAATTAAGATTGTGTAGAGAAATGTTTAATCTTAGGGCCATTATTACAACTTAAAGTTAGTTAAAAGTAGGATTTTATCGGACGTATAAAAACTTTATCATTTGCAAAATTTTACTTTAACCTAAAGTGAGCGATAAGTTACAGGTAAATTTATCCTACCTGGTAATATAAATCCAATTTGCAATAATGGAAAGCTTTTTATACGTCTGATCAAATCTTACTTTTAACTAACTTTAAGTTGTAATAATGGCCCTTAGAGTTATAAAATAATTTTAGATTGCTATTCGCAGTAATAAAATTTGATTATGAAATCTTTTAATTTATTACTTTTAATTACCCCTTTCTTAAAGAAGGAATCACCTAGACTATAATTGATGACCTCAGCGTAAAGGGCAGGGAGTTAAGGTAACCCCACCATTAAATAAATTTACAAGGAAATTTACTTTCTATTTACCATCAGTTTTAAATCCTCATTGCGAATAGTTATTTCCGTTTCATAGAAAATTAACCCCAGCAGCATCAATTCAAAGTAGAGAGAGATACAGAGTAGTAAAATAGAACAAAAAATTTCCTTTGGGAATTTATAATGAAACAAATTTTTAAGGCGTGTTTGTATAAAAAATTGCAACGAAGTTCCTTATGGGACGATGCGGAGGGAAAAACGTCCGTAACGTAAGATTTTTGTTTCTAAGCCTGGATTTTTGGGATCTCAGTTAAACTACGTTTAGTTAATCTGACAACAGATTTTTGCCGCTATTATCAAGTTTTTATACAAAATTTTGGCGGAACAGCTTAGTTTTGCTTAAAATGTGTGTCCTTAATGAAATAATAAAAAAAAATCGCACTTTGCTGGAAAGATCAGAGTTTCAGACTTCGTTAAACTAGGTTTAAACTTAAACCACCTCTCAAAAACCCGACCTAAATCAATGTCTAAGGCGTATGAGTAATACAATTCCATACAAACAAATATTAATCATACGCAGCCGTGCCGTGACAGAATTCAGTTTCATTTGGGAACAAAATTGATTCTGTATTTTCGTTGGTCGGCGAAAAAAAAAATCATAATAAAAAATTTATACCCGATAATTATTTTCTTTATACCTCGAATAGAACTTAAAATTAATATTTTTATAATAAGGAACTTCGTTCCCATCCGGTGTCCCACGACACCACACATATTTTTCTAAACAACAATACGAATCTGTTGTCAAAAAATGATTAAGACTTTCGTAGCAGCTCGACAAAACTATCCTTTTCTTGACTAACTTTTTGAGGAAATTTCGATACAGGTGATAAAAAAGCAATAGGCTATTGTGAATGTATTGGTTTGTGTTCAAGACAAGCAATTTTATTGCAAATTTTAAATTCTTAAGTTTTCTGAATTTTCGCTTAATTTCATTTATCACGAGATTTTTGTTATACTTTTCCGGCGTAGAAATTTTCTATACGGCAAACTCTTGTTTGTTTGTAGTTGTATTCTACCATAGATTTTGTTTCACCGTTAGATTGGTTGGTTGTCTGTTTTTGCTATTGTTTCAGTACGTTTGCATGTTTGTTGTTGCTGCTGACTTAACTTTATTTAAAACAAAAAAAAAACTTGCTTTTATTTCTGCTGCCACTGCTTCTTACTGCTGCCACTGCCAACACTAACACTACAACAAATACATTTGTACTACTTCATCCCATCCATCTATCCACCACTACCCCCAATACAATCAACGTTTTTTTGTTATCGTTTGAGGATGGATGTTCATGTATTTGAAGGTATTTTTATCATATTGCCTGCTTGGGACTTTCTTTTCAATTGAATTTGTTGTTCTGCTAGAAGTTGGGTATTTTCGTAGTTGGATTTTGATTATATTGCAGATTTTACATTTGGATTTTGAGACAATATTTGGCAATAAACGCACCTGAGCATTTCGCCATAAATAAAAGGAAAAAAGTAAAAAAATAAAAAACTTTAAGATGTGGAAATATATGGTACATACACACATGCATATAACGTATTTTGATACACATGTGTATGTGTGTATGTTCAGCAGTATCAGCAAAACAAAAGCTTATAGCTTTAAAATATGAGGGCTTCAAAAAGTATAACATTAAAAATAACAATAGCAATAAAACACACTCAATCTTTCGCAGAAATAAAAATTACAAAGCTAACAATAACAATAAGAAATACACAATTTTTTATGAATCTTATAAAAATTGGGAGCAAAAGTTATGCGCTATCAAATGGAGGCAGACTGAAAAGTTATTTGACGATAAGGAGATTAACAAAGGAATGGGTAAATTATTAATATTTTTATAGGCATAAACGAAATTAAAATCAAACAATTTTTATTAAAAAAAGATTAGCTAGAAATAATTTTGTTAGTTATTTTTTTTCTTGTGATATCGGAAAATTGTTATATAAATGAAACTGGCAGAGTAACGAATTTTTATAAATATTAAATTGGACTTTTATTTTAATATATTGAAAAAAAAAACATTTATTTACTCATTTATCAACGATTTTAATAACAAAACACCATCGATTAGACGATCCTAAGCTACAATTTACGTTAGTACTCTAGGGTTAAAGAAGATTAAAACCTTCTTCTAAGTTAAAAATTTCCGAATAACAATTCCGTAAATTTTTTGATTCATTATAAGGAAATAGTTCCGCCATCTGGGCGGCTCCTAAAGATTGCAATGTTACATAACGCTGTGGCCTTTGAAAACAGCATTAATTAACTTTTCACCTATTGTTTTCGTCATGAAAATATTTGATGATAATCATTTTGAATTAACAAAATCTAACTGGGCCTCTATCATGAATGACAAGTGAAATTTTTGTTCACGTGAAATTTTTATTCCACTCGAAGGGAAAAATGGTATCGTAAATCTCCCATGAGAAATTATTCCCGCTATCAGTTCTCAGTGAATGTAAAAAACGAGAAGAAGCCGAAAACAACATGAAAAATCAAAGAAATTTGTGTTGAAAAATTTACATTTATGTAATAATTAAAAAAAAAAATCTTAATATAAATTAATAAAATAGAATTTGAACAAATTCATTTATTAATATAATAATAAAAAAATGGTTTGCAGTCTTGCAGATTCGAACTTAAGCCCGTTGATAAAATTAACAATTTACATAAGAAAGTTCGACTAATAAAAATTCATACATAATAAAAAAAAAAAATTTTAAAAAATCCCCGGTATTCATAAAAAAATAAAACGTATTTGAAATTTGTTTTAAGAAAATTTTGTATGAAAAAATTTGATTAAAATACATTTCAAACTCATTTTAAATTTTATGAATAGCGGGGTTAGTAGTAAAATTGTTTGGATACATTTTGGAAACCGAACAAAACAAATTAAAAATATTCTTAATCTTTAGAATTGTAGCTGCAAGTTTTACAAAGCCACAGGCAATTGATTTGTTGCAAAAAATATCAGTTTGTGTCTTGGCCCTAAAATAAAATTTGATTTTTATTATAATTCGAATTATAATAAAAATACTTACATATTCTACTCTATTCCCCAACAAAAACTAAGTGAATAAATTAAAGGAAAAACTGAAAAAACTAGCGGAAAAAAATCCTTCGCCATGAAGGGAATTTAATTTTAGCATGAAATCATTCACGGGGAATTTTTTCATGATTGCAATTTTAGGGGAACATTTGGAGGGAAATATTATTCATGATAGGGGTGAATATAATAAGTGATTTTTCAAGAGCTTTCGGATTTGTTAAAAAGAAAACGCATAAAATTTTGGAAAATAAATAAATAATTATATATTTCATTATTGATTTCTAGTGTGCCCACCCTTGCAGGCTTGTCCTTGTAGCCATGAATCTTAACGTAACGCCACAAAGAATAGTCTAAAGCCGTTAAATCCCATGATCTAGGTGAACAATTGGCCATCCTCAAAAGTAGAATAGGCTGTTCATCGAACTCATCCCTCACAATAGGGCCATTGTTGGGTGTGCTGTATGGCATGTCACACCGTCTTGTTAAAATCACATGTCAACCAAGTCCAGCTCTTACATTTGGGACAAAAAAATAAAAATTAAATAATGGGCCTTATTACGGTACGGTATTAGACTCGAAAGAATGTAATAAATTAAAGAAAAATACCAGATTTTTCTTAATTTATTTATTTTTTAGAATAATAAAAAAATATAAAAATATTTGTAATCATGGCGCGGTAGCTCTGGCCATTCACAATAACGTTTCTGTTTTCGTTGTCTTTGAAAAATGATGCCACCTGCTCAATAATCCACACCAAACGGGACATTTTTCGGGATTTAATGGCAATGCTTCCGGCTGCATTTGACATCACATACGGCAATTTTGCTTGTTCACGTAGCCGTTCAAACAAAAATGGACTCGATGTACTTTCTTAGCAGAGCACTAATTTTGATAATAAAATTCAATAATCTTCCAGAGTTGTTCGTTCGTCTGTCTATTCGTGGTAAAATTATAAACCAAACTGAACATGTTTAACAGTAACATGTTACACGAAAACAGCTGAGCTGCCAGAAACAGTGCTGCCAACATGAAAATTGCTAAAACATCTCAGGTTGTAAAGTCACTTAGAAACTAGCCCCGTTCATTTAAAGACACACATACACACACACACACACAAGGATTAGGTGAAACAACAAAAAGATATTAATGACTCTGAGAAAGCTTAAACATGTGACAGCAAATAAAACGAACATTAGACATGCACCGTACACATGCATGCACCCAAACACACATAAATAAAATAAAAGTTGAATGTGCAAAAATTACAAATATACAAAAAAAAACAACAAAAATTAAAGAACAAAAATGTAGGTTAATAGAAAATCGGCGTTATATTTGAAAAAGGTTTTTCTTTTAAAACAACGATTGCTTTTACACCGTAAAAGAACTGGTGTTTTCTTTTACGGCACAAAGAGTTTGAAAGTGTTTTTTTGTATTTTATACTTCCCCCGCTTTTAACCCTAAAATATATTTAGGCTGCTTTTTTTTCGCTTTTAAAGTGCTTAAAGTGCTTATTTAAAGCTTTTATTTTGCACTTAAACTCTTTTGTTCTAAGCAGCAATAAGTATTTAATGTTTATGCTCTATTTACCCAATAAATCCATCCATTGAGTGGGACTTAGTTTCCATTCCATATTCTTGTTGTCATTCACTTGTGCTGTGGGCACATCAATTTATTTGAATAACTTTCGCCCACTTTGGCTATTGATACACACAGCCATACATTCTTATATTTAAATACATATGCACGTATGTATGTTTGCTTGCCTGCGATTGTGTGTATGTGTGTGTGTGTGTCTGCTATCATTTGATTTTAAAGTGTCCGTTAACATCATTGTCACACTCATAAATGTTAAACTAGATAATATCACATATGACTATTTTCCTCTTGCATGGGGAATTTGGGGCAACAAATTTATGTGTGTGAAAAATTTAATTTTGTTTTAAAATAAATCCAAAAAGCTAATTTAAAGATTTGCTCTTTTGTCCCCAAAGTAGATTATCAATTTTATTTTAATGTGATTGGTTTCCCAAAAAACAAAAAAGAAGGCATATAAAATAAGAATAGCCAAATAAATTTATTCTGGGTCAATTTATTTGTTATTTTTGGTTAGTTTATTTCATATTGACACTTTATGTAGCAAATGTTGACTTTGTTATCGTCTTGCTATTTACCTTCTTTTTTGAAATATGCGGTAAGCATTCGATCCTTATGCCAATCAGTTTTATTATGAAAACTTAATAAGAGTGTGCGCGACATGGCAGCAGGGGAAACTATATTGTTCAATGAAAAGTCCCAATTTCTCTTTTTTTGTTTTTTGTTTTTTTTTTTTTTTTGCTTAATAGATTATAAGGACCGTAAATGTTTTTTGCTTTAATTTCAACTATTTTTAACTTCCCGCTGAGAAAATGGGAAGTTCTAAAAATATCGAGAAGATACCCCGATGCGAATTAAACTATTCCCCTTTATTATGTAACTGTTTGTCGACGTCAACAATAACACAATATTAAAAATAGGACCAATTTTCTGTTTTTAGCAGCCTCGTGCTACTTTGTAACCCTTAAAGAATAGTCTGAGGCCATCAGAAGAATTCAATTGCTTACCACAACGAGTATTTAAGTAGCACATTTTTGATATCGTCTTAACATTGACGTCGACAGTTACAGAATAAGGAGGATTATTAATAAATATTTAGTGGTTAAGCTTTTTTTTTGAGCAAATATTTGGTTAGTGTGACCTCATGTATATTTAATAAAATTGTGTATGAAAATTTCTTTTATTAAGCAGTTATAAAGGGTAGGGCAAATTTGAGGTTAGGATATAAATTGGCTTAAAAACACACTTTTTTTATAATAAATTCAATTTTACTGATAGCACTATACAGTAGAAATGTGGCAATTAATAATGGACTATGATGTAGGGCAAATGTCTACTTCTAGCACCTCGGCAGACGTCTGATCTTTTCACAAAATTTCGAACCACAAGAAAGCTTCTTATACCACGTCAATGCAGTGCCGAATTTCGTCTTTCACAGCGTCAGTTGTTTGTGATCTGTTTACGTAAATGTGGTCTTTCAAATGACCCCAGAGAAAATAATCCAGCGGCGTTATACCACAAGAACGAGGCGGCCAATTGACATCGCCAAATCGAGATATTACGAGATCGGGGAAATTTCTCATGCAATAACTCAATTGTTTGGCCGGTTGTGTGGGTTATTGCAACGTCTAGTGCCGTCTTGCAGAAACCAAAAGCCGGTGATGTCAACATTAGCCAATTCTTGCCACAAAAAACCGGTTATCATGTTTTGGAAATACATAGAATTCACTGTGACGGCGTTTCTTTACTTATTTTCGAAAAAATACCAGCCAATGATGCCACCTGACCACAAGTCGTACCATACGGCCACTTTTTTTTGAATGTAATGGTTTTTCGAGGACTCTTTGTGGATTTTGGGAGCCCCATATGCAAAAATTTTTTTTGTTTATATAAACGCGTAATTGAAAATCGGCCTCATCACTAAAGATGAGATGAAAAATGCGTTGCTTTCGTTCAGTTTTCCAAACAGCCAAACCACAAAAAGTTGAGGCCAACAATAGTCAGCCAGCATTCCATTGATGAAATTTCCCAATTTTTTACTAAATAAATGCCAAAAGATGACAGCTCCATTCCTGACATTTCATCATTTCACAGCCGATTTACTTCCTAACCTAAAATTTGCCCACCCTGTAAATCAGATTTTTTTATACCCTCCAAAAAAAAGGAGAGTATATTCGCTTTCTTATTCCGTATGTCACACAGCGAAATATTCCTCTAAGACCCCTTAAATTATATATATTCTTGATCAGTGATGATATCTAAGACGATCTAGTCATGCCCGTCCGATCGTCCGTCTGTGGAAATCACTATTTAGCCCAAACGCAAAGAGCCAGACTCTTGAAATTTTTTATATATACATTTTGAAGGATAGCACAGGTCAAGTTCGTAAATCGGCTGAATGGGGTCAGAGGGGAAAAAGTTCCCCTAAGAAGAACTAAACCAACCTCTAAAAAAAACATAACTCTTAAAGTTTTTTTTTACAATTTTGTTCAGCAAATGATATATTTTTAGGTCAAAAGAGGCCCAAAGCGTTGAACTTGGAGCCAGAAAATCAGAAAAATCCAGTTTTGGAGCCCGCCCCCTTTAGTGGGCATTACATGGAAAAAATAGTGTAAATATTTAACCAATTTCTTGAATGCATTCCTTAAAAATTTAATTTTAAAGCTTTTATGACAAATCAGAGATGTTCTCTGATCTTCTTGTGCCCTCCCCTCCCCCTTTTCTTTCCCCCAAAATGACCCTATAAAAAAAATAATTTTTTACACTTCATAGCCCCCAAAATTGACTTTTAAGTGTTTTATGGCAAAGATGGGATGTTTCCCCCACGGACCTTCCCGGAGTGACCCCTACAAAATAGAATTTTTATTTATTAAATATTTAGAGGGTATTTAAGATTCCACCCGATTGAATAAAACATTCTTACTTGTTTTTTTTTATAAATTACACCTTTGTTACTCATTGTCCGTATGTAGATGCCTCAAAAATAGTTTTTTCGCTTGTAAGAAAGTCAATAATTACCCAAAATCGTTGTAATGCACGTATAATATTGTTAACCCCTTGAATTCATTTGCTCGTATTATAGTATAATTCATTCATGTGTTCATCAAAAAAAGAATCCTGGAGACCACAGGTTAATTGCGTTTCCTTCAAGTGTATTAAAACGTTTTAATTTTAATGCTGCCGACTCTCAAAGATGTCACAAACAAAAGTACTACCACTCCACTCGCTTCATTGTATACATCTCGTTGATGTCAAAGTGTTTCTCTGTTTCTTGTTTTAATATTATTTTTTTTTTTTTTTGTAACAACAGCCAACCAAAAGTAAAAATAAATAAAATTAAAATTTTTTTACCTTGTCACCCGCATAAGGTAGACTTTACATTAAGGCTTTATTTAAAAGCCTTTAAATGTGTCTTTAAAAAGTATATATTTCTGCTTCCTTGTCAGCGAAACAACAATAAAAATCAAGCAGCAGCAATTGCAGCGTATAAAATTGCTTCAGTTTGGCTGGGAGTGTTCGTTAGTTGAGTGAAGTAACGGGGAATTTGTGCTCTATTTACCTTAAAAATACACAATTTTTTATTTGCTTTTCGTTTGTTTCTGATATTTATTTCATCATTCCATTATGCTTGTGTATAGGCGACGTCGGCGTCGTTGTCGGCGTCTTGTTGTAACACACATTGTCGTCGGCATCCTCATCGTTATTGCCAAACAAACGGAAATTTGTTTGTTTGCTTGTTTGTTCATTGTTGATGCATTTGTGCGTGTGGGAGAGTGAGTGGGAGTGTGATTTTCTTCTGCTCTCTTAAGTGGTCGTTTTTTTATTTTACTTTATTATTATTTATTTTATGTTGTTGTTTTTTTTTTGCTTTCATGTTGCTGCTATATTTTTTAGTTGTAGTTGTTTTTGTTGTTATATTTCTTGTGGTGTTGCTCATGTGTAACTTTCAAGTATCAAAAGTTGGTTTTTGAGGTTACTTTTTGATGTTCTTAAATGTGTGCAAATATTACTGACTCTGTGTGTGTGTGTGTGTCTGCTTTGTGTTTGTGTGCAAAGTAAGGAGTAGATTTTTCATTAGAGTAGTTTTGGGAGGCATTTTATTTACACATTAATAAAAAAAATATATAAAAATCTAATAATTTTACATCATGCTGTTACTGCCACATATCAGGGATGTAAAGTCATAATTTTGAGAATCACATAAAACCAATTTTTATAAATATTAACTTCACTTTGGAAGCTATTAAGGCAGAAAAAGTTAAAAACAGTTTCACACATACATACGTAATGGACAGTGAAGTAGAGTCGAATATTATTTCGAGTTATAAACGCAGAACTCAGTCATCGGCCATCATGTGAATCTTAGTGTTTTAGGTATTCATGGGCATATCATATTAATAAATGTTCCCAATTCCTTAGAATTCTCATATTCCAATAATTCATATAGACTTTATTCCCATAAAAATTACTTCGCAACAAAAGTCAATTTAATGGCAGCCAAATGCATTCAATGATTTATTATTTGATATACAATTGCAATGTGAATGTAGACATAATCGACTAAAATTATTCGAACAAATATAATCGAATAAACTTAATCGAATATTTGAATAAACATAACGTAGAAAATTAGTTGAATAAAATTTTTCCAATATTAATATTTCAATACATATAATCGAATAAAATTATTTAAACAAAATTAGTCGAATAAACTTAATTGAATATTTGCATAAAAATCGAATATTTGAATAATGAAAAATAGTTAAACAAAATTATTTGAATATTGTTATTTAAAAATATATAAAAGAATAAAATTATTCGAACAAAAATAATCGAATAAACTTAATCGAATATTTGAATAAAAATCGAATATTTGAATAATGAAAAATAGTTAAACAAAATTATTCGAATATTGTTATTTAAATATATGTAATCGATTAAAATTATTCGAACAAAAATAATCGAATAAACTTAATCGAATATTTGAATAAAAATCGAATATTTGAATAATGAAAAATAGTTAAACAAAATTATTCGAATATTGTTATTTAAATACATATAATCGATTAAAATTATTCGAACAAAAATAATCGAATAAACTTAATCGAATATTTGAATATAAATAATAATGAAAAATAGTTGAATAAAATTTTTTGAATATTATTATATCAATATATTATATAAGCTATTAAAATTAATCGAACAAATATAATCGAATACGTTTAATCGAATAATTAAATAAAAATATTTTAATATTATTATTTGAATATATTATACAATCGAATAAAATTATTTAAACAAAACTTGTCAAATAAGCTTAATGGAATATTCTAAGTTATTTTGAATAGAAATAATCGAGCGAAGTTATTCGATGAAAAATAGCCGAATACAATATTATTCCAATAATAATTATTTATGTTGTTCTTCTTAAGATGTTTTGATGACATTTTCACAAGTCACATATCATATTAATAAATGTTCCCACTGCCTTAGAATTCTCATATTCCAATAACTCATATTGACTTTATCCCCATAAAAAAAATACTTTGCAACAAAAACCAATTTAATGGCAACCAAACGCATTCAATGATTTTTTATTCGATATACAATTGCACTGAATTGTCCGTCTCTGAAGCTGATACGTGTCAATATGTCTTAGGGGGTTGTATATTTGTTTTTCCTTGTTTTTCTATTTGTTTTTGCCATTTTTCTCCTTTATAAAAACTAATTGTTGAATTTTTTTGTTTTACTTTAAAACAAACATTTGGAACACCCAGTTTTCGTTTCGTTTTTTTTCCTTTTTCTGTTTGCGGAAAACTGTGTCTGTGTGTTATGAGTACCAAAGCAAAAAATTTTAATGTTTTAATAATAGATAAAATCAACAGCAGCTGCAAAAATGACACGTACACACTAGGCTGCATGAATGGATGTGCACCAGCTATTGATTGCTGAGATATTTTATTTGTAATTAATGATAGTTCTAAATTTAAAATGCTCTTGCTAACTTTAACTATTTGCGAATTTTGGATGAATGGATAATATCATGCTCGAGAATATGCATTTATTGTCCCATTGTGCAAAAGTATGCAACCACAAGGTGTGTTGTGTGATACATTTTACTGAGCCAACAATAAAAACCCTATAAGACTTTGTATTTCATATAATTTAATGTAACAGTTTCTGTTTAATTACAAAAATTTTTTGTTGTTGAGTCATCCTAAGAACACTTCAAGTGAAAATATGGCGGAATTTCATTTATGGAACGTTCGTTCTATTCTCTAAGTTATTTCATTTTATCAAAAGACATTGTTAAGCAGCGCAAGTATTTCGTGGCTTCTTTTATTAATAATTAGTCATTGTGCACAGTTTTAGTTTAATTGTAATTTAATTGAATTTGATTTTGTTTCACGTTGAATTTGTAAATTTTTGGCATATCACTTGAAGCTCTGTTCAGAGTGCTGTTGAAAATAATGGAAACGTATGATTTTTTTTTCTAATTTAAACTTAATATGGAAACCACTGTAATCAATTTTAATTGTCATTAACAATTCGACTATTTAAGAGCAGCATTGTGATTAATTAAAACCCAAAGTACTAGTTTCTTATTTGATTAGCGTACATTTTATTAACCGTAATTATAATTAATCGATTAATAATTACATTTTAATTGCCATTAGGAATTTCAAAGCTCCGAAAATAGAAAAAGTAGAATAAACAAAATATATGGAAAACTATTATTTTCATTTTCAAACCGTTAAAACTTTTGAATGAATTGAAAAAACACTTTTCTCGAATTATTTCGTTCACGCTATATAACGAAGACATCAATCGTGAACGTGATTTTCCCATGTCCAAGAGATGATTGGTTTGGGGAATGGCTAAAGCCTTTTAAAACTTATTTCAAAAAAGCACATATAAAAAAAATTTAGGTTCTCACAAGGAAATCTAAATTTGGTAGAACTCTTTGAAACACAACTAGTTTGGTTTTGGTACACATACAGAGGCACATACATACATGCAGAAATAGTAACACTCTCTCAGAAGTAGTCGGGGAAGCGTTCTAGAAACTCAAAACGTCTAGATCTGGTGAAAATTAAAATTTTTTCCAAAACGGAATAAAACCAGCAACTTCCCGACTTTTTGCAAATTTTCCTTTTTCTTAGTGAAAAAAGTAATCGAGTCGAATTATGATTAATCGATTCATGATTAGTAGGATTATTTAATCATTAAAATTCATAATAATCGAATAATAGAATTTTTTAATAATACTGCAAGAAAAGCGATTAATAAAAACTGAAGTATTCGACTCAAATTATGATTAATCGGTTTAGGATTAGTTGGATTTTTTAAATCATTAAAATAATTTTTTACTAATCGAACAAAGAATTTCTTAATAATTCTGTAAGAAAAGCGATTAATAAAAAAGAGAAGTATTCGATTAGAAATAAGAGAAGTATTCGATTAGATTTTTTTAATAATTAAAATTCGCAATAATCGAACTTTTTAATAATTCGGCAAGTAAAGCGATTAATAAAAATTGAAGTATTCAAATCGAATTATGATTAATCGATTCATTATTTGTGGGATATTTTAGTCATGAAAATTCGTAATAATGGAATAATAGAATCTTTTTAAAAATTGTGCCAAAAAACCGTTTACAAAAAACTGAAATATTCGAGTCGAATTATGATTAATCGATTCATGATTAGTTGAATTATGATTAATCACTAAAATTCTTCATAGTCGAATAATAGAATTTTTTTAATAATTGTGCCAGAAAAGCGATTAATAAAAACTGAAATATTCGAGACGAATTACGATTAATCGATTCATTATTAGTTGAATTTTTTTGATCACTAAAATTCTTAATAATCGAATACATAATAGAATTTTTAATAATTCTGCAAGAAAATCAGTATTCGATTCGAATTATGATTAATCGATTAATGATTAGTTGGAATTTTGTAATCATTAACATTCGTTATAATCGAATTGTAGAACTTTTAAATAATTCTATAAGCAAAGAGATCAGTAAAAACTAAAGTATTCGATTCGAATTATGATTAATCGATTAATGATTAGTTGAATTTTTTTTAATAATTAAAATTCGTAATAATCGAATAATAGAATTTTTTATTAATTCCGCAAGAAAAGTGATTAATTACGATTAAACGATTCATGATTACTTTAATTTTTTTATTAAATAAAATTCTCAAAAATCGAATAACACTAGCTTACAAAAAAAAGTGAAACTTCGAGGAGACTCGCTGAATACGAATATTAATTTCATTTAATTTTATTAAGAAAAACTTTCGAAATATTCAACAAAATCAATTTTTATTAATTTTTACTTACTGCAGAAATAGTTGTATTAATTAAAAAATTAATAGCTTTTTATTTAACAAAATTAATTATTTTCAGTTGCTGTAACAAGAAATCTTTTTTATACAGTTTTTTATTGCAAAAAAGTTTGTAAAATTATAAAATATTCAGTTACTACTGTTGCATTGCCAGGTCTTTGGATTTTTTTTTAAATAACTCTTATTATCATGCACTATGAAAGGAAACGGTGTATTAAACCAAATTATTACGGCTAGCTTTGACGTTTGAACTAAAACTGTGGCCATGACAAGATTATAAATAATGGCCATCCGTTCAATTGTTTTATCAGTTCAATCTCTGTGCAATAAAAAGAAATGGAACAGTTTTTGTTTTTGGTTTAGAAATCATAACGAAAGCCATAGAATAGTTTGTACAATATAATCGTAATAAAAAGTGGAATAAAAATTTTATAAATACAGTGCACACAATATGTAAATATACGGAGCATATTTGATGGTGAGTGTCAAGTAAAGTGTGGTCGACCGCAACTTAGCCGTTATTTTTTTAATAAATTTGTTTTTTTTGCCATGAAGACCCAATTGTTACAACAAATTTTCTGTACGATAATAAATTTTGCACACTGTTACAAAATATTATATCTTTGATTAGACGTCCTATTTGTTTTATCATAAAATATGCATAAAATATGTAGATTGTTTTTTTTTTTTTTTTTGGAAAATAGGAGTTTGTGAACGTTTTAGTGTATGAGTACGTCTTGCCGCATTTGTTTCTACTTTCAGTAGTTTCCTTTTTTTTTATAAAAAACAAATAGAAAACGTTACTGACTTGAATCGCGTGCTTAGAATTTTTAATGTTATTGATTTTTTTGTTTCAACTTTATAACAGCAATTGCCTGCCTTTTCCTTTTTTGGGGTTGGATTTGTGTATAAATGAATGAATGAATGTGTGTGTGTGTGCTCGTAAATGAGTTATTAATAAAAGTGTGCATGTGTATGATGTTGCAAGAGTGTGTGTGCTATAAAACTGCAGGCATAACAGAATTATGTATAATTTTACTTTGAATATAATAATGATTTTGCTGAAAATTTCTAAATTCTTATTTGGTTTTCTTCAAGTTTTTGTTAATGTCTAAAACCTTAATTATGTTCTTTATTTCCCGCAACGAAGTATTTTTCAGTGATCGTTCAGCGGCCGCTATCTTCCTAGTGCCATAAAATTTTTAAGATTTACAAGCAAACGATTTTCTACAGGATACAACAAAAGCAAATACATAAAAACTATATCCAAAAACGAATTAAATACTTATATAAATTTATTCGAATGGTGCAAATATAAAATTTTCATATAATGCTTTCCGAATAAAAATTAGTCGAAATAATATTATGATCCTATAAATAAAATTTGTTCCAATATATTTTAATCAAATCGAAAATTATTGGAATAAAACGTAATCGATTAAGACTTAAATAAAATTATTCGAATAAAAGTAATCGAATAATATAATCGAACAATTAGTTCATTTTATATAATCCAATAATATAATTCAAATGCAAATAATCGAATAAAATTCTTTAATAGAAAATAATAGAATAAAATTAATCGAATAAAATTATAAAATTAGATTAATAATTGATAGATTATTCGAAATAATAGTAATCGAATAATTAGTTCATTTTATATAATCCAATAATATAATTCAAATGCAAATAATCGAATAAAACTCTTTAATAGAATATAATAGAATAAAATTAATCGAATAAAATTTTTCGAAGATTAATAATTGAATAAATTTATTCGAATATTCATATTTGAATGATAATAATCGTTTAAAATCATTCGAACAAAACTTTGTCGAATAAACTATATGTTTGAATAAAAATAATGATGAAAAATAGTCGAATAAAATTATTCGAATATTATTATATCAAAATATATAAACGAATAACATTATTCAACAAAAATTAGTCGCATAAACTTAATCGAATATTTGAATAAAAAAACAATACAGAAAAATAGTCGAATTAAATTGTGTGAATGTTATTATTTGAATATATTATATAATCGATTACAATTATTCGTACAAAAATAATCGAAAAAACTTAATCGAATATTTTAATAAAAATCATGATGAAAATTAGTTGAATTGAAATTTTCCAATATTATTATTTGAATATATATAATCGAAGAAAATTATTTAAACAAAATTAGTCGAATAAACTTAATCGAATATGTGAATAAAAATCGAATATTTGAATAATGAAAAGTGGTTGAATGAAATTATTCGAATATTGTTATTTGAATATATATAATCGATTAAAATTATTCGAACAAAAATAATCGAATAAACTTAATCGAATATTTGAATAAAAATAATAATGAAAATTAGTTGAATAAAATTGTTTGAATATTATTATTTCAATAAATTATATAATCGATTAAAATTAATCGAACAAAAATAATCGAATAAATTTAATCGGATATTTGAATATAAATAATAATAAAAAATAGTTGAATAAAATTTTTTGAATATTATTATTTCAATATATTATATAATCGATTA
This sequence comes from Linnaemya tessellans, assembly GCA_951800035.1. NCBI lineage: Eukaryota > Metazoa > Arthropoda > Insecta > Diptera > Tachinidae > Linnaemya > Linnaemya tessellans. The sequence continues at coordinate 119,433,625 of OX637534.1, read as the reverse complement.
AAATTAATCGAACAAAAATAATCGAATAATTGAATAAAAATAATGATGAAAACTAGTTGAATAAAATTATTTTAGTATTATTATTTGAATATATTATACAATCGAATAAAACTATTTAAACAGAACTAGTCAAATAAACTTAATGGAATATTCTAAGTTATTTTGAATAGAAATAATCGAGCGAAGTTATTCAATGAAAAATAGCCGAATACAATATTATTCCAATAATAATTATTTATGTTGTTCTTCTTAAGATGTCCTTTGATGAGATTTTCAGAAGCTAAGATATTTTTATGTATGATTATATATGTAGATTGTTGTAAGAAACATAATATAATTTAAACAAACCTATTCTTTTAAATGTTGTGTCCCAGAAGAATTCGATTGCTTTTATAGCAGCAATGGCCGTTAACATTTATGACTGCCTGTAACCACAATAATGGCTATACATTTGCTTTAAAATCCTAGTTCAGAGCCTCCTATAATCATTCACTAATTTCAGTTTATTTTATTATAAATAAATAGAACGTAATATGTTTTTGAACACTTTTCGTGCTTACCCCCCACACTCACGCACACACACCCCTATCCATGATTATTAAGTTGTGAACACGTTTTTTAATCATTCTTCTACTTAACTTTTTTTGCGTTATATAATTCTATGCTTTGTTACACATTAGCTTTTAGTGTTTAAATACTATTCTCACATCGATTTCTTCGAAACTAAACTAAATGGGTCTCAACAAACTTCCAACTATTTCGACAGTAAGTTTTATTGCGTTCACTTCGGTTTTAAGGTATTTGGCAAAAACTCATTATTCAAAAGGAAAAAATTGTGGTTTTCTGCAAAGTTTTTTACAACTTTTTTTATTTGACTGCAATTTTGTTTGCATGCTTGTTAGTTTGTTGTAAATTCTTTGCTTAATTTATGACAGTATGGTTTTTAAAATGTTTGTGTGCATGTGCCAGCACGGATAAAGGCTAATAAAAAGATTTCGAAATTAAAGAGCAGAAGAAAAAGTTGCTATACGAGATGTTTTTGAAAATATTTAAAGTGTTTTTTTTTTCATTTGCTTATAGAGTTGGAAATATTGGAAAATATTTTTTTTTTCATTAAAGGTGTAGTTTAATAATTTATTATGAATAACATCTATTCTAGTCCATCAGTTGCTTTGAAATTATTTTATGTGATATTTTTTAATTAGAAAGTGATGCTTTAAAATCATCACCTTTCACAGATAACAAGAAAAAAAATACCAATAAAATAAATTAAAATATTTGAGCAACAAGTAATTAAAGAAAAAGTTGTTCTTGTACTGTGTACTATAAAATATACACTGAGGCAAAAATATTTTAATATTGTGGACATGACCTCAATTCCAATAAACAGAACTCATGATGGCCACTTTAGCCAAAATATTTTTTTTCCTATTTTTAATCACGTTGTAACTTTAATGCGGTCATTTATCTTGTGATTGATGGTTTTTATTACTAACAATCATGTCTGATCATGTCTTATTGATGTCAAACCTTTCAGCCGTGCCTGTAGCTACATTAATTTAATATGACAGTCTCACATTTATTTTTTTTTTTTTGTGGACAAATTATTACGATTTCCCATAAAAATTTTCAACATGATGCGAGTAGTTGTAAAACTCTATACATATTTGTTGCTATGAAACCATGTTAAATTGAAGTTTTATAAGAGTTGAAATATATAAAGATTTTTTTCCTAGCACATCAACTGGCTTAAATATTTTTAAAGGGGCTTTACAGTAATAGGTGTTAATTATTTAATCCATTATTGGATATCTACACATTTTTTAGGGCTGAATTGAAATTACAATTTTTTAGCTGCAGGTAAGTGAAATAATAAGTAGTTGCTTGCAATGTAAACCGAAGTAGATTTGTCATATTGCATATTTTTGGAAGCCAAATTGCAAGAACTCACCACTTAAATTCTGATAAGGCAACTTTTTGTTGGCCTAAATGTATTCAATTATACTAGTGCATATTTAAATTTAACTGTGTACTAAGCAAATTGTCCTCTAAGTCCTTTTATATCAAAATAAAAATAAGCAACAGTTTCCCAAGAGTAGGCAATAAAATTTTAGAGTTCTAAAAACCCCAGGTTTTTCAGCAAATTTGTTTACACATAAAATAATATTTCATAACAATTTAAATTTCGATCGATATTGAATGCCGTAATTTGCCCCCAGAACTGTTGGGTTAAGTACTTTTTTAAGTGAGCAAGGCCATGTATGGCATACATAAGTACACGTAACCCACACACACACACACACAGAGGAGTGTTTGTCTACAGGTAACAAAATTCATTAAAACTTTTGTTAAGCTGTTTGTTTTTTCGGTGGAAAAAGTCGTTAATTTTGTGAAATGTATTAAAAATAAGAGTAAACGGAAACAGCTTAAAGCTCACACACACAAGCATCTATATAAGTATGTGTTCATAAAAACATTTTACATTTAAAATTAATTGCGACTACACGAGTTTATAGTTTATAGACTAGTTTGGTTCGATTCACACACACACACACACACCCATAGACACACACACGCACACACACACGCATACATACATACAGACATAATGACACCCTGCCAGCAGTAGTCAGGAAAGCTTTCGAGAAACTCAAAACATCGAGATCTGGAGAAAATTACTGATTTTCTGAAAATTTTCCCTGTTTTACCAGGAGTTTAAAAAATTCAACCATCATCAAAATAGTCAGCAAAAAGATCAAACTTTAAAATATGTTGCAAAAATGAATTGAATAAATTAACAAAAAATTCCTTTTTAAATGAAATATTAAAAAAAATGCAGCAAAGGATAAAATATGCAAATATATGCAAATATATGCACTCACAAATCACTGTCAATGTTCAATCTTTAAAATATGTTGCGAAAATGAATTAAATTAATGAACAAAAAATTCCTTTTTTAATAAAATTTGATAAAAAAAGGGCATTAAAGACTAAAATATGCAAATATATGCAAAAATATGCACTCACAAATCGTTGAAAAAATTCAAACTTTAAAATAAAATGGGAAAAGGAATTAAATATATTAAAAAAAAATTCATTTTTAATTAAAATATGCCAAAAAGGGCATCAAAGGTTAAAATATGCAAAAATATGCACTCAAAAATCACTGCCAAAATTCAAAGTTTAAAATATGTTGCGAAAATGAACTCAATACATTAACAAAAATATCTCCTTAAACGAAATATGCAAAAAAGTGCATCAAAGGCTGCAATATGCAAATATATGCAAAAATATGCACTCACAAATCGCTGCAAAATTTCAAACTTTAAAATAAAATGGGAAAAGGAATTAAATACATCAACAAAAAATGCCTCCTTAAACGAAATATGCAAAAAAGTGCATCAATGGCTGAAATATGCATATACATGCAAAAATATGCACTCACAAATCACTGCCAAAATTCAAACTTTAAAATATGTTGGGAAAAGGAATTAAATAAATTAACGAAAAATTCCTTTTTTAATAATATTTGCTAAAAAAAGTGCATTAAAGGCTAAAATATGCAAATATATGCAAAAATATGCACTCACAAATCACTGTCAATGTTCTATCTTTAAAATATGTTGGGAAAAGGAATTAAATATATTAACGAAAAATTCCTTTTTAATTAGAATATGCCAAAATGGGCATCAAAGGCTAAAATATGCAAATATATGCAAAAATATGCACTCAAAAATCACTACCAAAATTCAAAGTTTAAAATATGTTGCGAAAATGAATTCAATACATTAACAAAAATATCTGCTTAAACAAAATATGCAAAAAAGTGCATCAAAGGCTGAAATATGCAAAAATATGCACTCACAAATCGCTGCCAAAATTCATAAAAACCTCGAAAATTAATAAATATATTGTTGCGACTACAATTGGTGGCACAACAAAAAACATGCAATTGCATATTTACGTTTCTCCTGGTTACGACTTTTAAACATGGAACTCTTTATCGCTCTCTAAATCCTACAATCGCATATTTTATAATAAATATTTTTGTATAAAAACCTTTTCCATACAAATTACAATTTATTGCTCAAGTAGTTATTAGTGAAAACACAAGAATATAGAATAAACAAATTGCTATACTACAAGTGTTCAACTTTGACCTCGTTATGAAATAGAAAAGTTTTGTCATTCATAAAAAATCTTAAACAGCAAAAAACAAAGAAAAGAGAAAAGAAAACTTGCCTTCTTCTATAATGAATTAATTATTATAACCAAACCATTGACAAATCAAAGGAAGGTGTGAGCGCAAAGTGGCAGAAATAAGAAAATCACCATTAACAACTTTTGTTGCTGTTGTTGTGTTCTATATTCATTCATACCCGTAACTAATTGTTGTTGCTGGTGTTTGTGTTTGAGTTCGTGTGTGTGTGTGTGTGTGTGTGTGTATGCATTCATGTGCTTCTAATGCGTTTTACTACAACATCGTTCTTCACATTTTAATTGCAATTAAAGGTATTAAAAACATATTAGAAAGTCATTACACAATGTTCCCATTAATTAAACTTAATTAAATTTGTACTCAAACTTTTTCATAATTTATGAATGAGACAGACAGTCTCTCCTTCTTGTGTTCAAGAAAGAAAAAAATCTATAAGTGGAAAAAACATAAAAATAGTTTTGCATATTACAACTAAAACTATTTGCGTTGCTCGTGTCTAGTTATTCTCTGCTGTTGAGTGACGTACAAACTGCAACACAATGGGTTGGAGGTGGCTTAGATACACATAAAATTATTTATAGGTGCTACTACAGACAGACTTAAAGAAAAAAAAATGTGTGATACAATAGAATCTTGTCTATTTAAGTTGCCAGTCTTAAAGTCATATATGTTTTTATTATTATTTTATTTTTTTTTTGTATATTAATTGTGCTGTAAGCCTCACCATGGCGTTGCCGCTTCTTTGTTTGCTAGACAGTTTTATTGCTTTTATTGTTGTATAAATTATAATGACTGAAAGTTCATTGATTTGTAGTGTCACCACTTGATTGTAGGTTCATTATTCAGTAGAGTCCTTGCTGGCAATCGTTTTCTTTTGTGTTGCATTATTATTTCTTTTCTTTTTCCTTTTATTATTATTATTATTTTCTTTTTGTTTTTTTTGCTTTGTTGTATTTTATTTATTGTTTAATACATATAAAATAAAAGCGACCTTATCTATCAATGTCATCTTTGATGTCATGTAATGTAAGCATGTGTGTAGTATGTAGTGTCGCTCACACATATGTACGTAAATATATATGTATGTATGTGTGTATTCATGTATGTACATGTACACACGCGTTCATATGTACATGATGTTTCCTTTAATTGCGTGCATAGTCTATTGGCTACCCAGCAGTTCTGATGCTGTGTGTGGATATTAATGCATTTTGATGTGATGTTAAGAGCACAAAATGTTTTTCTTTAACTTTTACAAAAATAAAGGATCTTGCAATAGGGTGTTGTGAACTTTGATAACGGCCATCTTGTTGAGGCTACATCAGTCAAATTAGTTTTCATTTATTCAGTCTGTTTTACCATGAATGGATATAGAATTGAGCAACTCGTACTATTGGCTGAAATAGCTAACACGAGATCATGAAGCCGAAGGTCCGGAGTTCGATTCCGCACTTAGCCATGAATGTGGTGGCGAATTGTTTGATCAGCATTAGCGCATGGTTGCGTTAGTTGTTGTCTGCCTGTTACGGTGTCGAAGGACTCAACATTGATCAGTGAACATAACGGGCAGCGATCGCAGAATAACAGACCCCTTCTTCGTCGTCCCTGTAGGAAAAATTAGTCGGAGATGTAAATTCTTTATTTTATAATTTTTCTGCATATGTTTTCTCAATACTATTCTCTCTCTTCTATTTCCGGTGCAATGCCCTGCATGTATGGGGGTCATCAAATAAGTTCTTTGACATAAAAATATATCATTTGCTTAGCAAAATTACAAAAAGAAAACTTTAAAAATTATATTGTTGTTTTTTAGAGGTTGGTTTAGTTGTTCTTAGGGGAGCTTTTTTCCCCCTGGCCCGATTCAGCCCATCTACGAATTTGACCTTTGCTATCTTTTATAATATATTTATACCAAATTTCAAGGGCCTGGCATTTTGAGTTTGGACTGTGTCGTGATTTCCACAGATTGATGGGTGGAGATGGCTAAATCGTTTTAGATTTCATCACTGATCAAGAATATATATATTTCATGGGGTCTTAGAGGTATATTTCGCTGTGTTACACACGGAATGACAAAGTGAGAATATACCCTGCAATTCTTTTTAGGAGGGTTTAAAAAAGGGCCAGCCCATTACTGTCAACGATGATCGCAGTTGATCGATGATTATCTACTTTTCTTGGAGTTAAGCTGGATGATGTGGACACCAACGAGATGTAGTTTCAATAGGACGGCACTACATGGCACATTGAACATTCTGCACGAGAGATTTGAGGTCGTGGTCATCTCATTTGAATGTGATGTGAACTGGCCACCGAGATCGTGCTATTTCCCTAGGTTAAACTTTTTATTATAGGGTGTTCTTAAGTCGCAGGTGCCTGCGCAGAATTCAGCCTGATTTAAGCGCCAGAATCGTGGAAAATTGCACATTTTGGATGTGGTCCAGCCAGAGAAGCCGTGGCGGATATTTAATGGATATTATATTCCCACATAATGACGTCACTAGATCTTTCAAGCCAATAAAAAAACTTCAAAGATATCTCACATACACTTTTTTTCTATTTAAATTTAAAGATACCTCGCTCTTAATGAAACACTCTTTAATTATGGAAACGGCTCATAAGTGCGTGTATGTTTGTGAGGAAGGAAAATTGAAAAGCTTTTACTGAGCGGAACTCATTCCTTACAGCGTATTTTGCACTTTCAGCATGCAAACACTAACATTTTCTGTCACAATGACACTCATTCTTTTGAACGATTTATTGTAACAATAAATTTTATAGACACGTGCATACCCACACACACCGTAAACTAAGAGCCAAGTTTTCCAAAATATAATAATGGGAATGTTTGAATTGCTGGCAGAAGAATAAACTCAACCGGCAAAATACACTTCAGTTACGTGCGAAATCGAATTTCTGGGAGGCAGAGCAAAAGAAGAGACTAAACAGACTCGAAAAATACAATAGATCTATTCACAAACTTGTGCAAAGTGCAAAATTGCAAGTGCAAAATATTTGTACTGTACACCAAAAAAAAATGCTCTCAAATGCCCTCTCAAATTGCAAATGCAATGATGCCAGACTATTTGCACAAGATTAGGAATAGGGCTAATAAAACTAGCTAAGCCGTGGAAAAAGGCTGCTGTTGGCTGAGAGTCTGAACACAATGTTTGCGGTGCGGTACGATTTATATTTTATGTTTTATGACAAAAATTTATGAACTTCAAAATCATGGTTTTTAATTACAATCATGTCCACATCGCCAATTATTAAAAAAAAAATATGGCAACATCAGCAAGAGAAAGAGTGTTAAAAATTGAGAGGATAAGAAAGTCCGCAATGAAAATAAAATAGATTTTAATTTTATGCCTTTCCGCACTGCGGTTTTTAACTTCAAAATCGTATGAAAAACTGTATCGGAATAAATTATCGTTTCATTGTGTTCAGACTCTGAAGTGGTTAACGAGTTCACCAAGGCGAATTCATACCAGGTGGCCTTAGTTCAGAAAATGGTGATCAGCTGTTACCAAGTCAAAATTATTGAACTGTCAAAGTGTTCTTCTGGTTTTTCGTTTTTGTGTGCGGCCATTGTTTTTTCCAAAGCATTTCATTTGGCAGTTCAATAAATTTTACACAGAGTTGCATAAGTGAGTTCACCTTGCATGAATTCGCCTTGGAGTTCACTATGCAATCGGAGGTCGGGAATTCGACTCCATATGCCGCCAAGTCAGGAACAGAGAATAGAATTTTACTGATCTGCATTTATGCGGGATTGCACTAATTGTTGCCGTCTTGTCCAAATAATGAAGACAGTACTGCCAACAATTGACACAAGCGAGTACTAAAAAAGCTCTCTCCCAAGCAAAATTAAAAATAAAAATTGCTAAAAAGAAAGAAGAGTAAGATGTTACAAAATAATTTGCTAAATTCAATACTCAGGGAAATAGTGAAGTATTTTTTTGGTGTAGAAATTAGCGAATTCAAACAAAAATGTCTCAGCAATTTAATTGAGCAAACAATCGGTTTTTTGTTTGTTTTTGAAGCAGCAGCCAGCTAAGCGTGTTCTATCCTGTCCCATTTTATTAACTGGAGAATTTCTTTAAAAACGAACTTAAGTCTAAATAATAAATTCTTATTTTAAGTTAACAAAACTATATTTTTCAACTCCAACAAGGACATTTGTTTATAATGGCTGGAGAAAAACAAAAAGCAAAAAAAATAAAAAAAAAATTGTCTCATGGCTGTAAACGAGTATCTTAAGGCCAGTAAGGAAAAAGCTTCCTTGTTGAACATCCTTGTACAGCAACTACAATTATTTAACTGCACATGTCATTTCATTTTCAAGAGGTTTGTTCTTTTTCCTCCTCTTCTTCTTCTTCTTCTTCTTCTATTTATTTAAAATGTGCTGAAGTTGTTGCTGTTGAGTAATTTTTGTTGGCAACAAAACTTCGCTTCTTTTTTTTTGTTAAGAAGTATTTCTTCTTTTTTTTTCTTTCTCTGCTAACAACTTGTTTAAAGACAATTTTATTCTTTTGTGCAGATATATGTGGGCTGGTTTTAAAATATGTAGGCTTATACATACATGTGATTATGTAAACGTATTTGTATATATATGTGTTCTCGTGAGTGAGTGTGTCCCGTTTATTTAACTTTGCTTTGCATGTTCATTTGTGCATAATTTTGTGTGTGCACGTTCTTTGTTATATTTTTATAAGGGGCATTTCAACTGCAGCAGAAGCAAGGAAATATTTTTATGCTTCCGAATTTGATTTGATCTGATTACGATCAAGTTCAAAATAGAAAAATATTTTTACTGTATAAAATGTTCTAAGAAAAATCATAGATGTTTGAAAATTTTGCAAAGACTCTCGGAACTGATTGCATAATTTAAAAAAGCTAAAAGAATACTGACTTACATATAAGCACACCCTGCCTACTACTACATTAGCCATGGGAGCCACATCCTTTCAAGAATTCATCGCGTGTTTCGTTTTTTCTTTTCACTTTAGAGAAACTTGTGATTAAAGCAAAGTATTTTGCAAATAATTGAGCCACAACGACGTAGGTATTTTTAAAAACCATGCAAATTTATATATTAAAGATACGTTCACATCTATCAAATATTTTACGAAGTTAACGTAACCACTAGTCTCGGTTCAAATTTTTATAATTTTTAAAAAATATTTTTAAAATGAAAAATTAATACTCAATCAGTATTGCCTTTTATTCTTTCATTTGTCGTTCATATTTTAGATATATTAAAGAAACGTTTGTAAAAAAAAAAGTGGTTACGCTTATTTCGTCAAATATTTGATAGATGTGAACGTTGCTTTAGGCATATTTAAATATTTTTCAAACTAAAAAGTAAATTTATTGGACTTAAAACTATTTTCAGTGCACGTCAGATTTGGTCCATAACCTGTCCGTTTTCGTCAATGCGGCATATTCAGCATTCTTTTTTATTTCAATTTACCCTTTCCTTTTTGATGTTGAAGAAATCTTAAAGTAGTCTATATTACCTTTCTAAATAATTTGTTAAGTCGCGGATTTGAACTTGAGCCTGATTAATAATTCCTACCATAATAATTAAATTTATCCATAGATAATTACACAAAATAAAATATAAAAAGTTATATGGATGTTTTTCTTTTAATTTTTGAGATATGACTAAAATTATTATATATTTTTGCAAAAATTCAATAATTCACCACTTCAATAATTTCACCACGACGTTTTGACCGTAAATATGCAATTGCATGTTTTTCCTTGCTCAACCAATAGAAACAGAAACAATAGCCCTATTCACAAACTTGTGCAAATGGTCGTGCATCATTGCATTGCAAAATAATTGTACTCCTCACCAACAAAATACATTGAAAATGCTCTCAAATACTCTCTCAATTTGCAAATGCTATAATGCATGACCATTTGCACAGGATTGTGAATAGGGCTAATATATTTATAAGTTTTAATGCTTTTTATGAATTTTTGGCATCGAACAATTACAACTGAAAGTCCATACCATCTATTCTATGCATATGAGTTTCATACTTTCTGTGTATTCTAGGCGTTTCTAAATTCAAGTCACAAGCAAAGCGGGTTTATATGCCCATCTGCTTTTTCCCCTTTGAATACAAAAAAACCATGGTGAAATGAACGTATTTATGGATGGATGTTGAAATAAATATCTTCATGGTGAAAGAAATATATTTTTTTCACCATGACGAAAAAAAAAACAAAGAAAAGTATTCCAGTTCACAAATATGTTTATTTCACCATGACAAAAAAAAAACAAAAACAAAGAAAAAGTAATCCACGTCACAAACCTTTTCTCAACACACATAAAAGAGTAGAAACTAAACCACTTTATCCATTTCATGTCTGCACGAGCTTTGCTCTGTATCATGTTACATGCAATTGCTCTGAATCTATTTTCCGAAAGATGCATAGGACGCCTGTTTTTGCATATATTAAACTTTCCAGTATTTTTATATATATATATATATATATATATACATATATTAACTCGAAATATTAACAACAACAAAAAAGATATTGCAGTTTAATAACTTTTTCATAAATTTTATGCAAAGATTTTAAAAAATTATTTCTATTGTTCATATCTACACAAAAATACCTTCCAAACTATACAAAAACTATAAATATTTTTGGACCATAAAATATTTAAAAGTGTACCACAAAAATATGTGTAGCGTATTTATATAAATTTTTCACATTTTTATGCTTTCGTTGCATATTTAATATACATTTCCCTAGTTATGAAAAATGAAATCCAATACAAGGAAAACTTGTAAAAAACAAGGCAACATTAATTTTTCAATCTACACAGAACTTCAAGCGGAAAGCCCGACATATAAAAAGTTTCTTAAGAACAGTTTTACTAAATATTTTATATATTATTATTGCTTTTAATACAAAAGTCTCTACTTTTGCATGTAAAAAGTTATTATAAAGAAAAAATTTTTTGTTAACACCACCTACACATTTACACCTACATACATACACAAGTTTACATCTTACTTCTTAATGTACGTATGAGATAGATCATCAACCGTACAAGTATGTTAAAGTTATAAAGAATTTGAAATGAAAAAGCAAAAACTTACTTACCTTGGCTTTTTATAACTGATGTGTTGTTGAAGTTTTAAGATTTATCTGAAGAGCAGAGTTTGTCCATGGGAGAATCTGAGGAAGACAAAAAAAAAAAAATGTTTTAAAATATAAAGTTGTAATGAAGAACATGCTAAATAAATTTGTATTTAGATTAAAAGATTAACAAAACCTGGATAGATTTTTTGCTAAAAATTTAATTAAATAAAGAGAGCAGGCAAGAAATCAGGTTATAAGTTTGATTAAATAAAAAATTAAAACATGGCATAGATTTAAGTGCAAAAGCCAACAACAATAATTGACTTATTTTTATTTCCCACATTAAGTGTGTGCATAGAACTTAATTGCTGATATAGAGTTATTTGCCTGAAACGGGGCAAGACTTCCATTTATTTGCCAGAAATTTCTCGATCCAAATTTTTATTGCATTATTAGTACAAATAGAAATTTGAACAATTTGCTTAATACAATAGCTTTAATTAAAAGGAATTCATATTTGCACGTACCAAAGTAAACCACTCCGGTATAAGCAAAATAAGATTTAAATTTGCTAGAGAGTTCTGCAGGAAATTAAACAGTTCAATTTGCAAAGCACAAAATACCAAATGTAAAAAAAAAACACACAAGAAATTAAATCATTTCAAAAGACACTCAAAAACATATTTCAAATAAATACGTAGAGGTTTTTGGAAAGAAAGTACGTATGTATGTATGCATGTGTGTATGTGTGTGATGATTTAATGACAAACACAAATTTTGTAACAATTTCTAGGATGTAACATTTTCTGTAGCCATTCAGGTGGTTTTGACATTTCAATTTTGCCTTTAACTTCGGAGAGATTCTAAAATATACTCGTATTTGAAGGAGTGCAACAAAAACAATATATTTATAAAAGAAAAAATTGCAATTAAGCAATGGGTCAGAAAAATTATATGATTTTTTGTTGTTGTAAATTGCTATTTGCTACACATGCTGCCACAGAAAATGAATTGTGCTGTGTGTGAATTTATCGATTAATAGAAGTGTAAGTAAAAGATATATATTTTCTTTGGGGGGATTCAAACAGTCGTATAGTTATAAAATGTTAAAAAATATTTTTTTCCAGGACAAAAAAACATAATATAATAATACAACTAATCATTCTATTTTTAATTTGTAAAACTTTCTCCAGCAACTGCTTAAATTGATTCCCTCACTGTTTAACAGCGTTAACAACAACAACTCCTTTTAATTTTGAAAAATATTAAAAATAATAATAATAAAATAGATTTACAATATATATTTTTTTTATTAAAAATATATCTATGCATTTTCTTCATTTAATATCGAGCACATCACAACACGTCTTATTTCGTTCTCATTTAAATAGACATCAAGACGTATGATTATTGATAATACACCATTAATAATTTTGCTTACAAATAATATTAATCATACGTCACGTCCGACGAACATGTCTGACTTTGTGCATAATATTAAACACATTGAATGAATATGTGTACTATATTAAGCAATTTGTTTGTATAAATTGCACGTACAGAAGTATCAATACACGTTGTTATCAAGCGGGAATTTAATTAAAATTTAAAAAAATAAATGCGTTTGATAAAAATATTCCGTTGAAATGTCTAGAGTTAAACTACTTTGTTTATTATTTTATTTTATTGTAAAGCGTGTTGTTTTTAGAGTGTCACATCATCACAGCAACGCGTGCAAATTTTTGAAATTTTTAATCAAAATAATTATTCTATACGTCAAACTCATCGTGCACTTCTTCCATTTTATGGCAATCATAATCGTCCTTCAGAGCGGCTAATTCGATGAACGACTATGATAAAGTTTTACGTCAGCAGCTGTCCACAAGAACCTCATCCGACGATGTTCTCAATATAGTATGAAATTGGGTGTTCACCACCACCCCCGTGCACCACAGGGTCCTCACTTAAGCGACCCTTGAGTCACTCAGGTGGCAATTTCTAAAACATGGTAGGGCAATGTTCCATGCTCTAACTCCTTGCTAAAGTGTTCGATACTATCTAGAAGATTTTAGCTCTATGAGGCACGAAAGTACCCCAATAGAACCCCATTTGTTCATTCACAACAACATATAGATTTTGCTACTATCAGCCGGACCGAAACCCAACCGTAAAGATCGGTCATCACTCCTTATCTGACAAATCTTCCACCAATTGGTATCAACCACAAACCACCATGTGAACTCCTGAAGGCGACCTCACCAATATTCAGTCGCAGTAAACTGCTGGGCCAACGAACGGGCTGACTGTCTAGCTAAAAGAGGAGCACATCGTAGATTCATAGGACCGGAACCCTTCTTTGGCATCTCAGGAGGATATGTCAAAGAACAGAATGACTCCTGGGCTAGAGTGGAGTTTAATCGCCACTGGAAAGCCCTTCACGGCCTAAGACAGGCAAAACGTTTCATTACGTTATCTCGGAACAAATCCCAAAAATTAATTTTGATGGACAAGAATGACCTCAGATTATTAACGGGTTGGTTCACCGGACACTGTGGTCTCAGACGACACCAGTTTACCATGGGCAATTCTGAGACCAAAGCATGTAGACTCTGCGAAGCAGAGGAGGAGACACCGGAACACGTTTTCTGCGACTGTCCGGCAGCGGCGTCGTGCAGGAGGAGGTTTCTCGGAGGCAGTTTCATGACTCCAGGGGAGGTGTACGATATCTCACCGGGTAGAGTAATTGGCTTTATTCGCAGCCTCAATCTACATCAGTGAACACTTGGGCTGCACAAAAGATCCTTTGGGTCGCGGTGCTTATGGCCTTATACAATAATAAATAAAATAAATAAAACTGCTGGGCCAGTACTGGATCCCGTGGTACCAGTTTAGATTACTGGTGAAGCCTCGAAAGCCAAACCAGTGTAGGTTCTATAAACTTTGTATTAACTTTCTTACTCAGACTCGTAGGCGAACAATTCCAAGGACAATAGATCGTTTTCGGACCACATTTACTGTGCACTGAAAATGTGCATCCTGTGAGATGCCGAACAGTGCGCACTGAAGTAGCTGCAGTCGCTGTAAAGGAAAGCATTGAAAATGATCCTAATCAATCAATTCAGTGATGGTCTCAGCAACTGGGATTGTGTCCTTCTACTTTTTGGAAATTGTTTTTAGTTGTTGAATATAAATGTTCCAGATTGCGCCTTCTACTCGTCTGCCGTGGCGGCCACATTACAGAAATCATATTTAAACATTAATTTCATAAGATTTTCTTCCCAATAACGACCGATTCATTGATATTAAAAATATATTTCCTTGTTTTATTATGATATAAACTTATGACAGATTAGCAAAAGTTAGGTCGATTGTGAGAGTGAGGGGTGAAAATAGAAGCTAAATTAGAAGGCACGCATTGCGGCGTTTGTTTATGTTGGTTCGATTTTTTTTTAATCGAAGGTCGATCGACCTCACTTTTGCTAACCTGAATTTGTTCCACAGTGTTATTAAACGTTCCTTTTTTATGAAATTTTTCCAAATGCTAAAATCAAATTTTTACGTTTTTTCTGTATATCTAATGCAGTTACAGCATTTTTTAGAGTATTTTTTGGCTTTCCCTGCTAATCACCCTCACATGCCAGAGCCCTTATTTCAAATCAAAACTCTAAATAAAGTACCTTTTTCCACTCAACTGTCATGTTAGTCCTTTTTTTTAGTTGTAAAAGAAAACCAAATATTTTATACTTTCGTGAGTCAGTTCAGGTAATTTAATTAACATTTAATTAAATGTAATTTATAATCGTTATTTAGCTAAGAGCTGCCTTAAAAAGTGTTTCACTTAAAAAGTACTCGTACACACCCACCTTTTCTTATTTAATTTTTTCTTGGTTTGTTTTATTTATCTTTTTTCTGTTCGAAAAAAATAAACTGTCAACCGAGCAGAAAATAATTTCGTGAACGACTCTTTATTTATGAAAATAAACTTCATATTTCAATGTTTGTTGTAGCTGCTGTTGGGAAACAAGTACAGGAAAAAAAAAATCCCAAATTAAACAGCAACTGACACAATGACAGCCAAAGAAAAACGAAACACAACACAAATGACAATGTCTAATAAGTACGAGTATATAAATTTATTGTTGTTTGCATTTTAACATACAAGTCAGTCTCATACGACAATATAAATAAATATGTGGGTAAATGTGTATGTTAGCAAACCTAATATGGGCTATTCCATATGCAACAGATATAAAAAATTTTTATATGAAAATCAACCGTCTGAATATTTTTTTAAAAGAATTTTTTTTTTTACAGCAGCAATACAAAATAGAAATTTTGATAGTTTTTATTTATAATTTTTTTTTTTTTAAATAGTATACGAGAATTGCATTACACGCATTGTTGTGGTTTGATTATTATTTCCTCCAAAAAAAGAATTGGAAGGTATATTCACTTTATCATTCCATTTGTAACTCAGCGAAATGTCCCCCTAAGACCCCATAAATTATATTAACTCTTGATCAGTGACGAAATCTAAAACGATTTAGCCATTTCCGTCCGCCCGTCTGTGGAAATCTTTATTCCAAACGAGAATAGCCAGACCCTTGAAATTTGGTGTTAATACATTCTGAAGAATGGCACAGATTAAGTTCGTAAATGCTCTCAATCGGGCCACAGGGAAAAAAGTTCCGCTAAGAAGAACTAAACCGACTTCTAAACAACAACATAATTTTTAATATTTTTTTTGTAATTTTGTTAAGCAATTGATATAGTTTTAGGTCAAAGAAGGTGCAGAAAATCATAAAAATACATTTTCGGACTCCGCCCCCTTAGTGGGCGTTGAAGTAACATATTACGTAAATATTCAACAAATTGCAGAATTTAAGCCCACATTCTTTAAAAAGCTAATTTGAAAGCTTTTATGACGAAGCTGAGATATTCCTACCCCTTCCCTCACCTTTGCGCCCTATATGACTCTATAACAAATTTTTTTTTTCACTTAATAACCCCAAAAATTTAGTTTTTAGTGTTTTATGGCAAAGCAGAGATGTCTACCCCACGGCCCCTTCCCGAGTGTCTCCACCACGGCCCCTACAAAATAAAGTTTTTATTAACTAAGTATTTGGAGGATATTTAAGATGCGACTCCGGTCGAATATAGCGTTTTTCTTGTGCTGTTAAGATTTATTTCCTTGGCCGTTTCATGTGTGTTGCCTCATACATGTATTTGAGTGTGTGTTTCGGTTTTCACATATACATACGATACATTGTGCATGACTGTTTGTAATTGTGAACAATAGTTTACTAATTTAGACCACGTTTATTTTAACATTTTCTCAGTTTAAACTACAGCGTGGAGGTGTGTTAAGGTGGAAACCATTATTTGTCAAAAAAATATAGACAATTAGACACTTCGACATTCATTTGCATGCAAGACACATTTTTTTCATGTATTTGAAAAATAAAAGACTTAACAAATTGTTTTGCAAGGGGGAATAAATGGCTGGTACACATGTTTCAGTAAAAAAAGGTGTCGTGGGACACCGGATAGGAACGAAGTTTCTTATTATAATAAAACATTAATTTTAAGTTCTATTCGAGGTATAAAGAAAATAATTATTCGGGTGTACATTTTTTATTATGATTTATTATTTTTTTCGCCGACCAACGAAAATGCAGAATCAATTTTGTTCCCAAACGAAATTGAATTCTGTCACGGCACGGCTGCGTATGATTAATATTTCTTTGTATGGAATCGTATTACTCATACGTCTTAAACATTGATTTAGAAACAAAAAATCTTACGTTACGGATGTTTTTGATGTGTTAACATCTATATGCGCGCCTCTAGGGCAGTAAACTATCAGTTTCAATACATACGCAAGTGTAAGGTGTAAGATGTAAGAGGTTGTTTGTTCGTTGCTTGGCAGTCGGTATTGAAAGTGATTATTGGGCGATTTTCATATAATTTTCCCACGCGATTTTCTCCGGAAATTCATAGCCGATTTTATTAATTTTTGGATTAAAACGCTAGTGCGGGTTTCGACGAAGAGTTTAGGCCAAAAATTAAGGCGATCCGATATCGGCGAGCGGAGATTTAAGTGTTTTAATTCGGAGTATTAATTTGGAGTAATATTAAACAAGTGTTTTATGTTGATCTTCGGTTTTGTCTTATGCATTGCAAAGAGAATAGTGACGTGGTTATACGTACATATATAAAAATGAGATAGCAAGACAGCAACGTATGTAGCTTATGTACAAACATAACAATGTATGTATGTACATTTGGCTGTTGCTTTGCATTCTCTTTGTTTTTTGTGGGTTTAATATAAAATAAATAAACAAAAAGGTGTTAACACATCGCCCGTGAGTTCGAACACACATTGATTTTTTTTCCCCCGGTTAGGGTGCCCCTCCACATCGTCCCATAAGGAACTCTCATCTTTCCTAATATGTCCCCTCAATACTATCCCCTCGTTTTCAGTTCCGGCGCAATGCATTACAAGTATAGGGGTCATCCACTGAGTGCTGGTACAAAAAAAAAAAAAAAAAAAACTTCGTTCCAACATATATTTTGAAATTTTAACAAGAATATGGGGAAATTTTCCAAAAAAAAACTCTTACACAAGCCAAATTATTATAATTATTATAAAAAAATTTATGCTGCTCCAATTTTCATGATCATCTCGACTTCTTTCGGCTTATCAAAACTATTTCAATTTAAATCATCAATACATGGGAAATCAATAAAAAAGATATTAAAATATTTTCCATTGCGCATCAGACAATTTTTCATTTACTTTCAGTTTTTGCTTTTATTTCATTTGTCGCATTGGTCAACGTTTTCCTAACGAAAGTAATTGAGGGCAAACAGCATTTATTACACGTTATATGTATTTCTACTATTTTTTTTTTGTCCAATTGGTTGCCATTAAGGAAATATTACACAGAAAAATCGATTTTAATTTGAATGGGGGGGAAAAAAATTGGTTGTAAAATAAAACACGCGAATAGGAAAATTACAATAATAAAAAGCAAAATCGAAATGAAAAATGAACGTCGATGTATTTGTAACTTTGAATTCACAATATTATTATTAAGAAAGAAAAAAAAAATGGGAAAAAATATTTGTGGCTATTAAGCCAACCATTGTGTTAATTTGATGGAAAAATAATTGATTTCCATAGACACACACATACACAAACACACCATTACACTTTGGACTGCGGGTCAGCGACAAATAATTGTAGAACATATAAACTTTTTTATGTGAAAAATTCACTCAAACTTAAAATTTTTTTATTAAAATAATATGAAAAGCTCAAGACGAACTAGAAATCATTTGCAGCAAAATGTTGAATTAAAAAAAAAATTTTTAATTTTATTTAAAATGTTCAATGACAATTTCAGATATATAACGTATGAGGAAAAGCTGTCAGTATTTAACGAATTTATATTTTATAGTACACTTTTAAGTAGCATGTCATTTAACAATAAAGATAAAATATATAAAATTTGAAAGGTATTTTTGTGTAGATATGCACAAAAAAAATGTTTTAAAATTTTTAAAGTAAATTTTATATAAAAACACTACATACATTTTTTGTAGTACACTTTTAGTTTCTTCTCATCCATCAATATTGATGAAAGACATAATGCTGAAAAGGTCTTCTTATGTAGATATGCACACATTATATATCCTAAACTTGTAGATTAAATTTAAAAAAAACACACACACACACCATATATATTTTGTGGTACACTTTTAAACTCTTATCATCCACCAATATTGATGAAAGACATAATTCTGGAGAGGTCTTCTTGTGTAGATACGCACACAATATCGTTTCTAAATTCGTAGATTTAATTTTATATAAAAACACACCATATGTTTTTTGTGGTACACTTTTACTTTTCCATTATCCACCAATATTGATGAAACATTTAATATTGGAAAGTTAATTTGGTGTAGATATGCCCAATATAATAATTTTATAAGTTCTTAGAGTAAATTTTTTATAAAAACACACTATATATTTTTTTTGGGTACACTTTCAGTTTGCTGTCAGCCCTCAATATTGCTGAAGCATAAAATGTTGGAAAGGTATTTTTGTGTAGACATGCAAAAAGTAATTTTATTTTTTATTTTACGTAATTTTGCATATTTTATATAAAAATGTTACACACAATTTTTTGTGGTACACTTTTTATAATTTTCTCGTCCGCTAACATTTATTGTAAATACTTTGTTTAAGAAATATTTTTGTGCAGATATGCAAAGAGTAATTTTATATTTATATTACGTAAATTTATATAAAAATGTTACAAACAATTTTTTGTGGTACACTTTTAGTATTTTTCTCGTCCGCTAATATTTATAATATATACATCGTTTAAAAGGTATTTTTATAAAGATATGCACAATATAAATATTTATAAAAATTTTTCTATAATTTCAATTGTGAAGACCCTTTTCCCCAAATTTGGCAAAAAAAATTTAATTGATTATTCAGCGGTTTTTATCTGCTTTAAGAGAGTATTTGAAATCGTTTTTAGTGTATTTTGTTGTTGTAGTGTTAAAATATTGGAACCTGTGAGAGACTGTTTGCATCGAACACTGAAACTTTAAATGGCAAATCGTTATCGCATACAGTTTATCACCAGTTTTCAATTAATTATCAGCAAACTGAGACTAAAGTGAATATATTAATTTATGCAAAACTATTTATTTGTTGCGGATAATAAGTTAAGTCTTATGCCTGCATTTTGTTACATCAGCAGACCTTTAAGCATCATGCTTGGCAACTTTTTAAACTCATAAGCTTGTATATAAAATAAAAAAAATAAACCATCAAAGTTTAAAAACAATTTAAAAACTTATAAAGGCAAGATAGCAAACAACTTTAATTCATTATGAATCTGTTTATTTTTCTTACAGCCTTTTATGCAATTAGTCAACCTTTGCTGCACAACAAAACTACTTAAGAAGCAAAACAAATAAATAAATTTGTTATTTCAGAAGTTTGTTAAATTAATTCAAGACATTGCCAGAAATTAATGATGCGGAAATATTTGTTTGCTGTGCCACATATGGCACAGTCTACAGAACCTGCAATAAGTAAATACTAGTCTGCCTTTGAAGCATTAATTTCTGAAAATATATCTCGAGTCAATGTAATAAAGGACCATCGGTTTTTGTAAATAATTTTAAAATGTCCATTTGGCACTTAATGTCGAAGTATTAGAAACTCAAATTTGTTTCTGTTTCCAATATAAAATTACCAGCAAATATGTGATTTTATTAACAAAAACAGTCTTTAAGTAATTTCCAGAAAGCAATAATTCAAGTAAGGAAATAATTTAGAGTTAAAAAAAATCGCTATTAACTTTTTTACCTCTATTTTGGTAATTTATTGTATTATTTATTAAGCACTAGGTCGTTTTTTATATAAAATTATTTGAGTTTTCTTTTATTATTCAATATTTCGTCAACAATTTGCTAACATCATCAGGAAAAGGTAATAGGAAATTGAATTTCAAATATATAAAAATTGTTTCGAAACATAACAAAAAATATTTTTTTGGTTTTTCGTAAATAATAATAACAACATCAACAAAAATTTATATATTCACCACCCCTATCATGAATAATTTTTCCCTCGAAAATTTTCCCTTTTCCCTGAAATTGCAATTATGAAAAAATTCCCCATGAATGATTCCGTGCTAAACTTAAATTCCCCTTATCGTGAATGATTTTTTCCCGCTAGTTTTTTCACTCTTTTCCCTTTAATTTATGCACTTAGTTTTCTCACGGGAGATTTACGATACAATTTTTCCCTTCGAGTGGAATAAACAGTTGACGTGAACAAAAATTCTATTTGTTATTCACGATAGGGGTGATTATATTTATTAAAGGATTTTTTTAATAAAAAGTTTGAAGGATTTTTAATATTTAGTTGAAAGAATTTTTAATATTGTTTCGAAACACACTAATAAACTAAACAATATCAAACTGTGCATAAAATAATTCATAGTTTGCATCAATAAAAATTATGAAAAAAAATTTTTTTTTTCCTACGCAATATTTTCAAATAATTATTCCCATATTTTCGACGCATTTAATTACAAAAGCCTGATAAAATAAAATGGCTTTTGTTATTCTAATAAATGGAAATAATTTCGTGCACTTTCTTTAACACACATACACTTGCATACAAATAAAAGCATGCATGCACATGACAGCACACTCATGTAAATATTTGACACAATCATGTACGTAACCAACCATCCATCCATCCATCCATTCATCCAACCATCCACCCATTCATATAAATTCATGAAAAATTTTCTATTGCGGAAGTCATTAAAAAGTGACGTCAATATGATAAAATAAGTCGTGTATGACATGTTCATTTTGTACTAGAAACATGTTTGCGTTTGGGAAATATTGGTCCCATTTTGAAAGTGAAATATCGTAAATATCTACGCCGTATCAGGCTGTTGAGAAATCTGTAAAAGTGTGTGTGTGCAGTTGGCAATAATGGCCGTGTATGGTGTAATTTGCGGATGATTTTAATTGAATTCTTGTGAAGTATTAATAAATATAATTAAAAAATTGTTAAATAGTTTTACCCGCTATTGTTGGCAGGCAATATTAGATGGACATCGGTCAAGGCTTTTAAACAGTGGCAATAGCAGCACACTAACACTAACAAACATAGAGCACATACATAAGAGATAACAAAAGCATGACACATATATACATGCCTACGAACACACACACACACACACACACACATATACACACATTCACAAGTGCAACCAACCAGTAAAATTATTGCGGCAGCCAAAGGCAGAAATAATGCACTTTTTATTCTTACACAAAAAAAATTAAAAGAATATCCTTTTCCAATAACAGTGGGCTGCAATTTTATTAGAAAATTTAAACAAATACTCGTGTACTCTACAATAGCAACAAAAAGCAGGCACTTTACTTTAAGCCACACAATGCTGCTATTGAGAGCTCGAAAACAAAAGGCAGATAATAAAAAAATAATTATTAACCCTTCAAAGGCCCTTGTGGGCTCTTCTACATAAATTTTTTTAAGTGTAAAAATTTATAAAACATTTAAATTATTTACAAATAGTGGAATTTTATAAATTTTGAAACATAGACAAGCAGTGCTGTTAAATTTTTTTTATAACCTACAAAAAAGAATTGGAGGGTGGGTATATTCACTTGGTCATACCGTGTGTAATGCAGCGAAGTATCCCTCTAAGACCCCATAAGGTATATATATTATTGATCAGTGATGAAATCTAAGACGATTTAGTCATGTCCGTCCATCCATCCGTCCCTCTGTGGAAATCATGAAATCAGTCCAAACGACCCTTGAAGTATTTTTATGCAATTTTGTTAAGCAAATGATATATTTTTATGGCAAAGAAGGTCCAAAGCGTTGAACTTGGAGCCAGAAAAATATTACATGAGAAGTGTAAATATTTAACAAATTGTTAAATACATTCCCAAAAAAATTTTAAAGCTTTTGTGACGAAGCTGAGATGATCTCTGACCCTCCTCTTATAAAATAATTTTTGTAGCCAGCCTAAGAAACACTCTCGAAGCCTGACACTTGAAGTTTTATAATCAATTATGCTATTTTTTCAATTCAGTCACGCGTGACTCACAAGTGACTCACGCGTGACTCATGCGTGACTGCAAACTAACTCACGCGTAGCAATTTTTAACATTTGCACAACTCTAATTAAAGCATAAAGCAACAACAACATTAAAGTGCTATTCAAGGCGAATTCATACCAGGTGGCCTTAGTTCAGAAATTGGTGATCAGCTGTTACCAAGGCGAAATTATTGAACTGTCAAAGTGCTCTTCTGGTTTTTTGTTTTTGTGTGCGGCCATTGTTTTTTCTAAAGCATTTCATTTAACAGTTCAATAAATTTTACACAGAGTTGCATAAGTAAGTCCACCTTGTATGAATTCGCCTTGGTGCTAAACTCAAGAACGTAGAATAGATTTCCAAGCACTTCGTTCTTTTCCGTTCCTTCCTACAAATTCTCTAGCACTTGATCGCACTATGGGGATTTTTATCTTACCCTCCTGGAAATTTCCTTGGGTTAGTATCCGAACTGTTTTGTTGGTGCAACATTTTCTAAATAACGAATCATTCGAAATTTTGTAGCCATTAACCCAAGCAGGTTCATTATGAAGAGATCATTAAAAGGCCATTAAGCGGTAATAGAAATTTTTTTAATAATATTAGGTTCATTAGATGAACTCTTACTCAACAAAGAATTTTGTATTGGCCACACCTTTTATCTAATGATAAAACACCCACCTCCTATGGGTGCTAAATTTCAAGCAAACGCATTTGATTTATAATATAAACAATAATCTTATCTTGTGTTGGGTCACATCAAAAATCAAAATATTTTGTAAGTTAATTTTTTTGATTGCAAACTTTTGCATTTAACAAGAATAAATAGAGAAAGTCAAACCCACAAAATCCATGGTCAACAAAAGATTGATGAAGTTGTTAAATAACACACAAAATTGCCAGCAAAAAAAAAATAAATAAAATAAAAGGAGAAAAATGTGTCCTGAATTTCTTTCTTACGAGTGTTTTTAATTTCAGATATTTATTCTTATTATTTTTACAGATTTCCGTTTGCCTTCGAGACATGTCTTTGTGGATTAAAAAAGTTTTCGTTTGGTTCAATTTATATTTTGAAAACAACACTACACACAGAGACAGACATGTTCTGGCTGATGCTTTAATATCTACAAAAATAAAACAAAATATAAATATATTATATCATCATTAAGTTTTATAAACAACTTCATTCATTTTATTGGTCTGAGTAAAATATAAAAACAACAACAACAACAGGAACAACATTGAATGCAGAATAAAATACAATTAACAAACAAACGGAAAACGGAATTTAAAAAGAGTGTACAAATACAGCAAAAGAAACAGAAATTGCTTTACTGTAAAAAGAAACAACAACAACAGCAACAACACGACTTTACGTTAACAGCAAAGCAACAACACTTACACAAACACATCCATACATATATGTTTTATAGTTATAATTGTTATCAACCTTATCGGCATCAACAGCAACGCCACTAGAGTCACAAGTAGCAGACAAATAATAAACAGCAACAGCAACTTCGAAAGCATCCGTGTCAAATCAACACCTACACTTTCAAGCCGTAGGTAGGACCATCAACTATTTCAAACTGCTGCCTTAAGTCTCGCTGCGACAAAATATAAACAGATACAACAACAACGACAACGAAACAACATCAATCATCGGCAGATATCCTGTTGCAAGACCGTACAACTTTACAACCAGTTTACACAACAACCGCACAAAAGCTACCACGCAGACACAAAGTAGATTTCTCCGCCTTCAACCCAAATAATTGTCATCGTCATCATCATCATCGCCATCATCATCATTGCCAGCTTAAAAATAACAACATTAACAGCAGCAAGATACACAGAGACAACAACAAATACGCGTACACCAACCAGCCAGCCAACAGCACTAACAAAAATGAGAAAAACAAAGGATAACATGCTGATGCATGGTTTTATATTGGTGACTATTTTGGCAACAGCCAAAAGTGCCGAAGCGGAAATTACAATGGAGGCTGCTTTTCAAGGTAATTGATTTTTGATTGTGCCAGTGCCCGCGCGCGTGTGTGTGTTCTTCACTTTTAGCTTCCAACTCTTGTCGAAACTGTCATGGCGGCAGCACATGAGTCTGTAGTCGTTATTAAACGAGTAGAAAATTGTACGATTGTATATGAAATATTCTTAAGAGTATTTTGTCTGCCTCCTAAGGTCGCCTGATTTATAAATCCATTTATTTCTGCTGTATGAACTTATTAAAAAAAAAAAAGAAGTGTTAGAGCTACTTTGAGTACAAAAGGAAACGGTTGCCGTTTTGAAAAGTTCAAGTAGAGATCAAAGGGAATTTTATGTAAAATTCAAAGTTGAAATAAATTTTTTTTATATTAAATAGAATTAAGATTCTATAGGCTAATTGTTCGAAATTTTTAATTTAAATCTCAGAAAGACATGATAAATATTCCAAGGCACATAGGCAAGTCAACATCAGTTTTTGTTATTCAACTTACACAGCAGAGCAGAACAGCTGTTTTCGAAAGACGCAACCCTTTCATCATGAGTGCTCATGTGTATTGTGTTTGTCACCACTTATTAGGTGGCTTAGTTGAATGTGATAACAGTTTCTATTTACACAAATTTTATTGTGAAAAAGAATACGAGAACTGTATCAACCTGATGTTAACATGTTATTGTTATAATACCCGTGTTACCGTTTGATTATTTTTCTTCATGTCCCATTTTTCTGAATTTTTTGTTCTATCATACCTAAGTCAAACTTTTTTGGTTTGAATTTTATACTTAAGTACATTTGAACGTTTTTCCAATTTATCATTGGTAGCTCAAGCCATAGCTTAAATTTGTATGTAGTAATAATTTTTTTTTTTTGCCAAAACTTTTTGCTTATCAATACGTTTAATTTTTGACAGGATTTTGAATGGCAAAACTATTTGAGGTCAAGTGACCGACTTAGAAATTTGAATGCTATATGTTTATGCACGAGTACATTAATATGCAGTAAAAATTTGAAAATATGCTGTCAAAATTATTCGAAATATGACTCAAAATAAACAGTCCAATTTATTTAAATACACGTATGAAACATATTTTATTTAACAATTAAATAATATTTGCAGACTACGAAAATTTAAACTAAACAAACGCCATTAATAATAAGTAAAAGTGCTATATTCGGTTGTGCCAAACCTCATACACTCACCCGTACATTCAATATAATAAAACAAAATTTAAATTGCCAGCTCTGGAGTTGTCTTTTTGGCTTCCATGGTTTCCAATACCAATTAATTTTTTTTTTCAAATATAAAATGTGTTTAATTTATAAAGAAACAAATTTTTTTGTACCATAAATTTTCCAGCTCTGGAGTTGCCATGATTTCCAATTTTAATTTATTTTAAAACCGTAAAATATGTTTGATTTTTAAAGAAAAAGAAACCATTTTTTGTATGTACTTTGTTATACGTGCGTGCAAAAAACTTTCATGTAGTAAGAATTTTAACGAACATTTTATATTGCTATATTAAATTGAATTAAGATTCTATAGGCTAATTGTTCGAAATTTTTAATTTAAATCTCAGAAAGACATGATAAATATTCCAAGGCACAAAGGCAAGTCAACATCAGTTTTTGTTATTCAACTTACACAGCAGAGCAGAACAGCTGTTTTCGAAAGACGCAACCCTTTCATCATTCAGAAAATTGGGACATGAAGAAAAATAATCAAACGGTAACACGGGTATTATAACAATAACATGTTAACATCAGCTTGATACAGTTCTCGTATTCTTTTTCACAATAAAATTTGTGTAAATAGGAACTGTTATCAAATTCAACTAAGCCACCTAATAAGTGGTGTCAAACACAATACACATGAGCACTGATGATGAAAGGGTTGCGTCTTTCGAAAACAGCTGTTCTGCTCTGCTGTGTAAGTTGAATAACAAAAACTGATGTTGACTTGCCTTTGTGCCTTGGAATATTTATCATGTCTTTCTGAGATTTAAATTAAAAATTTCGAACAATTAGCCTATAGAATCTTAATTCAAAAAGTTTCAACTATCCAACCCTGCAATCGTCTTATTGATTTTGTTTGATTTGTGATTTGAAATACCAATTTAATTCTTCGTAATATATAAAATAGCCTTAATTAAGAATAACTGAAATTGGTTTTTTCGAATTACTTTTATAGACCAAAAATAAATTACAATTTTCCAGCTCTGGACTTGTCTTTTTGGCTTCCATGATTTCCAATACCATTTAATTTCTTTCAAAAATATAAAATATGTTTGATTTATAAAAAGAGAGAAAATTTTTTTTGATATAAATTTTCCAGCTCTGGAATTGCCATTTTGGCTTCCATGATTTCCACTTAATTTCTTTCAAAAACATAAAATATATTTAATTTATAAATAAACAAATTTCTAGTAAGTAACCAATTACTTTTATATACAAAAAAGTTGCAATTGTCCAACTCTGGAATCGCGTTTTTGTTTTAGCTTGGTTTGTAATGCCAATTTGATTCTTCTTGAAATATAAAGTAGGCTTAATTAAGAAAAAACTTAAATTGGTTTTGCCGAGTTACTTTTATATATATTCCAAAAATGATTTTAAATTTTCCAGCTCTGGTATTGTCTTTTTTTAGCTTCCATGATTTAAAGTTGCAATTAATTTCTTTCAAAAACATAAAATATGTTTAATTTATATAGCAAACAAATTAAAAAATTGTAATAGTTGGTTACTTTTACGTCCAAAAAAAAAACTTCCAATTGTCCATCCCTGGAATCGTCTTTTTGATTTTACTTGCTTTGTAATAACAACTTGATTCTTTCTGGAGTATGAAAAAATAAATAAATTGGTTTTTCCTCATTAATTTTATATACTTTAAAATTTTAAAGAACTTTGAACTTTCCAGCTCTGGAAGCAAATTTAATTTTTTGCTGATTTTCAATAATAACTGCCTTTTTTCTTTCTCTTTGTAAAGTAGAATATACCAGCAAATTATTTTCAAAATATTTTTATTCTATCCCACTGTGCTTTACTGCCTGCCCCATGATGCAAGCCACAATTATGATTTCAAGAAAAAGAAATAAAAAATTTGATTTCTGTTTTAAAGAAAGACCTTTTCAAAGCTTACGTGTTTAGTGAAACTGAGCAAATGCCCAATTTCCTAAATAACACTCCTTTTTACTACACCCTTTGCTTATTTCGTTTTGCTCTCTAAAAATTCCTTTATCAAGGTGAAATTCTGTTAGTCTTATAAAGCGTTTTTCTAATATTTTTTTACCTAAGCAGCACAAGTGTTGTTTCCTAATTTCTAAACACATACTCGTAACCGTTTATTTCTTTTTTTTTGCTTCTTTTGTACGTAAATTTTCGTTTGTCTCTTTTGTGCTCGTGTGCCAGCTACTTGTCGAAATCAATAACGTTAAAAATGATGCTGAACTCAGTGCCTTATCGAGCCGTGCAAGTGACAGCTAATGAATGTTATTTGCAAACGAATGTGTTTAGTCATCAATTATGTAATTGAGAATACTTGAAAGACTTGAAAGTGAGGGGCCGGAGGGGAATTTAAAATGATTAATATTATGTGACTTTTGGAGAGCACTTGAAGTTTTAAGTGAATATATTTCAAGTGCGTTCGAGCACACACGAGCCAGCGCTGTGGGTGGGAATTTGTTTAATGCTTCCAAAAGATGTTGTGGGCAAATAATTTGTTTGTGCCATAAATCAGCAAATGCCCAGGAAACAATCTGATGTTTAATTTAATATTAATAATTTAACGTGCAACTCTATGTGATATTATGGATTTTCTTTTGGTTAATTTGTATTCGATTATGGATAAGGCAAAAGTAAATATACAGCAAGTTTCAATTAAGAACTTTAATTAAAAAATGTACTTGAAGCAAATTAATTATAATAGTGCATTAGAAGTGGACCAAATGCTGCAAGTAGTTCATGTGCATTTTTAAATCAACAAACATTTGCATATACAAGATTGTAAAGTGAAGATTAGACAGGCCAAAACATGCACTAAGTATTTAGTTTTGAGTAAAATTAAAGCTCTAAGCTAAAAAAATAAAAGGCTAGTGTATCATAATTGTGTTCAGCAAGTTCTTATAAGAAATCGTAGAAAAACAAGTAGAAGTGCTACAATCGGCTGCGACGAATGTTATACTCGTACACGCTTCTGGGATATCTTTCGAATTTTTAATACCAATTTATTTATTTCAATAACAAAATATATTTCATTACGAAAAAAAAAAATTGTTTAAATTAGTCACCTTAAAATTCCAAAAAAAAGTTTAAATTTTCCAGCTCTGGAGTTTGCTTTTTTTGCTTTCTGATTTTTAACATCAATAAATATCTTTGAAAAACATCAAATTAATAAAGAAAAAAAATTATTTTAGTTAGCTAATTTTATGTACAAAAATTGTCCAACCCTGGAATCGTTTTCCTTTAATTTTGCTTAATTTTTTATACGGATTTTATTCTAGCCGAAGTTTAAAATTGAATTAATCAACAAAAAAACGAAAATTTTTTTATTTGGCTACTTTAATATTCCAAAAAAAAGTTTAAATTTTCCAGCTCTGGATATATATATATTTTTTTTTTGATTTTTGATTTTTAAGACCAATTTATTTATTTCATAAATATGAAATATTTTATTACCAAGAAAAAAATTGATTTTACTTAGTCACTTTAATATTAAAAATAAATTTAATTAAATTTTCCAGCTCTGGAACATAAATGAAATTTATTTGTTGGTGGTTAAGCAATGTCTATATGCATTTCATTGGTGCTTTACCAAATCGTCAGTAGACTTTAACCACAGTTTTGAAAAGTTAAAAACCTCTTATCTCATGCATATACTTCCGAAAACCATCTGAGAATTCACAACTTGCATATAACAAACTATTTTCAAAAATAACAACAGAACAAGAACATAGGCTTGCAACTCATACAAAACAAAGTATGTTCGTATCGAACATACTTTATTTGTTGGTTTTGTTTTGTATGAGTTGCAAGCCTATGTTCTTGTTCTGTTGTTATTTTTGAAAATAGTTTGTAATTTACAAGTTGTGAATTCTCAGATGGTTTTCGGAAGTATATGCATGAGATAAGAGGTTTTTAACTTTTCAAAACTGTGGTTAAAGTCTACTGACGATTTGGTAGAGCACCAATGAAATGCATATAGACATTGCTTAACCACCAACAAATAAATTTCATTTATATATTAGTATTGTGACAACAATGTGTTAAATAGAAAAACTTCATAACCAGCTCTGGAACTATTTTTTTTTATATTTTTATTTTTAAGACCAATGAATTTCTTTCAAAAACACCACATTAATAAAGAAAAAAAATTCTTTTAATTAGTTAATTTTATACAAGAAAAAACTGTCAATTGTCCAACCCTGGAATCGTTTTCCTTTAATTTTGCTTAATTTTTTATACAGATTTAATTCTAACAGAAGAATAAAATGGATTTAGTCAACAAAAAAACGAAATTTTTTTTGCTTGGTTACTTTAATATTCAAAAAAAGTTTACATTTTCCAGCTCTGGAACAATTTTTTTTTTGCTTTTTTATTTTTAAGACCAATTTATTTAGTTCATATATATCAAATATGTTTTATTACCAAGGAAAAAAATATTGATTTTATTTACTCACTTTAATATTAAAAAAAGCTTAAATTTTCCAGCTCTGGAACTATATTTTTTTTGCTTTGTTATTTTTAAGATCAATGAATATCTTTCAAAAACACCAAATCAATAAAGAAAAAAAATTCGTTTAGTTAAAAAAAATTGTCAATTGTCCAACCCTGAAACCGTTTTTCTTTAGTTTTGATTAATTTTTAATACGAATTTAATTCTAACTGAAGTATAAAATCAACGAAACATCAAAAATTATTTGTATTTAGTCACTTTAAAATTCCAAAAAAGTTTACATTTTCCAGCTCTGGAAAGGTTTTTTTGCTTTCTGATTTTTAAGGCCAATGAATTTCTTTCAAAATTGTCAAACATGTTCAATTTATAAAGAAAAATATCAAGATTGTTTTAGTTGGCTACTTTTAGGTACAAAAAAAAATTTCAATTGTCCAACCCTGAAATCGTCTTTTTAATTTTGTTTGATTTTTAATACCAATTTGAGTGTGAAATAGAATTAATTAGCAAAAAAAAAACAAAATTTAAATAAAAAAATTAGTTTACATTTTCCAGCTCTGGAACCGTGTTTTGGATTTTGCTGATTTTTAACAGCATCTATTTAGGACTATTTCGAATACACCAATTCAAGACCGAAATCTCTAGTGTTTCTGCAAATTTCTCGTAACCGATTTTACGTACAAACAGACGAACATCGCTTATCCGACTTTCCTATTCACAAGGACTCAGAATATATTCTTTATGGTATAAAATGTGTAATTCATTCCTTTTAATGAAAATAATTCCTGGAATTTGGATGCAGCATTATACATTTGCATCGGGAATACAAGCCTTCGATCAAATATTTTTTTTACTATCTGGACCCCTAAATCGAGAATAAAATGTCGGTTGTACAATTCCTCAGTAAAAGGAACAACATTTTCAAATTTGTACAAAATAAATTTTCTATCGAGTGTCAGTTACTATAAAGTTATATAAACATAAAGTTTTAAAACTAAACGAGAATTGTAACAAAAAACCTCCATTCGTTGTACTGGCGAAAATCAAACCCACAACCTCCACACTGATAGACTAGCACATTACTCACTAGTCTGACGAGACGCTCATCGATCATATAAAAAAATTTTATTCGTATATGTACCGTTTCCGGTACCTGATCTTTGCATCGCTTCCGGTTTTCGATCTGTCATATTCGGCCATTGCTCTTGTTGGAAACAAACGACCTCAGCAATATATTTTACTTTTGCTATAGAGTGTAATATATAATGCTGAAGGGTGCATATAAGTCGGCACACAGAATCTCACTAATTAGTAAAAAATTTATTTTTGCTTGCCACCAACACAATTAATTTATTCAGGTTAGAACAAGCAAACAGATGAACACGAGTCTATACAACGATTTGGCTTAATTTAATTTTACATTCTACATTCGTAAAAAAAAATGTACCAACACCCGTATAAATTTATGATTTTCGTGATCCCGGATAAATGTTTGCGGCGAGTAACAAATGGATAAACATATTTGACATATTTCGGGGCCAAAGGCGTAACATTAACAAATAAACCGCTAAATAACACTATAATCAACACGATAGTATTTACGAACATAAACTACTTATTTAACACATAAATAGGAGCACACACACATATGCACACTCATACATCCATTCATATTATGCACGTTTCAACACACACAATCCATATTGTATTTTGACTCCACAGCAATTTATGCCATTCATATTAAAACCCACACACAAACACACACACAGACACAAATACCTCACTTGTGTTAATGTTTTCACACGCGCACACCCAAAAATTTTATGGGAATATGCCAGTTATACAAATTAAGTAAAAGTAAATAATAAAAGTAAACTGAATACGTTTTATATTCACTGCAATATACGAGCACAAATAAATAAATAAATAAGAGAGAAAAAGAAAAATATTCGAAACCAACCAACGAACAGACTCATTCTGTTTGCATGTGTAAAATTTTTGCTGCAAACAACACTTGTTTGGTTTGCGACAGGATAATCGAAAATTAAAATCAAAATTAATAAAACAACAAAAATAACCCGAGTAAATTACGGTGTGTGTGCCTCATGTCTCATATCATATAAAAAACATGCAGTGGCATATTGTGAAATCCACACAATGAGGAGTAAAACTGAAAGAATTTCAAGCACAAAATCTGCTTGTTATTTCAAACATCATTTCATCCTTTGAGCTTTGAGTGATTCGTGTCAGCTGTCAACGACAAATACACTCAATCATCATGTCGATCTAATTAAAAACTTTTACAAACATTTTGCTTAAGAATTTATGTTATTTTTGTAATTTGCGCCAGTGTTGCCACTGAGAAAATTTTCAGATCACCTAATTTTTTTTTCAAATTTGTTGCTAACAAAAAAAAAAAAAAAAAAAAAACAAGTAAGAGCGCTATATGCCACCGGTTCGAATCTCAAATACCCTACAAATATTTAGTAAGTAAATTTAAAATGTTTAACTTGGTGGAACAGAGTTCCTTTAAGACATTTTTTTACTCAATTCTAAATCTCTATTTTGAGAGAGTCATTTCGGGAAGGGCCGCTGGAGAGACGTTTCACCTCTGCAAGACAAGAGAACATCTCAGCTTCTTGTAGGCTTAAGGAATACAAATTGTTCAATATTTACACTATTTTCGCATATCATATTGTACGTCAACGCCCACTAAAGGGGGTGGGGTCCAAAAATAGATTATATCCTGTTTTCCACAGACGGTCGTATGGGCATTGCTAGATCGTCTTAGACTTCATTACTGATCAAGAATATATACTTTATGGGGTCCAATTCCTTTTGGAGGGTATTAAAACTGTATTTTGTCGGGGACTCTCTGGCAAGGGCCGGTGGGGGAGACATTTCACCTTTGGCATAAAACTAACAATAAATGTTTGAGATAATTAAATACAAAATAAAAAAAAAATTTTTTTAAAAGGGTCATTTAGGGGGCAAAGGTGGAGGAGGGGGTAGGGCAGAGAAGTACCAGGTTACGCCTCAGCTTCGTCATTAAAGCTTAAAAATGTTATTTTTAAGGAATGTAGGCCTAAGTAAAACAATTTGTTATATTTTTACACTATTTTGCATATAGTAACGCCCTCTAAAAGGGGCGGGGTCCAAAAATTATTTTATATTATTTTATTCCTCTAAACTTAGAGCGTTGAACCTTCTCTGATATAAAAATATATCAATTGCTTAACGAAATTACCAAAACAAAACATCTAAAAATGATGTTGTTTTTTTTAGAGGTTGATTTAGTTTTTGTTAGGGAAACTTTTTCCCCTCTAGCCCGATTCAGATCATTTACGAACTTGAACCTGTGCTCTCCTTCAAGATATATTTATACCAAATTTCAAGGGTCTGGCTCTTTTCGTTTGGAATGAATCGTGATGTTCACAGACTTACGGACGGACATGGCTAGATCGCCTTATAATTCCTCACTGATCAAGAATATATATACTTTAGGGAGTCTTAGAGGGATATTTCACTGCGTTACACACGGATTGACAAAGTGAGTACACCCTCCAATTCGTTTTTGTGGGGTATAATAATAATAAATGAAAAGCCGCCATAAATTTTGTTCTTTTGCTAAGACACATCAACTTGAAAATAGGCTCATCTTAATTTTTTAATTTTTTTTTACCGAGATGAAATAATATAAATTATTCTTTTTTAGGGACATGTGAACTATTTCTACAGACTGTGTTGCCATTTCCATTCATTAAAGTTTAGCCAGTCAACATAAATTGTCTAACGGCAGAAAAACTCTTTCAGTTTGTAAAAATTTACTTTAAAATCTTTTCGCGAAGACCACAGATCACTTCATTAAGAAAAATGTGATTAGTGATGAATCCCATTTGTGGTTAAATCAGTAATCGAAATTGCCGATTTGATCCGAAGATGTCCTGGTGGCATCACCGGATCTCATTTCTTTCCAAATTAGCAACTGACAATGAGTGGTTACGGTGTATGGCGAGAGTTATCGTTTTGTATTTCCAGAAATTACTCAGCTAAACGTCGAAAACCAAAATATTGCAAACAAAATTTAGGCATTAAATACATTCACGACAGCAGAAATAGAATACATGTGTTTATAGGGGAAACGTAGCACGGACAACAACCTGCCGTTTAGCCGTGAAAATAATCGTTCCCATATAAATACATGTATTCTATTTCTGTAGTCGTGTAGTCGCTAGCCTCTGTCCTGAATGTGCTTAATGCATAGCAAAAAAAAATAATAAATAAATAAATAAATAAAATTCACGTATGTGTATTGCCATGCAAAAAAGCTCATAGCAAATTCGCCGTCAAAGAAAATTAACAAATAAAATGTCTATTACAAATTGTTTCGCTTCCTCTTCTTTTCGATCGTCTTAACAATATCCGCTTAAGCGGCTTTCACACTATAAGACTGAGTATTAAGATTTGTTAAAAATTCGAAATAATATGAAAAGTCTTATAGTGTGAAAGCGATCTTAAGTAAAATTTCATAGATTGAGAAGTAAAATTTGACACACCGATGGCTCTCTCCATTTTTTGAAATTATTCTAAAAGCTGAAACATTTCATATTATCAGGGTTGTTTTTTTGCAACAGCTTACTACAGAGATTTCATGAATTGTTTTAAGTTTGATAGTGTGATACGTAAGATTTTTCGGCATTTCAGGCATTCTCAAAAGAGAAATTCGAATGAAAATCATACGACTCAGTCTTATAGTGTGAAAGCGGCTTTACTTTCCATGGTTCCGGCACAATGCACTTCAGGAGTAACAGGAGTCATTTTGAGTAACGCTCCAAAAAAAAAAAAAATATTACTACCTCACAAATATCTGAGACAGTAAACGGCTTAAAATGAAAGATTTTTAATTTAAAGGTTTTTAAAATTCAAATCTTTAAAAAAGTGCTATAAACAAAAGCACAAAATATTTCCCGGACACTGTATTTATTTAGTAGCATAAATTCAAATATACCCAGCAGTTCTGTAAAACTGCAATACTGATACAAAACATACTGCACTAATGCTTGGCAAAGTAAAACAAACTCTGGGCATAATAACTTGAAAGTATTTTAAATTTTCAACCAATTATTACACCTGCCCCATTAATTTCAGAACTACTGGGCACCGCATATTAATCATATTGTGCACAGATATGTTTCCACTTCGTCGTATGCATATGAACAAGTTCATGTTCTCCTCTACCTGTCTAAAATCCTTAACGAAAACCACAATTCAACATTCAGCATTAAACTGAACATGAACCTGAGAATCAAGAGAAATCTACTACTACGTTCGTCCCATGTTCGTACGGCTCTGTGCCACATTTTACATGAAAATGCAATTTAATTTAACAGGGTGTAAGGGGAAGCATTGTGACATGGATGGCTTAGAACAGATCTTAATGATTTTCTCATACATGATACGTCATGTTTGTGCGTGCTAAAAAGTCATAAGACAAGTTATTCAAGACAAAATTTACTATTCATAATTGCTGCATTGTGGGTTGATCCGAAAAGAAAAACTGCCAGCATTTTTCTGACAACATATTCAATTTCCAGGCATCATAAATATTAAGTAAATGTTATATTTTGGTAATTTTCAATTAATATATGTGTATGGCAGACTTTTTGTTGTTGCTGTTGTTGTTGGTCATGTTCAAAACGACATTGAAATAAATGTTTAATACAAATTATTGTTAATTGTTGTGGTTTGGAAACATTTTTTTAAATATTCAGTAAGGAAAATGTAACAAATGAATTTAATAAATATTTTAAATTTTTTCCCCCATTTTCATAAAAAAAAATAAAATGTATTTGAAATCTATTTTAAGAAAATTTTTTATGAAAACCTTTGACTAAAATGTGTTTCAAACCCGTTTTAAATTTTATGAATATGGGGGTTTATGTTTAGCCTGAATGGGCTATTTATTAATGCCAACTGATCAGGTAGATCAGTTTCAAGAAACCGAAATCCAGGTGAATGTCTGAAATAAAATTTAAGTATATTTTTATATCCTCCAAAAAAAAAATTGCAGGTTACATTCACTTTGTCATTCCGTGTGTAACACAAATATATCCCTCTAAGACCCCCTAAAGTATATATATTCCTGATCAGTGATGAAATCTAAGACAATATAGCCATGTCCGTCCGTCAGTTTGTGGAAATCACTATCAGTCTAAACGGAAAGAGCCAGACCCTTGAAATTCGGTATAAATACTTCGGGACAGCAGGCTACCGACTGCAGAAATAGAATGCATGTATTTATATGTGAACAATTATTTTCACGGCTAAACGGCAGGTTGTTGTCCGTGCTACGTTTCCCCTATAAACACATGTATTCTATTTCTGCTGTCGTGAATGTATTTAATGCCTAAATTTTGTTTGCAATATTTTGGTTTTCAACGTTTAGCTGAGTAATTTCTGGAAGTACAAAACGATAACTCTCGCCATACACCGTAACCACTCACTGTCAGTTGCTAATTTCGAAAGAAATGAGAACCGGTGATGCAACCAGGACATCTTAGCTCCGAATCGGCAATTTCGGTTACTGATTTAACCACAAATGGGATTCATCACTAATCACATATTTCTTAATGAAGTGATCTGTGGGCTTCGCGAAAAGATTTTAAAGTAAATTTTTACAAATCGAAAGAGTTTTTCTGCCGTTAGACGATTTATGTTGATTGGCTAAACTTTAATGAATGGAAATGGCAGCACAGTCGGTAGAAATAGTTCACATGTCCCTAAAAAAGAATAATTTATATTATTTCACCTCGGTAAAAAAAAAAAAATTAAAAAAATAAGATGAGCCTATTTTCAAGTTGATGTGTCTTAGCAAAAGCATAAAATTTATGGCGGCTTTTCATTTATTATTATTATACTCCAAAGTGACTGGTTTCTATAGCCTGTGACTAGTTTTCACATGGTAAAAAATTAATAATTATGCTTGTCAAGCTATTTATATAATATATTGATTATTTTACTAATAAAAGTATAAAAAATTAGATAAATAAAATAAAATAAGTAAAAACGTTATATTCGATCGGGTCGAATCTCAAATACCCTCCAAATATTTAGTAAGTAAATTTAAAATGTTTAACTTGGTGGGACAGAGTTCCTTTAAGACATCTCTGTACCCAATTCTAAATCCCTATTTTGAGAGAGTCATTCCGGGAAGGGACGGTAGGGGAGACTTTTCATCTCTGCAAGATCAGCGAGCATCTCAGCTTCTTATAGGCTTAAGGAATACAAATTGTTTAATATTTACACTATTTTTGCATATCATATTGTACGTCAACGCCCACTAAAGAGGGCGGGGTCCAAAAATAGACTATATCATGTGTTCCACAGACGGACGTATGGGCATTGCTAGATCGTCTCGGACTTCATCACTGACCAAGAATATATACACATACTTTATGGGGTCAAATTCTCTTTGGAGGGTATTAAAACTGTATTTTGTCGGGCTCTCTTTGGCAAGGGCCGGTGGGGGAGACATTTCACCTTCGCCATAAAACT
Organism: Linnaemya tessellans; assembly: GCA_951800035.1. Lineage (NCBI taxonomy): Eukaryota > Metazoa > Arthropoda > Insecta > Diptera > Tachinidae > Linnaemya > Linnaemya tessellans. The sequence continues at coordinate 119,395,405 of OX637534.1, read as the reverse complement.
CTAAAAATAAATGTTTGGGATAATTAAATGTAAAATCAAATAAAAAAAATTTTTTTTATAGGGTCATTTAGGGGGCAAAGGTGGAGGAGGGGGCAGAGCAGCGTAGTACCAGGTTACGTCCCAGCTTCGTCATTAAAGCTTAAAAATGCTATTTTTAAGGAATGTAGGCTTAAGTAAAACAATTTATTATATTTTTACTTTATGTATGAATTTTTATTAGTCGAACTTTCTTATCTAAATTGTTAATTTTCTCAACGGGCTTAAGTTCGAATCTGCAAGACTGCAAACCATTTTTTTATTATTTTATTAATAAATGAATTTGTTCAAATTCTATTTATTAATTTATATTAAGATTGGAATATTAAGAATATTTTTTCAATAATCATCAAACCAGCATTTTATTAATAAAAATTCATTTATTAATAAAATAATAAAAAAAATGGTTTGCAGTCTTGCAGATTCGAACTTAAGCCCGTTGAGAAAATTAACAAATTATATTTTTACACTATTTTTGTTAATTTTTTCAACGGGCTTAAGTTCGAATCTGCAAGACTGCAAATCATTTTTTATTATTTTTATTAATAAATGAATTTGTTCAAATTCTATTTTTATTAATTTATGTTGATTTATTTTTATTGACCTTATCAGTTTATTGTAATATTTATCAAGCTTGTGGTCGTTTTTTATAATATATTATTTCTTATAATTTTTATTCGATATTTCGTTAACAGCTTGTTAACATCTTCAGGAAATAAAAATTATTTAATTTTTATTTCCTGAAGATGTTAACAAGCTGTTAACGAAATATCGAATAAAAATTATAAGAAATAATATATTATAAAAAACGACCACAAGCTTGATAAATATTACAATTTATTAATTTATATTAAGATTGGAATATTAAGAATATTTTCAATAATCATCAACCAGCATATAATAAAGCCCACTAAAGGGGGGGGCGGTGTGCAAAAATGAATTTTTATTATTTTATGGCTTTGAGTTCAACGCTTTGGAGCTTCTCTGACATAAAAATATATATTATTTGCATAACAAAATTACAAAAAAAAATCTTTAAAAATTATGTTGTTTTTTTTTTGAGGTTGATTTAGTTCTTGTTAGGGGAACTTTTTTCCCTCTTGCCCGATTTAACCCATTTACGAACTTGACCTGTGCTATACTTCAAAATGTATTTATCTATACCAAATTTCAAAAGTCTGGCTCTTTTCGTTTGGACTGAATAGTGATTTGCACAGACGGACGGACGGACATGCTCTGATCGTCTTAGATGTCATCACTGATCAAGAATATATATATTTCGTGGGGTCTTAGGGGGATATTTTTTTTTTTGCAGGGTATAAAAATATATTTCGACTTCTACTGTTTTCGATGCCAGAAGTCCTCACACTGACTACTGCAAGCAGCCACTAGTTCTTTTGCTAAATCTTTTAATTTTTGCATCAAAATTGCGCGAAATTTAAATGCAAAAAATATACAATAAATGACAAAATAAATTTCAGTTCTTTATGTCGCATGCAAACTCCTACGAATATGAATGGAATCATGAGAAATCTCAACCGATTTCTTTTTTTTTTTTTTTTTTGTAATCTTTTGCCAGCAATCAGTAGATTTGCTGCTTCCTTCTCTATTTTGATTTAATATAAATTTGCATGAATGCGCAAACATTCAGAAAAACATAAATATGAGACATGCACTTGTGCAGTTACATGCCATGGATTAATGTATGCATGTGTGTGTATGTGTGTACTTGAACACACTCACACATACTATCAGGTACAGAGGGAGAAATACGTGAATTGAAATAGATTTCTGAAATGTATGCATAATGAGCAAATAATAATGTATCTTTTGGATTGTCATTTTATTCCACTTACAAGCCCGTACCTAAATAATAATCCTTGTGCCCGCTCCCCCTGCTTTTACATTCATTTATCCATACATCCGTAGAATAATAATAATAGAACACACACACACTTACACATGCACTGGAGAAGGATAATTTTGTATATTGTGTACATTTCATGGCTGTTGTTATTATTGTTGTTGTCATTTATTTCTAGGACACTGTGGTCACACAAGCCCCTGTGAACAATTGTGCTACGAAATACACGATGGCATGTATGAGTGCGATTGCATCGAAGGTTATGAACTCAATAAAAACGGTTACAGCTGTCAAGGTACGTTTTATGCGACGACGACGACGACGACGACAATTTTGCTATACAATTGCGAGCAACACAATTTCTGGCACAAGCATTATGTCATACTCGTACGTCAAAAGTCCAGTCCCTGTGCGATGGAAACAATAAAATAAATTTTAATTGTTTCGTAATTTCTTTTTTATTTTTGATTTTATTTTTTTGTTCTTAGTGAAATTTATTTCTTTGTACTCATTTTTAATGGTTTATTTTGTGACAGTGATAAATTCAAGTGGCAGCGGTGATGGCCATAGCAAATCTGATGAAGATGTTCTGTACCAGAAAGGCGCTTCGTTCAGTGCCAAATTGGCCAACAACGATAATAACGATGACAATCATTTAACAGTGGGCTACTCATCGTCAGCCGGTTTAGCGGCGGATGCGCTATCATCATCAGCATCATCATCGTCCTCACTGTCCGGTGAATCGCTGGAGGAAGATGATTTAGATGATTCAAATTATGTCGACGATGATTTGGACACTCTAGCCCAAAGACAAAAACTTAATTCCAACGACTATTACATATCAAACGAAAGTAGCGATGGCCCAGATGCTGGCTTTGAGCACCATCATCCCGATATTATGCACCACCTTAAAACTGTGGTCACAATAACAACGGAAAGGCCCTTAAACCTTTTACTGCATCGCCACCGACAGAGGGATCAAAACTCAAAGGCAGTAAGTTCAACCGCAACTGCCACACTATCTCCCGCAATTGCTGCGGCAACCACTACAACGGATGCTGCAGCAAATGTCAATATTGATGATTTGGATGATTATTATTCCAAGCAGGACATGTCAATTTATGATGATGTCAACAACAATCAATTGAACTTAAGACCCATCAGTCACTCAACATATCAACAGCAGAAGCAACAGCAGACGCAACAGCAACAGCAGCGGCAACAACAAAAGCCCTTAAACCATAAAGATCAACAACATGTGGCAGCACAGTCGAGTAGTGCCAACATGGATCAACTGCAAAAACAATATCATACAAACACAAGACTACAAACTGCCGCCGCCAGTGCACAAATGCAACAATCGAGTGTGAATGCCACAAGTGGCACGAACAAAATATCAACAAACATATCAAATAATTTAAGTTCGTCAGAGGCAAATGTGTAAGTTGAAGCAAACTATTTATGAGCTTTTTGTATAAAAATGTATGTGCATACACACACACACACACTTATGAATTTAAAATTCGATTTTTAGTGGCGATTCTCGCATCTTCTTTAATCTTTTATCGCCAGAGCAAATTTTTACACTATTGGAGAGCGCATTTTATAACGATTCTCAGTGATAAAAACTGGAAGTCGTTTTTGAATTTTTTTTACCAAAAATATTTTTTTATTTTTATTTATTAACAAATTTTTTATTTATAAAAAATATTTTTATTTATAAAGATATATTTTTATTAATAAAAATATTTTTATTTATAAAAAATATTTTAATGTACAAAAAAATATATATTTTTTAAATCAAAACTTAAAAAAAATATTTTTATTTACAAAAAATTATTTTATTTACAAAAAAATATCTTATTTATAACAAAATATTTTTATTTAAAAAAAAAATTTATTTATAAAAAAATATATTTTTATGTTCAAGATATATATTTTTATTAAAAAAAAATATTTTTATCTACAAAGAAAAGGTTTATTTATAACAAAATATTTTTATTAACAAAAAAAGGATTTTTATTTATAAAACAATATTTTTATTTATAAAAATATATTTTAATGTACAAGAAAAATATTTTTATTTCAAAAGAAATTTTGTTATTTACAAAAAAAAATATCTTATTTATAACAAAATATATTTATTTACAAAAAAATATTTTTATTTATAAAAAAAATATTATAATGTACAAGAAATATATTTTTATTTAAAAAAAATATTTTTATTTACAAAAAAAGGTTTATTTATAACAAAATATTTTTATTAATAAAAAAAGTATTTTTATTTATAAAATATATTTTTATTTATAAAATATATTTTTATTTATAAAAAAAATATTTTTATTTATCAACAGATATTTTTATTTATAAAAAATATTTTTATTTAAAAAATATATATATTTTTTTTATTTGTAAATAAATGATTTTATTTTTAAAAGACTTTTTTATTCATAAAAAAATAATTTTATTTAAAATAAATATTTTATTTAAGAAATACATATATATTTTTATTTCTAAAAAATACTTTTATATAAAAAAATATTTTTATTTCTAAAAAATATTTTTATTTCTTAAAAAATAATTTTATTTATAAAAATTATTTGTATTAAAAAATATATATTTTTATTTAAACAAATATTTTTATTTATAAAAATATATATTTAAAAAAAATATTTTTATATAAAAAATATATTTTTATTTAAAAAAAAATTTATAAAAAAAATATTTAAAAAAGATATTTAAAAAAATATTTTTATTTAAAATATATATTTTTATTAAGAAAAAAATATTTTTATATATAAAAAAAAATTAATTTATAAAAAAATATTTTTATTTGAAATATATATTTTTATTTATAAAAAAAATTTAAAACAAATATTTTTATTTAAAAAATAAATATATTTTTATTAATAAAAAAATATATATTTTTATTAATAAAAATATATTTTTATATAAAAAAAATGTATTTAAAAAAAAATTTTATTTAAAATATATATTTTTATTAATAAAAAAATATGTTTATATATAAAAAAAAATTCATTTATAAAAAACTATTTTTATTTAAAAAATATATTTTTATTTATAAAAAAAATATTAAAAAAAAATATTTAAAAAAAATATTTATATTAAAAAAAAATATTTTTATTAATAACAAAATATTTTTATATAAAAAAAATTAATTTATAAAAAAAAATATTTATATATAAAAAACATACTTTTATTTATATTAAGTTCATTTAAAGCCTTAAGGCTTTGCCTCGTTCTAATTAATCGAACAAAAAAAAAACAACAGAAGAAACTTCTAGACCTAAAGTGTATTTTTATTTTATCGTTGCCCATTTCAGAATTTGCAATTTGGATTGTGGTACAGATGGCATGTGTGATGATTCGGAAGAATCCAGTCGCTGCCTGTGTCCGTTTGGCAAGACCGGCAGCTTTTGTGCTGAAGGTAAACTATAAATTGATGTGGAGTTTTAAGCGAATCGAATTTCTTTTCTTACAATTTAATTGCAGAGATGAAAGTTAGAGTACCAAAATTTTCCAAGCACTCGTGGTTGGCCTTCCCGGCATTACGAGGAGCTTACAAACATGTTCAAATACGTATAGAATTCCGTCCTGAATCCTTTAATGGTATACTTTTATTGAGCGGTGAACGTGACGACTTGACAGGAGATTTTATGGCCCTGCTGCTGAACAAAGGTTTTGTGGAATTCTGGTAAGGATCAGAATCAAAAGCAGAGTTGCATTCGAATGAAGATTTTTTTAATTAATTAACTGTTTTGTTTTGTCGTTTCGTAGGTTTGATTGCGGCAGCGGCGTTGGCAGTGTGCGTTCTCGCGAAACTATATTGTTGAATGAATGGAATTCGGTTGTTATTTACCGCCATAGATGGGATGCTTGGATGCTATTGAATCATGGCACCAAAGTCCAGGGGAGATCGAATGTAATTCAAATGAAATCGTTATTGGAAAATTGTTGTGAACTGTGTATTTTTTCCTTAGGGTCTTTTTTCCAGAATCACTTTCCGCGAACCGGTATTCCTGGGAGGCACTGGCAATATTACCGGCTTGTCTAATCGCTTACCCATAACATCGGGTTTCCTAGGCTGCATCAAACATTTCGTAGCCAACGAACATGATTATACATTTGAAGAGCATCCTTTGGGAGATGTGGTCAAGGGATTCGATATACGTGAGTGTTTTAGCATTACAAACGATTCTGTTAAATGTCATTAATATTGATCCAACAAAAAAATGCCAACAGAGGACTGTGTAACGGATAAATGTTTCAAATATCCCTGCCAACATGGCGGCAAATGTTTGCCCTCAGATCAAGGAGCTCTTTGTCTATGCCCCATGGGTTTTGTAGGCGATTTATGTGAAATACGCATGGACTTGCAGGTACTGCTTGAAAAGATCTTTAAAAATAATTCATTTTGAAATATTCCATTAATCATTTTCAAGGTGCCTGCATTTAATGGTTCCTCCTTTTTGCGTTATGCTCCTTTAGGCGATAGCGCTCTAATATGGCTAGAGCTCAAGGTAATTGTATTCCTTTGCTTTTAATAAAAAAAAGTCACTTGCTATTAATTACTTTTTCAGGTGATTTTGAAACCAGAGTTGTCGGATGGCCTAATTTTATATTCCGGTCCAAAATATCATGGCGACTTCGTGACCTTGGCCTTGAATAATGGTTTTGTAGAATTTACTTTTGATTTAGGCAGCGGTCCAGCAGTTGTTAGGTAAATTTTTAGCATTTATATTTATTTGCCCCGACAAATGAAATATTTTTATTTATTGCTTTTGGTACAACAACAGAAGCCACTATCCTCTAAGCATTGGCCAATGGCATACGATCAAGGTCTCTCGAACAGCTAGATTGGCAGTTTTAAAGGTAAGAGAATTTAATCTGTTACTTTCACAGTGAATTGCGAAAAATAACGAAAATATTAGAGCTCAACAATAGGAGATCTGTAAATGTGCTTTTACAAAATGTATCTTTCAATAGTACTTTCCTCCTCCACCTAAATTTTTAAATGTTGTTTAAAGTCCCCATTTCAAAAAATGCTTTAAAAATGGAGTACAATAAAAAAGGTATGCTTTAAAACAATGCGTAATAACAGTACTTTACAAAAACGTACCTACTGAAAGATATACATACATCTTCAAAATGTGCCTTTGAAAAATCACACATAGAAAATATTTATGTAAAAAAGTAATTTAAAAAGTATTCTTTGAAAAACTCACGTTTTAATTAAAGTTCATTTTAAAATTATTTAAAAAGTTATTGAAAAGATACAATTAAAATAAGTACTTTTGAAAAAACAAATATATTACTAGAAAAGGACCTTTTATACATGTACATTTAAAAAAAATTCTTTTTAAAACAGTACCTTTAAAAAAAATAACGTTTGAAAATAATTTTTTTATAGTACCTTTTAAAAAAAAAGTACGTCTTTTAAAAAAGTACATTTTTAGAAAAGTACCTTTTCAAAAAAATACCCTTTTTAAAAAAATGCCTATGTAAAATATATCATTTTTAAAAATGTACCTTTTAAAACAAAGTAACTTTTTGCAAAAAATACCTTTCTTAAAAAAGTACCTATTTAAAAAAGTACATTTTTTGAAATAGTACCGCTTTTAATATGTTCCTTTTTTTACAAAGTACCTTTTTAAAAAGTACTCTTTTGAAAAAGTACCTTTTTAAAAAAAGTACCTTATTAAAAAAGTAGCTTTTTAAAAAGTACCTTTTTAAAAAAGTACCTTTTTAAAAAAAGTACCTTTTTAAAAATGTATCTTTTTAAAACAACTACCTTTTTTAAAAGTACCTTTTTAAAAAAGTACCTTTTTTAAAAAAAAAAAATACCTTTTTAAAAAAGTACTTTTTAAGAAAGTACTTTTTAAAAATGTGACTTTTTAAAAATGTACCTTTTTAAAACAACTACCTTTTTTAAAAAGTACCTTTTTAAAAAAAGTACTTTTTTAAAAAAAGTACCTTTTTAAAAAAAGTACCTTCTTAAAATAAATACCTTTTAAAAAAAGTGCCTTTTTAAACAAGTACTTTTTAAGAAAGTACTTTTTAAGAAAGTACTTTTTAAAAAAGTGACTTTTTAAAAAAGTACCTTTTAGAAAAGCATATTTTAAAGAACTATCCTTTTAAAAAAAACTTCTTTTAAAAAGTTACCTTAAAAATATGCTTATTAAAAAAGTACTTTGCAACAATATTACGTTTTAAAGAGATGTACGTTTTTAAAAAATATTTTGTAAAAATTATGATTTTCAAAAAACGAGTTTAAAAATTCACCTTGTAAAAGTGTAATATTAGCTTTAAAGAACTGTTGAACTGTACGTTAAAAAAAAGTACCAAAACAGGGATATTACAAAAACAAAAGTCCTATAAAAAAATGTCTTTACTAATAAAAGCAAAAAGAGTACTCCTTGAAATACACCTTTTGGAAATAGTGTCTTTAACTAAAAGCAATTTTTCAAAGAGTTACTTTTAGAAAAAGCGCGTTTGAAAAAGTACCCATAAAAAAGTGCGTTCAAAACAAGTACTTCTAAAAAGTACTTTTAAATAAAGTACATGTCAAAAAGAAATCTTTACAATAAAGTACTTTCTACCAAACAGTAACTTTATAAGTGGTACTTTTTGAAAGGGCTTTTTTCTCAAATATAATTGGTCCCAGTCACATCACCTTTTAAAAAATGTGCGAAAGTAAAATAAGATAATTTACAAAAGTACCAGCAAGCTCCTTTCAAAAAAAAGTTCCCAAAAGAAAGAAACTTTTAAACAAAGTACTTTTAAAAAATTATCTATTCAAAATGACAACTTAAAAAAATGAATCTACAATTAAACGATTTAAAAAAGCTGTTGCAACTCTCTTACAAAAATCTATCTGCTAAATATAGCAACTTTTATAAAAAATTATTTAATTTCGAGTGCTCTCTGAATTGTCTGACCCAAAATGTTTGCGTTCACAGCAAATTCCTTTCAATTGTGTGTTTGTGCCGGCAACCAAAGTTCCGTCCACTTTAAAATATTTTGATGTAAAATTCAAATGATTGCTTTCTTTTGTATTCAATAGATTGACCAGATGCCAGAAGTAATGACGATATCTTCAAATGGTTTTTGGCACCTATCGCTGCCAGAAAATCTGTTCGTAGGTGGTGTAAATCATGTTGACAAATTGCCACTGGATTTGAAAAATAAGCCCTTCTTCATGGGTTGTATACAACGTGTAAGTAACAGAAAACAAATACCAAAACCTTCCAAAAGAAACAAAAAAAATAATGAAAATAAAAAAGAAAAGAAAATAAGCTTTTGATTCTTTTATCAGATTGAAATAAATGGGCACTCACTGGCAATTGTGTCTGAAGCCTTGGGAGGCACTAACATTGGCAATTGTCCGCATGCTTGTGTGGCCAGGCCTTGTGGTCCTTTGGCCGAGTGTGTGCCACAAATGGAGAATTATGAATGTCGTTGCAGTGTCTACAATGTTCAGTGCAATAAAGAGGCCGAAGTGTCAATGGAGGAATTGCAAAAGAATAAGGCTTTGGCTAAGAGCAGACAGCATGACACACGTAATAATTTGGGCAGCATTGAAAGCTACAAACAACAACTGCAACACGAGCAGCATCGGAAGGGTATTAACCATAAGAAATTTAAAAAGCAGCAGCAGCAAATGATGTGGCACAAGCAACAACATGCTAAAACCACACAAAAACTCAAGTTAACAACCAAAGCAGCTACTACAACCACAACAACAGCAACAACAAGGTCTACTACAACAACCACAGCACCGGCAGTAGCAGCAGCAGCAACAAAATTAAATTGGCACCGATTCAACAATTTAGCAGAAGACAACATAATGTTTGATGAGGTACCGGAAGCATTGCAACACATTTTGGACAAGGCAAATAACGACAATCAAGCCAACGATGAAGAGCCAGACATGGACGGCGACGACGAGGAGGAGCAGCAGGAGGAGGATGTTATGGAAGATGAGGATTTGGATGAAATCGAGGATGATATCATATTTCGTGACATAAAAGCCATGCACGAACAGCAACAGCAAGAGCAGCAACAACAATATTTGCACAAAACAACTAAAGACATTTTAAACAAATCAAAAAAGAGCAACGTAAAATTACAACGAAACCACAGCAAGCGCAAACATGCAACAACAACAACAACTACAACAGCAGCAGCACCTACAACAACCAGCACCACAACAACGACGGCACCACTCACAAAAATCTATAGCAAAAAATATCAGTTGCAACAACAGCTGGACTTGAAGCCGGATCCTCACCATAAGACACCGCCCCTGATGGACAAGTCGCAACATAAATTAAGTCGCTTGCCCACGCACTACGAAAGCTTTCAGACAAACACGGGCAGTGACATTTTAACCTTCGATGACCCGGCTGTTTTGGAGAAGCAGTGGCGAGACTATGAGCAAACCTCCAGGGAAGTACTGCAAGAACAGGCCATGAACTTAGAGTCCACCGAGGACAGCGAAGATGAATCGAATGCGAACTATGACGAGTGGGAGGAGAGCGCGCCCACTACAGTGGAAACCCAAACAGAGGAGACTTTTGTAATGGATGAATCGCTATTTGATGACAGCGATGGCACCGAGGACTACCAGCGCAAGCAGCTGGCCCAGGATATGAAACGCATAATGGCCAACACGAAGGGACCGTATGTTCCCAAACAACCGAAATTGATTATAACCGAATACGACTACAGTGGAGAGCATTTTGATGCAAACAGTGCTGCCATGGAGGCCAGTGAGAAAAAGAAGGACTCTACTCAAACTCATACTGACTGGAGTCTGTTGAGCAAATTTGATTTGCCGTCTAGCCAAAATCATGCAATAGGAGTGCGCAAAAATTTCGGTGCTTGTTTTGCCGGCCACGACAGCTATTTCCATTACAACGACGCCGAAACAATGAGTCAAATTATTAGCTACAGCATTGATTTGAATTTGAGAATTAAAACGAGATCGGAGAACGGCGTTATTTTGTGGACCGGCAGTGTGGGCACCACCGATCGAGACTGTGATGATTATCTGTCGCTGGGCATAGAAGAGGGGTGAGTTAAATGGATTTTTAGCTTTTAAACTTTAATTATTTTTTCCTCTGTCTGTTCTTAGTTTTCTTCACTTCCGCTATAATTTAGGCTCCGGTGAGCTAGACATTCGTTTCAATGCCACCAAAGTCAGTGATGGTCTTTGGCATCGTGTGCGTGCCATAAGGTATTTATTTATTTTCCTCTATTTCTTTCTATTAATTTTTGCTTTAAATGAAATCGTGTGCAATTGCTGTGCTATTTAATTATACTTTTAACTACAATGTGCGTGCTTTTGTGCTCTTAACAGAGATTCTCAGGAGGGTTATTTGGAGGTGGATGGTCGCAAGAGCTTATCACTGAGGTCACCGGGTGCTTTACGTCAATTAAACACGGATACAGGTTTATATGTTGGTAAGTAGCTGTGGCCTTAACAAAACCTCTTTGTTGGTTTATAACCTTAATATTGTCTGCATAATTTTAAACAAATCTGGCATAATTTCTTAATCATATTTTATAAAAAGTTGTACCGACTGCCATGCCGCACGGTACAATATCTCTAAAATAGTATTCTTTTTAAGCTAAAAACTGCTTATGAAAGTAAATTCCCTTTTTTTTCAAAAAAATGTAAACAAGAATTTAATTTGAAATTAGTTGTTTTCAAAAGTTTTTTTTTCATAATGAAAACAATACAAATAATTCAGTACAGAAAGTACTTTTTGATACAAATAAAAAATTTTAATGTATACCAAAAATAATATTATTCAAAGGAGTTCCTTTAAGCCAATAATTTTTTTAAATTAAAAGGTGTATTAAACACACATAATAAGTCATGAGTAGATTTCAACTTAATTCCAAAAATAAAGAAAACGATTTTTTAAAAAATGTTTCTTAAAATTCGATATTCTAAAAAAGTATATTTTCAAAAGTTAGCTTTTAATATAAGCACATATTTTCAAATATATGCTCCTTTACAAAAGTACCTTTCAAAAAAGTACCTCTGAATATAGTACTTTTTAAGAAAGTATACTTTAAAAAATACATATCTTTCAAAAGTTTAGTTTAAGGGAAATTTTTTCAAAAAATGTTTCTTAAAATTGGATATTGTTAAAAGTATGTATATTTTAAAAAGGTAGTTTTTATATCTTCAAATATATGGTGCTTTACAAAAGTACCTTTTAATATAGTACTTTTTAAAAATGTATACTTTAGCAAATAATACCATTAAAAAATTCACATATCTTTCAAAAGTTTAGTTTAAGGGAAATTTTTTCAAAACATTTTTCTTAAAATTGGATATTGTTAAAAATGTGTGGTCCTTTACAAAAGTACCATTTAAAAAAGTACCTTTTAAAAAAGTACTTTTTAAAAAAGTACCATATTAAATAATAACATTTTAAAAAATATGTTTTAATAAAACCATATATTTTTAAAAATATGGTCTTTTAAAAAAGTATCTTTCCAAAAAAGTACCTTTTCATATAGTACTTTTTTAAAAAATTATACTTTGGCAAATAATACTTTAAACAAATTTATCTTTCAAAATTTTATTTTAATGAAAAAATTGTTTAAAAAACGTTTCTTAAAATTAGATATTGTAAGAAAGTATATTTTACAGAAGTACCTTTTAAAAAAGTACGGGACAAAAAAGTACCTTTTAAAAATGTTTTTTAATAAAAGCATATGCCCTTAAAAATATGATTTTTTTAAACCGTAGCTTTCCAAAAAAGTACCTTTTCATATAGTACTTTTTTAAAAAGTACCATTCAGAAAGTACTATTTAAAATGGCATCTTTAAAAAATTACTTTTAGAAAAATAACTTTAAAAACTAGTACCATTTACAATATGTACCTGTTGAAAAAGTACTGCTTAATGAAGTACCTCCGTAAACGTACTTCTTCAAAAACAGCCTTTTAAAAACTATTATTATGAATCTTTTTTAAATACTTAGTATATTTAAATATTTATATTTAGTAAAATAGCTTTTTACAGAATATTCCTTTTTCAAAAAGTACTTTTCCCAAATACTCGTAGTACTTTTTCAATATTTTTATATACTATTGTTATACAGTAACTGTTTTTTAAGAAGTGTCTTTTGTTAACAGCACCTTTTTTTAAGAAATACAACACTAAAGAAATTAAAATTTTTAATAACAATAACAATTTGCTTTACAACCAGGTGGCATGCCCGACGCCAGTTACTTTACTCGCCGAAGATATTCCAGCGGTATTGTTGGCTGCATATCAGAAATCGTCCTAGCCGGAGAGTTGAAAATGAACTTTGACCCCAATACCTTGGGGACGGCACACAATGTCGAAACAGGCATACTTTGAAACGTCCAGCCGATGTTTCAAAACACTTGATATTAGTTTAAATAAATTTTTTTAGATTTTTATTTGCATATAGAACAAAATAAAAAAGAACAAGGATATTTTCACACAAAAAAAAAAAAAACAAAACTATAAAATGTTTGTAAAAAGACGCTTTTAATAAATAAATGAATATAAAGAAACAAATTTTATAAAATGAAACTTTAACTTTAAGTAAAAAAAACACAAGAATAAACTAAAATAATTTAATAAAAATCAAACACACACAAAAACACCACTAAACATGCAAAACTCGCACTAACACATACAACAATACAATTTGAAGGAAAAACACTTGCAGCAGACACAACAAAGACAGGAAATTTAAAACACAAGAAGATTGAAAAAGAAAGGGAAAGCATGATAATAAATTGCAAATTTGTACATAAAAAAATTTTATTTACTTTCTTGCTTTAAAGCATTTGTTTCTTTCTCTCTTAGCATTTAATGAATTTACTTCAACTTTTTTTGCTTTAATTAAGAAATTGGCAAGGAAAATACATACATATCAAATTATATTTAAAACCTTGTTTATTTCGTTAAGACAACTTTTTGTTTGGCTGCTAATTTTTCTTAACTAAATTTAGTTTGAATTTGAAGCAAGAGTATAAGAAACTCCTAAGCATTTCTTTGCTCACAGAGTAAAATATTTGCAGAGTTTAAGGCATTAGTGAAATACAAAAGGTGGGGTATAGTTTTAGGCTTATTTTTAAGCATTTCTGATGAGGTGTCAGGAGAAACTATTTAAGTTTTTTAATTATCAATTTTATGGCAGGTGCCGCTGTGGCTGATTGGTAGCGATGCTAGCCATTAGTACAGATGTCGTGGGTTCGATTCCCCCACCGAGGACCTTGGGTGTTTGTGATGTTTTCGGGTAACACAAAGGGATCTACTAGGACGCAAGTGTGGTGGATTTTGTTAATAAAAGCTGGCAGCCTGTTTAAAAAAAAATTATGGCAAATGTCTGGAAAAATTTTGGTTTAATATTTGAAAGTGCCATTGCCTAGAGATTTCTCAGCTTAATCGGAAATTAAACTACCAAAAGCCGTATACCGCTTTTGTTATAGTTTTGTGCTCATACTGGATTGCATAATATCCTGCAAGGACATTTTATCATAGACAAAAGCACATTGGGTCCTTTTTATCAACTTTCTTACTTTCGCCAAGTTCAAGATCTTTTTATTTTTCTTATACAAAAAGTAATAAAATATTACACATTTCTTTTTCCAACTATTTCAATCTTGCTTAACGCCCACACTCAACAATATACTCGTAACACCAAAAACAACCAACAAAATTGTAGCTAAATTACTAAAGTAAAACAAATAAATATATAAAAAAAAAAACAAAAGCAAAATGCTTCACTTAAGAAAAAAAGCCTGTGACTGTCAATATTTAATACATCAATTTTTTAAGATTATTAAATATTAAATTTAAAAATAATTATAAAAAAAACTCAAACATATTATTAAGTTCAAACTAATAACAACTTTTTTTTAGTGAAATAACAAACAAAATTTGATTTATTAATTGAAAAAAAAAACAACTTTAATTTGCAAAACTTTTTCTACAAAAGTGGCATCTAGTGAAAGGAAAACTTACTAAAATTTAAATTATTATATAAAAACAAAATTATATATTATATATTATTATAAATTAAACAGAAACACAACGTATATAGAATCTATGATAAATGAAACGAGATACATATTATTAAATGTTGTAGTTGTAGTTAAAACTAAGTCTATTACAACTGAAGATGAAACAAAAGGAAAACCAGTAAATTAAATTAAATGAAATTATATATAATTATAAAGAATTATATACAAGACATATAATGAACATGAATGTGTACGTAAGACAATTATATATACAGAAAATAAAACAAATAAAATTATATATAATATTAATTAAAAAAAAAACAAGGATTTTTTATAGCAAAAAATTTTATTAAGAAACAAGCGAATATTATTTACTTTACAGTTCTGGCCTCCAACATACATATGTGTATATCTCTAAATTTAGATATATTAAAAAAAAAACTACATCAAGTCATAAAGTTTTAAACATAATTTCCCTTCCCCCTACGTTTGCTTTTCCATTTCGCAATTGGCCAATTCACTCATATAAGCAACATCTCCACAATCTTATCAATAAATACTAATTGAGCTCAATTTAATTTGCAGCAACTCAATTAATAAATTGAGCAATTAACACTTAAACGTTTCTTTAATTGAGTCAAATTCCCCATGCAACCCTGGTGCAGTATGTTCAATGAAACAAGAAGCTGGTATACAAAAACAAAATTAAATGTGCTGAAAATGGAATTACAAAATAAGTAAACGAAATGTTAAATGACTTTCATTTATATTCTAATTCAGTCATTTTATAAACAAAATGGTGCAAATTAATCACCCAGTTTTGTTTAAATTACTTTTTAAACAATTTCGTTAATTTATTTAAATCGCTGTCTCAGCTAAGTTATTAAACATTTGCTTTTATAATTTATGTGGAATTACATTGAAGTCTACTGATTGATGATCTTTAAAAAAAGTTTGGCTTAACTTTCATAATTAGGGTGATACTTTTCAGACAATTATTTCTCACCAAACAATTTTAATATTTTTTTTCTCAAGATATATAAATATCTTAAAATATATATTGTTATTTTTCCTTCGTCTCCCAAAGTGTAATCCACAGGAAATATTAGATCACATTAAAAAAAAATCATTTTATATAGAGAATCATAAAAAAGTTTTGAAAGTTTAAATAAAATGTGCTTTCCACGCTTAAGTATAAAAGTTTCTCAATATAAATGAGAATTATAAAGACTTAATTGCATTGATAGAAAATACAAACATGCGTCATATATTCTGATCGCAGTGTGTTTGATAGCCGATCGATATTACAGCCATAAAATTTTCCAAGTTTCAGGAGTTATTTCACACACAAAAATTATGACCAAATGTTTATGCAGCGCTATTACGCTTTTAAAAATCTCAATCAATAATTTCACTTTCCAAGAGCTAAAGGAGCCATTTTTGGACTTAAAACCACTGTCGATCGGTTGATTTTGTTCAGGGAACTTATAAGCTGGATTTAAGTTTGCATTAACATATTCTTTGATTTTATTCTGTTAAAAAAGAAATTATAATGAAAGAAGAAAAATATGGAATTTAAAGCAGAAAGAAATTTGAAGAATTGACTGGCAGGATAATGGCTGTAAATTGTTGGGTGGGATTGCAAAAAAAAAATTATGTTCTCTCTTGTTATAATTAAGCTTTCCCTATCATCTAACCAAAAAAATTTTTTTTCTTTGTTAAAACTATAATTCGCAAGACCATGTCCAATCATGCATAGTGAAAGATAAGTAGAAGAATATTATCAGTTATAATACCACCAGTTTCTTTTGAAAAGTGTTATATATATTTCATAACATAAATCTACTTAAATAATTTAAAAATCAGTCAACAACACTATAAAGTTCGAACATAAATTTAAAAAAATTTATATTTAATTTAATTATTTAAAAAATAAAATGAACAATATATTGATTTGAATAAATAAAATGTAAAAGAAATGAAAAATCACTTGCAAACACAACCACCAAATAAAAAAAAAACAAAACAAAACAAAATTATTTAAATAAATAACTGAAAAATTATAAAAATTAAACAAATAATGAACGCATTAGCAAAAATAATAGACGAAATTAATAACAACAAAACGAAAAAAAAGAATATATCAACCAAACATTCTATGTATGTATATGTAGCTTAATGTAAAATTAATTCAATAATTAAAAATAAAAAATAAATAAAATTATTATATGTATAATTTCTTATACTGCAATAATTTGCTAAATAAAAAACCAAGAAAAAACTAAAAATAAAACTAAAGTCGTATTTTTACTTTTTGGGCAGCAAAACTTTTCGCAATCTATATATTTGCCAATTTAAAAAAAAAGCTTTTAATAACCAAATGTGAAATTTATTTGCTATTGGTAAACAGCCAAGTCTGTCAAAAATTATAAATACCACTTACCTTAAATACGAACAATTCCATGAAGCAGATTAACTCCGATGCTGCTGTTAAAAAACAACGCACAATGAATGCATTTATATAATTTATCACTAACTACACACATACATATGCACTTCTACATCTATTTTGCTTTTGTATAAACACATTTGCAACATAACCTTAAAAACTAAACAGCAACAAACATTTACATCACTTCAGCCACAAAGGTGGCTGCCTTCACAAACTATTTCCAATTTAGGCATATATTTTTATTTAAGCTGATATTTCTTATTGAAATTGCTTTATTTGTAATATTATAGCACGATTTTAAGCCTTTTTATCTAATTATATACCAACAGGTGTCCATTCCACACTTGCTCTACCTGTGGCAGCCGCCGATTCTTGCAAACACTTTTACTGCACTAAACCCATTATTTTTCACTTGTATTTCAATTATTTTGTATTTAAATTCACCCTAAGGTATTATTTTCACGATATTAACACTTTAATTTTACTAATTATTAGAATTTATGAAATTTTTCTGCATTTTAATATATTTTACGTCCAAAGCGTCTTTTAATCCAAATAAAACTAAAGCAGACACAGAAAATAACAGCAAAATGAAAAAACAGTAGTGCAACTCATTAACTTTTTTGATTATATAAGCGCTTCAATTGTCAACGCGGTATTAGGTTGGCGACAATGATAATATGATTCACTTACTTAGCTCCTAACACACCTCCCATGTTTGGTGAATATGCATCACTTATTAATGAGCGAAGCCATAAACAATGAGTAGAAAAAACTTTTTAGCAAAGACAATTTGTAGGTGGCAATGCTGTTTTCAGTTGTATGCGTTAAATTAAGTCTATTGAGTTTTGACATAATAAAAAAGATAATGCAGTTCAAAATTAAAATTAGAGTAACCATCATTACCATCTATGGTTTATATATATGGTTATGACATGAGTAACTTGGCTTTCATTTTTTAAAATAGAAGTGGAGAATTGTACAGAAAATCAACTTGCCTGGCTGGGGTTGAAATGGCTTCACAACATGTTTTCTTATTCATGGTAAATATAGAAGTGGTAATTTTCTAAAGGTTCATTACTTGGCTACATTCATTATGGAAGTGCTGTTACTTATGTCATATGTTTTCAATACACTAGGTATTAATATGTCAGAAGCCACAAATATCGGGGCTTTGGAAATATATATTCGAAGCTTGTTGGTAATTGAAGTTGGAGCTGCCAACGAGACTACAAATCTGTGTTATTATTTGTCTGCATATTGTACACTGTTTCATAAGTTAAGGTCCCAAAAAAGCAGCGACTTTCATCATAATTTGAAATTTCAGTTTTTATAACAAAGAATTGACAGCACTGTTAAGCTGTTTTTGCCTTTTCTTTTCTGCTGCCATTCTTATTGAAATCATATGATTGTCAAAATTTTGCTGTAAAACGGGGATAAAACTAGTCGAAACTTTTTATAGAATAAAATTTTCAGAAAAACAGTTCATGTGTGTGAAGTTTTTAAACAACAATGTTCAACAAAAATTAAGTAAATAAACGTTTTATTATTATATGAAAACTATGTGGAGTGATTAAATAGACAATTTTACAAACTAAATGGTAAATTTTAGAGAAAGAACAATTAAAATAAGATATGATGTATGCACATACACATACACAAATTAAGCAAAACTGACTTGTTTTTTCTCTCTGCAACTACGCAAGATGTTGGTCAACCAACATGACGTTGTTTTGTAAAAAGGAATTGCGAAATTATATGCATGTTTTAATTGTTTGGTTCGTCATACGATGTCCTCGTTTTATGGAATATAATTTTTCCTATTAGAATTAAGATACTGTTTCAACTGGAAAAGTTATGGATAGAGAACACACCTTTACGGTACATTTCATATTGTATAGGATGTGTTGTTAGTGTTGTTTGTAATGCCGTTATTCTTGAATATTTGTCCAAGTCAATACAATGCAGGTATGGTGAACTCATTAAATTCGCACATATTTGATCGAAAGTATTTATGTACGTGAATATAAGCGAAAAACAAATAAAATTTTTGAAAATTTCGCAGACAATAAATAACTAATCGATATCATTGAAATTTTAAAAGGACAAACAACACATATTTATAAAAAAAAATATAATATTATTTATTTTGGAGAAATATGTAATTAAAATTGAATTTCATTGTATGTCCTCACAAAACCAATTTAAATTAAAAATATAATAGAACTATGCAAATATGTACCTATGAGGGGCTTAAAGTACGGGGGTGGGTTTAAGTGCTTTTTCTCAAAATTGAATTTACCTATGGAATTATTAGTTAGAGCTCAGGGAAGTTCAAAGCATAAGTGATCCAAGCGGGATTTTCGTTCGGCACAGTGATATTTCGACTAATCCTGGCAGCTTTCATTAAACATGTCTATCTAAAATTTTTTATTCCAATATAATTTAAATTTAAGTAATAATACCTATTGCACTTGAGGCTTATTGTTATAAAATAATAACTTTAAAAAACTATTATTTTTATATATTTCAGTATTTCGATATCCTTGGGATATTTCCTTCAGGATAACAATTGATTATAATTGATTAACATTAACAAAATTTTAAAATTATAGAATGTAAAAAACAAGTTAAGATTTTATAATTTTATCATTCAGAAGAAATCCAGATGATAATGAAATATCGAAAAATAAATATATAATAGTTTTTTGAAAGTTATTATTTTATAGAAATAAGCCTCAAGGCCAATATTATTACTGATATTAAAAAATTAAAGGCTAAAAAATTAGAACAACATATAACTTAAAGCTACTTATTCTTAATCTGCCTTATTACCGTTCTCGAATCGACTCGAGAGTTTGTAATAGATTAAAGAAAAATTTTGTATTTTTCCTTAATTTATTACTTTCATTCGAGACGAATCGAGAACGGTAATAAGGCCCAACATTATATACTTGTCACTTGGGTCTTTTGTTCTCTAACCCCACTTTGAAATAGGCAGTTATATTTTTAAAAGTGGCATCAATTTCCAACAAATAAGTATTTGCAATAATAGTCTTATGAATTTTGAGTTATAAATAAATATGTATATATGTACTTATGTGTGCATGAATGCAGTGCATATGTTTGTGTGGGTTAAATATAGAAAATGCTATTAAAGAATTCAAAATATTGGTTTAATGACGTCATAATACGGCAGAGATATCATGCTATCAAGTACCAATTCAAATTGCCAGTTATCCAGGCCTGATACACATGCACGCACACATGCATGCATACATGCAAAATAATCAGCAATTGCATGATGGGAAAAAACAATAGGGGGAGCAGAAAAAAACTTCTGGCTTGAAGAGCTTCACTTTTTCTCCTGTATATTTGTCTTCTCTTGCATTGCCTAACAATTTATTATTGAAAAATGATTGATTATTTAATTTGTTGCAAAATAAGTGAAAACAAATTGATACGCTACAGATATATTTACATAAATTAAGCGCAGTTTTTCTTAACATTTCTTTTGTAGAAATAAAAAAAAACAGAAATAGAAAAAATTGGTAAAAAAAAAACCCCAGTTACTAACACTAATAAAAATAAAGTTAAATATGGCTGAAAGTGCGGCACCTGAAGCAGTCACTACTGACAATGAAACACCAGTTTCCTCCGGTAAACGAGACGAAATAGAGGCAGCATGTAGCTCAGCTGCAAATGCTGCACTACAGCAAGCTGAACAGACACCTGCATCATCATCTTCATCATCAACAGCTGATAATTTCCAAGCGCCGGTAGTGGGGGCAGATACTGCTGCAGAACAGACGCCGGCATCAACAACAGCTGTTACTGCTGAAGCTGCAGTACCTGCAGTAGATCCTGCTGCAGTTACTCAACCGCCTCAAGCCGCAGGTGCTCAGCCGCCTCAAGCTGCTGGTGTCCAAATAGGGGTCAATCAAATGGCCAATATAATCAGTGTGAGTTATTTGGCTGCCAACGGTTTAAATAACCAACGTAATCCTGGTGGCGTGCCTGGTGTCAATTTCGGTGTTGCCGCTCCGGGCCAGGCAAGTGTTTTGGGGTTTATTTTACCTATATAGGTATTTGTTGTTGGGAATAATATTTGCTATTAATGATTTGTCTTTTGCAGAACAACATCATGAATATGCGTAATCGTCTCTTTCATGCCATTTACTTTAAATTGGCTCTATCCTATGCGCAAATGTTTCCCAAGTAAGTAAGAAAAAAAAAATGTGGAGCCATTTGAAATTAACACGTTGCAAAACTGAATATTTGATGGTTGTAAAGGGTTTTTCAACAAGAGCTTTGTTTTTCAGTTGTGGCAACACCAACAACAAAATAGTTTTGACATTTAGTATTCGTAGTAGATGCATTGGCTTTTGTTACAATGAAATCGATTCCGAAAATTGCATTAAAATAATTCAAATCCACTATAAAAATGGTGGTTGTGTTAAAGTTACATTTCGTAAAATTCGTGATATTTTCGGACAACATAATCAATCGTCCTTTTGCGACCTTCTGTCAATAAGCAAAATTGCCGCAATTTGGGCTTTTAAAAATCCTAAAGCGATTATTGGGAAGCCTTTGCATGCTCAAAGTGTCAATTGTATGGTGCGCTATGTGGTTAATTGTATGATGTGATTTCAGTCAGATTTATTTATTAATTTTTTTTTCATTTTAGACCTTTTCAACGCATCTTGGAGTGGTTTTTCTTACTCAAAGCCTTGCTATTTTTTTCGGCTTTGGTTTATATACACATGTCGTTTATTAAAAATCCAGCAACTTGTCTGGAACACGTAAAAGATTGGCCCCGCGATGGAGTTTTAAGGTAAGTAAGATATTCTTAAAAAAAAGTAAGAACGTTACATTCGACTAGGTCCAATCTTAAATAGTTTTCAAGTATTTATTATATAAAAACTCTATTTTATAGGGCTCACTCCCGGAAGGGGCCGTGGGCCGACATCTCACCTTTGCCATAAAACCAGGGACCGGAAATAAGAGTTATTTTTCAATTTTTGAAGAAATAAATCATACATAAATGAACATCGTAGAAAACTTTTAATTCCACCATCATGATTTTTAGGCGAAATGCATCCAACATATTGCATGATTTTTAAATTTTTGATTTTTATTTTAACAATCAAAAGTAAGAGTTATTTTTGATATACATTTTTAAAAATGAAAAATAAGAGTTATTTTTGATTATTATAATATTTTTAAATGAAAAATAAGAGTTATTTTTGGTTTTTATTTTTTTAAATGAAAAATGAAAGTTATTTTTGATTTTTATATTTTTATATCAATAATAAAAATCAGTAAAAAACTCTTATTTATTTGTTGATGCCGTATGTATTATAATATGCTGCTTCATTCAAATTTCTATATGAATATAATATTTTATGTGACTTATCCATTATCAGCTATAAAAACATGAATGCATAGAAATAGCTTATAAGTTTTGGCTGCCATTCAAGTCAGTGTTAAGAGGTCGTTTTCAGGTGTTCAATTTTACCATCATAATTGATTTTGAATGTTCCTCAGATAAATTATATCTCCCAATATTAATCTGAGTGCTGAAAATGACCTTTCTACACTGACTTGACTGGCAGGTACAGAATGAACAATTAAAGCTAATTTTCGAAGCCATGGAAACACAAACATTACCTATGTCACGAATTTTGAATTGATTTTTATTATTGATATAAAAATACAAAAATCGAAAATAACTTTCATTTTTCATTTAAAAAAATAAAAATCAAAAATATCTCTTATTTTTCATTTAAAAATATAAAAATCAAAAATAACTTTTATTTTTCATTTAGAAATATAAAAATCAAAAATAACTTTTATTTTTCATTTAAAATAATAAATATCAAAAATAACTCTTGTTTTCTATCTAAACATATAAAAATCAAAAATAACTATTATTTCTTGATTTTTTTTGATAAAAGTCATAACAGTTACGGTCCCTGCATAAAACACTAAAAAGTAAAATTTTAGGGTTATTAAGAGTAAAAAAAAAATTTTTTTTTTATAGGGTCATTTAGGGGGCAAAGGTGCGGGAGGGTAGCGCAGAGGAAGATCAGAGAACATATCAGCTTCGTCATAAAAGTTTTAACATTTTATTTTTAAGTATTAAGGGTTAAATTATAAAATTTTTTTATTATTTAATACGATTTTTTACATGTAATATGCAACTTGGGCGGGGTCCAAAAATGGACTTTTCTGATATTGTGGCTGCCAGTTCTTGGACATAAAAATATATCAGTTGCCTAACAAAATTACAAAAAAACACGTTAAAAATTATGTTGTTTTTTAGAGGTTTAGTTAGTTCTCCTTAGGGGAACTTTTTTCCCTCCGGCCCGATTTAGCTCATTTACGAATTTGATCTGTGCCATCCTTCAAAATGTATTTATAGTAAATTTAATGAATATCTCTTAATCTTATTTGTTTCTGTTTTTCTAGAGTTGAAATTATTCCATTTCTGGATAAGCGTTTGGAAATGTATGAAACGAATCAGGCTCATGAAAACTCCATGCGCAGGCTACAATACAATTAGTAAGTGAAATTCAAAAAAACTAAAGCAAAATAAATATAATAATTACAATTTTGGTATATTTTGCAGTTTTTATGGAATTGGACCGAAAACTAAAAATCAACTGTATCATCAGAAATATGCAACAAATGAAACTTATACATACTACTTGCAACACGAGTCTACTTATGGCGAATACTTAAAACATAAACAATTAAATAGTGAATATAGTGGCAGCAGTGACACGGAGGATGGTGAGTGCAACAAATCTAAAAATATGTGATAGGCTTTATAATGATTCTCGAATCGACTTCGGAGTTTGTACGAGATAAAAGAAAAATTTTGTGTTTTTTTTTTCTTTAATCTCTTATAAACTCTCGAGTCCATTCGAGAACCATAATAACCCACAATATTTTATTATGAAAAACTGATATTTTTTATTGTTTGCTAGATGAGCAATATATTGTGGAATATTCGCTCGAATATGGGCATTTGCGTTTATCTCCCGCCACCCGAAAACGTTTGCAAATACCGGTACGTGTTGTGCAATTGGATCCCTTCACTAACAAATGTTTTGGCGATAAATTCAGCAAATTTCTGTTGAAAGAGTTGCTGGGGTAAGTGATTAATTGTTTTGTTTTTAGAATAAATAATTTTTATAATGATATTTTCATTTATTTTTTTTTAACCAGTTATGATGATTTGTTAATGGCCTCTGTGCGCGTTATAGCGGAACAAGAGGAGAATAAAGGCTATTTGCGTAATGTTGTCACTGGTGAACATTATCGTTTTGTTTCGACGTGGTGGACCGCCTGGAGTTCGTATCCCACAGCATTTTTTGTAATGCTGTTATTTGTAAGAGCTTTTTTATATTCTTGCCTTTTATAATATATAATTTAATTAATTTTTTTTTTCTTATACTGCCAGACGTTTTCAATTTCCATGCTTTTGAGATTTTCCCATCATCAAATATTTGTTTTCATAGGTAAATTTAATATTTTTGGAAATATATTTTAAAAGTTTTTCAAACTTTATATTTTTATTATATTTCCAGTGGATCTTTTGCAAATGCTGGAATTTAATGTCACCGCTCGGTTTCCTATAGCTCCCTTGTTGATTGTCATTTTAGCTTTAGTGGGTAAGAAGAAATATGATTTTAAAAATTTTATTAATAACAATAGCTTTTACATTCACTAAGAGCTAAACATAATAAAGACATCATTCATCTTGCTGGAAATGTGGTACGAATTAAAATAAATTCTGAATTAATTCCAAATAAAGGAAATTAATTGCAATAAAAATTGCGTGCATTCAAACTGCACTAAAAATTCTTGCTTTTAAGCATTCACCAGATGAGAAAACAAATAGTAATTCATATTTCCCATTCAGAGCAATAGCTGAGCATAACAAGAAGATTGTAAAATAAATTTCCAAAATGCACTTTTGATTAAACTCGAAGATATTAAAAGAATTACTAAAAGTTGCAGTATTCCAATATGAGGCTGTTAAAATGAATGAATAAAATATCACAGCTTCAGTAAATAAATAAATATTTGGCCTTATTTTCTAACTACTTGTCAACGTCGCGTCAAGACAATATTAAAAGTGGGCCAGTTGTATTCTGGTTTTGGGAAACCTCTGATTACTTCCTGACGGCCTCGGGATATTTTCGAAAGCTTAGAAAATAACAAGAGGCTTTTAAAATTAATTAAATGCAAAGGAAAAAGAGTATTCAAATGTCTTAGTTTTGATATTTTCCCTTATTCTGTAACATTTAGTCAATGTCACGTCAAGACAATACCCAAACTTAAACATCTGCATATTCTTTTTTCCTTCGTATTTAATTTCTTTTTCTTTTTGATTTTAACAAATAGTTACGGAATAAGGGGGATTGTTTCGACGTGACGTTGACAAACAATTACAGAAGAATGAGGATTCTGTTACAGCTCGAAAACTAAAACACAAATAATTTTATTTCTTTTTTATATCTCTTGATCCATTTCTTTAGGCATGGAAGCTATAATGTCAGAATTTTTCAACGACACCACCACAGCATTTTACATAATTTTAATTGTATGGGTTGCCGATCAATATGATGCCATCTGTTGTCATACGAGCATTACGAAACGTCATTGGTTAAGGTAAGTTTTTAGCGATAATTTTAATGTTTGCAATAGAAATGTTTTTAAAATATTATTTAAACTCTTAAAATATTAACAAATCAGTTTTCTTTTACAACGCAAACACGGACCTAATATGTGCTATTCGAACATATATTTTATTTTAAGAAAGGCTAAAATATTATGCAGTTAACAGAGAAACGAGCATAAAAATTGTGGCAACATATTTTCTATATTCTACTCCCAGCTCTGACCAATTCATGTACTTATAAATGGTATTGCCAGACTAATTAATGGTTAGTTATTACTCCTTATTCTCTAACTATTTGTCAACGTCATGTCAAGACAACATTAAAAATAGGACACTTACTCACTCCATGTGGACAACAATTAAGGCCTACAATTTAGAAACGCGCTATTTGAAATTGCCAATGGCTGAAGAAAAAGAAAGCAGAAGTTTCCTAATTAATTTCCTGAAGAAGTCACACAAAGGAGTGACGAAATATTGATACTAAAAATTAAATTAAAATAAAGAGACCTTAAGCTTAAAAATATCAGAATACAATAATAATTAAAAAGAGGTCAAGAAACCAGAAGAATTTAAAAATCAATTAAAAGTCTTAAATAAAAAGATGCTATACAATTTTTATTCATCAATATTTTCACCTGAAATCTCTTACTCTATTGCGAAATGATGTGATTGAAGCAGTCGAAGCAAAAAGAAATTGAGAATTATTTCATAGGTCCCCACAAGTTCGAAAGGAAATTTTCTAAATTTCAAAATTGTGATTTTTCAGCATTTTCGCTGTATTTTTCTTAAATATATTTAAGAGCATATTTTTAATTAAGATGGATTGACAATTTTTTTTTGGAAATAGTTAATGACCTTGTGTTTTTTTTTAAATACTAACTTAATATGGGAAGACACAATATTAAAAACTTTTTAGCGTTTCAAGATTAAAATTCAAGCTCTTTTTCTTATATATTCTTATAAACTCAGCATCCGTTGAAAAACTGCATAATTATTTCCATTATTTTTTTTTCAAAAATACCCTACTGTGCAATGCTAGATAACATGTTGGTTTTCACGGTTGTCTTATTTTCAGGGACCGTTATGACTTTTATCAAAAAAATCAAGAAATAAGAGTTATTTTTGATTTTTATATTTTTAAATGAAAAATTAAAGTTATTTTTGATTTTGATATTTTTAGATAGAAAATAAGAGTTATTTTTGATTTTTATTTTTTTTAAATGAAAAATAAAAGTTATTTTTGATTTTTATTTTTTTAAATGAAAAATAAGAGTTATTTTTGATTTTTATTTTTTTAAATGAAAAATAAAACTTATTTTTGATTTTGATACTTTTAGATAGAAAATAAGAGTTATTTTTGATTTTTATTTTTTTAAATGAAAAATAAAAGTTATTTTTGATTTTTATTTTTTTAAATGAAAAATAAGAGTTATTTTTGATTTTTATTTTTTTAAATGAAAAATAAAAGTTATTTTTGATTTTTATTTTTTTAAATAAAAAATAAAAGTTATTTTTGATTTTTATTTTTTTAAATGAAAAATAAAAGTTATTTTTGATTTTGATATTTTTAGATAGAAAATAAGAGTTATTTTTGATTTTTATTTTTTTAAATGAAAAATAAAAGTTATTTTTGATTTTTATTTTTTTAAATGAAAAATAAGAGTTATTTTTGATTTTTATTTTTTAAATGAAAAATAAAAGTTATTTTTGATTTTTATTTTTTTAAATGAAAAATAAGAGTTATTTTTGATTTTTATTTTTTTAAATGAAAAATAAGTTATATTTGATTTTTATATTTTTAGATAGAAAATAAGAGTTATTTTTGATTATTATATTTTCAAATGAAAAATAAGAGTTATTTTTGATTTTTATTTTTTTAAATGAAAAATAAGAGTTATTTTTGATTTTTATTTTTTTAAATGAAAAATAAGAGTTATTTTTGATTTTTATTTTTTTAAATAAAAAATAAAAGTTATTTTTGATTTTTATATTTTTATATCAATAATAAAAATCAATTCAAAATTCGTGACATAGGTAATATGTTTGTGTTTCCATGGCTTCAAAAATTAGCTTTAATTGTTCATTCTGTACCTGCCACTCAAGTCAGTGTAGAAAGGTCATTTTCAGCACTCAGATTAATTGATTTTTATTATTGATATAAAAATATAAAAATCAAAAATAACTCTTATTTTTCATTTAAAAAAATAAAAATCAAAAATAATTCATACTTTTGATTTTTAAAATAAAAATGGAAAATTTAAAAATCATGCAATATGTTGGATGCATTTCGCCTAAAAATCATGATGGTGTAATTAAAAGTTTTCTACGATGTTCATTTATGTATGATTTATTTCTTCAAAAATTGAAAAATAACTTATTTCCGGTCCCTGTTTATTTTTCATCTCAGCCGAGTTTAGTCTCTTGATTTCACCGTGAGTTGTCACATATTTTTTGTAGCGCAAAATAAAAATAATGAATAATAAATAACGCATTCTAATAATTAATTATAATTCAAATTTATTCATTCCAAATGTTGTATCTAAATTAATTTGCTTTTAAAACCATTCTTCGTTGTTGTTGTTATTTTATAGGGGAAAAAGAGCAAAAAAATAAATATACATATATATATATATATATATATATATATATATATATATATATATATATAATTTGTATTAAATTATAAACTGTGGTTGAGTTTCACCTTATTTTACACATTAACGTTGGGAAATGAGAGGGAATGTAAGAGAGAATATTAAACTAATAACATCATAATTAATACTGGTTTTTCTGCTTTTTTATTTCCTGTGAGTGTCCCTTTATTTTTTTGTGTTCAAGGGGCCAATGTTTGTGTTTTAATGAATTAAACTTTATTAAAATACACTTCAGTAACGTCATAAGTCCAATAACAATATATTTTAGTAAATGTACCCTGAATTATGAATTAATTAAAATTGAACAATTTTATTTGATGACCCCGTTCTTAGAAGGAATTTATTAAATGCTTTTTAATTAATTTGATACATTTTTTTTGGCATGTTTTGAAGAAAAAAAAATGGCAGCATTAAATAATATTTGTTTATGAAATGAATTGTATAAAATTACGGGGACTTTAATAATGAGACGCCATGAACACGTGGAAGCTAAATTAATACAAAAATTATGTCATTTAATATATTTGCATAAATTGTTTGTGTAGGTACACTGCAACAAAAAGAAATTTGTCTGCGATGCTGGTAGAGGCGACGAACTTGAAAATATATAATTTGCAACATTTCTTGCAAAATATAAATACCGCCGTAATAGTACCTTTCCATATACTTGATTTGGGCCAAATCATTTCATTTGCCCAAATTAAGTAATTGGCGACATGATTTCTCATTCATTTTTCATATGACGGAATTATCTCAAATTACTTAATTTGCTCCAAATCAAGGCGAATTCATACAAGGTGGCCTTACTTATGCTACTCTACTCTAAAAATAGTGTAACAACATCCGTCTACTGTGGTTACAGTTCTCGTATACTATTTCCTAATAAAAAAAAATAAAATAATTAATTTCCTGAAGAAGTCACACAAAGGAGTGACGAAATATTGAAATTAAAAATTAAACTAAAATAAAGAGACCTTAAGCTTAAAAATATCAGAATACAATAATTTCCCAATAAAATTTTTATAAATTTATAAACTTTTGTCATATTTAAAATATACAAAAAATGCACTTGAGTACTGATGATGAAAGCGTCACGGCTTCCGAAAACATTGTTCTGCTGTGCTGTGCAAAATTGCACTTTTTCAGCAGATAAAAGGCACTCTTACGGTGTTTGACATTTTCGCCTTCAAATTCGCCAATAAGTGATAGACAAAAAGCTAATTTTTTCTTTCATCCTGCGCTCTTCTTTCCCCTTCACAACAGTAAAAGATAAAACGTTTTTGTTCCGCCGAACATTTGACGGATCCATTTTAAGTGTAATTGTTTAATAATTCAGATATTTTTTACTCTTATTCTGTAATAGTCTGAAAGTAGTCCTTCAATATGTGTTCACACATTTATCCTGGACATGAACAGTTGTGTTCGAATCAAATGTATTATTGGCGTGTAAATCTCAATATAAATTTTGAGAAAAAAAAATTCAACTGCAACTTGAATAGAGTGGCATTAGTTTTGTTTTTTTTTGTTGTTGTTAAATATATTTTTCGCAATAAATTGTTTAAGGATCTTTTTCCTAAACACATTTTGCTGTTGCCAGTTTAACCGACGGCACTTAATAAGGCTTTTCCTGCTCAATTTTGTGTTGAGAATTTTGTATTTTCTTTTTATTTTGCTCTTCCATTCTAGTTTATATAAACGTTTCTTTCTGTTTATTATTATTTTTTTTAAATTTTTTTTGCACAATTTTCCTATTAATTGTGTAAAAGTGTTTGTAGTAGTTTTTTCCCCCCTCTGTTACATCCTGGGCTGTTGTGTTTGGTGTGGTTGTAGCCTGTTAAGGAGTTGGGTTGAGAAGAAAAAGAAAGGAGAAAGAAAAGAAAAAAAAAACATCCAGTTGTTGCTGGTTTTGTATGTAATTCTGATAATATGGTTTCGAAAATTAACTTTGGTTTGGTTTCAATGGTTATGAAAGCTTTACCCTTTAGGGTTCTATCTAGTACATAAGGCTTAAATTACACAATTCTTAATTTATCGAAGTAGTTGGAGGAGAGGTGGGAAAAACAAATAGCAAATAAAATACCAGCAACTAACAACATTTACAACAACATGAAATGGAAAACAAAAAAAAACTAAAAGAAAATAGGCCAAAATGGTATAAATTAAGTGAAATAGGGTATAGAGAAAAAAATAGAAAACAGATTAAAGTGAGTAAAACACTTTCACAAGCATTAAAATGCTCATTCTTTAATGGCAAATGTCTGTCTGTCTGTTGTGTAATTCCCGTGAATTTCACTAGAGATGTAATTCATTTAAATTGTTTCTATGCGGGCCGGCATTTTTGGTTTTTAAAAATTTTCCAGCATGAATTGGAAAAATACAATTGTAATTAATAAATAAGAAGCAACCAGGCCGTATATTGAAATAACTCAAGAAGATATGGCCCCATCAAACCGCGACATGCAATTCATTAGCGACAGTCAAGCTGCAACTTGCACTTTTTATAATGACTTGCACTTTTCATAAAGATTTGCACTTTTTACAATAACTTGCACTTTTCATAATGACTTGCACCTTTTGCAATAACATGCACTTTTTATAATGACTTGCACTTTTTATAATGATTTGCACTTTCTTGCAGTTTTTATGATGTCTTGCACTTTTTATAATGACTTCCACTTTTTATGATGACTTGCACTTTTTATGATGACTTGCTCTTTTTACAATGACTTGCAGTTTTTATGATGACTTGCTCTTTTTTGCAATAACTTGCACTTTTCATAATGACTTGCACTTTTTGCAATAACATGCACTTTTTATAATGACTTGCACTTTTTATAATGCCTTGCATTTTTTCTAATGACTTGCAGTTTCTTGCAGTTTTTATGATGACTTGCACTTTTTATAATGACTTGCACTTTTTATGATGACTTGCACTTTTTATGATGACTTGCTCTTTTTACAATGACTTGCACTTTTTATGATGACTTGCTCTTTTACCAATAACTTGCACTTTTCATAATGACTTGCACTTTTTGCAATAACATGCACTTTTTATAATGACTTGCACTTTTTATAATGACTTGCATTTTCTCTAATGACTTGCACTTTTTATAATGACTTGCACTTTTTATAATGACTTGCACTTTTTATAACTACTTGCACTTTCTTTCAGTTTTTATGATGACTTGCACTTTTTATAATGACTTGCACTTTTTATGATGACTTGCACTTTTTATGATGACTTGCTCTTTTTACAATGACTTGCACTTTTTATGATGACTTGCTCTTTTACCAATAACTTGCACTTTTCATAATGACTTGCACTTTTTGCAATAACATGCACTTTTTATAATGACTTGCACTTTTTATAATGACTTGCATTTTCTCTAATGACTTGCACTTTTTATAATGACTTGCATTTTTTCTAATGACTTGCACTTTCTTGCAGTTTTTATGATGACTTGCACTTTCTTGCAGTTTTTATGATGACTTGCACTTTTTATAATTACTTGCACTTTTTATGATGACTTGCACTTTTTACAATGACTTTTAGCAGCAGTCCTCTCGCTTGCACAAAAGGTCTCATATCTGAAATACCTTTGAAAATCGAATAATGTCAATTTTAGTGAGGATTAGTGGTCAGGTAGTAATTTGGCCAGTATATCAGTTTTAGTTGTCGTAATTTTGTGATTATTAGACATACGGGTACTGATGATGAAAGCGTCATGGCTGCCGAAAACGTTATTCTGTTCGGCTGGGCAAAATGGCAAGTTTTTAGCATATTTCGCTTTTAAATTTCACAACATGTGATAGACAAAAAAGCAACATTTTTCTTTCATCTACTACATCCTGCACTCTTCGCTCCTCCTCAGCAGCAAAGTTCAAGACTGAACTGACTGAGGGCTGAAGAAAATAATGAAAATAGCGTTGAACGATTTATTGTCAGTGAGATATTTTTATTTGTAAAGATAGACTCGTATGTATGTATATGTAACAACAGTTTTTTTTTTGCTTGTGTTCTACAACTTTAATGTGCGTCATTTGAACAAGACGGAAACAATTCAACCCGAACCACTGAAGAGAAAACAAGAAATAAGTATAAAAAACAACTTCAATACCATTATAACATCATCATTTAAGTCAACATTACAAATAACAAACTACACAACTTAAGTTGGTTAGTAAAATATAGCAGCAGTTGGTTGGCCAGCCGGCCGTCCGGCCATGTCCTTTGGAAGAAGGAAAAAAAAAGAATGAACAAGCACAGGCCCACCATTAGTAAACATTTTAATAAGCGTTTCGATAAACAAAAAGTGAAAAAAACTAAACAACAAACACTTATGCACTGACACAACAGAACACACACAACAAAAAAAAAAAGACACAATAGCAATAAAATAAATTGATTATGGAAAAAGGAAAATAAAAATATTAGAATAAAAAAAAATGTCGCACCAACAATCAACCGTTTCTTCAACAAAATATTTTATTATTAATTTATGCAACACTTTTGCCTACAAGGATGTCCTTCAGCTATTCAAAAGAGCTCATGAATTTCAAAATAAAATATTTATTTTAGGAAATGGTGCTCCACCTGATCGCCAAAACCTACTTTCAATAATTTATAGATGCCATTTCGTAGGATATTTTAGGAAAGTGCTGCTATTTCTTTTTTAAATAAACACCATTTTTCTAAATGCGCCTTTTAAGTGCTACTGGTTTTAGAAGGTATTTTTTTTCAAGCTGCTCTTTTTAAAATTCACTACTTTGCAAAGGAGATATTTTTAAAATTCTTTTTTTTTTAAATATTAAGGGACTTTGCGTTGAAGGTTATGAATTTCTAAGATGCACTTTCTTTAAATGTATTTGTTTAAAGTATTTATTATTAAAGATAGTGTGTTTAGAATTTCTTTTATTAAAAAAGAGTACTTTATTTTAAAGTTATTTATTTTAAAAGATATTCATTTTAAAATTTTAAAAAGTATTTATACCAAAGTTATTTTTCTTGGAGGTTGTCCTATTTAAAAGGAGTTTCTTTTAAAATGCACTCACTCTTTTTGTCAGGTATTAATTTTAAAAGTTGCTCTTTTGGAAAAGTACTTTTTCAATATATACATTTTAAAGGTACTTTTTGTTAAAATTTACTTACCCCCTTATTCACAAAAATTATGCGAGGCTTATAAGAGTGTAATAAAGCAAATTTCATAGGCAATTTTGTTTTATTACGCTGTTATTAGACTCTCATAATTTTTATGAATAAGGGGGTTAGTTTTTAAACGTACTTTTTGTTAAAATTTACTTAGTTTTTAAAGGTACTTTTTGTAAAAGGCACTACTTATAAAGGTTTCTCTCTCAGCAGTTGCACTTCTTAAAAGCTACTGAAGATACCTAGTCCTTGTTAAAAGGTACTATTTAACAGGGACTTTAAAAGTACTTTTTTTTGTTAAAAGTTATAAATTGTTAAGCTTTTAAAGTATTTATTTCTTTTAAAAACTACTCTGTATAAAAATTTCTTGATTTAAAATGTACTTATCGTAAAAACTTTTAAACTAAGTACCTTTTTACAATATGTACCTTTTTTGAAAGGTACATTTTTAAAACGTACCTTTTCGAAAGGTACTTAATTTAAAAGGTACTTTTTTGAAATCGACCTTTTTAGAGGCTTTTTCTTTAAAAGGTATTATTTTAAAAATTAATTATTTAAAAAGTACTTTTTTTGAAAGGTACCATTTTTAAAAGGTATTATATTATTTTAAAAGGTACTTTTTTAAAAGTTACTCTTTTAAAAGATGCTATTTTTAAAAGTTACTCTTTTAAAAGTTGCTATTTTTAAAAGGTGCTATTTTTAAAAGGTACAATTTTATTTTAAGATGCACTTTTTTAAAAGGCATTCATTTAAAAAGTACTTTTTTAAAAGGTATTATTTTATTTTAAAAGGTACTTTTTTAAAAGTTACTCTTTTAAAAGATGCTATTTTTAAAAGTTACTCTTTTAAAAGTTGCTATTTTTAAAAGGTGCTATTTTTAAAAGGTACTATTTTATTTTAAGATGTACTTTTTTAAAAGGCATTCATTTAAAAAGTACTTTTTTAAAAGGTAATTTTTTTGAAAGTCAGTTTTTTAAAAGCCATTTCTTTAAAATGTATTATTTTAAAATGTATTATTTTAAAAGGTAATATTTTGAAAAGTACTTTCTTGAAAGATACCTTTTTTTAGAAGGTACTATTTTATTTTAAAAGGTACTTTTTTAAAAGTTACTCTTTTAAAACGTACTATTTTTAAAAGGTAATATTTTATTTTAAAACGTACTTGTTTAAGAGTTACTTTTTTAAAAGGCACTCTTTTAAAAGGAATTTTTTTTAAATTTTTTTGAAAGGCACTTTTTCAAAAGCTATTTCTTTAAAATGTATTATTTTAAAAAGTAATTTTTTGAAAAGTACCTTCTGGAAAGATACCTCTTTTTAGAAGGTACTATTTTATTTTAAAATGTACTTTTTTAAAAGTTACTCTTTTAAAAGGTAGTTTTTTAAAAGTTATTCTTTGAAAAGGTACTTTTTTAAAAGTTACTCTTTTGGAAGGTACTCCTTTAAAAGTTACTCTTTTAAAAGGTACTCCTTTAAAAGGTATTATCTTAAAAGAGACTTTTTGGAAAGGCACTTTCTTTAGAAGGTACTTTTTTAAAAGTTACTCTATTAAAACGTACTTCTATAAATGGTTCCTTTTTGAAAGGTATATTTATGAAAGGTACCTTTTTTAGAAGGTACTTTTTTAAACGGTACTTTTTTAAACGGTACTTTTTTGAAAGCTATGTTTTTGAAAGGTAAGGTACAAAGTATTTTTATGAAAGTACTTTTGAAAAAAAGTATAAAAAGTACTTTTTTGAAAGGTACTTATTTAAAAAGATGATTTTTAAAGAGGTATTATTTGAGAAGGTACTTTTTTGAAAGGTATCTTTTTAAAAGGTAACTTTTTTAAAAGGTACTTTTTTAAACGGTACTTTTTTAAACGGTACTTTTTTGAAAGCTATGTTTTTGAAAGGTAAGGTACAAAGTATTTTTATGAAAGTACTTTTGAAAAAAAGTATAAAAAGTACTTTTTTGAAAGGTACTTATTTAAAAAGATGATTTTTAAAGAGGTATTATTTTAGAAGGTACTTTTTTAAAAGGTATCTTTTTAAAAGGTAACTTTTTTAAAAGGTACTTTTTTAAACGGTACTTTTTTGAAAGATATTTTTTTGAAAGGTACCTATTTTAAAAAGTACTTTTTTGAAAGGTATATATTTTAAAAAGTGCCTTTTTAATTATTATTGGAAAAAGTACTTTACATAGGGTAATTTTTTAAAATGTACTTTTTTCAAATTGGATTATTTTAAAATGAACTTTTTTAGAAGGTAGATATGTACTTTTTTTAAAATTGCTCTTTGTAAAACGGACCTTTTTAAAAGATAATTTTTTTGAAAGGTACTATGTTCTTTTAAAAGTTACTCTTTTTAAAAATTATTTTTTTAAAAAATTATTTTTTTTTAAAAATTATTTTTTAAAAAAATTATATTTTTAAAAAATTATTTTTAAAACAAAATTATATTTTTAAAGTATATTATTTGAATGACTTTTTTCCTAAAAATTATTAATGTTAAATGTACTTCTTTTAAACGTTTCTTTCTTCGAAAGCTTCTTTTATTAAAAAGATAGTGCTTTGAAAAGTACCTATTTGTTTAATCGAGAGCGTCGATTAATCTGCGTAATAATAACACACATATAAATTTACTCGACTTAAATGTTTATTTGATCAAGCATTATTAATATATAACTGACATCTTCTCTATTTCAAGAGAATAATATTTGAGTGCATAGTCTAGTGCGGAGTTACTTTAATGGCTGTTCACAAACAATTAATTCTTTTTATGCTCACATTCTATGGATACTTGCCTGCTATGAAAACAATAGAAAAACAGATTAGAAAGAATATTTTGTAATAAAAAAGGAACTCTTTTGCTTGCATAAATAGTGTGTAATGGCTACGCACGTTGAAGGGCTTTGAATGAAATTTTGTTTTAATTATTTTTTTGAACGCTATAAAATTGATGCCAACAAAACGAGCTAAATTTAGTTGGATTGCCTTCCAATACATGTTCTATTTTTGCGGCTTGATGAATGGGTCACATTAAACCATATTCGTGGTTGGTGACCATAATGAAATTGTTAGGTGCATGTGGCATGTAGTTCGTCCTACTTCTATTAAAACTTTACATGCAACCAACTTATGGGTCCTTAACATGGTCAACAGTTATGATCATAAATAAGTTGAAAATTTCTGCTAAATTAAACACAATTGTAGTTGTTGTAATACCAATCGCTTTGCAAAAATTTTAAACGCGTCTGTAGCATATGTACTACCCTCGTAAATACATAAACAAACACGATAATAAAATATTATTTAAAGTTTAAATTGTTTAAGGCATTTTCTTAACAAATTTTTATGAACATTATTTATTAATTTGTTCTTTTGGTAGCCGTGGATGACCCAACTTAATCACTTAAATCAAAGGTTTGTTG
The DNA here is from genome assembly GCA_951800035.1 of Linnaemya tessellans. NCBI lineage: Eukaryota > Metazoa > Arthropoda > Insecta > Diptera > Tachinidae > Linnaemya > Linnaemya tessellans. Next base: position 119,358,109 of record OX637534.1, on the reverse strand, counting down.
TTGTTGTTGTTGTTACTACTCTCATTTATAAATCATTTTCAATATTCTTAAGGGAAACTTAGTTGATTACTTCAAGCAAAAGCCAGCCACTTTAACAACTTCAAATGGTACTTGTGTCTGACAAAGATAATTGTTTCATCGAAAAGAGGGGGAAAAATCTACAAGTTGTTTATTTTCAAATGAATAATTTAAATTTACGTTATTTATTATCTGGATATTTATACAGCTTGAATTATTTGCTGAAGTCATTGAATTTAATACTGAAGTTGGGCAATTAATTGCAACTTTTAAATAAATTTTTGATATCAAGTCAAGGACAACGCGATACAATAATTTTATGATGAATTTATTTTTTGCCATTTAATATATTAACAAACTAATTTTTAAAATGAAATACGGTGTGCTTTTAAGCTGCAGGAGAACTTAATTGATCAACTTAATTGAATCATCGCTACTTATTTCTTGCGAAATGCGTAAGGAGCTGCAGTGTTGCATTTAAAGTTACCGCGGGGGAATTTAAAAAAAATTAATTTAAAAGACTACGTCATTTAAAAGACTACGTCATTTAAAAAACAACGTCATGTCAAATACAACGTCATTTAGAACACTACCTCATTTAATAGACTACGTCATTTAACAGACTGAAGATCTTATTAACAAAAATATTTTTGTATTATAAAAGGTTTATAAAGCAGATTCCCATACAATTGTTTTATAAATTCTTTATTCTTCATTAAAAAAACTGCTTCGTTTAATAGACTACGTCATTTAATACACTACGTCATTTAAAAGGCTAAAGATCTTATTAAAATTTTGTTTGTTTTATAAAAGGTTTATAAAGCAGACTTGCATACAACATTTCTTTTATACATTCTTTTTTAGTAAAGGAGTGTCATTTAATAGACTACGTCATTTAAAAGAATCCTTCATATATAAGAATACGTTATTTAGAAGACCACGTCGTGTACAATACAGCGTCATTTAAAATACTATCTCTTTTAAAAAAGACTACGCCATTCAAAATACAACGCTATTTAAAAGACTATTTCACTTAAAAGACTACGTTAAGATTACGTAATTTTAAAGACTGCGTTATATAAAAAAAAGACTACCTCATTTACCATACGTAGTCTATTACGACATTTAAAATACTACAACAACAAATACTCATTTAATAGACTACGTCATATCATGGATTACGTCATTTAAAAGACTAGAGATTTTATTCATAGAAAAATATTTTTGTTTAATAAAAGGTTTATAAAGCAGATTTGCATACAAAATTTGTTTTATAAACCTATTATAAAACAGATATATTCTTCATGAATAAAGGAGTGTCATTTAAAAGACTACGTCATTTAAAAGAATACGTCATATATAAGAATACGTTATGTATAAGACTACGTCATGTACAATACAACGTCATTTTAAATACTATCTCATTTAAAAAAGAGAACGTTATTTATAAGACTACGTCATGTAAAAGACATCGTCATTTAGAGCACTACCTCATTTAAAATACAACGTCATTCATTTAAGAGCCTACTTCATTTAATAGACTATGTCATTTAAAAGACTAAAGATCGTATTCATATAAAAATATTTTTTGTTTCATAAAAGATTTATAAAGCAGATTTGAATGCAATTGTTTTATAACTTCTTTATTCTTCATTTAAAAAACTGTTACATTTAATAGACTACGTTATTTAATACACTACGTTATTTAAAAGACTACAGTTCTTATTTATAAAAGATATATTTCTTTTATAAAAGGTTTATGAAACAGATTTGCATGTAAAATTTTCTTTTATACATTCTTTTTGAGTAAAGGAGTGTCATTTAAAAGACTACGTCATTTAAAAGAATACATCATATATAATAATACGTTACGTATAAGACTACGTAATGTACAATACAACGTCATTTTAAATACTATCTCATTTAAAAAAGACTACGTTATTCAAAATACTACGTTATTTAAAACACTACGTCACTTAAAAGACTACGCTATTTAAAAAATGACGTCATTTATAAATTTGCGGTATTTTAAAGACTACGTCACTTATAAATTTGCGGTATTTTAAAGACTACGTCATTTTAAAGACTACGTTATTTAAAAGACTACGTTATTTGAAACACTACGTTACTTAAAAGACTACGTTATTTAAAAGACTACGTCATTTAAAAGACTACGTTCATTAAAGGACTATGTTACTTAAAAGACTACGACGTTTAAACGACTACGTCACTTAAAAGACTACGTTAAGATTACGTCATTTAAAAGACTGCGTTGTATAAAAAACAACGTCATTTAAAAGATTACGTAATTTAAAAGAGTAGCTTACGTAAAAGTTTTTGTTATTTAACAGACAACGTCATTTAAAACACTACGTCACTTAAAAGGCTACATTATTTAAAATACTACGTCATTTAATAGACTACGTCATTTAAGAGAGTACTTTACGTAAAAACTGTTATTTAAGAGACTACGCTGTTTAATACACTACGTCATCTAAAAGGCCATTTAGTTTAAAAAACAAAATTACTCTGACAAAACGGTGAGTAGCCTTGTCATGTCCTTTACAAAATGTATAGCTCGTCCAGTATTGAAACTGTATGTGTACATACATATGCATGTATATATGTATGTATGTATGTATATATAACGAAAAAAAAACTAAAAACAAAATATTGTTGTGTAATTTAATCAACTTCTAATAAAATACGAATGTATGCACGCGCGCTGATTTCTCAGATTCCTAGATTAACCATCTCGTCTTCTTTGTGAAATACCATTTCGTGTGGGTGTTGCTAAAACATACTGACCCTGCCATCAATTAATTAACATTATTAAACAGAAAATTACCAAAATTCTAATAGGCTTAATAAGAGCACTTGTCATTATTAAGTTTCCAAATAAGTGTTGCAATCTCCAAAAATACGAGTTTGTGGGAACACAACAATCAGCTTAAGATATTCCAGGTGTATATATACGAGTACTAACTAAATGATAACTACCACACATCGGCACTGACTAGAACAATAAGGCAACTTTAGAGTTTAAAGCATATGTGATAAATTAAACTAGTTTTTTTCAGTTTTTGTTATTTATTTTATATATGAAATTGTATTCAATTTTGTTTTCCATATTAACGAAATATTTAAAATAAAAGTGAATAAAATAAAGACCTAAAAAATTAGTTTAATTACATAAAAAAAGAGCTCAAAAAATTAGAAAAATAAATTCATATTTGATAAAGCAAAACATTTTTATACATATAAAATATTATTAGCGCTGAAAAGCATAAAATGAAAAATATGCCAGAATTAACTAACAATTTTCAGAGGATTTGTGAAAAAAAAAACCTTTGAAAAAAGTTTCATGTGAAATTCTTATCAATTGGAATGGCAGCAATGATTACTTTTCCCTCCTAGAAGTAAATTTGTTTTATTTTGTTTGCTTTAATGTCTGCATACTGGTGTATGTATGTGTGTGCCTGTATGAGTGTGCTCTTCATATGCTTGTGTTGTGTCATATTTATTTACGATACATATTCTTGTCTATTTTAGTCAATGCATTTGTCAATCAATCAGTTTCAGTTTTGCCCCTTTTTTTGTATCATCTAATTCTAAGTACGTCATGGCTTTGATATAAATTTCACTTTATTCTATATCTCGAATATATGTTTCAACATCATCATCTTTATCTAGCTAATCATGAAAATATTCATTCATTCAGTCAGACAGTCAATCATTCATTACACTCAGAACATCCAAAACACTTATATGTATATATTTTTATACCCAAGTGAAAATTGAAGGAGTTTAATTACTTTTATCTCATAAACTATCGCGATTGAATAATTCACCATCTCTTTAAATTTAACAAATTGTACTGTTTATGCATACGTACGTAATTTAATTTGGCAATTATTTGTTAATAGTATTAATATCCTTAGAAAATTTCGTTTTTATATGATAGACTATGACGATGATAAGTCATCATGAATCGTTTAAGGTCAGGAAACCCCTGCAAAGTTAAATAAAAATAAATATTTGCGAAGTTCACAGCGAACTTTTATTAAAGATTTGAGTTTAATGGTGAAGCTCATTTCTGGTTCAAGTACGGCAAAACTGCTGTCATTGAAGCGCCGACTATCTATCACCCGAAAAACCGTTACACATTGATTTTTTAAGGCGGCATCATTCGTCCTAATATCCTTCGAAATTAGCAAGAACTTGACGTTACGACTACATTTTTAATAAAAGTACATCTCTAATAAGAATACGTCTTTAGTAAGATTACGTCTTTAGCTAGATTATGTCTCTAAAAAGACTACGTCTTTAGCAAGACTAACCCCCTTATTCATAAAAATTTGCGCTATTACACTCTTATAAGCCTCTTATAATTTTTATGAATGAGGGGGTATGTCTTTAGCAAGATAACGTCTTTAGCAAGGCTACGTCTCTAGCATGACTACGTCTTTAGTATGACTACGTCTTTAGCAAGGCTACGTCTTTAGCAAGGCTACGTCTCTAGCAGGACTACGTCTTTAGCAAGGCTTCGTCTTTAGCATGACTAATTTTCTAAGATTACGTCTTTAGTAATAATACGTCTTTATAAGACTATCTACGTCTTTTATAAGACTTCTTCTTCAATAAGACTACGTCGTTAAAAATACTACGTCTTTTCTAATACTACGTCTTCTAAGACTACGTATTTAGTAACACTACGTTTTTTCTAAAACTACGCCTTTATTAACACTACGTCTTTAGTAAGACTACGTCTTTTCTAAGACTACGTCTCTAATAAGGCTAAATCCTCAATAATACTGTCTACGTCTTCTAGAAGACTGTTTTTAATAAGACTACATCTTTTCTAAGACTACGTCTTTTCTAGGACTATGTCTTTTCTAAGACTACGTCTCGAATAAAGCTAATTAATAATACCGTCTACGTCTTCTATAAGACCACGTCTTTAATAAGAATACGTCTTTAGTACTACTACGTCTTTAGTAAGATCACGTCTTTTCTAAGACTAAGTCTTCAATAAGACTACGTCTTTTCTAAGACTACGTCTTTTCTAAGACTACGTCTTTTCTAAGACTACGTCTTTTCTAAGACTACGTCTTTTCTAAGACTACGTCTTTTCTAAGACTACGTCTTTTCTAAGACTACGTCTCTTCTAAGACTACGTCTTTTCTAAGACTACGTCTCTTCTAAGACTACGTCTTTTCTAAGACTACGTCTTTTCTAAGACTACGTCTTTTCTAAGACTACGTCTTTTCTAAGACTACGTCTTTTCTAAGACTACGTGTTTTCTAAGACTACGTCTCTTCTAAGACAACGTCTTTTTTAAGACAACGTCTTTTCTAAGACTACGTCTTTTCTAAGACTACGTCTTTTCTAAGACTACGTCTTTTATTAGACAACGCCTTTTCTAAGACTACGTCTTTTCTAAGACTACGTTTTTAATAAACCTACATCCTTAATAAGACTGTCTAATAAGACTACGTCTTTAATAAAAGTACGTATTTAATTAAGACTACGTATTTAGCAACACTACGTCTTTTCTAAGACTACGTCTTACATAAGACTTAGTAATTAGAATTGATTTGGAGCAAGAGTTTGTTTAAAAGTAATCTGGGAAAAATTTTATAGCTTTACATCTTCCATAAGATAATAAGTCTGCTTTACCTTTTCCTGCACTTCAAATGAATGCTTTTTAATCCTTTTATCCTTGTTTTTATTTTGTTCTTTTATCATTTTATATGCAGCTGTTGCTGTCGATTTTATCGTTTTGTTGTCACGCAACATTAACTAGCCGAATGAGATGTAAAAGAAAATCGTATTACATGAATACAAAAATTGAAAAGAAAAGCAAAGAAAATCATTGACAATTCGAAACAAATAAGATTAAATAACTGAGATTTTATAAAAGAAAGTAAAGGCGAAAGAAATGTAATTATACAATAGATATATATTTGCACTAAAAAATGATTTCGTTTTCTACAACCGCTTCATAGTTAAACTCAGACAGAAATTTAAACGTTTTACATATTAAGTTTTTTAAAGGCAACTGCATCATCAACTTTACCCATTTGTGTGTTTGATGCTCGCTCGTAATATGCAATTGTTTGTAAGCTATTTAATAATGTAATTGTCAAACTTTTGTCAGCTCAAATGCGGTTGGTGTGGTCAGGTGCACAAAAACATAACTTCATCAAATATAATTTAACCAGACCATTATTAATTCTCACTCATGCGTTAAGTTCGGTACGTTTCAATTGAGTTTTTCAACTTGATGTAACCAGCGTTCAGAGTTTGAGAGACGGGCCATGGTGAATGGAGATTTTGAATTGGGGATATGGGAATTTTTCGTTGTGCGAACGGGGTGGCATCATACGATTGCTATCGAATCGTAATATTCACAATAGTATTTAACCTCCACGGTATTTTGATTAGTGCATTAAATTCACAATAGATGTTCAACTGTCCATGTAATTAAAAAATATATGAGAAGCCCGTAATGGCACCGAGAGTATCACGAGAGAGATTGATAAATAAATTGATTTGCAATTTATATATTAAATTAAACAATTTAAATAATACAGATCTATTGAAATTAGTCAAATCTTGGGGATTTCTGGGAATGAAAAAAATGTAAAATCCTGGAAATAAAATTCAGAACTCTGCATTTAGCATTCTTGTTTGATTCTGTTGGAAAACATTCGATACTTAATTTGAAAACCAACATGAAAAAATGAAGCTGCATATATACATTGATGTACACATGTACACACAAAATACAAATATTCACGTATTTTTTTCTTTGGTATTTTTTTTTAATACAATACTTTTTTTCATTATATTTTGGTTTGTGGGTTTTGTATGGATGATTAACTCCGGAATAATGTTTTGATGGTTCAAATAAATGATTGAGTATTCTTACAAGTACTGGATCATAACATTTCAATTGATACTGTTGAAGCAAAATAGTTTAAAAATGAAATTTTATTTTAAAACCTTTGCGTAGGAGTTCAATTTTGTTCTTTGATTGAAAGTCAATAATAAGTCTAGAGAATTAAGAGAGCAGCAGTAGAGGTTAACAAACAATTTGAAAAAATCGTAGAAAATGATTTTGTCAAGTCTTATTGATTGTATGTTGCGAATCAACTGATCCGATTCACTTAGCAAACTCACGCACCTTTTCTCGTAAAGCATAATTTTTAGGCCTTTTGTTATCGTATCTTTAACAGCTGAAACAGAAAAAAAATCTTCCAAAAGGTTTACATTGTAAATGTGTGCTTGTGTGAGTAATAACGAAAATAATCAAATATTTTATCCAGTGATTGAGAATTGATCAGCCTTGAAGTCTGATTTTGTGATTGGAATAAAAGATTGTTGAAAACTAATCTTACTTAACCGTTAAAGAACTTATAAAGAACTTAATTTTTCTGTATTTACATATCACTTTTAATTTTATATAGTTTTACTAAATGCGATTACTAATATACATATGTACATACTTACGTATTTATGTACACATTTATGAATGCATGTATGTGTGTTCCATTGAAAGATTTTGACAGTTGAATTTCATTTGAAATGAACGATATTTGTTGGGGGTTGAAAATACACGCTCGTTCTTGAGCAAAATGATAGGAAACATATTGATGTCATAGAAATTTTATTTATAAAAAAATATCAGGTGTTTCCAATAACGTACAGACATACTGACACACTTTCTACTGTACTCGTGTCTGTTGTACCAAAAAATTTTTATGTTGGTTTATAAAATGTACAATTTAATATTGATCATAGGAACTTGTTCCACATACATACATACATATTTATAGATATTTATGTATATGTCAATTAATATCGTAAATTTAAAATAGTGATCTAATATCTACATATATCTGCTAAAAGTATTAAAATCTTCTGACAGGAAACGAAACCCCAACTCCTGTATCCATCCGAAGGCCTAATATTGCTAGCTATTAGACATAATGGCAAGGCTTTAATAAGATATGATTATGTCTTTGATGAAACTACGTGTTTGATATGTCTACGTCTTTGATAAGACTACGTCTTTAATACTAACGTCTTTGATATGACTATGTCTTTGATAAGACTATGTCTTTGATACGACTACGTCTTTGATATAATTACGTCTTTGAAAAGACTACATCTTTGATATGACTACGTCTTTGATGTGGCTATGTCTTTGATATGTCTACGTCGCTGATGAGACTACGTCTTTGATGAGACTACGTCTTTGATAAGAATACGTCTTTGATGAGACTACGTCTTTGATGAGACTACGTCTTTGATATGACTACGTCTTTGATACGACTACGTCTTTGATATGATTACGTCTTTGATAAGACTACATCTTTGATGTGGCTGTCTTTGATATGTCTACGTCTCTGATAAGACTACGTCTTTGATATGATTACGTCTTTGATATGACTACGTCTTTGATGAGACTACGTCTTTGATGAGACTACGTCTTTGATAAGAATACGTCTTTGATGAGACTACGTCTTTGATGAGAATACGTCTTTGATGAGACTACGTCTTTGATGAGACTACGTCTTTGATAAGAATACGTCTTTGATAAGAATACGTCTTTGATAAGACTACGTATTTAATAAGAGTACCTCTTTGATAAGACTACGTCTTTGATATGACTACGTCTTTGATGAGACTACGTCTTTGATGAGACTACGTCTTTGATAAGAATACGTCTTTGATAAGACTACGTATTTAATAAGAGTACCTCTTTGATAAGCTTACGCCTTTAATAAGACTGCGTCTTTAATAAGACTACGTCTTTAATAAGAGTAGCTCTTTGATAAGACTACGTCTTTCATAAGCTTACGTCTTCAAAACTACTACGTCTTTGATATGACTACGTCTTTGATGAGACTACGTCTTTGATAAGAATACGTCTTTGATAATAATACGTCTTTAATAAGAGTACCTCTTTGATAAGACTACGTCTTTAATAAGAGTACCTCTTAGATAAGACTACCTCTTTGATAAGACTACTTCTTTGATAAGACTACGTCTTTGATAAGACTACCTCTTTGATAAGACTACTTCTTTGATAAGACTACGTCTTTGATAAGACTACGTCTTTGATACGACTACGTCTTTGATATAATTACGTCTTTGATAAGACTACGTCTTTGATATGACTACGTCTTTGATAAGACTACGTCTTTGATAAGACTACGTCTTTGATAAGACTACGTCTTTGATACGACTACGTCTTTGATATAATTACGTCTTTGATATGATTACGTCTTTAGTAAGTCTTTGATAAGACTACGTCTTTGATAAGACTACGTCTTTGATAAGACTACGTCTCTGATAAGACTATGTCTTTAATAAGAGTACCTCTTTGATAAGACTATGTATTCAAAACTACTACGTCTTTGATAAGACTACGTCTTTAATATGACTGCGTCTTTAATAAGACTACGTCTTTAACAAGAGTACCTCTTTGATAAGACTACGTCGTTGATGAGACTACGTCTTTGATAAGAATACGTCTTTAATAAGACTACGCCGGTGATAGGACTACGTCCTATCAAAAACGTCCTAATATACGTCGTATATATAATACGACTACGTCTGTAATAGCAATACGTATGTAGTTAAATTAAGTCCAATTAAGACCACGTGTTTAAAAAGACCATGGGTTTAATAAAATTACGTTTTTAATAAGAATACGTTTTTAGTAATATCAAGACTTTAATATAATTACGACTTCAACACGGATTCGTTTTTAATAGGACGATGTCTCTAAAAGCAATACTTCTTTTATAAAATCACATCACAAATAAGACACGTATGTAATAAGGCTACGTTTTTAATAATACTACGTTTTTAATAACACTACGTCTTGAATTAGAACACTTTCTTAGTAACGACAAATCTTTAATATTATTTCACCTTTAATATGACTGCATCTTTAATAAGTGAAATGCAGGTTTTAGCCCAACTTAACCATCAGTTAGATACACAAATGCTTGTAACTAATTACGAGTATTAATAAAGTCCACATCAAGCGCAAGCAGTTCAATCTTATGGCAATACCATCCAAAATTGAGTGCAATGAAATATTTGTGGTTTTCCAATTGTTTCAATTGTTAAATATCAAAGAAAAGGAAAACACAGCCATTCATACATACATACCCGTTGTATGTAAATGAGTCGATGTTTATAAATATTCAATAGTGCTAAATGTCCACAAGACAAGCAGTTTCTCATTAAATCTATAACAAATAAGTTGTTAAATGCAGGAAATTAAAAGTACAATGAGTGCGTTTAAAACATGCATGTATGTGTGAGTAGTTGTAACTGTTTCCGCTTGTCTATTGAGCATTTAATTTTTTCCACATGCAATTCTTTGCAATAAAAGTTTGTTATACTTTCTTAAATCTTAAGATTTAAAAAGTCTTCTAATATTGAAAATATATTCAAATGGAGGTGGTTGGAATTCGTTGCAAGTTGACTGTGGATATTTTTTTTTTGAATTTTCTGTCATGAAAAGAAAAAAATCCATATAATTGATTTCTTGTTGAATTTATTATTATTTTAAATTTATCATGATTAATATTGTACTAAAATAAAGAGCAAAGACATTAAGTTTTTTAATTTTCTTCAACAACACACTACACTGGCAGCTGTACACCAATTATATTCTTATATCATGATAATAAATTATTTATTATTGCACTTATTAAGCTCGTTTATTAATATGGAAAATTTTCTGTTAATTAAGGAAATTCTTTTTATGTTATTTATTCATATTCATACTTTTATGCTGAACTGTACTCGTCCCTTTAAAGTTGCCATGACAATTGTGTTGAAGTAATTGATCAAAGAATTTTTTTGTACTCACAAAACAGAGTAAAAGAAGCCTCCTACATGCCACAATAAAAAATCGTGTCATATACGAGTATATAATATATTATGCCTATAGTTTTCCAATAAAAAAAGCTAATTGAGCTCGTTTTCTTTTTCAGATTCTTTTATTTGTATCATTTTGCATTTTATGCTTATCATTATCGGTTTAGTGGGCAAAATCGTAGTTTGGCCCTGGTTTCTTCGTGGCTCTTTATACAGGTAAGTTCCCCTTCAACTATTAATTTAATTTTTTGTTAAATTACATTGAAAAGAAAAACGTTAGAGCAATTTAATATACAAATTTATACCGCACAGTGGCGTTACTCTGTAATGCGATTCGATAAGAAAACTGTTGCAATTTGTATGTCATCTACATATATTTTAGTATGAAATACCTTATTCTTCCGATTCGAATTACTTCTTAATATATAGGGGATATATTTCCGAAAAAAACCTTTTCCAAAAACGTATTTTTCCGTAGAAAGTCCTGTTTTTTTGAAAAAGTACCTGTTTCAAGTAGAGTTCATTAAAAATACACATCTTTAGAGCAATTTCGAATGAAAGTGAAATTTTTAAAATTCAACTTTTGAAAAGATGAAGTTTTTAAAGCAAATTTCTTTAAACTTAACTTTTAAAAAGATGAAGTTTTTAAAGTAAATTTCTTTAAATTCAAAATAGGCAATTTCTCCCGAAATGTTTTATTGTTTGAAGTACCCATTTCCTAAAGTCATTTTATTGCAAAAAATACCCTTTTACAAAAAAAATACTTTTGGGAAGAATATAAGAAGTGTCATTTCTCAAAAAATTCCTTTCTTAAAAAGTATTTTTTTTCAAAAAGTACCTTTTTCAGAAAGTACCTTTTTCAAAAAGTACCTATTTTAAAAAAGTACTTTTTTAAATAAAAATTTTTTTAAAGTATCTTTGAAAAAATACATTTTCTCAAAATATTCTTTTGCTGTTTTTCTTTTATTTCCATTTGCCGGTGGTTATTAAATCACAATTTCCTTGTTTATTTTTTAATAAATAATCACTCTCGCTAAAATTGGCGTTATTTTTCAGCACTTCACTTCGTTTTTTAGTTGTTCACAAAGTATTTACGTGTGTTTTCTGAGAGTAACACCCCTGTATTTTTGCCATTAAATTCAATTAATATCCTCAAGCAAAATTTCAAGTGACAAACTACTTGCCCAGGTAAAGACTCTCACATAACAGTGGCGTCTTTTACATTTCAATTTGGAATACACATGGCAACAGAATTAATGTAAAATTTAATTCAATACATACAGAAAGTTCTATATTCCATTCGTTTCATGTATGGAATCAAAATTACAAAATACATATTAAATTACAAATTTCATAAATAAAATTAGTTTCCTAAAATATAACGTGTGGCACAAGGGGAAGAAATTTAATAGTTTTCAAAACCAACACGGGATTATAATCAACTTAGGGTTTCCCTTTAAGCGAATTTACCAGAAGATCATCTTGGATTTCATCACTGATAAAGAAACAATTTTTTCGAAAACACTGTGCAACTGTATTTGTACAATAGCCCTTAAGCATTTCGTAGGTGTGCCCTTGTTTGTGTGCAATTGTTTATTTAAGTAAATGTGTGTGCGGGAGATATTTGATTTTTGAATAAATACACAAGTTTCGTGTGCGATTGTATTCGTAGATGTGTGAAAGTAAATAAAATATTATGTATTTGATTAAAATTTAACCCGCCGGGCAACGATAACATTTTTGATTGATTTATAGCAACAGTTGATGTGTTTTTCCAGTCCACATACGTGATGTTGCCAAAAGTCAATAGAACTTTTCTGTTAAGAGTTCCTTTTTTTTCTTCTTCTAAATAAAGTGCTGTGGAGTTTCTTTAAGCGAGACATAAAATATACATACGAGTTTCGTTATTTAGTATAAATATTCAAAATTTTGTAAATAAATTATAAATGAACAATAAATAAAGAAAAATTTAAATTAAAAATAATAATAAAAAATACATGTTAAGCGTAACGGGATCCATTTCGTATCAAGTGAGGTGAGGAAGAACTATCGCCTGTTTTTTAAATTGCATGACGATCTATCGATACCGATAACTATTGCTTGACAGCTAGGAATATCAAACTGTTTTTACACCTAAGATTATCAAACTGTTTTGACATTTATGCTCGCTCAATAAAGTTTGACAAGCCACTATGAATCGTTTAATGCCCGAACATGCCTTTCAAACTATAAAAATTTACTTAGAAAAAAAAAAAACTATTCACGAAGTTCATAAATCACTATCCGTTTTACGATCAATATACTATACGTTTTTAGTTGTTTATTTTCGCGGTTCTCTTACATAACAAAATCAGTATTAAAACTAAATTTAAATTTGTATTAAATTTCACAGGAGACTGTTTATAAAAATATGTTTATTCTACAATTTTATAATTGCAGCATTCAATGCTGTACTTTTTCCATCACTACGAGTTGCCTGTAATTATGCAACAGGCCCAAGTACTCGTATTGAATCATAATCAAAATAATGCCGGGGCACGAGGCGATGATGATATAAATATTGTTGCTGGCCTTATGGACGAACGACAGCAGCCACCACAGCAACAGGCAAATAGAAATGGTGCTGGTGCAGGTGGACGGCAACGGGGTAGATTTGTGGCAAATCGTATATTCCGTGTCGTACCACTGCCACCACTGCAACAGCAACAGCAACATAACAATAATGCTCCCGGACGACAAGTTGTACAGGGTGCACGTGGTGTACAGGTTGATGGTTTTCAAATGCAACCACAACAACTGCCATTTGTTGGTGGTTTATTACAGCACTATGCTGGACAAAATGTTGGCGGTGCTCTGGGTATGATTAGACGTGCTTTGTTCGCCAGGGGATGGCGCCAGCCCATACGTGTGCGCATACAAACAGCTGGCAATTTACAGCGCATTAATTTGGGTTCCATACAAATAAATCCCGAAAATTTGGCACGTGTTTCACCGGCCTCAACACCGGCACCGTCGTCACTGTCACCAAATGTTGCAACAACTACTACAGCAACAGCCACTAATACCGAAAGTACTTTAGCATCCGAAACGAATGCAATTGTTGATTCATCTAATACAACAACAACATCCATCTCTAGCAGCATTTTTGATTCAACAGGTGAGTTTTTTTCCTCTTCATGTTTCTTATTATTCTTCTGCTTTTAATGCTTTTTATGCCACAAGTTTTTTGTTTGTCTTAATTTTTCTATTTTATTGCATTTTATGTTGCTGCTTTTTTATTGCTGCTTTATTTTTTATTTACTTTGTAATGTTTACACTGTGGCAACAATAACAATGAAAATATTTAATAACAACATTGTTGTGGTAATCAGCAGTGCTTTCCAACCTCCTCCATATATATATATATATATATATATATATATATATATATATATATATATATATATATATATTTGTTGTTGTTATTTGTCCCGTTTTTCTTTGCCCCATCTTCTAAGCTGGAATAAATTTTGCATAGTTTACAGTTGCTGGAAAAAGTATTCGTGGTTTGTGTCTAACTAAATACTTTATTTAGGTATTTTAAAATATTTAAAGCAATTCATGCACTCATTTTATCTCAAAACATTTTAGTTTTTATTATACTGGTGTATGTGCATATAATGTAATCATTGAAATGAATAATAATTGAAAATTATTATTCATGGGAATATTTATTCGCGACAGGGATGATTTTTTAATGGTATTGCCAGGTAAAATCAATGCATGTACAAAGTCGTATAAAAACATTTTATTGTATGGCCATGACATGGCTCACTTTTCTAATAATTTATTTGTATCGTTAGGGGCAATCTCTCTTATTATGTAACCATGTGTTTGACGTCACGACCAGAGAGTCTCAAAAATAGCAATTGAGTACTTTTAACAGTTTCTTAATATTTTCCAGGCCTTAGAATTTGGCCGAAGGCGGATGTCAATCCGCCAATCGCTTAACAGTACACTTAAGATTCTTCCAAATTTGTCAAATATTTGCCCAAAAAAAACGTAATCACTAAATACTAATGAATAATATATTCACCTCTATTGTGAATAACAAGTGGAATTTCTGTTCAGGTGAAATTTTTGTTCCATTCAAATTGAAAAATGTTATCTTGAATTTGGGGTGAAAAAGTATTTCCGCTATCAGTTCTCAGTGAATGGAAGACAAGTAAGAACGTTATATTCGACCTGTTGGAATCTTAAATCTCCTCCAAATAGGGGTCACTCGGGGAGGGACCGTGAGGGAGACATCTCACCTTTCCGATAAAACACTAAAATGTAAATTTTTGGTGTTATTAAGTAAAAATTTTTTTTAGATAAGGGTCATTTAGTCTCGGTTCGCACTATGAAATTTTCTTTCATGAAATTTATGAAATTCTCTTTTAAAATTTCACTCGTGTCTGCACACTGAAAGTTAATTTCATGAAACTTTATATTTTTGTTTGTTTACTTTCACATAAAGAATATAAAAATAAAGTAAAATAAATTACGAATTACAATACAAAAGAGAATTTCAGTGAACATGAAAGTGTGTACCCGACACCATTCTTCTCTCCCCTCTCACCAACAAACTGCCACTTTCATGAAATAAAATTTCATAGTGCGAACCGAGACTTAAGGGACAAAGAGAGGGTAGGGCGGGCAGAATAAGATCAGAGAATATTCAGCTTTCAAATTATATTTTTAAGGAATGTAGGCTTAAATTATACAATTTGTTAAATATTTACACTATTTTTCCAAGTAATATGTAACTTCAACGCCCACTAAAGGGGCGGGCTACAAAAATAAATTTTTCCGGTTTTGTGGCTTCTTTGGTTCTTCTTTGACATAAAAATATATCAGTTGCTTAACAAAATTACAAAAAAACTAAATATGATGTTGTTTTTTAGAGGTTGGTTTAGTTCTTCTTAGGGGAATATTTTTCCCCTCTAGCTCGATTCAGCCCATTTACGAACATAACCTGTGCTATCCTTCAAAATGTAGTTATACCAAATTTCAAGAGTGTGACCTTCTCGTTTGGAATGAATTTATGCGGTCTTAGAGGGATATTTCACTGTGCTACACACGGAATGACAAAGTGAATATACCCTCCAATTCTTATTTATTCTCCACCAAAAATAAGCTGAATAAATTGAAGGGAAAAGTGAAAGAACTTACGGGGGAAAAATCATTCACCATGAGGGGAGTTTAATTTCAGCATGAAATCATTCACGATTGCAATTTTAGTTAAAAGAGAAACATTTCGAAAGAAAATGTATTCTGGGGTTCTTGTTTCGGCTACATGTGAATTCGCTTAGCACAAAATTAATCGATTGTTTCACAGAATCCAAATATTATTGGAAACTGTCTGAATTGAATGGTTTTTCATGAGTGTGTAGTCGTCACGCTTTTTTTCTTTTTTGGCATGACGTTGCTAATGAGTTACAACGAAAATTACTTTAAACAAAATCATGACTTGTTTATGACTTCATAGTCATAATGTTTTGCCCACTACTGTACTCGTTGCTTGTTTATTTAACTATGCAACATATTTCTCCTTAAAGTGGCAATAATTTATGTAATTTATTTATGTTTTCACTCTTCATATAGAAATTCCACTTCTGGCGAAAAAAGAAAAAAAAAAATAATAAAATAAAATATTTAACATGAATGAAGTGCATGTTTAGAGTGAACTTGGGAAAGGTATTTTATTTTTAAAGAAAATTAATTAATAAACAACAGTTTAAAAGTAGACTAGCTGGTCAAAATGAGGCAGATAGTTCGCAGAAAAAAAGTTTTTAAATAATTTGCAGTGCTATAAAAATCATTCACAATAGCAGGAGTAATTCAAATATATTCTATAAAACGGTGGCCATCTTAAAGTGATACCAGATTATTTTTTTCAATTAACTGCGTTTTGTAAGAAATCTAAATTTAATTCCATCTGCTTTCTGCGTATAGATTTATTGGATATAATTTTAATTCCCAGCTAAAATCCAGTAAACACTTCAATTGCTTTGGAAATGAACAATTCATACAATTCGCATGCAATTTAAAACAGATTTTCTTTAATTAGCTTAAAATTGAGAAAAAAAAACAAGAAAATGAAGACTCAAATAACATAAAGCATAAATAATCTCAGTTAATGCTATAAACAAACAATAAATGAATCAAAATCTGATTACGAACGTAATAATAAGGAAAAATTATTATAATACGTCATTGCAGATAAATCAAATAAATAAATCACGAAACAAACAAGATGTAGATAAAATAAATAAAAAATTATAATAACAAAATAAAATAAAATAAAATAAAATAAAATACACATTAACATCAAATTCATCGCAATAATACAGTTTTTGGGATTAATTTTTACACAAAAACAACCAAATAAATATTGATGTTAAAGCATCATCTCGTCATGTCATTAAAATTGGTAAATTGGAAAAAAAAATAAAATAAAATTATTATTTGTCATAACAACAAAATTATAGTCCAAATGAAAATCTGCTCATGGATGAGTGAATAGCAAACATTCAGTCAGACAGCAGGTGCTGATCTTCCGTATACACAAAAGAAAAACCAATTGAAAAAATCTTTATATTATTTTTAAAAAATATAGAAAATCTATTCTAACCTTGCCACAGTGTGTAAAAGTATGCGGCTTTAGTGTATAGGGTATTTTTATGGCTGCGTGAGTCCTTAAAAACGTAATAAAAGACGAAACGACTGTTCAAATGAAATAAATTTTTTATTATAATTTGGCAGATAATTTTATTTCATTTCCGCCATATGGATACGACATAGTACATTCCGATCAGTTTAGTACTGTTTTTCAATAAATCTGGCCATATGGTGTCAATGCTGGCTTCCATAGATTCAAGGGTTGCTGGTTTGTCGGCTTAATTCCATGACTTGATACGGCCGCAAGTCTGCAGATAAATTTGGCAGAGCAATTTGATTTTGCCTTAAATCGATTTTGAATATAATCCATCGTTTAGTTTTATGCAAAAAAAAAAAAAATGTCATTCATGTCATTCATTATTTTGTACCATATTTTTATTAATTCAATTCTCTTTAATTTTAGTTTAAAAAAATGTGTATTTAGCATTCAGCAAAGAGTGAAATCAGTTATGAATGTTTAGGTCCATGAGTTGTAGCGTGCGTCACGGAAAATAAACTTCTTTTTATAACCTCCAAAAAAGAATTGGAGGGTATATTCACTTTGTCATTCCGTGTGTAAAGCGATATATCCCTCTAAGACCCCATGAAGTATATATACTCTTGATCAGTGATGAAATCTAAGGCGATCTAACCATGTTCGTCCGTCCGTCCGTTCGCCTTTGGAAATCGCGATTCATTAGAAACGAAAAGAGCCAAACTCTTGAAATTTGGTATAAATACATTTTGAAGGTTAGCACAGGCCAAGTTCGTAAATGGGGGCGAATCGGGCCTGAGGGAGAAAAAATTCCCCTAAGAAGTACTACACCAACCTCTAAAAAACATAATTTTGTAAGTTTTTTTTTTTTTGTAATTTTGTAAATGATATATTTTTATGTCAAAGAAGGTCCAAAGCGGTAAACCTGCACGTCCCCAACCCTACCCTTCTCCCCTCTCTCTGTCCACTAAATGACCTTTTAAAAAAATTTTTTTTTTTTGCACTTAATAACCCAACTTTTTTTGACTTTTGAGTGTTTTATGGCAAAGGTGAGATGTCTCCTGCCCGGTACCTCCCGGAATGAGCCCTACAAAATAGAGTTTTTATTTAATAAATATTTGGAGGGTATTTAAGATTCGAACCGGTCGAATATAATGTTCTTACTTTAATTTTAGTTAACAACAAAGTGGTTCATGTGTGGTGGCGTGCGTCACGGAAAGTAGGCTTCTTTTTTATACTGTGATTAATTTTTCTTTCCAAAAGTTATATGAAATTAAGTGCTTTATTTTTGCAAATTAAATAAAAATAATGGTTTGGGATTTTATTTTGGCACCGAGTTTGAGATTTTTTAAATTGTTGTTTCAATATAAATACCCAAAAGGGAAATTTGTAATTTATTTACAAAAACTGGCCGTAAATCAATTTCATATGCTGCTCTTCAGCAAGTAAAAACAATAATATTTGGAAATAACAAGTAAAAAAATGTTGTATATTAATTTCTGTAGCGTGCGTCACGTTTTGACTTGTTCCAAAAATCGCCTTAAAAACCCTCGCTATTGTTTTCTTTTATATATATTCGATTTTTAGCACTATTCCTTGTCGATTTCAAGACATGCCTTGGAATTAAAAAATTTTACACTGCAAAAAAAATCTGGGAATTTTTTCCTTATGGACTCCCAAAATTAATATACCACGAGTAGATAGAATATTTTATTTTTGTATAGAACTTCTGTAAATTAAAGGTAATTTGGCTCTTATATATATTTTTTTGTGGACTAACAAACCCGTCGTCACTCTTCATATTCTGCTAGCAAGTGTTCAAAAATTACATGCGGCTGAGACCATTGAGATATTTATCTCGAACTCATGGAAACTTAATACTATTAATATTCCCCTTTTTAATAACCATAGAATTTCTTGTAAAAGTTTCCATTTCAATTTAATTCTTAACTTTAAAATTCTGTTTATCTCCACGGGCATTCAGTCGTTTGCCCTTTCCAAGTTTTCTAACAAACTTTCATACAAATCAAAATCAAATGCCAAATTCCACTAAATTAAATTTCAAGTACATCAGCAATAAAATAATAATAAAATAAAAAATAAAGGAGCAAACACACACACCCACACACACACCCACACACCCCCATACAAGTAAATTGTTTTTAAAGTGTTAACTTTTCAAAGGGTTTATTTTGTTCTACTTAATTTACTCATATTTCGCCAACGAAATTATTCAAATATGTTTGTCTGAATAAATATTCCAAGCCTTTAAACGCATTTTGTTGTTGTTGTATTTTGAACGAGAAGGCATATTTTAACATTATTAAATTCAACAATGCGGTGCTTATTTACACAACAATAATGTATTGAATTTGTGGTTCGGCCGTTATGGGGGTGTGGTGCCAATATGGGAGGGTAAATGTGTACTTTGCACACATAAAAATAAAGTAAGTAAACAAGTTCTTCTTCAATAGAAGCAGCTGGAAATAAAGGGGTGTAGCGACATTCGAAAACAGTATGAAGTTACATTCATTTTTTTTTTCATGTAAATTATTTTCATAAGAGAAATTATATATTTTTGGTAGTGATTTTTTTTAATAGTTGTCTCTTTATGGAATTTCAATCGCCCTACCGATTTTTTAAAATAATGAAAATATGAAAATAGTTTAAGAGATTCTTTCTTGCAAGAAAAATATACTTGCAAACAAAATATACTTGTCTCTAAATACTTACTTATTTATTTTTAAATAATTAAATTTTTCTAAAAAATTGCTCTTCCTATAATAAATTACTCTTTCCTATAAAAGTACCTTTTTAAATAACAGTATTTTTTTGTGAAAAAGTAGTTTTCTTGGAAACGTAATATATAATACGATATTTATTTTTTTTACAAAGGAACCTTTTTCGTAAAAAAGTACTTTTTTGTGAAAAAGTACTATTTTGTGTAAAGGTACTTTTTTGTAAAAAACTTCATTTTTTTGTGAAAAAAATGCCTTTTTTGTACAAAATTACTTTTTTATGAAAAGATACTTTGTATAAAACTACTTTTCTGTGATGAATACCTTTTTTTCAAGAAAATTTCTACTTTGTGCCATAAAAGTACTTATTGGTTCGTATCGTTGGGTTTTATTATTTAGTCAGTGTGGTGAAAGTTGTTTATTTACTAAAAAAAATACTTTTCCTATAAAAGTACCTTCTTATTTAAAAGGAGTTCTTTTTGAATAACAAAATTTTTTGGAAAGGTAATATTTTTTATGTATTTTTGTGAAAATTTTAATTTTTTTACAAAAGTACTTTTTTGTGAAAAGTAAATTTTTTGTGAAAAAGTACCTTTTTTGAAAAAGTACCTTGTTGAAAAAGTACCTTTTTTTGAAAAAGTACCTTTTTGAAAAGGTACCTTTTTGCGAAAAGGTACCTTTTTGTGAAAAGGTACCTTTATTGTGAAAAGTACATTGTTTTGTGAAAAAGTAAATTTTTTGTGAAAAAGTACCTTTTTTTGAAAAAGTACCTTTTTGTGAAAAAGTGCCTTTATTGTGAAAAGTACATTGTTTTGTGAAAAAGGAATTTTTTTGTGAAAATGTGAAAAAGTGCATTTTTTGTGAAAAAGTACCTTTTTGAAAAGGTACCTTTTTGTGAAAAAGTACCTTTATTGTGAAAAGTACATTGTTTTGAGAAAAAGGAAATTTTTTGTGAAAAAGTTTTTTTTTGTCAAATAGTACATATTTTTGTTAAAAAGTACCGTTTTGTGAAAAAGTAAATTTTTTTGTAAAAAATTATTTTTTATGAAAAAGTACTTTATATAAAAGTACATTTTTCTAGAAGGTACTTTATATTAATAAAATTGGTACTTTGTACCATAACAGTGTTGTTTTTTTATAAAAGTACTTTTCTGTAAAAAATTTTTTTATTTTTACAAAAGTGTTTTTTGTGAAATAGTATTAATTAATACCTTTTTTTGTGAAAAGCACTTTTTATGTGAAAAATAATTTTTTGTGAAAAAGTACTTTATATAAAAGTACTTTTTGTAGAAGATGCTTTATATTAATAAAATTGGTACAGTGGTTTCTTTTATAGAAGTACTTTTTCGTATTTTATTTTTACAAAAGTGTTTTTTTTTTATAAAAGTACATTTTTATAAATTACTTTTGTTCTACAAAAAATGTTTTTCAAGAGGGACATGTTTTTTAGAAACTCCTTTTTTCAATAATTCTAGTTTAACAATTTTTCCTTAGGGTCTTTGTGTTAAAAAACGCAAG
Source organism: Linnaemya tessellans (assembly GCA_951800035.1). Taxonomy (NCBI): domain Eukaryota; kingdom Metazoa; phylum Arthropoda; class Insecta; order Diptera; family Tachinidae; genus Linnaemya; species Linnaemya tessellans. The sequence continues at coordinate 119,336,251 of OX637534.1, read as the reverse complement.
AGTTTATTCTTCTACTTATTGCACTCAAAAGAGTAGATATCGAACAAAGAGAACTAGGCCCACTCACTCAAAGGCTTTCGCAACTTGTGTAATTTGCCTGCAGCACCTGCTCAATTTCATAAAACACTCGTAATAATGAACACTTTAACCCCAATGTTTTTGTTTGATTTTACCCCTGATTTCAACAAATTAAATCGAGTGTTAAATCATTTGAAAAAAATAAAATAAAAATAAACCGACGATAATAAAATTTAAAAGCCAGAAAGCAAGAAGGGCCTGCAATAATAAAATGAATGAAACGAAACAAAATAGCACTCGATTTTTATTTCGCTTAAATTTAAATGAAAACTTGAATGACGGCTGGACCCCCGATGGATTGTTTTAATGGAATTAAGTAACAAAAACTTTCAAAATGTTTTTATGACACGCAATTTTATAGAAAACGATTTAAAAAAAAAAATTCAATGTTAAATTACGAGTATTTAATTAATTTTCATAAAATTATGTTTCTGTATCCGTTTCATACACGTGACTGACTGTCCATGATACTCGTAATTACTTCAGAGTAATTTGTTAGCTTTCCTACCCCCTTCGCTTTCGCCTTGTCTTACAATGACAGACAGGATTTTAAATGCGCTGAGAAGCTGACGGACGGGCTTTCTATCTACACTTTATCACGGTCATCATGGATGATTATTAAATTTCATTGCGATAATTGTTATGATGTTGCGTAAAAGATTGCGATTGAAATGATTTGATTTCCAACGTCAAGCAGCAAGTTTTTTTTTCTTGCTGTTTCGGATATTTTATTTCATTATGTTGTATTTGTTTTTTTCATTATTTAAACAAGTGCCTGATTGTATGTAGAGTACACGTTAAATAGTTTAAACGGAATGTTAAGTATTCCAGCCAGCCAGGAAGGCAGGCTGGCAGTCAGCCAGTCAGTTAGTAAGTAAGTGGGTACTTTGGCTCGTTTCGTTGATTTTTATTATTTAGTCAGTGCGGTGAAAGTTGTTTCCATCGTGTAGAAATTAACAAGCGTGAAAATTAAAGAGTGCTCCATCATATTCTTCACCAGGGGGTTGAGGCGGAAAGAAGGATTAAGACGTGTTTTGGAATTGTTGTGAAAGACAAGAAGAGTTGTACAGACTAACACACACACACACACAGATGCATTTACATAAATACACACATGCATAAATACTAAAGATACTCGTACTTAATTAAGAAAGGAAATTGAAAAAGTAGTGGATTATTTATTTAAAAAATGCCGTTCTCTTGAAAAGCTACACGAAAGTGATTTTTGTATGAAATACGCTTTATTTTCAAAATTAATTTTTAAATTCCCTAAATGAAATTTTAAAGTGAACATTGTGAATTAATCAACCCTATCGTGAATAATAAGGGAAATTTTTGTTCACATGAAATTTTTATTCTCCACTCGAAGGGAAAAATGGTATCGTGAATCTCCCGTGAGAAATTATTCCCGCTATCAGTTCTCAGTGAATGTAAAAACATGAAAAAGCTGAAAACAACATGAAAAATCAAAGAAATTTGTGTTGGAAAATTTACATTTATGTAATAATTAAAAAAAAAATTTAAAAAGTATGGCTAAATATTTACCCCCATATTCATAAAAAAATAAAACGTATTTGAAATCTGTTTTAAGAAAATTTTGTATGAAAAAATTTGATTAAAATACATTTCAAACTCATTTTAAATTTTATGAATACCGGGGTTAGTAGTCAAATAATTTGACCACACTTTGAAAACCAGACAAAACAAATTAAAAATATTCTTACCCCCTTATTCATAAAAATTATGAGAGTCTAATAACAGCGTAATAAAACAAAATTTCATATGAAATTTGCTCTATTACGCTCTTATAAGCATCTCATAATTTTTATGAATAAGGGGGTTAATCTTTAGAGTGGGAGCAACAAGTTTTACAAAGACGCAGCAGGCAATTGATTTGTTGCAAAAAATATAAGTTTGTGCCTTATTAACGGGGGTCTTGCCACTAAAATAAAATTTGCAAACTCTAATATTCGAATTATAATAGAAAATACTTAAATTTTCTATTCTATTCCCCACCAAAAACTAAGTGAATAAATTAAAGGCAAAAGTGAAAAAACTTGCGGGAAAAAAATCATTCACGATCAGGGGAATTTAATGTTGGCGTCAAATCATTCACGGGGAATTTTGTCATAATTGCAATTTTAGGGAAAAGGGAAAAATTTCGAGGGAATAATTTTATTCATGATAGGGGTGAATGTAAAAAAATATATACGTGATATTCTTTCTAATCGCAAAGGGTCAACTTTTCTCATTTGAATATTCCGTTTGCGTGTCTAGTTTTGATAATCAAGTAGAGGTGCTATAAATCGGCTGTAACAGCAGTTCTTCTAAAGGCACGGAAAACTCAAATAATTGAATTTTTTTTGTATTGATTGTCACGTGCGACATTGAAAAATAACGTTAATTGTGAGCTTGCCAGAAGTAAAGGGTGTTTTATAAGAGCTTGCTGATTTGAAATTTAAATAAAACACATGCCAAATTATGAAATGACCAAAAAAAATTTTTTATTTTCTAGATAATTTCTTGTCATTTAACATTTAAATATAATTTCGGGCATATGGCCACCACGACTATTTTGCACAAAGGTCATTCTGGAGGTCCAATTTTCGACCACCTTTTCAAGCATTTGAGGGCGTATTTCAGCAATGACACGTTGAATACTGGTTTCCAAAGCGTCAATCGTTGCTGGTTTATCCACGTAAACCCATGATTTCAGGTAACCCCACAAAAAATAATCGAATGGCGTCAAATCACACGACAGCGGAGGCCAATTCACCGGTCCATTTCTCGAAATAATGTTGTCGTTGAAATGTTCTTTCAATAAGTCCACTGTTTCGCCCGCAGTATGACAAGTGGCACCATCCTGTTGAAACCACATTTCGTTTACATCCATATCTTGAAGTTTTGGCACCAAAAATTCATTGATCATGATTCTGTATCGATTTCCATTCATGGTAACGCGTCGTCCTTCCTCATTTTTAAAGAAATAAGGACGGATGATTCTACCAGCCCATAGACCGCACCAAACAGTACATTTATCGGGATGCATTGGTAATTCTTGAACGGCGTGTGGCTTATCTTTGCTCCAAATACGGAAATTTTGCTTGTTGACATATCCATTCAACCAAAAATGCGCCTCATCACTGAAGAGAATTTTGCGGTAAAAAAGCGGATAAACATTTTTATTTGAACACCGTTTTTTTTTTTAAATAAATTTCCACGATTTGGAAGCGTTGTTCTGGAGTTAACCTGTTCATGATGATTTGCCAAACAATACTGAGTAGAGACGTCACTTTAAACTGTCAAAACAGCTGTCAGACAACAGAGTGATTCGTATAAAAAAAAAACTTCATAAAAAAACACCCTTTATATGCATAAAGTTCTTTAGAAATACTCAGTAAGACTTAAATCGAAATGTAAAGTTGGTCACGTGCGACATCGTTAGTGTAACATTAAAAAAATATATATAAAAAAAATTTTTTTTCTACACATATTTTATGAAAATTTGTGCTGCAATATTATTTTGGGGAACAAAAAAAGCAACTCAAAACGTACTGAATTTGACTAGCCCTTCAAATAGACTTCAGCGAAAATTATAGGGTAACAAAGCAAAATCAGTTTGATTGGCAGGAGCTACAAAGTCATAAGTGATAATTTTAGGAATAACAAACTCAAGTGCCAAATTACCGCATTCAAGATCGATCCAAATTTTCAATACCATTTAAATACGAATTTCGATCGATATCGAATGCCATAACGCTTTTTTATATATTTAATAAATTTCATAAAATTTTTTTTTTTTTTTTGAGGAGAAATGTTTCACTTTAAAAACAAATTTGTATTTTGCAAAACAATTGCGTTGTGCTGTAGTAAAATGATTTATTTTTTTTATTTATTTTTTTTTATTAATTAATTTTTTTTTTTGCCCTTGGATTAGGAACAGAATAAGCAGACAGATCACAAAATATATCTACAATTACTGTAAATTTTTATTTTTCGATCTTATTAATTTCATTATTAAGATAAGAATTTTTTATTCAGACTCAAGTTCAAATCTGCAATTTGTAAAATATTTTTAAGAATTTTCATTAAGTTCAAGTTATTTTATTAAGAGTTGGATATTTAGAAAATTTTTATAATAATTAAACTAGTAGAAAAATATTCTAAATATTCCACTATTAATAAAATAACCTAAAAAAAATGTTTAAAAATAATTTGCAAATTGCAGATTTGAACTTGAGTCTGAATAAAAAATTCTTATCTTAATAATGAAATTAATAAGTTCGAAAAATACAAATTTACTTTAATTGTAGATTTTGTGATGTGCCTGCCTTTTCTTTTCATCATCAGTTTGGTTTCCATTTGAGCTTCCGATTTTTTTATGTCATCTGATCAGATTGTCAAGCATAAGTGGTACATCGTTTTTTTTATATATGAGAATACATACGTTCAATACTTTTGTTTGTGAAAAGAACAGCAGTAACAATATATTTATATGAGTGTGATAAAAACTGTCATCTGCGCTATGTCACGTGCGACAGAAGTTAATCTTTTATAAGTATACAAACTTTGTGGTCTCCTTGAAAGTTGTATTTAAGAAGACAATTCCAAACAAGTTTTCTTCAGACAAAACTATTTTGCTAAACGTTGGTTAAATAGTTGATATTCCTAAGGACTAGTACCAGTTTGAAGTAGGGGAAAAATAGAGCAAAAAAATGCTGATGAGATGAGCCGTTCTGTTGATTATAAAAAAACATATTCTAAATATTCCACTCTTGATAAAAATTCCCAATTTATATAAATTCTTAAATAAAACTAATAATTGGCACATTCGCAGATTTGAACTTGAGCCTGAATAAAACTTCCTAACTTAATAAATTCGAATAATAAAATCTACATTCAGGTTTTATAAATTAACAATTTTGCAGAATTTTTTTATACCCTCCAAAAAAAAGAATTTGTCATTCCGTGTGTAATGCTTCGAAATATCCCTTTAAGACCCCATAAAGTGCATATCATATTGATCAGTGACGAAATCTAAGACGATGTAGCCATGTCCGTCCGTCCATCTGTGGTAATCACGATTCATTCCAAACGATAACAGCCACAAGCTGGAAGTTAGGTTTAAATTTATTTTGAAGGAAAGTACAGTTGAAGTTCGTAAATGGGCTGAAAAAGAGGACAGAGGGGAAAAAGTTCCCCTAAGGAGAACTAAACCCACCTCTAAAAAACAACTTAATGTTTAGTCTGTTTTTTTTTGTAATTTTGTTAAGCAAATGTTATATTTTTAGGTCAAACAAGATCCAAAGCGTTGAACTTGGAGCCAGAAAATCAGAAAAATTTATTTTTAGACCCCGCCCCTTTTAGGGGGCGTTGAAGTTACATATCCCATGAATATAAACAAAAATACATTCCTTAAAAATTAAATTTTAAAACTTTTAAGACGTTCTCTCATCTTCCTCTAACCTACCCCCCCCCCTCCCCCTTCTGCCCCTAAATGACCCTATCAAAAAAATTTTTTTTTTTTACATTAATAACCCTAAAAATTTACATATTAGTGTTTTATGGCCAAGGTGAGATGTTTCCCTCCACGGCCCCTCCCGCAATGACTTCTACAAAATAGAGTTTCTATTTACTAAATAATTGAAGGGTATTTAGGATTCGACCAGGTCGAGTATAACGTTTTCACTTTTTTTATTTAAGATCTTTGTTACTATAGGATTTCGCGTTTAGAAACTGCTGAATTGTATAAATTTTTTTTTTCTCAAAATCCCCATTGTGCAATAGTGAGAAAACTATTGAAAATTAAGGGAATTATTTTAATTAGACGTTGAATTAATTAATACAATATATCCAGGAATTTATGATTTTGTCATGTGAATTTGTCAGGGAATTTATGATTTTGTCTTGTGAAATAGTCGGAAAAAAAATTAAATGCTGCTTATTAATATTGTTGTTATTATTATTATTATTATTTGTTTCAAAATTTAATACTCATTCAGCCGTAATTCATTGATCTAACTCATGCATGAACATGTTTTCTACATACACACTTACATATCTAACCGTGCATGTAAGTGTGTATGTATGTGCAAGTAAACTTATTACAACAATAAACCAATACTTTTTTTTTTAATTGACTCGAAAAGCCAAGAAAAAACAAGGCTAAGAATAATAATATGATTAAGTTGTTGTTAAGCAAAAAGAAGGTAATTTTCGGAAAAGCAAACAAACAGACACTCGACTTATTGCGATTGTTGGAAATGGCCAATTGGTGGTGTAGGGGGCGGGGGTGGAGGTAGAAACAGAAGATGGGCAAAACGAAAAAGGGCAACAAACATGTTTTTATGAAGTGTCAATTTCATGCCTGTAATCTTTATTCAGGTTTTTGTTGTTGTTGTTGTTGTTGTTTCTTTTTTTAAAATATATACTTTTTTCTTTTCTTGGTTTTTTTTCCTGCTTTACGCTGTTGTTATTATTTCCTGTTGCTTTAGCAATAAGCTTCAATCTGTTGTACAAACTTGGATTATTAATGATTGTATGTGTTTTTTTTTCTTCTCTTCCTTTTTTTTTTTTTTTTTGATATCCTCCTTCAACATCTTGTGTAACCAACTCATGCTACGTACGTTACATTGTATGTGTGTGTGTGTGTAAATAAATGTTGGATTTTCTTTTTCTTCTTGTTGTGCTTCTGCATCTTAAACTTGCTGTTGGTGTTGGGTTATTTCCTGAACATTTATTTGCACAACTGCTTTCATCTCGCTCTTTCTCTGTGCATTATTTATGTGTCTCTCTCTTTCTTTGTGTTTTTTTGTGTGTATTTTGAAAATTTGTTGTGCATGTCTGACTACACAAGATGACGAAATAAATCAGAGGAATGAATATCAGAATCCAACTTCCGCAAATAATGCGTCTACAACTACACGGACAGCTAAAGAAACGGAAACACTTGGAGACACTCAAACGGAAAACAAGGCTATTCAACAGGAAAATCAACAACAGCAACAACAACACGACCAAATACAATTGAAACAGCAACAAACAACAATTCATAATGATACAATGAAAAATAATCGCTCCGATAGTTGCGACGAAAGTACGCATTTAAATGCAGCCACTTGTGAAAAACCTGTTGAAGATGGTGCACACGATGCTGCTGTTGCACTCGAAATTGGCACGAACACTAATTTGTCTTCAATGAATAGCGTGGAAATTTTAAAAATAAATGATGCTTCTGCCAGTGCTATTGGACACTTGAATAGTAAAGCAAGTTTACTTAGTGATAAAGACATGGCAACTGAGTTCACCCAGCAGCAGGAGCAACAACAGCAGCAGCAGCTAGGAAATGACCAACAACAACAACAACAACTGAGTGCTGAAAGCAGTATAAAAGCTAAAGATTTAAATTGTTTAGAACAACAAAACACAATGGCAAATAATCGGGATAATGAGGCAGGCAATGCAGTGCCAGCAGAAACTATTGACCGCCATCATCATCATCATCACAATAACACGCCAGCAGTAGCGGCTGAATCAACAACATTAACAACCGTACAAAAAGAAACAATACAAATTGATGTGAAGCCTGAAATGATTGATGATGAAATAACAAACAAACCGATGACCACAACAACATCCTCCTGTTCATTGCCAGCAATAGCAGTGTCAGCATCAGCATCAGGCTCAGCCTCAGCATCTCCGTCATTATCAGAATCAGCATCATCAGCATCATCATTCTTGTCATTGGCGGCAACAGCTGAAGCAGCACACAATAAAACCGAGGACCCAGTAGCAGCAACAGTTGAGCAGCAGCAGCAGCAGGAGGAAGTTAACAATTCAAATGCCAGTAGCAGCAGCGGCGCAAGCAGCAACAGCAGCAGCAGCAGTAGTAACTTTAGCACTCGCAATAGCACTAGTAGTCAAATAACAAGTCTGAGTATGATTATTAGAAGTGATGAACCTTTTTTTATTGCCACAACAACAATACCAAACATCAGCCAGGAGTACCATAATCAGTTGCTGGATTTAACGGCCTCGGCAACAGCGACAGCAGCAGCAACATCATCATCATCATCGCCATCACCATCATTAATTACAGAGTTGATGCCTTGCGATGTCCAGTCTTCAAGCGCCGCCACATAAGTTTGCATTGTTGTGTTTGTCTGCATTTTGGCCTCTCTTTCCGGTTGGTGTAACAATTTTTTGTTTCCTGTTTCTTTTTTTTTTTTTTTTTTGTTAAACAATTATAAACAGTTTTTGTTTGTTTGCGTGTGCAATTCAACACAACAAAAATATCCTCAATTTCATAAAACCATCACAGGCACACACACTGACGCTTTCTTGCTTGCACATTCACACCCCCTTTCCAACACTAGAATTCGTTGCTGGAACATTTAAAGCCGCCTTAAACACACCAAGATGACGTTCCCAAAATTATGTTGCCGAACCCAGTGCCCATTTTTATTAAAAAAAAAAATAATGGAACTAAAAAAAGAGACACAACACAAACACAGTGTTACGAAAGAAACTAAAATAAGGAATAAAACAAATACATGTGGATGTAAAGATATTGAAAAAAAACAAAAACAAAAACAAACAATTGAATGTATGTATAGTGAATATTTAAATATAAAAATTTTGTTTTATTTTATTTGCTTTTAAAGGGTTATTTTTTTTTATTGTTTACTGGGCAAGGGTTTAAATGGAAATAGACCTTTTGGTAAGTTATTGATTAAGAGGGCATACCCACAAGTAAGTAAATAAAATCTAAAATGAAATATATTATCAAGTGTGATGTAAATTTTATGTGGAATAAAATATTTTGTGCTCGCCTCACATTTAAATGTGTTTTTTTTCAATACAAAATGATTTGGTAAAAAAAAAAATATTCACAAAGTGATATTCAGAAGACAACTCACAAGTACAATAAAGAGGAAAGGAGGATCACTAAATTTTAAGCCCCTTATTCATAAAAATTATGAGAGTCTACTAACAGCGTAATAAAACAACATTTCATATGAAATTTGCTCTATTACACTCTTTATAAGCCTCTCATAATTTTTATGAATAAGGGTGTAAGTGTGTAAGTCAGAGAATAAACTGCCAGTTCCAATAAAATTTTGCTAGTCGTATAGAAGGGGAGAGACATTTGAAGAAATTATTAATTGTTCTGTATCTACACAACGGCAATAGCAAAGTTCATCTAATCACCTTTTCTTTTGTAAGAAAAAGTGCAAAATTTTTTGCACTTTTTTTAATAAAAATGTTAAATATTTTGTTAAAATTAAAACAGCAAATTATCGTATATAATATATAGATTTAGTGGGAGAGGGAAGACGATTATTTTAGAAAAAAAAAAAACAAGTTTCAAGAACCAAAGTGTAGAAACTGCACATCTGAGGTAAAAAGTGCAACATATTTTGCACTTTTAAAACAGCAAATTATCGTATATAATATATAGATTTTGTGGGAGAGGGGAGACGATTACTTTAGAAAAAAAGCAAGTTTCAAGAACCAAGGTGTAGAATGGGAGAGACATCTGAGGTAAAAAGTGCAAAATTTTTTCCATTTATTCAATAAAAATGTTAAATATTTTGTTAAAATTAAAACAGCAAATTATCGTATATAATATATAGATTTTGTGGAAGAGGGGAGACGATTACCTTAGAAAAAATGCAAGTTTCAAGAACTAAAGTGTAGAAAGGGGACATCTGAGGTAAAAAGTGCAAAATTTTTTGCAGTTTTTCAATAAAAATGTTAAATATTTTGTTAAAATTAAAACAGCAAATTATCGTATATAATATATAGATTTTGTGGCAGAGGGAAGACGATTATTTTAGAAAAAAAACAAGTTTCAAGAACTAAAGTGTAGAAACTGCACATCTGAGGTAAAAAGTGCAACATATTTTGCACTTTTTCAATAAAAATGTTAAATATTTTGTTAAAATTAAAACAGCAAATTATCGTATATAATATATAGATTTTGTGGGAGGGGGAAGACGATTATTTTAGAAAAAAAAACAAGTTTCAAGAACCAAAGTGTAGAAAGGGGACATCTGAGGTAAAAAGTGCAACATTTTTTGCACTTTTTCAATAAAAATGTTAAATATTTTGTTAAAATTAAAACAGCAAATTATCGTATATAATATATAGATTTTGTGGCAGAGGGAAGACGATTATTTTAGAAAAAAAACAAGTTTCAAGAACTAAAGTGTAGAAACTGCACATCTGAGGTAAAAAGTGCAACATATTTTGCACTTTTTCAATAAAAATGTTAAATATTTTGTTAAAATTAAAACAGCAAATTATCGTATATAATATATAGATTTTGTGGGAGGGGGAAGACGATTATTTTAGAAAAAAAAACAAGTTTCAAGAACCAAAGTGTAGAAAGGGGACATCTGAGGTAAAAAGTGCAAAATTATTTGCACTTTTCAAAGAAAAATTCCATTTTTTGGGATTTTGAAATACACGGAATGTATTCGGTATTTATTGCGTCATAAATTACGAGGAAATTTTTAAATATTGCATTTCTGATTGCATTTTTTTAAATAAAAATTTTAAATATTTTCTTTAAAAAAAAAACGCCAAAATTTTATATATGTGACCTGCTCCACGAAAAGGGACCTCTGCGCCGAAAAATTTTTTTTTACTTTTTGAGTTATTCTTATAGGAAAAAAACCCGCAAATGCCGCAAACCGCAAGTTTCTATGTTTTTTTTACAAATCAGCTGTAAAGATAAACATAATTAATTGCGCAAAACACGGAAAAACGAAGCGCTTTTTTTAAACGCGTTTTTCTCAATAACTTCTTTTCGGCGCAGAGGTCCCTTTTCGTGGAGCAGGTCACATATAATCTCTTTGGTGTAGAAGAGGGGACACAATTACCTTCGTACAAAATAGTTATTCATGAATAATTTTTCCCTCGAAATTTTTCCCTTTTCCCTAAAATTGCAATATTGAAGAAATTCCCCGTGAGTGATTCCGTGCTAAACATAAATTCCCCTTATCGTGAATGATTTTTTCCCCGCGAGTTTTTTCACTTTTCCCTTTAATTTATTCTCTTAGTTTTTGGTGCGGAATAGAATAGAAAATTTAAGTATTTTCTATTATAATTCGAATATTAGAGTTGGCAAATTTTATTTTAGTGGCAAGACCCCCGTTAATGAGGCACAAACTTATATTTTTTGCAACAAATCAATTGCCTGCGTCTTTGAAAAACTTGTTGCTCCAACCCCTTTATTCATAAAAATTATGAGAGGCTTATAAGAGTGTAATAGAGCAAATTTCATATGAAATTTTGTTTTATTACGCTGTTATTAGACTCTCATAATTTTTATGAATAAGGGGGTAAGAATATTTTTAATTTTTTTTGTCTGGTTTTCAAAATGTATCCAAATTATTTTGACTACTAACCCCGGTATTCATAAAATTTAAAATGAGTTTGAAATGTGTTTTATTAAAATTTTTTCATACAAAATTTTCTTAAAACAGATTTCAAATACGTTTTATTTTTTTATGAATATGGGGGTAAATATTTAGTCTTACTTTTTTTACATTTTTATAAATTATTGCATAAACTTAAATTTTGCAACACAAATTCTTTAATTTTTCATGTTGTTTTCGGCTTCTTCTCTTTTTTTGCATTCACTGAGAACTGATAGCGGGAATAATTTCTCACGGGAGATTTATGATACCATTTTTCCCTTCGAGTGGAATAAAAATTTCATTTGAACAAAAATTCCCCTTGTTATTCACAATAGGGGTGATTATTGCATCATAAATTACGAGGAAATTTCTAAATATTGGCTGATTGCAATTTTTAGAAATTTCCTGATTGCAATTGTTTTTAATAAACATTTTAAATATCTTTAAAAAAAACCCAAAATTTCATGTATATCTCTGTGGTGTAGAAGAGGGGAGACGATTAACTTCGTATAAAATAATTATTAACTTACATATATCCATTAAATCACAATAGAGAGAGATCTCTAATATTGTGGGTAACTCTTAGAATAAAAAGTTTCAAATTATGTATGAATTTTTATTAGTCGAACTTTCTTATGTAAATTATTAATTTTTTTTTCAACGGGCTTAAGTTCGAATCTGCATGACTGCAAATGATTTTTTATTATTTTATTAATAAATGAATTTGTTCAAATTCTATTTATTATTTTTTATATTAAGATTGTAATATTAAGAATATTTTTAATAATCATCAAACCAGCAGAACGGATCAGTACTGATTTCGAGGCCGCTACGCCATCTCGTCAGCGTTCTTTGATCAATTTTTTTTACTTTTGCAAGTGGTGCTAGTTAGTAGAGAAAAAAAAATTAACAATAAAAAGTTCCTAGAAAGTCTTGGTTGGCGGAGTTGTGAAAGCCAAGAGACTAGTAGCCTCTATTCGAATTAATTTTTATGTTATTTTCTTTTCTCTAAATGAGTGCAACATTTTGTGCACTTTTTTTTGGAAAAATGGCACTATTATATAATTTCAAAATCGTAATTTTATAAGAAAATAAACTGCCATCCTTTAGGAATATTAATTTGTGTCTTAAAACTCCGCCTAACTACAAATTTTAAGAAATAAGGTGAAACAATGTTTTTTGATTTCCGGGAAAGAAAACACCATTAATTTTCCTATATCTGCGCTACAACAATAGAAAGTTCATCTAACGACAGTTACTTTTGTAGCTAAAGGTGCAAAATTTTTTGCACTTTTTTTTAAATAAAAATGTGAAAAAATGTTAAATATTTTCAACAAATGAAAACGCCAAATTTGTTCCTACTCGTATATAAATCTTGGCAGTGTAGGAGAGGGGAGGGAGGCGACTACCTTCGAAAATCGAATTTTTTGATTATATTTATTTTGTAAATTATTAAGCTATTTTCTTTTAAATAAATAAATATTTATTTATATAAATGTGTGTATTTGGGTGTGGTCCAGACGGGAAGTTAAACATTTTCCTTGGCATGCAATTTAACAACTAAAACCGATCTGAAAAAAAATATTTATAAAATATATTGTATTTAAACTCATACTTAAAAATAAAAATAAAATCGTTTTTCACTTTGAGGCTTATTTTATTAGTGCCTTTTCGGCTTGAGGGTAAAAGCGAAAAATATTATTCCGCATTAAGCAGTTGAGAAAAAATGACGTTGCAGATTAATTGAGGATTAAATGTGTGAACATTTTAAAAACAGACAGTCACATGCTGCAATGATTTAATGCTTTTGGTAAAGCTTTTGAAATGAAGTTTTTCCTGGTGTGCTTTTATTTATTTTTTACCCTTTATCACAAGTGTACTGGCATATAGTCCTTTGTAATTGTGTGTGTGTGTGTGTACGTATTTATCCATGCGGAAGTTTGCCATAACGTGTTTTATTTATCCATTAGGCATTTACATTTAAAGGAAATAAAAAATTCTGTTCCATAGATTTCACCAAAATCGGAAACTTAAACTTCTTGATGAATTTAATAACATTTTGGCATTTCGCTCAAAAAGCGAAGTGATGGTATCACTAAAATTTTAGGCGATTTTGGAATTGTTTCTGATCTGTTCGATTTGATAATTTTGTGAATTATTTCATAAAATAATATTTTCGGCCATGTGATGGAAATCGCTTATCGCATGAAATAAAGCGTTTTCGATTTGAAGTCACAAAATTGGTGTGCTGGAGTTCGCAATCGCTCAAAATCGTTCAAAAGAAATTGGCGTTTTTCAAGTCGCATGTGATTCGACAATCGTGCGATTCACAGCACATACATGTTTATCTTTTGATGACATTTTTGGTAGTCGGCTACAAAATTAGTCACCCTATCTGAAGATGTTATTATCACCCTCATCGTGTTTGGTGTTTTTCGCCCTCAGATTCGACATTTTAAGAAATATTTAGCTTTTTGTATTTAAGCTATTGCAATTTGTCGAATTTGCAGGCGTAAAACTCCAAACACAATAGGGAGGGGTGAATATTTGCAAATGGCGTTGTTTGTCAATCATAGAGATCAGGTGTTGGTTTTGTTTTACTGATGCACAATCGGTCGGTGGGTGGTGTTAGTGCAGCGTAAATTTCGACGTCGATTTCAAATCAATTAAGCCGCTTAGCTGTCCGAGTCGACAAGCTGTAAAAACAGAAAAGACCTTCCAGGAAGTGGCAGCTGCCGGTCGGACCATTCCGTCGAGAATATCGCGGTTGTGGTTACAAGTGTCGTTAAAAATTAATAAACTTAAGGCGGGTGATGTGCCACTCATCACCATAGTGAACTCACTGTGAGCCACTCAGCCTCACAGTGAATTGCAGTGAAAGACGTGTTCCCGTTAAAAAACTCAAACAGTGCCCCAGATGATGTCTGCTGACTTTCAGTCGCGTTTAACGAAAAGGACGATTTTTGATCCACAATCATCATGAGCAATGGGGCACATTTCCATTCTGTAAACAAAATCTTCATTTCGTATGACCTTGAAATTGAAAGCGAATACATATAATTCTCGTATTCTAATAGATTACAAAAGATCAACCGTACAACTGGCGGCGATTATAGAAGGAAAATCCTTGATCGTTGTGGTTTTCTTGGAATGATTCTATATCATTCGTTGTCAAAGTTGCTTTGCAAACAGACACATTTTGAAAAGTATTCTATTGATATTTCCTTATAAATTTATTTTCATCTGTAAAAAGTCATTTAAGATAGAGACTAAATATCACATATTAGAAGAAAATTTCGATGAGTACGAAACAATTTGCAGAAAAACATGAGTTACGAATGTGTGTACCCGAGTTGCGTTGCCAGCTGGTGATAGAAAATTGTTGCCATCGCTAATATCGTTTGCAGCAATTGCCAATCCCACTCATTGATATTCGTTCTTTTAAAGAGTCTTCTAAAAATCATGATTTTAAAGTCGCGATATTTTTGCTGAGTTGATTTTTTTAGTTTTTTTTTACAAAAAGACTAAAACAGTATCGCAAATGAATGTAAGCAGAAATAAAAACATGAAAAACACAAATCTTGCTCTTTTCGCACCCTCTTGCCAATGAAAGATGTCATGCTCTTTTAAATCATAGTGTGAATCGGGCGTTAAACTTGAACATGGCGTATAAGTAATTTTTTCCGATAATTTCAATATTTCTTGTGATTCAAAACTCTACATTTATCACAAAAAAAGAAATTCTTTTGAAATATATTTAAAGAAAATTTTATATAAAAATTTCTTTTATAAAATACATTTCAAATTCATTTTAAATTTTATGAATGTGGGACAAAGAATTCAACTTTGACTGATCACTTGCAGTTGAGTAAATTGAATTAAATAAATAAATGTATATATGTGTGTGTGTGTGTATGTTTGTATGTGTGTACTGAAAATTAATACAATACGCTGACATTTAACAAATAAAATTTTCCATGTGTATTCAGCCACTGAAAATCATATAATAAATGTTTTTCTCCTGTCTGCCGGAGTATATTGTGCTCATTTCTGTTTGTTAAAGTTAACATTTGATAGATGACTAAAGCCATTTTTGGCAACAGCAATTCCCCAAATGAAATCCTTGTAGAGATTTTTGTTATGAATGTTAAACAAAAAAAAAAAAAAAAACAAAGGCAAAAGGAAAAACTAATGTCGGCGAGCAGAACAAATGTAATCCTCCATATTTATTTCGTTGTTAATTTTTCTTCCACTGATGTTCCTTCAGTTTTGACTGTTTCCATTGCCGTTGTTGCTGACTGTTGGTACGTATTGTTTCTCTTGTATTGTTTCGTAATAAACAAAAACATTCTTCATTCGCAAAGCCTCTTTGGCTTATTTGTTAAAAGCAGGCACACAAATAAACTGCTTACCAAACCCAACAAACACTAACAGTTAAAATATAGGAATTATCACATCACGAGTAAATTGATCACCTCTATTGTGAATAACCATTCCCATGACAAATCTCCCAACATATCTGATTCGCTATCGTGCATGTTTGGATCAAATTCACACTCTTAAAAATATGGCATCGCCAATGTTTACTCCAGCGAATTATTTTACAAAATTAATTCACAATAAGTTTATATGGGAACAAGAAGGGAACATATAAATTCCAATTGAAATATTTTACAAAAAGAATGCGGAAAAAATATTTTATTTTCTCTTTGAAGAAACACATGAAAGTTAGGAGCATTACAACATGTTTTTTTAAGTAGGACCAGCACTCAGGGGAGATGTCCCTTACGTATGCAGTGCAATGCACCGAAATTTGATAAAATTTTTCACAATAGCAGCTACTACTCACAAACAATTCACAATAGCAATTTGTACTCCCAAAATATTCACCATACGATTTATTAGGAATGGTTATTTATAAACGTTCATCTCATTCACGATAGGGGTGAATAATTATATCCGTTCACAATAGAAACGACTACTCAGAAACAATTTACAATAGCAACTTGTTCGCCTAAAATATTCACCTTACGATTTGTTAGTAATGGGAATTTATAAAATCCATCTCATTTACGATAGGGGTGAATACTCTGTTCACAACAGAAACTACTACTCACAAACAATTCACAATAGCAATTTTTACTCCCAAAAATTCGCCATATCATTTATTAGGAATGGTTATTTATAAACGTCAGTCTCATTCACGATAGGGGTGAATATTTATATCCGTTCACAATAGAAACTACTACTCACAAACAATTCACAATAGCAATTTGTACTCCCAAAATATTCACCATACGATTTATTAGGAATGATTATTTATAAACGTTCATCTCATTCACGATAGGGGTGAATAATTATATCCGTTCACAATAGAAACGACTACTCAGAAACAATTTACAATAGCAACTTGTTCGCCTAAAATATTCACCTTACGATTTGTTAGTAATGGGAATTTATAAAATCCATCTCATTTACGATAGGGGTGAATACTCTGTTCACAACAGAAACTACTACTCACAAACAATTCACAATAGCAATTTTTACTCCCAAAAATTCGCCATATCATTTATTAGGAATGGTTATTTATAAACGTCAGTCTCATTCACGATAGGGGTGAATATTTATATCCGTTCACAATAGAAACTACTACTCACAAACAATTCACAATAGCAATTTGTACTCCCAAAATATTCACCATACGATTTATTAGGAATGATTATTTATAAACGTTCATCTCATTCACGATAGGGGTGAATAATTATATCCGTTCACAATAGAAACGACTACTCAGAAACAATTTACAATAGCAACTGCTTCGCCCAAAATATTCACCGTACGATTTTTTAGGAATGGGAATTTATAAAAATCCATCTCATTCAGGATAGGGGTGAATATTCCGTTCACAACAGAAACTACTACTCACAAACAATTCACAATAGCAATTTGTACTCCCAAAAATTCGCCATATCATTTATTAGGAATGGTTATTTATAAACATCCATCTCATTCACGATAGGGGTGAATATTTATATCCGTTCACAATAGAAACTACTACTCACAAAAAAATTCACAATAACAATTTGTACTCCCAAAATATTCACCATACGATTTATTAGGAATGGTTATTTATAAACATCCATCTCATTCACGATAGGAGTGAATATTCCGTTCACAACAGAAACTACTACTCACAAACAATTCACAATAGCGCAACTTGTACTCTCAAAATATTCACCATACGATTTTTTACGAATGGGAATCTATAAAAATCCATCTCATTCACGATAGCGGTGAATATTCCGTTCACAACAGAAACTACTACTCACAAACAATTCACAATAGCGCAACTTGTACTCTCAAAATATTCACCATACGATTTTTTACGAATGGGAATCTATAAAAATCCATCTCATTCACGATAGCGGTGAATATTCCGTTCACAACAGAAACTACTACTCACAAACAATTCACAATAGCGCAACTTGTACTCCCAAAATATTCACCATTCGATTTATTACGAATTGGAATTTATAAAATCCATCTCATTCAAGATAGGGCTGAATATTAATAGCCGTCATATATCACGATGTAAAAAATTAAAAATTATTATACTCTCTGGCATTGCAGACTAAAGTGTTTGTTGGGTTCCTACTTACAAACAGCGTAAATACATCGAATATCTGTGTATGTCTTCAGTCATACGATTGTACGTTTTGATATCAGTTGATACCTTTCACAAACGTATGTACTTTAGACTAATACACTGCAAAAACAACACTTGAACATATAGTATTTCCCAATCCTTCTTACCTCCCAGCCACCGAACCTCCCTTCCTCCCAGCCATCAGTCAACCATCCATCCATCCATCCATTCACTCATTCATTCATACGTTGAATAATTTTGCTTGTTAACTTTTCATCAATTTCACGGTATTTTCCTTTCGTTGTTTACAATTATTATGGTATTTGTATGTGTTTAAGATTGTGTAAGTGCTGCTGCTGCTGCAGTGCAAATTCAACCATGTCTGTCAATACAACTTTAAGTCTTCAGAGGCTTCAATTAATTCTTCATCATGCCCAATTTTAGACTGAAATCATTATCATTTAATTATTTCCAGGTTGTACAATGAAGCCTTTATTGGAATTTGTGTTTTTTTTTGTTGTTTTTGAAATGTGAGCTGTAAATCTAGGGAATTAATGTTAAATAGTTTTACTGATTTCTATTCATGCTTGACCTTTAAATATTATTTTAGTATTAATTTTTTAAGATTGAGGTTTTTTTATATGAAAAATGTGAAGATATTTTCTTTTTATATTTTCAATATTTCGCCTCTACTTTGGGTGGCCTCTTTAGGAAAATATTTTGATTTGTTTGTTATATTTTCCATTATTGTTTTTTTTTTAAAGAAAACATAAGCAATATTTTCCTGAAGAAGCCACCCAAAAACGGAGTGGCGAGATATTGAAAGTATAAATAAATATTTAAAAATTGTTTTATTTAAAAAAAAAGCCTCAATCTTGAAAATAAGTAAGAACGTTATATGCGACCGAGTCGAATCTTAAATACCTTCCAAATATTTGGTTAATAAAAACTATTTTGTAGGGGTCACTCCGGAAAGGGCCGTGCGATAGGCATCTCACCTGTACCATAAAACACTAAAAAGTATATTTTTGGGATTATTAAGTGTAAGAAAACACAATTTTTTTTATAGGGTCATTAAAGGAGCAAAAGTGGAGGGGGGGAGGGTAGGGCGGAGGAAGATCAGAGAACATCTCAGCTTCGTCATAAAAGCCTTGAAACTTAATTTTTAAGGAATGTAGACTTAAATTATACAATCTGTTAAATCTACACTATTTTTCCATGTAATATTTTACTTCAACGCCCACTAAAGAGGGTGGGGTCCAAAAATTAATTTTTCTGGTTTTCTGGCTCCAAGTTCTGGGACATAAAAAAAATACATCATTTGCTTAACAAAATTACAAACGACAAATTTAAAAAATATATTGTTTTTTTAGAGGTGGGTTTAGTTCTTCTTAGGGGAACTTTTTTCCCTGTGGTCTGATTTAGCCCATTTGCGAACATGACCTTTGATATCCTTCAGAATGTATTTATACCAAATTTCAAGAGTCTGACTCTTTTCGTTTGTACTGAATCGCGATTTCCACACACGGAAGGACGGACATGGCTAGAAAAATGGATTTTTCTGATTTGCTGGCTCCAATTTCAATGCGTTAGATCTTTTTTGACTTAGAAATATATCATATGCTTAACAAAATTACAAAAAAGTTTTTAAAATTCTGTTGTTTTTTAGAGGTTGGTATAGTTCGTCTTAGGGGAACTTTTTACCCTCTAGCCCAATTCAGCCCATTTACGAACTTGACCTGTGGCTAACCTTCAAAATGTATTTATACCAAATATCAAGGATCTGGCTCTTTTCGTTTGTACTGAATCGTGATTTCCATAGACGGATGGACTGAGATTTCATCACTGATCAAGAATATATATATTTCATGGGGTCTTAGAGGGATATTTCTCTGCGTTACACGCGGAATGACAAATTCAATTCTTTTTTGGAGGGTATAAAAAAAACAGACGATAAGAAATATCAATTTTTTTTTAAACAAATTTTGGGGGCAAATTACGGCACTCGATATCCATCGAAATTCGTATTTAAAATGTATTGAAATTTCGATCGATATCGAATGCTGTAATTTGGCCCCAGCTTATTTTCCACATCTACTTCCTCTTAATCCAATTTAGGACCCTGAGTGATAGTGCGTAATTTTTAATTCGTATAATATCTATTCACGTGCTCAAAACAGAAGATAATGAAAAGCACTGCTCCATAGGATGTGGAACCCATTCACTCAACAAAGAATTTACAAAGATGACACCTAGGGGCAAATTACGGCACTCGATATCGAAATTTGTATTTAAATTGTATGTAAATTTCGCTCGATATCGAATGCGGTAATTTGGCCCCAGATCTTTGGAGTTTATTTTTTTCTTCTCATGATATAAAGCCGGGGCTGCAGTCCTACTTCTTAAAGCTATGAAAGTCGTGTACGTTCATTTGTTTCCCTCTGTAGCAGATATTATAGCCCCAATGAATATGATCTTCCCCTGCCAGATATCAGGATCTGCAGTTTTCTCCAACTTTCAGCACCACTTTTTTTATTTTTATTTAAAAAATTAGCTATTTAGAAATATTCAACCTCATGAAAAATGAAAGCATGTTTAAATTGTCTTTCCACTCACCTTTTTTTTTGTCTTCTTAAATGTATTTGTTTTCTAAAAAAAAAAACATCGCATGCGTTACATTTTGTTGTTTTTTTGGATTTCTTATTAATTTACGTTTCAAACAGCAATTATCCAATTAATTAGGATTAATGATGCAGTTTTAATTGCTGTAATTTAATAAATTATTTAATTGGTAAAAACACATTTGTGATTCTTTGAAAAAACAAAAAAAAACATTTGGTAAAGTAAATAAAATTAATTAATTTTTGGGTATTTGAAATTTATTACCTTCACATACTCGTACAAACACTTAAAGCTAAAAGTTTATAAGATAATAAAATATTTGTTTGTTTGTTTGTTGGTGTGCTGTTTTGCATGTTATACGATATTAGCCGTCGTATTTATTACGTTTAATGTGTTTTTGGAATGAACACTATACATGCAACGAACTTGTTTAGAATTATAGTCTGATGTGTAAAAGGATAGCTGTGGCGTATGATTAATTTTGAAGTGCAGTTGGTATAACTCATACGTTTTGTGATGCTTTATTTTTTCTACACACAGTCCCCGTTGAACACGGTGTTACTTACTACGTCTCATTACAGTGTCACAACCGTCTTTTAAGCAATATTAGGAATAGGTTCCACTATATCCCAGAAATCCATTTTTCTTCGTTGCCATTCAGCCAAAATTGCCCTCACCCATAAAAAATTGTATTTTAAAACACATATAATTTTTTTCAAAAAAAAAAATCTAAAACGAATTTTTTCTTAAAAACCACTTTTGCATTTTAGGTTTAAAAATCCCTTTTCTAAAGTCGATTTTTAATAAAATATTCAATTTAAATTTTTTTCTTCTTTTGCCACTAAAACTAAACACTGCATCTACCCGCTGAGTGATTAATCAATAACAAGCACTTCAAGTCACGTGCGCACAAGTTGCAACAATTAAAAAAGTGTTGATGGAACTCTGTTAACTACGTGTATTCTCAAGCAATAACAATACCAAATACATGTTAGTAACCTAAGAATACGCGTGGCCATTAAAGTTCCTTAGCTTTTTTGTTTTCTTTTTTTTTTTTTTTTGCTTTAATTGGTTTTTGCAAAAATTTTAACATAAAACTTTTTATATAACGAGGGTTTTAAAGTTAGATTACATTTTTTTTAGTTTTCCAGCTAAAAAGAAAATAATAAAAAAAATTATTTTTATAACTAATTTTATATTTTTTGGGGAATTTGTTTATTTTGTTTGTGCTTATTTTTTTTCTTCCAAATTTAGATAAAAGAAAAAAAATAATATATAAAGGGTGTTTTTATAAGAGCTTGCTGATTTGAAATTTAAATAAAACACATGCCAAATTATGAAATGGCCAAAAAAATATTTTTATTTGGTAGATAATTTCTTGTCATTTAACATTTAAATATAATTTCGGGCATATGGCCACCACGACTATTTTGCACAAAGGTCATTCTGGAGGTCCAATTTTCGACCACCTTTTCAAGCATTTGAGGGCGTATTTCAGCAATGAGACGTTGAATACTGATTGCCAAAGCGTCAATCGTTGCTGGTTTATCCACGTAAACCAATGATTTCAGGTAACCCCACAAAAAATAATCGAGTGGCGTCAAATCACACGAACGCGGAGGCCAATTCACCGATCCATTTCTCGAAATAATGTTGTCGTTGAAATGGTCTTTCAATAAGTCCACTGTTTCGCCCGCAGTATGACAAGTGGCACCATCCTGTTAAAACCACATTTCGTTTACATCCTTTATATCTTGAAGTTTTGGCACCAAAAATTCATTGATCATGATTCTGTATCGATTTCCATTCACGGTAACGCGTCGTCCTTCCTCATTTTTAACGAAATAAGGACCGCTGATTCCACCAGCCCATAGACCGCACCAAACAGTACATTTATCGGGATGCATTGGTAATTCTTGAACGGCGTGTGGCTTATCTGTGGCTCCAAATACGGCAATTTTGCTTGTTCACATATCCATTCAACCAAAAATGCCCCTTATCACTGAAGAGAATTTTGCGGTAAAAAAGCGGATCTTCGTCTAATTGATTAAGCGACCAATTGCTGAACTCACGGCGCATATGATGATCGTGTGGCTTTAATTCTTGCACCAATTGAATTTTGTATGGCACCAAACCCAAATCCTTACGCAAAATTTTCCATAAAGTCGATGGACAAAGTTCAACTTCTTGCGCACGACGACGAATCGATAAATTGCCGTTTTCTTCGACACTGGCCTCAACGACAGCAATATTTTCTTCTGTACGCACTCTTTTCATTCTTTTCGGTGGTGTGGCATCCAAAAGAGTGAATGTAGACCGGAATTTGGTAATTACGTTCTTTATGGTGGTCTCAGACGGACGATTATGTGCACCATAAAATTCACGAAGTGCTCCATAAACATTTTTAATTGAACACTGTTTTTGAATATAAATTTCCACGATTTGGAAGCGTTGTTCTGTAGTTAACCTGTTCATGATGATTTGCCAAAAAATACTGAGTACAGACGTCACTTTAAACTGTCAAAACAGCTGTCAGACAACAGAGTGATTCGTATAAAAAAAAACTTCATAAAAAACACCCTTTATATATATAAATTGATTATTGAAGGTTTTAGCTGGTTCCTAGGAGTTTTTCACTGGAGCTAATTCACATCATCAGCGAACCTTTGCCCAATATTTGTTGGAATAACTAAAGATAATGTTTTAAACTTTTACACAACTGAATGAGAAGCTTAAACAAATACTCATTAATAAATTCTCATTTTTTTAATATATGTATAATACAAACAACAAAGATAAAATAAAGATTACGCCAACAAGCTGAAATAAAAATACTTTTCTGCGCATGATGGAATTCTGCCGTCACTCAACATGTGTTCTGATTGGCTAATAAAATTCAGTTGGAGAACTATTATGCTATTGTAAAAACAGGACAGTGGGACAAATTGCGATTTTTCAAATTAAATTTGTTTGATAATAAACAATTTTAAAAAATTATTTTACTTTCCATTTTTTTTTTATTTGAAATTGTTCATTTTTAGTAATTTTATATAAATATTGAACCCAAGTGCTAATTAGTTTTCTTTGTTTCCCATTCAAAACAAATTTTTTTGCTTGCAAAATATCAGCCATAACTTCCTTTGAGCTTCATTTCTTGGCAAACTATAAAATGACACAGCTTTTTGAAAACAAAAAAAAATTTGATAACAATATTACATTTTAACACAATTATTTCTCACTTGTTTTTTGCTGTCACTTTGTTTGCAATTGCCCACTGCACATTTCATACTTGCTCTTTTTGTTCTCTTTTCTCTTTAATTTAGGTTTTTTGTTTACAGTTTATAAGCTTTAAAAATCAAGTTTTAATAAGTTTTTGACACTTTAAGTTACTTAATAATTATTTTAATATATTTATTTTAAATTATAACACAATTTATTATAAAATATAACACAAAACTTACACTTTCATAAATCCGATTTCATTTGCTTGTTGGAAATCTCTCTGAGTAAATTGTGTGAAGAGTTGCCAAATATAACATAAAATATTAATTTTGTACGAGGAAGTATTAGGTTTGCATATGATAAACAATTGACAATCTCTTCGAGGGAACAAATACGTCATCAAACGGTAAATCATGCGAAAGGCGTAATCTTTATTTTATCATTCTTGAATACAAAGTGAATACTATGAAGCTAAAGTTGTAACGTTTGTAAACGTACGTTTGAGACAATCACGCTTATTATGAATAATTTTTTCCTAGAAATTTTCCCCTTTTCCCTAATATTGCACTCACGATAAAATTCCCCGTGCATGATTTCATGCTAAAATTAAGTTCCCCATATCGTGAATAATTTTTTCCCCGCGAGTTTTTTCACTTTTCCGTTTTTTCAACACAAATTTCTTTGATTTTTCATGTTATTTTCAGCTTCTTCTCTGTTTTACATTCACCGAGAACTGATAGCGGTAATAAATTCTCATGGGAGATTCGCGATACTATTTTTCCTTTCGAGTGCTATTCACGTTAAGGCTGAAAATGAAAAATAGACCAGTTACCAACTCGTTGTGGGCAACAGTTGATAAGTCAGTCAGATAATAAAGAGAAATATTGAAAGAATTAAAGGAAAAATCAACATCAATTAATTCCACAATGTAAACAAACACACTTAAAATTTAGAAAAATGTGTGACCATTAGTCGAGAGAACGATCAATATAATTAAGAATTCAAAGATGATTTCAGGTAAATAAATGTTGACCTGAGTTAAATGTAGCCGATGGGTCCAATTTTGCAATACTCTCTTTAACAATCGGCCTGTATTTCACACTGTTAAATTCTTCAATATTGGCTGCCAGTGTGTCAACTGTTGCGGGTTTGTCCCTATAGACGTGAGCCTTAACGTAGCGCCACAAAAAATAGTCTAAAAACCAGGGACCGTAACTGTTATGACTTTTATCAAAAAAATCACGAAATAAGAGTTATTTTTGATTTTTATATTTTTAGATAGAAAATAAGAGTTATTTTTGATATTTATTATATTAAATGAAAAATAAAAGTTAGTTTTGATTTTTATATTTTTAGATAGAAAATAAGAGTTATATTTGATTTTTATTTCTTTAAATGAAAAATAAGAGTTATTTTTGATTTTTATTTTTTTAAATGAAAAATAAGAGTTATTTTTGATTTTTATATTTTTAGATAGAAAATAAGAGTTATTTTTGATTTTTATTTTTTTAAATGAAAAATAAAAGTTAGTTTTGATTTTTATTTTTTTAAATGAAAAATAAGAGTTATTTTTGATTTTTATTTTTTTAAATGAAAAATAAGAGTTATTTTTGATTTATATTTTTTTAAATGAAAAATAAGAGTTATATTTGATTTTTATATTTTTAGATAGAAAATAAGAGTTATTTTTGATTTTCATATTTTTAGATAGAAAATGAGAGTTATTTTTGATTTTTATTTTTTTAAATGAAAAATAAAAGTTAGTTTTGATTTTTATTTTTTTAAATGAAAAATAAGAGTTATATTTGATTTTTATTTTTTTAAATGAAAAATAAGAGTTATTTTTGATTTTTATATTTTTAGATAGAAAATAAGAGTTATTTTTGATTTTCATATTTTTAGATAGAAAATGAGAGTTATTTTTGATTTTTATTTTTTTAAATGAAAAATAAAAGTTAGTTTTGATTTTAATTTTTTTAAATGAAAAATAAGAGTTATTTTTGATTTTTATTTTTTTAAATGAAAAATAAGAGTTATTTTTGATTTTTATTTTTTTAAATGAAAAATAAGAGTTATTTTTGATTTTTATATTTTTAGATAGAAAATAAGAGTTATTTTTG
Organism: Linnaemya tessellans; assembly: GCA_951800035.1. Classification (NCBI taxonomy): domain Eukaryota; kingdom Metazoa; phylum Arthropoda; class Insecta; order Diptera; family Tachinidae; genus Linnaemya; species Linnaemya tessellans. The sequence continues at coordinate 119,310,137 of OX637534.1, read as the reverse complement.
ATTTTCATATTTTTAGATAGAAAATGAGAGTTATTTTTGATTTTTATTTTTTTAAATGAAAAATAAAAGTTAGTTTTGATTTTAATTTTTTTAAATGAAAAATAAGAGTTATTTTTGATTTTTATTTTTTTAAATGAAAAATAAGAGTTATTTTTGATTTTTATTTTTTTAAATGAAAAATAAGAGTTATTTTTGATTTATATTTTTTTAAATGAAAAATAAGAGTTATATTTGATTTTTATATTTTTAGATAGAAAATAAGAGTTATTTTTGATTTTCATATTTTTAGATAGAAAATGAGAGTTATTTTTGATTTTTATTTTTTTAAATGAAAAATAAAAGTTAGTTTTGATTTTTATTTTTTTAAATGAAAAATAAGAGTTATATTTGATTTTTATTTTTTTAAATGAAAAATAAGAGTTATTTTTGATTTTTATATTTTTAGATAGAAAATAAGAGTTATTTTTGATTTTCATATTTTTAGATAGAAAATGAGAGTTATTTTTGATTTTTATTTTTTTAAATGAAAAATAAAAGTTAGTTTTGATTTTAATTTTTTTAAATGAAAAATAAGAGTTATATTTGATTTTTATTTTTTTAAATGAAAAATAAGAATTATATTTGATTTTTATTTCTTTAAATGAAAAATAAGAGTTATTTTTGATTTTTATATTTTTAGATAGAAAATAAATTATTTTTGATTTTTATTTTTTTAAAAATGTGAAAAATAAAAGTTATTTTTGATTTTTGTATTTTTTTAAATCAAAAATAAAAGTTATTTTTGATTTTTATATTTTTATATCAATAATAAAAATCAATTCAAAATTCGTGACATAGGTAATATGTTTGTGTTTCCATGGCTTCGATAATTAGCTTTAATTGTTCATTCTGTACCTGCCACTCAAGTCAGTGTAGAAAGGTCATTTTCAGCACTCAGATTAATTGATTTTTATTATTGATATAAAAATATAAAAATCAAAAATAACTCTTATTTTTCATTTAAAAAAATTAAAATCAAAAATAACTCTTACTTTTGATTGTTAAAATAAAAATCAAAAATTTAAAAATCATGCAATATGTTGGATGCATTTCGCCTAAAAATCATGATGGTGTAATTAAAAGTTTTCTACGATGTTCATTTATGTATGATTTATTTCTTCAAAAATTTTAAAATAACTCTTATTTCCGGTCCCTGCTAAAAACGTTAAATCGCACGCACAATTGATCGGCCTCATACCTAAACTAAATTTTGCACCGAATTTGCCACTCCATTGGGCCATTGTTTTGCGTACCTTGTGGCATGTGGCACCGTCTTGCTGAAATCACGTTCCAGCCAAAAGCAGCTCTTTCATTTTCACAAAAACAAAAAAAATTTAAATTTAATCATCTCACGGTAGCACCCGCCATTCACAATAACTTTTCTGTTTTCGCCGTTTTTGATGCCACCGACCCATAATCCACGCCAAAGAGTGTTTTTTTCGGGATTCATTGGCAGTTCTTGCAATGCTTCTGGCTGCTCTGCACACCACGTACGGCAATTTTGCTTGTTCACGTAGCCATTCCACTAGAAATCAGTATGATGCAATTTCCTTACCCGATCACTAATTTTTATACTAAAATTCCACAATCTGCCAGAGTAGTTCGTTTGTAAATCGATTTGTAGTTAAATTATAGACCAAACCGAACATGTTTAACAGTAACATGTTACACGAAAACAGCTGATTTGCCAGAAACAGTGTTGCCAACAAGAAAATTGTTAAAAAAAAATCACTCGTTATATAGCAGAAGATGAAAATTGTCTCATGTCAAATTCTTATTGACTAAAAATCTTAACAACTTTAATTTAAAAACCAAAAATTTTGGATGTAGAGATTTTATTAGGGCGATTAAAAATATCAAGCACGCTAAAGAAATAAAGCACAGATAGCTAAAAGCACGCTGTTTAATACCAATAAATAAAATCACACATACTCTCACACACACACACGCACTCACACATACATGTGTACACAGGCACATGCAACTTAACTAAATACATTAATTATAATAATCGCAGAACACACTTGTATTAAGCAATCAAACTACTACAGCAATTGCAAATAACAACAACTAATACAGCTTAGTAAATATAAATAACAATAACAGCAACAACAACAACAGCAGCAGCAGCAGCTACAACAACAATGGCAAAAGCATTGCATTAATTAATTACATTTAAATTGTGATTAAGTCGTTTAACACAATTCACGCTGGGTTTTGAAATTAAATGTTGTTGGTTCATTTCTCTCCCATGTACACACGCATATACACATACATACAATATATAACGTTAACTACTCCGCTAGTGTTGTGTTCAGTTATTGGAACTAAACACTCACCACTAGTCTGCTGTTACTCCTGTTGCATAAAAACACTCTCGTATTAAGATTTATTTGATTTTACGGCTTAACAAAGTAATTTTTAGATTTTCAGCAAAAACCACTTTTAAGCAAAATGTTATAAATGTTTTTTTTATATATTCATTAGACTCGTGGTTGTTTTTTTTTTCTTATAAAATTTTATTTACCCAATATTTTTACAAGAAATTGCTTTTCTTTGCTGTTCTTTTTTCCGCTCAACTTTTTGCGGAAAATTTTAAATCTGTCTGGCTCGAAAGAAAATTTCGATCGCACAACAACGAAATTAAAAATTTTGTTCGTTTTATTATTATTTTTTTAAATTTAAGTAATAATATTGAGCTTGAGACTTTTTTTTAAATAATAACTAAAAAACTATTATTTATTTATTTTCCAATATATTGTTTTATGTTCCAATTTTATCAACGAAGTTGTTCAGTCGATACACTGCAGAGACGTAAAAATATCGGCGTTTTTTCTAGGGTAGCAAATTTTCGAAAAATCGCGTTTGTTATGACCTTCAAAAAACAATTGGGGGTATATTTAGTTTGTCATTCGGTGTATAACAGATCCCTCTAAGATCCCATAAATTATATATATTCTTGATCAGTGATGAAATCTAAGGCGATCAAGCCACGTCCGGCAATCCATCCATCCGTCTGTGAAAATCACGATTCAGTCCAAACGAAAAGATTTTGAAGGATAGCCACAGGTCAAGTGCGTAAATGGACTGAATCGGGCTAGAGGGTAAAAAGTTCCCCTAAGAAGAACTAAACCAGCCTCTAAAAAATACAATAATTTTTAAATCATTTTTTGTAATTTTCCTAGGCAAACTTTTTCACAATAAAATTTGTGTAAATAGGAACTGTTATCACATTAAACTAAGCCACCTAATAAGTGGTGACAAACACAATACATGATGAAAGGGTTGCGTCTTTCGAAAACAGCTGTTCTGCTCTGCTGTGTAAGTTGAAAAACAAAAACTGATGTTGAGTTGCCTTTGTGCCTTGGAATATTTGTCATGTCTTTCTGAGATTTAAATTAAAATTTCGAACAATTAGTCTATAAAAATCTTAATTCAATTTAAAAATAAAAAAATTTAAAATTTTAAAATTTGTTTAATAAAAAAAAATTTTCATAGAAAGATGAAAATGTTGGCTTTTAGCTTAAACATTTCATAGATTTTTGGTTTTAAAATAATATCTGGCCTGCGAGAATAGAACACAAATTATGATTAAATGGCAGCCCCCCCTCTTTTTAACACAATGATATTGAATTAAAATTTTGATTTTTTTTGTGTGTGTTTTATATTGTTGCACAGTGTTATTATTGCGTAGGCACTGTAGGCTCTCCGCTACTTTAGCAGCTTAAAATCCCGCTCATTTGCTGAATGCCCTGCGTTCACTTGGTGCTGAAAATACACTGGGGCTGCATTTAATAATGAGTGTCGGTCGGTTGTTTTTAGTTTGTTTGAGTTTTACTTTATGGCAGGGCAAGAAACTCCAAAGGAATGTGGATAATGAAGAACACCCGGACAACGTTGTAAATATCTCGCAGATGCCCGTAGTGTAGGATTTATTTTCTAATTACACATGCTTGCAGACACACACACACACAGATGCACACTCAGTCGTACAATCATATATATTTTTCTAACGGTGTTATTTAAAACCAAGAAGCAGCTTTTAATATTTTCTATTACACTAGTGAGTTCACAATTGCATTTGTTTGTGGCTGTGTGTGTGTGTTTCTGCGAAACTGTTTTATTGTTTTATTTAAAGTCAACCTCTAATGAAATTCATGTCTGGCATTCTGCTCTACTAAAGCTCGTTTTTCTTTTACTTTATATGTTTATTTATTTATTTTTCTTTTTTTTTGTCTCTTCTTCTATTTCTCTGTATTATTACCAGCCATTACATTTGCTCGTCGTTACCTTTAAGTCTACCACTACGAGTAGCGTACTTTATGCTGGCTACGGATTAACCTTAACAAAAGATTAGAAATAATTTAATGGTGCATAATAAAAGCAATCCTTAATATAATTTAATTAATTAAGCCAACACGAATGTAACAAAATTTGTCTCCAACTACGTTGGCAATAACATCTCTAACTCACATCCCAACCCAACCCGCCCCTCACCCTCCTTGTCCTCTCACCCGCTGCTCATTCTGGTGTCTTTCGTTACATATTAGTATCCGTTTTTTTCTTCCACCAGATGAGCAAAAGCTGAACAATAAAATAAAATAAAACAGCCATGAATTACAAGTAAAAAAAAAACCCTCCCACGGTGTTTGCAGAAACGAGAGACAGCGGAGTTCATGAGATTAAGATTTTAAAATCGATGTGACAATATGGAAACTCGACTCCTGTCGTTCTTCTGTGTGCAGGTGGGGGCGTTAATATCAGTGGGTGTGTGTGGCGTTGTGTTTTCAGCATAAACTTACCAAAGCCAACAAATTAAACATTTTTAAATGCTACTAAAAATCACTCATTTTATTATAATAAAAATACGGCACACAGTTTATGTACTTTGGCGTAATGACAGAGATTTAATTTGTGCTGCACTAATTTGTTGTCTAATAAAATATAGAAAATTTCGAATATTAACGTGGAAAGCAATAAAAAACGTCACATAAAAATATGGAATATTTGCTGTAGCCTGTGGATTAATGTCCATGTTATTATTGTTATTATCAAAGTCTTTACAAAAATTATTGTTTAATATAAAATGGTATTAGTGGCAAAAGTTGCATGTCTAAAGTTGCCGGTTGTAAGCAAGTTGCTATCAACTTGAAAGTACTTCTTTGCTTAATCCTCCGATGAGTGAGAAGGTCCCTAGGGACCTTTTTGCCTTTTCAATCATGAAATTACTCCTACTTCGGCCACTACAACCCCCTCCCAAAGTTACTCTGTATATGTAAGAGTATTTTGTTGCGCATTTTTTGGAAAAAAAATCAAACCGATCGGGTCATTACTTTAGGAGTTATTGAGGTTTTAGTGAGAATAGTACGCGGACGTGTGAATAGGGCCGTATGGACCTTGTACTGAATTTCACTAATACATGCATGTTTTTGGGCATCATTATAATTTTTTTATTGTTTCAACACATAATTTACTTGTTCTGAACACAAAGACCTAAACTCAAAGACATTAGGGATGATGATAAAAAAAAATTTTAAAATTGAAAAGATTATTTTTGTATGTAGAATTTATTGTAATATTTATCAAGCTTGTGGTCGTTTTTTATAATATACTATTTCTTATAATTTTCATAATTTGAATAAAAATTATAAGAAATAATATATTATAAAAAACGACCACAAGCTTGATAAATATTGCAATAAACTGATAAGGTCAATAAAAATAAATCAATATGTAGAATTTAGTTATAAACAATAAAAACAAAAAAAAAAATTAAAAAAAAAATTTTTATATGAAAAAAAACATGATTTACAAAACAGGTCACACACGGTTTTCACACGGCCGTGAACTTCAGAACTGTCACTAATCGGAGGGTTAAATTGTGTATAACTGGAAAGCACAAATTAAATAAAATTCAAAAGTAACGACTTTTTTTTAATTACAGTTAACTAAACGAAATTGTAATAATGGCTTTCTGAACTGAAATTTGTTATTTCTGAACAGAAAATTGTTCGTTCTGAATTACGTTTAAAAAAGGTGTAGACAAGTTGCTGCATCTCTCATACCCAATGGACTATTAATTGTAGGGTGTGTAATGATTTCTTCAATAAGACAGATGTGACATTTGAGTATAAAATCGTGATCCCATATTCTGTAACTATTTGTCAAAACATCACGTCAAGACAATATCACAAATACATATATAAAATATTTGTCAACGTCACGTCAAGGCAATATCACAAATATAATATAAAATAATCTTCCTTATTCTGTAACTATTTGTCAACGTCACGTCAAGGCAATATCACAAATATAATATAAAATAATCTCCCTTATTCTGTAACTATTTGTCAACGTCACGTCAAGGCAATATCACAAATATAATATAAAATAATCTTCCTTATTCTGTAACTATTTGTCAACGTCACGTCAAGGCAATATCACAAATATAATATAAAATAATCTCCCTTATTCTGTAAGTATTTGTCAACGTCACGTCAAGGCAATATCACAAATATAATATAAAATAATCTTCCTTATTCTGTAAGTATTTGTCAACGTCACGTCAAGGCAATATCACAAATATAATATAAAATAATCTCCCTTATTCTGTAACTATTTGTCAACGTCACGTCAAGGCAATATCACAAATATAATATAAAATAATCTCCCTTATTCTGTAACTATTTGTCAACGTCACGTCAAGGCAATATCACAAATATAATATAAAATAATCTCCCTTATTCTGTAACTATTTGTCAACGTCACGTCAAGGCAATATCACAAATATAATATAAAATAATCTCCCTTATTCTGTAACTATTTGTCAACGTCACGTCAAGGCAATATCACAAATATAATATAAAATAATCTCCCTTATTCTGTAAGTATTTGTCAACGTCACGTCAAGGCAATATCACAAATATAATATAAAATAATCTTCCTTATTCTGTAAGTATTTGTCAACGTCACGTCAAGGCAATATCACAAATATAATATAAAATAATCTCCCTTATTCTGTAACTATTTGTCAACGTCACGTCAAGACAAGATCACAAATATATTATCTGAATATTATTTGTCCTTGGAATTTAATTACTTTTAACAGACTCTTATTATTTTTTAGTTAGCGGCTGTTAGCAGTAAAGAATTGCCGCCCATAACCAGAATGTAATTGCCCTATAATTTGGCGTGACATTGACAAATAGTTACAGAACAGGGGGAAATAAATTATATTCGGCTTGTATGAGCGTGGCTCTGCCCAATTTGTTTAATTATTAAATTGTACTTTCAGGGGAACTCATTGCATGAGTAAAGTTTCATAAGAATCGATTGAGTGAAAGTACTTCTTATCTATGGGCGTGGCACTGCCCAAAAAATTGTATTGTCAGAGGAGTTTAAAGCAAGTGCAAACTTCTACAACAATCAGTTGTGCAGCAACGTTTCCAAAGCGATGTTTATGTTAAGTGGGCGTGGCCCTGCCTACTTTTTAACCACTAAATTTTGTTGTTAGGGGTTCTCATTGTTTGTATAAAGTTTCATAAGAATATCCTTAGTCAAAGCGGTTGAAAAAAGAAGATTTTCTGAGAATGGGCGTGGCACTGCCTACTTTTCTTATAACGAGATTGTATAGAAAGAGGAGCTCAATGTTTGTGTTGAGTTTCATAAGAATAGCTTAACTAGAAGTATTTAAAATATTTATGTGGGCGTGGCACCACCTACTTTCTAGTTATTAAATTTTGTTGCCGAGGGCACCCATTGTATTTGTGTAAAGATTCATAAGAATATATTTAGTCATAGTGGTTGAAAAAGAAGATTTGTTTGAATGGGCGTGGCACTGCCTACTTTTGTTATGATGAAATTGTTTAAAAAAAGGAGCTCAATGTTTGTGTTGAGTTTCATTAGAATCGTTCAAGTAGAAGTATCTAGAAAACGTTATTTATATTGTGTGGGCGTGGCACTGCCTACTTTCAACTATTAGATTTCATTGTCGAGGGCACCCATTGTGTGTGTATGAAAAGTTTCATAAGAATATATTCAGTCATAGCGTTTGAAAAAAATATTTTCTTTGAATGGGCGTGGCACTGCCCATTTTTTTATTATAAAATTTTATGCACAAATGATTTTAATATGTTTGTTGAATTTCATACGAATAGCTAAAGTAGAAGTATCTAGAAATTATTTATATTGTGTGGGCGTGGCACTGCCTACTTTTAACTACTAAATTTTGCTGTCAAGTGAAGATATTGCGTATGTGTAAAGCTTTATAACAATATATATATTCATAGGTTTTTAAAGAGATTTTTTTGAATGGGCGTGGCACTGCCCACTTTTTTATTATGAAATTTTAGGAACAGAGGAGTTTAGTATGTGTGTTGAGTTTCATAAGAATAGCTTAAGTAGAAGTATCTAGAAAACTCTATTTATATTGTGTGGGCGTGGCACTGCCCCCTTTTTAGGTATAATATTTTATTTTCAGGGGAACTAGTTGTATGTGCAAAGGCTTACACAAACACTTTAGTGAAATCGGTTGATCAATTATATATTTTGAATGGGCGTGGTAACGCCCACTTTTTTTAGTTATGAAATTATATGGACAGAGGAGATAAATATAAATAAAGTTTCCGAATAATTGCTTAATGTTGTAAACTTGTGTGTTCAATTATGTAACCAATTATTTTTTAGCTTCTAGTAAGCAGTATAATAAGTAGTTAATTGCTGTGTAAATGTAAGCGGCATGTGTTAGAAGTGTGTTTCGATTTTGAACTTTTCAAACGAAAATACTTAGCGTTATCGAGCGAAACTGTGACTTAAGTACTACTGTAACTAAAGTTGTCGCTGGGAAGGAGTTTATTTGATAATTTCCAACAATTTTTAACGAATTAAAAAAATGTTAGAATTTTGCTTAATTTTGCAAATATGAACTGTTCCATATTTGGGCAATTTGGACTCTGCAAATTTCAAAGTGACCGCTGGCAATCAACATGTAAATTTTCACACCTTTTAGCTTTAGCCCAGGGCTGGCTCAATTAAACGTATTTGCTATTACGCCATGTGACTAGTCCGGATAGGGACATTTTAATTTAATTTTGAAATGTATATCATTCAAGCAATTCTTCTATTTTTTTGTAATAGTTTTTATTTGTTGCTGCTGCTCAAACATATTTGCAAGTAAAACTGAATGTGTTGTTGGACTGAGTCGTGTTGTGTTTCACTGGTACAAGTTTACAATAAATTTTTCTGTCATCGTTGTAATATGTAGTTGTAGTTTTGTTGAAAATCTCATTTGCAAATGAAATATCCGTCTAGAGAATGCACAATATTTTAACACTCATTCCATCGGTCGTCCATCCATGCAGCCATACATTCATCCATCCATTCATTCATCCATCCATCCATCCGTCCATCCATTTATTTATTCATCGTGTTGTGTATTTTTTCTTATCCCCTGGCATTTAACATATTTTGTCACTAGATCTAATTATGGTTTCCTTTTTCGTTATTGAGAGTAAACGTTGGGCATCCGGTTTAATAATATAATTCAGTGCTTCCTTTTTTCCACCCAACCCTCCCTCTTCTATTCACTTTTCACTTTCCTCTATGTGTTTTTTTTTTTGTTTCTTTCATTTTGAATTTGTTTGTTTTTATGCTAAGTTGGCTGGAGTGTGCGTGTGGGTGTGTGTAGGTTTTAAACATCAATATGTTAAGTGGACACAAGTGAAGAAAGCCATCAGAGTATTAAAGGAAATTTGCAATTCATGCTAAGTAAACGCTCTCGTATTATTTATAAAATTTTCATGGATTGTTATGAGCCGGAAAACGTGGCATTTGTTTATTAACGTTTTAAAAAAATGGCTTTTCATTTGTAATTCCTAAATATATGAAAAAGTTACAGAAAATTTTTGAAATTAATACCACTTATGGCCTCGGCTTTTTGTAAATAAAATAAATATCGGCGTCATGTGTTAGTCATGTCTCCAGTTGCAATATAAAATCCCTAACGCATTTTTTTTTAAATTTATTTTTCAAATTTATTTATTTTAATTTTTCAATGCATCCTTTATATTGGAAAAAAAGTTATTTCGATGATCCTTAATGCAAAAATTATTGCCAGTTTTAAGCAAGAAATGAAATTTGTTTGGAAGTCCGATCGTTATAGCCTTCTTTGATATTCAAAATTATTAAATTACAAAAAAATAATAATTATTTTGTTTGGAATTGTGCAAAGATTGAATTTAGTTATGAAATGTAACGTGCGTCACGGAAAGTAAAGTTATTACTGACATAATTCCTTTATTGGACTCAAGTTCACATCTACAGATTATTGTTTTAAACATTTTTATTAAATTCAATTGATATTTACTAAAAGTGGAATTTGAAAATATTTTAAATCATAAAACTAGCAGAACGGATCAGTAGTGATTTCAAGGCCGCTATGCTATTTCCTCAGTATTCTTTGGCCTCGAAATCAGTACGACTCCGCTCTGCTAGTTTAATGATTTAAAATATTTTCAAATTCCACTTTTAATAAAAATCATTTGAATTTAATAAAAATGCTTAAAAAAATTGCTGATTGCAGATTTGAACTTGAGCCGAATAAAGGAATTCATATCTCAATAATAAAAATTAATAAATGCGACAAATAAAATGTTAAAGCAAAGTTATTTTGTTCGACATTATTTCGTACTTAAATCCTAATTTTTTCTTGTATTGGCTGAACAGCACAAAAATAATAATTTAATCAATTTAATTTTTATATATTGTGAGTAGAATGTAAATTGTTTCTGTTCAATTAGTCTCCTGTCAAATTAAATTTATATCCTGTTCTTTAGGAAATGAAAAAAAATAAAAAATAAAATAAATAAATATTAAAAAGAAAAATAAAAATTGCATATTCAGTCGCAAAACTGCTCTGAAGCTGCTATGTAAAGGCATAGGTCGTGTACAGTCAGTCACAGTAACGGGAAAAATACGGGTTAATAGCATCGCCGATATATGGTCGGAGTAACTCCGTCGGCATCTGTGCACCAAATACTTTTCAAATTTACTTTGTAAAGTATTTCAACAAATGATTAAATAAATAAATAAAAATTGCATATTAAGCTTTGTAGCGTGCGTCACGATTTGAGATCTCCTTTAAAGTTTGTCATTAAAATTTTTTTAGAGTTGTTATATTGTTTTCTTACATTTTTTTTATGTCCATTAGAATTAGAAAATGCAATAGTACAAGACAATCAGGCAATATTCTTATCTAGCTTGTTAAATGCTCATATGAGCTCTAAACAAGATTTTATTAAGGAACAAGAGAGTAAAGAAGCAGGACAAGGCACGTGGAATAGCCTAGTAAACTTCAATATGTAAATTTCTTGGTTTTAGTTGATAAACCCATGATCCTCAATCATAAAAAATGAATTAGTAGCACATTTGTTGAAAACGTAACGTGCGTCACAAATGTTTTAGGGCTTGTGATAAAAACGGACTATATTTTTGCCTGCAAATCAATTATTTTAGAATTCTCTGATATGAATATTTCTGTTAAGAATTACACTTTCTATGCTTTATTAAGGAAAATTCGTAAAAATTACAAAATCACTCAGAGACCTTGTATTTTGTCCCAGAAGTCCATAATGTGTGTGTGTGTGTGTGTGTGAGAATGTATATGTGTACGATTGAATACAAGAATCGCGAATATCGAATTTCAATGCCCTATTATTTGAATGATGCGCCATTCTTGGTTCCACATCGAATTGATTGCTGCTCCTGGATACCTGCTGACATTGATTAGACTTAATTTTTTGTTTCTTCAGCCTATTGCTTTAAAAAATTCGCACGGAGACAACATGTATATTTTTATTGCAATTTTAAAAAGTTTTATAGGATAAAAACTTAATGTTGCGTATTTCTTTAAAAAAATATTCTTCACGATCTCCCAGCCATGAAATTTCAAAATGAAAAAAAAAAACAAAATGCAGCCACGTAATACAAATTAACAAACAAATAAATTAAAATGATGCATGAAATATTGCAGAAAGAGCTGTAAGACAAAAAGCCAAGAATCAACGCAAAAAGTTTATAGAAAAAGAGGGAAAATTGTTTAACAAATAAAAAACAAAGCCAAAGAAAAAATGCAACTTTATTTTTACAAGTAGAAGTTCTTGCGCTTTCATTTGCCAACAAATAAAAGCAAAAGGACGTTGATGGAATTTCTTCATCAGTTAAAATGACTGAAATGGATTATGAGTCCGTTGAGTGGTAAATAAATGAATGGGAAGAATAAACAAATGAAGAAAGGATTGCTGTTGCCTGGTGTTGGCTTAAGGTATGCACGACATCTGTAAATAAAAAAAGGAGCAGAAAAAACAAGAAACGAAGCAACGGCAAGGAGTTCAATGTTAATTTTGTTGATTGCTATTTTTGCTGCTGCTGCTGCTGGTGTTTGGGGCAATCTCAAGTTATACATTATTTTATGATAAAAAAAATAGCTTCCTATGGTTAGACTTCCACATGCTTTCCACAAAAAAAACAATTTTTTTTTTCTAAATTTTCTAAAAATAAAAAAAATTATAATATCCAACCCAAGAAGCCAATGACACTGTAAGAGTTATAAGCCCACAAAATTGCCAATTTCTTAAAGTCATTAATAAAATTACATAAAAGTAGAAAAGCCACTAAGGCTGAGTGTGGGAAAGAACATAAGTTTTAATTAAAAATGTCAATAAAGTTAAAGAGGCTTAAGATATTTTTGCTGTAATAAAAAACTAAAAATAAATTGTACCCCTACTCCCACTTGTTGCTTGCCTTCGTGGCATGAAAAGGAGGTGGCTTTTTTATAGAGATGTTTTTTCATCGTTTTATACATTGTTCAACAATTTTAAAATATTTGCCTGTTAGTACTGTTTTAGAAGAAATCCTGTTAAAAACAATTAAAATATATGGGCAAAATCTACTTCTTGATGAAATAGATTTAAAAAAAAATATATATTATTAAAGTATTGTATGTCTTCGCAAAATAATATTAATGAAGTACTTATAAAAAAGTACTTTCCAAAAATAGTAAAAGCTTCGACTTTTAAAAAAATTTACTTAAAGTAAGTACTTTTTCTAGAAAGTACTTTTTCTAGAAAGTTATTTTTCTAGAAAGAACTTTTTCTAGAAAGTACTTTTTCTAGAATGTACTTTTTCAAGAAAGTCATTTTTCTAGAAAGTACTTTTTCTAGACAGTCCTTTTTCTAGAAAGTACTTTTTCTTGAAAGTACTTTTTCTAGAAAGTACTTTTTCTAGAAAGTATTTTTTTTTAGAAAATGCTTTTTCTAGAAAATACGTTTCTAAAAAGTACTTTTTCTAGAAAATACTTTTCTAAAAAGTACTTTTTCTAGAAAATACTTTTCTAAAAAGCACTTTTTCTAAGAAGCACTTTTTCTAGAAAGTACTTATTCTAAAAAGTACTTTTTTTAGAAAGTACTTTTTCTAGAAAGTACTTTTTCTAGAATGTACTTTTTCAAGAAAGTATTTTTTCTAGAAAGTATTTTTTTTAGAAAGTACTTTTATTAGAAAATGCTTTTTCTAGAAAATACTTTTCTAAAAAGTACTTTTTCTAGAAACTACTTTTTCTAAAAAGCACTTTTTCTAGAAAGTACTTATTTTAAAAAGTACTTTTTTTAGAAAGTAATTTTTCTAAAAAGTACTTCTTTTATAAAGTACTTTTTCAAAAAAGTACTTTTTAAAAGTATTTTTTTTTACTTTTTGTAACAGTTGCATTAGACAGCGTTTTTAAAAGTACTTTTTTCAGAAAATATAATTAAAAGTACTTGCTTCGAAAACGTACTTTAAACTACATTTTCCAAAAAAAAAGATTTTTAACTATATTTTCTCAAAAAGTACTTTTAAAAAAACTTTCTAATTTATCTGTTATAGAATAGGTATTTGAAACAAGCTTTTAAAAAGTACCTTCTAGAAAAAGTACTTTCTAAAAATGTTCTTGTAGAAAAGTGTAATTTTAAAAAAATTATGCTTAAAGTATTTTCTAAGTAGTGCAGTTTTCCTAGAAGTTTACTTAAAGAAAATTAAAAAAAGTACTTTTTGGAAAAGTACTTTTTAAAAAAATACTTTTGACAATACTTTCTAAAAAACTGCTTTAAAAAACTCTTTGTGAAAATGTACTTTTAAAAAATATTTTCTATGCAGCTATTTTAAAATAAATATTTTCTAAACAGGTACTGTAAAAAAAGTACTTTTTAACAAAAGAACTTTATGTAAGTAGTACATTCAAAAATCACTTGTTGCAAAGTTTAATTTTTTAAAAGGGTTTTGGAAAAATTAATTTCTAGAAAAGTACTTTCTAAAAAAGTACTTTAAAAAATTATTTTCAAAAAAAGTACGTTTCTTTCTAAAAATATAAGGTTCGCTTAAAAAGTAAAAAAGAGTACCTTAAAAAAGAGTACCTCAAAAAAGTACTTTGTAAAAAAGACTATTAAATTATTAATAAGTTGTATTTATTTCAGCAAGAGGTCAATAAGTTTTTATAAAAAAATTGACCTCTTGCTTAAATAAACATAATTTATTAATAATAAAAGAACCTGCAATAAATTTTTTTAAATAAATATTATTAAAATAATACTTTCTGAAAGTGCTATTTTTAAAAAACTTTACATAAGGAATGTTTTTGAAGTTAGTACTTTTCAAAAGTGTTTTTAAAACTAATTTGAAAAATTCTTTCTAAAAAAAAGTACTTTTAAGAAAGAATTTCATAAAAAAATTCGAGGTACAAGTTTTCAGGCAGCCATGTACTGGACAATGTCACAGCGTTAGCAAAGATCCCTCTAAGTGTCTTCATTAGATATTTTACTTGAATACGGTGTTGCGTAGGCTGACACCGACGTGTGTAGTGGCCTTTCAAAACCTAGTTATCTAAATTTTACTTGAATGCCTGTATGGGTATGGGGCAGCCCCATAAACCATCAATCAAATTATTCATTTATCCCTTCTCTTTTTCAAGTAGCCGCTTGTTAGTTATTTGTTTTTTAAAATGTATTTAATAGGAACTGCTGCTTATAATCCACTTTAGAAAAGGTGTATGAAGTGAAAATTGCTTTAACAAAATAATCCCAAGTTTTTTTTTTTAAAATACCACCTCTTTTTTATTTACTATAAAAGAATTGACACTTGAAGTAAAATATTTCTTGCTGTCAAAGCCCCCTTTTAACAGACTTAAACAAGGTCTCATAATAATTTTACTGTGCAAATAGTGAAAAAAGAAAAATTGTCCTCTTCGAAAGGAAAATAAACTAATTCATCAACAATACGAAGGTGGGGATTATGAAAACAAATTGAAAAAGGAAAAAAGTAAGAATGAATGGCTGCGCTATAAAAATAACAAATCAAAACATTTCAAAGAATATTAAAAGATAAAAAAGGGAAAATATTGTTTTTAACATGTTTTTGAATGATAGTATTGATGTCCTTCGATGTTGTTATGAAGGAAACGCATACACACACATACATACATACATCATGCATAACTTACACATTCATTATTTGTGCCATTGATGTTTTCATTCGGTCAATATTGTAGATTTCCATGATTTTGTTTTTTTTTGTCAGCCCAGCGCAATAACAAGCAGCCTTCCATACTTTTAAAAGATGCTGTTGGCTGTCAGTATTTTGTCTCTCAGGCGTGTTGCTGGCTTGTATTGCTGCTGTTGCTCCTTTATCGGCATTTTGTGTATTGAAGACAATGAAAAATAAATCGCTCATAATACCAATTTCTACAACACCATCACGAACGTTTGTATATTTATTGTTCGTGACAAAAATCATTTATCGAGTTGACACGTCACATCACATCACAACAATACAATAGCATACCATACCATTCATTGGCACCTACTACCACTCACAACTACATATATTTACAACTGTACGTGTGCATGCACGTGCATGACACACAAACTTACATACACTTATAGAAATTGTATGTGTGAGTATAAACAGTTTGTGGAAGAATGTTGTTGTTGGTGTTGTAGTTCTTTGTAGATCCTAAAACTCATCATCATAAACCATCCATCCGTCCATGCAGTCATCAGTCAAACAATATTTATGGCTGCTCCACCCTCCCCCCTCCTGCTTAAATCAAAAGTTTCCTTCTGCGCCAGAAACTTTTACTATTTGCAACGAACGAATTGGTTTTAATTGAACAATTCTTGTGCCTGCAAAGATATGAAGCGCCGAGAATGATGATGTTATTGAATTTTGTATGTTGAGTGGGTTGTGTTAAATAAAATGGCAAAATGTAAATAAAAATAAGACGCATTCAATTAATTTTTAAATAAATACTGGCAAGTGTATTATTTAAAAATATAAGCATATTTTTTACAGGATTGTATGTACAGGCATTCCGTGTGAAGTGGACTACTTGTATTATTTATTGTGGTTCTAAAAATGCTTTTGCGTATGTGGGTGGTTGGCCGTTCGTGCACAAAAAAAACACAAAACATATTACAATGAAAGGTTTCAATATTAAGCCGTGTCAGCTTCACTTACCACTCCTACTCAGCACCAAAGTCCTTGAAATATTTTTGGTCCTCGAAATGAACAAAATGCGTCTTAGCAAAGTTTCAGTAAAAATATCTCTATGTTATCCCTTCATCCATGAAAAATTTAAATAATAGGAAACGAACTTAATTATTCACCACTATCATGAATAATTTTTCCCTCGAAATCTTTCCCTTTTCACTGAAATTGCAATCCTGAAAGAATTACCTGTGAATGATTTCATGCTAAAATTAAATTCCCCTTATCGTGAATGATTTTTCAGTTTCTTCTCTTTGTTACATTCACTGACAACTAATAGCGGGAATAATTTTCACAAGACGTTCATGATACCATTTTTTCCCTTCGAGTGGAATAAACATTTCAAGTGAACAAAAATTCCACTTGTTATTCACGATAGAGGTGATTATATATTTTTGTTAATCTCCTTTTAAGTTCCCCATATTCCCACACCTGAATCATTTCAAGTTATTCTCTAGTTAATTAGGTAAATATTTCGCAGACAAACTGTATTCCCCTCAATTACCTGTATTATCACATTCTACTAATTTTTCGTTTGAATTGTCAAAACTTTTCCAAAAATTTTTGATTACAGCCATTAAAAAACTAAAAAAAAAAAGAATTACCTTTTTCAAGCAAAAGCCATTAATTTTATTGTTAATGCCCCCAGACAATTGCCGTCATTATTATTTTGTGCTTTCATATTGTCACTTAAAATTCGCTTAATATGTTTATAAGCGTTTAAAACTTTAGCCATATTGAAACAGTTAATGTTACACCAGGGTAAGAGGTTTTAATCTGTATAATTTTATATAAAAAGTATTTGTTTTTGTGTACCAAAAATATTTGATTTTGTAATTTTATGAATAATATGCAGTTTTACATCCAAAGTTTAGCGAAATTCAAGTTTAATTATTCTGCAGCCTCTATTTTCGAAAAGCAGTAGTTTTCGAATATATTGCGCCTGCAGGATGTACGAGGTCTGTTCAAAAAATAAATGATTGTACATATTTTCAAGAAAAAAATTCTTTATTCTGAAGCCTCTATTTTGGAAAAATAGTACCTTTTAAATATAATGCGTTTGCAGGATGTACGAGGTCTGTCCAAAAAATAAGGTGGATATTAATTTTTCTTAAAAAAGCGTTATGTGTTCATCAATTTATATTTTGTAACCTTCAAAGTAGTCCCCTTAGACGTAATGCGCTTGATCTAAAGATATGTACGAGGTCTGTTCAAAAATTAGGCTAAATTTTAATGTTGTCATAAGAAATATATGTATGTATGTATATTTATTGAGCAATTTTGTAATCTTCAAAGTAGTCCTTCTCAGACATAATGCTCTTGAATTGAAGACATATACGAGGTCTGTTCAAAAATAAAATAAATTTCCATATATCCCCAAAAATATTTATTTATTTATTAATCAACTTCTATTTATACCCTACAAATGGATATACGAGGTCGGTTCAAAAAATAAGGTGAATTTTAATTTTTCTCAAAAATAAATATATGTATATGTATTTATTCAACAATTTCTAGTTTGTAACCTTAAAAATAGTCCGCTTCGTATATAATGCGCTTGGATATACGATGTCTGTTCAAAAAATAACGTGAATATTAATTTATTTACAAAAATATTTATTTCATCAATATCTATTTTTACCCTTCACGGTAGTCTTTCATCAGTTTTTTAAAGTTTGTCACTGAGATGTTGCGACTCAACAGTTAACGATATCGATTGTTCTCAACCAGCTAAAAATCCCATTATGCATTAGAATGTCACACAAACATTTGAACTTCTTCCAATCAGTCACTTTTTCTTAATTGTATTTTGAATCTGACTTCAATTTGGTAGAATAAGAGAACAGAAATTCTGGCATTAACTAATTCTTTTGAAATGCCATCACAAATTAACAACAAAGATTGACTACTTTGCCAGCTCCTACTGTATGCTTGTATAAAAAAAAAATCGATTATTAAATAAAATTGAAACAATTTGCATGAGGGTATAATATTAATTTCATAGTAATTAAATTTATATAAAAATAATGGAGAAATGTCTGACGCGGTTTAATATTTCATAATGTGACAATACACAATTAATTAAATGCAAATTATTTTATTAAAATTAACGGCTGGATGGCAGGGGAAATAAAACAAATTGAATGAACTCAGCGCATAAAAATAATGATATGAGAGTATGTATTATAAGGCTGTAATATACAAATATACATTTGAAATAAAACAAGCTTAAAAAATCACTTAGAACATCCTGTAAAAATCTGGCAGGTAACAAAAAAGTTTAGAATGCAAGAAAGCAAATAAATCACTACAAATTAATACAAAAGAATTTCAACACAAAAAGCTTAACATATGCAAAAAAAAGAAATTAAAACAATAGTTGTTATGCAAACACGTCAAGGAAGTTCAAAGTCCATAAATCACTTCATTGGACTTGTGTGCAACATTAAGGAGGTTGCACGAATTATTTTATGAAAACACAAGCTGGCAAAAACAATTTCTTGTTACGCATTCCCGCTTTGTAGGGAGCAGTTGATTAATAAGTAAATGTTTTTGAGAAAAATTAAAATTCACCTTATTATATGAACAGACCTCGTATACGTATTTAATTAAAGGGGACTACTTTGAAGGGCACAAAACAGAAATTGCTGAATAAATAAATATTTTTTATAGCAAACATAAAATTTTGCCAAATATTTTTGAACAGACCTCGTATATACATATATTTAATTCCAGGGTACTACTTTGAAGGGTACAAAATATAAATTGCTGCATAAATAAATATTTATTATGACAAAAATATAATTTTGGCTAATATATTTGAACAGACCTCGTATATGTATTTAAATTCAGGGGACTACTTTCAAGACTACAAACTAGAAATTGCTGCATAAATAAATATTTTTTTATGACAAAAATAAAATTTTCCCTAATTATTTTGAACAAACCTCGTATATGTATATAAATCCAGGGGACTACTTTGAAGCGTACAAAATAGAAATTGCTGAATAAATAAATATTTTTCATGGTGAAAATAAAATTTTGCCTAATGTTTTTGAACAGACCTCGTATGTACTGTTGGAGGATATAAATAAAAATTAATCCCCCTTATTGTGTAAAGCGTTGGCGTCAGTCCTATTTCGTAGTAGTTTAAGCAAAACTGCGTGTACGTTTCTTTAATCTTGTGCAAAAAACGCCTTTGGCGTAAACGCCAACGCCTTACACAATCAGGCCGAATGACTTCATTTTGAGTTTTCATGTATTCGGAGGCTTGTGGCCGAATTTTATAATAAATATTTTTAAGAGATCAATTTTTATAAGATCGCCAAAAAATACTCTATGTGAAGTGTTGGAGAATTTTATAGAAATCATCTAAACACTCTCCTAAATTGTGACCATTTGTATTTCAAATGGTGTTCGGCATTTTTCGTCTGCAGCTTTGGCAGTTTTTATTAGAAAAAAAAATGAAATTATGTTCGTTTTAGAAAATCTTAAACTCCTCTATCTTCGGAGCCTTCCGACGATGTTGCGTGTTCAATATTCTCTACTCTAACAATGGCCGAAGAATTAATTCTGCAATCCTTTAGTTGTACATATCACACTTTTTTTATTGTAGCAACAATTCCTGCGAATGTCCTTTTGAGAGTTGCAAAATATTGCAAGTTTTAAATATTAAAACGCTTTTATTCAAGGTTGGGGATTTGACTTTAAAGTGAAATTTATATTTTGAAGTGAGATATTTTGCAGAACCGAGATGATGGAAATATTTGTAAATTTTAGCACGTACGTGCTTTTCATCACGCGTTTTTTTTTTGTTATTGTTGTCTACTTTTTTTTTTCAATAAAATAAAAACATATAAGAGGACATGCTTGTCACACTCGCACATGTATTTCAAATGCAACGTGATGAAAAAGAGTTTCTGTTTCAGAATACAATTTCTTATTTGATGAATGTTATATGACGTGTTTGTATACGCAACTTTATATAAAATTTTATAGGGTGTTTATTTCATATTGGGATTACTGTACTTTTTTCAGCACAATTCGTACTTTAAAAGTACTTAAACACTCTAATAATTTTTTTATTACAAATAATTCCAGTTTCAAACTCCTTTAACTGTCATTCGTTATTCTAGATTTTAGTCTCTGTTCCGGCAACATCGTTTGTTGACGTGACTTTGGCAAATATATATTGTAGGGAGATAGTGTAGCGGTCTCGAAGTCAGTTCAAACAGTTGCACTAGTTTGAGGATTATAAAAATATTGTAAATATTCCACTCTTAATAAAATAGTTTGAATTTAATAAAATTTATAAAAAAGAATAAGTTGCAGATTGCAAATTTCAACTTGAGTCTGAATAAAAATTCTATATCTTAATAACAAAATTAATTATTAACAGAATTAAAAGCAAAAATTAAATTTTTTTAAACAAAAAAGTAGAATTTTGAAATTAGATCTTATTAACCCTGCGGCATACTTTTTTGTGGTACACTTTTTGGTACTTTTGTGTCCAGGAATATTGATGAAACTCATATGGTTTGAAAGTTCTTTTTATGTAGATATGCACAGTGGGCAATAACACCGAAAATTTAGCCTTAATGTCTTTCCTGCACGTGCTGAATTTGTTGTTAAATATTACTCCAATTTAGTGTAAACTCCCTCTTGAGTTAGACAAACGTATTAAGACGCCTTTCCTAATTTGCATTTTTAATAAATTATTGTAAATGCTTTTTTATCACCCAGTTCTTAATTTAAAATAATTTTTTTTATTGGAAAAAAATAAAATAAAATAACGTTTTTAATAATACTATTGTCTTTTTATGGCTGTTCAATATTCTATTTAAAATCATATAAAACCTTCTTATGAAATAATTTTTAATATTCGAGTAGCAGAGAATGACTTTATGTCTGTTTCAATTGCAAACAGAAATACAGCCACTTGTCGCATTTCTCTGTGCATTTCATTATGTAAATGTTATGCATATAAATGTTAATATGTGTGCATACATAATATTTTTTTTGTGATAATACTGTTACTAATACACATACAGCAAAAAAAAAAATTAAAATACATAAATAAAATATTTCCTTTAGCAAAATGTCAATACAAAAGCACTGTTGAAAAAATAGTGTTGAATTTCCCAGCAGTTCTGTTGAAAATTGCTAAAAATATTTTCAATCATTTCATATTTGCTTACAGAGAATATTTACATCATATATCGTTTTTTTTTAATTATTTACACAAGAGTTCAATAACATTTTTCTCCTTCTTCTTAGTTGCAAATTTATGATTTTAAAGTTTCGTTAAAGGAAAAATTGCTGGAAAACTCTTTAAACCAGCCATTAACATGAGAGAAGTCAAGGTTTAAATATTACCTAGTACTAAAATCGTATTAAATTGAACCATTGTGGGGGATAATAGGGAAGAAACATCAATTTGTGATTCCCTATTGTTCTATAATTATACCTGAACCGTAAAGACAATCACCCTTATCGTGGATAACAAGGGAATTTTTGTTCACATGAAATTTTTATTCCACTCGAAGGGAAAAATGTTACCGTGAATCTCCCGTGAGAAATTATTCCCGCTATCAGCTCTCAGTGAAGGAAAAAAAAGAGAAAAAGCCGAAAACAGCATGAAAAATCAAAGAAATTGTATTGAAAAATTTAAGTTTATAAAATAATTTTGAAAAAATTAAAAAAAGTATGGCTAAATATTTAGTAATCAAATAATTGGGATACATTTTGAAAACCAGACAAAACAAATTAAAAATATTCTTAATCTTTAGAATTGCCACTAAAATAAAATTTCCAAGCTCTAATATTCGAATTATAATAGAAAATACTTGCATATTCTACTCTATTCCCCACCAAAAACTAAGTGAATAAATTAAAGGGAAAAGTGAAAAAAGTCGCGGGAAAAAAATCATTCACGATCAGGGGAATTTCATTTTAGAATTTTTTCATGATTGCAATTTTAGGGAAAAATTTCGAGGGAAAAATTATTCATGATAGGGGTGAATATCAAAAATAGGGGATACTTACATACTCGTTTGCTTCAACCATTTACCATTTTTAACAAATTCTTTCTTCAATTATTAAATTAAATTCGTTTAAGATTTATAGACAAAGATGTCGTATACAGAAAAACATGATAAACATTCGAGGGGACATGGAAAAATCATCATTTAGTTTTCTATTTACACAGCACAATAGTACCAAGTTGTTTTCGGAAGTCTCTACACTCCCATCATCAGTACTCGTGTATAATTTCGTTTAAAAAAAATTTAAATTAAATATAAAAAATATGTACTTAAAATTAATAAAATATGCTTTTATTACTTTTTTGCCAAGCATTTAAAAATATTTAAAAAAAAATCAGCTACGAGGTCTGTTCAAAAAATTTTCTTCAAATTTCTTTATTCATTAATTGTCCCCTTCCAAGTAGCCCCCTTTAATTGAACGCGCTTTTATAAAATCGATATACGAGGTCTGTTCAAAATGTATAATATATTTCTTATATCCAAAACTAAATGTTTTTCAGATACAACTTCTATTTTGTAACCTTCAAAGTAGCCCCCTTAATTTAATGCTTGCATATAAGTGATATACGAGGTCTGTTCAAAATATCAAATATATTTCATATATCCAAAACAAAATGTTTTTCAACAACTTCTATTTTGTAACCTTCAAAGTAAACCCTTCAAATGGAATATGCTTGCATTAAAGGCTTAAACGAGGTCTGTTAAAAAAATGCGGTGAATTCTCATTATGTATCTTTAAAATATATTTATTTATTTCCAATATTATTTGCAAAATATTAAAAAAATCAGTTACGAAGTCTGTTCAAAAAATAAAAATGCATATTTGTTTATTCATTGATTATATCCTTATTGCTGAATTAAATTTAGCGCGCTTGCATATAAGCGATATACGAGGCCTGTTCAAAATAGCTGATATTTAGAAACAATGTTTTTCTGCAACTTCTATTTTGTAACCTTTAAAGTAGCCCAATCAGATAGACTACGCTGGTATTAAAGTTATATACGAGGTCTGTTAAAAATGTATGGTGAATTTTTATTATTCTTAAAAGATATTTATTTGCTCATCACTTTCTATTTTGTTGCTTTTAAAATGGTCCCTTTTAGTTATACGAGGTTTGTTCAAAACAGGAGTTAAATTTTCATATTTCAAAGTAAAGGCTAATAGAATTTTTTTTTTCATTTTCCGAACAGACCTCGTATATTATGCCTTTGCGTTAAAACGGTATACGAGATTTGTTCAAAAAATTAGGTGAATTTTCGTGTTTCAAAAATATAGCGTTTTCTTGTTTTTTAAACAGACCTCGTATATTATGGCAATTAAAATTTTTGCCTAACGATTTTCTTTGCCAAAGACACTCACCCACCCGTATTATTTAAATCAAGCTTTTCAAACTCTATTTCTGATTTAACAAAAAAAAGTGTCAAATATAACGAAAAACCAACGCCGCTTCGTATAGAATTACAATTTGTGTGCTTTTGCAACTATAATATTAAATACATATTCGATTGTATCGTATTTCTGGCTTCCCGCCTCATCAGAAATGCGAACAAGAACTGGTTGGTCTGACACTCACATGCCTCACATACGAACAAAAAAAATTAAATTAAATGGACAGACTGACTGTATGTCGTGCTCTGTAGCTAACAAATATCTATTATTGCTTCATTTAAAATTCATTCGATACTTTCCCTTTCCCAAAGAGGCGAATTTCACCAATGCAGGCGTGTGTGTGTGTGGGCGTGGTGTGTTTGTGTACTAGAATGGGTACAACATGGGCATTGATGTATTTTTGACTTTGAATTTATTTATGTTTGAAAACGTAATTAATTATATAAAGATGTATGTGTGTATGTGTAGGTAGGAGTGGGTGTGTTTGTGAGTGGGTGTGTGTGTGTGTGTGTGTGTGTTTGCCTTCTTTCAATGCATAATTGTGTGTTTTAATGTGAATTTTGCGGTTTTGTGTTTTCTACACACAAACAGCGGGAAGAATAAAAATATTATCGCTGAATGGCAAAAGAAAACATCAAATAAAATTTGTTAATTAAACAATCTAATACAGTTATACCAAAAATCTGAAATACTTAATCATAAATTGCGAAAGCTTTTTTTTAAATTAATTAAAATGTTAGTTTTAAATTTTAGTTTCTAATCTGAAGGATAAATAAATGTTTGGGCTCGAGTGAAAGCAAAAAGGAATGTTATTATTGTGCTCATGGCTGTAATTAGATACATTCTTTGTTCAAATTTGTGTTGACAAAACATACAGTCGTACACACACACACACTCGTACACACACACATACACACACATATGCATTGGTATACATTTTCATGTTTCCTGTTTGCTTTCTACACATAATTATGTAAAATTTAATTGAATTCAAAAATATGCTGCTGGAGTATACGTGTGCGTGTTTGTGTGTGTGTGTGTGTGTGTGTGTTTTGGTTTTTGGCTGTGTGTTGCATTATTTCGTTTCATAGCATTATTTTATGTAACATTATGGTGGTATGATTTTCATATCTGTTCGATAGAATTATAATTGGCGTGTTAATTACAGGAAGTTGTTTTTTCTTTGTTTGTTTATTTGTTTAAACAAAAAGCCGAAGGATGTTTTATGTTTTTATTATGTTTCATTACACATTTTTTGACAAAAAAAAAACTTTTGTTGAAAAAGTATCATATTTGATATTATTTAATTACAAAGAAAAAAACGTTAATAATCCATTGACTGCAACAGGATAAAATAATTATAATAATAATAATTATTATTATGATTATTATATAATAATTTGGTCTATATAGTTGAAAGGTTAATGTAGTTGCCAGGTTTCATTGCTGCTGGCCACATGTGCTTGAGCTGTGCGAAAGCTTCAAAACTGCAAATGAATGACATGCATAGACTTGTCTCGTGCTCCTTGAAATTTATACCCAGAAGTATATTTATTGTCAGCTATTGCATGTCGTAATGCCATTTAATTAATTTAACAATACACACACATGAAATGTTATCTATTCAAGTGCATACCGAGGAACGCATACAACGCAAAAATATGCTGTATTACAGAGTGTTGGTGTATGTGTGACATACAGTGGATTTACTAGAATAAAACTTGATCAAATGAAATAGAATTAATAAAACGGCTGTTATTATTCATAAACAACTATTTTTGTTTTTTTAAAGGTTTAAAAACTTATTTCCATAAAATAATTGTTTTATAAACTCTTTATAAAACAGAAATATGTTGCACAAAAAAAATTGATTAAATCCGCCTTATTCTATTTGTCAATGTCACGTCAAGACAATATCAAAACTAAAACAGCTGCGTACTCTTTTTCCTAGGCATTTCATTACTCTTTTTATTATTAAATTCTTCTGGTTTCTTGGCCTCTTTTTAATTATTATTGTATTCTGATATTTTTAAGCTTAAGGTCTCTTTATTTTAGTTTAATTTTTAATTTCAAATATTGAAATTAAAAATTAAACTAAAATAAAGAGACCTTAAGCTTAAAAATATCAGAATACAATCATTATCTTTTTATTATTTTCAAGGACTTAGAGAATAGTAAAAAGCTGTCAGCCGTAATCAGTTGCTGCAGAGTGTAACTGCCTTATTTTGGATATTGTCTTGACGTGACGTTGACAAATAGTTAGGGAATAAGCGGAAATATATATATTTTTTGTTGTTGCAAAAAGCTGTTTTGCTAATCAACAATTATAAGAATTGATTTTAAAAAAAGTTGAGATATCATGACAACTAAATTTAGTCGTTTAAAGTGCTTGAAATTCTATATCAATCACTAGGCGAAAAATAAATTTAAAATAGCAAGTAGTGGGTTTTCAAAAAAAAAAAAAAAAAATTTCCCTTATTAAATTCTATTTAAAGAGAGTTTTTTTTAAGAGTGTCACAACACCACAGCAACGCATGCAAATTGTTGAAATTTTTAATCAAAATAATTGTTTTATTCTGCTATTTGATGGCGTGCATAGTCGTCCTTCAGAGCGGCTAATTCGAAGAACAATAGATCGTTTTCGGGCCACATTTACTGTACACTGGTAATTTGCATCACCGTGAGACGCCGCACAGTGTGCACTGAAGAAGCTGTACAGGATCCTAATCAATCAATTTGCAGCCATTCTCAGCAACTTGGCTTGTGTCCTTGCACTTTATGGAAGATTTTTTTTTTAGTTGTTGAAAATTGGTGTTCCAGATGGCGCCTTCTATGCGCCAGCCACATGTCGCAAACCATATTTAAACATTAATTTCATAAAATTTTCTTTTCAATAACGACCGTTTCATTGATATTAAAAATATATTTCTATAAAAAACACCCTTTATATCCAGAAATTTTGAAAAAGTGCTAAATCAAATCAGATGTAAGTCACGCGTGACAGTTTTTCTTACAAAATAACTTGTGTGGTTTTAAAACTGCCCCGCCCCTGCTTAGTGATTGCTTATGTTCTTGGCTAATTCATAACACTCATTGGCACGAAATGCAGCGTATATGAGCGTGAATGAAAAACAAAAAAATCTTAAATACCCTCTAAATGTTTACCCCCTTATTCATAAAACTTATGAGAGTCTAATAACAGCGTAATAAAACAAAATTTCATATGAAATTTGCTCTATTGCACTCTTATTAGCATCTCATAATATTTATGAATAAGGGGGTTAGTAAATAAAAACTTTATTTGGTAGAGGTCACTCTGGGAGGAGCCGGGGGGGAGACATCTCACCTTTGCCATAAAACACTAAAAAGTAAATTTTTGGGGTTATTAAGTGACAAAAAAAATTTTTTTTGATAGGGTCATTTAGGGGTCAAAGGTCAAAGTGCAGAAGAAAATCGCAGAACATCTCAGCTTCGTCACAAAAGGTATTAAATTATACAATTTTTTAAATATTTCCACTATTTTTCCATGTATTAAGTTACTTCAACGCCCACTAAAGGGGGCGGGGTGCAAAACTGAGTTTTTCTGATTTTCTGGCTGCAAATTCAATGCCTTGGACCTGCTTTGACATACAAATATATCATTTGCTTAACAAAATGTGACAAAAAAAAAATCTGAAAAATTATATTGTTTTTGTAGAGGCTGTTTTAGTTCTTCTTAGGGGAACTTTTTCCCTTCTGGCTCGATGCAGCCCATTTACGAACGTGACCTGTGCTATCCTTGAAAATATATTTATACCAAATTTCAAGGGTCTAGCTCTTTGCGTTTGCACTGAATCGTGATCACTGACGGACTGGACGAACGGACATGGCTAGATCGTCTTAGAATCCATCACTGATCAAGAATATATATACTTTACGCGGTCTTAGAAGGATATTTCTCTGCGTTACACCCTCCAATTCTTTTTTGGAGGATATAAAAAATTGTTTTTTTAATGTCTTCCCCTTACATCTATACCAAAATATTGCCGAAAGTTGCAGTTTGTTTTATTTCGTGAGCCTCAATAATGATAGAAAAAGAGTTTGATTTGAGGTCTTTATAACATAATGCGCCACTGTGCCTGCAGCACATAATAAATGTTATCAATACTTTAAAATCTTTTTCAAAGTTAAAGTCTTCTTTGTCCATAAATTTTGTGCTTGCGAAAGGCATTCAATTTATCCACAAGTTGTTGCTTAATCTCATGACACCAAAAATTAATAATATTGAAAATAATCTAATCAAAGGCTCAACAAGTTATAATTACTTATTTAGCATCATCTATTCATTAATGAGATTGTACTTTTCTTTAGTTATTGTTTCCTTCACCTATTGTTGTCATTATTAATAATAATATTGCTATTATTATTGTGCCTGTTGTTGCTGTTGCTGTTGCTCTTGTTACTAAGTTACATGCAACACAAGACAATTTGTAACTTTATCACAATATTGTAAATGCATACAACAACAAATGAAATGACAACAATGGCTAATAGAGTTATGAAACTAGAAGTTTTAAAATGTTTTTTTTTGTATTGTTTTCGAATAAATTAAGTAGCCTTTTGTCGTCAGCTATTGTGTGAATTTAGTGAATTGACCATGAAGTCAGACAGTAGACAAGTTTTAATTAAAAACAGAATTTAAAATAGCGGAATCAATTAGAATAAAATAATACTGGAGGGGAATGATTTGTGTCCCGATCTGAGAGTTTAATATTCAACTTTGAAATATATATTTTTCAAAGGGAATTTGCCTGGATATACGATTGAATAATTGTTTACTGATTTAAGCAGACTTCATGGCAAGAAATCACTAGGACATTTTTCGGTAAAGGTGAATTAAATTCCCTTTAGCCAATTTGCTGGTGAGGGGGAAAAAATAAAAATTAAAAATTTGATAATTAGAGGTTCAAAATTTTCCATGAAAATTTATTTGATAAATATATTTTTTTATAATAAAAATTGTAAATTTTTTTTTTTGGCTTAAGTTCGAATCTGCATGACTGCAAATGATTTTTTATTATTTTATTAATAAATGAATTTGTTCAAATTCTATTTATTATTTTTTATATTAAGATTTTTTTTTTATAATATTCAGAAATTTTCTGAAATTCACATAGTTTTTCCACTTTTTTTCAAAATTTTCCACGAAAATTTATTTGATAAATAATTTTTTTTTTTATAATATTCAGACATTTTCTGAAATTCACATAGTTTTATTGATAAATAAATAATTTTTATAATATTCAGGCATGTTTTGAAAATCTCATGGCTTTATTTTTTTCACTTTTTTTTTAATTTTTCTATTAAATAGAGCATTTTAGCTATTATTTCTGAGAGGAAATTATTGCATGTGATTTTAAAAACCTGTGCAGCGCCACAATTGATTTTAAAATCACCTGTGATTTGAAGCTATATGATTTTCAGAACATGCCACTCAAAGCAGTGGCGAAATATTGTAAATTAACAAAAATATTCTTATAAAAAAGAAACAGTCCTTTAGCTTAAAAAATATTGGAAATTATTAAAATAAAAAAAAAATTGTTAAAAACGCTAAAATAATTAAATCTTCTTAAATATTAAATTAGAAAATATTTTTATAAAAAATAAACAAATGAGATTAGGTTCTGAGTTTTATAAAAAAGTAACAAATGAGATTAGGTTCTGAGTTGCCCACAACTCCCAAAGAAAATTTACAATATCCCCAAAATGGGATTTTTAATTTTTTGCTAGGAGTAGATTTTTTCTTTTTAATATATAAGAAAATTTAATTTTTTTATTGTTTTTCATTATATATTTAATTTTAATAATCTCCAATATTTTTTAAGCTATTTAGCTTAAAAAATATTGGAGATTATTAAAATTGAAAAATAGCTAAAAACATTAAAAAAATTAAATCTTTTTAAAAATTTAAAAAAAAATCTACTCCTAGTAAAAAATTAAAATCCCATATTGGGGATATTGGAAAATTTCTTTGGGAATTGTGGGGAACACAAAACCTAATCTCATTTTACGCCTTTACAATTACACACATCACTTTCCTTGCAACTGAGAATTTTTAGCCTAAAATTTAGACAATTAGAATTTCTAAACTTGTTTAGGCATGTCTTTAACAAGAATGAACATGTAGGCAACATTCCAAATTTTCGCCCTTTATGAAATGGACGTGTTGTATAGAAATTTTAAAATTGTTTAACTTAGTTTGCATTTATATTTTGCTGCATATTTTAAATATATCTTTTTTTCCTAATTTTTTTTTTTTGCTCTAAACTGTTCAAACCTCCTCTGGCTGCTTGTCCGTTGTTTTTTAAGCATTTAGTTTTATTGCATAACTGTGTGTATGTGTGCTGTTAATCAAACAATAAATAAATTTAAATTTCCAACAAGATTGTCACATTTTCTTTGCTTTATCGCAAATCCTGTGTCTTAAGCAGTTTAGAGCCAATAAGGATGAACTCTTAAAAACGTCTCTACACAACAAACAGTTGCTGTTGCTCCTTTTTCTTCAACGTCTTTTTGTTATTGTTCACTCCTCTTCTTTCCCACTTTCTATAAATAACTTGGTTTATATAAATAGTCTGCATATGAATTTTGATTGACATTGAGAAGGGTCTTGTTTGCCAAAAAAAAAAAAAAAAATGAAAATATAAAAAAATTAGAAAAGAAAAATATAACAAGAAATTTCAATATTCTTGTTTCTGTTCTTGGGGCTTGTTTACATAAATGCCATACATTATGAATTTGTCATTTATAAAGTGCCACAAAAGTTTCCAAATGAAATTTCTACGAAGAAAAAAATAAAATAAAAAAAATCCGTGCTTTTGTCAGTTAGTGGGACGCTTTTTTTTTATTTCATGTAAAATTAATTTAAAATAAAGGAGAGAGGATTTATTTTTTTTCTTTTGTGTGCTAAATACATAATGGCCCTATTTGTTGACGCAGTGTATCATGTTGAGGATTCGATTAAATGCTTCCCTTTCAAACATGCACAATGGCACATTGAGTATTTGAATTAAAGCCCTACCTTTCCCACATAAATCTCTGCAAATGTTCCTTATGAATAATTTCATTTTATTTTCTTTTTAATTTAAAAAGTCATTAATTAAATAGGTGTAATTTTCAAGCAAATCACTGCATGCGTACGCCAGCTGCTACAAATATTTCTTAACTAAAACCGTTTCAAATTATCTAATTAAGACCACACTCACTGTTCTTTCTTAATGCAGACGGTGGCAGAGGCCATAATTTGTTAAATTAGCTGCCGCTAAATAATTTTTGTTTTAAAATTGCATTAACGTTTTGCATTTGCCTTGAATCTATAATAATTACAAGAATTTTTTAGTGCATTTGTTGCAGTTATTACAGTGGAACCACGATATTGTGCACAACTTACAAAGCAAATATCGCACAGTGGGGACTTACACAAATAAAAAAGTAGTGAAAATAATTTTTTCTTTCTAAAAATTTGTCCACTCTTTTTCTATTAAAATCTCGATGTTAGAAAAAATAGTAGGAAGGTCATCGAGGCCCTGAGGAATCATGTGGTGCAAGGATGAGATTAACTCATACACGCAATGTCGGGGCATAGAGATAATATGGATTCCAGGACATCAGGGGATACCTGGAAATATTGAGGCAGATAGGCTAGCAAAGATGGGAGCATTAATGGCGAACATCACACTAGACAGGCCGAAGCCATTTCAGGTTTTTAAGAACGAACTAAAGCGATGGGATATAGAATTGCATACAAGAGATTGGCAGCACTCTACCGTAGGTAGGGTGACTAGATTTCTATGGGGGGACCCAGATGGTAGTAGGACAAAGGAGGTCCTAACATTGAGTAGGCCAACACTACGGAGGTTGGTTTATTTAATAATAGGACATACAGAGTTAAGAACTCACCTGGCACGAATGGGTATCGTTGGCGATATAACATGCAGGGCCTGCCCGGAAGAGGACGAGACACTGGAGCACTACTTGTGCTACTGTCCAGCTTTTAGCCAAGTCAGAAGACAAACATTTAATCAGGAGATTATACAGGAGATGGAATTTCTTAGGGGCTCTAATTGGAAAGACTTAAGGAAGTACATTGAAGAAACTAGGTTCTTGACGTAATCAAACTCAGAGGTTTCCAATGGTATCGGTGGAGGCTCCCTACAGTAGAATGGGAACTCCTTATTATAGAGCGCACAACAGGCCTATGAGGCCTAAGTGTAATCCAGGACGGATTGGGATGCTTATGCCCCTGTTTTTCAAGCTAACCTAACCTAACCTAGAAAAGTTTAATTCTAAATTAAATTTTTTTTTTAAATATATAAAAAGTCTTAAACGAAAAAATAAATGGCTGCACAATTCCCTTTAAACCAAAAATTAAATTTTAGAATTTTTGTAACATCTTTTTGTTTAAGATTTTATTTATTTTTTTTTTTAATTATTTTTTATTAAATCTTTTCATTATAATTTTTTTATTTTTCACCTTTTATATTAAATTTATAATTAAAATTTATTTATTTATTTTTTTTTTTAAATTTTTTAATACATTTTTTTTATTATTTTTTATTGCTAGACATTTATTTTTATTTCATAATCGTGCACGCAACAAACAGAAATGTTTGCTAAATTTTAAATTCAATAAAATAAAATTTGAAAATTGCCGCCACTTCCCTCTGATTATAATTTTCGCTTGGGTGGCGTGATATATAAAATGAGGCCCATAGTTCAAGAATTAAATTATTTTAAGAATTGTTATTTTTGTTTTTAGGTTTTTATTACTAATAAAATCTGTAAATAATGATTAAGGATGCTAATGACTGAAATAATTAACACCTGGACTATAGATTTGTGTCCAACTAGCTCTTTCGTTCAGTTTTAACAAGAACCTCTGATCAAACCTATGTAATTTAAATGGGTTTGATCAGAGGTTCTTGTCAAAACTGAGCGAATGCGCTAGTTGGACACAAGTCCACTGGACTATTAAGCCTAAGATACCAAAAACGGACTGTAGCACGAAGTAACAATTAAAATTTCTACAAAAAAAATCTCTAATTTCTTCCGACACTTTCCTTTTCCCTTTCGTAGTCCCCGCACAATGCATTGGCGGTCCAAGAGAATGAAAGTAATTATAAAAAAATAAATACAATATAAACACATTCAATTATTAAGTAAAAATAAAAAATAAAAAATAATTTGCAGTTTCGCAGATTTGAACTTAAAGCCTGTTAAATTGTTAATTTTTTTTAATTTTTTTTTTTTAATTTTTTTTTTTTAATATTTTTTTTTTTAATTTTCTTTTTTTTTGTTTTTAATTTTGTTTTTTTTTTAATTTTTTTAATTTTAAAGCCTGTTGAGAAAATTAACATCCTGTAATACAATTTGCACTATTAAAATAGAAATTCATACAGAAAGTAATTATAGTTTTGGTTTTGCAAGAATTCTGCGACTGAATTGAAGTGCTTAACAAATGATCTGTATTTCTGTAGAATATTTTTTTTTTAATTCCTAAAATTTATTTTTGCCATCCAGCATAAATATCAAACAAATTTATATTCTGCTTAAATGCAATATTTTTTTTAAAAACATTTTCCTTTCAAATATTTGGGCAGGAAATATTTTAAATTTCTTTTCAAACTGAAACCATATTAAGGATATAAAAGAAAGTATATATTTCAGACCTTTTGCATTAATTAGTAATAGAAAATATGATTTTAATTGAAAGCAAAATATCGTACCTGGAAACAAAAATTTTAGTTTGAAAATAAGACAAGACTTTTGTACGGAGTGCAAGTGTGTGTTACGGCCATTTAATAATTTCAAATTGCAATCAAAAGCCGTATAAAAATAGCTCCTTTAGGAGTAATGAATAACATTTAGCAACAGGCAAAGAAGCCAGGATATTTACAAAAGCCTTTTTTGCTTGCACACATACAGTTAATAAGCAAACACAACAACATATACTCTTACACAGACTCCGGTCACTGCAGTAACTGGAGAAAAAAAAAAGAATTTTTTAAACTTGTCCATATATGCCCACTTAATTCGAAATTAATGACAAACACCGAAAACAAAGTAAATCAGAATGCAAACATTTCTGAGAAAGAATTATATTCTCTCGGAGTTGAAAAACCTGACTTTTCAGCCGCCACGTAAAAGTCCTCCAGGGGGTAGAAAGTTAAATTTCAATTTGCAGTTTTCCCTCAAACACTTAAAAAAGGCTATTTGTGTATAAATATTTTTGTAAAAGCGAGTGTGTGTGTGTGTATGTGTGTGTGTATGCAAATAGCCGCTGACATAAGCCGGAGCTTATTTTTCATTTCAGCGTGAAGTCTGATTTTCTTTTTCTCTACTTGTATTTTGTGTGTCCTTTATTAAATTTTAATACACAAGTATGAATATTTTGTGTGTGTGGGTGTGTGTGTGTGTGTTGCAGCTGCTGATGTTTCTTTCTGGTGTTTAAAGTTTTTAAGGATTACTTATTACACCAATAACAACAAAACATATACAAACATATAACAGCAACATAAATTGTCACTTAACGTGAAGTTAAAAGAACTTGTTGTTTGCCTTTCCGTACGTTTCGCTTTGAAAAATAGTAAAAATGAAATATAAAAAAAAGAAAAGCTGTACGCATAACGATGTTTTAATATTTTAAAACATCTTTTATTTTAATGGACAGATTAAATGACAAAGAGTATAAAAAATATACATTCTCGCATACGTTGAAGTATTTTTACCGCTTACCAACGAACTTTGTTTGGTCCTTAAGATGGACTTAAAAAAGTATCAAATAAAATATTTATATTGTTAAATACTGGAAATTGAAAAAGCAATCAATTTAAAATATTGTGCAGGCAGTTTGCTATTTTCGTTATTTTTTATTTTCCTAATGTGGATGATTTTAAGATTTTACCGAGATTAAATTGCCAAGTGCTTTAGGAAAAAAAATTGTATCTTTTCTTTTTGCTCTTCTATATTTTATGTCAGTTTTTACAATATGATGATATTTCAAATTAGACATCACAAAAAATTTAGGGCCAATAAAACATTTACACACATGCCACTTTTTCATTATAATAAAAAATACATTAGACCAACTCCAGCCGGCTGGAAAAATTGATTGTGTTATTTTTGTTTCACAAATTTGAGATTTGCCTATTTTTTTTTTCTAAATATCAAAACATTGAAGGCGTTTAGCGGTGCTCATTAGAAAGAAACCGCAATCTAAAGCATAAGATAATCAGCTCTATTGTGAATGGCAAGTGAAATTTTTATTCACCTCAAAGGGAATTTTTATCCACCTTAGCTGTGGCCATTTGGAAGAAAACGCATTCGAAAACTTAAGATAATCAGCTCTATTGTGAACAGAACGTAAAATTTTTATTCACCTCAAAGGAAAAAATACTATCGTGAATCTCCCATGAACAAAATTTCCCACTATCAGTTCCCACTGAATATGCAAAAACAAAGAAGGTCAAAAAACTATGAAACATCAGACATTTGACGCAAAATTTTTAATTTTATTCGTGCTGATTATTTTCCCAAGTTCACAAAAAATTAAATTAAACTAAACATTTTGTGTAAAACACAAAAATAAAAATACAAAGTGAAATAAATATTCAGGTAACCAACAAAAATAAAAGAATTACAACAAATGAAAGCATTTAAAATTGGCACAGCCACTTTATTGCGCGGAGGAGGAATGCAAAGGAAAGCGAATTATTGTGGGAGCGCCAGGTATTCTAAAAAGTATTTGAAAAATTCTGCCACTTCGTCTTTCGAAAGCTCAGCAAACTTATAGACAATCGACCTTCTGCTCTGCATTTTCATAAGCAATCCCCTTTATTCTGTAACTCTTTGTCGACGTCACGTCAATACAATGTCAAAAATTAGGTATATGGATGTTGCTTTTTGGCACTACTGCTGATAGCAACCAACTCTTCTTCAAGGACTAAGAAAGAGTAAAATTTTACTTGAATGTTCTGTTTTAATTTTTTAACTTCCCGCTAGGAAAATTGAAAGATTCCAAAAAATTTAAAATATCCAAAAAAAAAATTCAAAATATCCCAAATATTAAAAATTTCCCAAAAATTAAAAATTTCCCGAAAATTTAAAATTTGCCAAAAATTACCCCAAAATTTTAAATATCACAAAAAATTTGAAATATCCCAAAAATTTAAAATTTCCCAAAAAATTAAAAATTTCCAAAAAATTTAAAATATCCAAAATTTCCTAAAAAATTAAAAATTTCCCAAAAATTGAAAATTTCTAAAAAAAATAAAAATTTTCAAAAAATTTAAAATTGCCCAAAAATTTTAAATGTCCCAAAAATTTAAAATATCCAAAAAAATTTTAAATATCCAAAATATTTAAAAATTTACCGAAAATTTAATATATCCAAAAAATAAAAATTTCCAAAAAATTGAAAATATCCAAAAAAATTAAAAATATCCAAAATATTAAAAATTTGCAAAAATTAAAAATTACCCAAAAATTTAAAATTTCCCAAAAAAAATTCTAAATATCCAAAATATTAAAAATTTCCCAAAAAATTTAAAATTTCCAAAAAATTTAAAATATCCAATATATTAAAAATTTCCCAAAAATTTAAAATTTCTAAAAAATTAAAAATTTCCCGATAATTTAAAATTTCCCAAAAAATTCAAAATATCCAAAATATTAAAAATTTCCCAAAAAATTTAAAATATCCCAAAAATATAAAATTTTCAAAAAATGTAGAAGTTATTGGCTTTTCCTCTTTTTGAGTTCCTAGGAAATTTCACTGACTATTTCTTGAAGGGTGTCACTATGTACATTTGTACCTTGCAGGAATTAAAAATAGTGAAACTGTTCTGACTTACTGTTGACCCAGTCACTAGTACTAGTGACTTATAACACTCTAGACAATAGTATTTACTGTAGACATTTAACATGTGCGTGTCAGTGCAAATCGACTACCAAATTTTTTTGAAACCTTTAACCACCACGTGGGGTATAGGTTTGGGAGATACATATATATTTAAACTTAAAGTAACTACCAAATAACATATTTACAAGAATAGTAGAAAGATTTTTTTGTTGCTTTTCGAAGCCAACAATGAAAAAAAATTAAATTCTTTTAATCTCCTTTAATTATTTACTATTTCTATTGCAATTCCAAATAAATTATTTGCTATTTATTTATACAAATATTTATTTAAGCTGATCGGAATTTATATTTACTTTTAATATTTCAATTAAAATTTCTTTTGCTCTATAGAAAATTGCATTTGTCAACAAAATCGTTGATACGTTTATTTAACAAAGCACTCGTTTATTTGTAAAGTTTTTGTGAGTAGTTTTATATGTGATTTGTATGAAACAAAAGTTCATATGCTGAACAGTGTAACGCAGCAAAAACGAAATAATAATAATAAAAAAAAAAAATGAAAAACAAAACAAACGTGTGAAATCCATTTATATTGGCCATTATTGTTTTAACAGTTTCGTCTATAAATCTAAGGCAAATATTGAAAGGATTAAAACTACCAGCCCAATTCTCTAGCACCTTTTTTTACAATATGTTTGTTTCTGCTGACCGGCAAGAGGCTTTCAGTGGGCAACTAAAATTGTAGGGAAAAAGTTGTTTTTTTTTGCTTTTATAAATTTTTTGTGGTGAAATATTTAATGGAAAAGTTTTTTTTTTTTTTTTTGGTGCTGTAAAGAGTTTGAATTTATTCTAGCTGCTAACGAATGTTTTAAAGCGATTAATAACTTGAACAGCAACTAAAATTGGTTGCAACGTTTGATGGCTTTTAGTACTGAGCGCTTGTCTTTTTTTGTCCTGTGGAAATAAAGAAAATAGCTGCATACAATTTTTTCTAACAAAAATTTATTTCTGGCAAAAAATATTGCTGCTGCACTAGGCAAGAGATTAAGAAATTTTTTTATATTAATTTTTTTCTTTGCGGTGGCAATAATTTAGGCCTAAATAGAGTGTCGTGTGGAGTCAGGCCAAAAACTATTATGTGTATTAAAAATAAACTGGGTTTCTCTTAAGTGTAAATTAATTTAAGACAAATTAAATTTTTTATTCCTTTACTATTCAAATCCCCAAGAAATGTCCATGATACCGTTACAGAAGTCCACTCCACTTAATAACATTTTAATTCCTACTTAAACTAATCACATTCTCCTTTTGGTCTCTGTCATTGAATTTATTATTTATTAAACTCTAGACTCACTCACTCTCCCATAATTCATGTAAAATTGTTAACTTGATATCTAACAACAGACACGGCTACGAAACTATTTTAATAAATAAACTACAACAGACAGCAAAATATTAAAACAAACAAAAACAAAACCAACAAAAAAAAATATTAGCACTAGACATGCAATACAAGGGTTACTCCCATCATAATAGCAAAACTCGTAACTCGTAACCCGTAATGCATGTAATAAAAAGGAACTTAAGGACTAGCCAAACATTCTGTTCAACTCTTTCAACAACAATGACATGCATTTATCATCAACATCATCATGAATTACGACAAACAACATGCATCCTATTGAACCCTCAACAATCTACAAAAAGGCAGGCAGGCAGGCAGGCAGGCATTCAGGCAGCAACAGCAGCAGTGGCTGCAAGTGACAATAGTTTTTAATTAAACTTTAATTATTGCAATGCAAAAAGAGAAAAAACGAAAAAAGAAATGCCAACATATTAGCAGCAACAATAACAAAATATAATACTCTAATTATGTTTATACAACTTTGTTGGCTTTTTATTTTATTAGTTAGTTATTTTTAATTTCTCTTTTTCGTTGTTGTTGTTGTTGTATAAATTGGTCTTATTAAAACCCACAAAATAAATACAATTAGTGGGGAATGAACCTGCAAGGAGGCTGGCTGTTCGCTCACACCCAGCAACTGAATTTTATTTAATGTTTTCGTTTTTTTTCTAGTGTTAAAAGTTTTAAATGTTAAAAGATAAACGTGGTGGCATAAAATGTAAATCATGATGTGCCTTGCACAGTGGGGGAATAACGGAAAAATATTAATAAAGTAAAAAAAATAAACCACGAAATAAATGAGATTTTAGAAAGGGCTCCATAGAAAAAAATACCACAAAATTTCACTTATGAAAATTTGACTCAATTATTGTCATCTTACGCAGGCGTATGAGCAATAAAACATGAAATGCAAACACTCATACGTCTGTGCTGAAGATGGACTCTCAAGAAAGTTTGTTTTTTTTTGTTTTTAATCGGTACATTTTCAAAATAAATTTATTTCTAAAAAAAATATGAATTTAAAAAAATTCATGGTTAGAAAACTAGCTTCTAAAATAGAATTTTACGTAGCATCTTTTACAAAAAACATATATTTTAAATAGAATTTTTGTGAAAACAGGTTTCATAAGAAATATCTTGTGAAGAAGGTGCTTTTTTCCTTTTTGGAACAAAGTTCCTTATGGGACAATGTGGAGGGGTGGTACCCTAACCGGGAAAAAACGTCCGTAACGTAAGATTTTTTGTTTCTAAATCAATGTGTAAGACGTATGAGTAATACGATTCCATTCAAACAAATATTAATCATACGCAGCCGTGCCGTGATAGAATTCAATTTCGTTTGGGAACAAAATTGATTCTGCATTTTCGTTGGTCGGCGAAAAAATTAAAAATCATAATAAAAAATGTGTACCCGAATAATTATTTTCTTTATACCTCGAATAGAACTTAAAATTAATATTTTTATAATAAGGAACTTAAGAAGTACTTTTTTATACAACTTCCAATAGATAAAGTGCCAATAATGCCTTTGGGAAATTATTTTGTACATGAAATTTAATAACTACATAAAAACTGAAAAGAAATCGGGAAAAGTGGATAACAAGAAACTATTGAAAAAAAAATTTTAATAGTATTTTTTATAAAAATTATATTCGATAATTAGTGTCTTTTATAAAAGCATGTTTCATATACATATAAATACTGTTGATAAAAAAACTTTCTAAAAATATAAAACAGTCCTTTTGGAAAAGCACCTTTTGTAAAAAGTACCTTTTGCAAAAATTACCTTTTCTAAAAAGTACCTTGTGCAAAAAGTACCTTTTGTAAAAGGTACTTTTTGCAAAAGGCACTTTTTACAAAAGTAATTTTTTCAAAAGGTACTTTTTACAAAAGGTACTTTTTGCAAAAAGTACCTTTTGTAAAAATTAACATGAAAAGGAATCTTTTGTTAAAGGTGATATGTATAATAAGTACCTTTTGTAAAAAGTACCTTTTGCAAAAAGTACCTTTGGTAAAAATTACCATGGAATGGAATCTTTTGTTAAAGGTGATATGTATAAAAAGTACCTTTTGCAAAAAGTACCATAGTAAAAAGAACCTTTAGGTAAAAGTAGCAGGTATGAAAAGTACCTTTTGTTAAAAGTTCGAAAAGTACCCCTTTGTTAAAAGGTATACAAAGTACCTTTTGTATAAACTTACTTTTGTATTAAAAACATATCACGAAAAGCACTCTTTGCAAAAAGTATATTTTTTAAAGTACATTTTATGAAAAATCCTTTTGAAAATGTACCTTTTGTAAAAATTACCATAACGAAAAGAATCTCTTGTTAAAAGTGCTATGCATTAAAAGTAGCAAGTGTGGAAAGTAACTTTTGTATAAACTAACTTTTGTAAAAAGTACATTGCCTAAAAGAACCTGGCCAAAAAGTATCTTATGTGAAAAATACTATATATAAATAGCAAATTTTCAAAAAGTCTTATAGGTATTTGCGAAAATCCGCCATAACGAACAATACATTCGCACTCGCTTTGGGACTAGAATATAAACATATTTTGACCTGAATACAAATTAAATTACTACTACTAAAATTATTAATCCTGCTCAAGGCCAAAGCTGAGAATTTTTAAATTACTTGTAACATTTAAAATTTTGTCATTTGGCATTTCAAAAGAGATAACTGGAAATTATATATTAGCTTGCAGGTTTAAAGGGCACTTTCGAGTATTATGAACATAATATTGTATAGGGAGTTCGTAGCATGCATCACAATTCTGTATGTGACGCACGCTACACAAAATTTATGTGACGCACGCTACACAAAATTTATGTGACGCACGCTACATACAACTTATTTTTTTTGTGAAAAAGTGCTTTTTCACAAAAAGGACTTTTTATATAACCTAGTTTTTAAAAATAATATACGAAAGACATTTTTCTTTCTTCCCTTGAAAAAATCTGCCTGTTTGAAAGCAATACTCATTTTTTTTAAAAACAAATATATAAAAATTAAGGTATTTAAAAAAGATATGCTTCTGAAAATACGATGCACATAATGTGCATTAAATAAATAAAAATAAATGTAATGAATTATACACATGTAGTACATACGAGTATGTATGTATGTGTAATAAATAATTTACATATGTTTGGAAAAATATTTACTACAAAATAATATATATTAAATTTAATTATATATTAATATTGTAGTACACATATGACTTTGGCTTACAAACCATTGATTTCAGCATGAATATTAAATGATTTAAACCCAAAAAAAGCTTTTGTTGTGGCATTAATTTTTGTAAATAAAAATCAAGCCAATTTATTTTCAATAATACTTAATACGCATGTAATTTGTTGCATTATTATAAAATAATTCAATTGTTAGATTTTCCAAATAATTATGAAATCAAATTTAAATTGTGTACGGGGATCAATTGATTAACTAATTTTTGTTGTTGTGGCGACCACATTTTTTGTAATTTATGACTGAAAGCAATCATTTGATTCACATTGAAATTATTTGAAGAATAAGAAGCTGATCTCGGAATCTTGGATGCTGAACTGAGTTTTAAACGTTATTTACTTCAAGGATTTAAAAAATCTATATTAAATTTTAAATAAAATAGTTTCCATCTGTTTTCAGAGGTAAATTTCAGTAAATGAAGCTAGAAATTGCCCATGATTTTCACGAAAGCCACACACACAATTGCACGAGTATTATTAGCCCATTCAAACGTTTTTTTTTGTGTCTTTTTAATTTTTCAACAATAATTGTTGTAAATACAAAAGTGGCATCGACTTTGTTTCCTTAACCAGAACCTCTCTAACAATCGTTATGAACATGCAACAGTCCAGTGAAACAAAGAAACATAATTTGCCTGTCCGTCTGTCTGTACGTCCGTCTGGTGGCTCTTTTCACAGTTGCGTCATGCACAAGTACAAAAATGTACCAGCAGCCATAAAATGTTGCCTCGGCCGCACAATCATAAACTCACAGCAACAACAATAAAAACCCATAGCAATTTTTGGATTTAACATTTTTGCATTTCGTTTTTGTTTTTGTTTTGCGCAATCAACGGCAACATGAATAAGCACAAGATGTAAAAACATCAACAGTTTTATGAAATTGTTCTTTTGTCACTTGTTGATGTTGCTGGCTGTTATTGATGCTGTTGCAGTGTGTAAAACAAATGTTCAATGCAAGAGAACAGCAACAACAACAACAATAAGCTATAGTGTGTGCTTAGAAAAACTTGGAAGGAAAACAATATGCCAATAACTTGTTGTACAACGACAACAGCAAATAAAATAGCAGCAACAATGACAAAGCGGAAATGAAGTATGAGTGAAATGTAGAAGAAATGAAAAATGAAACTGAAGGAAAAGAAATGGTCTGCTAAAGATTTCTATTGCCTTATTTTCTTTCCCCTTGCTGCTGCGTTAAACAGGCGAAAGTTTAAAAAATATTTATTTGGTGCAATAAGTTGGCTTTATATCCTTTAAGGATGTAGCGGTATTAAACAACAGCCGGCAAAGGGAAGTGATGGCAAATAAAATGGTGAATTACAATT
This sequence comes from Linnaemya tessellans, assembly GCA_951800035.1. Classification (NCBI taxonomy): domain Eukaryota; kingdom Metazoa; phylum Arthropoda; class Insecta; order Diptera; family Tachinidae; genus Linnaemya; species Linnaemya tessellans. The sequence continues at coordinate 119,267,217 of OX637534.1, read as the reverse complement.
GATTTTATTTTATTACCAAAAAAAACTAAAATATTGATTTGAATAACAATGTCGAAAATTAATTTTTTTTCGGACGCTTTCTGCTGATATTTTGAACGTTGACTAGGAGCGACTGTCGGGGTCTAAAGCAATGTATTGCACCGGAAAGGAAGACACAACTGGAGAGAGAGAGAGGGAGAGAGAAATGTTGTAGTAGCCTGTTTTTGTCTTGTTATTTCAGTGATCAGTAGCATACATGACTTCGGTATCCAAACCGCCAACAATTGGTATTTATTAAGATTCCTCAGGAAAATTTTATCCAATTTTCAAAACATAAGTGAAGGATCGAAATTACGATCTTCGATTTCATAGTCTACACGTTAATCTATGCAATAATATTTACCTCAATTTTATTTGGTTTCGCTTGTTACTCGTAGCACTCATTGTGTGGTCCTTGGAACCACCGCAATGATGATTCGAAGGACCAGAATTAACAATTAAAGCAGTAGAATCTTTTAAGAGGAATCAAAGAATAGTCGCTAAACCAACAACAACGACAAGGCAATTTGTGAAAAATTGAACGTATTGACTGTCCAAATTATTTAGAAGTGATATAATGTTGTTTTAAGGAAAAACCTGAGATCGGACACTCTACTGCAAATTTAGCCAGCGTTTGAATCAACAATTATTTTGCCAGATTCGAAAAAAATTGCTAACTAGTTAAAGTTAATTTATGTTGTTTTTTTGTTAATTAAACATTACACCTTAAATTAGTATTAAAAATTAAAAAAATTGCAAAAAACGATTCCAGGGTTGGAAAATTGTAACTATTTTTTTTTGGTACCAACCAAAACAAATCTGAGACGATCTAGCCATGTCCGTTCGTCTGTGTTCACCATGCAGCCGAAATGAAAAGATCCAGAGGTTTGAAATTTGGTACAGATAAATTTTGAAGGATAGCACAGGTCAAGTTCGTAAATGGACTGAATCGGGCTAGAAGGGAAAAAGTTCCCCTAAAAAACAAAATAGTTTTTAAAATGTTTTTCTTTTTCTTTTTAATTTTGCTAAGCAAATGATATATGTTTATGTCAAAGAAGGTCTAAAGTCTTGAACTTTTAGAAAAATCTTTTTTTTAACCCCGCCCCTTTAGTGGGCTTTTAAATAACATATTACTTAAAAAAAATTGCGTAAATATTTCTAAAATTCTAGTCATTAAGCCTGCATTCCTTAAAATTCAAATTTGAAAACTTTTATGACGAAGCTGAGATGTTCTCTGATCTTCCTCCGCCCTATTCTACCCCCACCTTTGCCGCTTAAATAAGCCACAAAAAATTGTTTACCTTTAATAACCTCAAAAATTGACTTTTTAGTGTTTTATGGTAACAGCGAGGTGTCTCCTCTACGGCCCCTGCCGGAGTAATCCCGACAAAATAGAGTTTATGTTTAAATCTGTGTAGCGATTTGTGTGTATATATTTAATGTATGTACTGCGCCACTTATAAATCGACTTGGGACGCACTTTCATTTAAATTTTCATTTAAATTTTATTTTACGCACTTTAATTTAAATTTTATTTAAATTTTAATACATGAAACCGAATTCGGCGATTCAATCTATCGTTCTATCGAACAACTGAAGTATAAACTGCACTGCCTCTTCAACGATGTGTCACACTATCCTTGAACAGGCAGTTAAAATGGGCCGATCGAACCTTAGCTTGCGACAGGCAGTAAAAATCATTTTATTTGTATATTTCTTGCAACAGCCAGTAAAAATTATTTTATTTTAAATAGTACCATATGGCTGTAGTTCTCAAGTTTTATTTCAATGTTGGTCGGTTAATTTTTTTTTTTAATTTTTTTGAAGTAGACCAGCTTTCAGGGGACGACCTCTACACACGCATTGATTGCGCCGGAACTAGAATAGAGGGGATAGTATTAAGGGGGACAGATGAGAATATAGAGAATTTTTTTTTTGTTTTGTATTTAAAATATGTGTTTTTTGTAAAGGATATTTCATAAAAAAAAATTTTTTCGAAGCTACTTTTCTAAGTATCAATTTTTTTTAATTCATATTTTTTTTGTTAGAAATATATTTATTCTAAAAATGTACTGGCTAAAAACAAAAAAAAATATAGTCGAAAAAATTTTGTCAGCCTTAAGTTATGTAATCGATTCGATGTAATTGTTTATTTTTTCACTAAAGCGAAGTAAGTTTCATACAAAACGTAGTTGTGGGCTAGCTTTTGGTTTTCAGTAATACAATATTTTCAGTAAAGCGATGTTTCGCCAAAACGAAGTGAATAAGACGGGGATTTGCATCGCTTTCAGTAATCCGATATTTTTAAATAAAGCGTGTTTCGCTAAAGCGAAGTGAATAAGACTAGCTGCGTTTAAAATCCGTGCGGGGATTTGTATCGCTTTCAGTAATCCGATATTTTTAAATAAACCGTGTTTCTCTAAAGCGAAGTGAATAAGACTAGCTGCGTTTAAAATCTGTGCGGGGATTTGTATCGCTTTCAGTAATCCGGTTTTTTTTCAATAAACCATGTTGCGCTAAAGCGAAGTGAATAAGACTAGCTGCGTTTAAAATCAGTGCGGGGATTTGTATCGCTTTCAGTAATCCGATATTTTTCAATAAACCATGTTGCGCTAAAGCGAAGTGAATAAGACTAGCTGCGTTTAAAATCAGTGCGGGGATTTGTATCGCTTTCAGTAATCCGATATTTTTAAATAAACCGTGTTGCGCTAAAGCGAAGTGAATAAGACTACCTGCATTTAAAATCTGTGCGGGGATTTGTATCGCTTTCAGTAATCCGATTTTTTTCACTAAAGCGTGTTGCGCTAAAGCGGATTCGACTGTACTTTCTTGAGTGTCTATCTTCAGCACAGACGTATGAGTGCTTGCATTTCATATTTTATTACTCATACGCCTGCGTTTACATTAAGAAGCTGAAGAATTCATTAAAATAAATGGTATTTTTGAAACGCATGTGCAATACAATTTTCCACATCCGAAATAAAATTATTCAGAAATTTTTTTCAACTCGGACCACCACTCAGGGAACGACCCCGCTGTGCATTGCGCCAGAATTTGAACGGAGGGGAGAAGAAAATAGAGAATTTTTTGTAGCTATCTGAACCTTTTCACTTCGCCTGCTAATATTTTGCTACATGGCCGACGAAGGAGGATGCTCTTCCTCTGCTCTTTGGTACACGACAGTGTCAATTGTGGCCAGTGCTATGCCTTCATCTCTGAAACAGTCTGATAACAACTGATCAGTAGAATTTGCCACAATATTCATGACTGAGAACAGAATCAAAAACTCTGCCTCCTTCCCTTCCATAGTCTCGTGTTAATTACTTCAGCCACAGCACCGAAAAATTTAAACGAAAATTCCGAAAATTATAACATGAAGAAAATAATCCAACGGCAACACTGACATTTAATATCAGTTTAGTGTCTTAATAACAGTTTAGTGTTGGATACAGTTCTCGTATACTATTTCCTAATAAAATTTCTGTAAATAAAAACGGGTACTCAACAAGTGGTTTTAAACAACAATACACATGAGTACTGATGATGAAAATGAAGCGGTTTTCGAAAATAGCGCTTCAATTAAAAACCAATTTGATATCAATTTTCCCTTGTCCCTGGAAATCAGTAAATCTTAAACGAATTTAAAATATAAAGGGAAAGCAAAAAGGCTTTACTTCAGCCACTTGAATAATTTTATGCACTCGTAATTGTTCTTTTCTGCTATAAAGTGTCGAAAAAGTGTGATAATTTTTTTTTTATTTTATTTATTTAACTTTATAGTTCAGATTACGGCAGATACACTTTTTCCGTCTGCTTTTTACAAAATATGTTCTGCAATAATTAAAACTTCCATTCCATGTGCACTTCTTTATGTGTGGTTTGGCTGGCCAAGGGAAGGTATGCATGCCGTTCCCCCCTTTTTTTAATATTTTTTTCTTTCATATTTATTGATAAGTGTTGTTTATTGACACAACTATGAACAGACAATATGCTAAAGATCTGCAGGGATATAGAAGTGTGCGTGCACAAACTTTGTCGTAACTTTTAGTGAGTTGGCTGGCACATAGACAATGTAGTAAAGGTACGTGCATGTGTGTATCAACACCCACAAATAGCAGCAGTGTGTGTGCCAACACTCACTCACACGCACACTTACTTTTGTATTTTATAGGAGTTTATGGCTGTGTAATGCATTTGTGTGTTATATGTGTGTGTGTGTGTGTGTGTGTGTGTGTGCGTAGACGGAAAACTTACATATGCTGTGTAAAGTAAAAGGCTTTTATTACACATCAGGAGTCCTGTATTATCCTTATTTGATTTGCTTGTTTATTATTGTACTTTTGAAACAAGTTGTGCATGAGAGCAAGTGCATAAAGAGTAAAATTTACAAAAAGTGTTAAATAAACATGTGAAAGAATGAATGCCTGCCTGCATTGTTTGTCTTTAGTTGAATATTTTTCAAACAAATAATAATTTATTAGAAAATGTCAGTAATAACATGAAATTGTACTCACCATATGTTACATATTTGCCATGGTCTTGTGGCAATTGCAGTTTGCCAGTTCATTGGACAGCTGGCCTGGGGTGGCTGTTCATGTTTTTTTTTTTATGATGCAATTTTATTTTTACTGTACATCTTGAAATAGTTAAACAATTTGCTACCATATGGTAGTAATTGCTTTATGGCCTTTTGGCAAATTTTCAATTGAAAATTGTGTGTTTTTTTGTTTTACTGCCTGCTAACACGTTTCAAATGATTTTAGGGCTCTTAAAAGTATGCTTTGTTTATTATTTTTTAAAAATCCTGTAAAGTATGCTTTACATTTTAATTAAAATGAATTATGAACTTTTTTTTATTTTGTTTTTTATTTTTTGTTCTAATAATTTGAATATTTCTCTAGCTCGTTTTTGGCGAGTTGTTCACTTGTTGAACTGTTGCTTTCAACTGATGAAGTCGTTCATAATTTATCAGGCTCCAGGTCTTGAGGTCGCCAATATTAAAATTTCAAAAAATGCGTGTAATTGCTACAAGTCTTCTTACATTTGTTTTAACAATCATCCTCATCATTTGCCTGCATGTCGTCGTAGTTGTTGTCGTGGTTTTCGTTATGGCTTTTATAACTATTGTTGTTGTCGTTGCTGTTGTTACTCGTTTGTTCTTTGCTATTGTTGTTGCTATTTTTTATATACATTTATTTTGCTTTTTTTTCATTCTTCTTTTTCTTATTTTAATATAAACGAAGCTCTCTATTGAGTTGGTTTTTCCTTTCAGTTCTTTAGAAAAGGAAATTATACACAAACCGTTACACTTACTCACACACTCACTCACAACCGAACCGAACAGAACAGAACAGAACACTGCACAAGTACTTCAACACTTACTCATCATCATTGTTATCATTATCATCGTCTTTATCATTATTAACATTTTACTGTAGCTTCCATATTTTCACGAGCAACAGGCAAATGCCAATCGTGTTAACCATCAACCGTTATGAGTATAATTTTTTTTTGTACCCTGGCCTTCGTGCCAGAGTGTTCCTAAGTGTGCACCACCATCACACACCACCTCAATGACAAAGTTAAATGTGCCACGTTGAAAAAAAGTTCGTCCATAACTATCGGCTAAATTGAAGCTTCAACAAGTAGAATAATCAAACTTCACCAACTCCCCTTGGGCAGAGTTGTTCCTGCAACCATTCTCCATATGTATATATTTAATTTTTTTTTTTTGATGAAAGAGCAAAAGCCAACACAGAGAAAGAGAGAGAGGCAGAGAGGGAGAGAGAGAGAGAGCGGGATTGAGCGAGAGTTATTAGTAGTTAGGAAGTCAAAGAGAGCATAAAACTCATGATTTTTGGCTCCAAGTGTTATACACTCCACTCGTGCTGTTGATAGACAAGCGAAGCGTTACGTTGGCAACATGGGTGCGGTAGCAGAGACGTAGCAAAAAGTAGTAGAATTATATTTATGTAATTGATGGGCCTAGTTTATGTCTTCTGAAGCACTAAACTTTTATTAGAATATGTATAAGAAATTCTGGTCACTCCTGATCGGTGAGATATCGTGAGTTAAATTTATTTAAAGTGCATTTTTGCTATTACAAGCATATTTTGCATTTAAATTTAATCATGGGATGTAATATATTTTTTATGCCCTCCAAAAAAGAATTTGACGGCATATTCACTTTGTATGTAACGCAGCGTAAGACCCCATAAAGTATATATCTTCTTGATCAGTGATGAAATCTAACACGATCTAGCCACGTCCCTCCGTCCGTCTGTGGAAATCGCGATACAGTCCATACTAAAAGAGCCAGACTCTTGAAATTTGTGTATAGATAAATTTTGAAGGATAGCACAGGTCAAGTTCATAAATGGACTGAATCGGGCTAGAGGGAAAAAAGTGCCCCTAAGAAGAACTAAAGCAACCTCTGAAAAATAACATGATTTTTTTATGTTTTATTTTATAGAAATACATCTAAAGCGTTCAACTTGGAGCCAGAAAACCTATTTTTGGACTCCGCCTCCTTTGGTGGGCGTTGAAGTAACATATTACATGGAAAAATAATGTAAATATTTAAAAAATTAAATTTAAGCCTTAAAAATTAAATTTTAAAGCTTCTATGATGAAGGTGAGATGTTCTCTTCCTCTGCCCTATCCCCCCCCCCATGCCTGTGCCCCCTAAATGACTGTATCAAAAAAAACTTTTTTTTTTACACTTAATAACCCCAAAAATTTACTTTTTAGTGGTTTATGGCAAAAGGAGAGATGTCTCCCCCACCGCACTTCCCAGAGTGACCCCTACAAAATAGAGTTTTTAGTTACTAAATATTTGAAGGGTATTTAAGATTCCAACCGGTCGAATATAATGTTCTTATTTGTTTTTTTTTTTTTTTTTTTTTTGGGGGGTTAAGGTTTTCTGATGATCTTTTGCAGTAGGCCCATTGAAATACTCATAGAAACCAGCTGAAAACGCCTTGATAATCACTTTCAATTTTGAAAACATTTTAGGAAAAATAATATTGAGCTTAAGGCTTATTTTTATAAAATAATAACTATAAAACTATTTATTTTATACTTGTATCAATATTTCGATATCCTCTGTATAATATTTAAATATTTTTGTTGTTTTTCGTTTTTATATAAAAATCAAAATGAAAGACAAAAAACAACAAAAATATTTAACTTTGTATAATTTACAAATTTTGTTATTGTCGAAATATTATAATTAATTTTAAATTGTTATCCTGCAGAAGATATCCAGAGGATATCGAAATATTGATACAAATATAAAATAAATAGTTTTATAGTTATTATTTTCAGGAACCGGAAATAAGAGTTATTTTTCAATTTTTGAAGAAATAAATCATACATAAATGAACATCGTAGAAAACTTTTAATTACACCATCATGATTTTTAGTGGAAATGCATCCAACATATTGCATGATTTTTAAATTTTTGATTTTTATTTTAAAAATCAAAAGTAAGAGTTATTTTTGATTTTTATATTTTTAAATGAAAAATAAGAGTTATTTTTAATTTTTATTTTTTTAAGTGAAAAATAAAAGTTATTTTTGATTTTTATATTTTTAAATGAAAAATAAAAGTTATTTTTGATTTTTATATTTTTAAATGAAAAATAAAAGTTATTTTTGATTTTAATTTTTTTAAATGAAAAATAAAAGTTATATTTGATTTTTATATTTTTAAATGAAAGATAAGAGTTATTTTTGATTTTTATTTTTTTAAATGAAAAATAAGAGTTATATTTGATTTTTATATTTTTAAATGAAAAATAAAAGTTATTTTTAATTTTTATTTTTTTAAATGAAAAATAAAAGTTATTTTGATTTTTAAATGAAAAATAAAAGTTATTTTTCAATTAAAAAAAATAAAAATCAAAAATAACTTTTATTTTTCATTTAAAAATATAAAAATCAAAAATAACTTTTATTTTTCATTTAAAATAATAAATATCAAAAATAACTTTTATTTTTCATTTAAAAAAATAAAAATCAAAAATAACTCTTATTTTTCATTTAAAAAAATAAAAATCAAAAATAACTTTTATTTTTCATTTAAAAATATAAAAATCAAAAATAACTTTTATTTTTCATTTAAAAATATAAAAATCAAAAATAACTTTTATTTCTCATTTAAAATAATAAATATCAAAAATAACTCTTATTTCTTGATTTTTTTGATAAAAGTCATAACAGTTACGGTCCCTGATTATTTTATAAAAATAAGCCTTAAGCTCAATATTATTATTAAATATAAAAAATTAAAGGCTGAAAAAATAGAACATTATATTTTAGGAAAAATTTACCATGACGATGAATTAAAAAAGTTACAGTGTTTAATAGCAATTCCCAGAAATATGAAGTTAAAATCATATGACTGCCGTGAGAAACTTCTCTCATCATCGAGTATAAAAGAGTACAAATAATATTTTCTATGATAATGGAAAATCGTGCAAAAGTCTACTTCTGAATCTCAGAAATAGTTTTCCAATTTTTGCCATTTTTAAAACTGTCTGTTTAATATTTTTTATTTTTGTTTTATTTATATTATTTTTTTTGTTTTTTTTTTTGTTTTATTTTTTTTATTTTTTTGTAATTCAGCCAATAATTTTGTGGTCTAAGTGCGTTCGATCCAATGCATGGCGCCAAAATTATAAAAGTAGGGAATGAAGAAAGATTTTAAAATAGTGAAAATCTGCTGGCCAGGTTTTGCTACAGCCGAAATCATATTAAGTTGTATTGAAATAGCCAAAAAGCTGCTGTAGCCTTTAAAAATATATTGATATCATTTCGGTCGAATTTGAGAATTTGAAGCAATTGCAAAAATTTTTTTTGGTTCTTTAATTTTAATTAAATACTTTTCTCTGCTTCGTTGTTAGTTTAAAGTTTAATTTTTATTTAATTAAAAAATCAAGGGCTGAAAAAATAGAACAATATATTAATTTTTTTGGAATACTTAAGAAAAAGTTGGTAAAATTCTTATTTTCAAAAATTACATTTTGCAACATTTTGTTGAAAACGTTTTGTGAGGGAGTTGGTTTGCACCTGATTTCCCCCTCAATTATAATTGCTCTTCTAATATTGACCTCGCAACCCCTGGCACTCCACACACACACATACACCCAACCACTCATGCTGCTAGGAAAACTTTTGTCTCCTTAAGTTCGTTTGAGCAGAGGTTTTCCGTACTAATTTAAGGAATCATACAAAAACGCTTTGCAACATGTTCGCAAGGATGAGGGATATGCAACAGCAACAAAAGAGCCGAATGATTTTTCACATTATTAACAACCATATGTTGCTTAAATTATTTTTAATACGAGTACGTGGGTGGGTGTGTAAAAATATTTCTGTTTTTTTCTTGTTTGAGCACCAAGAAATGCGGGTTGTTCGCATTTTTATTTTTTATGGAAACAATTTTTTTCCTCTTCTATAAATAAAGTTTTGTTGTGCAAATGTACGAGCTCATTTCATATTGTTGATTGAAGAAAATCCGGCTATAAAATATGTTTGTGAATTGTTCTTAATTATTATCAAGATAATGGACTCGTGTGCATATGTGTGTGTGTGTGTGTGTGTGTGTGAGAGAGAGTTTAAATTAATGAAAATAAATGTGTGTGAATGAGTCACTTTTATGGTGATTTGAATTCTTATCTATTCGTAAATTTAGGTAAATTTGTTTTTCATTTGTCTTTGTTGTTGTTCAGGTAGAATTTTGTTTAAATTAGATAATGACAAAGAAATTGAATGAATAAATATTTCTCTACTAACAATAAATTACCAAGAAAAAACAATTGGAATGGGAAATTTTTAGGGGAAATTTGCTCAGGCAAGATTTTGGCTATAATAATAGATTTTTAATGGATTACAAAGTAATGAGTGCTACTTATTTTGGCAAATTATTTTGTTAGTTACAAAAATTCGAAAAAAAATGTTTCCATTTGCAACGATTTTGCGTTATCAAACCTGAAGTTTGGTTTATAGGCAGACTAGTTTCGTCCAAGAACCATTTTCAATGTTGTTGTCTTTCTTAGAGGAAATAGCAAAACCAGCAACCGTTTTATTCACAAACCACAAATTCCACATATTTTTTAGCTCCAAGTAAGTGGAATAATAATCAGTGAATTGCTTTCAAAGTAGTAAAATAAATTAAAAGTTCTGAAAATTATTTTTATTACAACCGTTCAAGTTATTTTGAGATTAGAAAGAAATTTGCGAAGCAGCTTTTTCACAAACCCTGAGTTCTCACGAATCACATTAATTTACTTTGCGTAAGAATCAAAATCAATTTATATCAATATAGACTTGCACATTTTCCTTGCAACGGGTGTTTTTTTTTTGTAGCTGCATGAGAATTTAAAATGATGATAAACGACAGAAATATTATTGGAATAATTTTTTTTATTCCATTTCCTTTCAATAACCTCTAGATATTTTGAGAATATCAAAATATCGTCTGATAAAAAAAATTTAATTTCTTTTATAAAAAAGTCACCTAAAGTCTGTTAAAAGAACATATAATTAAAAATCTAAAGGTCGCAGAATCAGCCATCAAATAATAAAAATTTTTAGATTGACCAAAAAAATACTTTTAACCAAAGAACTTAAATTGGTTTTCTAAAATTAAAGTAATTTTCTTTGTTGTTTAAATTGTTGCATAATATTAGCAAACCCAGTGTTGCCCAATTAAACATATTGCGCTACACCCCGGGGTTTTTTTGAGTTCCCTGTAAAAACGGAAAATATTTGTACAAAAATAAAATTTTTGCACGGTTTTTTAATACAATTTTTTTTTTTTTGAGTTTTTTCACAATTTTCTCTTATACCTATTCAACGGCTCTCAATTTCAGATTAGAGAATAATTTTAGTCAGATTTAAAATGGATTTTTCCCACTTGCCCGTAAAAACCAAAAATATTGTCTTCTAATACCAAAAAAATGTTGGCACCAAAATCGTTTTGTAAACGATTTTTTTTCTTGCGGATTTCAAATTTTCCAACTCAATTTTATGGCTCATAAGTTTTGCTCTCAATCAAATAGAAACACTCAAATTGAGGGGAAAAAAATACGCTCTTTGAAATATTACCTCGTAAATAACGCATGCGCATTAAAGAAGTAAAAATTGTTGAACAAAATTCTCAAAAAGACTGAGTGATGGCTTTGCCTTCTCTCCCACAAAGGGCAACACACATACACACACATGCACACACACACACACTCATACACATGCACACACACTTAACTAGTCACTCGTATAAACTTGCTTATAAGAATGTAAAAAAGAAAACTAAAAATTTCACAAGAACTTCAAAGGGAGCAGAAGTACAACAACAACAAAAAGCAGGCAATAGCATTCCATGTCATGGATTAACAACATGTTGCTTCTCAACGACGAACGACAATGAGATCTAGTACAAAAAAAAAACAAGCATAAACAATGTAGAGAAAATAAAAATAACACGCACACACACACACCCAGAAACAAACAAAAATGCAAAACGGCAATGTGACGCCTAAAAGTATGCAAAATAATAAAATCAAACGAAACGAATGATTTTTTGCTGAGAGAACGATTGTATTTATTTTGCACACACATTCAGGTAATTGTTGCTTTTGAATTTCCAGCACCTTGTGTGCGAAAGCGTGTGTGTATGTGTGTGTGTGTGTATGTGTGTGTTTGTGTGTGCGTTTAGCAAAGTCACAATGTTGCAAGTTTTTAAAGAAAACTGAAAATATTTTTCATTTTTTTAATGCTCATTATATATTTTAGGATTACCATGAGTTTTGTTGTGCTCCTGTGTGTGTGTGTGTGTGTGTGCTCTCGTTTTGGTAACATTGTTAACATATGGGCTCCTTTGGTGTTACTACTTTTTATTCACATGTTGCTTTATGACTTTTTCTTCTTCTTGTTCTTCTTCTTTGCAACGACATGAGACATTCGCAATCACCATTGAAGCGAATATTTGTTGCCATATTGTTTGTAAGTGGGTTAGGAAGTTACCAAAGGAAAGTAGGAAAGGAAACACACGCATACACATGTAGCAAAAGTAGCGAACTCTGGATTTGTATACGATTATTTTTTTTTTCTTTTGTATGTTATTCTCAATAAAGTAATAGAATATGGGTCGGATAGTCTAACACAAGGGCTTACGAAATATTTGCTATTTTTATGAAGATATTCAAGTATTGTTGTTGTTGTTGTTGCTATTGCATTATAGCGAAAAATACTATAAAATATGTGCAATTGTTAGGAGTGTCATAAAAGCCAAAATCGCTTGAAACTGATAACGAAAAAAATAATGAAACACGTAGTTTATATTGCGGCCTGTCTTGCATGACCATAAATACAATAGAGGTCCTCTATATTTTGTAACGACACGGATTTCCGCTCTAATGCTGGGGTAGTTCAGCGGAGTCCAGTGTCCCAAAATAAAACTCGGTTGAGTGTAGATGTGGTAAAGTTTGTTTATTTATCTTCTTAGATCTAGTACTAGCTGACTAGAGGCGGATATTCGGTGGCCCTGATACACCCAGGAATAAGGTCGACCGAAGTTATAGTGCGTTTGCGTTGGAGCTGAGTGGCAGTCCGTTTCGGTGGGTCGGGGTTAGTGTACAGACTCAAATATTCCACAGCACTAGCGACACCTAGGCTTCCGGTCACACTTCTCGAGGATTGAAATTCTCCGACCCACGAGAAATGGTACCTATGCCCTAGCCTCCGTAAGAGTGCGGTGCTCCTATTCTAGTGGACGGCCAATTAGAATAGGAACGCCTGGTATCTGGTTTGATCTCCGGTTGGAATGACATACGCCGTTCCACGCGGGGATGCAAAGCCGGACACTTCTTTTCCTCCGGAGCGTGCGGTATCCCTAGTACTCCGAACTACTCCAGCTACCCTAGTGACCCCTAGCTTCTGGATTTCTTTTCCCACTGGATGACATACGCCGTCCACTGGAAAAGGCAATCTGTTGGCTTGGTTCCCTAAACGTACTCTCTAGTATTTCTATTAAGTGGATTGCGCCAACTCAATAGTCGTACTACTATGATAATATTACTATGGAATTCACGCTTAGTAATATTACCTTCCTCACTTAGCAGCCAGACACAAAAAGAGAACTCTATGCGTTGTGTTTCGCCTTTTATACCAAATCTCCGCTGCTATGTATTTTACTTCGGTTTTTTTTTATAATGTGTTTGCTTTACTACAAAACAACCACCATATACATGTGCGTACATTGTATCAGCACATCAACCACTCGTAGCTGATGATCATTAATGTGGTTGTTGTACGACAACACAACCACCATATACATGTGTATGCATTGTATCAGCACATCAACCACTCGTAGCTGATGATCATTAACAGTGATCAGCATGCCAATTGTATGGGACATGTAGTATGTGGCTACCGTTACTTATTTACTAAATAACAACGACAGTTCATGCTTATGATATAAATAAGGTATGTATAAAGAATTTAGCGAAAATATGTGCTTAGTAACTAGAATTCATTCTTATAATAATAAAACATTAACGTAAAAATGTATTCATTCCGGTGTCATAAGCTAATTTTACTTATAATACAAATATAAGAATACTGCAAATAAAAGTAACCTGTATTCATTCCAGTATTATAAACTAATTTTCATCTTAATGAACAATGTAAAAATAATGCAAATAAAAGTAATATTGATTCATTGTAAGATAAAGGAATAATATAAAAACAATGCAAATAAAATTATTATTCATCCTTTGGTGCAGCAACTAAGGGGGCATCTTGATGACGTGTGAGCCAAAAACGAAGGCCCTGACTTTTGTCGTCACACTACTCCCCTCCCCTCCTATGTTGATGTGGTGAGTACATGGAGGTTAATGTCTCCTTGTCGGCGAATGGTGATCCGGTATCGCTGCCCGTAAACCTCCTTCACAAAGCGGATTCGTGTCCCCGCATGCGCTTTCTTTCGCTCTTGGATCTCCTTTTGTAGCTCCGGAGGCAAGTGTGCGTATGTCAGGAGAGACGGTGGCGATGGGGCTGGCGAAGTCAGTGGTGGTGGCGATGGCGTGGGGGATATCATTCGTTGCGGTAGGAGTGTGTGTTGGTTCTGTTTCGGCGTTGGGGGAACACGGGGCTTTCTACGGTTGGTTTGGGCCCGCCGACGTTTCTTAGCCCCGTAACTGTTGTTGGACGGGCCGGCCTTAGTGTCATCATCCAGAAAAATAGTTCGACGGATCTTTGCTTGTTCTTGCTCCATGCTGTGCCGAAATCTTTGACGAGACTGTTCCAATTTGTTGTCATTGGTACTCATCTTGCCCCGTGGTTTGGATATCGCGTTAGTGGTTCCAGGGAGGATCACAGAGAGAATGTTATTAGCACCGTGGTAGGGTTTTAATTCGCTTAGATGTGCTGTGCGTCTTTCCCTACTGTCCTCTGTCCGCAGCTCTACTATAACGGGCGAAACGAAGCCTGTAACTATATAGGGTCCCCCAAATTTCGGTTCAAGTTTTGCAGCGAAATTGTCCACTGCCTTAGACAGGAGATGCTTCCTCACTAGTACATGGTCGCCTATGACGGGCGTCCAATCGCGGCGCCGTAAATTGTAGTTGTGTTGTTGTTTCTGTGAGGACCTTAGCATGTTGCGCCTTACGATCTGGAATATCTCTTTCAACTCTTTTGCTCGCTCGTCGGGCGATGCACCGCGGGTCCCCGACCCTATTGTCACTTCATCATACAACGCATTGGGTAATCGCGGATTTCTTCCCTGAGTCAGAAATGAAGCCGAATAACCGGTGGATTCCGACTCGCTGGTGTTGAGGGCCAGCATTATTTCCGGAAGTGCCTCATCCCATTTATTATGCTGTTGGCCTGCGACTTGGGCTATCATGGTTTTAAGTGTCCGATTTACCCGTTCGGTGGGGTTTTCTTGCGGCGTATAAGGGGCTGTAAATTGCTGTTTCATCCCCATTTCCGTAAGGTATCTCTTCAGGATTCGGGACGTGAACTGCGTCCCATTATCCGTGACCAATGCCTTCGGCACTCCGTAACGGGCTACGATCCGTTCTCGGATCGCCTTGACGACTCCGTCCGCCGTGGCCTTTCGCAATGGGATCAGTTCGACCCATTTGGAGAAATTGTCGAACAATACCAACAACATGGTATTTCCCCGGGCCGTTCGAGGAAGAGGTCCAACAAAATCCGCGCACAGCAAGGACCAGGGCTCCTCTGGTAGACGAGTCAACATCTTCCCAGCTGGTGGTTGTTGAGAAATCTTATAACGCTGACAGCTATCACATTGCCGTACGTACCTGTTGACATCGCGGGCCATTCCTGGCCAGAAATAACGACTTGCTGTCTTGTTGAGCGTTTTTCGCATACCGAGGTGACCACCCGCAACCTGGTCGTGGGTTTCCATTAATACCCGCTTTCGCTGTCCGGTGGGGACGCATAGTTTCCAGGGGGTGGAATCTTCTTCGTTGGTTTCCCGGGCGAAGTGTCGGTACAATTTGTTGTTCACAATTGCGTAGTCCGCATTGTGTTCTGGCTTTTTCTGGACAGCCTCCATCTTTCCGTCGTACCATGGGCACCTGTCGGCGGATGTTTGGACTAGATGGATAACGGCGGCTGTCGAGAGACGCTTCCTGGTGCCGTCAGTTAAAGTTACTTCCATATTGGTGGCCACATATTCTGGCCGTTGGCTTAGCCCCTTCAAGACGGCGGGCACCACGAAGCTGCGAGTAGCCTCCGTATCTACAATAGCGGAGTGGGGCTGATTGCCTAGTAGTATTCTGGCCTTCAGCTTGTCAGCTTCCCAGGAAAGATTTGTTGCTTGCCCCTCTGTGGAGTTACTACCCCTTTTTTCGGTGCGTGTGTGGCTATCGAGGGCACGGTGGTGTTCGTTTCGGCCTTGCGTTGGTGCATTAGGGATGCTTTCTAGGTCAGCTGCCAACGATAGCAAGTCGTCCAGGCAGCTAAAGTCCTTTCGTCGGATGTACCATTGGTAGTCTGGTAGAGCGTTGCGGAATATTCTTTCCATCTTCTCATCTGGGTTCAGCTGCGCGTGGTGCATCAAGTCTTGTAGGGCTAACACGTAGTCCTTGAAGCTCTCACGTGGTCGTTGGGTGCGCTTACGTATCTCGTCTTCGAGTTTTTCGAAATATCGTGGGGGTAGGAAGAAATTCAGCAGATCCTGTTTAAACTCGGTCCAGTGATTCCATTGCTTACGATTATTTCTCACCCACACCAACGCCTTGTCGCGTAACAGCTCGAACATCAATGGGACTATGTTATCTAGCTTCACCCCATATGCCCCTGCCAGTTCCTCCAGGCCATCTACAAACTTGAGTACGTCCTTGCCACCATCATATTTCAAGCCCCATTTACGTACCCGCTCTATGGTTGCGATTCGGTCATCATTGTCCGATTGCGCCTGACACCTGCAGCCACTGGGTGAGGGCTTCTCCTCCTGGTGATTTACATCTTTGGCTGCCTCGCTACTCCTCACGGGTACTTGTAAGACTGACCCGGGCGAGCTGCTGGTGTTCCATTCGTGGTGCTTTTGCCACTCTAACAGTCGCGCGATGATGTGCTCATCCTGTTCTGTGGTTGCAAATTTGGCGAACCTTTTACGCATCTCTTCTACCGTGCCAGTGGAATCTTGTGTGCACTGGGACAAATAACTCACCAGTTCATCCTTTTTTAAGGTGTAGATCCACGTGGTTTTTACTCCTTCGCGGTGAGCCATACCGTTCAATGTATCAACAGCTGGAGTGGCAAAAGATGTAGTGAGCGGCTGCTTTATTTGCCTAATCGATTACGTTGAGTATGGGTCAGACAACACTTGTCTGTAATAGTTTGTGGACAATTAAGTCCCTGCTCGGGCGCCAATGTAACGACACGGATTTCCGCTCTAATGCTGGGGTAGTTCAGCGGAGTCCAGTGTCCCAAAATAAAACTCGGTTGAGTGTAGATGTGGTAAAGTTTGTTTATTTATCTTCTTAGATCTAGTACTAGCTGACTAGAGGCGGATATTCGGTGGCCCTGATACACCCAGGAATAAGGTCGACCGAAGTTATAGTGCGTTTGCGTTGGAGCTGAGTGGCAGTCCGTTTCGGTGGGTCGGGGTTAGTGTACAGACTCAAATATTCCACAGCACTAGCGACACCTAGGCTTCCGGTCACACTTCTCGAGGATTGAAATTCTCCGACCCACGAGAAATGGTACCTATGCCCTAGCCTCCGTAAGAGTGCGGTGCTCCTATTCTAGTGGACGGCCAATTAGAATAGGAACGCCTGGTATCTGGTTTGATCTCCGGTTGGAATGACATACGCCGTTCCACGCGGGGATGCAAAGCCGGACACTTCTTTTCCTCCGGAGCGTGCGGTATCCCTAGTACTCCGAACTACTCCAGCTACCCTAGTGACCCCTAGCTTCTGGATTTCTTTTCCCACTGGATGACATACGCCGTCCACTGGAAAAGGCAATCTGTTGGCTTGGTTCCCTAAACGTCCTCTCTAGTATTTCTATTAAGTGGATTGCGCCAACTCAATAGTCGTACTACTATGATAATATTACTATGGAATTCACGCTTAGTAATATTACCTTCCTCACTTAGCAGCCAGACACAAAAAGAGAACTCTATGCGTTGTGTTTCGCCTTTTATACCAAATCTCCGCTGCTATGTATTTTACTTCGGTTTTTTTTTATAATGTGTTTGCTTTACTACAAAACAACCACCATATACATGTGCGTACATTGTATCAGCACATCAACCACTCGTAGCTGATGATCATTAATGTGGTTGTTGTACGACAACACAACCACCATATACATGTGTATGCATTGTATCAGCACATCAACCACTCGTAGCTGATGATCATTAACAGTGATCAGCATGCCAATTGTATGGGACATGTAGTATGTGGCTACCGTTACTTATTTACTAAATAACAACGACAGTTCATGCTTATGATATAAATAAGGTATGTATAAAGAATTTAGCGAAAATATGTGCTTAGTAACTAGAATTCATTCTTATAATAATAAAACATTAACGTAAAAATGTATTCATTCCGGTGTCATAAGCTAATTTTACTTATAATACAAATATAAGAATACTGCAAATAAAAGTAACCTGTATTCATTCCAGTATTATAAACTAATTTTCATCTTAATGAACAATGTAAAAATAATGCAAATAAAAGTAATATTGATTCATTGTAAGATAAAGGAATAATATAAAAACAATGCAAATAAAATTATTATTCATCCTTTGGTGCAGCAACTAAGGGGGCATCTTGATGACGTGTGAGCCAAAAACGAAGGCCCTGACTTTTGTCGTCACAATTTGCAATATTCTTAATTATACAGGCCACACGCAGTTGACAAGTAGGAATAGGCCTGCACAAGAAGCGTAAGAGGCAACCAAAGAAACAACTGTTGCAATTAACGGCAACATTTTAGAATTTCCTTTTGCCTTAAATGCAAATTTTTATAAACGAACATTGTCTTGCCATAACGCCTGATCCTTTTTGTCCAACAAAATTTTCTCAATTTTTATCATATTAAATTTAATTAAGATTTTGTGCTGAGATTCAAAATATTTGGGTCAGAAAGACATGGCAAATTTTCCAAGGATCAAGAGAAAATCAGCATATATTTAATGCAAGTCCTTCTAAATTTAATATCAACTTCAAGTATCCTCAATACTTATAGTGGCTTAAGTAGGCGGGGCATTGCCTACTTTTCTTTTTAAATTTCTATGTCACAAAACTTACTTCTCATAAAAAGTTTCATCAAAATCTATTAATTATTAAGGCTTCAAAATATTATAAAGGGTGTTATTTTATGAAGTTTTTTTTATACGAATCACTCTGTTGTCTGACAGCTGTTTTGACAGTTTAAAGTGACGTCTCTACTCAGTATTGTTTGGCAAATCATCATGAACAGGTTAACTCCAGAACAACGCTTCCAAATCGTGGAAATTTATTTTCAAAAACAGTGTTCAATTAAAAATGCTTATAGAGCACTTCGTGAATTTTATGGTGCACATAATCGTCCGTCTGAGACCACCATAAAAAACGTAATTACCAAATTTCGGTCTACATTCACTCTTTTGGATGCCAAGCCACCGCAAAGAATGAAAAGAGTGCGTACAGAAGAAAATATTGCTGTCGATTCGTCGTCGTGCGCAAGAAGTTGGACTTTGTCCATCGACTTTATGGAAGATTTTGCGTAAGGATTTGGGTTTGGTGCCATACAAAATTCAATTGGTGCAAGAATTAAAGCCACACGATCATCGTATGCGCCGTGAATTCAGTAATTGGTCGCCTAATCAATTAGACGAAGATCCGCTTTTTTACCGCAAAAATTCTCTCCGCAGTGATGAGGCGCATTTTTGGTTGAATGGATATGTGAACAAGCAAAATTGCCGTATTTGGAGCCACAGATAATTCACACGCCGTTCAAGAATTACCAATGCATCCCGATAAATGTACTGTTTGGTGCGGTCTATGGGTCCTTTAAAAATGAGGAAGGACGACGCGTTACCGTGAATGGAAGTCGATACAGAATCATGATCAATGAATTTTTGGTGCCAAAACTTCAAAATATGGATGTAAACGAAATGTGGTTTCAACAGGATGGTGCCACTTGTCATACTGCGGGCGAAACCATGGACTTATTGAAAGAACATTTCAACGACAACATTATTTCGAGAAATGGACCGGTGAATTGGCCTCCGCGTTCGTGTGATTTGACGCCACTCGATTATTTTTTGTGGGGTTACCTGAAATCATTGGTTTACGTGGATAAACCAGCAACGATTGACGCTTTGGCAACCAGTATTCAACGTGTCATTGCTGAAATACGCCCTCAAATGCTTGAAAAGGTGGTCGAAAATTGGACCTCCAGAATGACCTTTGTGCAAAATAGTCGTGGTGGCCATATGCCCGAAATTATATTTAAATGTTAAATGACAAGAAATTATCTACCAAATAAAAAATTTTTTTTTGGCCATTTCATAATTTGGCATGTGTTTTATTTAAATTTCAAATCAGCAAGCTCTTATAAAAACACCCTTTATATGTATACAAACTAGTCGTGGCACTGCCCACTTCTTCCTTACTTCACTTCTGGATTTCATAAATTTTTGGGCGAAAAAATTATAACAAGTAAAGTTTGTTCATTAATATAAAATTAATAACATCGAAATTATAGGTGTTCAAAAAAAATTGGCCACGCCCACCGCCTATGCAATGCAAATCTTTTTTCTAAAATTTCTTCTATACCAGCAAACGTTTCCCAGCAAGCAGTTTGTGGAATAAAAAAATGAGTTTCTTTCAAATTGGCCACGCCCACCAGCCATAAAATTCAAATTCATTTATTTTTTTTTTAGCCTAAAATCTTTTCTGCAAAGATAAACTTTTTCAAATTTGTTATATATTTTGCAAATATAAATTATGTATGAATTTCTATTTTATTAGTCGAACTTTCTTATATACAAATTATATTACAGGATGTTAATTTTTCCAACGGGCTCAAGTTCAAATCTGCGAAACTCCAAATTATTTTTTTTCATTTTTATTTAATAAATGAATTTGTTCAAATTCTATTTAAATTATGTATGAATTTTTATTAGTCGAACTTTCTTATGTAAATTGTTAATTTTTTTTTTTCAACGGGCTCAAGTTCGAATCTGCATGACTGCAAATGATTTTTTATTATTTTATTAATAAATGAACTTGTTCAAATTCTATTTATTATATTTTATATTAAGATTGGAATATTAAGAATATTTTCAATAATCATCAAACCAGCAGAACGGATCAGTACTGATTTCGAGGCCTCGTAATCATTACTGATCCGTTCTGCTGGTTTGATGATTATTGAAAATATTCTTAATATTTCAATCTTAATATAAAAAAATAAAATAAATAGAATTTGAACAAATTCATTTATTAATAAAATAAAAAAAAATCATTTGCTGTCATGCAGATTCGAACTTGTGCCCGTTTGAAAAAAAGGAACAAATTCTATTTACATTAAGAGTGGAATATTTTAAGAATATTTTCCATAATCATCAAACCAGCAGAACGGATAAGTACTGATCTCATCAGCGTTCTTTGTTCAATTTTTCAACTTTCGCAAGTGGTGCTAGTTAGCAGGAATATCAATGAATTTTAACGAAAATTGAATATGAGAAGTTCCCACATTAATTTTTTTAAGTTATTACTTTTTGGTTAGTACGAAATTCCCCAACCCTGACGATTAATATTCCCAATATTCCATATATCTCTTTCCAAATTATGTATGAATTTTTATTAGTCGAACTTTCTTATGTAAATTCTTAATTTTTTTTCCAACGGGCTTAAGTTCGAATCTGCATGACTGCAAATGATATTTTATTATTTTATTAATAAATGAATTTGTTCAAATTCTATTTATTATTATTATTTTTTTATATGCATATTTTTTATCTTTCCTTAATATTCCACTATTAATGTAAATAAATAGAATTTGAAAAAATTCATTTCTTAAATAAAAAAAAAATAATTTGCAATTTCGCAGATTTGAACTTGAGCCAGTTGAAAAAAATTTTCAAATTGTATTAAAGTCAATGCCGCTATATTTTATATGGATCACTGGATCATGTAAAAATTTAACTCGCCTCTCACTTATCATCCTTGCATTCACTTAAATTTTAAAATTTCCGCTAATAAAATTTAAAATTTTCAAAAAAAAGAAAAATCGAAAAGTTACTGGTTTTACCCCGTTTTGAAAAAAAATCAAAAATATCGGTCTGCAGTTGCCAGGAGTGAAGAAAACACTCTTTAATTGAGGAGAAGAACAACAACAAAAATGGGAATTGATGAATAATAAATATTATTTTTTTATACAAATAGAATTTCTCTTTATTTTCTGAACAGACCTCGTTTATGTACACGTGGGTGTATTCGTAATATTCTGTAACGTTAAGTAGCAGTACTCGAACAAATAGCATATTTTTTGTATAGGCGTGGCTCCGCCCACATTTCTAATGTAACGCTCAACTGTGGCGCATTGAAAATTTAATAGGAATTATTTTAAAAAAGCTGAAAAGTAGGCAACGATTTGCCAGTAAAAGCACAAACAAACAGTAATTAAACTCCAGAAAATCTTTTAATAAAGGGTGTTTTTTTTGTAGAGTGTCACAAGTTTAATTTAAAATAAAACAAGGAAATATATTTTTAACATCAATGAAAGGGCGTTTAATGGGAAAGAAAATTTTATGAAATTAATGCTTAAATACGATTTCTGTCATGAAGGCAGAACAACAACTAAAAAATTCTTCCACAAAGTGGAAGGCCACAAGCCAAGTGGCTGAGAACGGCAACGACGAATTATTGATTGATTAGATGCTTCACAGCGCACTCTACGGCGTCTCACGGGCTGCACATTAACAGTGTGCAGTAAATGTGGTCCTAAAACGATTTAATTTTTTTTTTCAAATGAGCCGCTCTGAAGGACGATTATGTACGCCATAAAATACAATAAGTGCACGATGAGTTTGACGAATAGAGCAATTATTTCGATTATAAATTCAACAATTTGCACAGGTTGCTCGGGTGCTGTGACACTCTAAAAAAACACCCTTTATAAAAAAAATTATATGTTTTAAAATATATTTTTTATGATCCAGATTCTATCAAACTATGCAAATTCCATTGTCTTGAATTGCATTTAACCAAAATTTATCACTTTAAAATGATTGAAACTTTTCTATGTGTTTCGATTGAAGTTGGAAACTTTATTTGTTTATTTATCTGCTTCTTGCCACTGTAAATCCAAAGTATCCTCCTCTCGGTTCAGTATTTATATAACATAGACACACACACACACAAACGCACGAGTACGTACTTCAGCTTGTATTACATCTAACGACATTGATGGTCTTGTGAATCACAACGATTTAGACATGAAAATAAAAATATAAAAAAAAAATAAATAAAATAAAAATGAAAAGCTCAAAAGCCAAAATATCAAACGCCCAAAGCAAAATACTAAAAAAAAAAAATCTGATCTGATGTGAAGCTACTTGTGTAACGAAGAAAATTTATATGGGTGTGTGTGTGTGTGTGTGTCTTAACGTTCATGAGTATATTATGAATGAGCAAGTGACTGACTGACTGACTGACTCTGGCTGTCGGGCTCTTTGGCAAAGGGAAACTTTTTTTATAATACAGCAGCAACAGCAACATGTAGCAGCTGCTGCTGCTGCTGCATGAATGTAGCGAAGGATGAATGGAATTGAGATGTATGGATGAATGGATGGATATGTGATACCCAACAGATGCTTGATGTTTATGTGTGAACTAAAACAACAACAGCAACGGCAACAATAAATTGTTTACCAAATTCTTGTTTTATACACTTTTTTTTATTCTTTTTACAAACAATAATGGCATTTTGACACCCAGCTTTTGCAACACACTCGCACATAGAGAAATTATATAAATACTCGTACTGCACACGCACACGTACAGCAACTTTGGCACTCATTGATGACAACTTCTTTGCAAGTTTACAACACGATTTGTAGGTTTGTCGGTCCTGAAATGATGTCTATAACAAGTTTAATACCAAGTGTACTTGGATTTATTTATTTTATTTTACTTCTTTTTTTATCGCTCTCTCTTTCCTTTTTGCTTCCTTTGTCGTTGTAAATTATTATTGCCTTGGTGAGTTATCCGGTAACTTTAGAATGTTGTTTCACTGGCAGGCAAATGTTCGATATTTTAGCATATGTTTTGTGGAAATTATGAAAAGTTATTTCATGGTGAACTAAAGCATCACTAGGGAAAGTTTAAATTACATAATAATTATCAGTCGAACTCAAGGCTGCTTGGAAAGTGTGAAACAGCGCAATAATTTATTTTGTCGTATAATAATATTTTACTATAGTGAATTTTAAAATATAACTCACTGAAAAATTCTTTGATATGCGTTTTTTAGCGAATAAGCCCACTGTGCACAAGTACTGCTTGCTCAGACATGTTTGATATTTGAATTTTTTAATTTAATAATATTTAAAAAATTGGAATTATTGGGCCCTATTATGAATGACGACATCGACGCGACAATTTTTTTCTGTCAAGGCTATAGAAAACAAGTAAAAACGTTATATTCGACCGGGTCGAATCTTAAATACCCTCCAAATATTTAGTAAGTGAATTTGAAATGTTTAACTTGGTGGGACAGAGTTCCTTTATATAATATCGTACGTCAACGCCCACCAAAGGGGGCGGGGTTTAAAAATATACAATATCATGTTTTCCACAGACGAACGTATGGGCATTGCTAGACCGTCTTAGTCTAGCAATGCGTGACTAAATTGTGAAGTCATCACAATTCTCTTTGGAGGCTATAAAAACTGTTTTTTGGCGGGGTCGCTCTGGCAAGGGCTGTGGGGGAAACATTTCACCTTTGTCATAAAACTCTAAAAATAAATGCTTGGGATGATTATATACAAAATTTAAAATAAAAATTTTTTTTTGATAGGGTCATTTAGCGGGCAAAGGGGGAGGAGGGGGTAGGGCAGCAACAGGCAGTCATAGAACTCTAAAGATAAATGCTTGGGATGATTATATACAAAATTTAAAATAAAAATTTTTTTTTTGGTAGGGTCATTTAGGGGGCAAAGGAAGAAGCGGGGGGGGGGGGCTAGGGCAGAAATCGGCAGTCATAAAACTCTAAAGATAAATGCTTGGGATGATTATATACAAAATTAAAAAAAAAAAAATTTTTTTGGTAGGGTCATTTAGGGGGCGAAGGGGAAGGAGGGGGTAGGGCAGAGTAGTACCAGGTTTCGTCTCAGCTTCGTCATTAAAGCTTAAAAGTGTTATTTTTAAGGAATGTAGGCTTAAGTAAAACAATTTGTTAAATTGTTATGCTATTTTTGCCTATAATAACGCCCACTGAAGTGGGCGGGGTCAAAAAATATTTTTATTTTATTTAATGGCTCCAAGCTTAAGGCGTTGGACCGTATTTGACATAAAAATATATCATTTGCTTAACAAAATAACCAAAAAACTATAAAAATTATGTTGTTTTTTCTGGGTTGGTTTAGTTCTTCTTAGGGGAACTTTTTTCCCTCTTGCCCGATTTAGCCCATCTAAGTTAAGTTAAGTTCGACTTAACCTGCTCTAAGTTTTAAAATATATTTATGCCAAATTTCAAGAGTCTAGCTCTTTTCGTTTGGACTGAATCGTGATTTCCACAGACGGACGGACGGACGGACATGCTCAGTTCGTCTTAGATTTCATCACTGATCAAGAATATATATACTTTATGGGGTCTGAGATGGATATTTCGATGCGTTACAAACGGAATGACAAAGTGAATATACCCTCCAAATTCTTTTTTGGAGGGTATAAAAATTTGTCGCTTGTCCAGTCTTTTTCGTCAGCAACTGACTACTATTGACATCAAGAATGATAAAATAAAGATTACGCCACCAAGCTGAAATAAAAATACTCTTCTGCGCATGAAGGAACTCTGACGTCACTCAACATGTTCTGATTGGCTAATAAAATTCAGCTGGAGAACTATTATGTTATTATAAAAACAGGACAGTGGGGCAAATTGCAATTTTTCAAATTAAATTTATTTGATTATAAACAATTTTAAAAAAATTTTTTTTTTATTTTCCACTTTCTTATTTCAAATTGTTAATTTATAGTTATTTTGCATAAATATTGAACGCAATTGCTAATTATTTTTCTTTTTTCCCCATTCAAAACAAATTTGTTTGCTTGCAAAATATCAGCCATAACTTCCTTTGAGCTTCATCTCTTGGAAAACCATAAAATGACACAGCTTTTTGAAAACAAAAAAAAATTTTGATAAAAATATTACATTTTAACACAATTATTTCTCACTTGTTTTTTTGCTGTTACTTTGTTTGCAATTGCCCACTGCACATTTCATGCTTGCTCTTTTTGTTCTCTTTTCTCTTTAATTTAGGTTTTTTGTTTACAGTTTATGAGCTTTAAAAATCAAGTTTTAATAAGTTTTTTACACTTTATGCTAGAGTTAATGTTGACATCGTCGACGGCGTCAAATGTCAAAAAAAAAGTTGAATCGTATGAAATTGTATGAGAGCAGTTAATCTCAACGCGTTGCAACGCCGTAAAAGTTCAATCTATTTCAACATTTTCGGCGTTGAAACGCAGTCAACGGCGTCGACATTAACTCTAGCAAAAACTAAACTAAACTAAAACTAAGTAAACTCTAGTTTTTACTTAATAATTATTTTAATATATTTATTTTAAATTATAACACAATTTATTATAAAATATAACACAAAACTTGCACTTTCATAAATCCGATTTCATTTGCTTCTTGGAAATCTCTCTGAGTAAATTGGAAATCTCTCTGAGTAAATTGTGTGAAGAGTTGCCAAATATAGCATAAAATATTAATTTTGTACAAGGAAGTATTAGTTTGGCATATAATAAACATTTGGCAATCTCTTCGAGGGAACAAATACGTCATCAAACGGTAAATCATGCGCAAGGCGTAATCTTTATTTTATCATTCTTGATTGACATGCTCTTTCGATATTATATGCCCTAAAGTATGCTAAGAAATTGTCAAGAGTAATTAATTGTTATCGACAACTTGTAGCCAAGGATAATTTTTTACTGTCGGGTTGATGTGACGTCGACGTCGTCATTCATAATTGGGCCAATTGAAAAATTTTCGGATATGAATTTTCTAAGCGACTTTTTTTTTATTACCAAAGAAAAAAAATTTTTTTTTTTTAAATAACGAACACTACCCGCGAAGCGATTTGCTTGTCTGCGGAAAACACCCAGAGTCTCCGGCGGGAATCGAACCCACGGCCATTGGACTGACAGGCTAGTAGTATTGCTACCCATCCGCCAGAGATGTACTCTAAAGAGTTTAAAGAGTTTTCACTGTGTTCAAACTCTACCACTAGAGGACGCCACGTACGTTTTTGTTATTTTAAAAAATAACCACGCAAATGCGCTACAAATTATTGTAAAGGGTCCGGCATCTAACGTTTTTTTATCAACTAGTGCTTATTTCGTGAATGGTAACACTTAGCTCATGTCTGATTTGACAGATAATTAGTTTTATCCTTCCGCTGAACGAATATGGTTGTGTATACGTTACGTTTTCGCTTCGCTAAGTGGGCCTGCGATCGACTTACAGAAGATGCCGATTTAGCCAAAAAAAATCATCTTTTCAGATGAAGCTCCTCATTTTGATCTTGGCGGGTATGTAAACAAGCAAAATTGTCGCATTTGGGGCACCGGAAACCCGCACGCATACATTGAAAAGCCGACGCACCCAAAACGAGTCACAGTTTGGTGCGGATTTTGGTACAGACGCACAATAGGGCCATGTTTCTTCGAAAATGAGCAAGGAGTGACCGTTACCGTCAATGGCGATCGTTATCGGGCCATGCAGCCATTTGAATGAAATTATTTTCCATTATTAACCGGAAGGATTGTACTTTCAAATAAAAAAAATTTGAGAAAAAATTCTGTAGTTTTTTTTATAGCATTAAAAAAAAAGTTATTTGGCGGCCCCTGTATAATTATTATGCCAACACCAATTTTAATGCGTTCAATAACTTCGATTACAAGTGGAATGTTCAAGAAAAAAAAATTACGGCCAAGTTAGCAGGGCACATAAAACTCCTCGTTACGTAACAAATAATAAAACGATAAACAAGATTTCATTTGATTCTTAATTAAGTGACGGCACTTCATTAAGCCATAATACAATATGCACACACAGGAACACTCAAACACACAAACACACTGTGATGTGTGCTCTGGATAAATATTTTCGTACTTTGAATATTAATAGAAAAGTTTTTTAATCTCCATTAGAAACTCGTAAATGACTATCTGATGATGGCTTTGTATCTCATACTTATTTGCTACAGTCTTACTTTTATATGTACGTAAGTAAGCAGACGTATACAAACATACGAGGTCTGTTCAAGAAAAAAAATTTTTTTTTTTTTTTTTTAGGAGTAGGACCAGCACTCAGGGGATGACCCCTATATATGCAATGCATTGCGCCGGAACTGAAAACGAGGGGATAGTATTGAGGGGACATATTGGGAAAGATGAGAAGATAGACATTTTTTTTTTTTAGCTTTTTCAACTTTTTACTTCGCCGGCTAATTTTTGCTACAGGGCCGACGAAGGTGGGTGCTGTTACTCTGCTCTTTTAGTACATGATGGTGTCAGTCGCTGCCAATTATGTTCAGTGACCAGTGACTGTGGCTTCATCATTGAAACAGGCTTGGCAACAACTAACACAACCACGCACTAATGCCGATCAGAAGAACTCAACACAATATTTCATGACTCAGCGCGGTCTCGAACTCACGACCCTCCGCTTCATAGTCTCGTGTTCTACTACTTCAGCCAACAGCACCCACGCATTGAAAAAAACCAATAGCTGTGAAAGTCAATAGTGCTGTTGGCTGAAGTAGACTAAGTACCCGAAAATTCCAGGTTCGATTCCGCACTTTGCCATGAATATAGCGTCGAATTCTTCTGATCTGCAGTTGGTTGCTTTAGTTGTTGTTGGCCTGTTTCAGTGGCAAAGCACTGGTCACTGGTCATAACTGACAGCGATTGACAATATCATGTATTAAATAGCAGACGGTTTTGTAAAAAAAATTCACCAACTCCAAAAAAAAAAAAAATTCTCCTCCTCTTTCTTCATCTATTCTATCAATAATATTCCCTCCTTTCGAGTTCCGCCTCCATATGATGATGCGTATGTAAGGACCTTCCACTGAGTGCTGGTCTTACTAAAAATGTATTAGAATTGATGCGAGAATGGGAACAAGAAATACTGCCACAAATGCATTGCATCTGGGGAGAACCGCTTTGAAAGGGACAAACTGGAAATAGATGAATAAATAAATATATTTTGAACAGACCTCGTACATAGACTCATGCTTTCATTTTATTTGAAGTAGTTTAGTTTATTTAAAACTGATGACGTGTGCTGCTTGTGCTGCCGTTGCTGCAGACGAATATGATTATGCTCCTTTAAAGTTTCATATGACAATTATATACGAAATACATTATAATTCTATAACATGTTGTTTAATATTTTTTATTTCAACTCTACTGGGATTCTTTTTTTCCTAAACTAGTGTGTGTATTTTGTACATATGAGTACTTGCATATAAACTAAAGAAAATGATACGGCTACATCCTCCTCAGGAGACATTTTATGCATAAGAGTCTAAAACAGGCTGCATGCTAATGAAATCCAATATTCTTAATATGGGCTCTCCCCCTCTCTCTATCTCTCTGTCTCCTTCTGAAATATAAAATCAATTCAAAATGCAAAATTATATTTTTGGGTTAAATGGCAAGTCAAGTGCTTGAAGGAAAACAAAATTTATTTCCTAGAATAAAAACTAATTAGATTTATAATAAAAATATTATTAGTTGCCAATTGAAGATTTATTTTTGAAAGAAACCAGATGGCATTGATTTGCCAGCAAAGTTGTTGTTAACAAGCAAATAAACAACTTTATTAAAATTATAATCAAGTGTTGGCAATTATGAAACCATAAATAATCTTTCAATATAAATCCTCAGCATAATCGAAAAGTTAAAGAATGTTTGTGAAAGAATAAAAAGAACCAACATAAAAAATAAGAAATATTGTGGAAAAAAATCGCATTTTCCACGGCATAATAAAGTTGTGTAAGCAAGAGCAAGATGACATAAAAAATATTTGAGAATAAATTTGATTTAAGGCGACTTGCAGAACACCCGCTATGCAGCTATAAATTAATAGCACTCAATATAAATAATGATGCATTCCTTTTTGGCAAACCACATGCGGCTAGTTTAATATTAATAAATGTGTTCTTTTCTAAAAATCTTGCCTTACGAATAGGCAATACTTTTTACATATTACTTGCACCCTTTTTTATATTTAAACATAAACTTGCTAAAAGTTATATTTCGGGTAAAAACTGATGTTTGCAAGACTGCATTTGCAAGCACCAAATTAAAAGGCACATTTTTTTCTAATTTTCTTTTGCTGTTAATTGGACCGCATCTCATCCTAAACTTAAGTCAAGTTCATAATTTCTTTGAAAATATCACTTTTTTTAACACTTTTTCATAAAAGGAAAATTTTTTTTAGTGTATGCGATTTTTTAATACAACATATTTTGAAACTCCCATGAGATTTTCTTTAATTGGTACATATATTTTAGAAAAGAACATTGGCATTGGAAATGGGTAGATTATATCTAACACTCTTTCAGAAAAGTGCAATTTTTATATACATTATTATGCATATATTTAAGAAAAGAACATAAACAAATTAAATAAGTAGATTATATCTAACACTTTTTCAGAAAAGTGCAACTTTTATATAATATATGACACGAACTTTGAATCCCACATATGACTTTTTAAATTGCTGCATATATTTTAGAAAAGAACACAAATATGTAAAACGGGTAGATTATATCTATCACTTTTTCAGAAAAGGGCAATATTTAAACAACATATGACACTTTTGGAAGCATTATATTTTGAAAACCACTTGCGAAAATTTTTTAAATTGATCCGTATATTTTAGAAAAAAAAAACATAAATATATAAAATGGGTGGATCATATCTTACACTTTTTCAGAAAAGTGCAACTTTTATATAATATATGACACGAACTTTGAATCCCACATATGACTTTTTCAATTGCTGCATATATTTTAGAAAAGAACACAAACATGTAGAACGGGTAGATTATATCTATCACTTTTTCAGAAAAGGGCAATATTTAACCAATATATGACACTTTTGGAACCATTATTCTTTGAAACCCACTTGCGAAAATTTTTAAAATTGATCCGTATATATTAGAAAAGAATATAAATATATAACATGGGTGGATCATATCTTACACTTTTTCAGAAAAGTGCAAGTTTTGCATAATATATGGCGCGAACCTTAAACCCCACATGGAATTTTTGAAATTGGTGCTTATATTTTAGAAAAAAACATAAACATGTAAAATGGGTAGATTATATCTAACACTTTTTCAGAAAAGTGCAACTTTTATATAATAAATGCCATGTACTTTGAATCCCACATGCACTTTTTTAAATGGGTGCATATATTTTAGAAAAGAACATTGGCATATAAAATGGGTAGATTATATCTAACACACTTTCAGAAAAGTGCAATTTTTATATACATTATTGTGCATATATTTAAGAAAAGAACATAAACATATTAAATAAGTAGATTATATCTAACACACTTTCAGAAAAGTGCAACTTTTATATAATATATGACACGAACTTTGAATCCCACATATGACTTTCTAAATTGCTGCATATATTTTAGAAAAGAACACAAATATGTAAAACGGGTAGATTATATCTATCACTTTTTCAGAAAAGGGCAATATTTAAACAATATATGACACTTTTGGAAGCATTATATTTTGAAACCCACTTGCGAAAATTTTTTAAATTGATCCGTATATTTTAGAAAAAAACATAAATATATAAAATGGGTGGATCATATCTTACACTTTTTCAGAAAAGTGCAAGTTTTGTATAATCTATGGCACGAACCTTAAACCCCACATGAAATTTTTGAAATTGGTGCTTATATTTTAGAAAAAAACATAAACATGTAAAATGTGTAGATTTTTCAGAAAAGTGCAAAATTTAAACAATATATGGCACTTTTAGAAGCAACATATTTTGAAACTCAGTTGTGACTTTTTTTAATTGATGCATATATATTAGAAAAGAACATAAACATGCAAAATGGGTAGATTATATCTAACACTTTTTCATAAAAGTGCAACTTTTATATAATAAATGGCACGTACTTTGAATCCCACATCCGATTTTTTAAATTGGTGCATATATTTTAGAAAAGAACATAAATATGTAAAATGAGTAGATTATATCCAACACTTATTCATAAAAGTGCAACTTTTAAATAATATATCACACTTTTTCAAGCAACATTTTTTGAAAAACACGTGTAATTTTTTAAATTGGTGCATATATTTTACAAAAGAACATAAACATGTAACACTTTTTGTGAAAAGTGCAACAACGTACACGTACTTTGAATCCCACATGCGATTTTTCAAATTGGTGCATATGTTTTAGAAAAGAACATGGATATATAAAATGGGTAGATTATATATAACACTTTTTCTGAAAAGTGCAACTTTTTATTAACTAATATATCACACTTTTTCAAGCAACATATTTTGAAACTCACTTGAAATTTTTCTTAATTGATATTTTAAAAAAGAACATAAATATATAAAATGGGTGGATCATATCTTACACTTTTTCATAAAAGTGCAAGTTTTATTTAATATATGGCAAGTACTTTGAATCCCACAAGCGATTTTTTAAATTGGTGCATATATTTTAGAAAAGAACATAAACATGTTAAATGGGCAGATTACATTTAACACTATTTTAGAAAAGTGCAACTTTTAAATAATATATGACACTTTTTTATGACACAGTTTGTGACTCACAAGCGATTTCTTTTAAATTGGTGTATATATTTTGGAAATGAACACAAAAATGAGAGTAGATTAAATGTAACATTTTTCCACAAAAGTAAACATGATAAGCAAGTCTCAATGCAACGTTATAGATATAAACAGACTTAATTCAAAATAAAGAAATTATTTCTGCTCAGTTAAAATTATAACAAAGTCATCACTTTGCAGCTAGTGGCAAGAAAAGTATGTAAAAATTATTGCCTATTTAAAAGGCAACACTTTTTTTTAGATCATAGAAAACTCCATTAATGTCTTGAAGTGACATTTCATCGCTTGCCAAGCTGGTAACACACACTAACCAATCTCATGTTTTCACAGCATAATGAAATTGTTTAAATCTCATATGGTTGTTGTTGCGAAACCCAGCACAGACTTTTTAAGCTTAAAGCCGTTACCAATGGAATAATAAACACATTTTCTACATTAAAAAAAAAAAGAAAAAGAAAAACTTACTTAACTCCTTTAAAAACAAACTAAAATTGGCTGGGAAAATGGCAACAGAAAATAAGTGGTTTGTTTGTGAAAAAAGAAAGAAAAAAAAGAAAGCAGCTCCAATAGGAAAAATCAAGCATAAAGAAGCAGAGCAGAGGCAAACATATAAAATGAGTAAAGAATTCTTGTTGCTCTTCAGCGGCACAAAGTAGAATCATTCAAGTTGAACAACTATCAAACTCTACTACTTTACAGTAATTTTCCTCCTTTTTTTTTTTTTGAAGTACTGAAGTTAAAACGTTATGCATGTCGAAATTATACTGAAGCACAAAAGTTTGTACACACCTTTGCAAAACATTCGGGCCAGCAGTGAATTATTAAGAATATCCTTGATGGTGTATTTTACAATAATTTCTACACAAACAACATTGCTGTGCAAAATATTAAAACGGGGTCCAAAAATGGATTTTTTTTGAAATGAAGTTCCTTATGGGACAATGCGGAGGAGTGGTACCCTAACCATCCGTAACGTAAGATTTTTTGTTTCTAAATCAATGCTTATCCCATATCGTCCCAGAGATTTTTTTTTGAATAAGTTTATAAAACTTCGTAGTTAAATGGTAAATTGATGCCAGAAAATACGAATCAGATGTCCGAATTTTTTTAAAAATTGTCAATCAAATTTTTTTTTACCAATTTTCATTAAAAATTTTCATAAAAATTTTTGTAAAAATTTTTGTAAATATTTTCCATAAAAATTTTCATAAAAAATTTTTTTAAAAATTTCATTAAAATTTTTTTTAAAATTTTCATTAAAAATATTTTTAAAAATTTTCATTAAAAATATTTTTAAAAATTTTCATTAAAAATTTTTTTAAAAATGTTCATTAAAAATTTTTCTAAAAATTTTCATTAAAAAGTATATGTTCTTAGTCTTTCCTAAACAGAGAAAAAAATTTGAAATGCTTGAAATTTACTGTTCGAAAAATCGAACACTGGGACGAAATGGGTTAAGACGTATGAGTAATACGATTCCATACAAACAAATATTAATCATACGCAGCCGTGCCGTGACAGAATTCTATTTCGTTTGGCAACAAAATTTATTCTGTATTTTCGTTGGTCGGCGAAAAAAATAAAAAATCATAATAAAAAATGTATAGCCGAATAATTATTTTCTCTATACCTCGAATAGAATTTAAAATTAATATTTTTATAATAGGGAACTTCATTTCTATTCGGTGTCCCACGACAGCACACATCTCTTTTTTTATTTTCTGGCTGGAAGTTCTATTTAATTGGAAGCGGCAGTTGATATTTTCTTAAGAATCGATATTTTCGATTTAATTTTTTTGTCATGTTGTAACCTTCTCTCCCCCCTTCAAGTCCTTGTAGGAGTTTACAGCAGGCTGGCAGCCACTATACTAGTAGTCAGTGGCGTTGCACTTTTCTCTCTCACTGCATGCCTGTGAAATAGGTGTTTTTTTTTTTTTTTTTTTTATGTGTGTGTGTGTGTGTGTGTGTGTGCTCATGTATATATTTTGTGATACTTATGCAACCAATGCTTAAAGCTAAAGCATTACCACACATTTAAGTGGCTTGTATACTTCATCGTAAATTTGTTTATTTTTTTCTCTCTTGCCTCCATCTTCACCATATCAGCCTTTACCACCGCTCGCATTCATATACAAATAAAAATGTATATAAAAAAAAAAGGAATAGAAATTGTATGGATGCCTGTTTCAGTTGCAAGTTGCAACAAGTAGCAGCAAGGAATCTAAAAAAAATATATATATGAAACCAAACAGGAATCGATTACATTTTCTACGTTTGTTTGCTGTTTTATTTTATTCATTTTTTTGTTAAAGAAACAAACAAACAAAAATACTGTAAGAATCTGTAAAGAAGGAAAGAAAGAATGAAGAGAAAAGTGTAAAACTTGTAATAAAAATCTGTGATGAAATGGAACTTTAAACTGACTTAAATACAAATAAATGCTCTTGAAATGATGAGGCAGCAAACGGCAGTATTCAGAAGGGGCTACACGTGCACAAATAATTTTTGTAGATCTGAAACTCTGGCTGTGTATTGAAGGTTGTCAGTAGAGTTCCGAAAGTGCTTATTACACTCATGCAGTGTAATGCATGAAAAGTCAGCTGAATTTCGTGCGAGTTAAACAATCGCAAAGATTAAAATTGTTTTGTGTAGAAGAGTTGCTAGAGTGAAAACACCAGAACTGTGGGTATTGCAACAAAACTTTCTTACACTTACGTAGCATTTATATTCACGCACACACACACACACACTTATGCACTAAAAGTTATGCGGTTTATGTAAAATTCCAATACCCTTGTTGCATTAAATGTCAACATTTAAAGCTGCACCATTTCTATTTTATTTTTTCATTTTTTGTTTCCTTTCTTTTATTGCCAGTCAGTTTGCCATTCGTTTTTATGTCGCTGCCTGTTGCAATGGAAATTTAATATGAAAAAAAAGGGAAAATGTATTTTTTAAGGTGTGACATGTTTATTGTTAAAAGAAACCAGTTAATATAAATTAAAAATTTATGAAGACATCCGTTTTTATTAAGTTTGTTGAAAGCAATAAAACTGCATTTTAAATACTTTGAATTTAGTTGGCACAGCCAAGACTTAATACATTCAATAATTTAGGTTAAATAAAAATGACTTAAACATAATTGACCTATTAAAGCAATAATTAAATTATTTAAATTATTAACTCCCACAGATCGTGTAAGAGAGAAAAAAAACTGGAGATTTACAGAAAATCTAAAAGTTTTTTTTTAGAAAACAGGAATACAATTTTTTTCAAATAGTATATAAAATTGTGG
Organism: Linnaemya tessellans; assembly: GCA_951800035.1. Lineage (NCBI taxonomy): Eukaryota > Metazoa > Arthropoda > Insecta > Diptera > Tachinidae > Linnaemya > Linnaemya tessellans. Next base: position 119,231,285 of record OX637534.1, on the reverse strand, counting down.
CTTAGAATCTGATGTAATGAGGTCCTTTGAAAATCTAGCCAGCGGCGGATTATCAATTAAGAAATTATAAAAAGAATATAAGTCGACAGTGGGCCCATCTGGCGTACATCCTACGATAATCCTTCTCCCCATGCTGGCATGGACAGTAACGCGTCAGGTATGCTATTACGTGGATGACTGTAAACATTGTGTCACTAAACATGCTAGATCATGATCGGGCATGCATTGCATCTTAAGAGTATTAAAATTTATCATATTCTTATGAACCCGTTTAGCTATTAGGCCGTTGTTGAGTGCAACAATCTCTGACAGTGTCGGCCTAAAATTCAATGCATGTAAATGGCAAATGCTGCTGGCGTCTGCAAAAAGAAAGAGAAGGACAAAGGACATACACCTAAACCAGTAGAGCTTATAAAACGAATTTTTAATTTCTTAGCAACTCTGGATCATAAACGCAGTTGCTCAATATTTTCCAGTCAATGCCTCAAAGGTGGTTAATGTCTAGTAAAATATCGTCCTCAAACAAGCGAGATCTTGGCCGGATGGAAAATATGATCCTGCATATCCTGCATTCAATATCATCTGTAACTCCAAGCTGCTCGAAATGCCCTCAAAAGCTAGAGAGCCTTAGCAAGACGTCCAGGAAATTTTCTAATTTGGGTCTGCTTAGTTTCAGTAACAACTTAAATTTTCTTCGTTCGATTCACCCCACTAATCCTTTGTTGTCCTGTCAACAGTATTAGTATTTCATTGTTTGCTATAGACAATTTTTACATAATTCAGTAACTCCATTCCCGCTGCCTTGGAAAACTTTGCCTCTATAACGTTCTGGCCTTGTTCGCCATTTAAAATTACTCCTTTGAGAGCCGAAACCCGATCAAGAGGTCTATGTTTGTTGTGAGTGCTGTTGGCTGAAGCAGTAGAACACGAGACTATGAAGCGGAGGGTCCTGAGTTTGAGCCCGCGTTGAGTCATGAAATATTGTGTTGAATTTTTCTGATCAGCATTAGTGCGTGGTTGTGTTAGTTGTTGCCAAGCCTGTTTCAATGATGAAGGCATAGTCACTGGTCACTGAACATAATTGGCGGCGACTGACACTATCATGTACTAAAAATCAGAGTAACAGCACCCACCTTCGTCGGCCCTGTAGCAAAAATTAGCCGGCGAAGTAAAAGATTGAAATAGCTACAAAAAAACTGTCTTGTCTCATCTTTCCTAATCTGTCCCCTCTATACTATTCCCTTGTTTTCAGTTCCGGCGCAATGCATTGCATATATAGGGGTCATCCCCTGAGTGCTGGTCCTGCTCCTAAAAAAAAAAATTAAAAATAATCTCCTATTTCCGTTATTACCGTAATTGGTTCTAGAATTTTTTTTTGCGTTAAGAAATTACAAAAATTATTTACACTGTGCAAATCTGCATAAAAATACCTTTTAAAAACTATTTGTGTCACCGTTATATATGGAGTATAAAATACTTAAAATTGTACCACAATAAAAGTGTTGTGTTTTGTATTTCAGATATCCGCTAAATATTTATATTGTGCACATCTACACAAAAATACCGTTTAAAGCATATAAGTTTCATGAATATTAGTGGACTATAAGATTCTTAAAAATGTACTACAAAGTTTTCCATTCACCATAATTTTGTGCTCAAACTAGGAAATCATTTAAAACGAAGGTCAGCTTCTTCTTGTATTGCTTTTTGCGGCTATTTTATTTCGTTTTTCGATCACAATCGCACTAGTTTTATATAAAAATAGTTTTCTTCAGTGTAAAAACTATAAAACAAATATATAAAAATATATGATAATATTTTCAAAAACTTAACCATCCATAAGTCGTTAGACAAGACAGTTTTTGTTGTTTTTCGAATTTTTTTCTTGTGTCCTCTTTGTGTTTTCTGTTGCATGTACGAGCAGAAAGTAAATCAAGAGAAATTCTTTTGAAGTAGCTGAAAAATATAGATGTCAAGCAGATATTTCATGAAGAGTCCTTTAAATAAGGAAATGGTGGAAAGTTAATTTAAACAATACAACTTGCGATCTTAAATATTAATGGCACTTTGGGTTGAATAAGAGTGACACGGTTAAAATACTGGCGCGACTTTGCAGGTTGACGGCCATTTAAAAATTGCATTTCAATTGGGGAATACACAGAAATATCGATTTTGAATTTTGCTAGGCGGCCTACATCCTTGCAAAATTTCTAACTTACTGGACTTACTGGAATTGGTTCCATTTTATGTAACACAATTTATTCGTCCATCTCTCTATGTGTCTCTCCCCTTTAGAGGACGATTATTATTATAATTTTCTTTTCCAAGAATTATTAGAAACGTTTTCAAGTACGTAAAGCGTATTATGCCCTAATGTGTGTAGTTTGTTGTTGTTTACATTGCCAAAGGACTCGTTTATTCTTTCTATTCATGCTTTCAGCCACGCCTTGTTATTGCAACAATTTTGTATTGAATTCAATATATTTTTATTAATTTTGTAAGCTCACACCTTCTACTCATTGTTTGTCTAATGCAACAAGACAGCTTTGACATATTTATACACTGACAACAGCAGCAACAACAACAACAACAACAACGGTGACAGCAACAGCAGTAGTAATAGCAATAACGAATAGAACAATATTAAGCCTGGGTAGTGAGCATAAAAGCAAATGACATGTTTATACAGCACACTGACTTCAATGACTTTGTGTTATCGAATATGTAAATATTTTAAGAATATTTTTGTTTAACTTTTTTTTTGTTTTTGTGCAGGAAAGAGAAGGAACTCTTAAATTGTTTTGAAAGTTTTTATTATTCTACCCTTTTTTATTATTTTTTATTTGTTTTTGACAGTGAAAGGATAAACAGTAGGATATTTCGCGACTAAATGTTACCAATTATTTTAGTTTTTTATTTTTACTAAAACACTAAGGGTTGAGCCCTAGCCATGCAATGCATTGTGCCGGAACTGTGTAAGGAAAGGGATACACATTCATGCCTTTACTGAGTACGAAATCAATCTGTGCCTTCTTGGTCAACTTCTTAACTGTATTACAGGATTACCTACAGCCAAATGCGTGCAGGACATTGCTAAAAAAAACCCCCACGACTATCACTTTGAATTTGTTTAAATATTTTGGGGGAAAAATTGATCAGCATAAAAATTTTAAAAAAATATATATTTATTATTTGTTAATTACTTTGTCTTTTACTTCTGGAAAGCAAAAGAAGACGAATGATTTAAATAATCGTAAAAACAATCGCTCGACTAATCTTCACTTTAATTCAAATTCGTTCAAATCAAAAGTAAAAAAAAAATTCCATTTGTATTTTTATTTATTTAAATTATTTTTAATTTTTTTTAAAAATTAACAATTATTTTTAATCGATTAACTTTCATTCCAGTTTTGGAAAAAAAAATTATTAGCTTATTTAAATAACTGTTATTCGATTATTCGAATACCTTTTATTCTTTTATTCGAAAACATTTTATTTGATTATTCGAATACCTTTTATTCGATCAATCGAATGCATTTTATTCGGATATTCGAAGAAATTTTATTGCATGATTTGAATAAATTTCATGTGTTATTAGAATACATAAATAAATTGTATTCGATTAATCGAGTAAATTTTATTAGATTAATCGAATATCCTTTATTTGATTATGTGAATAACTTTAACTAGATTATTCGATTATGCGAATAACTTTTATTCGTTTATTTGAACAAAATTTTGTTCGATTATTCGAATAACTTTTATTCGATTAATCCAATGCATTATATTTGCTTATTAATATGACTCTTATTCGATTATTCAAATATATTTTATTCGATTATTCGAATACATTTTATTCGATTATACGATGAAATTTTATTTGATGATTTGAATAAATTGCATTCGATTACTCAAATAAATTTTATTAGTCTATTTAAGTAAATTTTATTCGATAATTCCAGTAAATTTTATTCAATTATTCGAGTAAATTGTATTCGATTATTCGGGTAAATTTTAATAGATTAATCGAATAACCTTTATGTGATTATGTTAATAACTTTAATTCGATTATTCGATTATGCGAATAACTTGTATTCGTCTATTTGAACACAATTTTGCTCGATTATTCGAATAACTTTTATTCGATTATTCCAATGCATTTTATTTGCTTATTAAAATGACTTTCATTCGGTTATTCAAATATATTTTATTCATTTATTCGAATACAATTTATTCGATTATACGATGAAATTTTATTTGATGATTTGAATAAATTGCATTCGATTGCTGAAATAAATGTTATTAGTCTATATAAGTAAATTTTATTCGATAATTCAAGTAAATTTTATTCGAGTAAATTGTATTCGATTATTCGGGTAAATTTTAATAGATTAATCGAATAACCTTTATTTGATTATGTGAAAAAATTTAACTCGATTATTCGATTATGCGAATAACTTTTATTCGTTTATTTGAACAAAATTTGGTTCGATTATTCGAATAACTTTTATTCGATTATTCTAATGCATTATATTTGCTTATTAAAATGACTTATTTGATTATTCAAATATATATTATTCGGTTATTCGAATACATTTTATTCGATTGTACGATTGAAATTTTATTTGATGATTTGAATAAATTGCATTCGATTACTCAAATAAATATTATTAGTCTATTTAAGTAAATTTTTTTCGATAATTTCAGTAAATTTTATTCGATTATTCGAGTAAATTGTATTCGATTATTCGGGTAAATTTTATTAGATTAATCGTATAACCTCAAATAAATGTTATTAGTCTATTTAAATAAATTTTTTTCGATAATTCCAGTAAATTTTATTCGATTATGGGAGTAAATTTTATACAATTATTTGAATAACTTTTATTCGATTATGCGAATAACTTTTTTTTTCGATTATTTGATTAATTTTAATTCGATTATGCGAATAATTTTTGTTCAATTATTTCAACAAAATTTTGTTCGATTGTTCGAAGTAATTTTATTTGATGTTTTGAATAAATTTCATTCGATTACTCAAATAAGTGTTATTAGTCTATTTAAATAAATTTTATTCGATTATTCGAGTATATTTTATTCGATTAATCGAATAACTTTAATTCGATTATTCGAATAACTTTTATTCGATTATGCGTATTCGATTATTTAAATAAAATTTTGTTCGATTATTCGAATAAGTTGTATTCGATTATTTACAAAATTATTGTCCAGATTTTTAAAATTTTGTTATTGCATTATTCGAATAATCTATATTAGGCTACTCGATTCATTTTTATTTCAATAATTTAGTGGTTGTATCATTCTTCTTGCTACCATTTTGTGTCCAGAAGTTGTGTCTTCGTAGGCCTTGCGCAGACAACAAGAAAATACTACGCTGGCTATTAAAAAAATATTCTATTCTAATTGCCTTCTAATACTTTATGTGTGTAAATAAAAATCACGAAATAATATTTATTTTCTGATGAATAATAAAATTAAAAGAATAACTTTTATTTTCTGTGAAATAAAGAGAAATTAAAAATAACTTTTGTTTTCTAATTAACAAATAAGCTAAAAATAAAACTCAGAAAATAAGGATTAAAATGTCATTTTTAAAATGAAAATTACAACCGTTACAACCCGTGGGAAACTCGTTTCAGTCGATTCTCTATACGAGAAAAAAATACTTGTATCAAAACTTAAAAATTTTAAAAATGCATAAAAACTGAGAATCATTGGCTGTGGCATTCTCTGAACAACGTATTGTTATGTTCTGCCGGGTAGGTGGGAATTAATTAATAAATCTCTAATTGCTGCTTGAAAACTGTTTCATGTTTGATTCTTTCTTAATAACAAAAAATTTAGAACTATTTTGGTTTAATATCAAATAGACAAAATTAAATTAAATACAATTTCGTGCAAGATCATAAAATAAATCTCCGTGATGTTTCCCTATCTCAAGGATTTGACGTTAAATACTCGTCAAAGTGCTCAGGATATGTAGCCAAAAGTGAAACACTCTAATTAAGTATAATTATGGGGCAATTTTGAATAAATGTTAACAACTTGAGCGAACCGTTTGTTGTTGCTGCTGGTTAAATCCTTGTGTGGGTGCTTGTTCTTGTTGCTGCTGTTGTTGTTATTAAACCGATTTTCCGCGACACAGTAGCTCATCGGCAGCAGTTGCTTTTGTCATTTTACTGTTTGTAAATTAATTTTGTTCCTGTTTTACAAAACCAGTAGTACAACGAGCATCTTAAGTGCTGCGATGTTATTTTATTTTCTGCTGCTTTCTTTCTGCTGTTTAATTTTTATACTTTTGAATGGCATCAAATTCGTAACACAAGTCCTTTTCAGTAACTAAAGCTGATGCATGGCTGATTCGGAATGCTGAAAGAGGTGGATGGAGTGGATGAGTGGCAGAATGTTGCAAAGGGAATTTTGTGTGGGTGCGTCTGTGTGTGTGTGTGTGCTTTTACAAAGTGTACATGTAGTCGTATATTTTAAAACATATTTTTCTCGCTACTTAAGTCAATCTGTTTAACAGAGGGAAAAAGTTGTGGTGTTTTTTATGCTTCTTCTTTTTCTTCTTTTTATTGTTGCTGTTGTTGTTGTTGTTTTCAACGGCAACTTGGTAACGGGGACATGCGGTTATAATAACGTAATAATGATTATCATCTTTTGAACTCTAGTGTTTCTGCTTAATTTATATTCATAATCCAAATTGGTGTACAATTACTAAATCAACACAGTGTGTGTGCGAGTTTGGCGCGGAGCACGAGTAGAACAAATTCTGTTAAACAATCAGCCATTATTATCAGCCATTCTACGGCAGCAATAACAAAAGGGATGGATGATGGGTGGTGGGTGGAGAGCGTGTGAGTCAATGAATATGAGGATGGATGAGGGGTGGATGGGTTGGATGGTTCTTTGGTTGGTTGGCTGGATAAATTGATGACATTAAGAGACTGACTATCCTGTTGTTTGCTCTTGAGGCCCATTTCAGCTCGCACTTCTCATTGTCTCGACACATTCTTACCAAACATAATGTTGTTAGTTGTTTTATGGGTATGAGTGTTGGTATTTGCTCTTTAATTATGCAGGCGTGTTGATGTTCTTAAATATTCGCTGATTAGGTATTGACAGAAAGGCTTGAGTTTTCACGGGCTTCTGTGTTTTATTTTCCGCAGGCAACTGCTACTGTATTCAGTTGCTGCATCATATTGTGTATTCTTAATTTTTAGCTGGTGGAAGACTAAGTAGTCGAGTTGGTTCGGTAAGGCGGTGCCTACACGTTGCGACTTGTTGTATAGGCTATAAGTTTCGGTTAGTGGCAAAATAAAAATTACTCTTTTTCACTTGAAATGTTACATATTATGGTCACGTTCGACATTATGGAACTGCCTATTAAAAATTAAAAAATAATTTAAAATACTTTTAAAACTATCTGTTGCCTTGTTCAATTCTTCTAAAAAACCAATTCCCAATCAATCTTATATTTTAGTATTCAAAATCAGAAAATTATTTTTTTTAAATATTTTTTCCACAGACTTCATACTTTTTTTCTTTAGGTGTATTAGATAAGCAAATCCTACTCTTATATTTTGCTATAATTTATTTTCTAAAGGTCTTTTGTTTAAATTCAAATTTTCTGCTCAATAGGTGTCCCGCCTCAAAAAGCATGTGTCCTGACTACATCCTTACAGACATCGTCCATGGCACAGCACTGAAAATTAAGATAAATTATTTGAAACAGTTGTCATCAATGTAATAAAATGAACACGAGTTTGTCATGGTGTTTGTTTGCTTGTAATGGAACCCCATCAGTTTAATTATTTGGAATATATCGAATGTTTAATTTTATTGACAGACAATTCAAATTAAATTAAAAAGAAAAAGAAAAATAATCAACAAATTTATTTATTACGAATACAAGAGAATGGGCAGGCATTAGTAACTGTCTAGTGATTGCGTACACATGTACACTTACACACACACACACGCGCATAAATATACATATATAAACAGAAACAGAGATTGTGCTAAATGATAAAAGTTCAAATTATTACTTTGGTTCAGTTTAGGTCTTCGAATTTGGAAAAGTTAAACAGGGAGTTGTAAACTAAAAATAAATGAAAAATTTATAATGGGTGCTTTTTTTCGTTGCCTGAGAACTTAAAATCATAACACATTACAGAAATATTATTGGCATAAAATTTTTTTTATTATAAACTGGTAGATAATTTCATGGCATTTATCCGTCACGGCTACCAGTTACATGATCCGTTCGATCAGCATAATTTTTTTAAGGTGCAGTGGGCTGAAATAGTTAACAGTACGACTATTCAAATAAATTTTGTTCCGTTATTCGAATAAATTTTTTTCGATTATTCGAATAAATTTTATTCGATTAATTGAATAAATTTTATTCGATTATTGGAATAAATTTTATTAAAATTTCGAATAAATTTTCTTCGATTATTCGAATAAATTTTAATCAATTTGAGAATAAATTTTATTTTGATTTCGAATAAATTTTATTTTAATTTCGATTAAATTTTATTCGATTATTCGAAAAAATTTTATTTGACTATTTAAGTAAATTTTTATAAGTTATTTGAGTAAATCTCAGTCTATTACTCAAACAAATTTGATACGTTTTCTTGAATAAATTTTATACGATTATTCGAATGATTTTTATTAAAATTTCGAATAAGTGTTATTCATTTTTCGAATAACTTTTATTTAAATTTCAATTAAATTTTATTCGATTATTCGAAAAAATTTTATTCGATTATTCAAGTAAATTTTGGTAATTGAATTAATCTCATTCTATTACTCAAATAAATTTGATTCGTTTTTTCTAATAAATTTTCTTCGATTATTCGAATAAACTTTAATCAATTTGAGAATAAATTTTATTTTGATTTCGAATAAATTTTATTTTAATTTCGATTAAACTTTATTCGATTATTCGAAAAAAATTTATTTTACTATATAAGTAAATTTTTTCAAGTTATTTGATTAAATCTCAGTCCATTACTCAAATAAATTGATTCATTTGTTTGAATAAATGCTATTCGATTATTCGAATGAATTTTATTAAAATTTCGAATAAGTGTTATTCAATTTTCGAATAAATTCTATTCAAATTTCAAATAAATTTTATTCGAATAAATTTTATTCGATTATTCGAACAAAATTTTATTCGATTATTCGAACAAAATTTTATTCGATTATTCGAATAAATTTTATTAAACGTTCGGATCAATTTTCTTCGATTATTCGAATAAATTTTAATCAATTTGAGAATAAATTTTATTTTGATTTCGAATAAATTTTATTCTAATTTCGATTAAACTTTATTCGATTATTCGAAAAAATTTTGTTTGACTATTTAAGTAAATTTTTTAAAGTTATTTGAGTAAATCTCAGTCCATTACTCAAATAAATTTTATTCAGTTGTTTGAATAAATTCTATTCGATTATTCGAATGAATTTTATTAAAATTTCTAATAAGTGTTATTCACTTTTCGATTAAATTTTATTCAAATTTCAAATAAATTTTATTTGATTATTCGAACAAAAATTTATTCGATTATTCGAATAAATTTTATTAAACGTTCGAATAAATTTTCTTCGGTTATTCAAATAAATTTTAATCAATTTGAGAATAAATTTTATTTTGATTTCGAATAAATTTTATTCTAATTTCGATTAAACTTTATTCGATTATTCGAAAAAATTTTATTTGACTATTTAAGTAAATTTTTTTAAGTTGTTTGAGTAAATCTCAGTCTACTACCCAAATAAATTTGATTCATTTGTTTGAATAGATTCTATTCGATTATTCGAATGAATTTTATTAAAATTTCTAATAAGTGTTATTCACTTTTCGAATGTATTTTATTCAAATTTCAAATAAATTTTATTTGATTATTCGAATAAATTTTATTCGATTATTTAAGTAAATTTTGTTAATTGAATTAATCTCATTCGATTACTCAAATAAATTTGGTTCATTTCTTCGAATAAATTTTATTTGATTATTCGAATAAATTTTATGCGATTATTCGAATAATTTTTATTCGATTATTCGAATAAATTTTATTCGATTTTCGAATAAATTTTATTCAAGTTTCGAATACATTTTATTCGATTATTCGAATAAATTTTATTAAATTTTCGAATAAATTTTATTGAAATTTCGAAAAAAATCTGGCGTTCGAGAGTTAAAGGGATTGTTGCGTCCTTCGAAAATACCATCTTGTGGATTTAATTGAATTAAAATGTCAAATTGTTTGTGCTAAAATGTTACGAATAAAACACCGAGAATCGGTCTATTTGAAAACCAAATTGTCATGGAAAACCATAAAACACCTTCCAAAGAAAATTATTATTGTCTTTGCATTAAGTATTCTTTTTTTTTTTGTGTCTCTAAGAACTAAGTTCCGAAATGACTTTATCACTTGGATTTTGCTCTTTAGACTTAAAGCTTTAGCTTTTGTGCCACGTTGTTCATAAGTTCTATTCAAAGGCCTGTCATCCCTTTTTTTTTTGTTTGTTTGACCATAAAAAAAATGCCTGGAAACAAAAATATTGATTGTTAAACTTAATTATTCTGCTCTTCATCTAATGCTTCGCTTTGGTCCGACCGTGTGTTGATTTGGTCAAAATATAATAACGGAAGAGTGACTGAATGAATGAACGATTGAATGAATTTATTAATATGGCATGCACAGTCATGGTGTTGTTGCTGTTTTTACTGTACTAAATATGTATTTATAATTATGTCGGCTTGTTATTAGACAGTCAAGATTTTGTTCTAGTTAGTTGTCATGGTTGACACAGACAGACACACACACACTCACATCCTCACAACCGTTTCCACATGTGTGCCTTAATAAGGACACAATATATAAATATAACAACAATTTGATCCTGCTGTTATGCCAACAGCATGTAAAAATGTTGGCGCCTTGTAGAACGGCGTCATAAATGTCAATTTATGCCGACATTCATGCATGAGGACGATGTAATGACACCTAAATATACAATGTCAGAATGTCATACACTTCAATACACACCCACACACACACACACACTTTCTCACATGACAAAACTTTTATTTACACATAATAAATATAAATTTTTTTAACATTCTCATATTTTGTGGGGGGAAGGGGCACGGCAGCTGTGATGTCCATAGAGGGCGAATAAGTGGAAACCGCTTCGGTTTGTTGCTGACGATATTAAAAGCAATCGTGTGATGGGTCAGTGAACGATCATTTTTAAAAAGGCCCTCCAACCCCTTTACTAAAAGTGACTATTTTTACCAGCATCCCCTTAATTTCCTTTTTAATTGTCCGACTTTTTAACCATCCAGTTAATTTTTACATTTTTAAAAAAGATTTTTTTTTTGTATTGACAATTATTCGCATTTATACAGGGTGCCGCAAAATTAATCACCCTGTCGTAAAATGTTGTAATTTTTTCTAAATGTTGTAATGCGTCCATCATATTCGAGATTTGTAAAGTAGACGGCTGCTCTATCAGCAGAAATGGAACTGTTTTACTCCGCAAGAATGGCGAATAATTGATCGATGCCGGTTTCCTAATCATGTCGCATTAACCGGGAAACATTTTGCGGCCAAGAAGGCCCTGCAGATTGTGGGCCTGGTCGTTCTTTCGATAATATAGCGACTGTGGTTGACGATATCGCTGGAAACGAAGAAACATTTACCAGCCGGACGCTACAGCGAATTTCAGTGAAACAATTTCACTTGCTCGAATTATTAGGGAGGCATTCTCTATTGAACAGACGATTTTGAGTCAAAAATTGTAATGAGTGGCGAGGCCCATTTCTATTTCAGCGGCTACTTCGACAGACAAAATCGTTGTTTTTGCATCATTGAAAACCCTTGTGTGATTCACGACGACCCTTGTGTGATTCCACTCAAAGAGATCGTGTTGTGAGATGTTCACTTGGGAGGAGTGATTCAGGCGTTTTAATATTTTATTAAATTTTTTTTTTTTTTTTTTGTGAAGACACCTTCGGCATCAGTAACCGTATTTACTGTTACTAGCGACTGTTACTGGCTCATAATAAACTTCTTACTGTTGCAGGGCAAGAGCCACAATAAACAATCTGAAAGAAGTGTTTCCTGTTTGCATATTCTTCCGGTTTAGTAATTTCTCATGGTCCGTCTTAACCCCAACAAGCCCTATGTAATCGGAGCCTTTAATGCCACTCATATATTTTTTATATATAAAAAGAAACTTTAATTGTAGGAATAATTTTGTGCTACTCTGTATGATCATCTGCCTGTAGCTTAACTTTTATTGCCTTTTGAATAGGGAAAATACAAATAATTGTTTATTATTTTTTTTTTTTTGGTCCACTATGACTTTAATACAATTCTTGTTGTTGCATTTAATGTTATAACAACTTATCTTTTATAATAATTGTTGCCATAGTGAAGCATCAGCGCTGTGCATACGACACAAAAACACACACACACACACATGCACACTCTTGCTGATAATTCTTAAATATAATTTGACCATAGAGACGGAAGTTATCTGTTCAAAAGCTGTGTGTCATGGAGTAAGAAAATCAGCTACACAGCGAAAATAATCAAGTGCGCACACACAAAGAAATTTTTTAATTTTATTTGAATTTTTTATTTTTTTTCATAAATAGGATACACATAAAACGACTCTTTCATTGTCAATTCCGATGCTGGACTAGTGATTGCAATTTCCTTTCCTCCATGTTGAGGCGCTTAAGGTGTTACGGTTTCAACAAAACTTTTTTTTACATTCTCGTAATTTCGATTCACTAAATAATTTACTGAATTTCTTAAGCACCGTTCGGCTTCGCATTGTTGTTTAGGGTTTCCAGGGTAGACCAGCATATGAAAAGGATCACAGTTGGGTTTTCGAAAGTTGTCCCTAATTCGGCCACATTTTATTTATCTTCTATTGTTGATTGGAGTTCTGTTCTTTACCACCATATTTGGAGTAGACTTGCGTCGAATTCCTTCATGCGTTCCTTCATTTTTGACAAGAACCTTTTGATCAAACGAATGTAATTTAAATGGATTTGATTTTAGGTTCTTGTCAAAAAACGAGTGAATGAAGGAGTACGACACAAGTCTAACTTGGGGATTATTTCGGCAGCAATATTTACATTTCGATGGAATGGAAAAGCTTTTACACCCTCCAAAAAGGAATTCACTCAGTCATTCCATATGTAACGCAGCGAAATAACTCTGCAAGACCCCATAAAGTTTTATATTCTTGATCAGTGATGAAATCTAAGATGATGTAGCCATGGCCCTCCATCCGTTCGTCCTTCTGTGGAAATCACGATACAGTCCAAATGGAAAGAGTCAGACCCTTGAAATTTAATATACATAAATTTTGAAGTATAGCACAAGTCTTGTTTGTACATGAGCTGAATCGGACCGGGGTTAAAAAAGTTCCCCCAAGAACGACGAAACCTTCCCCCAAGAAGGACGAAAACCACCAGCCATTCTTATATTTTTAATACCTGGCAGAATTGTTGATATTGTCATGGATTTTCCTATTGCAAGCAAAAACATTTTTTTTAATTGGGATCACCATCCAGTGTATGACCCCCACATATGCAGAGCATAGCGTCGGAACTGGAAAGGCAGGGAATAGTATTGAGTGGACAGATAAAGAAAGATGAGAAAGAGAATTTGATCAGTTCTAATTTGTTGCTACAGGACCGACGAAAGAGAGTGCTGTTCCTCTGCTCTTGAGTACACAACAGTATCAATCGCTTCCGGTTATCATCAGAGGCCAGTGATATGCCTTCATCACTGAAAAAATAGGCTGACAACAACTAACACAACCACGCACTTAATTGCTGATCAGAAGAATTCAACAGAATATTCATGACTGATCGAGGAGTCGAACTCAGGATCCTCCGCTTCATAGTCTCGTGTTAACTGCGTCAGCCAACAGCACCCTGTCGATTTTGCCAGATTTGTTGGTGATGCGTATATGGAAAATTATTAAGAGATTCAAAGAATAAAAATATTTACCCGATTGAATATAACGTTCTTGCTTGTTTTTATTACTTTCGGTAAAATTTCTTATAATAAAGGGTGTTTTTTATGAAGTTTTTTTTTATATACGAATCACTCTGTTGTCTGACAGCTGTTTTCACAGTTTAAAGTGACGTCTCTACTCAGTATTGTTTGGCAAATCATCAAGAAGAGGTTAACTCCAGAACAACGCTTCCAAATCGTGGAAATTTATTTTCAAAAACAGTGTTCAATTAAAAATGTTTATAGAGCACTTCGTGAATTTTATGGTGCACATAATCGTCCGTCTGAGACCACCATAAAGAACGTAATTACCAAATTCCGGTCTACATTCACTCTTTTGGATGCCAAGCCACCGCAAAGAAGGAAAAGAGTGCGTACAGAAGAAAATATTGCTGTCGTTGAGGCCAGTGTCGAAGAAAACGGCAATTTATCGATTCGTCGTCGTGCGCAAGAAGTTGAACTTTGTCCATCGACTTTATGGAAGATTTTGCGTAAGGATTTGGGTTTGGTGCCATACAAAATTCAATTGGAGCAAGAATTAAAGCCACACGATCATCGTATGCGCCGTGAGTTCAGTAATTGGTCGCCTAATCAATTAGACGAAGATCCGCTTTTTTACCGCAAAAATTCTCTCCGCAGTGATGAGGCGCATTTTTGGTTGAATGGATATGTGAACAAGCAAAATTGCCGTATTTGGAGCCACAGATAAGCCACACGCCGTTCAAGAATTACCAATGCATCCCGATAAATGTACTGTTTGGTGCGGTCTATGGGCTGGTGGAATCAGCGGTCCTTATTTCTTTAAAAATGAGGAAGGATGACGCGTTACCGTGAATGGAAATCGATACAGAATCATGATCAATGAATTTTTGTTGCCAAAACTTCAAGATATGGATGTAAACGAAATGTGGTTTCAACAGGATGGTGCCACTTGTCATACTGCGGGCGAAACCATGGACTTATTGAAAGAACATTTCAACGACAACATTATTTTGAGAAATGGACCGGTGAATTGGCCTCCGCGTTCGTGTGATTTGACGCCACTCGATTATTTTTTGTGGGGATGCCTGAAATCATTGGTTTACGTGGATAAACCAGCAACGATTGACGCTTTGGAAACCAGTATTCAACGTGTCATTGCTGAAATGCGCCCTCAAATGCTTGAAAAGGTGGTCGAAAATTGGACCTCCAGAATGACCTTTGCGCAAAATAGTCGTGGTGGCCATATGCCCGAAATTATATTTAAATGTTAAATGACAAGAAATTATCTAACAAATAAAAAATTTTTTTTGGCCATTTCATAATTTGGCATGTGTTTTATTTAAATTTCAAATCAGCAAGCTCGTATAAAAACACCCTTTATAAAGCCAGGTAGAGGTTAGGCTCTTCTTGGGGGGACCACTCTCTTTTGTTTGTGTCAACGCATTCAAAACCTGATTCAAGGACTTGCAACCGCTGTTTGATGCTAGATCCAACCTGTTGAATTGAGTTGTTGAGGCAGAGCAGTTAGATCGATTTTTGATAATTCGGAAATGTCCGTTGACTGATTCTTTAGCTTTGTATATCTCATACTTTCTGTTTAGTTGGAACGCTTTGAAATTCCTGGTAAGTCCTAAAATCGATGTCGAAGAAATAGTCAGTTGACGTGAAATATTCAAGTCGCTTGGTGTAGGCTCCAGCAGCTTTAATTTTTCCACAAACACAAGAAGTGCACACTCCCGTCAAGATTAACTCATTATCTTTATGTAAATTTCTGCTTTTCGTCATCATACGTACGAGTACGAGCATGATGAGTTTGGCACGAGTGTGAGTGTAAACTTGTTGCAATAGTGCGTTTGTGTGTGTGTGTGGCATGTTTTCATCTTCTTCCTTTTTTTTATTCCATCCCCATATTGAGTATTCATGCCACTTTTACTTTATTTTTTCTAAATATTTTTTTTTTTGTAAATGAAAACTGAAATGTTGCTGTTTTTGTGTCGTGAGCTTTCATCTTTGATGAAAATCTGTTAAGTCAGCCACAAATTTGGCGCCAGTCTATTTCTTGCCAGCTGCGTTAAATTTCGTGTAGTATGTGACGGAGTGTGTGTGTGTGTGTGGCCTTACCACCTACAGCAACAAGGATATTATAGCAATAATAACAACAGCTGCTATTTTTGCCTTTTCTTAAGCAGAGTAGTTGTTGCTGGCTTAACTGAGTCAGTGACTGGGCTGACTGAATGGCTGACGACTGACTGGTTTTATGTTGTTAATAATAAAGTTAAACTTCCTCACTCTGCACACACTCGTACATACTCGTACATTAACTTGAGCCCAGGCGGCAAATACAAACACTAGCCCGGTAGTTATGACAGTGCAATGTCTGCCCCCTTTAGTGGGCGTGTAAGTAACATATTACATGGAAAAATAATTTCCGATGAAGCTGAGCTGTTCTCTGATCTTCCTCTGGCTTCTTTTGGCTAAACTGTATGACTTGATTTAATCTTACTTTCCCTTTCTTGTAGATGCTCTTCAGAACTGCCGGGCGTTAGTGCTTCTTACATGCCAACTTGTTTGTTCTTTTGTAAATTTGTAAATATTTATACAATTTATCTAAATGTGTTTGTGCTCAGTTGAATTTGTTAGAGCGCTTCATGCCACGCTTGTATAAATTGATATACAACAACACTTTGGTTTTAATATTTCACAGTTCGCAAAAGAGAGCATCAGAAAACAAAAACAAAACAAAAAAGGCAACACGAATAGTGCGTATTTATGTGTATAAATAAAGCCCTTCACGTCCTGCAGCCAGTGATGAGTTTTAAGGATGTGGCGATTAATAATAAACAAACGTGTGAACAGTGTTTTACAACAGCACAAAAAGTGCAGAAAATGTTGCATACAATTCGCACTTTGTTCTGTGTTCTTTTCTAAAAAAAACATTGTGAACGTGTGTTTCTTTTTGGTAGCAGAATTAAAGCATGTTTTAGATATAATTGATTAGCCACACAGAAAGTGCAGATTATGTTGCATATAATTCGCACTTTTTTTGTGTTCTTTTCTAAAAAAAACATTGTGACAGTGTGAATAAGCATCCTGTTTCTTTTTGGTAACAGAATTAAAACATGTTTAAGATATAATTGATTAGCCACACAGAAAGTGCAGATAATGTTGCATATAACTCGCATTTTTTCTATGTTCTTTTCTAAAAAACATTGTGACAGTGTAAATAAGCATCTTGTTTCTTTTTGGTAACAGAATTAAAACATGTTTAAGATATAATTGATTAGCCACACAGAAAGTGCAGATAATGTTGCATATAATTCGCACTTTTTTCTGTGTTCTTTTCTAAAAAAAACATTGTGACAGAGTGAATAAGCATCTTGTTTCTTTTTTGCAACCGAATTAAAACATGTTTAAGATATAATTGATTAGCCATACAGAAAGTGCAGATCATGTTGCATATGATTCGCACTTTTTCTGTGTTCTTTTCTAAAAAACATTGTGACAGTGTAAATAAGCATATTGTTTCTTTTTTGCAACAGAATTAAAACATGTTTAAGATATAATTGATTAGCCATACAGAAAGTGCAGATAATGTTGCATATAATTCGCACTTTTTTCTGTGTTCTTTTCTAAAAAAATACGTTGTGACAGTGTGAATAAGCATCTTGTTTCTTTTTGGTAACAGAATTAAAACATGTTTTAGTTATAATTGATTAGCCGCACAGAAAGTGCAGATTATGTTGCATATAATTCGCACTTTTTTCTGTGTTCTTTTCTAAAAAAAACGTTGTGACAGTGTGAATAAGCATATTGTTTCTTTTTGGTAGCAGAATTAGAGCATGTTTTAGATATAATTGATTAGTCACAATTTTATTTAGGGATTAAATGTGCAGTTTTTTCTCCCTAGAACTGACACTTAGGGGAATGGCCTCCAAACAAGGCACACCTTATGCTGTAGCAATGGAAAGACACGAGGCTGGTATGGTGCCAAAGAAAAAATAAATTTGAATATTGTTTTCTTTTTTTAATAAATATTTTAAAAATTAAATATACACTACGATATTCTTAAAAAAATAAAATGTATTTGGCAAAAATTTTGTGTAAAATATTTTGCATAAAATATATTTCAAAATCATTTTAAATATTATGAAAATGGGGCAAAAGCTGTTATTCATAAAAAAAATTTTTTTGGTTTATAAAATCTTTAAGTGATAATTTTTATAAAGAAATTTGTCAAAAAGCAAGTTTTTAAATATAAAATAATGCTTAATGGAGTTTTCTTTTCTTCAAAAATGTAAAAATTTTATTTATTTTTTTGTTTTAATTTCCACTTAAATCACGTTTTTAACGCAAAAATTTATTTTCTTAAGGGATGGTACACAAATTCCTAATATAACTTTTTACAGTCGACTCCGCTTTACTGGAAATACTCAAAACCCAATTTTTCTTTCAGTTATCCAATGTTTTTTCAAAAACGTAGTTCGGAGTATTGAAATTTGTTACAGTTAAGCGTACTGCTTAGAATCACTAAAGCAATATTTTTTATATCAACTGTCTAGCCACTTGCATTGACAATATAATAGAAAAATACAATAAACGCACGAGCGAAAAGGACAAATACATTTTGCCATTTAATTTTTTAAAGGACAAAACATGCACAATTTTTTCAGCCTTAAGTTATGCAATCGATTCGATGTCATTATTTATATTTTCACTAAAGCGAAGTAAGTTTCATGCAAAACGTAGTTGTGGGCTTGCTTTTGGTTTTCAGTAATACGATATTTTCAGTAAAGCGATGTTTCGCTAAAGCGAAGTGAATAAGACTAGCTGCGTTTAAAATCAGTGCGGGGATTTTTATCGCTTTCAGTAATCCGATTATTTTTCAATAATCGTGTTGCTTATTTTCTATTCCAATTTGTGACCTAAAACACTGTCCGTGCAAATAAGAGTTCGCTAATACTCGTACTTATTTAATAACTTTAAGATGCTGCTATTTTCTTTTTTACATTTTATCTTAATTTTTTCATGCCGCCTCATTTTCCCTATTTATCCATCCATCCATTCCGGGTTTATTATGTTTTACTTGCGAGTATTTTTGCTGAATGGCTGACTGCCTGGCTGGCTGGCTGTCTGTTAAAGCTGCTCTCTAACCTGCGTGTTGTTAATTTTTCCTTAACTGTTTTAAATGCTCAACTTTTCTTTTTTTTCATATTTTTATCATGTACTTTTTTTATAAATTTGTTTGTACAATTGTGCATGCAAGGAAAAAGTATCTGAATTTTTTTTTTCTTAATTTGTTTGCCAACATTTTATTTTACATACCGATTTTCCTACAACTTCTGCTGTACTTTCTGTTAGACACAAACTTACGCACATGAAAGCGTAAAATTGATTTGAATTTGCTAGAGTAACAAGCCTTCCAGCTATACTTTTTGTCTAGCACGTTGTACGGCAGCGTATGCTTAAGCAAATAGGTAACTCTGATGTAATATATGATGGAAGCACTTATTATTACCACATACACATTAATTCCTTTCAAATACCCAGCAGACATTTCCTTTGCAAATTCGGCAAAAAGGCAGTTAATTTATATTAAAAAGAAAAACAAATTTATTTGATATATTTTTGTGTCAAAGAAAGTTCAAAGCATAGGACTTGCAGCCAGAAAATTGAAAAAATTTTGACCCCGCCCCCTTTAGTGGGCGTCGAATAGTTCTTAAAAATAAAATTTTTAAGCCTTTATGACGAGGCTGACATGTTCTCGGATCTTCTCCTGCCCCATTATATAGCACTGACTAACGGTTGAAGAAAAAAAACCGTCTGCACAAAATTGTCTTTAAAAAATGTGTGGAGTATTTATATATATTTTTATTTATATTGTGCACATCTACATAAAAAGACCTTTCAAATCATATATATTTTATCTATATTACAGGGCTATGAGGCACTTAAAAGTGTACTACAAAAAAACGTGTGCAGTAAGATCTCA
This sequence comes from Linnaemya tessellans, assembly GCA_951800035.1. Lineage (NCBI taxonomy): Eukaryota > Metazoa > Arthropoda > Insecta > Diptera > Tachinidae > Linnaemya > Linnaemya tessellans. The sequence continues at coordinate 119,211,233 of OX637534.1, read as the reverse complement.
TTTGTAGTTTTAAGTAGTGGATTTAAGCCCAAGAAATACTTATAGACTTGTTGAGTGCCAGCGGCTTCTACTTAATTACACATGACAACACCCCTAAAGGAATAAAAATATCCCTTTGTGAGCCAACTTCCAACCACTCATCTTCATCAAACTGTTGTCTTGAGTTCTGGCAAGTCTCGGTATTAAGTAATTGTTTAGACGTTTGTACCAGGTTTTTTTTTGCACAAAATCAGAAAAAGTTACAAGGTAATCATTTAAAAAAATCTGAATTAAAGGCGTTCCAGAAAATGATCGACATTTCCGCCAAATATTTTCAAAATTGTCTGCTTAAGTTAGAGATTTTTTTCGGCATCAGATATGACATCAAAAATTTTTTTTCTGGGTAGCCAGTTACTAGCAAGTGATTAAAGCCAATGAAAATTTTTTGCAAAGAAGAAAAAATAAAAAAAAGAGATGAGAAAGAGAAAGTTTGCTTGCATACCAAAAAAAAAGCAGGAATCTGTCTGTGAATGTATTAAAAGCTAATTAATTATGTGTGTGTGTGTGTATTTGTAGGCATAAAAACGCCAGCATAATATTAATATGTGTGTAGCATCATCAATACACTTAAAGAAATTACTTTTTTAAGAAAGAGTTTCACTAAAGAAATTTTTATCCTTGAATTATTAGGTCATAATTTTTGGAACGACGTTCCTTAAAGGACGTTGCGGAGGGATGGTACCCTAACCGGGGAAAAAACGTCCGTAACGTAAGATTTTTTTGTTTCTAAATCAATGTGTAAGACGTATGAGTAATACGATTCCATACAAACAAATATTAATCATACGCAGCCGTGCCGTGACAGAATTCAATTTCGTTTGGCAACAAAATTGATTCTGTATTTTCGTTGGTCTTCAAAAAAAATTGTAATAAAAAATGTATACCCGAATAATTATTTTCTTTATACCTCGAATAGAACTTAAAATTAATATTTTTATAATAATCCGGTGTCCACACATCTTTTTTATTTTTAATATAATATTTTATTAAATTCTTCTGGTGTCTTGACCTCTTTTTAATTATTATTACATTCTGATATTTTAAAGCTTAAGGTCTCTATATTTTAATTTTATTTCTTAATATCAATATTTCGTCACTCCTTTGTGTGACTTCTTCAGGACGAAATATTGAAATTAAGAAATAAAATTAAAATAAAGAGACCTTAAGCTTAAAAATATCAGAATATAATAATTTTATATTTTATTAAATTCAATTACAATTGATAGGCTACTTCTTTGAAACTTTGATTTTTTTATATTCAGAAAGACTTGAAATATATATCAGGGGCCAAAGTACGACATTCGATATCGATCGAAATTTGTATTTAAATTGTATGGAAATTTCGATTGATATCGAATGCGGTAATTTGGCCCCAGCTCTTTATGAATGCAACATAACGAATCTTGTCTTGTAAATCATAATTGTATTGAAAATATAACAAACAAAAATCCCCCGTATAAATATCAATTTATTAAAAAAAATGCACAATTTAAACCAGAATAAATTTTTTATTTATTGTGTTCAAAATGTATCTCAAATATTTAATTAAAGTGTATTTACGGCAATATAACTCTTCAGGAGTGTGTGTAAGGATATGTTTACATAATTTGTTTATTGGCTGTGCTTTCATGTCTGTCTTTAAAGGGCATACACACACAAACACTAACACGCACACACACAGATGTACTCACTTACGCATATAAAATTATTATTTCTTTGGCTTTTTTGAGAAGTCCTTCAGGGGTTTTCGGTTGCTGATTTTTCGATTTTAAATGAGGTCAGAGCAGTCCTTAAGGAAATCCACTTTGTTTCATAATAACCGTTTCTTGTGGTTTTGCATTTTGTGTGTGAGTGGGAGAGTATATGTGTGTGTGTGTGTGTTTGTATGTGAGTTTCTGTATGCTTGTGGTCCTGTGCCCTCTGATTTAATATTTCAACTTTAATATCGCTGGCCAAGTTGTTTTGGCCTGGCCTTTCAATTTTCTGTGTGGAAAATTAAAAAAAGTGGTCAATAATAATTTCTGTCACGAACTCTTCAATATCCGCGCAATAATATGATTGAACATTTTGTGATGGCAGTTTGTGCTGTAACTGGTCAACATTAAAGTTTAAGATTTTTACTTTAATTTCGCTATAAGAAAATGAATTTAAATTTTTTCAAATTTTTTTAGTGAAAATTTCTTTTTTGCTCTTTTTTTTAGAAGTCTGCATATTATTTGATTATTCTTTAACTTCAAATTTGGCAAACTCGTCTCCTTAGTCTTTTAAAATCACATTCACATCTATCGAATATTTGACGAAATTAACGTAACCGCTATTTTTTAATATATATGACCGACAAATGAAAAGATATGATAAAAAATAATACTTATAGTGTATTGAATTCTTAACCACATAAACACTTGTTCATTTTAAAAATGTTTCCCTAAAACTATAAAAAATAAACCAGAAACGGCAACACGGGTATTAAATAAAAATGTGTTAGCATCAGTTTGATACAATTCTCGTATGCACTTTCCTAATAAAATTTTTATAAATAAAAACTGTTATCATATGCAACTAAAGCCACGAAAAAAATCCACATAAGTACTGATGATGAAAGTGCAGCGGCTTTCGAAAACAGCCATTCTGCTCTGCTGTATAAGTTCAATAACTAAAAACTGATGTTGACTTTTGTCTGTGCCTTAAAATATTTATCATGTCTTTCTGAATTTAAACAAATATTCGAACAATTAACCTATAAATCTTCAATGAATTTGAACAGAAATTGCTGGTTCCACTTATTTCGTCAAATATTTGATAGATGTGAACGTAGCTTAACTGTACCGATTATTAAGAAAATTCTACTCAAACGCAATGGCGATATTCGAGTGCCGCAATTTACCTCCTGAGCTGTTTTTAAAGCAAATTAAGATTTTTATAAGCTAAACATTTTTTGTGGTACACTTTTAATGGTCTTCACCAACTTTAATATTGATAAAAAATATATACTTTAAAAAACTTTTTTGTGAAGCCACGCACAATATAAATATGTTTTCTGAAATTCTTAAAATAAAAATTATAAAAAATATTTTTATATTTGCTTAAAAAGCAACAATATAATCTCTGCTTCCAGTTTTTTATTTGTTTACATTATTAACACTTGATTCTGATTTACTACATGAACATATTTTCAGGCAAATTTAAAAGTTTACTCAAATAAAATAAATCATGCACCAATTTTTACAAGCATATAATGGCTTTATTAGGCTTAGATCACAAAAAAAAAACCCTCAAAATATTCTCCTAAAATATAAAATAAATATAAAAAAAAATATTTAACTGAATCTCATGCTTTATATCGTAAAATAAAAGTGTTGTTTTCCGCCAACTTTTTGCCTGCCTAAACAATGTTTTTTTTTTTTTGAACCCACGAGCAACACATACACAATCTAACAACAAAATAAAAAAATTAAAAATAAATAAAAAATTGAAGAAAAAAAAACTGAATGGAAATCATAACAAATTGTTAACGGAAATATTTGTTTTCGATATAAAATAATAATGTCTCATTCAATTTGTTACAAATAATAATAAAAAGCTGTTGCTGTCGTCGTCCTCATCATCATTTACAGTCATCAGCCATCCATCCATATTGTGGATGTACTCGTATGAATATGAAAATGTTCGTAACGATGTGACAGAAGAATAAAATAAAACAAAATAAAATGTGGATACAAATGCGAATATCAATGTCATGTTCAACAGGATAATATGAAATAAAAGACAAACACACACACACATACACACACACATAGACGCATCCACTCTACAAATACTTGTGCCAACGCTCTTATTTAATATACAATAACAGCAAACCAGCACGGAAAAGGACAACAGCTCAAACCACATAAAAGGTGATGTTTTGGGAGTCGGAATTTTACTACGTGCAACAATTAAGCGATTCTAATTTCTGCTTGAATAATTTAGAAAATACATTTTGGCGATTAGTCCGTTTACAAACCCTGGACCACGGTAGCCAGGACATAAACCCTGCTTGTGCAATGCCTGCTGTCGGAAGTATGCAAAATGGGGTCAGTGTTAAGGGGACAGATGAGAAGATAGAGAATTTGTTGTATATTTGTGAGCTCAGGGAAGGTTCAAAATACAAAGGCGGTTTGGTAACTCCGTGCCCTTTTGAATTTCTCTCGCAATAACTTAAAATGCAACACTGCTGACATCAAACTCGATCTATCAATATCCTACTGTCAAATTGTGAGTCAGCTGCGGCATTAAAAAGCCGACAACCTCGTGAATTTTAACAAAAAATGAAAAAATAAAAAAAAAATGGAAAAAATAAAAAAAAAATGGAAAAATTAAAAAAAAAAATGGAAAAATTAAAAAAAAATGGAAAAAATAAAAAAAATGGGAAAAATAAAAAAATGGAAAAAATAAAAAAAAAGGAAAAAAATAAAAAAATTAACAAAATGAACAAAATTAAAAAAAAAATGAAAAAATTTAAAAAAATAACAAAAAGTGCAAGAAATAAAAAAAATGGAAAAAATAACAAAAAATGGAAAAATAAAAAATAAATGGAAAAAATAAAAAAAAAATGGAAAAAATTAAAAAAATAAAAAAAATGGAAAAATAAAAAAAAATGGAAAAAAATAAAAAAATGGAAAAATTAAAAAAAAATAAAAAATTGAAAAAATAAAAATAAATAAAAATTAAAAAAAATGGAAAAAATAAAAAAATGGGAGAAATAAAAAAAATGAAAAAATAAAACAATGGAAAAATAAAAAAAAATGCAAAAAATAACAAAAAATGGAAAAATAACAAAATTGAAAATATAACAAAAAAATGGAAAAAATAAAAAAAATGGAAAAAAATTTAAAAAAATGGAAAAATAAAAAAAATGCTAAAAATAATAATTTGTGTTGATTAATCATTATTTTTTGCGTACAAAAAAAAAACATCACGGAAACCCGGCGGCAAATTACTGCATTCGAAATCGATCGAAATTTTGTATTTAAATTGTATTGAAATTTCGATCGCTATCGAATGCGTTAATTTGGCTCCAGAGAGGGACTTCGATAAACACTATGGAAACTCTTCAATTTCAATGCCTAAGTAGTGGTTTATAGAGCTCCGTTGTGATCACAACAGCTCCAGTGATGCCAAGAGAGATCATCACGCCAGAAATCGTCAATAAAAATCATGGAATTGAATGACCGTAGAATGAAATACGTGGCCGTAGAAGTTTCAACTGAGCATTTTCACGTGAACATTTGGACATGATAAATCTATTCGCTAGATGGACACCGCATCTGGTCACACTCGACCATAAAAGCAAATTTTGTGACCAGTTCCAAAAATTTATAAATTGCTGTACGAGCTGCTATCGCATCCAGCATTTCCTCCTCCGGCTGTTGCCATCTGTGACTATTTTCTTGTTCCAAACCTACGGCCATGGCTGAGGGTTAAGAGATTTGGGTCGAATGGGAAGATCATAGCCGAAACAAGCGCCGATCTTAAAAGCCTGTCAGATATAAAAAAATTAAAAAAAAAGATAAGGACTACGGCCCAGTTTTTATAAATCACTTTGCGTTAATGAAATTTATAGGAAAGAAAAAAAAATTTTTTGTAATTCCAAAAAAAAATATTAATTCGGACCAGCACTCAGGGGATGACCCCACATATGCGGTTCATTGTGCCGGCACTAGAAACGAGGAGAGAGTATTGAGAGGACAGATGAAGAAATATGAGAAGATAGAGAATTTTTTATAGCTTTTTTAACCCTTTACTACGCCACCTAATTTTTTGCTACAGGGCCAACGCAGGAGGGTTCTGTTCCTTTGCTCTTTATTACACGACAGTGTCAATCGCTGGCATTTATGTTCAGTGGGCAGTGCTATGCCTTCATCACTGAAACAGGCTGACAACAACTAACACAACAACGCACTAATTCAACACAATCGCCCCTATTATGAGAGGCGGCAGCGACGCCACATCAACTCGATAGCAAAAAATTATCTACTAGTTGCCGATAACAATTAATTACTCTTGACAATCTCTCAGTATTTTCTAAGGCATATGAGATTAATAGAGCACATCAATAGCAGTCAATTGCTGTCGACAAAGAATAGACAAGAGATAAACGCCCCTATTTTGTTTGGCGTTTTACGCTTGCAAATTCGACAAACTGTAGTAGCTTAAAGACAAAGAGCTAAAATTTTCTTTAATCTATTACAAAATGTCGAATCTGAAGGCGAAAAACGCCATAAACGATAAGGGTGAATATTTTGTCGTCGTGTTGGTGCGACATCGATGTCGTCATTCATAATAGGAGCTAATATTCATGGATGAACGCGGAGTCGAATTTAGGACCCTCCGCACTTCATAGCCTCATGTTAATTACTTCAGCCAACAGCACATTGGGGCACTTCACTTCAATGTGGCCGCAAGTTTATCTTGAAGAAAGAAAAAAAAGACACCCTTTATGTATGAGTTTAAGTGTCCCACACTAAACATGTTCCCGGTATGTAAGAGTATCCGTGTTTGTGTTGAAAAAAATAAAATAAAACAAAAAAATAAAACTACCCGAAAATTGACAACCAATCACAGTTGTAATAAATATTGACGTCTTTAAGTTTCTCCTGTCTTTCTTATTTGTGTTTGATCAGAAAACTTCAAGAGATGAGTAATTAAAGCAAGTGGTATGAGGGCGTGTGTGCCTCGGCACGTACAACAATTTTTTTTCTTTGAATGTGATGTGATTTCCAAAAAATTAAAAAAAAAATAAAAACATCTTCTCAGTATCTTTTAATTGCGACACTGACACACCACATTCTCACGTTTGAATTGTATGTTTTCGCTGTGGGTGGTGGATTAAAAGTATGTTGTTAGCAAAAGTATACTTTAAAACTCTTAAAGTGTATTTCAGTTACGACCCTAAATAATTTTGTTCTAATTTACTTCATTATATAAAAATAAACATAATATTGTCACTGTGATCATATCACATGGGGCGAGTATTATTATCTAATATATTCCATTCTACTTTTAAAATTTATATTATAAAATTTATATTATAATTGTGCTCGCATATCAATGGAAAAGTATTGTTGTCCATGTGTATTTGTGTGGCTTACATGCTCGTGCATGATGTGTCATATAAATTCAATGGTTTATTATTATTGTTACACATTTGCTTGTTGCTGTTGTTGTTGTTGTTGTTGTTCATGTCATTCTGATTGTTGTTTTAGTTACAATTTTTTTTTTTATTTATTTTTCCTCTTTTTTACAATATATTGAATTCAATGTATTCGTATTAAAGTAACTATGAAATTTTTTCACATGCTGTTTTATTATCGTCGCTGTAGTTGCTGCTCCTGTTCTCTTTATTATTAAATAGTTGCTGGTGGCAACGGTGTAACTTCTTTCCCACACTTTATTTGTGTTTAGTCATAATTTTCGTTTGAATTTTAGTTCAATTTTTTCCCCCACCCCATTTTCATAGAAAATGTTTTTCTTTTAGATGATTGTTTAGTGTGTGTCTGTGTGCAGGACTGTATATGTGTTTGTATTTATTTATATAATTTGCAATTTCCTATTGTACGGAAATAACAAAAGGATACCAATTTATTGTGTGACATAATTGAGTTCTTATAATGTTTTAGTTGATCACAAAAGAAAACAGAAAATGAGTGAGGAAAAATGTAAAATGAAAATGAAGGAAAACAACATGATAACACTTTTCAGAAATGTGTGCGAGTACATATTATATTACAAGAAGAATTATAAATACGTATGAACGTATTTATTTATTTGTTTCTATCAAAGAGAAAAACAATAATTTAGGTATAAAATTTATAGCTAACAAGTGTATTAATTATCTCTACTTATCTCTGCTTGTGTGTCGCTTGTTACTTTAGTAACCAACTGTAGGGAGCAGCAGTCCATGAACAGGGAGAATACGATTATACTAGAGCGTGTTATCGTTACAAATTAAGACGTTACGAAGCTTCTTTATTTATAGCACAAAAGATATAAGAGACAAACGACAGGGAAATAATTATGCTTTTGTAAAAGAGAAACCTACAATTTTTAATGATTTCCATCCAGTTTATTCTTGAAAGATTTTTCGTAACTATTCTCATACTTACATAAATTGCAACTTTTTTATTATCCGATATTGCTTTGCACTTTTTATAATTACCTGCACTTTTCACAATGACCTGCACTTTTTATGATGACTTGCAGTTTTAACAATGGCTTGCACTTTTTAAAATGACTAGCACTTTTTACAATGGCTTGCACTTTTTAAAATGACTTGCACTTTTTACAATGACTTGCACTTTTTAAAATGACTTGCACTTTTTACAGTCACTTGAACTTTTTAAAATGACTTGCACTTTTTACAATGGCTTGCACTTTTTAAAATTACTTGCACTTTTTACAATGACTTGCACTTTTTACAACGGCTTGCACTTTTTAAAATGACTTGCACTTTTTACAGTGACTTGCACTTTTTACAGTGGCTTGCACTTTTTAAAATGACTTGCACTTTTTTCAATGACTTGCACTTTTCATAATGACTTGCACTTTTTATAATGACTTGCACTTTTTATGATGACTTGCACTTTTTATAATGATTTGCACTTTTTACAATGACTTGCACCTTTCATAATGACCTGCACTTTTTATGATGACTTGCAGTTTTTACAAAGGCTTGCACTTTTTAAAATGACTTGCACTTTTTACAATGGCTTGCACTTTTTACAATGGCTTGTAATTTTTAAAATGACTTGCACTTTTTACAATGACTTGCACTTTTTACAGTGACTTTCAATTTTTATAATGACTTGCACTTTTCATAATGACGCACTTTTTTCAATGACTTGCTATTTTTACAATAACTTGCACTTTTTATGATGACTTGCACTTTTTGCAATGACTTGCCCTTTTTACAATGACTTGCACTATTCATAATGACTTGCAGTTTTTATAATGACTTGCACTTTTTACAATGACTTGCACTTTTTATAATGACTTGCACTTTTCATAATGACTTGCACTTTTTATAATAACTTGCACTTTTTATGATGACTTGCACTTTTTATGATGACTTGCACTTTTTATAATGACTTGCACTTTTTATAATGACTTGCACTTTTTACAATGGCTTGCACTTTTTAAAATGACTTGCACTTTTTACAATGGCTTGCACTTTTTAAAATTACTTGCACTTTTTACAATGACTTGCACTTTTTAAAATGACTTGCACTTCTTAAAATGACTTGCACTTTTTACAATGGCTTGCACTTTTTAAAATGACTTGCACTTTTTATAATGACTTGCACTTTTTATAATGACTTGCACTTTTCATAATGACTTACACTTTTTACAATGGCTTGCACTTTTTAAAATGACTTGCACTTTTTACAATGGCTTGCACTTTTTAAAATGACTTACACTTTTTACAATGGCTTGCACTTTTTAAAATGACTTGAACTTTTTATAATGACTTGCATTTTTCATAATGACTTACACTTTTTACAATGACTTGCAAATTAAGAAAAAGAAAAAACTGGATTCCAGATTTGAACGTCAAATTCTCATGAATACAAAAATAGTTTTTTTTTAATTGTCATACGTTAATTGAATTGACTAAATTTTGTATATGTGAACAGGAATATAATTAAGCCAATGAAGTGAAAATTGACTAAATAAAAAAAATGTGTCCGAACATTACGTTATGATTTGGAATTATAGATCAATATTGTGTGTTGAACTTTTTGTAATTTGTATATTTTTTTTATAATTTTTCCCTCACAAAGCAGATAATTGCAAAACTTTTAACAATATAATGAAGTGCATTAGAGCTTAAGTTATTGTTTTATAATTAAAATCTCTTAATGAAATACTCAATGCACCCTACAGTCATGCGGAAGCATTTTGGCGATAGTGGAAATTTGTTAAAATTCAATTAAGACAATTCATAAATTAAAAATTTAAGAACTTAAATGATTATTTCAAAAGCTTAGGGGCTGAACCAAGACTAGTGTAAATTTGTTTATTACACTATTTGCTATTAATTATCTTTTATTTAAGGTGCAAATGATTTCTTCTCTGACGTAGTTTCCTTTATTTTTCTATACAATCGTTAGAGTGTATTGCAAAATGAAATGAAATGATGGACAGACGATGACTGATTGGATAAAGTTTGCTTTTAAGTTGATAAGAAACTATTCGAACATAAAACAAGACCTGATTAAAGCAAAAGTGAACTCAAAGAATCCATCCTCTCTTTTTTTATAATTTAATTCATACAAACATTGTAAGACTTTTAATCGGATTTTAAAGCGATTTATTCAGGGGAATAAAAAACAAGGTTTTTCTTGTGAATTTAATAACGATTAAATAAATTAATTAAGTTCACCATTTCCTTGGTACCTATATGCTGCATGTTATTTGTAATACATATTTTTTGTAAGTCGTGTACACTATACAGTCGTAGGAGCAACATGCTATTCGAAAATATTTGTTAGCCTAAACGATTACTTGTGCCAGTTATCTCATTCATCTTGTTATAAGCAATTCCTTAAGGAAATGGTGTTTACCTTGGCAGCCACTCGCATTTGCTTTATAATTATTAGTTTCTGTTTTGTTTTTTTTTTTTTTTTTTGTTGCGGCAATAGTTTGTTATTTGTTTGAAAGTATGAAATAAGCAACAATTTAATTAGTGTTGAATTAAAACATTCAAACAGCTTAAAAGTGGCAAAAGGGCTGCCACAAAAAAATATATATATAAAAAGGCAAAAGTAAGAAACTCTGGCAATGACTGAAATGCATGCGGCCTGAGAAATGTGTTAATCTTTCAATTAAATGATAAAAATAAAACAACTTTGACAAAAATATTTGCAAAAAAAAATTCCTTTATAATTTATTCTACATTCTTTTTATGGCACTTTCTGCCATTCAAAATAATGAATTATTATGCCAAGACTATTTGTAAATAAATAGTTTAAATTGTTTTTTGTCTCTCTCTCTCTCTCTCTCTCTCTTTCTTCGAAAAGTTTGTGTAATAAAAATTTGTAAAACAAACTTGACAGTGTTTGGAAAATTTTTAGGCTTCAGCAAAGTTTTGCAGCTATGGGGGAGGAGAGACAGATGCCACGCCCCCTAAGAAATAATTTATTAATTTTCCTTTTGATTTATTTGAAATATCTTGCAATATGTTGACAACATTGTGTAATAATTGCATAATAAATATTATTTCATATTCTGTAACTATTTGTCAAGGTCACGTCAAGACAATATCCAAAATAGATCACTTGCTTTCTCCTTTGGGGGAGAACACGTAACTATTTCTGACACCCTGTGACTACTCTTTAAGGTCTTGAATTTCTCAAGAGGCTGTTAGAAATTGTAAATTGCTGTCCTATTTTTGATATTGTCTTGATGTGACGTTGACAAATAGTTACAGAATAAGGCTGACTATATTTCTATTCTCTAAATTACTTAATTACAAACTATTTAATCTGTTTAGAATTTTTAAAAAATTATTGTTAAGGTTTTTATGCGCACTTGTATATTTATTTAATATTGCGCAATATATTGAATAGTGTGAAGCAAGACGAAAATAATAATAGCAATAAACTACTCAATAATATTGCATATGCAATTTAATACACAAGCACAATTTTTCAATTTTTAAGCTGAAAAATCTTATAGTGCGAAAAAATTGCCACATTTTCAATTTGTAAAATGGATTCCATTTCATTGAGGACAATCGAGATGCGTGTGTATGTAACTTTCCATCTTTTAATAAAGAAAATGAAAATTTACTAAACGAAAAACAAACAAGTAAAAACGTTATATTCGACCGGGTCGAATCTTAAATACCCTCCAAATATTTAGTAAGTGAATTTAAAATGTTTAACTTGGTGGGACAGAGTTCCTTTATATGATATCGCACGTCAATGCCCACTAAAGGGAGTGGAATTCAAAAATAGACAATATCATGTTTTCCACAGACGAACGTATGGGCATTGCTAGGCCGTCTTAAACTTCATCACTAATCAAGAATATACATACATATTTACTTTATAGGGTCAAATTCTCTTTGGAGGGTATAATAACTGTATTTTGGCGGGGTCGTTCTGGCAAGGGCTGTGGGGGAAACATTTCACCTTCATAAAACTCTAAAAATAAATGCGTGGGATAATTATATACAAAATAAAATTTTTTATTTTATTTTATAGGGTCATTCATGGGGAAAAGGGGGTAGGGCAGAAACAGGCAGTCATAAAACTCTAAAAATAAATGCTTGGGATGATTACATACAAAATTAAAAAAAAAATTTATTTTTTTTTTGGTAGGGTCATTAAGGGTTGAAGGGGAAGGAGGGGGTAGGGCAGTGGAGTAGCAGGTATCGTCTCAGCTTCGTCGTTTATTTTTAAGGAATGTAGGCGTAATTAAAAGAATTTGTTACATTTTTATGCTATTTTTGCATATAATAACGCCCACTAAAGTAGGCGGGGTCCACAAATAATTTATTTTTATTTTATGGCTTCAGTTTAAGGCGTTGGACCGTATTTGACATAAAAATATATCATTTGCTTAACAAAATAACCAAAAAACTTTAAAAATTATGTTGTTTTTTCTGGGTTGGTTTAGTTCTTCTTAGGGGAACTTTTTTCCCCCTTGCCCGATTTAGCCCATCTCCGAACTTAACCTGCTCTAAGCTTCAAAATATATTTATACCAAATTTAAAGGGTCTAGCTCTTTTCGTTTGGACTGAATCGTGATTTCCACAGACGGACGGACGGACATGCTCAGATCGTCTTAGATTTCATCACTGATCAAGAATATATATACTTTATGGGGTCTGAGATGGATATTTCGATGCGTTACAAACGGAATGACAAAGTGAATATACCCTCCAAATTCTTTTGGGAAGGGTATAATAAATAACAAGAAAAAAGTTTAAAAAAATTTTATAAATTATTTAATTTCGATTTTTATATTATTTTCTTGTGGTCACTGCTGTTACTTTTATAGTCCTTCATTTTATGTAATTTCACATAAATAAAACAAAACGTCTACCTACAAACAAACTACAGGAACTGCACAAATACAAAATATAATATTTGTTTACTTGCTATTGATGTACGAGTGTGTGTGGGTGTATGGGTAACAGGTATTACAACAACAACTGACGAGTCTTATTTGTATGTAAAACATAAAGGACTCGAAAGTATAAATCTTAATTTATCACATGCAGCGTAACAAATAAATAAAAATGAGGACACTACCATAACAACAACAACAATATTATTACAACAACAATGACCAAAAGAAACAATTCAACAACAAATACAATAACAAACAAAAAGTATGTCCCACAATTAGAGAAATACTCCGGCCACAATACAATTTAAGTTCAGCCACTGAATGACAACAACTATTTAAATAAAATTAAATAAAAAACACTTACGAAACGTTAGAAAATTGTTTTGGGGGGGCGGGGGACAAGAGCCAAACGTTTCCTTTGAGAAAAGTTTCAAATGTGTACAAAACATTAGCACGCTGCCCAAAAGCTATTAGATTATTAAAAAATATTTATTTGCATATCAACAGGGCACTCTGCAGTGCAACACATTGAAAAATTCGAAATTGGATTTAAATTTCCAAAAAAAAATTTAAATTTTTTTTTTGCAATAAATTCCTCTTTAAGGGACATTTTTCGCACCGTAATATTTAATCAATCTTAATATGTGGCCATGCTTAGACTATTTCTTTCAATTACAGCATTAATTGAAGCTTGTGTTGATGGTTGATGAATTGTTTTCATTGGAAATATTTTGAAAATATTCTCATTTTCCTAAACACTGACTCCGGTATTCATAAAATTTAAAATGAGTTTGAAATGTGTTTTAATAAAATTTTTTCATACAAAATTTTCTTAAAACAGATTTCAAATACGTTTTATTTTTTTTATTAATATGGGGGTGAATATTGAATTAATCACAGAATATTATTCCCGAAAATATTCCAATTATTAAGACAAATTGATACAAAATATAATTCACGTATATGTATATTTGTCCCTCTCACTCCTTCCTGTAAGCAGCAATGCGGCGCGGCGTCAAATTAATTAGTAATTAAATTGCAATTAATTTAATTATTACAAAAAATTGATCAACATAAAAAAATTTGATATTTCATATATTGAAATATGAATTTTTTTTTAATATAAAATAATAAATAGAATTTGAACAAATTCATTTATTAATAAAATAATAAAAAATCATTTGCAGTCATGCAGATTCGAACTTAAGCCCGTTGAAAAATTAAAAATTAACAATTTAAATAGAATATGAGTATTTCCATGATGTCGAACTCGATCATATTTAATTTTATTTAAAATCAATTTAAAAAAATTTTTTTATAAAAAATTTTTTTATAAAAAATTTTTAATAAAATAAATTACAAACTCTTTTAAAATTTTATAAATATGCAAGTTAAAGTGAAAAATTAGAACGTCTTTTTAGTGCGACAATAAACTTGGAGAAGGTCTAAGGATATTTCCATGATGTCGCACGTGACCACCTTAACATAACTAAAAACTCAATCCCTCTGATTGTGTAAGGCATTGGCAGTTACGCCTTTGCCGTATTTCGCAGCAGATTAAAGAAAACTGCTTGTGTGTTTCTTTAATCTTGTACTAAAAAAAACGCCTTCGTCGTAAACGTCAACGCCTTACACAATCAGGCAGTATATAAAATCTATTTTTATCTACAATAAGCGTAACCTACAGCTCTAGATTAAATAATTTTAATTGGAAAATTTTTTCTTCTGGATATTTATAATTTCTCATATTAAATTTATCTTTTTTTTTCTTCTTTATATATTTTTATTCCGCTGAAATTCAGCTATTTTTTGCGCCCGCCTATTATCAAGTTGGCAAACAAACAGACAAACCTTTTTAAATGTTTCAAATTGACGTTGAGTATCATGTCGTTCACTCTCTTTATTTCCTTAGATTCAAATCAATTGAAAATACCCAGAGACACCATTACCAGACACTAAATGTTGTTTAGCAAAACTAAAGGGCCACATGCATTTACATACACACACACACAAGCACTTACATTTATATGTAAACAACAAACAAGTTTTGCAAATAAACGAACATTTAACAAATTTGTTTTGTATATTAAACTAATGGAAGGACAATTTAAGTTGTAGATATATTTTTTTTCTTTCTAAACACTCACTCATCCACCCACCTGAACAACCACTCAAAAGGAGAACTGGTTAGAAGTACGTACTTCAGTTCCTATTAAAGCCCTGTTTAGGGATTGCTTCTTCCTGTTTTATACCCTTTAGCAAAAATAGTAAAAGTGTTTATTAGGTTTGTCATTCCGTGTGTAATATCGATACCCAAAAAGTATTGAGAATCAGGGTCCTTATGAATAGGAAAGTCGTAATAAACGATGTCCGTCTTTCTGTAAATGAAATCGGTTTCGGTATTGGAAATAGTCCTTAATAGTTAAAATTTATTAGCCAGACAAAAAAAAATAAAAAGAAGAAATTTCACCTAGTCGTAAGACATTTTATTTACTATTCTGTTTTCTATAGCAAAACCATAAGTGAAGCCAAATAATTAACAGCAGCCCATCATCGTGGTCCCAACTAAAATTGTATTAAATTTTGGTTTGATTACACAAATTGGGGAATCCTTTCAAGTTTTATGATGTCGGTTTTAATTTCATTTAAATTCATAATTATATACACGGCTTCTTTTTGATCAATTGGTTTTGTGTGCACATGAACACATGTGATTGATATTCATGCGTTCATGACATTAAAGCGCCACCAATAATCACACACATACACACACACACGCACACGCAAGAGTACAAAACAATACATGCCAATGCAACACCAGCAACAAGAACAACAACAGCAGCCAAAACATTCATTCATTCATTGTCCGCATTATTTATTATTATGCAAAAATACAATCAATAATTAAATGTATTGTACGGTTTCATTTGACTCATTAAACATTCACATCACAATAATACTCGTACTCGTATTAAAAATATCTTGGCTGCTCCCTCCCCCCTTCTCCTCCTGCTGCTGCTCACACATTCAGTTTCAACACAAAATGTCCACAAATTCAATAAAATTTGGAGCAGACGTTTTCCGTTTTTAATGAAATTTTAAAAAGTGAACTGCTGTTTCACGCATTTTAAATTAACAATATCATTTTACATCGGATGATTGTTCAAAACAATCGTATGGAAAATGAGCAACAAATTGAACAACATATACGGCCATGTGATGGAAATCGCTTATCGCATGAAATAAAGCGTTTTCGATTTGAAGTCACAAAATTGGTGTGCTGGAGTTCGCAATCGCTCAAAATCGTTCAAAAGAAATTGGCGTTTTTCAAGTCGCATGTGATTCGACAATCGTGCGATTCACAGCACATACATGATAATTTTCTTGACAGTTTTCTTGTTCATTAAGTCCTTGAACTGTTCTTTAAGTCCTTCGTACTGCCACTTTGAGAGAAATAAAGGTTCCGCCATCTAACGGTTTTTTATCAACTAGTGCTTATTACTGATTTTTTTTATAGCGCAGCTAAGAAGCTAAGAAACGAGCGGATAGAAATATGAGAAGATGGATAATTAATTTCAGAAACTTTAAATCTTATGTCGTTGGCGAATTTATTACTACAGTAAGGAAGAACGAGGTTACTGTACGAGGTCTGTTCAAAAGAGAAGACGCATTTTAATTTTTCTTAAAAAATATTTTCAAAGAATTATAAATTTTCCAGTCCTCAAAGCAGCTCTGATATGCCCTTCTTTGAAATTTAGTTCTGCCCTCTCAATAATTCGCTTTTTCTCACTTCAGTTATACCATGAAACGCCGTCTTTTCAAGGGGTTCTTAAATCTTGGGAATAGGTAAAAGTCGCAGGGTTTTTAATTTTTTATTTTTAATATTTTTTTTATTATAACCTGATATTTTTAAGCTTAAGGGCTCTTTATTTTAATTTAAGTTTTAATTCCAATATTTCATCAGGAAATTAATTGTATAATTTTTTTTTTTTTTTTTTTGTAAAAATTCAGCAATTTCATGCTCCATGCCAAAAAAAAAACTCCCAAAAAGTTACTTAGGTGTGAGCCAAGCGATATGACGACATCTTCAGCAATATCTCTAACGATTCTCCAAAAGAACTTTCCTTAAGTTCTCAACATTTTCATCGGTCGCTTATGTTGTGGGGAATCCAGGCCTCATAATTTTCGGCCTTTTTTCTTAAAAGATTGTAAATATTTTTTGGACTCACAGTACAATCAGGCAGCGTATGCCACAGTCAACATTTCAAGTGGTTTTAAACACCAAATTCCATTTTCTTTTTTAAAAAAATTTTTTGGAAAATCTTGTTTTTTAAAAAAAAAATTTTGGAAAATTTTGTTTTTTAAAAAAATTTTTTGGAAATTTTTGTTTTTTAAAAAAAAATTTTGGAAAATTTTTTTTATAAATTTTTTTTCGACAGCAATAAAATCGGGAACAGCACGAACTTTGAAAATTTATTTTATTTTTGAAACAGTCTTCGTTCTTATTGCACAACAAATGCTAAACAGTCATATTCAGGGAACTGCGGAAATAGATATTATTGTGGGCGGCCCAATTACACTCGGCCTAAAAACGGCCATCACCTTAGCATACAACGATGATGTTGGTATAAATTGTCCGTTTTTCATTGTTCATTTTTGTTATTTAAACAAATTTTAATTCTACATCATAAAAAAACATATGAACACCGAAAGTTGCACTTTTTCAAAATTTGTGTTCTATTCTCAGAAAATAACAAATATGATTATTACAGGCCGGTTGTTTGTCACTGTGGCTATTTTTTATTTAATCTGTTTTTATTTTGTAGATGAAACAAAAATCCCCCCAAAAAAAAACTCAAATTAACTTTGCAAAAATATTGCACTAAAAAGAAAACAGACATTTTATTATACATATAAAAATGAAAAAGAAATTGCCACACAGGCCAGTAAATGGAAAATTGTTGCACCATTACAGCCATTCAAGTTAAAAATTCCAATAATTTTTGTAAAACTGACAAAACATTCCATTGAATTTGAGGGAAAAATTTAAAACAAAAAGCAAACACAAGTCGTGGATATTAAAAATAAACTGCAGCGCATGAAAAGGATTTTTAAAAATTTATACAAAAGCGAGTAAAATAGACACGAGAGTTTTTGTTTAGTTTCCATAGTTGCGCTTTATTAGCGGCATATTGTCAACAAAGTGGGCGTAACAAAAAAGCTTAACAACTTTTTAACTCTATTTCCTGTGTGAAACAGTTGACTGAAAACAAAAAATTGTAGTAAAGAAGAAGCAAAAAAAAACAGTTCGAGATGAAAGAGATTACTGAAGGTGGAAAATTGATAAAAAAGCAAAGAGGAGGAGCAGCAACGAACAACATGATAATTGGCCTGCGTTGCCTTCTGCTTTCGTTTAGATAAGCTTTGCTTAAATGCACGAGTCTGCCTGCTGGCATAAAATTTACAACCAAACGGACTATAAATAATGCCTTTGGAGAGATTTAAAGCAACAATTATGTTACATTTACACGGTGAGTTTTTATGCTGACTTTTTTTACGTGCTTTAAGAAGAGGTGGCAAGTAAAATGGGTTAGACAAGTCTTATCAGAAGATTGTATTTGGATTTGCATACTCGTCTATACTCTTCTATTGGAACACAATAAAAAAAGTTGCATGGAATAAATATCATGACATGACAAGACTCGTGGTGTAAATGTGTTATTACTGGCAGATTAAGAAATACCTTCAATGTAACTCTGCTGCTAAGGCATTTGTTTTTTTTTTTTTTTCTAATAGAATTCTATTAATAGCAACATGAAAATAAAATCATTCTATTTGTATAGTCTTAACTGTAAAATACAGAGAGTGTATGTGTGTGTGTGTGTGAGTTTTAAGACAAACAGAATCATATAAATTCATTTAATATTGTTCAGCAACTTTATCAAGTAAAATTTTTAATTAGTTGCGAATAAAAGTTGTTGCTAATTGATGTTTATTAAAGAAAAAGTTGATCGCATTGTGGGAATACTTAAGTCAACATTAGGGTGGAATATGTTTTCTTTGCCAAAATAAAATGACTGCATTATGAATCAAAATTCAGTTACGGATGTCAATCATACGCCCCCTTAGTTTTGAAAAGGAATTTGATTATTCATTTCTTACTTCCTAAAGAAAAGTTGCAAAACATTAATACGCCTATTTAAAAAATATTAAATATTCGCCCGTATTCTGTAACTATTTGTCGACATCGCATCAAGACAATATCCAAATAGGGCACTTCTGTACCTCCTCTTCTTCTGCAATTTACTGTTTCTGACAGTCTCTTGGTATATTCAAGGCCTTAAAGACTACTCCCAGGTTGTCAGCAGTTGTTCATGGTTGTCCTTAAGGATTAATTAAGTATCCTATTTTAGATCCTGTCTTCACGTATCGTTGGCAAATAGTTACAGATCAAAAGGGATTGATTTATTTTTAAGTTTTTATAAACATAAAAACAAATTAAAAACTTGTTTGACATGAAAATCATAAACATGTGATTTTACAGTCACACTGTGCAACAGCAGTTTTTTTTTGTATGAAAAATTAAAAAATTTTCAAAATTATTTTATATTTTATAAAAAAAAAAGAAAAAGAAATGAAAACCTTGTTTGACATTAAAACCACAAACATGTGATTTTACATTCACACTGTGCAACAGCAGGTCTTTTTTATATGAAAAATTAAAAAAATTTCAAAATTATTTTATATTTTATAAATGAAAAAAAAGGAAATGAAAGCCTAGTTTGACATTAAAACCATAAACATGTGATTTGATGTTCACACTGTGCAACAGAAGTTTTTTTTATGAAAAATTAAAAAATTTTCAAAATTATTTTATATTTTATAAAATGAAATGAAAACCTTGCTTGACATTAAAATCATAAATATGTAATTTAACATTCACACTGTGCAACAGCAGTTTTTTTTTTTAATTAAAAAATTTTCAAAAGCGCTCTAAAATAGAAATTATTTTATATTTTGTAAATGAAAAAAAAAGAAATGAAAACCTTGTTTGACATTAAAACCATAAACATGTGATTTAATGTTCACACTGTGCAACAGAAGTTTTTTTTATGAAAAATTAAAAAGTTTTCAAAATTATTTTATATTTTATAAATGAAAAAAAAGGAAATGAAAGCCTTGTTTGACATTAAAGCCATAAACATGTAACTTTACATTCACACTGTGCAACAGCAGTGTTTTTTTGTATGAAAAATTTTCAAAAGCGCTCTAAAATAGAAATTATTTTATATTTTGTAAATGAAAAAAAAAGAAATGAAAACCTTGTTTGACATTAAAACCATAAACATGTGATACGACGTTCACACTGTGCAACAGCAGTTTTTTTTTATGAAAAATTAAAAAATTTTCAAAAGAGGAATAAAAAATTAAAACCGTGTTTGAAATTAAAACCATAAACACATGATTTTACTTACACACTGTGCAACAGCATTTTTTTAAATTAAAAAACTTTCAAAATTATTTTATATTTTATAAATGAAAAAAATATGTAAACCTTGTTTGAGATTAAAACCATAAACGTATAATTTGACGTTCACACTGTGCTACAGCAGTTTTTTTTTGTATGAAAAATTAAAAAATTTTCAAAAGATGAAAAAGAAATTAAAATTGTGTTTGAGATTAAAACCATAAACATATGATTTTACTTACACACTGTGCAACAGCATTTATTTATATGAAAAATTAAAAAACTTTCAAAATTATTTTATATTTTATAAATGAAAAAAAAAAAGAAATGAAAATCTTGTTTGAGATTACAACCATAAACATGTGATTTGACATTCACACAATGCAACAGCAGTTTTTTTTTCTGTGTGAAGAATTAAAAAATTTTCAAAAGCCCTCTAAAATAGAAATTTTTTTATATTTTTTAAATAAATATTTTAAAATAAAGGAAATACTTATACAAAGTGTATAAGTGTGTGAAAGTCATGCAACTTAAAAAAAAAATTCCCAAAATGGTGAAATTTCTGGTGCATTGTCAGCTGTTTCAACAGTTAACTTGGCAGCACTTAAAACCAATAATAAAAATAATTTTCAACAAAATCATTTTATTTGGGTGAAACCAATAATTAACCCTAAAACCAACAATAATTAAAATCATATTAGTGCGAAAACACTATGAGAGAGCTCAAGGACAAACCCAAAACTTCATAGCAAATTTGCTTCGAGGAGGGGAAGCTGCGTTGGAGCAAGAGTGTGTTGTATCTGATGAGGAGAACTACTTTGCAGGGGATAAAATATAAACTATACGTTAGTTTAATGACTATATTTTGAGATAAATGAAAATTCACCTTCTATTTTGAACAGACCTCGTATAATTCATGCGTTTTATGTACTTCGCAAACGAATTTGGAAATACGACGAATTGCAGTATAATAAAGAAAATAATTAAAATTATTCTTTAATGAATAATACAAAATTGCCTTGAGTTCTTTTTTTGACGATTTCAATATGTGTCGCAATTAATTAAACCAGCTATTGATTTAACTATTTTATTACAATGACGATCTGCTATTCAATATTTCAGTAACAAATTATTTTATTATTTGTATGCTATTTTTGGTATGTCACTTCTCTCCGTTTCATGAATTTCCCACAATTTTTGTCCATAATTAAATATAAAAAAAAAAAAGAAAAATTATTGTAAGTATTCAGTTATTTTATTGTATTGATTACATCATTATGAGTTTTTGTTGTTTAAATTCTAGTTAATTAAAGAAAAAATGACAAAATACATATGGACCTGCTGCTCCTGTCCTGTCTGTCGGAATGACAAATGAATTGGTTATTTTGTGCATGTGCTTTTCAAAATAATTTATACATGATTTATGGTGTACACGAGTGTGTGTCTCTTGTTGCCATAAATTTAATAATAAATATATAAGAAGAAATTAATAATGCATAAATTGGAAATTGTATTAAATTTACATAAAATTTCAGTAGAAAAATTTCTATTTTTGCTTAGAAGTCTATGGATGATTGTTGTATATGTTTCGTGACCTTTTCTATCTGAATTGGGAATGGTTTTTAATTGATGTGGCATGATAATAATAATAATTAATAGTTTTTTGAAACATTAAATCAAATATAAACAAATAAAATTATTCTATGAATTAACTAAGTAACTTGTACATATATTATATTCACTTATATTCAAGCAATTTCCTAAATCCTGTTGCAAAGCAAATATTTTAAATTAAAATCCATGCTTGACTATTATTTATATCTATTATTAATCCCATTCATTCTCCTTTCAGCTCCCCAGGCTCATCCTGACGAATCGCATAAAATGTAATAGCATTGAAACTGGAACAAAGAGCCAAAACTAACTTAAGAAGTAATTTGTTTAAAATCAGTTATTTGTGAGGCAACTGTTGAAGCATTTGCGTACGCCAGCCAGTTGTGGCAGCTTTTAAGGACCTCAAAATTATTCGCTGCACATCATCCTCCAAAAACCAAAAGACGCTTAAAACAGACAACTGAAAAATCTATTTATTTTTCATACAAAGTCCTAGTTTCTTTAAAAATTTCTTGTAAAAATGATCAAACAAAAAAAAAATGTAATAAAACAAACAATCTTTACAAATTTGTTCGTTCTTCATTAGCCATCCTTCCCTTATCAAGTTGTTGGCTTCAAATGTGTTTATGTTTCGCAATATCATGGCATAGTTTTAGGCATAACAAGCTGCAAATTATTCGAAGCAGCCTGTAGCAGTTTTTACGCTACAGGTTGACTCCAATACTTTGGCCGGCCTAAAACTATGCTTTGAAAATTTTTTGCAAAAAAAATTTACAAAAAGCCCCTTGCTGTGTTTTCTTACATTCTGGGTGCCTGGTATCTGACTTGAATTTCAAAGTTGCACAAAATGAAAACTAAAGCATGCATGACGTCCAACAGCACGAGCATGCATGAAGCAAATAAATTTTGACTGAATCAATCAATAATATAGAGAAATCAGTTTATATGACTTTTTCGATATTTTTAAATAAAATTAAGACATTTTATGATAAAGTGAGAAATAATTTAATATAATAAGTAATTTTTTTTACTTTTTTTATTGTTTACTGAAACAAAATTTATTTTTACATAAAGAACAGTCAAATGTTATTGTTAAACCAACGATGAGTTAAATGAATTGTTATATGATTTTTAAGATCAAACCTAAGTGTTTTTTGGAGTTTTTGCACTTTTTCCTTTAGGAGCAGACATCCTTTCATCCCGTAAGGAAATGAAATTATTTATTTAAAAAAACTTATAGTTTCAAACAGCTTTCCTGGGCAGAAATAAAAACAATATAATAAAATATATCTTTGGCATTTTTTTTATTCTTTTTTTGTTTGTTTAATATTCATATTTTTTTATTATCATTATTGTTATGGATTCATTATTTAAAAAATATATGTATATATATAAATCAATAATAAACTTATAAAATTTCTTATTTATTTATATAAAAATATGATTAACTATGATTGTTTATGGTTAAATTGTGTAAAAGAAATTAAAAAATTATCATAATATAATTATTTGAATAAAACAGATCATTAAATGGCTACAGGAAATAAAAAATTAGATCAAACATAATATTTATATGTATTTGTATTTATAATAAATGCAAAATTGATATGACTTGAGGGAAGAATATTATTTCGAAATAATTAACTAAAAGGGATTTAAAATAAAAACAAACAAATTATGCAGGAAAACAGGGGCCAAAAATTAATCTCAAAATGATGTCAGAAATTAAATTAATTAAATATTTTTTGTTTTTGCTTTAAGATTTGTTGCCATCGAAAAAAAATATTAAAGTAAATTTGTGAGTTTGGTTTACAAAATTTGTGTTTTCATAAGTTGTTCTTAAAAAACTAAAACTACTTCTAGTAGTTGGTTTATTTTTTTAATTAATTATTAAATAATAAAATTCCTTTCTTTAATATATGTTACGTATTAAAAAAAAATAATAATTTACAAGATCTTTGAAGAATTAAGTTTTGAAACGAAATACTCTTTTTTTTGGAAACTATCAACTTGGCAGAAACTGTCGAGGTTCTACTCAAAATTCCAAAGCAGAGAAAAAAATTAATTTTTTAGAAATTTTCGTAAAAATTTGGTTGTCAAAACTAGTTGTCATTAATTTTAACATGCTGTCAATTAATAATAGTGCGTTTTAGGACAAAATTTCTCTGACACACATTGAACCGCTAATTGAAAGCTGGAGCTTTGATATTGAAAAAAATTTTATATTTAGCTTTTTTAAGTGAAATTATATTTCTTTATACTATTGCTAAAGGCAAAGTAATTTTTAAAACATTTTGGCTTATTTCTCATGAGTAATTGATTCAGTTATGGAATTATTGCATACAGATTTAAGTTTGGAACAAATTTTATTTGTAATCTGCTGCAGTCCTAACTCCACATGTTCTTTAAAAGGTTGAATTTTAACACCTGCTTAGCCTGGGGTCAAGACACTTAAAACCATTTTGAAAACAGTTTTTCAATCAAGCAGTAATTCGTTTACGATGTTGACGCTTTTTAGCTAAATATTTAAAATACAAGTTAGTTTAGTTTCTGTTTAAATGACATTAATTTTGAATTCCACCTCATCGAGGCTAAAAACCAGCTCTGTTGAGTTCAGTATTTTCCCAGTTAAACATTTCTAATCAAAATCAAAGTTTTCGTTTACCAACTTTTTTTTTCTCAAAATAATAATAAAACTTAAATTTCTAAAGCCAATACTTTTTTTAACGTTTCTTTTCTTTGTATATAAAAATGATTATTAGTTTTTAATATGATGGAGGGGTTTTCGCTTAACGTTTAATTTCGAAATATATAAATGAAAAATTTTTTAATTACTACATAGTTTATAGCTACTCGTAAATTTAAACTTGTATGCATTTTTTCAATAATTATCAATTTCATATACAAACTACTCTTATATATAATTTTTTTTTGTTAATATATAAAATTTCAATATATTTTTCTCAATTACTTATAATAAATGTTATCAAAAAATTCAAAAAAAAAAGAATAATAATTTCTAATAGGGCGGCGGTAGTCGAATTTCAATCGAGTTTTAAATTTTAAGCACAAAATAAATAATTTTCAACACAAAATTTGAAAAGAAAAATTTTATATTCAAGCAGTTTGCTTTATAGTTGATTGTTTAACAAATGTTTAGCATATAAAGTAAATATTTATCATATTGTTAAATGAATAACATAATATGTTTGAAAAAATTTCCGTGATCTTTCAGCAATTCGAGTTTAAGTTAATTTTATTATTTTTTATTTATATGCCACTTTTCTATGCAACTTAAGAGAACTAATAATTTCTTAAGACATATTACGAGTTAGATTTCGATTTTATTTTTAAATGGTTGGTTTGGTGGCGTTAGTTGTTGATTTTTTTTATTCTTAATATGATTGTTTTTCAATTACAAAACCTTTTGAGTTTCAAGTTCATTTTAAATTTTTGTTCCATTTTTTGCTTTTTCACAAGATATTTTATGATAAGACGTTTTTTGTTTTAGTTTCTTAGTTTTAAAAGAGAAAAATAATTTAAACCAAATCGTAAGAAATAGTTTTTTTTATTAAGGGGCATGATGTTTCTGTTCAATTGCAAACCAAAGATTTTGAAGTAAGCGGAAAATTTTATAATTTTTCTATAGCAGGATTTCAAAATCTATTCTAAATTTACACGAATATCAGTAAGTGTACTTTGCTATTATCTTCCTATAGGCTAAAAACCTATTCGACAATATTCGTTAATTTACAAGCTCCATTATTTCTTTGTCAACTATGAGGCAGGTTCGGAAAATCCCTTTGTTTTAAATCACATGTGAACTTAAAATCAATAATAGTCATGCAGATATTTCTTCATTACTATTATCGATTTTTAAATCACATGTGACTTATTTTTCTTAATTTTTCTATTGTATGGAGAGCATGAAATAAAATTTCTGAGAGAAAATTGTTGCATGTAATTTTAAAAATCTTTGCAGTACCAGAATTGATTTTAAAATCACATGTGATTTACGGCGACGAGATTTTCAGAACATGCTTCCATAATTAAAATTGATGCATCGCATTTGGTTTAGAACCTAAAAAGGAGTAGTTAAGGAATGGGGATTCCAGACCAATTATTAACGAGGGGCTAAAGGTTGGCGATTTCAAGTTTATTAAGCAAATTTTAAACATCCGTTAATTGCAATATTAAACACTTTCACTTTGGTTTTACCAACTTAATCAAAAACCTGCAATCCTAAATTTTAAAACTGAAATTTTATTACAATTAAAATTACGACTTCAATCCCAGGCGATGGCGACTAAACACTACGAAAGCTCTTGACTTTTGGAAATATAAACTAATTCTACTTTTGTAAATAAATTGTAAACAATTTTGTTGTTAAAAAATATTAAAAAATAAAATTTGCATCTAGAAAATTATTTTTAAATTTTGTTTGAATTTCAAAACAAAAATTTCTTTTATAAATTTCATACATCACGCCCCTTAAGCACACAAAAAAATCAATTTGCCAGAAATTATTTCTCAGATATTGAAAGATGTTTCATTTTTAAATTCTCTTAAACTTAAATTATTATCATACAAATTATAAATAGATTTGATTTTTATTAAAATATTAAATTTCCTGTCATTATTTAATAAGAAAAAAGAAAAGTTTTAAGAATAAATGAACAACATAGAAGAGGAGTTAAGTTCGTTTAAAGAAAAATATTAAGGCCCTAATTGTGTAAATCACTTGCAATATAATTTCAAATATTTTTGGTCTCTCTTTTGCTCAATTTTATATTATTTTTCTTACAAATTTTAACCCCCATATTCATAAAAAAATAAAACGTATTTGAAATCTATTTTAAGAAAATTTTTTATGAAAAAATTTGATTAAACACATTTCAAACTTATTTTAAATTTTATGAATATCGGGGTAAACATGTTGAACAAATTGTTAAATTTAATTTTTTTTTTTTTGCATTCCTATAAATTCGAATAACGCAACACATGATTTACAGTATTAGGGTCCTAGTTTAAAGGCTCCTGAGCTTGTCCTAAATTTGGTCAGTGCAAGAAAATATTATTTTCCTGTGTCTTACACAGAAAAAGAAAATATTAATAAAATGTTTACTCTTACACAATTGCGCCCATAAATGAGTTTCAAAGCCCTAGAGTCTTACAATTCCAAAAAATACATATTTTTTTAAATTAAATTAAATATATAGTTGAAAGTTATCGTTTTGTAAAAGTAGATTTTTGTGATTGGTGTTTAAATTAATTATCATTTGTTTTTGTTTTTTTTTTTCAATAAGTTATAAATATATAAGTATAGTACAGTATCATCATTATCATATTAATAATAATAAGTAATTGTTTAAATTATTTTGCTTTTTGTTTGACACTTAATTCCATATAAATATAATAATAATTTTTATTCCATGTATAGATTATTAAGTATTTATTGTATTTGTTGTTTGCTGATAATTTCTAATTTCACCTTTTCAATATATTTTTTTTTATTTGCGTGTAATTCTTGAAAAATTTTGTTACCTTAACTTTTTGTTAATTTTAGTTGAAATTGTTGTTTTGCGAATTTTTTTCGGCAAATTTAAGGTGATACATATGGTGGTGGCTTTCGATATGATGGTGTGGCCGGTGATTTCCCTCTGGCCTCTCGGCCACCCATAACAACGGCTGGTGGCGGAACATATTCATCGACATCATTATCACCTAAAATTAAACTTTATTACTTTAATGATTTTAAAACTAACTACTTCTACAAAAAAGTTCAAGTTTTTGAATTGTGGAAAAAGTATAGAAAATATTAACTTACCATTCATATTTGAGGTATTATACGAGGGTGGTAATAATGGTGGCTTTTCATCTTTTAAAATTATAGGACTCTTGTTACCAATTTCAGGTTTTTCATCTAGTTCATCTTGAAAGATGACAGGTATGCCTTTGGTACGGAAAGATTTACGCTCCTCTTCGTCACCTTTAAAGAAATTTGAAAAACAAGAAAATTTCCATGCAAGTCATTTAAAAATTCTAGTCATTTTAAACACTAAAATTCACACTGAAGCTGTTGAAAGGCTTAACAAAATTAGAATTTACCTTTAAAAATCTTTCATATTCAGAAAAAAATAAAATTTATTTTATATAAATTTTATGAAAATTTTTGAATAAAATTTATTTTAAACATTAAAGTAAATTTTATTTGTCGCACTTATTAATGATCTAAGGAACTCATTTTATTGGACTCAAGTTCAAATCTGCAATCCGCACATTATTTTTTTTATGAATTTTTATTAAATAAAAATAATTTAAATTTAATAAAACTTCATAAAAAAATGCGGATTAATTTCGTAAAGCGCCAATTTTTGAATTGCGACTGAAACTTAATATACGAGGTCTGTTCAATAAATATGGAAACTTTTTCAATTTCGCAGTTTTTGTGCCTGGTTCAAGAATTGGGGAAAATTCTGCCATTAGCCTGCTATATCTGAGGGGAACTTTTTTGACAGCGACGAAATGGGAATAGAAAAAATACATAAATATTTTTTATATAAATAAAAAATTCAATTTATTTTCTGAACAGACCTCGTTAATGCACACCAGAGTAGTACATGAATCATTGTTTTTTTATTTCAATTCATTACGAATTAGCTAAATTTTGAATTAATTCTTTTCACCAAAAAAAAAAAAAAGAATTGAATCAAATTTGAATCAATTCAAATAAACTTGCAAAAATGAATGGCAATTCATTTCCAATTCAAATGAATTGTGCAAAATTAATTGCAATTCATTTTTAATTCAAATGAATTGGTAAAATGAATTGCAATTCATTTTTAATTCAAATGAATTGGTAAAATGAATTGCAATTCATTTTTAATTCAAATGAATTGGTAAAATGAATTGCAATTCATTTTTAATTCAAATGAATTGGTAAAATGAATTGCAATTCATTTTTAATTCAAATGAATTGGTAAAATGAATTGCAATTAATTTTTAATTCAAATGAATTGGTAAAATGAATTGCAATTCATTTCCAATTCACTTGAATTGAATTGACTTTGAATTAATTCAAATGAGTTAGAAGAAATGAGTTGCAATTCATTTCCAATTCTTTTGAATTAATTCAAATGAGTTAGAAGAAATGAGTTGCAATTCATTTCCAATTCTTTTGAATTAATTCAAATGAGTTAGAAAATATGAAAATTTCATAAATTATTAATAGATTTTAAATATTAAATGTCTTGTTATTCAAAAGAATTGGAAATTAATTGCAATTCATTTCTTCCAACTCATTTGAATTAATTCAAAGTCAATTCAATTCAAATGAATTGGAAATGAATTGCAAATCATTTTACCAATTCATTTGAATTAAAAATGAATTGCAATTCATTTTACCAATTCATTTGAATTAAAAATGAATTGCAATTCATTTTACCAATTCTTTTGAATTAAAAATGAATTGCAATTCATTTTGCCCAATTCATTTGAATTGCAAATGAATTGCAATTCATGTTTGCTAAATTCAAATGAAATGATTTAAATTTTATTCAATTCGTTTTTTGGCGAAAAGAATTAATTCAAAATTTTACCAATTCAGTGCATGAATGATTCGCGAGTTAATTCAAAAATGAATGATTCGTTGACAACTCTGATGCAACGTATACAACTCTGATGTAACTGTGTTCGTAACGTTTTATAACGTATAAATAGCAGCACTAGAACAAATAACATTTTTTTTTCATAGGCGTGGCTGCGACCACATTTCTAAAGTGAATGGCGAGCATTCAAAGTTTAATAGAAATTATTTAAAAAGAGCTGAAAAGTAGGACTACAAGATTTTAAAATGAAAAAAAATGTTTTTTATCCTCTTTAGTCCCTTCCTTAGCATTTCGATCACTTACCCAATTCCATTTTGCCGCTCTTGCGTCTTCGGCGATGTAGACAGCAGGCGATAATTGAGGCAATTAAAATCATGGAAATAATTATAATGGCAGGCAGGATGATTGTGTACATGTAATCATCGGAGAAGGTGGACTTGAGCAGCGGCTCATCGGTTTTGTTGGGCACAAACTCGCGATGTGTGGTATCCGATGGGGCTTTGAAATTAAAAATTGTAGGATCAACTTGAAACTCAACGGCGTTATTATCTAAATGCTTACCATGGCACGTTCCCAAGGGTATAACTTGGACATTCGTTATATTGAGTTCGGGACCCAAGGCCTTTTTAACACGCTCCCTCACCGTATAGTCTTGCAAATAAACATTACGCAGGGCCTCCATTTCCTCTTCCGGACAACGATTGTGCGACTTGAAGAGCGTGGTGTTGTAGAAGTTAACAATTGTGCCGTCCGCATCATGATGCGTAGTAACAGAACGTATTTGTATGTTTTGCGTAGACGCATCACCAAACAGATGGGCAATGCGTTCCACAAATTTACGCTGCAAATCGGCATTGAATTGTTCATGTCTGATGGCCAAATAGACTTTGATGTACACGCTAAAGTCACGCTTGAGAGCATGATTCACTTGCACCACTAGAGCATCGGTGCCGGTCAAACCGCCAGCATCTTCGGCTACCAACATGTATTCCTCGGAACCGGTATCACCACTTTTTGGTATACCATAGAATTCCTCATTCTTTGAATCGAATTGCAGCCAGTGTCGTGGACTGAGTTCTTTGTGATCTTTGGTTTTCAAGCTCAAGGTAAGTTCGTTGTCATTGGAATCGAAAAAGGTGTCGCTGGGCACCTTGTACACCAACAAATGGCCGACAGTAGCAATGACACGATCTACTTGATTGCGTGGTACGGGCGGGGCATTCTTAATATTAAGCGTAGGAGTTTTGGGCTTGGCAGCGGCAGTCTTTTGGCACGGACCAATCAATTGGCCAGTCAAGGATTTAATGCCCAATATGGGCTGCACCAAATCACTGAGACGACTAACATCGATACGTTTCACCAAATTGTTTAATTCACGCTCCGGACACTCGGACGTGGGTAGAGTTTCATTGAAGTACACTAAAGTGGCAGTGTTGGGATCCTGGGGACTAGCACGTATCTCACGTACCACAATTGAATTGGTGCTGGCATCACCCAAAGTGGCAGCAATGGCTGTATGGAATACAGGGATGGTGGGAAATATTTTTGGTAATTAATTGTTTTATAATTGGGAAATTACTCACCATTTATTAAATTCAATTGCCAGTCAATGTAGTGCATGTTCTTCTCGTTGATCTTGACGGAAACATTGATTTCGTGATTGACTGTTCTAACGCCACGATGCTGCTGCACCGATATTTCCAGAGTCTCTGTAACCGATTCGTTACCCGAATCGGTGGCTGTCAAACGGTATTGCCATTTGGACACGGCATCATCTAAAGGTCTGTAACAAAGAAAACCCAAACGTTTGAGAGAATTAATTAGTCTAGTAATTGTTTTTGTTTTTATACACTTACAATCCATAAATTTCCCTAGTTTCGGCATTAAATTGCAGCCAAGAGTTTGATTTTAGTTCACGGCCCTCCTTGTCGGTTAATTCCAAACGCAAATTGTTCAAATCTTCATTGTCGTAGAAAGTGTCTTCTGGTACGGGAAGTTTAAAGGATTTTCCCGAGGTAACAGCTAATTTTTGCAAACGCGACTTAATCATGGGCGCTGTATTTTCCATCTTAGGTTCCACATAATCGGGCAGAGCTGTTGTAGAGGTAACAATTTCTGCAATAGCACCAGCAGCATTTGTAGTGGCCACACTGGCCAAAATAGTTGATGAGGGGGGTGGGGTGGTTACACCAGCTGCACTCTCAGCGTTAGATTTGCCAGTTGTGGTCTACAGCAAAATAAATATATATAAAAATAATATATAAAATAAATATTTCAGATTTACTTACCGATTTGCCCAGATCTTTAGGTTCGACGGTGGTCTCATCCTATACGATATTATATTTTTTAAGAGAAAATTGAAGAGAGCGAAAAATTTATAATAATTTTTTTGCTATTGTGTTTTACATTTTATTTTGATTTTTAATAAGAAAATCATGCTTAAGATAAAAAAATTTGCTATTTGTAGTATAAAATCAGCCAAAATATGTTTTTTATTTTTTTTTTACAATAAGAAAAAAATTTATATTTTTACGAATATTTGAATTTAAAAGGAAACATAGAATATGTAAATAGACAGATAGAGTGTGAAAGATAGTAATTAAATTAAACATGCACCCACTGAAAGCCAACATTTAGTTAAATATAATAAAAATATTCAATACAAAGGGTGATTTTTTTATGCTATTTTTGCCGAACTTTAATCGGTTTAGTTACGGTCGGTATCAAATGAATTTTTTTTATCAATTTCAGGAGATTTAAAAGGGCCAAGCGATCACAAAATTTGTTTGTCATAAAAATTTTTTCATACAATCTAAAATCATATACACCATGATCATAGTGACCATTTAATAGTCCTGGTAACTGATAAATAATTGATAAATAATTCATTAACTTGGCCACTATTTATGATATTAGAAATCTTTTAACTATGGCAAGCATTTTATAATAATATAAAGATGGTAAACATATTATTATCATCGAAATCATATTATGATCATGGCAATCATATTATCGTCATGGCAATCATATTATGGTGGTGACAATAATTAAATTTTTTTTCTTGTCACATATGAAGTGGTTATCATTTTATATTGGTGGCAATTATTTTTCTTATTTATTAGAAAAAATCAAATTCTGACATTGCAACCATTTTATGATCGAACAGCAAATATATTTTTATTGATCATAACATCATGATCTTTTATATTGTAGACATTGAAATTATAATTTATATTATCGTCGAAATCATATTATGGTCATGGCAATCATATTGTGGTCATGGCAATCATATTATAATAATAACAATAATTAAATTGTTTCATGTCACGTTTTTCCCATTTTATGTTTGTGGAAATTAGTTTTTTATTTATTAGAAAAAAATAAAGTTCCGACATTGCAACCATTTTATGATCGACCAGCAAATATATTTTTGTTGATCATAATATTATGATCTTTTATATTGTAGACATTGAAATTATATTATATATTATCATCGAAATCATATTGTGGTCATGCCAATCATATTGTGGTCATGACAATCATATTGTGGTCATGGCAATCATATTATATTAATAACAATAATTAACTTGTTTCTTGTTACATATTTCCCATTTTATATTTGTGGAAATTATTTTTTTATTTATTAAAAAAATCAAGTTCCGACATTGCAACCATTTTATGATCGACCAGCAAATATATTTTTGTTGATCATAATATCATGATCTTTTATATTGTAGACATTGAAATTATATTATATTATATATTATCATCGAAATCATATTGTGGTCATAACAATCATATTGTAGTCATGACAATCATATTATGGTCATGACAATCATATTATATTAATAACAATAATTAAATTGTTGCTTGTCACGTTTTTCCCCATTTTATATTTGTGAAAATTCATTTTTTATTTATTAGAAAAATATCAAGTTCCGACATTGCAACCATTTTATGATAGAACAGCAAATATATTATTGTTGATCATAACATCATGATCATTTTTATATTATAGACATCTTGCAAATGATTTTAGTGAAAATAATGCTGCCGAAAATAATTTTTTTTCTTGAAGACATTTACAGTGATTATTTTATAGTCAACACTATCCAGCGTAGTAAAATATTTTTTTGTGATCGTGCTGAATAACCTGTGCAGTAATGATCATTAGGGAAGTTTAATGTAGCGAGAAAACTGAAAATGCCAGGGATATTTTTATGAAACAGGAATTCGAATTTAAATAGAATATATTTACTTGAATAACCATAAAATGCGTGCACAGTGAAGCAAACTTTAATATAATATTATTTTATTTATTTATTTTTTATGTAAAACCAAAAGCTTAAAAATCACCCTTTTCAATCCGAGTTAATATGTATAACAAATATTATATGATGTTTCAATAACAAGTGTAATGTGCAAAAATAATTGGAAAAAAGTATAAATAGAAATAATGATTTACAAAAATAAAACAAAATTTCGTTCTTTTTTTTTTTGGTTCATTAAAGAAAAAGAAAGTAAAATTTCGTTTAGGTTGTACAGATTAAGGCCTAAAATCCAAAATATGTCTAAAAAGTTTTTACGTGTTTTTTTTTTGTAATTGGCTATTCTTCTCATAACAATTAAAATGAAACATGCTGAGGCATGCTCTTCTTTTATCATGTTGAAAGCAGTTTAAAGTCATTTTACACATTTGCAAAATAAGAGATGCTTTGAGATATTTGATTTCATGTTTTCTGGTGTTTTTTGTTTAAGTATTTTTTCTTATTTTTTGTTCTGATAATTTCTGACACATACAAAAAGGTAAATGTGTGCCAAATGCATTGATTGGGTGTTAAATAGAAATTTTCACCTTTTTGCCATAAATATTGATTTCAAAAACATTTTCAATTGGTAACTCAAGTGTTGATGGTGTTAGTATTTCCAAAGATGGTGTTAACAAAGAAGGAAACGCAGTTGTTAGCAAAGCTGATGATGATGATGCTGATGGTGTCGTTGCTATGGCCAACATATCAAGCGTTGACGTTGGTGGTGACGACGATGATGATGATGATGATGATGCTGCCGCCGCTGCTGCGCGGTTACTTGAGGTGGTTAATAATGTTGTTGCCTTTGTTCGTAATATTTCCCTAGAATTGTCATTATAACTGGGATAGTATTGATGACGATGGTGTTGCTGCTGGTACTTTTGTAGCTCTTGCTGACGTTGTTCTGTTGTCATCGCTGTCATTTGTTGACTTTTACTTGTTGTAAACGCTGGTATTGCCATTATTGTTGTCAACGTATTCAATAACTCCTCATTAATGTTGGCATTTATTAAATCCTTCTTTTGTTCATCATCTACACCAGCTCCTTCCACAACATCATCATCATTATTCAGATTATCGTTATTACGTACTATATATTCCATGGGCGTTGTATATGAACTCAATTCATTCTATTTGTTTTAATGCATCATTTATGAAATTTCATACATTTCAGTTTGTTTGTGTTGTTTTTGGTGTTGTGTTACACCCATATGAGAAGAATTTGATTTGATAAATCGAAAATCATTAAACGGAATAAAAAAAATCGTCAAAAAATAGTGATACAAAAGAAAGTTTGCAAAAGTTTTCTAGGCACATGTTAAAGTATATCACACACATGTATAATATGCATGTATTTACATACACACACACACATACATTTGCATGTACCTTTACACTCATGTATAGGTACAGAGTTACAAGTGTAAATTGTTATGCATTATTGAAAACAGGGAAAGCTGGGATCTGGCTTTAATGATGGTGTAAGCAAGGTCATACTACACATGGAGCAAGTGTTGGGAGTTGGCATCACTGTCATCTCCTAAATTGTATGTTTCCTAATCAAATTCAATATATTTTGATTTATTCAACATCAATATTTAAATAAATAAATATATACAAATACAGATTAGATCTTCTATATAAGTACGGTAGAGGTAGATTTTTTTTTTTAGTACACTTCTAAGTATTTTATTGTCCATTAATGTGGAAAAAAGATATATTAAGTGAAAGGCATTTTGATGTAGACAAGCACAATATAAATATTATTGTCATGAAAGTGGTAAAAACCACGTTTGAATTTGATGGAAAAGCGGCAACAATATCTTCTTTCTTCGATTTTGTTTAATAAAGGGTGGTCCCAACAAAACGCACATTGTTAATTAAGAGTCGTGCGCTCTTTTGCGCAAGAAATTCAATGGCCGCTTGTTTGTTTTTTTTTTAACATTTGAAAGAAAAAGTGTTCATCAATTAGGCAGGAACAATTCAAGAGCTAAGGGATAAGATAACTTCGGACATTAAGGACATTGAACCTCAATTATTTCCCAGAGTTGAAATTGAAATTGTAGCCCATCGGATAGAGGTGTGCTACCGACGCCGTAGTGATCATATGGCCGATATTTTATTGCACACATAATTATCATAGATCCTTCTATCACATTAAAAAAATATTAAGATATATAGTAAGAATTTTAACGAACACGGGTATTATAACAATAACATGTTTACATCAGGTTGATGCAGTTCTCGGATTCTTTTTCACAATAAAATTTGTGTAAATAGGAACTTTTATCACATTCAACTAAGCCAACTAATAAGTGGTGACAAACACAATACACATGAGCACTGATTATGAAAGGGTTGCGTCTTTCGAAAACAGCTGTTCTGCTCTGCTGTGTAAGTTGAATAACAAAAACTGATGTTGAGTTGCCTTTGTGCCTTGGAATATTTGTCATGTCTTTCTGAGATTTAAATTAAAAATTTCGAACAATTAGTCTATATAATCTTAATTCAATTTAATATAGCAAATTCGGTGCGGCATGGGTACATTTTTTTGCAGTACACTTCTAAGTATCTTATTGTCCATTAATGTGGAAAAAAGATATATTATGTGAAAGGCATTTTGATGTAGACAAGCACAATATAAATATTTTTGTCATGAAAGTGGTAAAATCCCGATTAAATTTGATGGAAAAGCGGCAACAAAATCATATTACTTCGATTTTGTCTAATAAAGGGTAGTCCCACCAAAACGCACGCTATTAATTATGAGTGGCATAGTGAGAGAGCGCACGATCTCTTTTGTGTGAGAAATTCGATGGCCGCGTTACTCCTTTCTTTGGAGACATTTCGAAAAAGTGTTCAATAAGCCAAGAACAATCTAAAAGCTGCGAAATGCCTTAATTCTGCATATTAAGGACATTGAACCTCAATTATTTCCCAGAGTCATTGAAAATGTAGCCCATCGGATAGAGGTATGCCACCAAGACCGTATGAGCATAATTGTTATACATCCTTCTATCATAATAAAATATATTTAGATAATTCCCGGAAAGCTTTTTTTATGTTCCCCAAAAAAATTGTAGGGTGTATTCAATTTGTCATTCCTTGTGTAACACTGAGAAATATCCTTCTAAGACCCCCTAAAGTATATATATTCTTGATCAGTGATGCAATCTAAGACGATCTAGCCATGTCCGTCCATCCGTCAGCTCGTCCTTCAGTGGAAATCACGATTCTGTCCAAACGAAAAGAGCCAGATCCTTGAAATTTGTTACAGATATATCTTGAGGGATAGCACAGGTTAAGTTCGTAAATGGGCGGAATCGGGCTAGAGGGGAAAAAGTTCCCCTAAGAGGAACTAAAGCAATCTCTAAAAACACAACATACATAATTCTTAAAGTTTTTTTTTCTAATTTTGTTAAGCAAATGATATATTTTTATGTCAAAGAAAGTCCAACGCGTTAAACTTGAAGCCATAAAATAAAAAAAAATTAATTTTGATCCCGCCCCCTTTAGTGGGCGGGGGCAAAAATAGTGTAAAAATTTAACAGACTATATTACTTAAGCCTACATTCCTTAAAATTAACATTTAAGCTGGCCTGATCCTCCTCTGCCCTATCCCTCTCCTGCCCCTTTTGCCCCCAAATGATCCTATAAAAAAAAAATTTTAATTTTTTTCCACTTTATTATCCCAAAAATTTATTTTTAGTGTTGTATGACAAAGGTAAAATGTTTCCCCCATGGGCCCCGACAAAATTCAGTTTTAATTCCCTCCAAAAAGAATTGGATCCCATAAAGTATATATATTCTTGATCAGTGATGAAGTCCAAGACGATCTAGCAATGCCCGTACATCCATCTGTGAAAAACACTATATAGTCTATTTTCGGACCCCGCCCCCTTTAGTGGGCGTTGAATTTACATTATACATGTAAATATTTTAATTGTATAATTTAAGTGTGCATTCATTAAAAATAAAATTTTAAAGCTTTTATAACGAAATTGAATTGTTCCTCAACCCTATCCTCCCCTCACCTTTGCCCCCTAAATGATCCCTTTAAAATAATAATTTTTTTTTTGTACACTTAATAACTCCAAAAATTTACTTTTTAGTGTTTTAGGGCAAAGGTGAAATATCTCCCCCCAAGGCCCCTCCCGGAGTAAGCCCTATAACATAGAGTTTTTATTTACCAAATATTTGGAGGATATTTAAGATTCCAACCGGTCGAATATAACATTGTTACTTGTTTCATTTGCACTAAACAGCGTGCGTTTTGTTTAGACCACCCAACAAGCGATATCGAGTGACATCATAGGGCAGGCAGTTAGTCTTGAGTCTAGTTTGTATTATAAAGTGGTATAATTTTTGTTTTTATAAAATTTATATTTCGCAATATACATACATACAATCTGTTATTATTTATACAATCCTACGCTGATGTGTAATCAAGTTCATTTTAATTAATTATTAATTAAATGTAACTGTTATACAAAGTGTTATAAATTACACATTATAATCTAAACATCAATGGAAACGAATATCATAAAAATTGAGGAGGCAAAAAATAACTGTTTGAACCGTCGTATTCATAAAAATTCTGTGTTTAAGATCCAGACTTTATTTTTAAAGCCCACTTTAGTGTTTATGAATAGGACAGTGCATAAAGTGAAAGGAAAATAATCTGTATACAAAAGAAATTTAATTTCTTAAATGAAACAGATTTTATACAAAATTATATAACAATTACAATATTATAACGCAAATTTCACAAACCAATATGAAGGCAAAAAAGAGGAAAATAATTAAATTTAAAGACGAAAATAGAATGAAAAAAATAAAGGAAATAACACACCAATTGTTTAAGACAGGGAAGGCTGGATAACAACAAAAAATATTTACAAGTTTTAAGAGAGAGAGAGAGAGAGAGAGAGGAGCACGTTTTGTAGAACATATTTATTTTGACAACAAATAGGATAAAGAAAATTGTTTAAACACAAATACAAATAGGCAATAAAACAAGAAAATTGAATTAATTAATTTAATTGATTAAAACAAAGAATTTAATGGAGAAAGAAGTAACAACAACGCTTTTTACTGGCGATTTAGTTTTGCGCTTAATTTTTTTTTTTGGGTTTTTTTTTCAGGAATTAAATTTTAGCTAAAATGGATTTTGGCGTTATAAAGCAAGACACACACACATTACCTTTTTCGCAATAGTTGGCAACAAGGTGGAGGAAGACGAAGACGAAGGCGGTGATGGTGACAGAGACAGAGACAGAGACGTCGATGATGTTGTAGAAAAAGTAGAAGAGGAAACGAATGGTGTATGGGTTGTTGTTGTTGTTGTTGTCGAGTCGGTTGAAATTGTAGGTGTTAAATGGGAATTGGTGGCGATGGTGGTGGTAATGGAAGTGGTGAGTTCAGTGACTGTATGAAGTGGCTCTAAGCCTTGTGGCGAATGATGCGAGTGGCCATGATTGTTTTGTGATGATGATGATGATGATGATAATGGATATGGGGAATCGATATAATTATTTTTATTGCTATTGCTGCTGCTGGTCAAGCTGAAAGGTGTTGTGGTGCTTTCGAAATTTTCTTGTACATTTACCACAGCCGGTGAATTATTAAGAAGCGCATTTACTGTGGTGAAACTAATGCTGGCCGGTGTTGTGGTGGCCAGTGTTAAGGGCTCATTGACCTCAGCTATTTTAAATTCCCTATTATTATTATTGTTGTTGTTGTTTAGCGAGTTGTCATCGTCTATCTTCACTTCATTGGGACTCTCATAAACACTATTTAAATTAAGATTATCTGCCGTCTTGGCTGGGGCTTGTATATCTTCAAGTGGACTTAAAGGCTGCAACACTTCAGACAGTAAATCATCTTCCGTTTGGTCCACCACAATATCGGGTACGTCTTCTAAATTTTTGGTATTCTCTATGGTTTTGGTAATAACCGATTCCAGTTGTGAAACACTTTCGACAATCTCCTCGTCTATGTTGTTCTTTTTATTCAAAAGCAAAAGATTTGATTCGGCCTTCGCCACTTCATCCGTCTCTTCGTCGTTTTCATTGAGGGCGCTGTCGGTATCGGTTTGTTTCAAGGCCGTTATATCATCGTTCATCTTACGGGCGATGTTTTGTAAGTCATTGTTGTTAATGTTGTTGTCATTTTTGTTATTGGTCACCTCCAACATGTTCGAGGTGATTTCAGACTTTTTTTGTTATTTACATTTTGTTTTTGTATTTTTTTCAATATTCATGATGGGAATTTTTGTTTAGGTTTTTTTTTTCGTTAAGAGATAATATAAATATAGAGAGCAGGGTGATATAAAATGTGCAAAATATTATGAATTATTTAAAAATGTTGTATGTATGTTATGATTATGTTATTTATTTAATTTTTTAGTCATTAAAATAATATATTAATCACCAATATAAGAAATTAGTAAAAGAATTAATCACCCAATTTAATGGTTTTAGTTAATTGTTTCATCAATTGTTAGAAAAGAAAGTTGGTTAAACAAGATAAACGAGAGAGAAAGAAGACAAGAAAAGAAATAAAATACAATTTGTTTTTAAATACACAATTATTTAACAAAGAGTTGTTTATATCAAAATTTTTTCCTAAATTTGTTTTTTTTTTTTCAACAAAACATGTTTAATAACAAATGATATTAATAAATACAAGTGCAAATTGTATAGAAAATTTTTAAATTCCTTTAATAAATATTTAAAACCGATCATCAATTTATAAACAAAAGTAATATTCTTATACATTTTCTTTTTAAATTTGAAAACCCATTAACATTTAGAATTTTTTTTTCATAATTTTTTTTTCCATTTTAGTTAAAATAAAATAATAATAATAAAAGTAACGCGTAGATTTTAAGCAATTTAAATAAAAACTTACCGTATCATCACCATGATGATGGCGGTGCGCATGGCTGCTGCTAGTTGTGGTGTCACTGCAACAACAACAACAAAAATTAAATATGTTAAAACTCCTTTAAAAATATTTTAGCACATTTAGAGTACTTACACATCGTCGTTATCATCTTCATAATCATAATAATCATCATCTTCGTCATCATCACCGGAACCCTCGATCTGTCTGCGGTTTCGCACCGATCTGGATTTGTATGGTTTACGCCAGATGACCCACCAACCGAACTTCTCTCCTATTATATTATCTAAAGTATCGTATTTAATATCCTGACCAATTTGTTTGGTCATGGGCGCGGTAACCGCGAAATATGTAGAACCACAACCGATCTGTAAATTGTTATTAAAATATATAGTTAATGTTTATTATTTAAAGGAATGTTTAATTTAACAACAATATCTTTCAAGCAGGATTAAAAAAAATAGCTGATTTGAAAGTGTGTAACCTCGAGGGTCTTTTTGGGTAAGACTTCTTAAGTCTTGCATAATCAGACACTTTTTCTGTGAAATTCCGGTAGCAAGAATATAATAAATTTTTTGATAAATTTATAATAAAGCAAGAGGAATTTCCCATAAATTTATAGTAAAAACAAGTCTTATTTTATTTTAATTTATTTCATTATTTATTAAGTTTGAGGTAAAAAATGTAATAGCAATTATTTTATTTTTATTTTCGGAACAGAATGTAAAGGTAAAATTTCTGCCACAAGTTTAATTATTAAACTAAAAAATTATTCAGACCCAGGTTCAAATCCGCGAATTCTTTATTTTTATTTAAGAATTTGTTTTAAATTCGAAGTTTTTTATAACCTACAAAAGAGAATTGAAACAAAAAATTAAATTCACTTTGTCATTCCGTGTGTAACAAAGCGAAATATCCCTCTAAGACCCCATAAAATATATATATTCTTGATCAGTGAGGAAATCTAAGACGATCTAGGCATGTCCGTGCGTCCGTCCATGTGGAAATCAAGATTCAGTTCCAACGCAAAGAGGCAGACCCTTGAAATTTGCTATAAATAAATTTTGAAGGACAGCACAGGTCAAGTTCGTAAATGGGCTGAAGCGGGCCAGAGGGAAAATAGTTTCCCTAACAAGAACTAAATCAACCTATTGAAAACAACATAATTTTAAGAGTTTTATTTTTTTTTTTGTAATTTTGTTAAGCGAAGAAAATCCAAAGCGTTCAACTTAGAGCCAGAAAATTAGAAAAATAAATTTTTTGACCCCGCCTCCTTTATTGGGCGTTGACGTAAGATATTATATACAAAAATATTAAGCCAATTGTATTACTTAAGCCTAGATTCCTTAAAAATGAAATGTTTAAGCTTCTCTGATCTTGCTCTGTCCTACGGTCCCCTCCCCCTCCCCGCCCAACGTTGACCCCTAAATGACCCCATCAAAAATAATTGTTTTTTCTACACTTGATTAAATCAAAAATTTACTTTTGAAGTGTGTACGACAAAGGTGAGAGGTCTTCCCCACGGCCCTTCCCTTAGTGATCCTATCGAAAAATAGTTTTAAAATTGGGCACAAAAATATCTTAAAGGAATTCTGAGGCAGCAGGTTATACATTTTTAATTTATTTACAAAATTTTGGAGGGTATTTAAGATTCGACCTGGTCGAATAAAATTTTTTTTTGGAAAAAACTGAAAATTTTTAATAATTAAAAAATTTTAGTTTAAACTTTTTAAAACTTTATTCATGTTTTTTTATATTATTCTATTTTTTCAGCCTTTGATTATTTTATTTTATTTTAATTTATATTGAGCTTGAGGCTTATTTTCATAAAAACTGTTTATTTTATAATTAAATCAATATTTCGATATCCTCTGGATATCTTCTTCAGGATAACAAATCAAAAATTATTTATAATAATTTAACAATAACAAAGTTTTTAAATTATATAAAGTTAAATATTTTTGTTGTTTTTTTGAATTGAGCTTCAAATGCTTTCACTACTGTTATTGCTTTTGTTGTTGTTGTTATTATTATTATTATTATTGTTGTAATTATTATTTTCAGTTTTTTTCAATTTTATATAAAAACAAAAAACAACAAAAATATCTAACTTTATATAATTTAAAAACTTTGTTATTGTTAAATTATTATAAATAATTTTTGAATTGTTATCCTGAAGAAGATATCCAGAGGATATCGAAATATTGATTTAAATATAAAATAAACACTTTTTATAAAAATAAGCCTCAAGCTCAATATAAATTAAAATAAAATGTTTTTTTTAGAAATTTTTTTTGTATTAAAGATTTCCGTTTTTAAACTAAAAAAGAAAGTTTCACGTAATCGTACAAAACAGTGGATTAATATAGTTAAAAAAAATTATATTTAAATTTTTTTTTAGTCGAATGTCTATAAGCAGATTCTGATTTGCTTTTATGTAGAAAAATCTGCTTTCAAAAAATCTATTTTATCAAATTGGCATGGGCTGGAATTTTTTGTAATTGCGCTTGAAGGTCTCTGCGAAGATAAAATATTCAAACTCTGAACAACAAAATATTCACGCAAGACCATTTTCTTTGCTGTTTAAAATCTAATTTCAATAGAATTACCGGCTTAGCAACTGCTTAATTATTTCTATTTATTTGTGTTTAAATGGCCCACTGTGCGGTGGCTGTATTTAAAATTAAGCTCAATAAACACTTAAATAAATTGAATTGAGCTTAAAACGCTATTACTACTGTTGTTGTTATTGTTATTATTATTATTATTATTATTATTGTTGTTGTAATTATTATGTTCAAAAAAATTAACTTGTCCCATAATTTGACAATAAACAAATATTTTGTCACCTCACTTGATGTTCACATGCACCACCGTTTAAAAGGGGAAACATTCCATTCCACACAGAATAGCAAAAGCGTGTCCTTAAATGCATATTAAATTATCCAGCGCAAATAAGTCTATGGAGCCTTTTTTATTTGTTTAAATCCCTTTTTAAAATGCGTAGTCATTTCCTCTAGAAATTTCAAATCACTTTCTAACAACTTAATATAAAACAAAAGCATTTGCTTTATTAATAATTTCCCTTCTGCCATGTACAACAGAAAAAACCGCTTAATTAAACATCCGCATCCGCTTTGAACCGTTTCAAAAAATAAAGGAACAGGGCCAGCAGGCAGGCACCCTTAGGGCACACAAACAAAAAAAGACAGGATATTTGCACAATTGTGCGTGCAAGAGCGTAATATTTAAAATAAGTCGCCTAGGCTTTTGTGTATGCAAGTGTATGAGTGTGTGTGTGTGTGTGTGGGGGATTTTGAGAAGAATTATTTTATTTTAAATAAAACTTACTATAAAATTAACACGTCCCAATTTACGATTATTATTGGTATCGTACTTCTTGTTGCCTTTTTTCAATGACTCCTTCTGCATTTCCAACAACTCATGCTTTGTTACACTTTCCATTGTAATAAATTCCTGTTGAAATTAAACAAAAGGCGTCAAATTTTCTTCAAAAATAAAAATAATTACAAGTACAACATCTGTGCTTCACAGCGAAGGCGGATGAATGGATGGATGGATGGATGGATGGATGATAATGATGATGGCACTACGAGTGCCACAACTGACTGACTGACTGACTGACTGACTTACCTTTGGTATGGCAAAGAATGTTGATAATTTTTTTAAAACTTTCGCTTTGCGACTCTCGTTGAAATCATGCCAATTGTAATTTTTCAATACGAGTGATAAAACAATTTCATTGTCGTTATAA
The DNA here is from genome assembly GCA_951800035.1 of Linnaemya tessellans. Lineage (NCBI taxonomy): Eukaryota > Metazoa > Arthropoda > Insecta > Diptera > Tachinidae > Linnaemya > Linnaemya tessellans. Next base: position 119,166,398 of record OX637534.1, on the reverse strand, counting down.
CGACAGTGTGACAATTCCACAGCATACGGGTGTTGCTCATGATGATGGCCATGATGTGGATGATTCTGTTGGTGTTGCTGTAAATTACTAAGACTACTGCTGCTAACACTGCCGCCGCCGCCGCTGCTATGATGATCCATTAATATGGGTTCATCCTTGGGTTCAAGTAAAGGAACCTGAAAAATAAATATTCATTTCATTATGAATTTTTGCGTTAGCAGGAGTGTGATTCCTAAAAAAATGCTCATTAAAATGCTTCCAAGTGAATTCCTGCGCATAATTAAATGATTAATGTTTTCCGTCTTTGGCAATTTATAATATTTGTCTGTTTAATTGTTTGAATAATTATACGTAACACAACAACAAAAATCCCTAATGAAACATGCAAGTGCATGACCGTTCCTGTCTCAATGGCTGTTGGCTTTATGTTTCGAAAGAATAATAATGAAAGTAAATGCCAGAAAACTTATGTTTCAATGCTTAGCATTTTTCCCCCTACACAAATTAAACTTGAAATAAAAAAACTACCCCTTTTTACCATTCGAAAGAGATCTAGTAAAATGATTAATAGTTTTCAAGTGCTGCAGAATAAAATTATCAATTTGCTTGTATTTTTCAAAACGTCATCATCTAATTCATTCATTCTTTTTTTTAAATTCTAGGCGACTGCTGCTTGCTACTCTTATAGAACACAACATTTGCATAATGATTTTTACATAAAGAGGAAAGAAAAAATCACCTGCCATGGAAATTATATTTTCAACACACAGAAAAACTACTTACAATCATTGAAATTTTTTAAAAACAATATATTATTGAATCCTGAAACTTCTTTATTTATTTTAATCACTTTGAGATAAATATTATAGTCAAGTGATCATGATTTTTAATTTAAAAAAAAACCCACACACTTGCATTTTTTAAATATGTACGAGTATATGCAACTTGGTGTAGTCACAACTACTGCTTCTGTAACAAACACACTATTAGTGCAGGAATACACAAAATATTTGTGGACAACATGCCACACATTTTTTTGTGGTACACTTTTAAGTATCTTAACGTGCCTCAATATTGATAAAACAAATAGGTTTCGGAAACTATTTTCGTGTAGATGTTTCCAAAATAAATCACTTTATATATAAATCAGGAGCACATATTTTTGTGGTACACTTTTGAATACCTTAGCGTCCTCCATTATTTATCAAACAGCTAAAATTTAAAAGGTACTATTTTGTAGATATTCACAATATAATAAAGTCTTATATATAAAGAGTCCACACATTTTTGTGGTACAATTTTAAATACCTTAGCGACCTCCATTATTTATCAAACAGCTAAAATTTAAAAGGTACTATTTTGTAGATATTCACAATATAATAAAGTCTTATATATAAAGAGTCCACACATTTTTGTGGTACATTTTTAAATATCTCATCATTCACTAATATTGACGAAATATGCATTGTTTGAAAGGTATTTTCATGTAGATCAGTAGAATATAATTATTTAATTTTATATAAATGAACTGCACATACTTTTGTGGTACACTTTTGTGCACCTTAACGTGCATCAATATTGATAAAACCTATATTTTTCCAGAGGTATTTTTATGTAGATGTTTCCAAAATAAATTACTTTATATATAAATGAGCTGCACATACTCTTGTGGTACAGTTTTAAGTACCTTAACGTCCTCTATAATTTATCAAACAGTTAAAATTTAAAAGGTACTGTTTTGTAGATATTCACAATGTAAAAAAGTCTTATATACAAAGAGGCCACACATTTTTGTGGTACAATTTTAAATATCTCATCGTCCACTAATATTGACGAAATATGCATTGTTTAAAAGGTATTTTCATGTAGATCAGTAGAATATAATTATTTAGTTTTATATAAATAAACGTGCATCAATATTGATAAAGTACATATGGTTCGAGAGGTATTTTCGTGTAGATGTTTCCAAAATAAATCACTTTATATAAATAAGCTGCATACATTATACATCTTATATATAACAAGTAAAAGTGTTATATTCGGCTGTCCCGAATCTAAATACCCTTCACAGATGTCATTCTTTTCGTTGAAATTTTTCGGCTAGGAAGCTAAATGTTTGGCTTTTCTTATGTCTAATACCTCTGAACGTCTTTCAAATATATTAAATAATTTTAATTTACAAACAAAAAGAAAAAAATTCGTTTCATGTAGCCCAAAAAGTTCTAATTGATCAACCGTAGAATCAATCGTCTTTTATATTTTTTTGGTTTTTAATAACAATTTATTTCTTCCTGATATATAAAGTAGCTATAATTCATCATAAAAGTGAAAAATAACAAATAATATGGTTACTTTTCTGAATCGGAAAATGTCGATATTCCAACCCTGAATCTGGATTTTTAATTTTTTTGGTTTTTAAGACCAATTTAACTCTTCCCGAAGTATAAAAATGTATATACGTTTTGATACCAATTATGTTTTTCCTAAATTATTAAATAGTTTTAGTTAGCAAAACAACATAAACAACGTCAGTTGCCTATTTGGTTACTTTTATGCAGAAAAAAAAATTAAATTTCCCAACCCTGGAAGCGAAATTTAAATTTTTTAAAATTTTTTATCAAAGCAAAGCTTGACCAGGTATAAAGTGGTTTTGTTTAAGAAAAACTCAAAGTTTGGTTATTACATGTACTACAAAATATTCCATATAGCAAAAAATACTTTCATTTTCCCAAGCCTGCATGTGAAATTTAAATTTTTTTTGTTTACCTTTTAAACTCTTTATGAGGTATAAAGTAGATTTATTTAAGACAAATTTACAACTTTTAAGCATTTTGGTCACTTTCATATAGCATAAAATATTGCACTTGTCCAACCCTGGATTCAAAATTTTGATTTTTTTAATTTTTGATACCAATTTTGTTTTTCCTAAATTAAAAGACAGTATTAGTTAGCAAAAAAACACAGCAGTTGCCTGTTTGATTATTTTCATGTATAAAAAAATTCAATTTCCCAACCCTGGAAGCAAAATTTGAGTTAAAATTTTTTTTTTTTTTTTTTTGGCCAATGCAAATCTTCATGACGTACAAAGAGGTTTTGTTAAAGAAAAACTTAAATTTTTTTAACAATTTTAGTTACCACATGTACTACAAATTACGGAATGATACAAAAAAAATTTTTAATTTCCCATCCCTGGAAAAATTTTTTTTTATTTTTTTAGTTTTTAATAGACCGTTGGGACTTCCCAAAGCACGAAATAGGTTTAATTTACAAACATTAAAAAAAACTAATTGATTTTTGGTATAAATTTTGCGTCGAGAAATAGGTGTAAGCTTCCCAGCTCTGGAACCGCACTTAGGATCTATCTGAATTTCAATAGCAATCTATTTAAGTTCATTTCCAATCCAAAGGTTTAAGAACGAAGTCTCTAGCTCTTCTGGGGGCTTAGGAAAACCGTACAGATGGAAGGATAGAAGGACATCGCTCAATCGTCATCGCTATTCATAAGGATCCAGAATATATACACTTTATGGGGTGCCATGTGAATATCGAAGAAATTGCACACGGAATGACAAACATAGATATACCTTTTCACTTTTTTGTGAAGGCTATAAAAATGCCATATATTTTTTTTTGGTGGTACATTTTTAAATATCTCCGCGTCCACTAATATTGACGAAATATATATAATTTAAAAGGTATTTTCATGTAGATATTCACAAAATATAATTATTCACATTTGTAACACACTTTTAAGTACCTTAAAGTCTGTCATTACTAATGCAACATACAAAGTAGTTTGAATTCAATTCAGTATTACGAATAACCTTGGTAATGAATTATTTTGTAACAAGTTTTTGTTAGTGCCTGCAATTATAATTGATAATTATCAGCTCAAAATAAAAAATGTATAGAAACAACGATGCCTCCCCAAAACGGCCTGAAAGGAAATGCAAAATTGCTCGTGCATGTACAACAGAAAATATTAGGAAAATAATTGCTTTCCTAATTGAACATGTGTAATGAATATTAGAATTACTGAAATAAGTACTTAAATATTTTTCCATATGCACGAGAGAGAGAGAGAGAGAGAGAGAGAGAGAGAGAGTGTGGGTACGTGTGTGTTTTTGTGTGTGTGTAGGGAATTCAAATTGAATACCAATTTTGAAAAATGATGTGTGCGATTAAATTATTTAAGGCTAAAACAATAACTGCAAGGCATTGCTGCCATATTTGTGCAACACATCCGTCCCAGGTGGTCTCCATGCAAAACTGTTTTCCAACTGCCTTCTCTTTTAAGCACTTAAAGGCTGGCAACCAATTCAATATTTGCGGTAATAGATAATTAAAATAGTGAAATGGAAAGAAGAAACAGTTGCTTAAAAACAATTGTTTATTTTATGGCCAAATATTATGAGCCTTCAAGAGATTTCCTCTTTTTTTTTGTTCAGTAATTTATTTTTAATTATAATTACTTTTTTCTAATGTTCAGGCGCCTAGCAGTTTTTGCAAACAAAATTTAATTATTATTTTACATTTTTGTAACTTGTCTGTTGTAATTAACTTCGAAAGAAAAAAAATTTTTGTTTTTATTATCTGCTTAAATGCATGAAATATTCATCATGAACTTTAGCAAATGAAAATAAATTGTCGCCTTTTTTTTAATTAGTTAAATATTTGTTTAGCCTTAATTAAAATTAAGTCAACATATCAAATTATAAATTGCCTTGTGTGGCACAGCAAAAAAAAATTTTAGCAGAAATAATATGAAATTATAGCAGGTGCGTATCAATTTCGGGCAATTGCGACAGGAAATTTCAATTGAAATAAATAGTTTTTGAAATTTAATTGTGAGAGATAAACATCAGTTTTTCTACTCCTCAACTGTTTCGTAATATTAAAAAATATATGGAAAACGGTTGACCTTTGAGGTCAACCTCCATGCATTGCAACTTCCTGCTGGTCTGTTGTTCAGTTGTATGCTTTTAGGCGCTTCGTTCTCAGAACTCTAATAAGAGTTTTATAAAATACTATTATTTTAATATTCAACCTGCTCTAACTTTTAAATGAATCGTTAATTTTTTCAACGGGCTTAAGTTCGAATCTGCATGACTGCAAATGATTTTTTATTATTTTATTAATAAATGAATTTGTTCAAATTCTATTTATTATTTATATTAAGATTGGAATATTAAGAATATTTTCAATAATCATCAAACCAGCAAGAGAATCTCACGTGATAAAAGGTGATGTTTTCTTTGAGTCTTATAAAAAAATCAACAACACTAATCGATCAGATGCCAAATTACCGCATTTTATATCGATCGAAATTTTAAAATACAATTTAAATGGAAATTGCGATCGTATATAAAAAGTCCGAATTTTTAAAAAATATAATTTTCTCGAAGTTTTTTCGGTCACCAATTTTGGCACGGGTAGCGGCAATCGATTAGGTGTATCAATTTCAACATCTGATTAGTTTAAGAGTGTTAGAAAAAATCTTATTTGAAAACATATATATTTTTTTTCCTAGTGTTTTTGTGATTTGTCGAAATCTAGCGGTCGGAATCTGCTCTAATTCACAGGAAATCTTTGAAAATCCATTTGTTTGGTTCGATTCGGTCAAGTCGTTCAAAAATTGTAACTGCCCTGCAGGAGGATAAACGTTAATTGTCTTTAAGCTACTGGTACGATTACTAGTACAGCAAGCACTAGTTCAAAAGGTGATTGAACATATACAGAAAAGTACTAGTACTTCAAGTAGTTCATTTGTAGATTGATTTGACTTTTAGAATTTCATATTACTTTTTGATCATGTTTTTAAGCGAATTGCTAATTCGAATTTCCATTTATTTTATTTTTAATTGTTACAATTTTTAAACAAATTCAAATTTGAAACAAAGAATAGTATTAGAAGACTTTGTCACCTCCATATCAGTTTATATGGTGGAGTACCAAACGTAACTCAAGTTGTACAAGGTGCTAGTGGCTTGAGTGTACCCTGAAGGAACTTTCCATATCCTCTTATAAACTAAGAATTGATGAACCAAAAATTGCTTGTGAAGACAAAGACTTAACAAATTTCATTGGGTTTAAAAAACCAATAAATTTAGGGATTTTTTGTACATAAACCAGTTTTTAATGCAGATAGGATTGTATTACTATCCAACTAGAAGAAATTATACTAGTACTCATTTAGTACTAATAGTACTAGTATCCCCCTAGTTTCCATCTAGTACCAATGGAACTAGTAATTTTCCAAACACACTCAATGTTAATTTGAGCATTAACATGGTATAGGAAAGTTCACAGTTGGGAACTAGTACTGGTGATTTTTGTACTAGTGCAGTACTAATTTGATACTAGTTCGATCTCCTGCAGGGTGGTTCACATACTTACACACTCACATACACACACAGAAATACGCACACACATACATACACACACATACATACATACACACATACATACACACACATACACACACAAACATACATACACACATACAGATACAGCGACAATCTTTCAGGAATAGTAAGGGAAGTTTCCCAAGAACTGAAAAGTTCGAGATCTGGTGAAAACTCGATTTTTGCAAAACGGGCTAAAACCAGTAACTCCCACTTTTTGGAAAATTTTCAGAAAACTTTAATTACTACACCACCAAAAAAAAATCTATGCAGCATAAAGAGAAAACCTTAGATATGCTAGAAGTATTGCGTTGTTTTTTTTTTTGCGTGTCACAACACCAGTGATTTTTTGTTATCCCTTTTATAACTAAATTTAAAATTTTATTTACACAAAAAATAATATTTTTGCAAGTAATTAATTACCACATGTGCAGAATATAAATTTTATTGCAAGCAATTTATTATTGCCAAAGTTATAGCCAATTCAAAATGCAAGTTAGTAACTAAGGGAAATTTTAGCACCCAGCCAGTGATGTAAAACGTGCTTTTTTAGAGGGTCACAAGACCACAGCAACGTCGGCAAATTACAGGAAAGCATTGAAGATGATCCTAATCGCTCAATTCGTAGCCGTTCTCAGTAACTGGAGTTGTGTTCCTTCACTTTATGGAAGATTTTTTTTAGGTGTTCCAGATTACCCCTTCTAGGCGCCAGCTGTGGCGGCCACATGGCATAAATCATATTTAAACATTAATTACATAAAATTGTCTTTGAAATAAAGTCCGTTACATTGATATTAAAAATATATTTATTTGTTTTATTATGATTTAAACTTGGGTCATTCTATAAAAAACACCCTTTACTTATAAAGCCGTAGATTCCGGGTTCGATTCTACACTCAGTAGTGAAAGCGAATTTTTGTGATATAGATCTATGCCTGGTAAATGCTAATAGTAGACTTGTGTCCAACTAGCTCATTCGCTCAGTTTTGACAAGAACCTCTGATCAAACCCATTTAAATTACATAGGTTTGATCAGAGGTTCTTGTCAAAACTGAGCGAATGAGCTAGTTGGACCTAAGTCTAGCTAATAGTTTTATCGAAATATTTCAATAACGATGGCATAGCAGTGCTCGCTGAATAGCACAGAAAGCGATTGGCAAGAGAGAGCATTATAACACTCTCTTTAACAAAAATTTCCAAACAAAATAAATATTAATTACATGCCAAAAATTTTAGTGGTTACCATGCAAATAATTTTCTATATTTTCTTTAATTCATTTCTTTTTTTTTTTAAAGGAAAAAATGTATAAAAATACTATTCCATCATAAAAATGTAATATTTCCTCCATTTCAGAAATTTCCTAACACAATTTACAAAAAATCATTCCAAACACAGCGAAACAAAACAATTGAATTCAATTAAAATTAATTTATTGTGACCACTCGTATCGTAGTTATAAACAAATAATATTGAATTTAGTAAATTAAGAAAAGAATAAATAAATAAAATTAAAAAAGAAATATATGCAGAAAAATTAAAATTCAACAAACTGTTGAAAGGATGAAGCAGAGACGAGGCACACACAGATGCCAACGTAATTGTGTTGCAAACATAAAACAAAGAAAAACAACAAAATCACGTTCTCCCGGTTGTGCCCGGCTACAAGAAATAAAACAACAGCCATTATTTAATTATCATTAACGCTATAACGCAGATGCTGATGATCTTCCACAATGTCTTCTTCATCAATGAGCT